>OY728160.1:355093850-357593850 GCA_963277665.1 Viscum album
TACAATTTTTATCCTCATCTAGAAAATAAAATATCAATAGTAATTTTTGCATCATCCACTTATATTATTTTCATTATTCCTTTAATAAATGTATTTACCAAGAACATTGAATCATATTTAACCGTCACTATATTTATATTATCTCACTCAATGTAATCTCAAAGATCATTACTCTTCATATTCATCCAATGCTTTTGATTGAATGTTGATCTATGTGAATAATATAAAATCACCATTTAATATTGGTGATAAATAATACACATAATATTATAGTGTATCTTACCACTCTATCTTTAACAATATCATGCTCTATGATTTTCCCATACATTGTTTCCTCCATATTTTTTTGTGTCTCTACATTATCCTTTACCATAATATTAATTTTATATATGATAAATGGTGGAGAAATATTTTGAGAATGATATAATTTTATTACTTTTGTATGACTCCAATTTCAATCCATGTAAATTCTAATAAGATTAGTCCCCTTTGAATCCTCACAGTGGATTAGGTTTTATGATCATTTATAATTCAAGAATTTGATAAATTATATTCCATTTTGGGAGGTTAATAGGTTCAGATGTTAGAGTCTATGATGATACTATACAATATTTTTTTATACGTTGATCCATATCCATATAAAAATATTAAATAGTCCTTGGTGATCGTTATATATTCCTCACATTCCATCATTGATATATTCCCTCCAAATAATTTAATTCTACATAATTTTTATTAAATATTGATAATGTGTTCAGTAAGTTTAAAATTGAACCATTATTTTTATTGGGTAACAGGTTAATATTTTATCATTTTCATGATTACAGTTTTGAATGCCTGAATTGAAGTGTCATTGTAAATCATAAATATTTTCCTATAAGATGGAAGTCTAAGTATAAGTGTTTTATCAATATTTTTCTCCAACTAAATGAATCAATATTCAATATCAAATATCATTACAAACATGACTCTTTTATAAGATCTAGTGGTCAATTTTTTTAATAAAAATTATATACTTCTCCAAAATAATAAATAATAAATAGTTATTCTATATAATATATTGTCCTCTATCACTAATGTCACACTAAGGAATTTTTATTTCCTTAGTCACTAAAGGATCCATATACATCCCATTAATTATGATACCAAGTCCCAATAATGTTAAATTTTCTATCTTGATTCCAAATATTATAAAATGCATACAACCCTACATTTGATAAAGTACTTAGCATAGTAATCATGACTGCATCATGTACTTTATATAAATTTTATTTTATGGGAATATAGTTTATAAATACCCCAAAATATTATTCAAATTGATCAAAAATTACATTATTCATCATGTCCACATAGATAATATGAGAATTAGTGAGTTGAAATGTAGTCATCCTTAATACATTAGTTTTATGCCTTATAAAAGATTAATTCTTGGTCATATAATCAACTTTCCACCTATATTAATGAAATTTTAATCAATGATCCATGTTATAAAATTTCTTATTACCATATAGAAGTTTTAATAATTCATTAACACTTAAAATATGATACTTTTAATTTATAATGATCTTTCTAAGATCATGATGATATATTCCTATATGCATTAAACCACACTTTTTATAGAAATAGAGGCATGGGTCACACTGTATAGAAACACTACGGTGTATGAATGTAATTCCCATTTTAAAATATTGTTTTATATTTAACAAATATAGTACTATGGGAACTATTTTTAAGGACTCTTGGATTTATGTTGATCTATATGAATAAGTCCTTTGAAAAATGACCCTCCAGACATAGAGGATGAATAAGAAACTATTTTCTATTTACATTAAAAAAAATTACTACAATGTGTATATATTCAAGGGAAATACGATACATTTAATTTATCAATTGATATTGATATGCCTACTTAAAATAATAATATTTTATTATTTTGAATTATTTTTAATAGATTATTTATAATTATTCTTAAAATTTTATCAGTACAAATGAAAAATTTGAATATAGATAGTTAATTTTTTATCATTATTGTTGATATTTTCTCTATATAAAGACAAAACGTCCATTCCAAACATTTATATCCAATTTTATCTAGAGTATAATAATAATTATAAAAATAATTCCAAAAAATGTTTAGTTTGTAATTGTTATATAAATGAGAATAAATGATTTCACCTTTTTATGTTTTCATCGATACCTCGACCTCTATGTCTAATGGGGGTGTTTGTATATTTATAGGGAACTGGAATGGAATGAATGAATGAATTGATGTATCCTTGATTTTGATATTTTATGTTGATATAGTGATAATAGGATTAATTTTATCAATTTTATTTTGGTTATAATAATTTACCAAAACTATAGAGGTTAACATGTTTGACAATAATTTATCAATCAATATGGTCAGATTGGACAATCATTTCAGAATTTAAAATCATAACTGATATGTATTATCCTTTAACACCATAATTTCCATATATGACACAACATATATATATATATATAACATGTTTTGTGACACCATTTTTAAAAAAAATCAAAATACTTCAAAAAAGAATCACATATAATAATTTTATACATATTTGATATGGAAAATAGTGGCCCACATATCTAACACATAATATTTAATCTTTTTGTAATATATATTTATATAAAGAAATAGAAAAACTATTGCTGTTATGACATAGGAAATTTAATATCATTATAAAACACATTAAAATTAACTAACTAATATTTTATTTCAATCCCCATGACATTATCTAGAAGATCATTGAAATACAATAACTGAATTAGATATAATTGGGACATGTTTACAATATAGGTGATCTATAAATATTTTATAGGAAAATAAATGGGGTTATTATATAATGGTTTATTATAAGAGTCAAAAATCATGTCATGAAAACAAAAAGATCGAAATTTTCTAAAAATAATTATATGAAACTAAATATAATGATAATCATAAAATATATAACAAGAATAAGGATTGTTTTAAAGAATATTATTAACTCATAACCCAAAACACTATAACATTGTGAATAAGGTAGTCCCAACATATCCTAGAATACCATTATTGAACATACATAAATAATATATCCCGTGATTAATTTTATCGTTAGATATATATAATTACACTATTTATTGAGGGATTTATATGTTTTGGAACTCTAATCTTCATAATATGTATTATAGATATGCTTTTAGTAGAAATAAAACATACATAAATAATAAACATGGAATAAAACATTGAAAAGTAAATATTTAATAGAATAAATATATTAATTGTTATCCATTATTGTAACTTGTCGGGTTGTATGAAAATAATTTATTAATAAATGTTGTCAATTAATTTTCAAAAATGATCATAGGAAATTTAAATAGATCATACATTTAGTGAAAATTAAATGAAAATATGGAAATTTTTTCATAAAATAGAACACATTATAAAATATATTAGAATAACAAAAATAACACTAAAAATGTTTTAGAGAATTTGGATTTTAGAAAATAAATAATAATCTAGAAATTTGTTTATGTAAGAAAATATGGTTTTGGGGAAAATGAATAAAATATTTTATGAAAACACCTTTAATACGGTGAAGAAAAAAAATTTCCACATTATCATATTTAGGATTATAAAATTATGAGAAAGTAAACTTGCGATAAAATTATAACCCATTTATATAAAAGGAGAATATGATGTTATACATCATGTAATGATGTGGAAATCAAATATAAAAATAATTAATTGATAGTAGAAAGATGAAATTAGATATATATATATATATATATATATATAAAGGGTTTCAATGAAGTTGTAATGATTTCAAAGAATGATCTTGAAATTCCCCTAATGATCACCAGAATGTCTGACTATAATATAAATAAGAGAGGTAAAGATACATTAATAAATACAAATATATTCTAATAAATTATGGTATATATTTAAAAGTTTTCCTACATACATAGAAGAGGGGATATTTTATTCGCACACATTTTGGGAAAAGACTAGTGATTTGGAAGACAAAAACCCATTACCTGGATTCTTATATTTCATTATCTGATCCCATTAACCCAAAAATAAAAGAGTTAACTTCATTAATTAAGTATTTAAAAATAATTTTCAGATTTAAATTATTTCTATAATTTATTTATTATCATATTTTATTCATTTATTAAAATAAATTTGTTTCATCGATTAATTGTAATTTTTCTGATGGAAATTAAAAAAAAAACCTATTTGATGTAAAAGTAATGGTTGAAGGCCAGTATACAGTGGATATATATACTACATATGTTACATGGAATATTTTTCATTCAATTATATAATTTTAGTAGTTTAATATTATAATTTATTGTTAAAAATTAAATAATCATCATTAAGAAGTTCATTTTTTTGTTTAGAAATTTCCATGATTGTATGCATTTAATTTCAATATTAAAATGAATATCAATTCGTTACACAACCATATAAATGATTTTATGTTAAATATATTTTATATACAGTTTTGAAATAATTTTTTATAAATTAAAATTAATGGAATAACTGATAAATATAACTTCACTATTTACTTAGCGAGTATAAAATAATCGCCTGTGAAATGATATTTTAATTATTGCATTAAATTGATTATATAACGCATTAAATATTAATCATTTATAATATCATATAGATATATTAGGATAAATTTATTAGATTTAGATTATCTTGATTACATATATATTATAAATGGTAATAGGATAATATAAATGGAAGTATGGAATTTGAAAAACATACCTCACACCTTGAGCCACCATCTTTTTATTGACCCAAAAACCAATGCATAAGGGAAATTTATATATATGAAGGTAATAATGGAGTTTCAAGAAGAATATCAAGAGAATTTAAATAAATATATTTATATGTGAAATGTTTTCTAAGAGTAATTAATGGGGAGTGAGAGGAATGATTACATTACAAATTTCCAAAGGGCTTTGAGAATAAATTATTGATTATATTATTATTTAAGAAAAAATGAATGAATAATTTTCATAACTATGTATTTTATTAGTATATAATATATTAATGGATGTTTATTTTCTATATTAACTCCCTGATAACTAAAATAAATATTTCAAATTTATTATAAACATTAAATATAGAAATGTATTATTTTATTCAAAAAATTATACTTTAAGAATTGATAAATTATTTATATTGTTGGAAAATAATTTTAATATTTTTTAAAAATTTATTTTGGAAATTATATTTTTTTAAACCATCAATTTTATTTTTGTTAGAATGTGAATATGATGGGGATATCATTAAACATACCGAGTTCAAAAATTCGATATTTTTTTCATAAAAATAAGCAATTTCATAAAGATTTTTGAAAATAATAATAAGATGATTTTTAAATAATATGATTAACAAATTAAAAAAAAATTAGATTATAATATATCTTAATTTTATAAATTTATTTTATCTATATCACTACATAAATCATGGAATAATATTTTTCCTCGAAAAAATACAATTATATTTACCAATAATAATTACATTTATAATCATTCCAAAAATTTATATGATATTTAGTGTGTTGTTATAAAAATAATTAAAAGAATATGTTCCAAAATAACAAAACTTATTATTAATAGATAAATTATTTTCATAATATATATGGTGAATAATAAATAATTAAAATTGATAAATATTATTGTGTTCAGAAATGTGATTTTGAAAATCAATTTACTATATTATATATTATTTAATTTTTCTATCATTGTATAAAATAATTTAATTCATTTTAGTATTCTCATATATCAAGTTACAATAATAATTCTAAGTTATTATTCTCAATGATTAACTATTAATCCAATGATGATATTATTAATAATCATATTATAAATATCACTAATATTTTTTATTAATTATTGAAATTATTTTTTATCAAAGATGTTTTTACTTCATTTTGAAAATAGAAATATTTTTTTTAGTTGAATGTTTTATTTATTAACAAATTATTCATGTGTTTTATAATTTTAGGAGGGTGTGATACTACAAAAAAATTAATTAAATTTTTTTATATGGTATTTTTTCAATTTTAATCTTTTTAATTTTATGAAAAAATTATACATAATATAAAATGATTTATTTTGAAAAGATAATATTATTCCAATTATTCTCGAGTAATGGTAGTTCTAGAGGAAGTAGATGGTGATTGTTCAGTGATCTAGCCCATAATTTCCATTATACACTGATGATTTATCCTGTAATATTGAATCTTAATTTACCCTTTGTATTCTGATTTTATAGTGATCATTTCATTGGTTTACTCTCTACACATTCCAAACAACATGTATTAATTTTTTCAAAATAAATTAAAATGAGGTTTGTCTTTATTTTACCATGTATTATAATTATACTATAAATTATATTAAATATATATTTAGAGGATAATTTTCATATGAAAAAATTATGGGTTGTTAAATTTAATTCTTTAATCAATTAAGTTAAATAAATATTTTCCTTTATCCTATAAAAACGCCTTTAGTTCCACAAGGTACTAGGGTTTGTTCCACTATTTACTTGGTGGTTCTTTTAGGTTATACTTATCCACTAGGACAGTATTGGGTACATAGTGTTGTCAAATTGGGTAACCTATTATATCTTAATATATTGGTTTTTCCACTATTGATTTCCTCCGCAATAAAAAATTTTCTATATCCATATCATCATCAATATAAATCACATTAATCAATAATAAATAATTTAATGATTTAAAATCAAAGGATATTAGTTACAAATAATGGTAATGGTCTTGATAACCTCCATACCATCTCACTAATCATCCCATGTATGAACCAACTAGAATTATTATGTAACAATTTAAATTATTCACTATAGATTTTATATTGATTCATCCATGATTAATCTTGTAGTCCACAATGTTTTCATATTTATTTAATGATTCTTATCCCATTTTAATAAAATATAATATTACATCTATTTAATATATTTATAGGATTATTAAAATGACATTAATAAGATTTAATTTCATCCTAGTTTTAAAAAATCATATATGTCATGTTATGTTTTCACCTCCACAATTGAAAAAAAACTAATTGTTGTGCATGAAATTTATTTTTGGAGGTAAATAGTGATGAAAAAAATTTAAATAAATTTTTAGAAGATCTGAAACATCCTGATAATTCATAGAGTTAGATTCATATATATACCCATTTATTTGTTACATATTCTCAAAAAGTGCCTAATGAAATATATGGTATCTAAAATTTAATAAAATTTATTCCCATAAATGTTCTACATAATTGCATTACTTATTTTTAATGGTTATAGAAACTTTTTAATCCATTCCACCTATTCCATTATTTCTTGGATGATTCTAGGAAAGATCATTTATGAAATAAATATTTTGATCATTTAGAGAGTTATATAATATGGTATTTGATATATTATATTTAATGGGGTGATTTTAATTAATGATTATTAGTATTTATTATCTAATAATTTATAATAAAGGAGTGAAGCTACCCAATAGATGCCAAATTAAATAATAATGGAATTAATCATATCCTCTATTATATAAAAGGTTCCCATAGATTTCATAATCGTTTTAGGATGAAAAAAAAATTCAAGTTGAATTAAATTTACAAATATCATGTATTCCAAAATAGAATTGAGATATGACCAATTGATATTATTCATACACAATACTAGTTAGTAAATACACAATAATTTCATTATCTCTGATATATATATATATTTTTGTTCATGGATAAACAAAACATGTTTGATAGGTAGAAAGTGAGTTTTATTGGATTGAATATAAAATATTATCCGAAATATATCTATAATCCTTAAATACCAAGTAAAACTAGTGAAAAAGTCTATTATAATTTCATCCCACTTTCATAAAAAAAAGAGATGGCGATGTTGTTTACCCACATGTATCGGGTGCACTACCTTTACCTATTGAAAAGTAAATATTTTAGACAAAAACCATATAATATCCTTCATCAATCTGGGGAAATAGAATAACAGAAACACATCTCAATACAACTTTATGATACTAGGATTTATAACCCTCCAATATGATTAACACACTTTCATTTCTTCTTCACTCAAATCATTATAGAGAAAATACATCCAATGGTTATACAAAAAATATGAATAATCTTATATAAAGAATTATAGGATCTCTCCAGCAATATGTTTCACTAAAACAATTTTTTAATTAATATAATATATCATTAATTCCATGATTTACTCCATGCTAGAATATTTGAGATAAATTTAATGTTCAAATATCTAACATTGATCCTCTCTCACATTCAAATGGATTTAACAATCAGTAAAATCTATAATAATACCTGTTTTCCAATTGACCCTTTGAGGGTAACTCTAATTATTAATATATTCAAAACTATAATTACCTTGATAAAGAGAAAATTGTATATCAAATTATAATGATTGTATATAATCCACAAAAAAATTATTAATGATTAATTTTAAAAAATATTTTATATTTAAGGATTTTATGATCGATATAGACAATGATTCATTCACCAAGTTGGTAGTTTCTCTAACACATTCAATCATGTGGATAAAAATAAATCTATAGATTGTAGATTTGATTTTCCCATTCATCTGAATTCAATTAGATATTAATTTACACCACTACCAAATGATTAACAAAAAAGAAAAAAACCATGGATAATTGGGAATAATTCACAGTACACCTCAAATGAATAACCTTCATGATGTAATATTATGACTGGATATATAGTCATCCGCTTTAATAGATCATTTAAATATTTTTTAAACTTCATTAAACATGTGAATTTCAATCCTTTCATAAATATGAATATCACATGGGTAGTTATATTTGATAAATTATAGAGGTAATAATAATATTTTCCATAATTTTAATGGAATCTTATTATTTTTAATACATTTTATTAACCAATATGGGAAATTAAGGTTTCCAAAATAACTAGTTGATCTAACATAACAGATTTTAAAATCACAAGGAAATTTAATTTAACTTCTCATATACAAATGGAACATTTAGATATATTAGAAATGACTTTATCCTCTAAAAAAGTCACTATGATGATTCATAGATTTAAATAATAACCATTGAAATATATTTAATAAAAAAATTATAATCTAAAATGAATATAAAAATGGTGTCCAATAAGGTTTAAAATATAATATTCATCAATTATAGGAACGTGGATTAATGATAAGTCATCCTATAGGGAATTAAATATTATTCGATATTAGTACATAAACTATGAATGTGAATATTTTGAATTTCTCATAGCCTATCAAAAATCTGAGGATAAATTGGTAATATATTTTTTATTAAATTTAAATTTTATATTAAAAATTAATAAAATAGAGAATTAATATTTTGTAAAGGTTAATGAATAGTAATACTTAACTATAATAATTATAAATGAAGTTGTTTTTAAGAATTAATCCTAATGACAGTAGAAGAACTGTAAAAAGTAGTTAATGTCCTAGTAAACCAACAACAATTGATCTCAACAACATTGATTTTATAACCCTCTACTTAGATATTTCCATTAAAAAGGTGTAATTGATATCATTTATGATTGTGGGAAATTATTAATTGAACATTAAACCATTCACTAAGGATGAATTTCTATACAGATCATTTGATAGAATGTATAGTTAAATTATATCATATGAGGTAAATCTTATGTTCTTTATGTTTTAACCACTCTATTAAATAAACTATACATAAATATTACAATCACTCCCACCATCCCATGATCAGTAATTACTCAACTAACTTGTAATTCCCTCTCTTAATATAGAGTTTAATGATCAGTAACAATAAATATAAAGGATAATAAATTTTTATTAAAATTGATAAAGGATCAAAAATGTATTTACCAGTCCATCCAAATAATTCCACTAAAGGATTCTCTATTAAGAAACGTTATATACCAAATCAAATTCCACAAAAATCCATGACCAAAGGATAGGATGAGCACATCATTTTATATTCATTACTAATTAATAATTCATTATCAATACTTATATATTATGGTGAATCTTCCATATTATCATCAATAAGTAATATTATTTTTTAATAGATAATTGAACATTGTGTATTTAGCACCCCATTTTGAGTTATGTATCCTTTTTATGGGTATTTATGTATTTAAAGTGCTAGAGATGGGTTGAGTAGTGGTTGGGAGTGTTTGGAATAATTTTTAATAAGTTTGGGGGCCTTTCTACGGGTGAACGGTTTGAGCATAGTTAGGGAAAAGCATACCGGTTCTCTGGGTAACCATTTAGGGAGAGATATTGGTAATCACATGGTTTGTGTATGATTTTCCAAACCATGAGAAGAAACCATCCACAACCCATTCTCTTGAGGTAGTGGCATGTTCACGGTTAGCACACAGTTTGTTGAACCGTGCAGGCTAACCGTGCTTCTACTTAAAGAAGGTATTTTTAAATCTGGGTTCACTCGGGCATAACCTATTTCACTCCAAAAAATATCCCGCTCGATCCAAACTCATTATTTTAAAATATCAAGTGTTGTATGGGCTCTCCCTCTCATTTTGGATGAAATTAGAAGTGTTTTCAAGGTGGCTTCAAGGTGGTTCCTCCTGGGTAAGTCTCTCATCTTGGATTCTTCAGGGTTTTCTATGGATCTACACTTCTCCATATAATTTTTTATAGATATACATCAATTTCATAATGATATAGGTTTTTTGTAGCCTAATGTTAAGATTTTGGGATTTTTGATGATAGGTAAAAAGATCAAGCGTGGTTTTTGTAGTTTGTTCACCGTGTGAGTGGTGGGGTTTCTTGTGGGTCAATTTTAGTAGAACCTTAAATGTATGTGGATTCTCTTTCAACTCCACTTTGTTAGAACTAGTGTCTTTAGTTGCGATTAATTTTTTTTTCTTGATATTTATTGTGAATATGGTGTGAAAAATCATTGTTGAAACCAGTTGGGTGAGGATTTGGGGAATTTTGGGAGAAATGGGACATTAGTGAAAGAGGGGGTTTATTGTGTGATTTTAAAATGTATATTTCAAAATAAGTTTCATGGTTTGGATTATGGAAATGGTTGGTGAAAATGGTTTTCAATAAAATTTTGTTTAATTGGAATGGGATGGGGCATGAAAAATTGTATAACTGTATTTTCAATAATTGAGTGATTTATTTAAGTGAATTGTAATGTGTTGGAATTGGTTTTGTGCTTATTGTGTGGCTTTGGTGTTTTATGCTTATTGGTTGATTAAGTGTTATAGATTGTGTAGATGTGGGCAGGAATACAGACTATAAAGATGATGGATTTTGGATGGAAGCTCCACCATTATAGAGTGTATTTGGGAAGCACCACTAGTTGGAAATGGGTGAATGGGGTGGACTGAAGATCCACTGTTTTTCTTTTCCTTGATGTGTGTTGCTTTTAAATATGTATTTTTTGGGGAAATGTGTGATGTTATTGTGGATTATGGAATAGTTTTGGATTTCCCTTATATTATATTGCATGGAAAGGGTATGTTTGTCTTGTTGGAATAGTTGCACTATTCAATGTTTTATTTAAATTATTTTATATAAATGATCTAATAGTTAATTACTAGTGGCATGTGTAGGGATGTCATTTTGGGAAATAATAATGATTATTGTTACTCAACATTTCTTTGGCACGTTGGTGATTTTGCAGATGTTTTTTTCTATGAGACAGGTAAGAGAAAATCATATCATTTTTCTAGCAGTATGACATGATTCTTTGGTGACATTGTGATACTTGGATCATGGAGCATTGTGAAGAAATATGGAGGGAGTCCTAGTTCTTTGGGTTATTATTTTTATTATTTATACTGGTACTCTAATATTTGGATTGGTTGTATTGTAATTTTGTAATTTTTATGGAATAGTTTTTTGTCTTTTGTTAATGTATGGGTTGGGATGTTTTGTTGACATGAATCATGTATTTTGTTGATAATGGATTATTTTTTTGGTTGATTTAACTCATGGGAAAATCATTACACCATTTATTCATGAATCCCTCTTCATTTATTTCCAATCATTCGTTCCTTGGGAACATCTCTTAAGGCCAAGTAACATTCATCATCCCTCTCTAGCCAATGGGATGGGGTTGGATGTTTCAGTGTACATATATCGAATAAATAAAATTATAACACAGTGGAAACGTTTTTATTACCTCAAACTATATAACCCCCCCATAGAATTATGTTTGATTTTTTACTCTAAAACATACGATATTCATGAACCTTCTACTAATCATTAGGTGAAAATAAATAAATGATCATTTCATTGTGATGAAATAGGTTTTTAGCAAAATTTCATCCTCCCCTATTGATTCTCTTATGTTTTATGGTTGATTGAAACTGATAGAAAGGGTATCATACTAAGTATTGGATACATAATTCATCAAGGGATTCATTGTGAAATAATTAGATACAATTTTTTTGGAAAAAATTATACATATTTCCATATTGACCACATGATTTTTAGTAATTTTCCATGAAGGATGATTTCAACTAAATATATCATGGGTGACCAAATAGATATAACTAGATTGGATATCTTCTTCAGCTGGTATATAATGGTATACCACTCCCATGAGATCCTTGGTTAGAGATATATATTCTCACCTCATCCCACTGTATCATTTTTCCATATGTTGAGAATAACTAGTAGTCTACATTGGTACAGAGCCTCCCCCTCATGATCCTCACATCAATGTCTTCAGAATGAGGACATAATTATTAACAACATTGCTATAGTTTTTAATATTTCAGTGTATTACATGTCACTAGAACATCACTATTAGTACCCATTAAAATTTAATTTCATTTGATTCATATGTGAACTGTATTAGTGTATGTTGATAAATTTTGTATAAATCCCTATAATTAAAATAAATTTATTACATAGATTAATTATTTAACAAACTATTATTTAATTTAGAGTGTCTACATATAATTTCATGAGGAATAAATATTGTAATTTATTCTCAGTAGGGACCTATTTTTTTAATTATTTCTATAATAAAACATCACTACTGGAGATATTCTGCATTCAATATAATGATTTACAGTTAGACTTCATGATTATATTGTATATCTCTGATCTTATAGATAATATGGATGTGATTAATCACATAATTTTTTTCTACGGACTCACAATAGAGAAAATAGTAAAATAAGAAAATTAATCTTCCTCATATTATCATCAGATATTTTTTCATTCCACAGAATTAATTTTCCAGTAATATGATGAAATTTAGAAATCCCTAATATAATTTATGGGTAAATATTATGTTGAGATAGAGGAACATGCTTATCCACCACTTACAATATATAAATTTTCTGATGTATATAAAATTAACACTATTATATATTTATACGAAACATCTAAAACCTCTTTACAAAATAGAAAAAAGCAACTATGGTTATACATTACTAACATTAAATATAACACTATTCTTATATTCACATTATATTTTTTAATTTAAATTCTTACCATATCTTTCAATCTCTCATAATTTATTCACATGATCATGAAATAAAATAAATAATACAAATAATTCATTATATTAAATATATATAGCAAAAAAGCATTTTTTATATAAAACGGTTATCAATCAGTAGAATGATATATTAAAGTATATTAAGTCATTCAGAAAAAATTAATATATAAGAATAATATATTTATTTGGTAATAATGCTTTAATAAATATTTCAAATTACTTGGCTCCATAAATAATAATAATAAGTGAAACTTTTTTTTCTATGTTATCATACCAGTTTCTTCCTTTTTATGTCGACCACATTGAATGGGAAAGAAGAATTTTGGATAGACCCAAATAAATAATTACCAATAATTATATAGAAACCCGAAAAAACTCAAGGATTCACTAAAATTATTATATAGATGAATATTATTAGGGTACTTTCTATATAAAAATATCATTATCCAATAACCAAAAGAATGACCTATAAATATGATCTATAAGTTCTTGATATTGAATAATTTTTTAACAACTATGTCCCAAATCCTAGAATAGTATAATAATCACAACATCATAACTATAAATTCATATCTTTATTTGTAGAGGGTGTTATAAAGAAAATAAATTCAATAACATGTATGTGGTTGATGGTTTGACCACTTAGGATGAAAAATAATAATAATGTATCAATACAAATATTTTTATTATCCAACATTATTATATAGTATAATAGAGACACATATTTATATCCAATTTAAGAAGGTGAGTTTAACAAAATAAAAAATTCCTAATATTATATGAAACAATAGTAAAATGTCTTCAAATATAAATGAACCCACAATTTAATTAAAAAAAATAATAGAGAATATTGAAAAATGTGGAATAATATTTTTAACAGGCCATATATGACCTAATAACAAAAATTGGTTCTTATAAGTGATACATTTCATGAGAAATTCAACACTGATAAGCCCTAGGAAATCATCCTATCCATAAATCAACATTACTATAATTGAAACCAAAAATTCAATGATAAAATTGTTTTTGGACCTATTTCATGGGTGTTATAAATATACCTAGATCATATAAAGATGCATCCATATGCAATCCATTAGGGAAAGGTAGAAGAATTTATAACCATACTATAAAATTAGTTTCCATCCCATTACAATATGATTATCTAAAATAAACGTTCATACAGATATATTGCTGCATTAGAGTAATATGTAGATTTATATTCATCACTATATATTAGTCATGCATAATATATTCATAATTGAGAATCTATAATTCATTATTTATTGAGGATCCACAACTAGAATAAAATATTCTATATTATTGATCAGAATATATAAAGGGCTTTGTATGGAAATAATAATTCCCAACCTAGAGTTCCTTATATAAGGTTGTTAGTGTGTGATATGCATATTGGGGGAAATGAAATGGTGTATAATGATTCAGGGAAACCAAATGTATCATTCTATGTGGAAAGGGGTAATGAGTATAAGCAATCAAAGAGCTGTCATCCAAAACCAATCACCTACTAATACACCAAATTTAAATTTAACTATATGAAAACAATATTGATAAAATATACCCACAAAAAATATTACATAAAATCATACTATTACATGTATTCATGAACATTCCATATCATATTAATAAATTTTAAATAAACAGCTATAATGAGATAAAATCCTTACTTTATTATAATGGAGATCATCAAAATAAGGAAAATAAATAATGCCAACTAGTGACATATCTTTTAAAAAAATTAAACTAGATAAATATATTTCACGTAAATTCTAAAACAATTTTTTAAAAACCATTTCACACTAATAAATTGACCACAAAACAATAAAGTTATATTAGTTTCATTAAATTTAAAAAAATATGACACACTTTATTAAATGGAATCATCTCATTTTCTTGATGATCACCTAGCGATAAATTTTATTTGTTGTCTTTTAAAGAGTGTAACAGTTATAATTCAGTAACCTATAAAAATGATTAAATAGGAATAATTTTATTCCAAATCAAAAAATATATGCCACCACCTAAAATTATGGTCTAATATATATTAACAAAATATTCTGTTTTTTGTTTCATAAAATATTCTAGGTGAAATTTACAATAAAAATTAGAATGATCACCTTCATTCAAGAGACCTTAAATACTAAAAATATTTATAAATAATAATATTAAATCTTCAATGAAATTATAGGAATTTTTTATATTGAATATGGGTTCACCCTCTTCTATGAAGAAACAAGAACAAATGGAAGATTAGATTGTTATTCCACACTTACCTCACTATAGATGATCAAATACAATAATCATTAAGAAGCATGATCCATATTTGATAAAATAATTCATCATGGAACATGTAAGAGAAGTGTCCATTGATGTCTTAAAATTTTAAATTGAGGTGAAATAATATGTTTAGTTGTTCTAAGAGTTTAGTTTTTGATGATAGGTATGATTTCATTATCCTTATTTGAAAAATTGGTAGTGCTATTTCTTATCCAATATAATTGTATATGGTATGAATTGTTATTATTAGTGCCTTTATAGCTACCAGATTTTGACTTAGTAAATACTATAACCAATACAGTAAATTAGTGGTTTTCCACCACTTGGGAAGAACCCCATTTCATTTAATCTTCTATAAAAACTCCAGAATCTCCATCTCAATATGAGAAAAATAAAAAACATAAATACAATAAGGAATTAAAAATTTAATAATTAATTGGAGTTAATCAACTAGAATTTACATAGTTTAATAATAATTTATCAAATTATTATGTTTAATTTGGTACCATAAATGATCATTTATTATATAAATCCCATATTCAGATCGAAGAAATATAAATTTCTTCAATATAAAAAGATATGCTTTGTGAATTTTATCATTAAATAAACCTATAAATATGATTTGAAAATATACAAGTAAATCTAACTTTTGGATATTATTTTTCAAGCATGTGTGTTTGATTTAAGGGGATAGGGGTTTTTCATCTATCTTTATTTCAATTTTAGAATAAAAATACCTATCGGTTTTCAATCACGGTGGAACCCTTTATATAAGTTTTATGTTTGGGCTTCATGATCACCAGATTTGTCTGATGAGGATAGTGAATCACTATTAGTTGAATAATTAAATATTTAAAAATAAATGGATACAATTAAACATATATTAAGAAATAACATATTTTATTAATATCAAAATAAATCATATGATGACTACAATAATTTACTATGTTATTTTATAGTATGTAATATTTCGTTCCTAAAAGAGACTCCTTGGTTTATTTATATATTATATTAAAAAAATTATGTAAATCATAAGGTATATAGTAAAATATCAAATTATTTAATGAAATTGATTGGATTTTTAACAGTTAGAATTGAATTTTTAAATCAAATTGATTCTTAAAGTGATTTAAATTTCCATGTTGAAATATTATTAATGATACCCTTATCATATTTTGAATTTGAATGTAGGGGATTTACGTCCAGATTGTTTAGAGATTTAGAAAAAAATAAGGATTCATGATTTTTAGTAGAAGGATTTGTGGGTGAAAACAATTTACATTGATATGTTTTTATGGATTAAAGAAAAATAATCAATGAAAACATGATATAATTAGAGATAATAAGGGTAAAATATTCTCACCAATTAATACATAAAATAAATTCACATAGATTATCTTGGGGATGAATGTAATAGTGTGGGGATTATTTTGAAACCTATAAATTAAATTTAATTTGAAAAATTATGTTTAATGGTTACATTCTGTACACAAAAGAGAAGGGTTAATTTTTAAATTTTTTTATAAAATTAATTTTTTTACAAAGTTAAATTGATCAATTACCATAACTATGAATATAATCCGTGCATGTTAGTAAAATTTTATTCTATAACATTATTTATGGAAAATGAAATTCGAGACAAACCATTCACCCAAACCATTCATCTAATTGAAAATGAAAATAATTTAAATTCTTAAATTTAATCTAAATGTATTTTATTTATCTTGGATTTCACATGTTAAAATAAATTTTATATGAGAATTTAATGTCTATATTTTTTTGTTCTAAAATTTATGATTTTTTTAAATAAAAATTTCAATTCAAAGTGCTGAGCTAGTATGTGATTTCAAGGATCAAGAATCCTTAGTGTTGATATAATAATGATATTAAATATATTATATCATGTGCACATAGTTTTCATGAAATAATGGAATATATCCCGAATAATGTTCTTTATGAGAAATATTATACCTCTATTTAATCAGGATTTCAGGTTCTACCCTAGGTTTGAGATAACCTTTCTTCTTATAAGGTATTTAGAATAGGAGTTGTCATTTTTTCAATAATAATTAAATAAATTAGGAGATTTGTTTATTTATAATTAAATTTATTAAACCTAATCATCATGTATATAAACCCACTTATGTAAAATCTATAGGGTTAACCTAACAAACCATAGTATTTTAGGGGATCCATTATATAGGAGTTTTTAGATGAACTACAATGAATCGAGGAGTGGTGATCAGTTTAGAATGGAGATTGTAGATCTCACCAAAAAACCATTATGTAGAATAGTTATTAATTACTTATCAATCCAAACATGTGGTTATACATTTTTTTAATTATAATTAATTCCTATTATTTTTTTCATGTAAAATAAGAATCAATACCACCAATAAATTGATTTGTGATTCAATCGTGGATTTATGGAATTTTATATTTCTTCCTAAAATTAAGAATGTATTTTTTTTCAATCCCTGACTATCTTTTATGATTTCTATGTTCTACTATAGTATATTGAGTCTAAAAATTAAAAGAAATGTTTCATTCTATGTTTTATTATTTACTTCTTTTCTCCACCTATTCATTCTATATTCATCGTCGATATTCATATTTGTCCATCGGCTCTATAAGACCCAAAACCTCAATAAAGTACATTTTATCATTGGAGAAAAAAAATCAATTTTGTGTTTGTGGATGTGGGATCATGAGACTTTTTTATGTGTTATGTGATGTTATGGGTCATCAGAAATGGTTGGGTGAATAGATAAATGGATTTTATCCATAGTTGGGAAATGTTATGATGCAGAGCTATGTGGAGTGATTCCCAAGTGGTTTTTGTGGCTGGAATTCAACCACTAGTGATGAATTAGGTTCAATCAAAACATGATATAATTATATTAGATAATTTTGAGGATGGATAATTAGTATTGGCATTGTATGTGATGATTCATGATAATTTCCATGTTTATATAAAATATCAATATTCTTGACGTATAATTATTAGTACACAAATCGTGTAGTTACCACCTCCAAACACTAGGTTTTTCACACATTGATAAATATCACATACAATGTATAACCTATAGAAATTGTGAGACACAATTGTAGTGTCTCATAATGATCCCCAGGGGTTACATTGGTATATACAATACTAGGTACATGGGAATGGCTAGGTACATGGGAACGACCCTAGTACATATGTGCGACCACTTAAATCGGAATGGATAGGTTTCTGCACATGGATAGAATACCTAAGCATGGACAATGTACACCAAAACATGTAGAGTACATGGGAATTTAAAATTTAACCTGATTATTGCATAGAGTAAAAATATTGACCCATTCTAGTGAAGATACATCTTCTATTCCTTATAAAAACCTTTTACATTTTTTAATGTAGTTTTAGGACCTCCATTTATATAGTGTCTAAAAATATATGTAGAGTGTGTTCTATTAGTGCATCCTTATGAAGGAAAATTGAAGAATAATATCACGAGAATATGATATGATCCTCTTTATAGGATTATTCTTGGATAGATTTATGTATCTCCCATGTGGAAAAAAGTGTGATCCTCTATAATTCTTCTCTACATTTTGAAGAAATCATTACCATCTTCCTATGTGTGTGATCATAGCCTTAGTGGGTTTACATTGCGTAGGGTCAAGAATTCACATAGTCCATAGGTTTGATCCCCTATATGTGTGTCAATATCATCTGTGTTCCATCATTTACCTTCTTCTTATGAATGGCTGACAAGAATGACCTCTCATATGAGCCCATGAGTTCTATAAACACTTAGGGAGTGAGTTCCCATCTATGTGTAGTACCTAAAATCCTTGAGGGAAAAACAAATATAATATTATTATTATGGAATTTTAGATATATTTTTTCCTTATCATTACTAAATCTAGGTTATTGTTTCACTATATCATATACTAATGTAAATACATAGTTGATGATGATCTAACAACTTCCATAATTCATTATTTTCTATGAATATGGGGTATCCTCATGGGTTTGTATATTCTAACCCCTCCATTGGCTCTACTATCATGTTTCATATATTTTATATGTAAAATTATATTTTAAAATTTAATAGTTGAAAAAGGGAAAACCATATCATACTTTATCTAGTTGGACTATAGCTGGTTCCATGAGTTACATTTGATAGAATTTCCCTTCAAAATAGAATTATGGACTCTTTTTTAGTTTTGATGGGTCGTTATGTAGCCCTTATTGATTTACCATACTTGGTTCTTAATCTGATATAGGAAATAGTTTTTTTATTTTTCTTATTTTCTCTATAATCTCTTATTTATTCATTTTATGTGTTCATAGATATGTGTGAGTTTATACATGTACATTCTCTAAGGCCTCCCATGTGAGTGTTATTCCTACACAATTTCCATTACCTTCCTCATGCCTATTTTTGGTAGGATTTGGGAGTCACAATTGTTATACTACATCTTTGGATGAAACAGTGGGTCATGTAATTATCGAGTGGTATTAAATGAGGTCATGTTATGTTAGAAGTTTGAATACTTTGTTGTATTGAGGATTGGATTGTTAACTTGGGAAACCATTTCAACAAATCTTGAGTTTGAATCTCAACAATGGGAACCAATTATTAGATTGGAAACCAATATATCAATTATCAATGACGCTAATAACTTTATTGTTGAAATTATATATATAGGAATTGTTTAAGGGAAAAAATGGTACACACATCATATAGGAATAGGTTTTGGACTCTTTGTCCTTTAGGAGTTAGTTTCCGATATATACTCTTTGGCCATGGTGCGAGATGAAATTTTCAAGATGAATCTAATTTAATATCTATCTAGGATAACATAGAAGTATCATGATGATTATTCACCTATTAATGAGGCTTCAGTATAGGGGAGTTTTAGGGAGGATGTACTTTTTGGTGGTTTACAGATCATACCACCACCCATTGAGCAGTGGGTTACACCATCAGTATTGGAAGATGATAATATTTTTATATTCTTAGTTCATAATTTCTATAGATAAATTCCCCTAATGAGCTTAGGAAATCCATACACCCCTGTTCCTAGAGATTTATTGAGGTAGTTGGTGAGTTTCTCACCTTTAAGACCCATCCCGATCCGATGATAGAACAAATTGTGAGCCTTATCTACTACTCCATAGGTCAATGGTGTAGTATAGTTACTTTGATTTATGATACTAAAACAATTTCATGGATTTATTTTTTTAGTATCTTCATATAAGATTTCTATCTGGATATGTTGTGAGCTAAGTGCATCTAGGTGCTTCTAGAGCATTAGTATGGTATCCCAATAGTGGTATATAATGTGTCGAGGATCATGAACATTTTGAGATACTCTTTGAATATAGTATATGGTTTTTCTATAAATTGTGGAAAATTGATTTTGTAATTCATAGATATATCTATTATAGTGTGATATCTTTTTTTATTCCTTCTTATAATGGAGTGATCGATAGTTTTGTGGTGGTGGAGAGATTTCTAATAGAGCATTCACTGATTTTTGGTGTTGGAATTGGGATCATAGGAGTTGATACATTGTATGATATTAAGATATAAATGAATGAATGATCTATGTGAGATATTTATTTTAGGATACATTATTATGATAGTGTTTATTTACTTTAGTAATCACATGATGATTCTATTAATCCAAGGGAGACATGATATTTCTCATGTGATGGGTGGGGATATCTCATGTAGGTTTTCTAACTATTCCTATAGAAAACAAGAGCTAATTTATGGACCACATATTTAATGTAAAAAATATTGGGTTGGTTGTCCATATTGTGGAAAATTTGGAATTGGATCTATGATAATTGCAGGAGATGGCCGAAATTTTGATCTATTTCTTCCCCCACACCTAGGTGGTCCACACCAACCTCGGGGAGTTGGTGACGTGGTATGAGGTAAGCTTAATGTGTTTAGAGTCATGTAATCAAGATAAATAAGGGGTTATTTAATATAGGATCTATGTTTTATTTACAGTAATCATTGTACTGATAGATACATGTATGAGGCACTCTTTTATTTTAACATCCCTTGTTTGTGATCTAGAGATTCTGGTGTGGAATTTTTCACGACGATTTCATTTGTAAACTCATATTGTAGGAGATATAGTTATTACAAACCTCTTTAGATAGTTTGAGTTAACTCTTTTATGGGATGTGTTAAATTGGAGTCCTTTAATGGCCACAATAATTCAATATTATGTCATTTCTGATATGGATTTTCACTCTACAGTTCATGTGGAAATAGACTTTTTGAGGAAGAGGATGTGGTGTGTCAGAGTTGATGGATTGAGGTTTTCCTTCTTTTGAAATATTTATGTACTGTAATATGGGATAATAAATATAGGATACAACTGATTAATCATCAATGAGATTGTATTTCCCTTAGAGAAGTTGATGTTTTAGTCATTTATCTTCCTGCAGTCGTAGATGAGTTTTGTCCATATTTCCTTAGGATATGTGGTGATTATATCACCATAAATGGATCAAAATTATCATAAACATAAACACAGATGTAATCCTAATATATTCTACTTCATATCATATGGATCCCATATAGCTTCAAGAGATGATGGTGTAGTGGGAGGATTTGTGGATAAAGAGCATTGTTAAACCAACTGTGTTTTCAAAGTAATCCATAGTGTTCTTCAACATGATAAAGGATAGGGGAATTAGGTTTTGTCTATATTATCATTAGTTTAATCGAGTGACCAAAAATAATATGAGTCCACTAACCAGAATCAATTATTTATTCATCAAATTGAAATGAGAAAGGTGGTTCTCAAAGATTAAACTTTGGTTGGGATATCACATGTTCTGATATCAAGATAAATATATTTCTATGGTGAAATTATATTTCCTCTATTATCACTATGTGTACATGGTGATACCCTTGAGTATGAATTATTAGACAATATTTTTCAGGGGACTTATCAATCATAACACTCACCCCTTCTTGGATCGGTTCATAGTAATACTCATCGATGAAATCCAAGTGTACTCATCGTCAGAGGTGTATGAGGAGAGACACTTGATAATAGAATAATAATTTTTTAGAGATAATAATAATTATAGTAATGCCTTAAATTAATTTTTCTATATTTTACAGGTCCACTTCCTAGGATATTTCCTCTTAAATGTAGTAGTAGCAATGAGATCAGTGAAGGTTTAAGATGTATTATCAAATGATCAACATAAGTGTGTTTCTATGGTGTGGAGATTTCTTGGATAATAAGGATAAAATTAGAGATTCATTCCTAATTTCATCAGGATTTCTTCACACTTGACTATAGTTATCTCAAATGGTCTTCCTTTCAAGTGGATAGAGTAGTAAGATTCAAATTTTTACAAGTTTCAGAAGAGGTTGATGTGTTTTACCATCCTAAGCTGGATAGAGGAGTGTGTTGAGAATGTGGTTTTCTATGATTCCTCAAAAACTAGGGTCAGATGTGTTCAAATGGATACATGTTTAGTTCATTCCTATTGTTCATATAAGATGATACCACTTGGGAATAACTACAAAATTTATGATATTGTGCTGGTAGTGGTGTTCTTCTCCTAGATGTTATGGAGATACTAACTTATAGGTTAGAAGTTTATCTTAAATGGGAACTACATGTTTCTAAAGAATATATTTTAATATAAATATCATAACACTATATAGATAATATAGAAATATTTCCTATAGTATTGTCGATTTATGATAGTCTATACTCTTGGTAGAGGGATAAGACTGAAATATTCTCTTCGAAGGATATCGTGTTCATGTTTTTTGAGGGAGTAATCGATGTAGTTGACATTTTTGATGTTTCCTTTAGTGGATATGGATGGTCTGGATTATCTCTATTTGATGATTGTTACTAAAACACTTATTTAGCGTGTAAGGTAGATGAAAGATGGAGATATATATATTGACATATTTAGTGTTGAAATTCTTTTTGGATGTTCTGCTAATGTATTTTCAATGGTTGAGAGCACAACATCCATTTATTACGGTGGTCTATGGTAATAGAGAAACTATGATATGATGAATTAATATATTTTAATAAATACCCCTTATTAAAGAATATATGGGTTGAAATATTGTTCTAAAATATTCAATGATATCTACGGTGTCTAGATATGAATAGGTCTGTAATTAAACTTTTCATCCCATGCTTAACTTGTTAGTAAGTGAGGATTGAGCACCAATATCCATAGAGTCTAGTTCAACCCCTTGAGGTGCCAAATTAAATGTGGGATAGTGTCTCAATATAATTTTTTATGGGTTTTCCATGATAAAATATAAGAGATGACATTGTTTTCTGTTTATAGAAAAACACACTAAGTTATTCCAATTCATATCCATTAAAGTTGATTGTTCAATATAGAGGTAGGGATGCCTTTATTTTCTAGAGGTATTTCATCTTTATAGAGGTCCCTAAACAATCCTTTCATAAAATTCTGTTCTCTTAATTTCACAATTATTGATAGGATTGTACTAGTCCATTGGGACTCAGTTGAAATTAAGAATGAAATTTCACTACCAGTTAGAAAACCAACTAAGAAAGACCATTCAGGTTCGGGATGACATTCTTCAGGATAACATATTACACATTGGACATAATTTTGTGGAACTAAAAACCATATAGTATTTTTATGTTTAAAATTTGTAACCACCCTAAAATTTTAATGGAATAATTCGGGCCATGTAGAGAACACCATTCATGATACCGCTTTGCATGATCGATCCAGAGAAGTTAAAACTCATTGGACCAATGATGTTGTGTGAAAAAACAAGAATACGTAGATTATATTGGTGATGATGAGAAGTACCAATAGATATCTAAATAACTATGATGACTAATTAAAGAGAACTTTATAGTTTATTCAGGGAGAATATATGTTAATAAAGGTCTCACATTGCTGAGGATTTCTGAGATGTGGCCTATGTTCAATGTTGTTCCTTAGATTTATTTTCCTTTTATAGATTCAAGATAGGGTTTTATAGGTGGATTATTGACTAGAATTTCCACCGTTGTTATACATCATGAAAAATATCTTCCACGTGTTGTAACCAAGGAGGTATGTGTAACACCTATCACATGTTATAAATTTTGGGGGAGTTGTACATCAATGATGGAGGTAAAACACTAGAGAATGTGATTAATATTGATGATATATAATAAAATTTAATTAATTAGATAGTGATTCCATTGGTGCATGTTTGGTGGTATTAAGGTAATCATCAAGAGATCACTTATAATTCGGAGAACCAAATATGAGTTGATTACTGAATTCATTTTGAGTCGAATTTTTTACTTTTAGGGATAAAAATTTGAAATGTGGGTATAATATATAAATGTTTTTCCCATTAATAACATTAGAATAATTTATGGAATATGATTTTATGTAGGTGCTGAGACAGATCAAGATTTCGGCCCTAAGGAATCTTTGGTGTGGGTATAATAAAAATTTTAAATTAATTATATGATGTTTTAATAGTTTAGTGAAATGATTTTGTATCACCCAACTGATGTAATCAATGTAAAATATATGACTCAAATTAAATATAGAATTCAGGTTTTACTTAAGGCATGACATAAACATTTTCTCATATAGTATTCAATTTCAGAGTGGTCAGGGTAGATTAAATATTAATTAATTTAAGTAAATTATTAATTTATTATCAAATATATTCAAGCTAATGGACCTCTATATAATATAAATTATTTAAAATCATGTGTGTTAGATGCTTAACCCTATGGATTTTAGAGAATATTTTGGAAGAGAGTTATTGGATGAATGACAACAGATCATAGAGAAGTTATCATTTTGGAATGGAGTTTTTCGATCATTCCAATAGAAACAATGTACACTCATTCTTCATCAGTGATCAATAAAAAATGAGTTATAATTTTTCTTTGTTAGATTTAATAAATATTTTATATATCATTTCAATATTAAATCAATTCATCAAATAATTTTATTTGTGAGTCGACATATGAATTACGAGTGTAAATTTTTCATCATTTAATTAGAAATGATAATGATTTTGTTAATCCTTGATTTTCAAATGATATTGATTATCTTCCCATTTTCAGATTGATTTATGACTGAATAATGGATTATGATGGTTCCTTGGTTGTATATTTTTTTTCATTTCTACCCTTTTCTCCAAGATTAATCATCAGTATTACAATTTTTCTAATGGTTTGATAATACTCGAAAACCAAATGTTGTGAATTCGATATTTTGTAAAATAAATCATTTCAATGTTTATTGATTCAATATTTATGAAAAATTTGAGGTTTGATGTGATGTGAAAATATTTTAGACATTGATCAGTGACATGATCAAGGGTTTTCCTAAACTGTTTGGGGATATGGAGGTGAGGTGCGATGTGGAACATTTCTATAGGGGACTTATTGATCAGAATCTAGCCACAAAAAAATAGATTTTATTAAACTCTATATTTGAGTTTTTCAGTGTATTTCATTGAAGGATCCTTGCTGACGTGGATATTGGGGAAGGCCTGTGAGAATTTTTGGGTTTCTAGAAAATTATAGCAATAAAAATTTGTACTTCAATAAAAAACCACCATGTAGTCTGGTTTTTTAGTAGCTAGGTTTTTCATGTAGAGTAAAATATAAAATTTCATTTATAACATCTAAAAATTAACATGATGTTTGTGTCTTGAAATATACTATTGGGGATACCTGAACACGGGCATGACTATGAACATGGGCATATCCAGGTAAACAGGCACATCAATAGTACATGGGTACAACCATGTATATGGGAATGGCCTGATAACTATAAATAAACAAAAAAATAAGCATTAAAAGAGTAGGAGAGAATGACTCTAGTAAACTTGAATAGGTCAGAGTATAAAGGTAGATTGAGGATTTCGAAGATACAATTTATACCCTATACATGTTGTGGCCTTTTTCAGGGTGGGTTTAGGACATCATTCTCTTCAGTATTGACCAGTATCTCTGTGGTTCATTCCCTTGGTCAATCCCTATGAGGGTATAGTTTGGAATCAAATTTTAATAATTTGATGTGATCCCCTATATGATATTACCCTTTTATAGATTTAGTTACCCCACCATGTGGACTGGGGTGTGAACCTATATCATTTCTCCCTCGGTTGGTTCTAAATTTCTTATATCAAATTCCAGGGAATATGATACCCACCCTAGTAGTTTTATATAGAGTAGAGTTAAATGTATATAATTGAATATAAGATAGTTTAATGATTTATAACTCGAAATTATCACTGTATAGTGGTATTATGGTTTTGAACCCACATGGAAGGTAATATGTGACCATGAAGCCCAATCCTGAAAAAACACTAAAAGTAGTGGATGATATATTTTTCCATTTATCAATTTTCTATTTAATGAGGATCAACTGATGATGAAATAATGTTCCTTTTTTGAAGCTTTGTGGAAGGAAAAATGATCTAGTTGTGAGAAATGAAATTAAGAAATAAAATTTATATTGGAGAAAAGGTAATTGTAATTATCAGGTTTAAATTGATTTATTATTTTACCAAAAAAATATTGAAAGTTAAAGATAAGAAAATTATCATATTGATAACTCTATAAAAGAAATAAATAACAAGAAGATATAATTCCTAATGATTGTTACTTCTTAGATTCATATGAAGATAAATAAATTTTAAATAATTGTTGACTGAATCAATTTAACTAATTTTTCCCAATGTCTTGAAATAGAAAAGTGAGATTTGAAAAAAATTAATTTCAAATTCAATAACTCCAAAAAATATTTATATTTGAAGAAAATAATCATGATGAAGTGAATATATGACAGAAAAAGTATTTAACCCCCAATAATGAATATTATAAAGAAATCATATTCAATTCAAGATTCCATAAGATTTTCAAATTTTATTTCAATTGAAATGGAAAATATAAAATAAGATAATAGATCTCCCCTATAAAATTGAAATTCTTCCATTATCCTCACTGTACTCTAAAACCTATGTTGTTATCTACAAAGAATACCATTTACAAAGTTTAATTTTGGGTAAAATCCCATGTTTTTTACTTTGGACTTATAATTTAATTTTCCTATGTTTTTTTATGACCAACATCCTCTATTAATTTCAATCACTCTTAATTTCTTCATAAACAATGATAACACATGACACAAAGTAATATAAATTTCTTGAGACATGAGAATACAACCTCCAATAAAAATTAATTAAATTCAATTGTGTTCTATTTCAATTCAATCCAGACCCAATCCTTTAATTAATTCATACTCTAGGGAATAATTATTGTTTATTTATTTCTTATAATTTTATAGTTGAAATTAAATGAATATAACATATTATATGAATTTAGTTCAGTTGGTTTTATTATTTTGATCATTTCATGACATTCATGGAACTATATACATGGTGTTTTTATATTTTTTCCAATATTTCTCTCACCCAATTTTGTTTCGATCCTAAATTTGGATTCTATATGTTTTATAATGACTTTTGATCTGATCCTTCAATCAGTCATGATCCAATGGCCTAGCGTTTCCCCCTCTGTGTTTCATCTATTGTCTTCGATCCTCCATTTCCCTAATGCTCCGATACAGCTTTTCCAAATATCTTGTTGTTTTCCAATATTTGTTATGAAAACCCTCTCATGGACCCAGACCATCCATGTAGCAACAATCTTGTGCCTCTTCCTGACTTTCCATAGTGATTATTGATTGTGATATTTGCGCCTTAATTCTCCTAGGGTAGTTTCTCTCTCACTATGTGACTCTCTTCTAGTTCTAGGGTTTCTTCAAAGGTGAGTTTCTTCTTAGATTTTTTGGAGATTAAGAATGTGATACATTGTTCCCATCCACCCACACTTGCGTTTTTTGAACCATGCAACCTCATATAATTGGAGTACTTCTCTAGTGGAGATTTAGTGGGAAATCATCTTTGTCATGGGTTCCGTGTGACTACGCTCCAAGAAGGTTATTTTTTTACACATCTTCAATTGTAACCAGGATTTGGTATATGATTCTAGGTTCTATATTGATTTACTTTATATATTCATGTATTCTACTATATCATACAGGGGTGTGTGTGTGAGAGAGTCAATCTAGGAGTGGATGGGGCTGAATCTACATGATAAGGATGACCACTTCCACCTAGTTAATAATTCTTGGCCCCACAAATAGTTTTGGTGGTCCCTATTTGTTTTAATTTTGGATTATACAATTTCCATGATAGGTTTTTTCTTTATACACAATAAAAGTGTTACCTGGATGGTGTTATCACCGTGCACGTGGGTCCCAATGGGGATGAAGCACATTATATCTACTGTCCATTTACATTTGACCAATTCGTTGTTTATTTTGTTCTAGTAACACACATCAAAATAATAATTTATATTTTCATTTGTATTCAATTGATTAATTAAACATATCTCATTCTTATCCATTACACGTGACTATTAGTCTTGGGGATTGAGGGATTAAGTGTCACCCCTGTAACGACCCAAACTTTCATTAATGGAGATTCATGTGGATCTAATTAAATATATCATTTGGTAAAAATTTATTTAAAATGAGAACATTAATGGTTTTATGTTTTTGGATTTTAAAATATCTTTATGAATTGTGACCATTTATAATTTAGTTGTTGAACAGTGATGACATGATTAGTATAAATATAGGCCTTAAATGAAACCAATTTACTCAGACAAAGGAACTGATGGCCTCATCCAGTAGACTTTCCCCATTCGAAGACCATTTTTCAGAGATCGGAAAGGATGTGGCATCTTTGTGCTTCTCTCTTGACCAAGCCCAAGAAGATCTTGAATACATTATGTTTTATTGGAACCGACTACAGGAGAAGTGGTAGTAGATAGAGATTACCACTTGAGCAATGTTATACGAGCCACCCTGGAGTATGTTACCATCTCGCATCTTACCCTATGGTATTATGCGGATGTTTTAAGGTTTATGTAAAAAGACACTAGAACTATTATTATGTACATTATTTTTGTATATACTTTTGTTTTATTATTTTTACTTTGTAAATAGTTTTTTAAGCGCAAATAGTATTTTTAGTTAATATTAAACTAAGATATGTATTTTGATGAATTAGTGTATTTTTGAATTAAATAATATTTTAATAAAATATTATTATTATTAAATTATCTTTTTAAAAATATAAATGATCATATAATTTTATGAATTTAATTTTAATTTTTATTAATGTTTCAAAGCTGTTTTTGTCAGAACACATGATTTTTCGATAAATGTCTGTTTTAATTTTAAAAGTGAATATTCACATATTTATAAAATTATTTTGATAAAATGAATATTATTTTTTGAATCATGATGTTGAAATTATTCAATGGTTAATTTTTCATAACTTTCTGAGACTGTCATATTTTTGGGTAAAAATTATATATCGTTTAAATATATAATGTGTTTTATGACATCATAATGACACAATAGTGGTGTAATAAAATAATATAAATAAAATGTTCCGAAAATATATGTTTTATCATTAAAATAAAGTGATTTTATATTTGTTTTATTAGTTTTGTGATGCCTTAGTGGACCCTCAATGACTTAAAAATGTTCATTATTTTTAAATTGTTTTTCTAGAGAGTGTGACTCACCTCAAAATAAGAAACCCTATTATTTTATGAAGTTCGGCCATTTTTATTTAAAAATAATTTTTTCCACTTCCATTTGGAAAAAAACCATGGTCAATGAAAATTAGTCGATTTTTGGTTTGGATTAGTATAACGTGAGGTGTCACAAACCTAAATAATAAAGAATTTCATTACCTTTCATATATAAACCCAACCAATATCCCACTTCCTCCTCCCTCAAAGCCATTGTAGTTCATCCAAGATCGTCCATATTCTCCCTAGAATCATCCCAAGGTGCCCCAATCTCCCAATAAGAGTCTCTCAAGCCCCTCTCAAGCCATTGGAAGCACACTTCCAAGTAAGGGGTTACATCTTTTCTCATTTTTGTCTAATATTCATTAAGTAGTTAGGACCTTTTAATTTAAATTATAAATGTTGGGTAATGGTTTCACACCTCCCCCATACTTCCATATTTATGTTTTAATGATGGGATCCCCCTTTAGCATTCATTAAATGCCTCCCATGTATACCTGTTACTATGCCGAAATTCCGAAAGAAATTTATCTCTCCTCATTTAAATTCAAGAAATTCTTTTGTATCATTAATCGAAATTACATTAAATTTGTCGGGAAATGTATCATTAGTACCCCCTTACTGTCCATGACATATTAATATGATGAGACATTTATTTCTCTCTCATCAACCATTTTTATGAGTTCTTATGTCACACTGTTATGCTGTCAAAATTTCACCGCATTTTTCCAAGCCAAAGTCATTGTGTAGTGAATACCACACCATTTTCTCTAAAAAGGGTATTCACCTTTATGCACATTTAATTATTGTTTATAGAGTTTCATGAATGTATTCCACATTCTATAATCATGTAATTAATGATTATGTTGAATGATTCAATCTTTTATGATCCATGTGGCACTCTTATGCATGAAATGAAATGTTTAAGAAGGGTGCGCCCGAATAGCACTCCAATAAACTGGGTAATGTATAGTATCATGATACATAATTTTAAATGGGTGTTTACTCATGAAAATTAAAGATCAATGAGGGTTTACTCATGATTCATGTGCAATGTCAGTTTACTCATGCTCCATGTGCAATGTGCCTTGGCTCATGCTAGTTCCAGGTTATGTGTTGTTGCCGCATTTCCGGGATATGATTATCATGATTTATCATGCCTTTATATTTATGACTATATTGTGATCTATTGATATACCTATTTTAAAAAATGTATTTTATTCCTCATGATATTACATGATTAATCCCTTACTAATCTTTATATCTCACCATTTTTTATGCATGTCCTCAGGTTATCCCTTGCAACGCTAAGTACGAGGGAATGTAGTGGTCATGTAAAGGAATTTTTCAATAAAGATGTTGTATATCATATTTTAAGTTGTTCTATAATGATCCTATTCACCAAAGACACTAGGACTCTTGATCTTCTATGTTTTATCATGTTAATTTTATGTAATAAATTATGTATAATTCTGTAATAAAAAGCAGGGATTTCAAAGTTGGTATCAAAGGCTAGGTTTAGTTATTTTTGGTATTAGGATTAGAAACCCCTAGTAAATACTTAGAGACAAGACTATGTATAATAAATTCATACGTATGTTTTTTTGGGTGTTGAGTAAGTGGTTTATCAGGAAAATACTTCAATGTATGGATACGAGCTGGTAGAGGCGGATCAAGCACATATGTATACTAGGGGTAAAACCAGAAAACACCGCATTGAGCTAGACTCGAACAGGAAATGGTACACATCAACGGGCCCTACTGCACTCTTGGTAATGACACTCCCAGTATATATGATTTTGTAAATTCACAAGCATAGTATGAACAATTATTAATGGTCTTAAAAAAATTCCATAAGAATATATGTTAGAATGTATATCATGTATAACATAGACTGAAGACAATATATTCATACGTTATGTAAATAAATTCTATTTATAAGTCATCCTTTTTTTGTCTTTGGATTACCCTTTTAAGTGTTACCCCTAAAATTAATTTTATTCCAGCCAATAGTGAATAATAGGAGGATTCGGGCCAATAACCGATTTGAGGATCAATGTGATGACTGTACTAACGAGATTTCCAATCTGATTAGAGTGGGAATCGCGAACATTGTCACGCCACTCTCTCAGCTAACTCAAGATTTGAATATAAACACGGGTCATTGGGAACGTTAAACCACCCATAATAAAGAACAAGTCACTATCGAGAGCTTCATAAGATAAAGTCCTCCAACATTTAATGGATCATTTGATCCCTCAAACGCCGAACAATGGATCAACTCCATTGAAAAGATCCTCTCCATCCTTCAATATTCTGAACAAGAGAAGATTATCCTTGATACTTATCATATGAAGGGTGAAGCTGATCAAAGGTAAAAATTGATCAAAAAATCAAAGCCTGAGGAGGAGATAGAGCCATTGGAATTAAAGGATTTCTTGAAGGTTTTTTTCGATAAATATTTTTTGTGCACCATCCGGCTTAAGATGGGAAGTGACTTTCGTTCCCTCAAGAAAAAGGACGATGAATCTATCAGAGCGTAAGAGGAAAACTTCACAAGGATTTCATGGTATGATTCTGGATTTTTCATTACCCCTTAATGCATTGTTGACCTCTTCTTTGTTGGGATAAAATCTTGCCTATGGAATGAACTGGAAATCTGTGAATTCGACAATTATGAGGAGATTGTTTGATATTACCTCAAAGTCGAAATTCATATTAGAGAACCTCAGGGGTTTCATGGCGATAAGAAGAATAAGTTAGACTTCAATGTTGTCTGTCTGATGGATAAATCCAGTGGTGCTAAGATGATACAACACCCTACTTTCCAAAGGTGTGGAAACAATAACCCTATAAATTCCCTAAAGGGTATGATGAAATGCTTTAGTTGTTGAATTGAAAGGCACATGACTATTAACTGTCGGCAAGAAAAACCTACATCTATAATAGAGGATAGTAACACTCTGTTTGAACCTCAACATGTTTTTAATTACTACAACTTCAAAGAACCAGGGCACCTTTCAAATCAGTTCCCTATACCAATTGTTTTGTGAGGCAACCACCATCCTCCAAGGAAACAAGGGTGAGATTTTTCCATAACTACTGCTGAAGTGAACCCCGACAACGAATTGGTAAAAGGTATGCCAGTTATTCATTCAATTATAGAGAACTTTCTTTCTGATTATGGTTCCACACATTCTTTTATATATCAAATGTTTTGTAAAGAAATCCCATCACCACAAAAAATCATAGAAGTGAAGATGTTGGTGAGTATGAAAAATGGGTCAATCATTGCATCCCATGAATATAACTCCTCCCTTGTAATAATATATGGATTTAACTTCCCGGAAAACCTATTCATACGTGGAATTGTATGCTCTTCTTGGCATGGATTGGATTTCCTTATATAGAGTCAACCAAAATTTCCATGAGAGGGAAATCACTCTTTATGTGGAGAATCGACCACTTATTCATTAAAAGTGCATGTAGGAGGATGAATATTCTTTAGCCCCATCATCCCAAGAATGGATATCAATTCCCTATGATCATGTGTATCTGACCCAGATGATTTAGTTCAAGGAAGAAACCATCCTTGAAGACATGCCTATTGTGAGGGAATTCACTGAAGTGTTTCCCGAGATATTGTCTGGTCTTTCACCTAGAAGAGATATTGAGTTCTCAATGGATCTTATACCTGGTGAATTTCCAATATCCTATATTGCATATAGAATGGATGTTGTGGTGCTTGATGAGCTGAAGAAACAACTACATGAGGAACTGGATAAAGGATTTATACGCCCAAGTGCTTCACCATGGGGTGCACCAGTCTTCTACGTCAAAAATAAGGATGGGTCAATGCGTCATCGCATTGATTATTGAGATCATAAAAAAATAACAATAAACAAAAAGTATCCTACCACACAAATTGATGAATTGTTAGATCATCTATGTGGAGCATAATACTTCTCCATCCTGGATTTGTGGTTGGGATATTATCAATTAAGGGTGTAAAAGGAAGATATCACCATGGATTTTTTTGTGTAAAAAATACAGGCACTATGAATTCATGTTAATGAATTTTGGACTCACTAATGCTCCATAAATCTTCATGGAAATGATGAATAGAGTATTTAGATATTACCTCGACAAATATGATGTATTATTTATAGATGATATTCTGATATACTCCAAAACCAAGGAGGATAATGTGGAGCATCTAAGAACTATACTAGAGACCTCAGAGAAGGATAATCTCTATGATAAGTATAGAAAGTGTGAGTTTTGGTTGATGGAGGTCTCATTATTAGGCCATATGATTCCAAACAATGGGATATCTATCGATTCCTCCAAAACAGATGCAAATGTGGGATGGTTGAGGACAACATCTTTAATGGATAACCCTATCTTCTTTTGGTTAGATGGATATTATCAAAGATTTGGAGAAATTTCTCACGATTGTACAACCTTCTTACCAAGATAACTCGGAAGGGATTAATGTTTTAATGGAGTAATGAATACGAAAAAGCTTCGAGGAGTTGAAAAAGAGTCTTATCATTGCACCCATTCTCACTTTACACGCATGTGGAGAAATTTTCGTGGTATTCAGTGATGCTTCGAAGATGGAGCTTGGATGTTTGTTGATGCAAAATGAAAATGTTGTTTACTATTCTTCAAGAAAAATAGAATGGTCAAGAGTATAATTATCCGACACATGATCTAGAGTTAGGTATGGAGATCTTCTCTTCAAAAATATGGAAGCATTATCTCTTTGGGGGGGGAGTGGGAAATAAATAAAGATGAAAAAAGCCTCATGTATATATTCACACTAAATGAGTTGAACATCCTCTAATGAAGATGGTTATAGCTCAACAAAAACTATGAATGCTGAATCCATCACCACCCAGGGAATGAAAACTAGTTTGTAGATGCTCTAAGTAGAATGGACCCAACAATTCTATAATTGATGAGAATTGAGACAGATCCAATCTTCTTATATTTGATTAATTTGTACATGGGAATCATAAATAAGAGAATATCATAAATATTTTCACAAATTATTGTTCTTAAATCTCTTTTAGATTGGTAAAAGGATGCTTAAAAGAATGATGTGGGAGTTCCAAAGAATGTGGATGTTTTTGAGAATAGAGAAATCCTCAAAGATCAATGTGAATGAAGAAGGAATTGTGAGATTTGGAAAAAGACTACGTGTTCCATCAAGTTCAAAGCTGAAGAATGATCATTTAGATGTTGGTCACAGTTCAAATTTCTCTATTCACCCATGAAACAAAAAGATGTATCAAGATCATAGAGAGCATTATTTGTGGGATAACATGAAGAAGGAGATCGATAAATATAAAACAATGTGCCTTGTGTGTCAGCAAGTGAATGCAGAGAGGCAAACGTTTATGGGGATGATGCAACCAATTCCCATACCATAATGGAAATGGGAGAAAATCACCATGTACATTATCACTAGACTTCCAAAGACATCCAAAGGCAACAATGCAATATGGGTTGTTATGGATCGTCGTACAAAAGGTTCTACACTTCATTGATAATCAAGAGGATTTATCATTGGATCAAATGGCATAGATATATGTTAGGGATGTGGTAAGGCAATATAGAGTACCACTATCTATTGTGACCGATCGAGATCCAACATTCAACTCTATGTTTTAGAAGAGTCTTCAAAATGCTACAAATACTGAATTGAACTTCAGTATGTCCTATAATCCTCAAACTGATGGCCAATCTGAGCAGACTATCCAAACACTTGAGGACAAGTTGAGAGTATACTCAATGGACTTAAAATGAGGATGGGATCAACATGTTACTTAGGTTGAGTTCTCTTATAATAACAGTTTCCACTCGAGCATCTGAATGGCCCGTTATGAAGCTCTATATGGGAAGAGGTGTAGAGCACCGACATGTTTGGATGATGTCTGTGAGAAAAAACTTCTAGGACCAGAAATGGTCGAATAAATGGTAGAGAAGGTGAAAACCATTCCACATCATATCAAGGTATCCCATAGTCGATAGAAAATTTATTCAGATAACCATTGATGATTCCATGAGTTTAATGTTGGAGATATTGTAGTTTTATGCATATCTCTATGGAAGAATTTCATGAGTTTTTTAAGGAAATGGAAGTTAAGACCTAGGTACATCGGCCCATTCAAGATTCTGGATCGTGTCGGGGTTGTGGCATATCGCTAGAACTTCCACCTACCAAAGCCAAAGTAAATGATGTATTTCATGTATCCCTCTTGAGGATGTACATACCATGCCCTTCACATGTACTCTCTTTATAGGTGGTATAGTTAGAGGATGATCTTTCCTATGAGTAGAATCCAGTAAAGATCTTATATCATAGAGAAAAGTTCTACGAAATAAGACAATTGTCATCGTCATGGTGTTGTGGCAAAACCAAAAGATTGAAGATGTGACATGGGAATTAGATAAGTGGTGAAGCAGAGTTACCCACATCAATTTTAGAGAGGAAAATGAAATTTTGAGGGTGATATTTCTTAAGGGGGTAATATTGTTATGACCTGAACATTCATGATTTGAAATTCCTCTTGATCTAATTAAATGTCTCATATAGTAAATTTTTTATTTAAAATGTAAACTTAAATGGTTATAGGTTTCTGGATATCAAAATACCGTTATGAATTGTGACTGTTGATATTATAGCCATTGAAAAGTGATGACATGATTAGTATACATATAGGCCTTTAACTAATCCTATTTACTCAGACAATGGAACTGATGGCCTCATCCAGCAGACATGCCCCATATAAAGCCCATTAGTTGGAGCTCGGAAAGGAGGTGGAATATTTGGGATTCTCTCTTGAGCAAGCCCAATCCAAGCTAGAAGATGTTAAGCTTGAGCGTAACCAACTATAGGAGATGTCAAAGTTAATAGAGATTACCACTCGAGCAATGTTATTCGAACCACCCAAAAAGTATGACACTATCATACATTGTACTCTATGGTCTTATGAGAGTGGTATAAGGGGTTATGAAACTACACCCCAGCACTATTATTATCTACATTATTTCTTTTCTATACTTTAATTTATTATTTTTTTACTTTATAAATAGTATTTGAAGCGCAAAAAGTATTTTTACTTAATATTAAACTAAGAAATATTTTTTAATGAATTAATGAATTTATGAATTAAAGAATATTTTAAAAAAATAATATTATTATTTAATTAATTTTTATCAAATATAAATGATCGTATAATTTTTTGAAGGCAATTGTAATTTTTATTAAGGTTTCAAAGCAGTTTTTGTTAAAACACATGAACATTCGATAACTGTTGGATTTTATTTTAAAATTGAAAATTCACATATTTTGAAAAAATTTTAGATAATATGAATATTATTTTTTCAATCAAGATTTCGAAATTATTCAATGGAAAAATTTTCATAATTTTCTGAGAATGTCAATTTTTTGGTAAAAATTAAATACCGTTTAAATATATAATGTGTTTTATGACATCACGATGACCCAATAGTGAAGTAATAAAATACAATAAATTGTATGTTCAGCCAATATATTTTTAATCCTTAAATTAATGTGATTTTATATTTTTTTGATTAATTTTTTAATTCCATAGTGTAACCTCCATGACTTATAAAACATTTTATCTTTTTAAATTGTTTTCCTTGAGAGTGTGATTCAACTCCACATAACCATCCCTATTATTTTAAGAAGTTAGGGCATTTACCTTATAAAATAATGGTCTCCAATTACCTTTCGAAAAAACCATGGCAAAAAACCATGGGCTAGTTCCTGGTTTGGATTAGTTTAATGTGAGGTGTCCCAAACCATAATAATAAACAATTCCCTCGCCTTTCCTATATAAACCCACAGATTCACCAACTTCTTCATCACTCAAAGCCTTTGGAGTTCGTCTAACCTCTGACTTTATCTATCTAGAATCCTCCCAAGGTTCACCAATCTCCTAGTAATCCTTTCTCAAGCCTCTATCAAGCCTTTGGAAGAATACTTCCAATTAAGGGTTTTCTTCCTTTCTAATTTTTGTCCAATATTCTTTAAGTTGATATTCCCTTTTAATTTCAATTATAAATGTTGGGGTATAGTTTTTAACCTCCACCATACTAACCTATTTATTTTTTATTGATGGGAGACCCCTTAATCTCTCATTAAATGCCTCCCATGTACACACGTTACTATGCCAAAAATCCAAAAGGAATTTCTCTCTCCTCATTCACATTAAAGGAATTATTTTGTATCATGAATCTAAATTCAATTAAACATGATGGTACATGTATCATCATGACCCCATTACTGTCCAGGTCATGTATATATGATGATACATCCCTTTCTCTCTCTTCAATCATTTTTATGAGTTCTTATGTCACGTCGTTATGCTGCAGAAATTGCACAGTGTTATTCCATGAAAACGTCATTGTGTAGTGAATACCATGACCATTTATCTATCAAGGCTATTAACTTTTATTCACATTTACATATTGTTTAAAGAGTTTCAATTATTTATTACACATTCATTTTTCATAAAATAAATGATTATGTTGAATGATTCAATGTTTTATGATCCATGTGGCACACTTATACATGAAATAAATTATTTAATAAGGGTGTGCCCTGATAGCACTCCAATGAATTGGTTAATGTATAGTATCATGAAATGTAATGTGAAATGGGCTTCTACCAATGATAATTATTGTGAAATGAGGGTTTACTCATGCTTCATGTGCAACGAGGGACAACTCATGCTCTATGTGCAATGAGCCATGGCTCATGTTAATTCCATGTTATGTGTTGTTTCCACATTTACATGTTATAATTATCATTCTTTATCATGCCTTTATGTTTATGCATCACTTGTGCCCTACTAATATGCCTGTTGTCTAACATGTATTGTAATCTTCATGTTATTCCATGATTATTCCTTTACTGGGCTATATATCTCACCATTTTCTTAGGCATGTCCTTAGTTTATCCCATGCAATGCTAAGTACGAGTGAATATTGTGGTCATGTAAAAGAATTTTTCCCTAAATATGTTTTATTTCACGTTTTAAGTTGTTATTTAATGATTCTAATCCCCAAATACACTAGACATTTCAGTATTCTCTGTTTTATCAAGTGATGTTTATGTAATAAATTTTGTTAAATTGTGTAATAAAATGCCAGGTTGTCATAACCCCCAACAAGTGGTATTAGAGCCTACTCTAATGCTAATATGGGTTCTACTAAATTCGACATTGATATGTATCATGGTGAAAATGACTTCAATATATAGAGAATTAAAATGACAACCTTGTTAGACACAATGACTGAATAGATTCATTTGGCATCCCTAAAAAAAATCACCACTACTACCCCTAATAGGAAGACTGATGTTACTTATCTTGATGTCCCAGAGGAGACTCATTGTAAATCACGTAGCCATATAGCCTTATACATTTATCTTTAAGAGTTAAATTGTTAAGATAATTTACTTATGAGTCTTCTTTTATAGGTATAGGGTTTATACATGAATTCATTTATAAGACTATGTCTCTTGTGATATATTGTATTATAAAATGAGACTGTATTCTTCCAAAATGCTCCCTATAACTATTTTCCATATACACGTTGATGAATTTAAAAAAATCGTCTTACATCTAAACAACATTGATATTAAGTATGATGATGAAATCCAAACCATTAAATTGTTAACATCATGATATGACTCATTTAAATCTTTTAAAGACTCCATAATGTGTGGAAAATACAAACGTACCCTTGATGAATTTAAATATGCTTTACTCTCAGATGAACTTCATAGGAAGGGTAGTATTTAGACTAAGGATGAGGGTTTAAATGTTAGGGACAAAGGTTAGTATCGGGATAGTAGTGAATCTATAGGTCAATGTGAGTCAATGGGTTTGAGAAAAGAAAGGTTTCAATCAAACATAAATAAAACAAATATAAAATCATGTTTATCAAATGTTTCCAATGTAAATAACAAGGAAATATTAAGAGTAACTAAACTAATAAGAAATGTGTCTACAGAGAGAGTAGTAATGACCATTACTTATTAGTTGAGTAGGAAATTTATACTGAGGATGTGTTAAACGTTTCATACCAAACTATCTTTGATGAATGGATCCTGGATTTAGGATGCTCATTTCACATGTATACTAGGAATCAATTTTTTATTGAGTTAAGGGGAATAAAATCTGGTGAGATTTTCTATGGAATAATATGAAAATAAAAATTATGGGAATATACTCTATTTTGTTAGAGCTCCATTATGGGACTTTAAAATCTCTTGAGGAAGTTAGGAAGGTACCCAAATGGAAAAGAAAACTAATACCCCTAGTAATCCATGACTAGAAAGGGTAGAGCCTCAATTCAGGTTCTTGATGTCTTAGATGTTCCCAAGGATCCCTCACAGTTATGATAGAATCCCTTCACATTGGCTTGTATCGGTTAGATGATATGGTCAATAGAAGTAAATTGAACACCTCTTCTAGTTTAGAACATGATTCCACCACATTATGGAATAGTATACTAGGGCGTGTTAGTGCCTTGGATCTATGTGAACACAGAAGATAAGTCCTTTTATGTATGCTCACTCCTAGTTGCCTACCATTCTTTGAGGACTGTATATTTGGGAACTACAGAAGAGTCAATTTTAGTTGGTCTATGTATAAGTCTAATGAATCCCTTTAATTTTTACATTCTTGATTTATGGTGTCCTTTTAGGGTTACCTCCTATGATTGAGGCTTGTATGCTTTGTCTTTTATTGATAATTTTACAAACAAAGATTTTATGGATTTATATACTCAAAAATAAGCCTAATACCTTTCAGACATTCAAGAAAGGGAATGATAGGGACGATAGTTAGAGTAATCGGGATCTCAAATAATTAAGGAAAGATAACATTTTATAATATCTATCCACATAATTCTTTGAATTTTTATAATATTAGGGAATAAAAATATACCAAAATATTGTGGAAACCCCAAAACAGAATGAATTAGAATAGATAATTAATAAAACTATTCTTAAAAGGGTGAGGTGTATGATATCCCACTCAAAATTCCCTATGTCCTTCTAAGAATAGGCTTCCTTTATTATAGTGTACCTCATTAACCATTTCCCATCTCCTGATAATTCCTTGAATACACTTGAATAACATTGGAAAGGATCACCCCCCGAGTCCTGGACACCTTAGAAGTTTTGAATCCATATCTTATGCACATACATGAAATGATAACCTAGATCCTAGGGATGTTAACAATATATTGATGGAAAATACAGAGGGTGATAATGGGTATCTTTTGTGGGTAGATAAAATGGAGTATCAAAAATATATCATTGGTCAATATTTAGTGTTTTATGAATCTAGTCTATCCAATGACAAGGGACCTGAACATTTAGAGGCTTTTGATCATTATGTATAACACTCTGGGTTTCCACCATGCTTAGGTGTTTTAGTCCCTTTTGAGTCCAATGAACACTCCTAGTCCACGATTTGTCATGTACCCCCCCCCCCCCCGTTTACAAGACCCATGTTGAATCTGACACATGTTCGGATTCTGGACATGAAACAGAGGAACACGATGACCTTATTAATTATCATCTCACTTAGGATAGAGAGTGGAGAGTTATTAGACATACAACCCATTTCAACGAGGAATACATTGTTACTTATGCATTTTATGTAGCAAAATACTTGTTTAATATTGAACCTCAAACATATAGGCTAGAAATTAAGTCTAAAGAATCCACTAAGTGGATAACTATAATAATAGAAGAGATGAATTTTCTTCTTAAGAAAAAACATGGGTTGTTGTGCCTCGACCCAATAAATATAATAATATAGGTTCTAAATTGATTTATCAAATTAAGAAGAAAAATATTGGAGAAACTAAAATCAAATTTAAAATTACAAATGGTTTCTAAAGGCTTTCTTCAGTGTGAAATAAATGATTATAGTGAAATATTTTCTCTAGTTGTTAAAAATTCATCTATTATTATTATTATTATTATTATTTGTAACTACGTTTAATTTTCATGTTGATAAATTAGATGTGAAAACTTTTTTGTTACATGGTACTCTTGATGAAACAATTTATATGACTGCACTTGAAGGATTTTCAAAAATATTCATACAAAATCATGTATTTTTTATTAATAAGTGCATATATGGGATTAATAAAGCTTCAAGACAATGGAATGAATTTTTTTATTCATTAGTGATTGAAAATAGGTTTTCTAGAAGTTGATTTGATGCATGTGTGTATTATAAAACTTTTATGTATGATTTTATTTACCTGTTATTATATGTTAATGATGAGAATTAAATCTATAAAAACATGATTATTATATATTCTGTCATGAAATAGTTTAATGGTTCCATTTAAATTATAGACTTAGTACATGCTACTAAAAGTTTAGTTATACTGATAATTAGAGATAGGAAGCCCAAAACCATCACTATTGAAGAAAACATCTACCACGTCAGTGTTTTTTACGTAGGATATATATAACTTATGTTAAAAGCTGTAAAAATTGGTTTATCACATCAGTTATTTTTTAACGAACATCATAAATGTCTAGAATCAATTTATAAGGTCGCTTATTTTATAACCGACGTAAAAATTGATTTATCACATCATTTTTTATAACGGATGTAAAAGATTGAATCTTGGCTCTCTATCACATCGGTTATTTTATTACCGAATTGATTTATAAAATATGGGAGATTTATATTGTCAGTAATAAAATAATCAATGTGATAAATAAAATCTCGTGAATTATCATATTTGTTAAAAAATTACAGATGTGAAATAAAATCTCAGCAATTTATCATTTCAGTTATTAAATAACTGATGTGATAAACATTAAAAATAGTTTATTGCATTGGATATTAAATATCTGATGTGATAAATCATTTAAATTAATTTTTAGGCCCTGTATTCTATCATTTTGTTTTATTCAATTCGGCGACTTGTGACTCATCTCTCTCATGCAGAAAACCTATAATTGATTCTTCAAAGTCATTCCCTCCAAACTAGATTTTTTAAAATCATTCATCATATTTATTATCACCAGATCTGTCAGGTCGACCAGAAACACTCAAGTAAGCCTCACTCGCATCATTTTCATTCTTTATTTTTTGCGATGCTCAGAATTTATGTTTTGAATTATTATTTTTCCAGAATTGTTCTTGCTATCATGGTAAGTTTAATATTGTTCTTTCTTACCATGATAAGATCTTTTCAAGTAAAATAAACCATGTGAGTGATGTCATGCGTGTTCTCTAATTTTTGTTGCTACCATGTGTGTTCTATCGTGTGTGTGTGTGTACATCCATGTGTGTGCTACCATGAAATCATTATCGTGGAGGATCTTCCCTATAACATTACAACCTAAGAAGTTATTCAATACATTTTTTACCATCAATAATTTTATCATTATTTAATTCAATAATATATTCATATATTCAAATTAAAATTCATTTTATATTCAATATTTTATTTTTTCTTATATGATAAAACTCCTTTTTAAGTGTTTTAATCTAAACTATCTTAGTATACCATACTCTATAAAAAACATGGTTGGACACAAGAGATATATAAGTGAATATTGTCATCATATTGAGCTATGTAATACTCTCTTGATGTCTATATGAGTTATTGGAAAAAATTAAATTGAAGGCGATTTATTGTAAATATAGTTTATGTGGGTATTCATTAAATGATAATTATATGTATGTTTTCTCTAATAATAATATCCCATTCTATCTTATAATATTTTTTTACTTCTCTTTACAAGTTTAATATGAGTATAGAGAAATGAAAGACTTCAATAATGTATTTTTTTGTCTATATGAGCTCATAATATCATTGAATGAATGTGTTATGTGATTTTAAATTCCATATTAAGTTTTGTAAAAAGATTTATATGGTTATTGCCTTTTTTTACATGAATGGATTCTTATTGGGGAAGCTCTTTGAGAGCTCACTAGAGATGTTAACCCTTTAATAACTATTTCTTTGGATCAAGATAGTGAATGTTCACATAATTTAATATTTATACATCATATTTCATATTTATGGAAGGGTGAATTTGGTATCTAGTTGCACCAAGATTTATTATTATTTTTACCTGAATAGGAAAGGATCCAAGATGAATTTATACCATTATATCATGATCCATATGAGAGAGAAATGTAATCCTAAAATTATTTTTATATTATATCTCCAAACACTAGTCTATTGAAGAGAATAAACTAATTTTATAATATGTCTTACTCTTACATAGAAATTAGTGATTTCATAATTAATTTCATTATGGTTTTTTTGTTTAAGATAGAGGTAAAAAATTATTACTAGAAGTCTTTATAGTTTTCAAATTCATCCACTTCAACTTATTTGGAGACAACCTCTTCGGGGGAAATATTGTTCTTTATTCAAAATGATTTACATTATAAATTAAACTTTCCTTTCACACACTTTGACAGTTTTTTCATGGGTTTTTTATCATCCTCATTTAATAATTTCATTGGTAACATTTCTATTATATTACTAACATATTTATATTGATAGAAATAGTGTAGACTCTTTCTGTTGAATGTTCCCCAATCCTTGATTAATAACACATATATTCTCCAAAAAAATTTCAAAATTGATTTATTTTCAAATTATGTCATTTTTCATATAAATATAAAACTATTATAACTAACTATATTTCCCTTTTAAAAATATTTCCATGAATATCATTTTCAAATACTCATATATTTGTTTTTTATTTCAAAATTGTTTTACATTTAAATTTTGATATTTTCCATATAAATATAATATTTGGTTAGCGTATCAATATGTATAATTTTGATATTTTTTATAGGTAATAATGAGTCGAAGTTGGGTTACAAAACATCGAATGAGTAGTGAATACAAAGAATGTGTTGCTGAATTTTTACAATTTTCTAAATGAAATTTTCCATGAAACGAAATTTTTTTCTATTCTTGCCCTAAATATTTGTATATGAAGAAGTTGAACATTAGGGAGATAAAAGATCATCTAATTTTTCAGTTTTTTTATCCATGTTACAGCCCTTAGATTAGTCTTGGTGAAACTGGATAGAATGTTAGATCCACTAATTATGATGATTTTCAAGATGGTAACTCTAATAGAATTGAATAAATGATTCGTGATATTACAACAAAACAAATTGAGATGGAACCAAAGTTTCATATCTATACGGTGATGCTAAAAAACCATTATATCCTGGTTGTACAGATTTTACGGTTTTGTTGACCGTGTTACGATTGATTAACCTGAAGGCAAAACATGGATGGAATGACAAAAGTTTTACAGGGCTACTAAAATTGTTGAACGATATTATTCCAAAAGACACTGCTCTTCCAGATTCACATTTTAAGGCCAAGAAAATATTATGCCTGATGGGATAGGGATACATGAAAATATATGACTTCATGAATGAATGTATGATATATAAGAAGGAATATGATTTTCTGTCAAAGTGACCAAAATATGGGACATCACAGTGTAAGTTGAAATAAAAATCATAGGTTGATATACATATTATAGAGATCTCATCGAAGGTATTTTGGTATTTTTCTATAATTCATAGTTTAAAATGTTTATTTGATAATTCTCATGATGAAAAAAGGATAATATAGCATGATGGTGAGTAGATAATGTTGGAAATAGTTCATCATCCAACTGATTTTACATAATGTTATAAAATTGATGAGAAATATCCAACGATCCGAAATGAAATTAGAAATATCCGACATGGGTTTTGCACAGATGTAATTAATCCATATCGATGCCTCAATAGCACATATATTTTATGGCATGTTTTATTGGTAAATTAAAACCTCTCTTATAATTATTGTATGATGTGAAAATATGTCATATTGAATATAATGATCTCTGGTCTTTAGTAACCAGTAAATTGTATTGATGTTTTCATTTAACCCTTGAATGATGATTTGAAACATTAATGGGAGGATAGTATTATTTTTTATGATGTTTTTTAAATGGAATATTTAATCTTCATGCAATTCTTATGTTCAATAATAATGACATGCCAATGTATAGAAATTTATCTGGATATAGACTTAAGGGGCATAATGCATGTCCAATTTTCAAACAACAGACTTCATAGTGTCAATTGAATCAAGGGATGAAAAAATATACAAGGTTCATCAAAATTTATTTCCTATGGATCACAATTATAGAAGAAAAAAAAGACATTCAATCGCTCACAAGAATTTGATATTTCTCCAAAACTGTTATTCCCAGATGTGTATTTTGAGATGGTGAAAAACGTTGTTGTGGCATTGGAAAAGATAGATAAATTTGGTAATGATAGAAATATATAGAAGAAATGGTTTATATTTTTTAGCTACCATATTGGATATATCATGAAGTGAAACATAATATTGATTTCATGCACATAAATAAGAATATCTGCGATAGTTTTAATGGAACATTATTAGATATTAAAGGAAAGACTAGATATGGGATGAATGCAAGATTATACTTACTATAAATGGGAATACGTTTGGAGTTAGCCCCCACTCGTAATGGATGGAGAATATTTCATCACCCGTCTTGTAATAAAATATCCAAGAGGGAGAATGTTATCTTTTGTTAGTGTCTTCATAATATCAAAGTGCCTCATGGATAATCATCAAATGTAAAAAAAATTGTCCCTTTAAATGATTTGAAGTTGATAGGTCTGAAATCTCATGATTTTCACGTCCTGATGAAACATCTTCTACTAGTTTCATTGCATGGAATATGTCCCATCCATGTTAGAACGACTATAAATAATTTGTGTTATTTTTTCAATTCAATTTTTAATAAGGTGGTTGATGTGAATGCTTTGAAAATTTTGGAAAAGGATTCAATTTACATACTTTTTCAATTGTAAATTTATTTTCCTCTATCTTTTTTTATATAAGGGTTCATTTAATGGTTCATCTGGTTCCAGAAATAAATTCTAATAGACTATTATATCTTAATTGGATGTATCCTTTTGAAAAGTATACGAAAATATTGAATGGTTATGTTAAGAATACATATCATCCAAAAACCTGCATTATTGAAAATTAAATTTCGGAGGAGGTTGCTGAGTTTTCTATGAGAAACATGGATATGGTGAAACATATAGGATTGCCTCCATCTCTCCTTGAACACGTCAATAATGATGGAAATGGTATTCGTGGCATGGAAGTACAATCGTTGTCAGCTGAACAGATAAAGAATGTACATTTATACATCTTAAATAAGATATCTAATGCTCAACCGTATATCAAATTGAATAATTTTGAATTGAAACAATTTCATCCAAAGAAGAATGAAATGTGGATTTAGAATGATCACAACAAAACATTTTTTCACTGTTTTAAATTACCTTACAATGTATATCAGATGTATTGGAGAAATTAAGATTTTTAGTGGGTGGTCCATGTTTAAATGTGATAAAATGGTCCATGTATGACATTAATGGATATACATTTCATACGAAAGCTAAGGACAATAGTAGTGAAGTTCAGAATAGTGTTGTATCAGTGTTTGTAGAAGCAATGCATTTTTTGACTTCCAAATACAAAAACACAATTTCTCCATCAGGTGAATATTATGGATTCATTGAAAAAATATGGGATTTTGATTATATTAAAATTGATGTTCTTATTTTTTACTACTAATGGTTTATCAGTAAAAAAAATATCATACATACTGAATTTATAATGATAGCTGTTAATATGAATAGATTTGAAGACACGTCATATTATTTTATATTTCCACCACATAAAAAACATATCTTCTATATTCGAGATCAATCAGATATGGAGTGGTCTATTGTTTTAAAAGGAAGAAAAAAATATATTGGTGAGGATAAACATGATGAAGATGGTGATTTATGTGATATCCCTACATCCATGGAATGATTTGAAGAAAATAATGATGATCATGTTGAATACATTGTTTGAGCTGTAAGTAATGTTCATGACGAAGGAATTTTGGGAAACAATCTATTTGTAAATTAATAATATTACAAGAAACATATGTTTATTTCTTATTTACATATATTAATTTTATAAGATGTTAGATATTGTAATTTTTTTATTTATTAAAATTCATTTTAAAACAAATATGTAGAAATGGTTGTTTATTTTAATTATGTTTAGTTTAGTTTATCATGTTTACCATTACATAACATATATATCTATTGATTTTTTTGAATGGAAATTACTTTACCTTGTGTAACAAGTTTACTATGTTTACCATGTTTACCACGTTTACCATGTTTACCTTGTTTACCATGTTTACTATGTTTACCATGTTAACCATATTTACCATGTTTACCATGATTACCATAGTTTACAATAGTTAACCATAATTTACCATTTCATAACTTATATATTTATTTACATTCGAGAATGAATATTAAAATACCATGTTTACCATATTTACCATCATTAACATTGATTAGAATTATTACCATATTTACCGTGTTTATTATTATGTAACTTAGTTCAGTTTGTCATTTTTTTTAAAATTAGTATTATAATATTTGAATTTGTATATTTTCAAAATAATGTTTTCTTTTTTGAGTTGAAGGATAATTACAGATCAATTAGTTGATCAACTACATGATTCTAGAGATTAAAATCATGGTCATACCATTGGTGAGGAACATTCTCATACTCCTCTTGATGTTCCCCAATCTTTAACAATGGCTCCCTTAATGAAAAAAGAAGATTTCAAGCATTGGTAAACGTGGATGCACACATTTACCTAAATTATTACATTCTTGTAGCTTAGACCATATGATACTCATTGAGTTTGATGAGAATGATATTACTAGCGGTCCAAATGAAAAAGAATTTATGATTTTTGTATCAACATAGGGTAAAAGAAAAGTTATCATTTTGTATAATGATTTGAGAAGTGCGGACAAAGAAATAATATCTTAGTTTTGGGATACAATTAGGGTATGATATTTTATTATTTTTTTACTAATCCTTATATTTTTATAGTATAATATGTGTTTCCACTTCTTTATTGGATGGGACTTGATATTCCTGACATTGGAGGAGTCAAGAGGACATGTGTATACATGGATGAAAAGAGATGGAGGGATTTCAAATCAACCCTCACATCTGATTTTATTTCTAGTCAAAGGAAACATAACAAACCATGTCATATATATCCTTTCATAAATTAATACACACGGAAAAAATATTCTGAAAGTAGAAGAAAAGAATCATTTTTGGTAAGATCAATGTAAAATTTTATAATATTTCTTATGAAAATGATCTTATTAATGTTTTGTTAATGATTTATTATTCTTAATTTATTAGAAACAATGACATCTCATCATGAGATCCAATATAAAAATGTATTATCTCCAGGTTTATCTTGTGGAGGGTATTGCTTAATGGAAGAACAAATGATTTTAGAAAATTAAAAAAACATAGTAGTGATTCTTGAAGATCTGGAAATGTTTCCCCTCCATCCCCTCCATCTAAACATAAAATATGGAAGAGAGCTCAGATGGGGAAAAAGGGAAATATCTTTTTGATGAATTGAGAATCTAAGCTGAGAGTATTGTAAGATATTTATTTTATTTATTTATGTTAATTATATTCTTTATATACATTTAATCATTACATAAATCTTCAATTAATTAATATAGGATTATCATGAGGAGTACATCAAACATGTGTTATTTACAGCTACTGGGAGGCAAGATATTTTATCTGCAACATTGGGAAATCCTAAACACCCAAGTCGTGTACAAGGATACCAAACATTATATCGGTAAGAATAGTATTTCCACAGTCTTCAACTTTTACATTGAGGGTGTTTATAAATATATATATTCCTTGGAGGATAAAGTTAATAATATTAATGTGAAGAAGGAGGAAAAGATTACAACATTGTTAAAGTCTATGTTTGTAGACATGCAATGAAAATTTTAGACGGTAGCTCTCACTCCTCCACCTACCCCTATAGACCCCATTATTTATACTCCACCTCTGCCATTAGAACCCACTCCCACACCTCCAAACCCAATTATTTATCCACCACCTTAGCTTGCAGACCCCATTTTGTATCCTACTCCTCCACCAAAACTTCCTACTTATTATGAGTTGTATGTTGATGATCCTAACCATAATATAGTATTAACTGGGCTGGTATATTGTATAGGATACATAGTTCATCATCAATAGTTAAATGTAGAGCATCATAGGGTCACTGTACATGATATTATAGATATATTAGCTCAAGTGATATTACCTATAGATGAGGTGATGAAATTTGGACATATTATCGTCGACTTTTTACTTTGGCCATCCATACTTCTATGACTCATTACTATAGAGGTATGTATGTTATATCATTTATTTCATTTTTTTATTAATATTTTTTTTTCATATGAAAAAAAATATATTTTTCAATTTAATGAATGGAATACCTTAAAGGTGAAGAAATATTGTATAGAAAAGAATAAAGACAAATGGTTGTGATAATTGATACAGATTCTAGTAGTCTTGACAGTGTCAACAGATTAAAATTTATTGGTAGATATTTATTCATATCATATGGAATCTATTGTTGGTGGACGTCTAATATATTTGGGGATTGTGAAAAATGTTATCATGGAGCTTGTTAATGGTGATAAGTTTGGCATCAAAATGGTGCATTTTTTTTCATGTATGTCTTAACACCATTCCATGCGTTACATTTTTTAAAATTGTATACTTATTTATGTTTTTTATTATTTATCAATATAACATGTGTGAGAAGAATGTGTAGAGTGATGTATATAGATTCATGGACCCACATATGATTTTCCCTAAATATCATGTATCATATGGGGAACATAGAGCACTTTATATTACTGAAAGATTTGAACAGAATATAATCATGCAGTGTTGGATGACACCTTTTTGTGAGAGGTATGAAACATATATCTCAAAAAGTGTTCTTTATACTTTAACATAAAACCCCGCTGATCATAAACATTATTTAATATCAGTTATCATTGTATGTTAGGTGATTTTATCAAGGGAGAAAACACTTTATTGGATATGCTCTATTCCTGGCGATGTGCGAGGATGATTTAAGAATCTATTGGAAAAGAATGTTTCAATTTATTAATATTTTTTTATATTATAATGGAATTTAAAATTTTCCCATTAAAATTATTTTCAAACTGGGGATGGGCCTACTTTTGAAGAAACATAAAGAGAAAGAGTTCCAATATCAAATATGTAAAAGTAAAAGTAAATATCCATTTCTAATTTTTACTTTTTGATGTATTACATAAAAATTGTATTTTTAATTTACACTAATTTATATATAATTGTCATAAACAACAAGGTGTCATAAAATAGAGGTATTATATATTAAGATTTATATAATAAATAATTACAACTGGATCAATTTTGAAGTATAACTTGTTTTTACTTCTTTATAAATATTGCAATAATATTTCATTGGATTTATTAATTATACATGTAAACTGATTTCCTTTTAATTTGAAGCTATTTCATGGCCCTCAACTATATAGTTCTGAAGAGTTCAAATACTTATAAGTGTAATGGTCAAATTATATTACAATTTTTATTGGATTATAGTATTTTTATAGTGTAAAATGTAATTTTAAATATTGTAATTGTAATTCAGTAGTTAGTAGTTGTTTTGGTTGGATTTGTATTTTTTTAGTTGACATTGTATGTTTTGAATGTCATAAATGGGAAAGATTAATTCCTCTATGGTTATTATTATTTTGGTATAGTTTAGATGTTTTTATGGTATTGGTTATGGTCTGAATTTGGTCTTCTTTTGGTCTGGTTTCTTCTTGTTTCAGGTCTACTTTGGAAGAACATAGTAATGGATTTATATTTGTTTTAAAAAAATTTGTTTTTACGTCGGTTATTTTATATCTGATGTAATAATATCCTGACGAATGTTTTTTATGTTGTTTATTTAATAACTATCATCTTATATAATTTCCCACATCTTTTACAGTAGAACCCACATTAAAAAAACATCACAGACTAGTTTTTACATTGGATATAAAATAACCGATTTAATAAATGCCTAGGGGGATGGGTTTTTACATCGGTTATTTTATAACCCAATTAATAAATTCTTGGAGAATGGTTTTTTATGTCGGTTATTTAATAACTAATTTCATATATCATTTTCACGTTGGTTATTGTATAAAAAATGAGAAAAACGCTTCGGAGGAGTGATATATTTTGTCGGATATTACATAACAAATGTAATATACAATATACCACATCAGTTATTAAATAACATACGTAATAAATCGAGCCTCCAAATCGTTTTTCAAATCATTTTTTTAGAACCGACGTTAAAAACCCTTCGGATTTATGTTATTTACATCGGTTTTAAAATAATTAATGTAAATAAGATTTATAAAATATTTATAAATATCATCATCCAAATTCCATCGCAAAAAATAAAAAATAACCAACATTAAAATCTATTTCTTCTCTAGTGGTTATACCTATCTCGACATTCTTATGTAATGCAGGTATTAATGAGAAGCATTTTGATCATATTAAAAATGATAGTATTCCATTAGAACAAAATTTGAAAACTTCCCAGAACCAGTCCCCTAGAAATGTATATGAATTTTAATTCATGAATAATATTCCATTTGAAAATGTTGTAGGAAGTCTTATGTATGATATGGTATGTTCTAAATCGGATATTTCATTTATTGTATGTACATTGATCATGTTTACAGAGAAACCTGGTAAGCCTCATTAGCATGAATAAAAACGGCTATTAAGGTTTTCTTCTATGTCGGATCAATTGTTCATTATATACAGATTAAATGGTAGTTTTGATGATGATATTGTTCAATTTTTTGACTCTGATTATGCAGAAAATATTAACACCTGAAAGTCTATCACTGGTTTTGTTTTTCATTCATATGGAGGACCGGTCTCCTAGAATTGAAATATGAAATCAGTGGTTTCACATTCCACTACCAAGAAAGAGTATATTTCTTTGAAATAAGCCATAGAAGAGGCAATATGGCGGAAATGTTTTCTTTCTGAATTATCATTATCTATTGATAGCATTAAGGAACACTTTGGTAAACAATATACTTTACATTTATCTAAAAATTATGTATTCCTTGGTAGATCAAAGCACATTGATATTAGAATACATATTTTTAGTGATGTTATAGAATATGGTAATGTTGGTGTCACCATGATACCCACTGGAGACAACACAGGTGATAGTTTGACTAAGGCCGTGGGATTATCTGAATTCATCCATAGCCTCACATGAATGAATTTGGTCCTAATACTATAACATTGGTAGCGAGAACATCATCCTATATTTTTTTTAATTACAAGGTAGATATTTATTTATTTATTCCCTTATATGTTATAGTTTAAAATAAATGAATATAACTTGTTAAATGAGTTTAGTTCATTTGGTTTTATTTGTTTGAGCGTTGCATGGATTGCATGGCACTGTGTACATGGTGTTTTTTTATTTTATTCCAATATTTCATTCACCCAGTTTATTTTTTATCTTGTATTTGGATTCTTTGTGTTTTATAAAGGCCTTTGATCTGGATCATTGATTAGGCATGATCTAATGACCCAAGGTTTCCATCGGTGTGTTTCGTCGATTGGCTTTGGTCTGACGTTTCTTTGATGCTCCAATCCATCTTTTCCACCTACCACACGTTGTCCCACTATTTTTTATGTGAACCGTTCCACATATCTAGTTCATCCAAGAGGCTTCCATCCTATTACTCCTCTTGAATTTATTTTGTGAGAATTGATTGTGATGTATGCGCTTTCATTCACCTTGGGTTGTTTCTCTTTCACGTTGTGCCTCATGTCTGGTTTGATTGTTCCTTCGAAAGTGAGTTTCATATTCTATTTTGTGGAGAATAAGGAAGAGATCCAGGGTTTGTTTCCACCCACACTCCCTTTTGATGAGCCATTACACCTCTTGTAACCGGAGTACTTATATCATGGAGATTCCATTGGGAATCGTCTCTGTTCTCAGTTCTATATGACTATGCTCCAAGAAAGATCCGTTTTTTGACACATCTTCAATTATAAGAAAGATTTTATATAAGATTATTGGATATGTAGTGATTTATTTTCATTATTAATTTATTCTACTATATCCTACTTAAATGTGTGTGTGAGTCTGTCGAGGAGTGGATAGGGCTGACTCTATGTGACCAGATTTTCCACTACCACCTAGTTCAACATGTCCAACCTCCTCGAATAGTATCTGTTGTGATTCTTTGTTCTATATTTTGAGTCTATAATTACATTACATGTTTTTTTCTTGATTTATAATAAATGTGTTACCTGTGTGGGGTTCTCATCATACACATAATACCCAAAGAGTCTGAATCACGTTATATTTGTTGTCCAGTTACATTATTTCATTCACTGTTTATGTTGTTCCTGTAAAGAATTTGCGAATAATTCTTGATCTATTTATTTATAATCATTGGATTAAATAAACTAATCTCATTTTAATCCATTATAAGCTATATTGGGTCTTGGAGATTTTGGATTAATGTGTTTAACCCCAACAATGATCTTCACTATTTCCTACTGTATCTTACTTCCTCTTCCTAGCAATCAACTCAACATCTCTACTTGAAAAATTAGTAATGTGCACATGACATTCCATCTAGTTCGAACCTATATTCATATAATCTATTGGTTCTTCAATCACAACATCACCTTTCCCATCTTATAACCCCACCCATATTTCATGTGTAATATTGGTGAAATCATGGATTTAGTACTCAACGTGACAATTGTGGAACTACAGCCTTAATTGCATTATCTTCTTCAACCAAACCTGAAATCCAATTATTTATTTATTTCATTGTAGTTAGAATTATTCACATAATATGTGTTTGCTTTAATTTCTATTTTATACAGTTATTGAAACGACCTCATGCGACATCAGATTCAATTAATGAACTACAGTTTGTCAATATTGGTGAAATGGATTCATCCATTATATCATATCGAATTGGGAGTGATCAACCTCGACACCACCACCATAAATGTTGGATTAAGCATTTTCATCTAATAGATTACTTCATGAACCGTATTTTATTCCACTGCGGATCTAATTTTGGATTCAGTAGTAATCTCACCATCAATCATCGTATAATTCAGAACTAATTGATCTTGGATCAATTATTCTTTAACCCCTTGAATTCAATACTCTAAATCCCTATATCAGTTACAAATTGGTTCTACTATAAATCTTATTAGATATTCAACCGTCAATCATGCTCAGATCCTCTTCGTTGGTGCTTTACCTAGATAATGGCATCAACATGACTTGGTTCTACATCTTCGGTAGTGGCACAGGCATGGGTCAACTTTGTTCTTCTCTGGCCAACATAGATGTGCGACTAGCATTGTCTCTAATACCCTAAATAAGTAGAATATCCAATTGACCCAATAGTATCCCACGCTTATCAATAAAAATATTCCTTTGGATTGAATTGACAAAAAATAATGTTGTCAGAATTTTTACAAAAATCCATTTTACCCTCTCGAGTTTTTACTGCCATAAAGCTATAATATATCAAAAAACAAATTAATACATTAAAAATAAATATCAAAAAAATAAAAAAAATACCTAAAAAAATCCCTGAATAATATAATGCTATTTAAAATCCTATAAAAACTCTTTAAATTACAAAAAAATTATCATAGACAAAATGTTGATATATGAAAAACCTAAAATTCATTAATACAAAAATTAAACATATCAAAACAAAAAATAAGATATAAAAAACGTTGATATAAAATACTATTTAAAACATATCATTATATATAAAAATTAATAACATTGAAAAATATAAGTTTCTTATAAAGTGCTATTTTTTAAAATATATTAATTTTTTATTTCTTCAACAATATTATAAACAAATATTAATATTTTCATGTTTAAAAGATAATTTTTATGAATGAAATTAAAAATATGAAATTAGACAAATGTAATAGAGCATTATTATATTTAAATGATAAATAAAAATTTTGTTTGGAAATAATAAAATTTTCTCGAATTAAGAGAAACTCATTATTTTATAAATGTATAACCATTTTTTTGCTGTAAATTTTTAAAGGTATATAAAGAATGTATTTACAATTGAACTAAAATTATAAAAACCAATTTCAAGAAAAAATAAAATTTTTATATAAAGGAAAAAATGTCAACGAAGAATATTGATTATAAAAAAACAAAATATAAAATAAATTAAAAGGGAAAAATGAAAATTAAATGTTAATGAATTTATTTTTATATAATGAAATAACTTATAATATTTATTAATTTTTTTAATAAATTTTATAAAAATAATATAATTCTAATTTATAATTACATATAATACATGGATAAAAATATAAATCAAATTTACATATTTAGGAAGATTCAGTGAATGTTCCAGTGAAGGTTCCTGTAGATGTTCTAGTTTATTTTATAGTTCTAATTGAGGTTCTAGTGGGGGTTCCAGTACTAGATGTTGCGGAAGTTCTAGTGGAGGTTCTAGGTTCCAGTGGAACTGTAGTGGATGTTCCTGTAGATATTCCAGTGGACATTCCAGTAGATGTTCTAGTGGAGGTTCTAGTGGATGTTTAAGTATAAGTTTCAATGTATGTTCCTATGGCGGTTTAGGTGGAAGTTCTAATGGAGGTTCCACTGCAATTTCCAATTGAAGTTCCAATGGTTCATCCACAATACAACAAAGGTATATATTTATAAAACTAAAAAATATATTAATAAAAATTAAATTTTAATAAATATATTTTTACTAAATTCAATTATATATAATATATGTCATATATTTTATTAAACATCTATAATAATATAAATTATTAATCTAATAAAAAATTGATTCTAGTAGAGGATCTAGTGGAGGTTCCAGTGGAAGTTGCATTGGAGGTTCCATTTCCTATGGAGTTTCCAATTAAGGATCCAGTAGAGCTTCAAATAAAGCCTACAGTGGAGGTTCTGGTGGAGGTTCTAGGTTCTAGTGAAACATCTAGTGGATTATCCATTCGAGGTTCAAGTGGAAGTTTCAGTGGACGTTGCTGTTCCAGTGGAGGATCTATTGGATGTTCCAGTGGAGGTTCTAGTGGAGGTTCCAGTAGAGGTTCTGTTGGAGGTTCTATGTTCTAGTGGAACTTATAGTGGATGTTCAAGTGGAGGTTCCAGTGGAAGTTCTAGTGGAGGTTCAAGTGGAGGTTTCATTGGATGTTCCAGTGGAAGTTCTAGTGGAGGTTCCAGTGGAGGTTCCAGTGGAATATGAAATTGAAGATTTAATAGATGTTCCATAATACTAGAAAGTATATATTTATAGAACTATAGAATATATTAGTAAAAATTAAATTTTAATAAAAATATTTATGTTAAATAAAATTATATGTAATATATATAAATTATATATTTTTCTCAAAATCTATACTAATAAAAACAGCCAACATATTCAAGGGTTGTTCTAATGGAGGTTCCAGTGGAGGATCCAGAGGATGTTTTAGTAGATTTTCCAGTTCTATTGGAGGTTTTAGTGGACGTTCCAGTGGATGTTCTAGTAGAGGATCTAGGTTATAGTGGAACTTCTAGTGTATATTCCAATGGAGGTTCTAGAGAATGTTCCAGTGGAGGTTCCATTTCTAGAGGAGGTTCCAGTGGAGGTTCTAGTAGAGGTTCTAGTGGAGGTTTCAGTAGAGGTTCTAGTAGAGGTTTCAGGGGAGGTTCTGGTGTATGTTCTATGATCAAGTGGATCTTCAAGTGGATGTACCAATTAATGTTCCAATAGATGTTCAAGTCGTGGTTCTAGTCGATGTTGTAGTGTATTTTTCTATTGGAGGTTCTAGTGGAGGTTCAAGTGGAAGTTCCAATTTAAATTTCAATAGATGTTCCACAAAAAAACATAAGTATATATTTATAAAACTATATAATATATTAATAAAAATTATATATTAATAAACATTTTTATATTAAATGCAATTATATATAATATATGTAATATATTTTATTCGAAATCTATACTAATAACAATTATAAATCTATTAAGAGGAAGTTACAGCGGAGGTTCTAGTGGAGGATCTAATGGAGGTTCTAGTAGAGGTTCTAGTGGAGGTTCCACTTCCAGTGGAGGTTCTAGTAGAGGTTTTTGTCGATGCTACATTGGAGGTTCATGCGGAGGTTCAAATGAATGTTCTAGTGGAGGTTTCAGGTACCATTGGAACATCTACTGTTTGTTCTAGTGGAGGTTCTAGTGGATGTTCTAGTGGAGGTTCTAGTGGATGTTCTAGTGGAGGTTCTGGTGGAGTTTCTAGTGGAAATTCTAGTGGAGGTTCCGGTGGAATTTCTAATTGATGTTTCAATAGGTGTTCCAAAATACAAAAAAGTATATATTCATAAAACTATAGAATATATTAATAAGAATTAAATTTTTATAAACATATTTATATTAAATGAAATTATATAAAATAAATGAGATATATTTTTTCAACATCTATACTAATAATTAATATAAATCTATTCACAGGAAATCTATTTGAGGTTCTAGTGGACGTTTAGTAGACGTTTCAGTAGACGTTTTAGTGGAGGTTATAGTGGAAGTTCTAGCGAAGGTTCTAGTGGATGTTTCAGTGGAGGATCCAATGGTTGTTCCATTAGAGGTTCCAGGTTCTAGAGGAAGTTTTAGAGAATTATCCAGTTTAGGTTCTAGTGGAGGTTTAAGTGGAAGTTCTAGTGGAGGTTCTAGTGGACTTTCCAACGGAGGTTCTAGTGGATGTTCGAGTGGAGGTTCCAGTGAAGGTTCCATAGAAGGTTATAATGGAATTTCTAAACGAACTTCCATTGGATGTTCCAGAGTACAATAAAGTAAATATATATAACTATAGAATATATTAATAAAAATGAAATTTTCACAAACATATTTATATGAAATTAAATTAAATATAATATATTTAATATATTTAATTTAAGATAAATACTTATAATAATTATAATTTTATTAAGAATAATTTTTAGTGGATGTTAAACCAGAAATTCGTGTGAAAGTTCCTCTGGAATATGCCATTGTGAATTAGAAATATACCGTGATCTTCAATGAAAACATTCACTTAAAAATCAAACTCACAAATCAACGAATGTCTTAAAAAAAATTTAATGATTCAACTAGAAACTATATAGTGATGTTTTCTAAGAAAACTTTTTTTCTACAGATATATTATTTTGTGTTTTTTAAATGGAATAATAATTTTTCACACAAATATTACTGTTCATTTACAGTAATAATTATATTTATAATACAATAAACTCAATGTTCATTCATTCATTAAAAAATTTGTATGACTATAATGATATCAGTGAAAATATATTAATATTCTTCTAAATGATTAAGAAGTCTATTTTTATCACATATTTATTTAAATTCTTTTTAATAGATGTAACAGAATTTTTTTAAAAAAATATATATTTCAATTAAAAATATAATCAGTATTAAATTAAAATCAACTAATTAATATTTTATATGTTTTGAAAAAATGTGGGCACTTAAAAATATTAACAAAAATATATTCATTTTACTCAAATAATCAATAAAATTGGACACATATTATTTGGTCATTTTTTAGTAAACTGTAGTAAATTTTTTATATAAGACAAATATAATATCATTTAAATATATATTCATTTATAAAAAATATCACAAATTTTATTATTTATTTAATTTATAATATGATATAAAAAAATTGATAGAGGACATCCCATTGATTGGAGAGAGGTAGAGCATTTTACATAGTGATTTTTTCCCCAAGACCAATATACCCTTCACTCCATTCCCTAACTCTATCGTGTCATGTAGAAACAATACCAGCTATCATCATCTGAGCACCTTAATGGATTATACATTGATTAATGGTATTAGAGACAATGCAGAGCATGTAGATATGTGGTAGCCATACAGTAAATGTATTATGTTGCACCTCTTAAATATATATAAATTTCTAAATTAAAAATTTAAAAATTAAAGTCTAATTGAATTAATTATCTAAAACTCAAATTAAAAGTTGAATTATATTAAATGTTAAAATAACCGTTTCATTAAATAAATTCAAATTCTATTAGTTAATATTTGAAAAAAATTACTTATTATAATTCTAAAATTAAAATACAAATATATTGTAATGAAAAATAATAGGAATCATAAATTTAATTTACGTTCTTTTAATTAAATAAATTATAATTAAAAAATATTCAATTTTTAAATGTAAATATTTCAAAAAAAGACACAATTAAAATTTATATATTAAAAGATATTTAGAAATGAAATATAAAGTAAAACAAAAAATGCTGAATTAATTATTTAATGGTAAAAGTACAAAATTTAACATAAAAATTAATAAATTGTTAATTTTGAAAACAAAATTACTAAGGTTCATTTTTAAGAAATATATAGAAAAATTATTTAATTTAATAATAAAAATAATAATTAAATTATGTGGAAAAAACATTCATTAAATATCGCAATAGATTTTTTCACATATAATCATTGTCTGTCCTCATTAAAATACATATCAATTTCACTGGGAAATAATTAATATCGAAATCGAAAAACAAAAATGCCACAAAAAATTGTTAAATGAAAAATTATTTTCCATCATGGATCCGTTTAAGAATAATATTTGAATTGACCCTCAAAATAATATGGTTTCAGTGAAATATTTAATTACTGTTTTAAAAAATTAATGATTTTGAAAAATAATTAATTGAATTGATACAATATAAATATAGATTTAACTGAGACTTCGAAAATCCCCCTTACATCCAGTTGATAATTAATACATAATTTCTCTCAAAATAATTGACACAACTAAGTTGATGAGTGGATTAAAAAATTACATGGAATCATAAATAAGTCATCCAACCATTTTAGCTCAATGACTAAAATAATGAAATAATGAAGGGAATAAGCTAAAAATGGATTAGAATATTAATTCCATAGGTTATTTAAATTCATTCCTAATAAGTTGTATTCAACCATAATGTTTCAATTCAATTAATTTTATCTAATGTTTTATTAAAATATAAAAAAGTACAATTGAATTGAAGAGTTCATGAAATGATTTTCTTTATTAAATTTATTAGTTAATTAAGTATAACATCATCAAAATGGAATTATAATTTCCAAAACGATGATAAATTTTGACCCACTCAATGTCATTATAAAAACATGATAAAAAACAAATTTTGAATGTTTATGAAAATTTTAAAGGGAATCATATGGGGTTTATAATTAAAACTCTATTTAGACCATTCAAAAAAACTATCTCCCCCACACATTAAACACAACATTTTCCTCAATGTTTAATTCAATAGTGAATTAAATCAATTAAAATTTTAATTTTCAAAGGGAATTTCAATTTATTGTTTCAAATTTATGTTGAAGGGTCGGAATAATGTTACAAAATCCATAACAATCATTTAAAAATTATATTAAAATGTTACATGTGTTATCATTAAGTCACATAAAATAGAATTTTTAATTAAAGAGAAAAAATTAGCATGATAATCATTTAGTACGGAGATTATGGTTTAAAAATATTTGAATTTTTTTTCAATTGGATTTCCAAAAGAATATAAAATATTATGATAATCAACCAAAAAACAAATATACTCATCTAAGAATGAGTATAAAATTGAATTAAACCCCCCCCCCCCCCAACAAATTTGTTCACAATGTGAATATATTTAAATAATTGAAGATAAATTTTTATTTAAGAAAAATATTCAGTATCACAATAGAATATAAAGAAGGGAAGATTAAAAGAACCAAAAATAAAAATAATAACTCCTCTGGTTAATGAAGATATTTTCCTTTGAGTTCATATTAAATTTTTTTTCATTCCTCTTTGATTTTAATTAAACCATCTTGTTTATCAACCTTTTGGTTTATAAAAATTGATAAATATAAATATAATAATTTAATTGAATAATATTATTTCTAATGAGTAACCAGAGGTCAAGTTTAGTAAATTTTTATCCAGTGAGGCTCTAAAACAATTCTACTTTATGTGATAACAAAAAAGAAGTACACGCTTCTTATGAAACCAAAAAACTTCTTATATATGAATGACCATGATGTTCATGAATATAAAAACATAATATATAGATAAAAATTGAAATAGAACATTAAAATTTAATTCATAAAATTATGAAATAAAAAAACATAGAAAAAACATAAGTTGACTCCTAATATTCATTTAATTTAATATATTATGTTTGAAATTAGATGAAATCCAATTTTCAATAACAAATATATAATCTAGGCCACTTGGGATCCATTTAAAATATACCTTGATATTTTTATTATTAACAAAAATTGGTTAATTTTCTTCTATAATAAATATAAAAGCTCCATGTTTTAACACTCTAACAAAATAAAAGGTCCAAAACACATATATATAAATTTTACATTAAAAATAACATATTTTTATTTAATGATAAGAGAATCATTTTATGCATTGAATTCGCTGTTTTGAATGAAATAATCACGAAATACCTTTTCCCTCACTACGAAAATCATAGAATTTTAATAATATGCTCTACTAATATCATCTAGGTCACTCAGTTCCAGTATAATCCTCTATTTAGTAGTCTTTAAATAAATGATTAATACTTCTATAACTATATAAGACTTGTTTTTTTACGCCACAGTTAAATGAATACATTTCCCAACTAATAAAATGAATGAACACATACATGTTGGTGTTTTTAATGTAGCTCTATATTCTCATAATGTCGTCTCTAGTTTTTAGGGCCAATAATTCATAGAATAGGGAAACTTTTCACTCATATTTATTTTAGCTCACTATTTAACAATTTTAAATGTCCACGAGATTGTCTATGGTATGTAATTCTAGTTTTATGGGTACAAACATATATTTTTAATTAATTATTTGAATTTTTAATTCATAAAATGGGCTAAATTATCAATAATGAAATCTTTAGGCACCCCATACCATGGGAAAATTTTATTCTTAATTATTTTCATCACATTACTAGCTTGATTGTTGGAAAGTTCCATTTCATAAACCAACTTGGATATATAGTCATATGCTACTAAAATATACTCATTCATGTGAGATGTTGGGAATGGTAACCTAATATACATTCCCCAAACATTAAAAAAATTTACATCTAACAAACATTTCTGCAGAAACACCTATTTTCATCCAACATTATTTAATATGTTGCATCTATCATAACCCACAACAAAATTACTAGAATTATTGAATAGGGTAGGGAATTAAAATCCATCTTGAATGACTTTTTGGGTTGTTTTTTATCCAAAATGAATAACTCCCCAAGGTGAGGAGTGAAAACTCTCCAGAATGAGAAGAATTTATTCTTCATTTAAACTACTCCTGAAGATTCCATCAACACATCTCCTAAAAATAAAATAGTCATCCTGTATATTTTACTTCATCTATAAAATGTTCTTAATGAAATGAATATTTGAGAAATTATTTAGAATGAAACTTTTTTACAAGAAATTAACAATGTGTGAAAACCTAGTAAAATGTATAATAGAGAAAATTAGTAACTTTTTATCAGGAAAGGAAGAATTAATTTCTTTTTAATCATCACACTAGGTATTATATAACCTATAATGATGATCTACAACTACTTTAGTATCTCCGTTTTCCTCCAATATCCATAGGGAAATATTATTATAAGAAATATAATCCAATAAATCTTGGATAATCCACCATATTTAGTAGAATATATATTAATTTAGAAATATCTATAAATATTATGAGTTTTTATCCTAAAATTTACTAATTAAATTTCTATAGAGAAAAAATGACAGCTAAGGACACCTTCTAAATATTTTCATAATATCATCAAGAAACATCTAGTATCCTTATAGGATAATAAAAAACATGTAATCTCTTTTCTCTCCTCTTTCCTAAAATCACTCCAAAATTAATGTCACTTACATCATGCATAATATCAATTGGTGAATTCCAATCATGTGTAGTTATGAAGGGTGATGAAAAGAGTTTTTTCATAAGAATATTAAATTGTTCCCAAAATATATCAAATTAGTTTTTTAAATCATTGATAAGAAGAGAGAATATGTGCTTTGGAACTTTTAAAAAGTTATTAATAAACATCATTTAAAATACATCATTCCCAATGAATCATTTAACACCGTTAATATTTTTGGAAGGATATAATTTCTAAATTTATTCCATCAATGTTTAATCAACTTCTAAACCACTATAAGACACTTTATATACTAATAAAATTCTATTAGGGACTATAAAATAGAATTTCTCACCATTTTGATATAAGTTGGTCTCAAAAAAACTCTCTAAAACCCATAACATGTTTCAAAAAATCCCTTTAATTTTCTAAAAAATTTATTGAATTCATCCATGAATACCTTAAAATTTTCTCCTGCCATGTCCAAAAATATCACTATAATTCCTTATTGGAAGGAATAAGCTTCCACACATAATCCCAAGGGAATTATCTGGTAAAAAAATATTCCAATGTGGCATATGAATGTAGTTTTCTCTAGATCCGCTGGAGCTTTAGAGATCCGGTTTTAACTGAAATAGTCATCTAGAAAACAAAATAACTAATTTCTAGTGATCCTCTTAAGAATTTTATCTATTAAAGAAATTAAAAAATGATTATTTTTAATGGATGATTGTATATTTATATTTTCTATATATATTTGTAATTTGGTTTCTTCTATAAAATGAATTTTTTAATTATACTAATTAGTTACTACATTGAATCCCCTTTCTTTAGAGACTACATAGACTGAAATGATAGAATATCTATTAGAAATGTGTTTTATAATACTATTATCTGGTAGCTTGATTACCACTTATCTCTCATCATATTTCATTTTTTGGTTTTATGTCCTTTGATACTCTAAAATCATATTTTCTAGGGTTAAATAATAAAAATTTTCGTGATGAATTAAGGGATAATACCTTTTATATCAACATTGGACAAAAATATTTTTGTTTTAAATTTCATCCGAACTCTCAAAAATTATTTCGCTTAATTTTCTTTTTGTTTAGTAAAAATAATTAATGGATGTTTTGAAATTTCAACCAAAAATATGTAATATAGGTGTGATAAGAGTAGTATTAGTTATAACGTTTTTTGTTATTCACATTATGGAAGGATCTTTGTAATATTTGGTCCAATATCACCAACATTTTTATTATATGTTTCTTGAAAGGTGAATTTTTTTAATTTCATAACCATATTTTTTTCCCTTTACTACTAACCAAATTCATAGCTCACACTCAAGAATTTCCATATCGTAATTTAAGAAATTTATTAAGATTATATAATAATTTTTTTTTATTAACTCTACCTCATCTTTATCAGAACATTTATCAGTGTTTGAAGAGTGAAAATTATCCCTAAGTTATCTAAAAAGATTATGTATGAACATAGAGGATATATTCTCAACATCACTCTTGATAGCATAAATAAAATTGTCGTCCAATTATAGAAAATTTTCATGATTATAAATTTGATATTTCTTAATAGTTTCTGTGATTTCATTTTAAACATTGAAAGGATTTTATTCTGCCAAAGTTTGTTTTCAGATTCTTATAAAAGAACAAGTGTGTTATCAGATTCTAATGACTCCACTTTAAAAGAATTTTTATAAAAAGTTTGTTTATTAATACTTTTTAAAACATTAAATTCATATTATTTCTCTCCAAACATAATGATTAATTATACAATAAACTAATATATAACAGCTCTTCCTATGGACAATAAGTTTCTAACAAGGATTATAATGATTTCCTTATCAAACTTCATTTTTAAGAGAAAAATTCCAGCTAGAAAAAACATCTAAAAAAATCCATCCAATTAATTATCTACTATTTCTATAAGATATGTGAATGAATAGTCCACCAAATATATAATGACAATATGGGGTTTACATTCATTGAATATAAATTGTTGAAAAATTTATAAAGGGAGTAGGTACATACTAATAACTAAATTTCAAAAACAATTCAATTGGCCACTCTTCCCTAATGTATATGGAATGAAAAAATACAATGATCATATGATTTAGAGGGATTTTCTTTCGAAGAAGAACTCAACACTCTTCAATGAATATATATTAGGTAAATTCTATAATATTTCTTTGTAAAAAATTTTGTTATGAGATTTTAAAAATAGGGAATTTGAATCAATGCATGTATGGAAGGAATATTCACTTGAATCATGGTTAAAATCTCAAGGAATGGGGTGGTACAAACAACTTATTATTCGTGGCTATTTATTTTTAAGATAATGTGATGGGTGGGTGATATTTCTTTAAACATGTAGAAAAATCCCTCAATTCTTCAATTATTTTTTCCTTACCCTTTATTTTTTAGGTGGAAATATTTTGAAAATGATTTTCATTTGGAAAATTGAGATTTTATCCATTTTCATGATTTTTTCACTCATTTACATATTGAGGGTTAAACATATTGTTTCTTCCATATATATAATTTTTTCTATTTGGGAAATTCTACAGACATTTTCAGATCATGTTTGAATTTTTAATCCAATTCTTGTTACCATTTCAATGACATTTTATCTAGGGTATTTTTCATTCTTGATAAGATGACTTATCCTATTTATAGATGTCATGTCTCATTCGAGTTGACCCATTTGTAATTCCACATTATGTATTCAAGATTCTGCTTCACATTTATCAAATTCTTGTTCTAAAACAATAGAGTAAAATTTAGCCTATTGTGAGTCGAATCCTTTAATATATGGTTCATTTTATTAATAAATTTCCTTATAAATTACCTTATAAATTGTATGGTTCAACAATTTTTGGATTTTTATATTGTTAGATATGATTGTTTTGGTAAAATGAAGAATCAGGTTGTCTAATAAATCATTTTCCTGAAAAAATATTATATTTTTTTGTGTTTGATAATAATATACTGTAAAATTAATAATCTCTTATTTCTGGGAAGGTATATCAAAAATTTGATATTTTTTCTATGCCTAAACATCTCATATTGGTCCAACTACTCTCAAATATTTTGGTTCTGTTTTTGACATCCCACCTGATTGACACTTTATTGGGAATTTTTCTTTATTAAAGAATGAATTTGATCATCAATTTCTACCATTTAGAATTAAATTCATCCCTGAAATAGTTTTACATCCACCTTTATTAATTCTTTTTTTCCTAGAATATATATTTTCTTATTTGATGAATGATGATTGAAAATTTTTCTCAACTCTATATCAGTTGTTTCATTATAATTACCCCCATAATACTATTCTACCAAATTCTGTCATGAGGAAGAAAATCATTCATAAAAGGTTCCCATGAGGACATGGGATAGTATATGGTAATGTGGACACTATCTAATAAGGTCAATAAATCTTACATAATCATATTAAATGGATACTCCATCCTAATGATAAAAACGTCGGATTTTGGTTCAAAATTGTTCCTTAAGTATTTGATGGTAATAATTAATCACAAATGAATCGTAATCTTGATCTCAGTTTTCAAGTTTGTTTTCATATAGACTCTAAAACCAATTTCATGCATTCATATTAATGAAAAATGGAAACACTGTCATTATTAATTCATATTCATTGAGACCTAGCATAGCTAAATGTTGCATAGTATTATAAAAGCCTCTAATTAAGGCATGTGGGTCATCATTTTTTAAACCATTTTATTCATGCAACAATGAAAGTTGTTATTTTTTAGCTCATAATTTAGGGATCATAGGGAAATTATAATTTAAATGGTTTTTTGACACATGAGTGAGTTGAAGCTATATCATCTAAGGACACTTCTTTTCCCCTATATTGTGTTTTGGTTGAAAATATTTCCAATTATTAAATACTAGAACACTCTAATTATGTTTTTCATTTCAGTTTTTTTTAGTTACTCAAATGTTTGTTTAATTAAGGAATAAAAGTCTCTATCCCATCAATTAATGTTCTTGATAACATTTCATATGAAAAAAAAGTAATGTTTTAGAGAAAAACTCACAAACAAATAAGCATAACAAGTTGATTTATAGAAAAAAAATTACAATCATTTTCAAATTGTTTTTAAAAACAAATTTATATATTTAGTCTATTTCATCCATGGAATATTGTATCATGAATTACTTTTTTAGAAACGATGCAAAAAACAAGACATGTATTTCAAAAAATACGATCCTGTTTAATTATTTATAACTCTTATTTACTACTCTGTTGTAGTGTGTTGGGAGTCAAATCCACGTAGAAGAGAATATGTTATTAGGAAATAAAAATTTTAATTCAAATCCACGGAACAATGTGATTGATATTTTTTCATATTCTTAATTTTCTATTTAATGAGGATCAAATGATGTTGAAATAATATTTTTTTAATAATATGAGGTTTAAAAAATTATCATGTAGTGAGAATGGAAATTGATAAATTAAATTTAGATTAGAGAAAGGGAAATTGAAACTAACTAGTTTGAATTGATTTATTCATTCAAACAAATTTTATAGAAAATGAAACCTCAAAAATTAATTATATTGATATATTTATCCAAGATATTAATCTTAGATAATGATGACTATTATAGATAACCTCTTCATGAAAATCATTATATGATGAATAAATTATAAATACTTAAAGACATATTCAATCTCACCTTTTGATCTTACTGTTTTAAAATAGAAAAATAAGAGATGAAAAACAATTTTTAAATTTTGAAACACCATATTCAATTGATTTAGATAATTCATGAATAAAAATGAGATGAAGATAGGATATGAAACCAGAAATTTGAATCCCCACACAATATAAATTAGCCAAAAATCATCATTAATTATAGATTAAAAATGATATTACGATTTGACTACAATTGAGATGGATGAAATAAATTGATGGAAGAGGTCTACCCTGTAAAATTGGATGTGTTGATTGTTGATTTTCTTCTAAATATCCTCCAAAATCATTGGTGTTTTCTATCGTGAAACATAATTCCAAAATATATTTTAGTTTCATTTTAACTGATTTTATATTTAGACTCATAATTTTTTTTTGATGTTTTCTTGTTCATTAGATACCATATCCATTGACTTCATTTTGTCTTATGTTCTTCATTGACCATGTCGAAATTATCATGTAATATTATCAATTCCACCTGACATAAAAACTCCTCCTCAAAATAGAATTAAACAAATTTACATGCTTTCTATTTCTACTCAATCGGGACCGAATCCATGACATAATTCATCATCTTGGATACAAAGATCTTCACTATTTCCTACCATCTTATACTACCAATTATTTAAAAACATCATAGAATCTCTACATAAAAGACCAAAATCATGCACATGACATTTAATCTCTGAACAATAAAAAAATATTCATCAAACACACTTTTTCTCCCCATCAACCATAATCATAAAAATTGAAAATATTCAATCATGCTTCAACTTCAGTGTGAATTGTTTCCCTAAAATTCATGTGTGTGACTCTGAAAATGAATCTTCTAACTCAACATTCTTGTAGTTCTACCTTGCACATTCCTCATTTATGTATACATGTATCTGTAATCAAACAACCAAGAAGGATCAAACCCAAGTTCATGACATCCTTCCATGATTCAATCCCAACATCCCCTTTTTAGCTTCAACTCCCACCTTTTTGAAGTGAAAAAAACATCAAATGGTTTCTTTATTACTCAACATTTTATTTGAAGAACATAAAACTAAATTTCATTATCTTATCCAACCACACCTAAATTTCCCCACTCGATTTCAGTCTCGATCTTTAGTATGATTCCCAAAAATGGCATATTCATACCACTCAATTAAAAATAGAGATCAACACATCTTCAGGAGGACCCAGATCCAAGTAAAGATATAGGGGTCGTCAACATTGGTGAATAGACTTTTACTATTATATATGGTTGAATTTGGAGAGATCGATATCGATAAATCCACTATATTTTTTGGATTTATGAAGTTTTTCAAATAAATTCCTTCAGAAACCCTTTCATTGTATTCCATAACATAAATTCAGTTTTAAGAAGTGATATTTTCATCAATAATTGATTGACTAAGAGCTCACCAATCGAGGATCAGATAATCTTCAACAAAATGAAATCATGAATAGGCCCCACCCAGTCAGCTTTAGCACGGTTTAGGGGCAACTCAAATTGGAGTTTCATCCATACGCCATGCTCCAATAATCTTCATGGGTATTGCACATCGAGAGCAGACTCTAATCGTATTAGTGCAAAATATTTGACAAAAACACATGATTTAGATAACTTTATTCATCCAAAAAAATCAGTGATGTATGAAACAATGGTGCTCGACAACTTTTTTTAGTTGTGTCATGGTTTACGGACTCTCCCTTCCGACGAGGCTTCAACTTCATCCACAGATTATCAAATGGAAGTATCATAGATCAGGAGTTCATCAGATACAGTAGTGTATCTCAATAGTGAGATGGTGGATCATAGAGGACACATATGGTTTGACTGTAGATCTGGAAATAATGGATCATAAAATAGAATTGTTGGGTTTTCTCGTCATATATGATGGTAGATTAGGGAGGGAGTGGTGGATCTGTGGTGGATTTTCCTTGGGTGGTAGATCCTTGATTGAGTGGTAGGAAGAATATGGTCAGTGTTGTGGTGGGATGGTGGCAATATCATATTAGAGCTGACAACAACACTTGGTAGATGGAAACATTAGTAATTGAATCCATTAGCGGTAGTAGTGGTATCTAATGGTAACACATACCTTCATGGAAGTGATTCCCAATGGTAGTAATGTTGCAATGGTAGCAATTCTGTGGTGGAACAACTAGTTGATTGTGGAAATAATTAAGAATATTCATTAACAAAAATATTTAAAATTTAAAAATAATAAATTTAATACCAATTGAATTAAATTACTAAAACACAAAATAGAAATTTAATTTGAAAAAATATTAAATCAAATGAATCATTAAATAAACTAATATTATATTTGTTTGTATTTTAGAACTATTTATTTGTTAAATTTGATAAAAAATAAACATATATTAGAATACAATGAATTGGAATTATTAATTAAAATATATTTTTATTAATTAAATATATCATAAAGATAAATTATTTAATTTCAAAATGAAAACATTAAAAAATATCCCCCATAAAATTAATATTTTAAACAATATATAGAAATAAAATATAGAGAAACATGGTTGATGGAATTATTTTTATAAATGTACAAATACAAAATTAAAAATAAAAATTTTAAATTAACAACTTCAACTATAAAATTAGTAACATTCATTTATTTAGAATATAAGGAAAATAAAATTAATTAACTAATCAAAATATAAATAAATATCATGTAAAAACAACTCAATTAAAGGTCACTTCCTAGGTTCCGGCCACCCACATTAGACCAGGGTGTGATCCAAAATCTATTTATCAATATCTTCTATGTTCTAACTTGCACCGTATTCATGGCGAGGCTCAACGATCATGAGCTCTCCAATGAGCATCATTAGTGATTAAAAGATTCACTACCACAGATCCGAGTAAGTGATGCGCCGACCATTATCAACGCTAAGTAGAATGTGGTGATAAACATCGCACCTTTATCAGCACTGGCTTAAATGGATAATAAAGGTAAGTTTTATCAATGCTAGAAAAGCACTGATAAAGGTTTACCTTTTATCACCACTTTTTTTAGCTCTGATAGAAGAAATATTAATCAGCATTATTCATAGCGGTGATAAAGGTTTTAAATAAAAAATTATATTAATATATATATAATTATTATATTTATATTCAAAAATAATGTATACTTATATACATTATTTAAAAAATGAATGATTAAAATTAATATTTTTTTAATAATTCAAATATATATATATAGTTTAAATGTAATTTATAAGATTATTAATATATATATATATATATGTATTTTATTTAATTATATAATTAAAAAATATAAAAAATTTAAATTAATATATATCTATGTTATATTTATATTTACATATTTATAATTTTATGAAAATAATTTTAAAATGTATTTATTTAGAATTATAATTATATAATTAAATATAAAAATAAATAAATATATGTCTCTAATGAATTTGGTCAATAAAAATATATATCAATAGATAATGATGATATTCGTGGACATAATTGACATAATTTATGTTTATACATTGATTCATGTATAATTATAATTATATGACCATAATTTTATTTGTGGATATGATTTTGGGTTGTTATGTCCCAAATATTAAGATTACCAATATTATGACGATGTGTGCCAATGTTATGTATTAATGACTAATGCATGTTCGTTTATATATACATTGACACCTGTATTAATAATTCATTTCATATATATGTGATGAATCATTTTTTATAATCCATACCTTAATTCAATCATGCTATACTGATTAACATATTATGTTCCCATAAATACTTACAAAATTATAATAAATATATTTAAACAATTATTATATTTATTATATTTATAATTATAAATATTTATTTATATTTAAATTATTATTAAATATATTTATTTGTTATTATAATTATAACTAAATATATATATTTAAATAATTAATAAATCACAATAAATACATTTATTATTAGTTTATAAATACATATATTTATATATTTATATAATTATACATATAATTATATATAAATATTTTTCAAAATATTTTTTTAAATATATTTATTAATAATTATAATTATAATTAAAAATATATATTTAAATAAATATAAAATTATAATAAATATATTTCATATATTTATAATATTATAAGTATATAAAATTATAATAAATATATTCATTATATTTATAATTTCATAAATATATAACATTATAAATACATATATAATAATATATAAAATATTTATAATTATAATAATTAATAAATATAAATATATATAGTTAAATAATTATTAAATTATAATAAATATATTTATTAAATATAATTATAATATTATAAATTTATTAACTATATTTACTATACTTTTATATATATATACAATTTTTTAAAAATTTACAAATATATATATATATATTTATAATATATATAATTTTATAAATATCTATAATAATATAAATAAATTATTAACATTAGATCTTTATCAACACTTTTTTAGTGCTTATAACGATATCCCATTATTATCATTAAAAAATCAATGATAATATCAGTCATTATGAGTGCTATAATTTTAGTGTTGATAAAGATGTGTTTTATCAGCACTGTTGATTTTGGTGCTGATAAAACTATTCCTTATCAGTGATTTGTTTGGAAGAGTTGATAAAAGTCTTATTTTTTTAATGAACCATAATGGGCAGTCTCCTCTCACACACCTTCAATGTCTCGTGGAAGTTAATTATCGTCGCACCTCCACTCTCGCTGAACCATGATGCCACCTTGTGGTCGAACCTCGCTATTTCCCTACCGCAATGGCTCTTGTTAAACCCCTACCACATTGATGAACCACACTACCACCTCAAGAAACCCCACTTGTCTGTCTATCTCTGCTATGACTTTTTTGAACATTTTTGACATATTAAGACCCTCAAAACTATAGGTATGCTATGAATATCTTGTTTTTTTATTTCTCAACTGATTATGTTCACGGTTCACTTTTTTATTATCGAACAATAGTGTGTGTTGTACCCCCCTTTATGTTATTCATGTAAAATTTGTTTTTTCCGCAGTTATGTACCAAGATTATTGAATGTTAAATATGAGTTTTGGAAATTGATATGTTCTAGTTATGTAATAAAAAAATTTGTTTCGAATGATTATTTTGTGTTGATAAATGGAGTATTTTATATGGAACAGGGTTCAAATAAGGCACAACATCAACCTAGGGATGTGGTGTGAGGTGCAATGCTCTCGAAACTAAGACACATTCCAAAAAACAATTAAATATGCACATAATTTCAATAAACAATAATTATAAAAAACACAATTTCAATAAAAATAATACAAATATATATATATATATATATATATTGTTTTTAACAAAACGATGATCGATTAATCATTACTTGACTCTTCAACCCCAGTGCATTTGATACCCATTGAAATTTTTTCTAATGCTTCCCAGTGCATTTGATGTTGCATGTTGTCTATTTTTTTAGATCATTTGTCTATTTTTTATAGAGTTCTATTTAATATTTTTTTAATTATTTCATCAAATTAAATTTTTAATACTCATGAAATCACAAAATCTATGATCACCCTTTTTGAGGAGGTAACCCCTATTTGGAATTTATGTTTTCAGTATAACTAAAGATATTTTAGTGTCAATGTTTTTAAATTAATACTTTTGATTGTTAATATAGTAATGACGGTATTTGGGTTAATTCAAGAGATAGAGGTGAGGATAATAATTCATAAGAATTTTTGGAGAAGTGTTCTGATAAAAGTAAATGTTTCGATGATTTGGTAATTGATAGAAAATTATTATAGTAAATCATCTAAATATTTTAATTTTGTTAGCCCTTGGTTTTGAATGATTATTCAGTGTAAGGGGAATTACGAGTTATGTTATGTGACACCTAATTTTTCGTGTGTTTGTTTTGATCTGGTTCATTGAAAATATACATCCTTTTAGTAGGTCTTGGGTTAGATTAATGTTGGGCTTTGATGTATAACCTATATATAATCATCTATCTTTGGGTTACTCAATTATTTTTTTGGTGATTTTTGTAGAAAGGGTGGTTACTTCATAATTTGGGCCAAACTGTGAGCCCATTTCCATATATAAAAACATATTTTGTTTCATTTATAAAACCTATATTTTTGACCTTTTTACCTCATTCTACTTCCTATTTTTCCTCCCTTGACATATTCAAGCCTACATATCCTTTCAAACCAATTAATAATTAACAAACATAGTGAATTTGGGTAATATATTTATGTATTGGGCCAGCACGAGGGCCCATTTTCAGTTTTAAAAAATATTTTTTTTCTCAATATCATTTTTTTAGATAGTTGTCATTTATTACACATCCCACTCGATACCAAGATAACTATTCTCACCCCCATTGTCTATTTTTAATCTTTGGATCTCATCTTAGCTGAGTATTATATTGAAACTTCTCACAATTCTTGAAATCTCCCATATTTTCTTAGGTAAATTGTCTCTTTCATAAATCCTTTATATTTCTATCATTTTACCAAAATAAATTTAACAGGTTATTCCAGATCTATGGACCATCTCTAAGAAGTTAAAAACCATTTATTTTTCCTCTATGGGTGAAAATATAATGGATGATGACGTGTCCTTTAGTTTCTACGGTGAGATTCCCTCTCCTTTCTTCTCCCTCTTCCTTCTCCTTCCATTTTTTGGTTTAATATTATACCATGTTATGGAAGACCCATGGTCTTTTTTTAATGTTATTTTATGGGGTTTTGGTTCTTTTAGTTGGTTTCTTCATAGATCTAGAGTGTTGGGAAACGCAGCGGGTGATTTCGGGTGTGTGTTTCCTTTCCGCCATGGATTTGAGGTGGGATATCCCTTGCACAAGCCATTATCATTTATGTTTCATCATTTTCATGATTTTATAACCTTATTTATATGATGGGTGCTGACTTTAATTCCTGGTTATAATTGATTTTTGTGCAGATGTGGTTTTATTCTTTATTTTGTTAAAAATATAGTTGTTTGGGTATTAATATGCACTCCCCTTTTTTGATAAATTATTTTTTGACATTTCTCACATGGTTTATGGTATTCTAAAAATGTTTCTGTAGATTGAATAACTTTATGGCCTGAAAATGTAATTTTATCCCAATTAAATGCTTAAAATATGTTGTTTTGTTAAAGAGTTCATAACATGTATTTGGCAAACTGTCTGTTTGCTTTTATGTGTATAGTGCAATTTAAAATTATTTGTTTGGATTTAAAAATACATTGGCCACATGAAAAAATTTATTTTGGGATCCTTATATGGCTTTTCATTTTGTATTTGGTTTTACAAATAAATGGGTTTTGGTTTATAACATGTTTTGTTCCGAGTTGCTGGAAAATGGACCGTTTGGCATCCTTATGAAAATGGTCGTGCATTGAATGTGTAACCATATTGTTTTAAGAGATTTATAAAAGTTTTTTGATACTCTAAATGGTGAGTATACACAACTTTTTTAAAAGTGAAAATTGTACATTTGGATAATGTTTATTTTGAGAATCGCTTAGGGGACCATTTGGCAACTTTCTGAATAATAGTAAAATTGTTTATTATGAAAACCTATAGTGGATGTTTCTCATGCCATTATTGTATGTATATAATCTATGGGACATCCTTACTAAGGAATCCAGGTGATCTATTATGATAGGGCAGAAAGTTTTAAACATTATGTTTTTTGATTAACGACAAGAGATCGGTCCTTGGAGTGACTCAGGTGATGTCTGTTGTGAATTATCTTTATATATATGTTTTGATTAGATACTCAGATGGAATCTATTGTTACACCCCAATTTATATACATGAGACATGGGAAATTGGCATATTGAGAGAACATTCTATGAATGATTGCTACACTGGTAGTGGATGGACTAAACATTATTGCAATGTAGGTGGATATATTTTGGGTTTATTACTATGGGATTGGGCCCCTCGGTCTGTCTCAAGTTTGGGTAGCCGGGTGCTTGGGAGTTTTTATTTTAATCATGTCTTTCATTCCAATGTGGATGGAGTCTCATGTATTAGTTTGTTCTAGTGTTTACTTGATCTCCTAGGATCACCAATGGTTATTGTCTTTCAGTGGCTTGAAGTGATGAATATGATGCTTGTATATATATTTTCATTGTCCTTGTTGTGTGATTACTATTATGCCTTCCTGTGTATTTTTTTCTTAGAATGCGTTGGGTAGGTTTCGATTAGATTACTAAAAATGGTTTTCACATTAATTTATTTTATCCTCATGTGAAAATCTGAAAATTTGAACTCAACATTCCCCTTGAAAATTCTATTGGCACGATAGTTGATTGAAACTAGTTTTGGAATTGAATAAAGGAAATGAATCATACTTTATTTTTGAGTAAAAATGTAGAAAAAAGTAGGTTTATATTTATTATTTCAAATTATAAATTTTTGTTTCTTAATTTTAAGGATGTCCATTTGGGAATAGATAATCTGGTTAGCCTACTGAGTTTTAATACTCACTAATATAGTTATTTTTGTTTAATCCCTTCTGCAGGTTTCAGCTTATGTTTGATCGCATTGAGAGACATGTGATTGTTTTGTTGTTGAGTGACCAGCGTGGTCAAATTTTGTTATTTTCTCATCAAATATGGTCAGTTTAGTTATGTCATTCAGTGGTTCTCCGAGTTCAGTTGTATACATGTTGGATGATTGTTTTTTTATGAATCTATTTGGGATGTCCATTTCAATTCGCTATTGGTTTTATAGTTTATGTTAGGGGAAATCATTCCCTTGTCTACTCAATTGAAGCCCTAGGTACATTTCGTCATCCTGGGAGGATCAAGAATACCCTTAGGGACTTGTCATAGGATGGTTTAGGTGACCGGTTTAGGGTCGACTTGGGCTAGTTTGTGACAAAATGGTATCAATGGAGGTTAGCTCCAAGTGAACCTTTATTTATAGGGAACATTTTGTTATTTGGGGATGTAAAGGTAGATGGAGTAGTATTGTCGGGACTCAAGGGGTAGGTTTGTTAACTGCATCGCGAACTCTTGCTCGTTCCAATCCTAATGTGGACATGGAATGTTTAGTTTTAATAGTGTATTTGGTTTTATTGATTGTTAGGTGATGGGATACAACAATTTTAGTTTTACTAATGGACTTTGTGAGCTCGTAGGGCCTGGATAGCCATGTGGATCTCGAGGAATGGTACTAAGAAGATTCTTTGTGTTTATGGGGTTTTTGAAATATGGTTTTCAACCATATGATTAGGTCACCCACCGACACTAGTTCCCTTTTGTGGGTCTCTTGGACCTTTTTGAATTATCATTTTTTTAAAATCCATCTATGAAAATTGTGAAAATGGGTTCAAAAGTAATGTTTGGTAATTGAAAATTATAAAATGGGTTTTCTAAATGTAATATGAGAATAGTTCTGGAATTATGAGAAATCTTTGGGGGTCTCAGGGTCCCTATTGGGTATTGACATACTCACCCCTACACCGGCTTTACCAACCCATTACTTTGTCTTATGCAGATGACAGGAAGCCTTGACTGAGACTCGAGGAGCTCAGACCTAATGGTGAACGATGGTGATCGTTGACATGGGGAGTTGTGGAGATGAGTTATTCTTTACCTTCAAGTAGGATTCCATGTGGATGATCTCATGAGATGTTTTCTGTTTATTATTTTGGTTATATCTTTTCTATTGGGCTTCTATTCCGGCCCCTTATATTTAGTACACATTTTTACTAAAATAGTTTTACATCATGGTTCCATCTTGTTGCATTGTAGTCTTTCTGTTTTTACATGTTTAAATGAAATGACTTCCTATTTTAGGAATATTCATTTTCAGAGCTACTTTATAACCCATATCCTATAGAAGGTGGGCTTGGGGTATTAATGGAACGGGACCCTGGGGACGGGTCATGACAAAGTGTTATTAGAGGAGTCGGTTCTACCAGATAACAAGAACTATGTTCTTTCCAATGGAGTAAAAGTATTATGATATTTTATTGTGGTTTTCAGTTTAGGGAGTCATGTGTTGGTGCAGCGGCCGACATATCCATACACCAGGATCCTGAATTCATATTTTCAACTCGTTGTATGAAAACACTAATTTCTTGTATTTTAGAAATGTTTTTTCTTTTAATCTATTTTGACTCATCTCACAAAACATATTGATTGTGGTTCATCATGATTGTCATTCATGATTCCTCCACACAGTTAGCCTACCTATATTTCATTGCATGACCATGAGGACGTTCAACAGTATGATAAGGGATTAGTACAAAGTCTTTTTCCTAAGATAGGTACCCTCAAGTTGTGTCCCAACAATACCATTACATGTTCGTCTGTAGTTAATACTAGTGCTACCGGTAGAGTACACATATAGGCTCAGTGCCTTACATGAGTTTTATTGAAATATAACCCTCAGGTTCTAAGGAGACCCCGAATCACAGTCATCTGGAATGGCCTAATGTGATGAATGAGTTACCATCTAGCCAGGGAACCATTAGATCATATGTTGGTCCTAGAAGTACGCATTCTATGTGGCTCAACAGGGAGATGGCAGGGTTTAAATTACCCCTTTTATACGTTGAGGGTAATTTTTCCATGGACATTTATTGAGATCCATCATTATAGAAGGGGGTATCTTTCCATAAAAATCTAAGGAGAATGCGTTCCCAATAGCTTCTACAACTTCTACAAGTCAAAAATCCTATAACTAAGTATTCATTGAGGCATATAGACCATTCAAGGTACTCGATGAATATGATATGACTAGTTCTTCATGGATAAGACCTCTAAATAGAGTTGTGTTTTGTGACATACAAGAAAGAAATATTCCTCTATGTATTCCTACTTATGTTAGGCTGCTAGAGAAAACCTATGTGGTTGAAAAAAAAATTGGTTGAGCAGATACTGTTAGTGAAAGTCAGTAGTGGGAATGGAAGAAACCAATGTTAGTCATGGAGAATTGGATGTGTAAAAATGTTTTTGGAAGAGGAAGTGATATGGAAAGATAAATCTGCAAGGAATCAGACGTGGAAGAAGAGCTAGGAGAGAACCAGGATGTGGTATACATTTTTACATGTTACAACCACCACCTGAATGTGGTCCCTACCAGGCTCAGGAAGCTAGAGCACATGGGAAGGGAGTAGCTGCATGCGGTCAAGGAGTGTGACCTAAGGGCTCCAAGAATAATTTTAGGTATAATCTATGTCTACTACTATCTTACATATTAATTGAAATAGGTATTAATCATTTCTTCTTGTCAAGAATATTGTTCAAGATGTATAGTTTCTAGTAAAATCATTGAATTTAGCATTATGTCTATAAATACCTTTTGGAGGAGCCTCAATAATAAATCTTATGTCAACGATGTGATCTGACCCTTGAGGTGAGAGTTTTGGTTGGAACCTCATGGTGGTAGCATTGAGTCCTTATGAAGATAGTTTGGGTCTGGACTAGACATCCATAGTTCATGCTCAGATTGACTATTTTAGGCAAAAATGTTGTGTTATATCTATTGCGTAGGAATGGGGTTTTCATTGGTCATTGAAAAAGAAAACCCAGGAATCACAGGTTAAACACATACATTAGAGGGTGTAGCTAATCACTCTTGAGTCGGCCAACCTTACCCTCATGATAGTAGGAGTTTTTAGTTTTCAGTTCCAAACGGTATTGGGAGATTGCAGGAACAAATTTTCAAAAGATGTTTCCATAATTACATCCTAGCAAAGAGAGAGGCTTCTGCATTGTATTGTACCTATAAAAAACACAAATATCTAGAAATGCATATTGAGTGGCTCCGACAGAACTTCAGGAGATGAGAGTTATAAGGGGGATGTGGTCGTAGATTCTCTCTGTATGAGATATGGTTTATAGATGTTTAGTGAGGTGACAAATAAGCTAGTCATGTTTTAGAAACCCTTCATAGATATTGAGGGAGTATCTTACCTCTAGTATATAACTGTCACACCCCAACAACTTCATCAAGTTCAGGAGGCACATCATGGTGATGTAGAATGCGAGTCACGATGTGCTCAGATATCATCAACACAGGCTCTTGAAGGATTTTCTGAAGGAGGGGACTATGTCATCCATCTCAAAGGACGCACCATAGTTATTGTGACCCTATGAGAGGAGGTATTGAGGGAGTTCCACACATTCCCTTTGGTCGTACATCTTGGTGTGGTGAAGATGTACCGGGACCTCTGGTTTCTATATTGGGGGATAGGGATAAAGACTAAATAGAGCTTGAAGAAATCATATGTCGATTGGAGATGGAGACCCTTAGAGTTCAATGAGGGAGACCTTGTCTTCCTACATGTCTCACACTGACAAGGATTGTAGACATTCGGCCAGGGTGACATGAAATATATGAGGTTCATTGAACCTTTATATACTCTTAGCAGATTCGTTGATGTGGAGTTTCTTCTATCCTTTCCCCCATAGATGCACCAAGTGCATAATGTCTTCCATGTGGCACAGCCTTGGAGATGTGTGCATGATTCATCACACATAATCGACTAGGTATAGATTGAATTTGATGATGGGGTGACTTTTACAGAGTTATGGTGGATATAGAGGATTGATAGGATTGAATCTTTCATGGATGGTCGATCCATCTCCTGTGAGTTCTGTGGCATCACAGGAACCTCCAGAAGAGCACATGAGAGTGGAAGGCTTAGATTCATGCTCAATACCATCATTTGATTCATTTTCCTTTGTTTTGTGTTTTCGGGGATGCAAATTATTAGGTGGGGAGAATTTAATCTCTCAATTTTTCTTTGTAATTTTTTTCATTTATAAAGATTTTTTATGAGACCGTGAAATCTGACGGCATGTGATTCTAAGGCCTGGTGCGCCCAAAATGATTCATTGAAAAAGTGTTATGAATAAAATAGAATGTGGGTGTTATTTTTATAAAAAAGTAGAATACAACATAAATGGGTTCCGGGATGTAAATTTTGAGGGCACTATTGTGTTTAGGATGGTGAGTTTACCGTAGGCGTGACTTAAGTTTAGTCGGTGGTGGCCTATAGTGTGAAAACTTGAAAATTGAATAATTGTAAATAAAATTATTAAATAAAATGATTTTAATATTAAATTGATTTTAACTCATTAATGGTCACTCAAATTAAAAATATGACACCGTGGATAAACTCATGAGGATATGATTTCCTTAGGAAGATACTAACTTTTTCTGGTGTGGGCCACCAGTGGAAGTTAGTTTTGACCATAAATAAAATAATTAAGTGACAATTATTTTATTGTAATATTCCTAACATCTAAATAGTAACTCAGATTTAAAATATATGTCTACCATTGAGATCATGAGGGCGTGTTCCTCTAAGGTATATCTTATCCTCAGCTAGCATAGGTTAACGGTGACTATTAATAATTTTTGAACTTTTTAATGGTACGTTCATTAAACATGCATGCAGTGTTTTCTATCTTTTCAACCGATGCTCGGTTAAAAAATCAAAGGGAACCATTGAATCCGTAGTGTCGGGATTCATTTATGGGAGGTTGAACTTCTACCGTAGTTGTTCAGGTGAAAAAGTTATTTTTAAGACTTTTTTATGAAATTATAAAATAATATAGGAATTGTTATTTTATTTAGTTTTTTTTCTTACCACCGGTAGTGTAGTGATGGTGGGGATCACATAGGTGGTTAGACTTTTAAATATGGGATATTGATTGCTGAGTTACACTTGGGTTGTGTAACCAACCCTAGTGTAATTAATGTGACACATTAATTACATCAATTAATAGATCTCATTAATTCCTTGGTGTGTTTCTCACCATTTCCCATGCTATTTAAATGGGGATCGGGGAAGAATTTTTGGCATGGATTTCTCAAACATTGTACCTCTAGCAAAGTGACGTGACACCTTCCATCGATATAGATGGATGCTCGGGCAATGATGAACCAAGATCGATGAATGTTGGCAGCTTCATCAATGCATGGATTCTACTTAAACCACTACAGTGACTCCAACGATTCTTGAGGTAGGGGTTGTCTTTTAATTCTAGAAACTCCCTCAATTATATTCATCATTCTAAAATTTTAAGGACGTTGTTGCTGGGGATTTTAATGGGGTTCATCATTATTTTATTTTGATGTATAGATTCCTCTCACTTGATATAAAGCTAACCCAGAGGGCACTGGTAAAACTAAGAAACATCAGACCCTCCGCCGCTTTTTTTCTATTGCGTTTTTAGTGTCATGTTTTTTCAACTTGATAATGACATACTGGGAGGATCGTAGGCACGTCCGGAAGGAAGAACGGACCACAGGAGCTCACCTGCTGGCCTGTAAATGATTCGTCGGTGCAGAACCAGCTAGTCGGCAGTGGCGATCGGTACCGGCGGCAATGGCAGTGGCTGATGCTTACCTGTTGTGAAATAGTGTAATGTTTCTTGGTGCTATGGTGGACCAGAAGGGGTGGCCGACAACCATCCCGCCCCGTCGGTGTGGCGGTGTGTCATCCCGCACCACGAAGAATGAGTCATGGCATTGTGGGGATCTATGGCCCTTGGGTCCTGCAGACCACGGGGTGGCACCATTTGGTGCCAATAATTGAATATGCGAAAAACTCTTCTTGAGTCGTTCATGGAACTGGAAGACAACCCTCTAGTGAGCCGCACCAGCTCACCAGGCTGTGTCTCTCGGTAGGTCGTTCCCAACCGGTGGGTCGGGCCGATCCATTGACCAGTTGTCCAAGCACGCCAAAGTCCATCCCAACCGTACTGGACCAAGCCTTTTCGGGTTTGGCACATTCGACTCGAACCGGGTTGGGTCATCCCAGGCCGGGTCAGGCCGGGTCAATCTAACCTGGTCAGACAGGACCCATTCCCATTTGTCCCCAGTTACGATTAAATGACCATACCTTGTGAATCAGATATCCCTTTGATGAACCATCTATGGTTTTGGGATCATTGGATTGAGACAGATCTTTAGAGATACTACAGGTGAATTTCAGAGAATGTTTGAGTTTTCCCAGGTTGGATCGTACTCGAATCCAACCAGGCCCTTGGCAATAAAATGCCTATAACATACAGATCTGGTATCCGGTTGACACGCCATCTATTGTATTGGAACCCTTATGAAATGACGGATCATAATGTTACTACCTTTTGGAACATCATGGTGGTTGAGATACGGCAAAAAATCAGAGGAGCAGAACCACTGTGTTTCTTGTTGTGAGATTTAGGATGGCTACTTCCTTGAGGACTCAAGGTGTGGGTATTTCTTACTCAACTACTCTGGTAGAGATATAAATCCCCACATCGTAAGGATGGGTACGTTTCCCTATGATTTTTTTTAAATCTTTGGAGTCGGTACTCCCCTATTGGACTAGGGTTCATTTCCTTCATACATAACTCAAATAAAGTCAGGTACTCCCCTACCGGGTTGGGTGTGGGTACTCTATGTTACGAGTAGGTACTCCCCTATCAAACCAGGGTGCGGGTCCTCCTTATGTAGTACTAAAATAGAATCAGTACTCCCCTACCATGCCAGTGTGTAGGTCCTCTAGCCTGGGGTCACTACTCCCGTAATGTAATAGGGCACGAGTCCACCACATCAAACGAACTACCATAGTGGTACTACCCTATCCGACAGGGTGTAGGTCCACACATAGAGTGTTAGTACTCCCCTATCATGATAGGGTGCAGCTCCTCTAGCAAGGGGTCAGTACTCCCATAACATACTAGGGAGCGGGGAACCCACAACAACCAAACTACCTGAGTTATACTCCCATGTCGGTTAGGGTGTGGATCCTCACATATGAAGTAGTACTCTATCGTCTCCATGTAGCGACGGGGGGCGGTTCCTTTAGTGTAGTTGAAGATCCCTCGATTGTAGGAAATAGTGTCACAGAGTGGGGCTCATCACCTGGTTTCCCTTGGTCTTTCCTCGGGCACAAGACTATGACCACGACACCTCTAGTGCTGGGCACTAAAGGCAGCACTGGAATAAATTTCTCGACAGAGCTCGACCTTTTGGAATTTTTATTAGGAATGGTTGAGTTGTACTTAATGGAGTACATCTCTCTGACGGGTTTCATAAAAGATGGCTAGTTCATGGAGCGTTTACTCCTGATCCTTGTGATATGCTTGAGACTTCATTGGAAATCTGAGAAATGTCTTGAGGTTGGGGCCTTATGTTTCATTGTGGATGAGACGAGTATATCTAGTTTGGGTTGTTTCTTTTTCATTGTGATTTGTGATGGAGATCATGTTTGTGTTTTTCCATTATGGAATTCTAAGGGACCATTGTAGGTACCGGTTCCCTATACGGTATTGTTATACTAACCTATTCATGGGCTTCGACGTAACCTTTTTGTGTCCTATAAAGACAACGAGCAACCTTGACTGAGACTAAGGGTGCTAGGACCTGGGGATTGATGGTGGTGATGGTAGACTTGTATAGCTGTGGAGACGAGATGTACCAACCCTTTATGTAGGATTTCTAGTGGAAGATCTCAGGGTTTGTTTTCTATTTTTTGTTGTTGTTGTATATTTTCAATGGTGCTTGTATTCTTGCCCCTTAATTTTTGTACACACTTTTACTATAGCAGTTTTACTTTATGGTGGCATCTTGTTGTGTTCAAGATTATGTGTTTGTATATGTTGAAAGGATATTCCTTCCCTTTTTAGGGATATGCCTATCTTGTGCTTGTATCCAGCCCCTGGATTATGAAGGTGGGCTTGGAGAAGTCATGACATGGGCCCCAGAGGATAGGTCATGACAAAACAGATGGATTGAAGCCGGTATTACTGAACTATATTCTCTCATAAATTATTTTCTCCCAAAATATAATGATCAACCTAGCCAAACGTGTAACACCCCGAGATTTTATGATAAATGTTATTTTTAATTACTTTGATGTCTTGTGTTGTACGCTACACCAAGATTAGCATTCTTTGTACGCAACACTATATTAGCTTACAGTATACGCAAAAACTGTTCTAGGCTTGTGTTGCATGCTAGAGAAACCTTCCTCGATAGCGTGTGGCGTACGCAATACCGAGTTTCACTAAATAAGATATTATTATAATATTATTATGAACTATCCGTGATGAATTGTAATACCCATTTTTTGAAATTTTATAAATTTTATCATTCAAAATATACATCATTTTTGGATTCAGAATATCGAAATTATCCTATGGTGAATTTTGGTATTTTTCTGAAAACTTTCAATTTTTGATGAATAGTGAAAACACTAAGTTATAGTTTAAAAACCGAATTTTTATTTAAATAATTAACTATATTATTTATATTTATATTTATATCAAAATAGATACATAATACCTATATAAGATTAATGTAATTCATTGGTGTCATTTTATAATAAATTTAGATATATAAAAATTTTATTGAACTTTTCGCCGTCTTTTACCTACCTCCTAAGAGAATTTGAAAATTTACATAAAACATATTTTTAACACTTTTTTGAGTGGAATTTAGAAATTCTGAGAGACATGGTTAATATAAAGGAGAAAAATGTGGTTCAATAAGATAAAAAGAAATTTTCGTCAATAGTAACTTTTTACTTTTATTTCCCACGGTAAAAAGTAAATAGGGTAATTGAGGCTAAAAATGAAATTATTATTAACATAACACAAGTCCTAATTATATTTTATAAGTTTAGATCGAACAAAAACAACCTTAGGAATAATATATTACCCTTTAAGTCTAATTGGATTAGATTTGGACACTTATTATTATTTTATTTAAAGAAGAGTTAAAATAGTTAAAATCAAAGTTTAATAACGAAAACATTTTTAATATAGGGTTATACGTAAGATAAATTCATCTATAAATATTAATTAGAAAGCTAAAAAACTTTCCTACATAATGGTATTATATTAAAAAAATATTATACTTTAAATATTATAATTTATTTTTGACACAATGATGATTCAGTAATTACCTTATTAATTAAATATTAACATAATTGATGTTATAAATACCAAAATAAATGTAATTTGAGACTTTTTATGAATTACAGAAATTTTATAGGTTAATATTACATGTTAGTATTTTTAAAATTAACTTTTTTCTAACTAATCATGGTGTTATGTTTTTTACAAAAAACAATTACCAAATAGAGTCAAAATTTACATAATGGAGTTTTTTTTAAAATAATATTATATTATTAATTGTTATTATATTACTAAATTATATGTATCAGAAAAATGACTTAGATAAGGTTATATATATTAACAATTAACCAATTAGGGTTATTTTGGCTTGTTATAGTAACTTTATTAACCATATAGTGTAAGAAAACAAGAAGACATGGTAAAAGATAAATTATTTAACATAGAGTTAAATCTAAATGATAAGGTTAAAATAGAATCCTAAACTTGTCTAAAACCGATTTGTTGAGATTATTTAGACCCATACCCACTTTATCTTCCAAATAAATTAATTTGGAGCTATTATAAACTGAATATGACTTTATTATAAAATAATATTTTATGTTTTTCCAAAGGTGCCCCTCTCCTCCCTTATAAAAAGGGCACCCATTCCCTCTTCTCTTCACACACTTTTGAGCCATGAATCTCAGCCAGACCCTAACAATTCCTCTTATAAAAATATGTAGTTATATCATAGAGTTTTTTTTTCTTCTCAAAAGAACAACTCTAGTGCCCTAAGAAGATGTTTAAAGGAGATGCATCGAGGAAGAGGTAATCTCTTCTACCGACTCTTTCAAGTTTATTTCTTTTCTACTTACTCTTCTTTAGTTGTTTCATTATAATGTAATAAAATCAGTATTAAATATATACTATTATGTTATTATAAATATTAAAAAACCTTATTTCACCTTATATCCATCCTACGGAAAACAAAATCACCGCGCGTGCGTACATACGAAATACCGTCTCCACGCCATGGTGTTTTCAGTTTTTCCAGCACCAGCTTACATGGATGGGTATAATGGTGTAAAGAATAACTATACATAGTTATTATAACATCTTAATGATTCTTAGATATTATATCATCCACTCCAATTCAATTCAATATATATGGGAACGATATCATCGCTCGTGCGTACATACAGATTACCGTCTCCATGACGCGATGAGATTCATTTTCAATATTAACAATTAAAAAATGATTATAAATTATATATAAGAAGTAATCATGAAATATATTTCATATTAATTCTACTATATTTATATATATATATATATATCATCTACATAATTCCATTCATGTCAATAAGGAAAGGAAAACAACGTTCATGCGTACGTACGACCTACCTTCTCCCTAAACAGTGTGTTTCATTTCATTTATCTATCTATTATAAATATATATATACAGAATATATATGATATATAAATTATGTTTTAAATTATAGAAGTAATTAAATCATGATATATTTAATAATAATATCAATAACAACATGTCCAAACACGTACGATAAATGAAACGATTTTACCCAAAACGCTACTTTAACATGGAATTGACAAATGAAAGGGTAATATAAATACCTAAGTGAAACATATATGATATAATAAAAATGAATATTATTCTGTAATAATTCAATGACATTATTTAAATCATTATATTTGAGGTTCGGATACATAAGAAGCATATCAGACATAAGGTAAGGGATAACTTTTCCAATCTCGTTTTTATCCGAGAATGATTATTCGTAAGTATTTACTAGGTTTATATTTATCATCCATTTCCATGTTTTCTAAAAATGGGTTCATGTATTTTTATAGTCCTTTTTACCCATTTTTGAAAATTTCTACATGTTATGTAAGGAATATTTCATTTGTTTACATTACGAGGTACATTTTTAACTATTCCGGCAAAAGTACGGGAATAATGTTTTTTTATCTTATACGGTATGAACATATTTTTTTGGTTTCATAACACCTTATTTTAATGTAGCTTACTCTACAAGATTTAATGACTATTTTCAAAAAAATTATTATTTTTTAATTTCATGGCACTTTGTGAAATGAAAATGATTTTGAATAAGAAAGGATATTTTTCTCCAGAATTCATTTCATGGGTTTTATCAAAAACATTTTCCATGTAAGATGGAACTACATCATATGTGTATGTTTCAAGTATAATTTCTCTATGATTTATATGGTTTCACTTTTCTTATGATGAAATGATATTTATTTTTTGTATGGATTATGTTATGATGGGATGATGTTAATGAAACCCATTTTATTCTTCGGGTAATGATGAATGATTTATGTTTATGTTGTGGAACCAGTAAGAATGATTTAATTATGAGATGGATGAGACCTATAACTCTATCCAATGAATTGGATAAAGATTTATATCTCATGAGATAAAAATCGCTAGAAAGTAATGTTAGATAGGTTCGATAATACAGTACTGTAACGAGGAGTGAACACAATTCAGAAAGGGGCTTTGTCCACTAAGATGGTATTGGAAGTAATGCCTTGGCTACTATTGAAATAATAACATGTTCTTAATGGTTTCCATATTTACATGTTTTATTCTCATTATATTTTATCATGATTAATGTTTTTTATGATATATTCCTTATGTACTGCCATGTTTTATGTCATTACTCAAGATTTTGACTTTTAAACATTATTTTCATGTTTGAAAGTTCAAATGTATGAGATATGTTTTATTTTATACATGATTTCCATTACTGAGCATTTGAGCTCACCTTTTATATGATTTCTTTTCCCCAATATTTAAATAATGTTTTTAGGTAATAAAACAAAATGGGAAGATCTTTATGGGAGATACTAAAGATCCTTCACCACGTTTAGATGATTATGTTCTGAGTTTCCAAATACACTAAACTATTATGGTCCTTGAGTGTTGGTTCATATTATGTATTAAGCATTCCACAAAAGTAATGTAATCTCCATTTAAGTCATGTTGTGGGTCTCTACAGTTGGTATTAGAGGAAAGGTTTAGTTAACATTTGGAAACTAGGATGCAAAAACTTCAGTGATATCTCTAGAGATATTTCTATGGTATGTCTAGGGATGTTCCTGAGATTATGTATAAGTATAGGTTATATTCCTAGAATTATGATAATGATCGTGAATAACTAATGATTAAACCTTAGATGTTAGAGACTGAAAGTACTCCCCTTGATTTTTTTCCTAGTATGATTTTTTCCTCTCATACATTTCTTTTTGTGTTTTCAAAAATGGATGAAAGAAAGAAGATTCAAGATAATTGTGGATATGATGGACAATGGAATGATATTCTTCCTGAGAAACCAAATGAAACGGGATTTGGAAGTCCAAAAATAATTATTATTCCTAATAACCAATCTCATAATATGATCAATAATCTCAACATTGGTAAGTTTCCTGACTCAGATAATAAGATAAAGATGGAGTTTCATGATGTTCATAGAGGAAAGAATGTTTAATTTCCATCATGTCAATCATGTGGTAAGAGGCATCAGGGAGAATGTTTCAAAGGAACTGGAATATGATTTGGGTGTACAAATGAAGGACATAAATCCAGTAATTGTAAAGCAAAAGGTTCAGTTAACACCATGGACAAGGATAATGGTATTGATAAGACATCAACAATGGTTAAATGTTTTAAATGTGGAATGTACGGGCATTTTTCAAACCAATGCCCTAAGGGAAAATTTCATGAAGAGAATCAACATAGTCGTATGGGTAGTATTTATGTGGATGATGATGAAGAGACTATAAATGATATATGAGATGAAAGAAATGATGAAGCTTGGTCAGTGGTTTGAGAATGTAGTGGAATGATTGTATGTTTATCAAGAATAATGTATGGTACTTTGGAGTAAAGAAAAATCTAAGGATTGTGACAATATTTTTGAATGTATATGATGAATGGTACCAGTAACCATGAGAGGTTATTCAATTATTTTTGGAAGGTATATGATATTTGAATAATTAAAGTATATGGAGATAATGAAATGTTTGATAGTATTAATGAGCTCATGACTGATATAAGGACAAAGTGATATCATTGTTTGAGTATATAGAAATTTTGGGATTATGGTAAGTGGAAAGAGTTAACTTTTGACATCACTCATGTTTTCACTAAGGTTCTATGGTGATTCATGTTTCAAAAGAATATATGATTAAGGTATTCACATGTTTGGAATGTGACCAACAAGATATATCATATGATATATGGGGGATAAATGATCGTATTCACGTGCTTGTTATGTGACCATTCAAGTAATCATTTTCTTTATACTATGAGATTGGACAGATGTATTTTGGATAAGCCTAATGATTGGAATGGATTATTTTTGGACCTCAGATAGTATTAATTAAGGATAGAAGTTTTTTTCAATATTTTTTTTTGGAATGCTATATTAGTATAGTTTTAGAAAAAGGACAACTCGTTGGACGTGCGATAACCTATCGCGTCGGACAAGGATGTGGGAATCGAATCCACAACTGAAGTGCGACAAGCCTTTATCACCAATCACTGGCCAACATGAAGTCCTTGGTTAATATATACTAATTTTATATTATTAAGCGCAATTATAGATGAATTATATGTACATTTTAGAAACCATATATGATTAATCTCTGTAGATATGGACTTATGTATATTTAATAAATTGTGTTAAACTTTTTGAGAAAGAAACAGATGGAATGACCTATCATTCTATCACATGTTCTGCTAACACTTCACGAATGAAAAATTCAACTTCATTTCTTTAAGATATGAAGTGGAAATTTTTCAAGGAATGAAAAACAATGATATTGTACCAAAATTAAGTAAGTATTTTTTTAATTCAACAATTCTTCAACATTAGTGAAATGATATTGAAAACTAAAAATGTTGTCCTACTGCTCCTATATCTGATGAATCAGATGGTACCTTAGATCATCATAAATTTATGGCTTGGGGATTGTTGGATTTTTCATAGCGAAGTTCTATACCACTCTCCATTAGAACATGAAGGTAAGATTTCTCTTCCATATCCATATTTTCACATATTTTCTCCTATGTGGAAACCCAATGATTAGTTAATTTAGGTAAACGTTACGTTTCATAATTTAGTTTTTAAAGTTCAGTTTTGGTATTCCTTTTTACGATGTGCATTTATATGAAAGAATCTTTCATGTAGTAATCCATTTATAACCACTATGAATTTCGAGGGAGAAAATCATTTTAAGGGGGGGTAAAATGTAACACCTCGAGATTGTATGAGAAATGTTATTTTTAATTACTTTGATGTCTTGTGTTGTACGCTACACCAAGATTATCTTCCTCTATATGCCACACTATATTAGCTTACAGTATATGAAAACCCTATTCTAGGCTTGTGTTGCACGCCATAGAAACCTTCCTCAATAGCATTTGTTTTACTAAATACTGAGTTTCACTAAATAAGATATTATTATAATATTAATATTAACAAGCCGCGATGAATTGTAATACCCACTTTCTGAAATTTTAAAAATTGTATCTTTCAAAATGGACTTCATTTTTGGATTCGGAATATCGAAATTATCCTAGGGGGAATTTTGGTATTTTTCTGAAAACATTCAATTTTTGATGAATAATGAAAAACACCGAGTTATAGATTAAAAACCGAATTTTTATTTAAATAAATAATTATTTTATTTAAATTTATTTTAGGTCAAAATAGATACATAATACATATATATGTTCAATGTAATTCATTGGAGTCATTTTATAATAATTTTATATATATAAAAACTTTATTGAACTTTTCACCGTCTTTTACCCACCTCATAGGAGAATTTGAAAATTTACATAAAACATAATTTTACCGCTTCTGTGAGTGGAATTTCAAAAATCTGAGAGACACAGTTAATATCAAGGAGTAAAATGTGGTTCAATAAGATAAAAATAATTTTTGGTTAATAGTAACTTTTTACTTTTAATTACCAGGGTAAAAAGTAAATAGGGTAATTAAGGTTAAAAATGATATTATTACTACCCTAACAAATATCCAAATTCTATTGGATAAGATTAATTCGACCAAAACCAATCATAGGAAGAAAATATTACCCTTTAGTTCCACTTGTAATAAATTAGGACACTTATGATTATTTTATTTAAAGAAGAGTTAAAATAGTAAAAATCAAAGTTTAATAACTAAAATTTTTTAATATAAGGTTATATAAAATATAATTTAGACTATAAATATTTATTAGAAAGATAGATAACTTTACTAAATAATGGTAATTTGTTTATCAATTTTAGACATTAAGTAATTGAATTTATTTATGGCACAATGATGATGCAGTAATTACCTTATTAATGAAATATTAACATAATTGATGTTATAAAAACCAAAATAAATGTAATTTGAGACTTTTTATGAATTAGAATAATTTTATAGGTTAATATTAAATGTCAGTATTGATTTAATTAATTTTTTTTAACTAATCATGTGGTTAAGAGTTTCACAAAAATCTATTTCCAAATAGTGTCAAATTTGACATAAAATAGTTTTTTAAAAAAAATATTATATTATTAATTGATAATATATTAATAAAAATCTATGGATCGGAAAAATGACTTATATATGGTTATATATATTAATAATGAACCACTTGGGGTTCGTTTGGCTTGTTATTGTATGTTTATTAACCATATAGTGTAAGAAAACAAGAAGACATGGTAAAAGTTAAATTATTTAACTTAGAATTAAATCTAAATTATAAGGTTAAAATAGTTACCTAAACTTGTCTAAAACCTATTGGTTGATAGTATTTAGACCCATCCCCACATTATCTTTGAAATAAATCAATTTATAGATATTATAGACAGAATATGACTTTATTATAAAATAATATTTTATGTTTTTTCAAAGGTGACCCCCTCCTCCCTTATAATAAGTGCACCCCATCCCTCTTCTCATAACACCATTTTGAGCCTTGAATCTCGTCCAACCCTAGAAAATTCCTCTTCTAAACATCTCTAGTTATATCATAGAGGTTCTGGTCTTCTCAAAGGATCAACTTTAGTGCCCTAAGAAGACGTTAAAAATAGGTTCGTCGAGGAAGAGGTAATTTCTTCTACCAACTCTTTCAAGTTTCTTTATTCTTCTACTTCCTCTTCATTAGTTGTTTTATTATAAAGTAATAACATAAGTATTACTTATATACTGTTATGTTATTACAAATATGAAACAACCCAATTTCACCTTCTATCCATCCTACGGAAAAGGAAATCACCGCGCGTGCGTACGTATGGAATACCGTCTCGACGCCGTGGTGTAATCAATTTTTCTAGCACCACCTCACTTGGATGGGTATAATGGTATAAAGAATAACTATATATAGTTATTATAACATCTTAATTATTCTGAGATATTATATCATCCACTCCATTTCCATTCATTTAATTTGGGAATGATATCATCACTCGTGCGTACGTACGGATTATCGTCTCCACGACACGATGAGATTCATTTTCCATGTTAACAATTAAAGAATGATTATAAACTATATATAAGATGTAATCATGAAATATATGACCTAATAATGCTACTATATTTCGGTATCTATATATTTATGTCATATACTTAATTCCATTCTAGTAAATAAGGAAATGAAAACAGTATTCATGCGTACGTACGACCTACCGTCTCTGTGAACGGTGTGTTTCATTTCATTTATCTATCTATTATATATATATATATATATACTGAATATATATGATATATAAATCATGTTTTACATTCTGGAAATACTTAAATCATTATATAACTAATAATAATATCATGAACAACAAGTCGAAACATGTACGATAAATGAAACGATTTTACCCAAAACACTATTTTAACAATGAATTGACAAATGAACGGGTAATATAAATACCTAAGTGAACCATATATGATAAAATAAAAATGAATATGATTATGTAATAAGTCAATGACATTATTTAAATCATTATACAGGAGGTTAGCATACATACGAAGTATATCAGACATAAGGTGAGAGATAAGTTTTACAATCTCGTTTTTATCCAAGATTGTTTATTCGTAAGTATTTACTGGGGTTATATTTATCATCCATGTCCCTCTTTCCTAAAAATGGTTTCATGCATGTTTAATGTCCTTTTTACCCATATTTTACTATTTCTAAATGGTTTGTAAGTAATCTTTCTTTGATTACTTTATGAGGTACTTTTTTATCATTTCCGGAAAAAGTACGAGGAGAATGTTTTTTAACTTATACGGGATGAACAGATTTTTACGGTTTTATAACACCTTATTTACATAAATCTTACTCTATAAGATTTAATTACATTTTTCAACAAAATATTTTTTTTATTTCATGGAATTTTTTGAATAGAAAATGATTTTTAAGAAGAATGGATATTTTCCTCAAGAATTCATTTCAAGTGTTTTATCAAAACCATTTTCCATATATGAGGGAATTATTTCATATGTGTATGTTTCAAGTATAATTTCTCTATGATTTTCCTGGTTTCACTTTTCTTATGAAGAAATGATATCTATTTTTTTGTATGGATTATGCTATGATGGGATGATGTTTATGAAACCCATTTTATACTTTGGGTAATGATGAATGATTTATGTTCATGTTGTGGCACAAGTAAGAATGATTTCATTATGATATGGGTGGGACCTATATCTCACTCTAATGCATTGGGTAATGATTTATATCTCATTATATAGACATGGCTGGAATGGAATATTAAACCGGTTCAGTAATACAGGACTGAAACTAGGAGTGAACTCGATTCAGAAAGGGACTTTGTCCACTAAGATGGTTCTGGCTGCAATGCCTTGGCTACTATGGAAATCATAACATGTGCTTAATGGTTTCCATAATTAGTTTTTTTACTCCCATGCTATTTTGTCATGATTTGTGTTTCTTTATGATCTATGCCTTATATAATGCTATGAATTATGTCATTGCTCAATATTTTAATTTTTAAACATTTTGTTCATGTTTTTAAGTTCAAATGTATATGATTTGTTTTTATTTTATCCAGGCTTACCATTACTGAGCATTTGAGCTCACCTTTTCTATGTTTTATTTTCCCCAGGATTTAAAGAAAGGTTTTAGGTAAGAAAACAAAAGGGGATGATCTTTTTGGTTGATATTGAAGATCATTTACCATGATTAGAAGATTATGTTCTATGTTTCAAAAGACAGTAAACTAATACGGTCTTTGATTATTGGTTCTTATTATGTGTTATGTATTCTGTAAAAGTAATGTAATTTCCATGTATGTTAAGATTTGGGTCTCTACAAAACATATGACACTAAACAAATGTAATGCTCGATGGGTATAATCTCTAAGGGAATATTTGTCTTCCCAAATGACTGTATAATGTTTCACAAAGACCAAAAATCACTTCATAAATGTCCAAAGTGTGGTGCTTCTCAATACATGAAATATTAATTGGGTCATGAGATAGTTGTATGGTACATTGCAATCATTCCAAGGTTTAAGCGCCTATATAGAAGTAAAAAAGGCTATAGGGAAATTTTTTTTTCATGCATATACATAAAAATTATATGGGGAACTTCTTTGCAAAACAGACTCTCATTAGGGGAATTACATTGTTCGTAAGTATCAAGAATTTGGAAACAACCCAAAAAACCATTATCTTGAATTTTCTACATATGGAGTGAATCATATTGGCATTCAAAGTAGCACTCATAATTATTTTATGGTTATATTGTTAAACTATAACATGTCACAATGGTTATGCATGAAACCAAAATACATCATGTTTTCTATTCATATACTGGGACTAACACAATGAGGTTATTATATTTCTGTTTACTTTGCTTGATTGATCAAGTATTTGAAATTATTGTGGGATTCCGGTGTTACATTGTATGATACATATAGAAATGAAGATTTCAAATTGATATCCATGTTGTATAGGATGAAAAATGACTTTATTTTTTATATAACATTTGTATGATATTACCTTAAAGAAACTCATGTATGTCCTATTGTCAAAAAAGTTACACAGTAAATTTTGTTGAAACATTCATCAGTGTCTATGTTTCTAAGAGATCTCAGATTTCAATCCTGAAAGGATAACTATTGATCCTAGAGGACATCATCTGATAGAATTTCAGAAGAACTTATAACACCATCTTCACTAACAGGTGATCAACTATTTGTGATATGAGAATATGTTGAGACTACTTATGGTAAATAAATTTCAAAAAAACCTTATGAAAATCGGTTAGAAAAAGAGAACTATGTTTCGAATTAACATAATAGAATAGTCTGTATGTCAGAAATGTTATTTAAGTTATGCATGTAGAAAACATTTTATGTGATAATGTTATAGTCACATTAATAAATCAGCCTGAAAAAAAAAGGATTGGATTAAGGCTAGGTTAGACATTGTTGACAAGAGAATATGGGAAGAGTTGACTCCATTGATGGGTGAAAAATGAACTTTTCCTCCGCCAACTGCTTACACTATTTCTAGTTAGGATAGATATCAAGTTTTTATCTTCTTGAATGATGTAAAGGTTATATAGGGGTATTCAATGAATATCAATAATATCATGTCAATGACTGATTTAATGTTAAAGGGATTGAAACCACATGACTTCAATGTTTTTATATAATATATAATTCTTGTAGCTTTACACTGAATTTTTTCCAAGAATGTCCATCATACATTAACCAAGCTCTGTTTCTTATTTAATGCTATATGCAATAGTGTTATATACCTAGATAAAATACTGACTATGGAAAGGTAAAATTCTATCATATTATGTAAATTGGAAATGTTATTCCCACCATCATTCATTGATATGAATCTTCACATGATGGTTAACATGTTGAGAGAGATTTGACAATGTGGACTTATACACTATTGAAGGATGTACCACACTAAATTGTATATGACTATTTTGAAAGGGTATGTTGATAATCAATGTTAGCCTGAGGGATGTGTTGTAGAGAAATATATTTTTAAAGAAGCCATTGAATTCTATATCGACTACCAATCCTATGTGGAAAGCATTTGCATACCAAAATCTCAAAATACTAGGTAGTTTGGAGGTGACAGAAATTCTAGAAGAGATATTTTCACAATAAATATTACATATTAGGAGAAAAAACACCATTACATTTTTCATAACATTTTGGTTGTTACCCCATATCATGAAACCCGCAATGAAATTCAAAGGAATTTGAATCCAGCAAGGGGAGAAAGATAGAAAAATTCACATAATAAATAGTTTATAGGATGGTTTTAGGAGCATACTTGAAGGAATTCAGATGAAAATAAACATTCAATTTCAAAACAACTTTGATGGATAGCTAGAGTAATTAGTGTGTTTGTATTATCTTACAATGGTTATATAATTTATGGTAATATATTCTATATAAATGAAGATGAATAAGGTGGTACCATAAAACAATAGTGGAGTGACACTATTGGTTGAATAAAAGGTTTTTTTCTAGTACTAAGAACAAAAATCCAATTTATGAAATTATGATATACTTTGGCATCATTAAATAAATATGAGATTTGGATTATATAATAGTCTAAGTGCCGATATTTCAAATAGAGTGAGTTGATAATAGGAGCACTATTAGAATTGATGAATTTAGATTCATGAAGGTGAATTTCAGTAATGAAGGATCGTTTATAATGGAATCACAATAATTACACATATTTTATGCTCCAGATCCCACAAACCGAAAGTGGTCAATTTTTATTTTATCAACCCAAACCATTGAAGGGTCATATGAAAATTAAAATTGAGGATGACCCTATCATTGGGCTTTCACAATAATTTCACAACATTCACAATGTAGATGAGGTGTTTTATGTTATAGGAAACCATAATTATGGGATTTGGATACTCGATAGAGGAGTAAAATCCCATCATCCATAAAAAAATAGTTTTCAATAATCATTTTGTATTTTTTTGTAATATACATTGTGTTACTTCTTGTAATTATCTATTTGATCTGGTATTTATCTAATATATATTAAATGTAAAACCACAACTGCATATAATGAATTTTGCACGTGTTGGTGCTCCTAATATCAAGGAACAACATGCCTTTCAACATGTTGTTTCTCCCAGTTGAGTGGAACGATGACCTCTTTACTGTGCTGGTTCTCTCAATCCTAATGAAAAATAGGTTTCTCAACTCGATACTACCACTAGTGAAACGGTAAAACGACCTTATGAAAATGTTTATGAAACCTATCCAGAGGAAAAATATATTGATGATGTTGAATATGAAGAAATGGTAGGAGATGTAGGACAGATGAAACATAAAATAACAGGAGCACCGTAGTTTGAAGGGATTAGTAAAAATCAATAAGGTGAAAATAAAACGAATCAAATAAGAGGTTGGATGGAATTTTTTGGGCCAACATGTTATCCCCATAAATTCTATATACAGTTGTTACATTGGACTCATCACTTGGAAACATGTTCTGATTGATGTTGATTCATTGTAGCATTTTTTTCACATACATAAGATTCAAATATGATAAGATATTATAAAAACATTATGATATCATTTTTCTATTTTACAAAAAGTTATAATAAAGAAATTTTGACTTACACTTCATCATATTTTGGAGTGATCATTTAGAGTAGATTAATCCTATATGAAATATGTATTAATTCTTATGAAAACGATTCATAGAGGCTTTCCCACGATTTTAACAAGATGTTATCTTAAATACTCTGAAGGAAAAATAAATCTGCACACACCAGTTATGTATGCACTCTAGATAACCCAAGAATTGTGGGATGCATTTACTGAACATCATGTTGAGATGTAATTTCAGTCACATTGTGGTTGGTAATACACTGTATGAAAATACATGTATTCATCATTTTGATTGATAATGTTTTATTTATGAAACACCAACTGAGTGATGAAAATAAGGAATGAACCAAAAAACCAATGTAACACTACCGAAAAGTAAGTATGTGGTACCCGTCACATGAAAAAAATTGTATATATTTTAAATCTACCATAATACTTTACTGTGAAGTGAAAAAAATAATAATCATGTTACCCTATTTATATGAAGATTAATGAATAAAAATCCAAAGTCACATCCATCACATGCCATGTGTAGTTGATGAAGGCATGTGTAACTAAATATTAGATACTAATAACTAAAAACACATAAAAAGTGTTGGAAACATGTGTATGTACGGAATAATAAAAATATTTTTTACTATAAATTGTTATTACATAATAATTAGCACTTACATTCCTATATATTCTATCTAGAAAAGTCAAAAGAATCATCAACACCTATACCAGATGAATACATAGTATCGGTGGATATGAAGAAGCCAAAAAAGTATGGCTTTTCGAGAGGTGTGGGTTTTGGGGTGACACCCCAAACATATTTTGAGAAAAAAACAATCAGATGAAAATGATAAGGAAATGACAGATATGAAAGAAATATTAGCTACCATTAAAGATAAATTCCATTTGAAAATTTAGTTGATAGTAAATGTTATGGGGAAAAGAGAGGAAAAAACTCAAGTACAATAATTAAATGACATTTTCACCCAACCCCCTACCATCTTTGAGGTGACCCATTCCCAAAAACCAGATGTGTTAGGTCAGGTAATAAATATTCTATTAATGGTTTTTGAGAAATGTAAATAATAAAGAAACATATACCTTTCCTATACTAATATTTTATAATGTAAAAAATGACTGTGTTTTATGTCTATAAACACCCACTCATCACCTTATAGAGAGGGATACAATTTCCAATATCCTAGAAAACTATCTATAAAATAGACCACATTCAAAAAGTCGTGTGATAGTGGATATTAGTGTAACTCATGATCCAAGCGTCGAGCTACCTGTTGCACTTGATGATGAAGATATTCATACAGTCAACCAAGCTATTGTAACACTCATTACATGGCAATAAAATGTTGTAAAAACATATGTTGATAATGAGGTATCAATTTCTAATCTATTTAACATTCTAATCCTTTAAAAATTAATGAAAAAAGGTCTGAACAGATGAATGTTATAACCTATAGACAAACAGAAGTGGGTGAAATGAAAGGTCGAATCAAAACCATATAAGGTATCAAGCAACTGTTTGAAAATATATTCTAAAATCACATTTACCCAACCCATTTAAAATCCACATTTACAATCATTTAAGGTTCTTTTAGAATCAATGTTATAGAATGGTAGTAGTCACATAGTTTATTTTAAAGAAAAATTGTATGAAGAGGAAGGTACATACTACATTTCTTTTGAGAATGTAAATGTAATACTCAACTGTGAATAACTATGATCCTCAGTTGTAAATGTATACAAGATGTATGTTTTCATTATTTTATTTTTTTAATGTTGATATACTATGTTAATTATGACTAAATAAATTTATTATTATTTCAGGAGTATATATGAACTCCAATCGAATGGATTGCCCCATAATTTTTTTTGACCCATTTTCCCTCAAGTCACCATTATAGACAAAAATATAGAATCCAAAGAAATGAATGAAATATTAGTAAGTCTAGACAAATCATTTGAAAAAAAAACTTATGGTTATCAGAATCTTTTTAATACCAATGATGTAGGGGTAAAAACCTACAATTTAATCACATCAAATATATTTTCATTTCATTAATTACATATTCATTTTGTGTTTATAGGAAACATTGGATTCTCATTAGAGTCAATTTTGATATTCCAAATATTTTTTTCCAAGATTTATTTCATTGATACCCAACAAAAGAACAACACCTGATGATGTTTTTCAATTTTTAATACACTGTATCCCACATTTTAGAACTAAACATCAAGTTATATATTTTATATTGGGTTTTAATGAAAATCTATTATGATAGGTTAGTGATTTAATATCATGAAAATCATAGCATTAGGATAGTCAATGCACACAAGGACCACGAGATGTTCAAAAACTGGATAACTATCAAGATATATATTATAATATTTCACTATCCAAACACATATGAAAACAAATTACTAATTTTTCTCAATGTTTCTGCAGTGTCCAAAAATAATAAATAGAAAAAATTATGTTTATTAGGTTAGTAAATGTATGAGAGATATCATATTCTATTAATAAACTACCATCCCAGAAGAGGTATTTTCAAATATAATAACTCTTTAATTTAAAATATTTATTAATTCTTTGTGTATTTATATTTTTCCCTTAATACTATGACTTTAAAAAAAATTATTTTCACAAGAAAATATATATTTTCTTAGAAATGAATGGCCAACGTACCTGATAGAAGAATTTTTAAAAATAGATTGAATATGTGGCTTCCATAGAAGTAATGGATTCATTAATGTTTATGCTTAATTAATTTCTTCTCTGTATTTATCACATTATAATTGTTTTAATTTATAAGAGGACTCCATTTTTTCAGTTGGGGTGGTTTGTTAAAAGCTTCTCATGATCATGAGAGATTTAAATTTGAGGCTACAACATACATACTGAAAATAAGGAAATAGGTCAAAATGTATATAATCATCATAAGAATATGAATTCATACTACATATTTAACTAATTTTGTCATCATTGTATCTACTATTTGTAACTTAATTTCCTTATCATTTTTATTTAATACTTTTTTTCATAGATCATTTAGAATGTCATATTTTGGATTAAAATACCTACAACAAGACACAAAATAGATTACATGTTCTTTTCTTCAAATGTTACCACACTTTCCATTACTATTCATTACTGATATTCTAACAATGCATATTGTGTTGACATTATTAGTCGAAAAACCATTCTCCTTAGTGTAATATATAGATGATTGGAGGAATATCTAATGCCCAATGAGGGGAATTCATATGAAATAACGGGAAGACGAGATTCTTCTACTCTTCTAGTTTTCAACAATGAGAATGGTTTTTTAGTTAGGAACGTCTTCTCAATATACAGTAATAAAATTTTGACAAAGAAAGGAAATGGTAATAAAAAAAACATAGGTAGCTAGGATATTTTGATAATTTGGTGCATGTAGTAATCTGCCACACCTCAATCTGACACACGATTTGATAAGTATGACTCTAAGTGCTTATTTTAATTTAAATTTGAAAATAATTTCAGTAAAAAAAAGATAACCGACATACTAACAACTCAAAAAACATAATAATATTATTTTTATACATTATCAAAATGTTCTATAAGTCATTTGTAACATATATGAATCAGTCGCACCTCATTCTGAGACTCGATGTACCCGATAAGACTCAACATGCTTTGTTATTATTTTAAAATTGATAATGTAGTTCCCAATGTTTCACTTACTAAAATCTAAGCAAACACAATCGAAATGTATATGTAATTTATGAAATTGATTAATAAATAATTTTTTACATGTAAGAAATAGTCTCATGTCAAAATGATACATGATGTGACAGGTATGAGTCAATGATTGTTCTTCCAGTTTAAAAAGACATTTCAGTAAAGAAGAACTAATAGCCTTGTGAAAACTAATAAAAAACATTCATATTGTTTTGATACTTTATTAAAATGAATTGTGCGTAATTTTTTATGTTTAGAAATCACATTATCAACAATATAATGCACGATTTGACTGTTATGACTACAAGTGCGTCTTTTTATTTGAAATGGATTTTAATTTTAGTAAAAAGGAAAAATGACCAACTCAAAACCAAGAAAACAATTTAATATTATATTTATACTTTTGAGAAATTATCCATGAGTCATTTAAGAAATGTAGGAATTAGTTGAACACCAATCTGATGCATGGTGTGTCCCATATGATTAAAATTTCATATTTCTACTTAAAATTATCACAAATTTTCATAAAAAGGACAACTAAGAAACATACAACTGAGAAAATGATTTTAGATTATTTTTTTACATTTTCAAATCAATCCATAAGTCATTTTTGTCATGTAATAATCAACATCACCTCAATTAGACAGATAGTGTGACCGATATGACTCCATGTTTGTCTTTTTATTTTAAATTGAAATCAATTTTAGCAAAAAGAACCAGTGACATACTAAAAAATGAGACACCCCATTCATATTGCTTCGATACTTTGGGAAAATGATTCCTAGGTAATTTTTGACATCTAGGAATCACATTCACCTCTATCTGACGTACTGTATGACCAATATGACTCCATGTACATCTTTTAAATTAAAATTATCATCAATTTTAGTAAAAAGGAAAACTGAGCTACCCAAAACCCAGAAAATAAATTCATATTAATTTGATGCATTTGGGAAAAAATTAATAAATCATTTTAGATATTGTGGAATTATTTGTACCTCAATATGACGCACGGTGTGACCATTATGACTCAAAGATAATCTTATTTACTTAAAATTGAAATCAATTTTTGTAAAAACAACAACTAAACTACTAAAAATTGATAAAAATCATTTGTATTGTTTTGAAACTTTAGGGAAACAATCCATAAGTCCTTTTTGACACATCAGAATCAATTGAACCTCAATCAAACACACAATAAGTCCAATATGATTCCAAGTGAGTCTTTTTATTTTAAATTGACATTAATTTTAGCAAAAAGGACAAGTGACATTCATAAAACAAATAGAACAAATAAAATTTATTTTGATACTTCTGGAAAATGATCCAAGAGTCATATGTGAGGTGTAGGAATTGTTTTTACATCGAAAACACACACAATGTAAACAATTTGACGCAAAGTGTGTGTTTCATGTTTGAAATGACATTTTAATAAAAAACACAAGTAACATAGTGAAAATCTAGAATACTTATTTTGATATTTTAGATACTTTAGGACAATGTTGCAAATGTAATTTGTGACATATATGAATTAGCCTCACCTCAACTTCACAGATGATGTGACCAGTATAACTCTAAGTGTCTCTTTATTTTAAATTGACATTAATTTCATTAAAAAATGACATCATCAAAACTAATAAAATGCATTCAAATTGTTTTGATACTTTAGAATAATTGTCCATAACTCATTTTTGATTGGTTTTAATCAAACGCACATCAATACAACACACAGTGTATCGGTATAACTCCAAGTGTGTCTTTCTAAAAAAAGCAAGATTTTATAGTATGTATATTCTTAAATAATTTCATTTTCGTGGATAGCATACGTTGTAAACAACACCATGACAATCTTAAGATATACACATTAATGAGTTGTCTTTTATTACATGTGAGACCATGTTTTACCGAAGAACAATATATTGTAAAAATATTATTATTCAATATAATAAAATATAACCTAGTAGTTAAGTTACTGGTTATGAATAGTATTAACTAACTTATGAAAATATATCATTGAAATAATCAGTTATAAATTAATTAGAAATGAATATAGAAACCAGTTGAATATATTGTAAATGTTTTTATAAAGAACTATTTTTATGCTCACAATGACATTTTAACCTAATAAATGAAATTTTTCACTATTAAAGAATAACATAAACAAAAACATCTATAAATCTAATATATTCTATGGTCATAAGATAATAACAAACACAATATACACAAATAAACCTTTATTATTTTATAAAAATAGTTTTACCACCTATAAATTGAAACCCAATTTTAAATACAATTTTTAACACATTTATATATTATATTTTAATAAATTACTTTTTTATTTTAACTAAGAATATAAAAATTTAATTTGGTTAATTTTTTTGAATATTTATGATAAGTTTCATGTTTTGAAAAAAGTGAATAATACAAAATTTTAATCGAAAAAAATTTTATTCATAAAAATAATTTATATTGTCAAATTATATTATTTAATGGGTTTAAATTATAAATATATGATATATTATCATTTAATGATATATATGTCCTTGAATTCAATTTTAAATTTAATTTAAATATAAAAATGTTTCTGTCTTTTTCATATTTAAACATTACTAACTCATTTTCTCATAGTGTCATTGAGATTAATTTTAAATTTTTTACAAGAACATATGTGTCTAGAATTTTGAAAAATCTATTTCCTATTATGAATTAGTGTTTCCAAATAATGGAAATATTTTTATTTTATTTTGGGCGATATGAATAGTATATTTAGTGATATTTTAATTACTGCGGTTAAGGGTAAATCAGGTAATTATGGGTAAAAATAATATTATAAATAATTGAAAAGTAACCTATCACATGTAAAATTCTCATTGGATGTGTGGCTTTCGACCAAAATCATACTTTGTCTGATATTATATTGTTTTAAGAAATTTGGATGAGAATAAGACATTTATTATATTTTATTTAAATAAATCAAATATGTCATACACATATTTTAATAACTAATACTTTTTATTATAAAGTTATACAGAAGATAAATTGTAATATAAATATTCATTTGAATGATAAAATGATTTTTATTATCATGTCATTTTATTTTTAATTTTTAGGTAATAAATAATTATTTTAATGACATAAACATTGCTGATGCAGTTCTTTTACATGTAGAAGAAAAATAAATAAACTCATTTTGATAAAACATTATAGAACTAATAAATGAACCAAAAATATTGATAATTATTTTTAGTTTTTTATATATCAAACATGATATTCCAAGGGTAGAATTAATGACAAATTGGAGACACATGGATATGAATAAGACCATTATAATATTTTATTTAAAAATAGTCATGTTGTTCACACCATACATTTTTAAATAATATAATATTTTAATATATGAAATCCCAAAAGAAATTAAATAATAGATATTAATTTTAAATATAAAATATTTATATTCTTTATAAAAATTTATTTATCCTTTATAGGGGATAAATAATTAGCTTAATGTATTTATAAAAAACGTTGTAGTATTTATTTTATTAATAAATCTATGAAATTAATGATATTAAAAGTATTATAATAATTAACATTTTATTTAATTAATAAAAAACATAACTTTATATATAACCTTGATCACATTGGGACATAATAAAATATTTGGTTCTAAGTTAACTTGGTATGTTGATTATATTAAAAATCCACAAAATTAATAGTGTCAAAATTGATAATACTGATATTTTATCAAAATAATGCATAATTGAATTATATAAAATTCATAAAAGATATATAAAAATACAAAATAATTATTATATGGTCGAAAATTTTATTAATTATTCATTTATGGTCTAATTGACATCAAATTATTTAAATTTAACATTTTATTATTAAAACACTTGTTACCTTTTTTATAATTAAAATAGTTTAACTGAGGGTGAATCAAAATGATAGGGTTTAAAAAATTACAAAACTTGTATAAAATCTATTGTTTTATGATATTAGAACCTTATCTCATCTTATTTTTAAATAAATTAAATTTTGATGGTATTTGGATTAAAATGGAATTAATTTCAAATTAATATTGTTAGAAATTCCAAAAGAGCCCCTCACCAAAATTATAAATAAGTACCTCCTTGCTCATATCGAATCATTACATTGAACCTTATATTTTGACCAAACCCATATTATTTCTCTTATAAGAATACCTAGTCCCATCCTAGAGGTTTTGGTATTCTCATAAGATCAACTGTATTGTCCCTAAGAGGACCCAAAGGAGGTTTACTAAAGAAGATGTAATCGTCTTTACGGACTCCTTTATGTTTTTTTCTTCTTCTACTTCTTCTTCATATAATGTTTCCATACTAATGAAATGACTCCAATATCATATATGTTCTAATATGTTTTTATTACTATATGAAATCCATATTTATCCATTTATCCATCCTATGAAAATAAAATCACCACGTGTGTGTACATACAACTTTCCATCACAATGCTGTGGTGTAATTTGTTTTCCACCAATTCCTTACTCGGTTGAATATCATGATGGAAATTATGAGTATATATAGTACATATGAAATGATATTGTTTCATTATAATTAACATACCATCTAATTTTTTTACCTTTTTTACCATTAAGTAAATGATAACGTCGCCCGTGCATACATAAAAACCTAACGTCTCCACAACGCAATAAGATTTATTTTCCACCTTAACCATTTAAGAATGATTATATATATATAATAAGTAAATATAATGTCTATGAACATAATATCATTCTATAAATTATATATATATATATATATATATTCAATACATAAGAAACTATACTTATATGAAAAAACATTTATATGAAAATAAAGAAGTTACCACTAAAAATAAAGGTAATAAAAAAATATTATTAACCAAATGATATATGTAGATCATATATGATATAGAAAATCATATATGAATCTAGTAAAATGTAATAACATGATTTAAACCATTATACAAATGGTTAAAACACATTTAAATTATGCAATGTAAAGGGTAAGGGTTAACTATTTCAAATATATTTTCACTATTATCCAACAAATGTTCACAATATTTTACCTTAGGTTGAAGTATTATAAAATGGTTTATAAGGAATAATTTTATTCATTTTAAAAATGATGTAATTTATGGATTTTTAAGGGATTTTTTATGGAAGGAATGTTTTTTTAACTTATGTATCATGAGAGAAATTTCCTATTTTTGGGGCCCCATAACGTTCGGAATCTTAACTTATAAGTTGACAAGGTTATTTTCAAAGGAAATGTTTTATTCTATAATTGAATTAATTATAAATAAATGATTTCAAATTAAAAAATGGGTATTTATTTAATCATATTTTTAATTATTTTTTTATAATATTTACAACTATGTCGATATCATATTTTGGATCTGATTATAAATTGAGTATGATCTCTAATGATACATACTACCATATTCTATTGAAAGGTTTATGATCAGTATGAATTTTGATGTGCTATTTTTATACCATTTAGGGATTATGGTGTATGTATTCAAATTTATTATTCAAGTTTTTCAATATGAATGTTTATGTTTTTTATATTTAACCCTTTTCCTATATGGAATGCATTAGACTTTATAAGAGACTAGAGGGGCCCGCTATAGCCCCTCGATGCATCGGTAGGTCTCATGAGACAAACTAGTTTGGGGTTTTACCTGTTAATGTATAGTCTCTTAGCCAAAACATTGATGGTATGTTCGTGATTTTTAGAATTATGAATTCCCTCATTATGATATTAGTTAATGATTTTCATTGTGATTATTCGACAAGTATAATATTCTTGGTTATGTTTCATTCTCATATGGTTATTTATATAGAATTAGTTGATCATCTTTCATTCCTTCCATATTATTATTAGGTTATTTATTAAATGAAATTTGTGTCAACTAATCACCATTCCATAATCGTTTAAACTTTATTTTATAGATTCTACTGGATTTATACGTTTATTAAGAATCTGATCTCACCCCTTCCATATGTTTCATTTTTTCCCAGGATTTCATGTTGTGTAATAAGGAAATATATGCAAGGATATAGTAGAAAAAAAATGTTATCATCAAAAAAATTTATGTGGTAATTTTTGTATTCATTTGTAATAAAGTAATCATGTATCAATCTAGTTTACAAAGACTACTAAACTGGTCAGTCATTTGGGACATGATTTACTCACATATATGGAAATGTAATAAATAAAGGCACCCGATTTGGGATTTTGGGGTTGAAGTGTTACAATTTTCATCAATGTAAGTTTAGTATAATCCTTGGAAACTGGATTTAAAAAAACACAGATTAGGAAACAATAACCTAAGGTAGACATTGTAGAAAAGTATAGAAAAACATTGTTTAATTTTGGTAACGTAGATATTATGTGGTTCATCCTATAAATAAATTATTTTCTGGATAATACAAGCGGGCAGGATTTTGGAAGAAATGTACCTATGGGTAACAACTCTAACAAGGTGTTTCAGGGATGACTCGGTGTAACCTGATACATGAAAATGGACTTTACTGTGCACCTAGTTTAACACTCCTTCAAGAAATTCTTAATATAATTCACATTTTATTTAGAAACCATTATGAATAATTTGAATATACAATGAAAATTAATAATATAGGTTAAATCTAAGGTGGTTTAGATTTAAAATAAGGTTTCATGGTATTCAATAAACGAATATATGCGTTTTCACTATGATTATTGTTACTCACGCTATGCTGACTAGTTTTAGTAAATGGATTAAACCCAAAACAGTCATGTTAACATTGAACATGATAAATAAGATGGTGGAGATGAGAAACCCAATGGAATTTTGATAGGAGTTGATGATATTGTGTTCATTCCTAATCAGTTTTCACAAAATATGAATAAAAAATATACATTAACCAAATCCCAAACTCACCAAAGAATAAAATGATGTAGTTTTCTAGGAACCCTAGGGATGGATACCATGGAGAAAATAAGGCTCTATTTATATCATGAAATAAATGTGGAAGGATAAACATAGGAAAGTGTCTCAACCAAATTGGGAAATTCTTTATTTGTGGGATAAAATGACATAAAGAATATAATTTTCAAGGATAAATGAAGAGTACAATGGGATGAAATAAAATTGATACTAATAATCCATTTGATGTTAATTTTCATAAATGTGGGGAACCTTGGAATTACCTGAGTCAATTACCTATTTATTGGATAAGCTCTAGACCAACAAAGGACCTATGTGGAAATAAATGGATGGAGTATTTATGTATTTGAGGTATATTGAAACTCCTAGTTAAATGAATATTTTGAGACTAGGATTATTTCAATGATGTGAAACATTTTTTTGATGTAATATTAAATAAGTTTACAAAATGGACAAATTGTAGGTCGAGTGATAACCTGCAACATCCGGCAAGGCTGTGGGGCATAAGCCCACAACCAAAGGGTGAAAATGGTGCATCGCCAACCACTAGACTTCATAAAGTCCTTTAAAACATGATTTTTCAGTTAGTTAAAATATATAATTGATAAGGTTTATTTTTATTTGAGGGAACATTTTTATATATAGATAACCTTCGGGTTTTAAAATGATTTGGTGATTAACTGAATAATGTTTTTTCAGAAGACGTTCTGAATTTCTGGAATCCGATAAGAATATAATAAACATAATTTTTTAAGGAATAATGGTTGAATTTAATTTCGAATTCAAACATGATTTTAATTTGGACTTATGGTGATTCTAGATATTTATGAAAACCATTAGCATATCATTCAGATTTTGGGATTTTGAAATTAATTTTTGGTAAGAGACATTAAGAGTTATTGAGGTTATTTTGAATAATATTATCAAATAATTTTTTATTTTGGGTATCAATATTAGTCTAAAAACATTATTGAGGAAGGGTAGAAATTTCATGAATGTTTTATGTTGAACCTTGAGTATTACTATGTTATTATGGAGATTAATTTTTTTTCTTCATCTAAAGATTTATTATTTTTTTAGAATTATATTATATTATCTTAACTATTTTGGGTTTTCATAATGTGTCAAGATAGGTGAATTAAATAGTTAATCATCTATGTATTATTTTATTATATCAAAGCTGATTCTAGTGTTTAAAGTGTATAATATTTTTCTTAATTACACATAATTTAATGAAACAGATGAGCTTGTGGTAAAAATTTATTAACAAATGAAACAATACATGTCATGTATGTATGTTTCTTTATGTTATTAGTCTATGAAGTAAACGAATTATTAAACAATATTGAAAATATCTTCAATAAAAAAATGTTATCCCTGTATCATTTTTTCTTAGGAATAAAATGGTCTCTTAAATCATATCATATTTATATCACTGTGATTGTTAATTTTCTATGGAACATGTCCTCTATCACTCTCCATGGGAACTTGATGGTTATATTTCTCTTCCATTTACATGTTTTCCTATATATAAACTGGGTCTGTGTTATCTCGGGTGAACTTAATAATTACCTTTATTTATTTTCAGGTGGAGGCCACATTAATCCTTTTTCCGATGTGGGATTTCAACAATGATATTTTGAAAAATCAATAACCTAGTTTTTGATCCCAGGATCGAATTGTGAGGATTAATTTTATTAAAGGATGGGAGAATGTAACACCCCAATATTTTAATTTATGTATATTTTTAAATAAATTCAATTTCATTGATATCATACATTGTACGTAACACCAAGATAAGATTATATTACAAACAACAATAAGATATCTTGTGTTACATGCAAGAGTGAGTTATACCAAATAACAATATGTTATTAAAACATTATTATTTAATTGAATAATATATAACCTTGTCATTAAGTTTGTGATTATTAATAGTGATAACAAACTTATGAAAATATGTGGTGGAATTAATTGGTTAAAAATTAATTATAAATTAATATAGGAACCAACTGAATATATATAAAATGGTTTTTTTAACAACTATTTTTTATTCTCACAAATTCATATTATCCTAAAAAATTATATTAATTACTATAAGATAATGATATTAATGAAATATATATATTTTATATTAATTAAATTATTTATTATATTCATATAATATGTTTCATAGGAATATGATAAGAGAAAATACAATATTACACATAAAAACCTATATTATTTTACAAATATTTTTACTACCTTTTAATGATATACCTATTTTAAATCCATTTTTTTACCCTTTTATATATTATATTTGAGAAAATAAAAATCGTTATTTTTAAGGGAATATAAAAAATTACTTTGATTATTTTTTTGGTATTTTTATTATAAGATTCATATTTTTATGAACCGTGAAAAATACTAAATTTAATTGAAAACATATTTTTTCATCAAATTAATTTAGTGTTAAATTATCATTTTACGTGGTTTTAATGTATAAATATAATATATTTTATTATTTAATCCAATTTGGGTCATTGAAATCAGTTCAACACTGAATTCAGATAGAAAAATGTTTCAATCCATTGGATGGATAAACATTAATAACATGTTTTCTCACACCGTCTATGATAATAATTTTAAGTTAATTACATTAAATTTTATGGATTTGAATTTTTAACAATTGATTAAATATTTGTAATTAGTGGGTCCCCATTATATAAATGGGTTTATTTTATTTTCGGGTATATAAATATTAAATATAGTAATAATTTAATTACCACGGTTAATGGTAAATCATGTAATTAAGGAAAAGATAACTTTCAAAATTATTGAAAATTATTCAAAGAGTTCTCCACTTTTCATTGGATAAGTTGGTTTTGACTAAAAGCATACTCAGGAAAAAATTATACAATTTTAATTCTAATTAGATTAGAATAAGGTAATTATTATTTTTTAGTTAAATAAACATTAAATATGACATATTCATATATTAATAAATAATATATTTTTAATATATAGTTATATAGAATATAAATTTGACTATAAGAATTGATTTTAAAGATAAAATGTTTTTCTATATTTGGTTATTTTATTTTTATTTTTTAGGAAATATATAATTGCGTTAATGACTGATATAATTCCAATGTCGTTCTTGTACAAGAAAATGAAAAATAAAATAAAATAATTATAAATAAAATTATAGGAACAATTAAATTACCCAAAAATAGGGATAAGTATTTGTTATTGTTTATATATTGGCCAAAGTTTGCCAAGGATAAAATAATTGACTATTTGGAGCCACATGGAAATGAATAATACCATTATAATATTTTATTTAATAGAAAGTCAAGATTTTCACATTATATGTTTTTAATTAATATACTAATTTAATATATTGGATTTATGATTTTTTTTTCAAACATAAATTTTAATTTTAAATATAATATATTAATCTTATTTATGTAAATTTATTAATAATTTTTTGGTAATATATAATTACCTTAACGAGATAAACAACAATAATGCACTAAATAATAAATAAATAATTAAATTAAATTAATGATATTAAAATTTAAAAATAAATACACTTTTATTTAATTAATATATGAAATTAATTTTATATATATACTTGTCCACTTTAGTACATAATAAAAAAATTATTGAATTTAACTTCTTCTATTGATATTTTTAAAAATCCAAGAAATAAATAGTGTTGAAATTGACACTATTGATATTTTATCTGAAAAATAATTTATTTAATTAGTTAAAAATAAAAAAATTAAAAAAATTATTATTATACAGTCTATAATGTTATAAATTGTTCATTTATGTCTAATTGACCTAAATAAGTAAAAAATAAAACATATTAATATTGAAAAATTTCCTACTAAAGTTAAATTTAAAATATATTAACTATGTGTGAATAAAAATGCTAAATTTTAAAACAATACCAAAAGTTTTTTGAAATATTTTTGGTTATTATATTGAAACCTTATCCCATCTTAGATTTTAATAAATGAATTTTTGGTGGTGTTTGTATTGAAATGGAATTTAATAAAAATTAATGTCTTCTGAAATTCAAAAAGAGCCCCCACCTCGATTATTTTAACCTAACTCCCCCCTCATATAATTTCATCACATTGAGTATTCTATATTAGCCAAAAAATTTCCATTTATCTTATTAACTTCCCAATACACATTCTATAGGTTCTGGTCTTCTCAAAAGAAAATCCAAAGGTGGTCCGCTAAAGAAGATGTCATCGTCATTACCGACTCCATTAAGATTATTTATTCATCTAAAACCTATTTAAATTTTTTTTCCATAATAAATAAATAAAATATCACAGATATTATGTGATTTTACTATTAATATGTGACAACAATATTAATTCTTTTTTCAATCCAAATAAAAACAAATTCCTCGTGCGTGCATAGGTATGACTTATCGTCCCCACGTCATGGGGTAATTTATTTTTTATCACCACTTTATTTGGATGAGTATAATTAATATATATTGTGCCTATGACATGATATTGTTTCTTCATAATAAAAAGAAAATCTTATTATTTATCCTTTTCACCATTTATGTAATGATGTCGTCACTCGTGCGTACGTACAGTCTACCACCTCCAAGACACGATGAGATTCATTTTCCACGCTAACCATTTCAAAATTATTATAAAAATATTGATAATGGGTAAATATAATATCTATGAACTCAATATAATTATTTAAATGTTATATATATATATATCCTATTCATAAGAAACAATGCTTACATGACCAAACATATAAAAGAAAATTAAGTAGTTAACACCTGAAACAAGGGTAATATCGAAATAATATTAAAATATTGACATAAAAATATCATATATGAAATCATAAATTTTTAAATTATTTTTATATAATTTAATAACATTATTTAAACCATTATCTAATAGGTTAAAACACATTCAACTTAAGAAATGTACAAGGTAAGTGTTAACATCTAAATCTCATTGTTATTCCGGATTGTTTAAACTTAAGTATATAGTGGGGAATATTTGTCATCCATGCCTATGTTTCTCAAAAATAATTTCCAAATTTTTTTACTATCGTACTAAAAAAATTAGATTCTATAACCCAGGTTTTACTATTTATAAAATGGTTTAAAAGGAATCATTTTTTTCGTTTTCAAAATGAGGTTCTTCATGGCTTTTTCGATAGAATGAATGTTTTTTATCTTATGTGGTGTGGGTGGGTTTTCATGTCATCTTAATTCCTTAATGTTTTGAATATCACCTTACAATAATATAATCATATTTTCAAATTATATTTTTTCTGTAATAATTAAATGAATTTTAAATAAATTATTTCAATTTTAAAAAGGTGCATTTATCCAAATAGATTTTTAATAATTTTATTTGACTATTTTCATATATGATGGAATCCATGGTTGGAACATATTCTTGATTGAGTTTGACATCTTATGATACCTACTACCATATTTAATTAAAGGTATTATCTATAGTTTGACTATGGATATGTTATTTTGAAAACATTCATTATTTATGGTTAAAGTATTCACATTTCATGTGCTAGTTTTTCTATAAGAATGTTTATATTTTTTATGATTCATGATTTTCTTATGATGAATTAATTGGACATAGAAAGTGAATGAAGGGTCCCTATATAGCCCCTTCATGCATCAATGGGTCTCATGAGACAATCTATTTTGGGTTTTTACCCATTTTGGTTTGGTATCTTATTTGAATCCTTGATTGTATGTTTATGATGTCTAACATTATGCATTCCCAAATTATGTGATTCATTATTGATTTTCAATGTGATTATTCAACAAGTATAACATCCATTGTTAAGTTTCATTATCATATGGTTATTGATATGACATTATTTGTACATATTTCTTTCCTTTCATATCTGATTAGGTTATTGATTAAATAATATGTGTCTCAGTTAATCACCATGACATAATCATTTATAATTTTTTTGATAGATTCTACTATATGTATACCCTTAATGATAATTTTATATCACCTCTTCCATATGATTCATTTTCCCCATGATTCCATGATGTGTACTAAGGAAGGATCTGTGAGGATACACTTGATAACATAATTTACTCCTTAAATAAAAGAAATAAAATATGTTGTAATTATTGTTTACATTTGTAATAAAAGACTCATTATATATATTGTTTACCAAGACTACAAAACTAATTAGTTCTTTGTGATGTGATTTACTTATATCTATGCCTATTTAATGAATAAAGGCACCGACTTCAAGCATCTGGGTTCATGGCGTTACACTTTTTATTTAAAGATGAAATTTTTTTAATCTATTCTTTCATATTAATATGTAATTTATTTCTTTGTAGTATTACTTAAGAAATATTTTTTTCTAATATAGGTGGATTATTTTTCTATGGTTGAGGTGATTTGTTCATAAACAATTACCATTGGAAGACCTTTTGGAGAGTGGATCATAGGTTCCAAAGATGATGAAACATTAATATTTTTAAATGTTTGTTGATTGTAATTTAAAATTTAATTATGAAAACATTGTTTGAAATGTATATAGTTGTTTTTTTATTAATAATTTAAATTTTATTTTAATTAAATAATATATTTTGTGTATATTTTACATGTTTCCATGGTGTGATGTTTTTTAATCACCACACTACAGTAGGTGTATCCTTTATCAATGTTATAAATAGCAGTGACAAAGGGGGCCCCCTTTAACCATACTGAGGTTAAAAACTCTTTTTAGCACTCTTAAAATCCTTTTTTCATGCTGTTAAAGGAAATATTTGAAGAAGTTTTTAGTGGAGTGGGTTATCATGGATAAGTATTTCCTTGAACCATCTAGATAAATTCTAGGATGGAATGATGGTTGTGAACATACCGTGTGAATATTTATGTATCCAGACTATAACTTGGTTTTATTGTTTTTGTATTCAATAATGATTGACATACCTTTATGATGATGAGTTGAATTCTCTCTTGATGATTTGTGTTTTTTGATTTCCAGGTTTCTTACTAGCTATATATATACTTACCCCTACAAGGGATCTTTCAACACATGTCATGTATTAAGAAAATGACTAACCTCATGATGGAGACCTAGGTTGACTAGGAGTAGTGGAAGCATTGTTGAGATAGAAAGAAAACTAATTATTTTTGGAGTTTCATTAGGCAGTAGACTACTCTTTACTAGAATGTTAGACTCTATTATTGTTTTCTATGGATTTTATTTGGCCCTTTATACATTCTTGTACATTTTCCATACTATAATGTGTGTTATAATTTTTTGTATGAATCATGGTTTCATCTGTATCATTCCATAATCCATTTTATTGGTTCTTGGATATATGTTCATGCATATTTTTACTTTTGGATGTGGCCTCCAATGTGTTTTTTATGAATAATTGGTGTTTTTTCTAGTCCCTAACCTATTGGAGGTAGGCTTGGGGTGTCAAACTCAACATACCACTATCCAAGAGGCCTCTGATGTTTCACAATATAACATAGAATCCACCATAAACCCCCTTTCACCTCCTCCAGATGGATTATCCTTTAATGATTATCCATTCAAGTGTCTTTACTCTACCATGTATGTGACTCTATCCTCATTAATTCATCATCTCATTTCATTGTCATTGATTTTATTCATTTCCCATGGACAAGGTGTCAGATGTTTGGTTTTTTATCAATTATAGTATTTGTATTGTTTTTTATATTTATTCAAATTATCATCTATGTATTCAATATCAAATTGTATTGTTGAAAAGACCATTATTAATGGATCAAATAATATTCAGTAGGTGTCTCTACCACAATTCCATTATTTCATGAACCATTTTTTCTTGAATGTCTTCCAAGTGCGTTTTATTGTTAAAAACAATATAAATCTAATGAATATTTATTAATTTAAATTTTATTGAAGATTATTTTTAGATTTCATTTGTTATGTTAATGGGAAAATATTAAATGTGAAAAATATATTTGTTCTAAATTTTATCCAATAATTTTTTCTAATTAATTGTGTAATTTTATTTTCAAGGACAGATATTTTATGATAAAATACTTTTTTACGCATTGTTTTAATAGTAAATGTTTTTTTGGTTTTCCCAATGTGTCAATCATCTATTTCATACCACTTTTTTAATTCTAATGGATTTTTGATGAATTTAATTTGGATGATTTTATTTAATTGATGGGTTACGGAAAATGGGGTGCTGACTTATGAATAAATAATATTGAAATTTTGTGTTATATCAAGAAAATAATTGGAATAAAATGGTTAATTTTGATGGATTCGAAGATAAGAACCTTTGATAGTATATGGTGTTGGTCATTCATGCCCATTTTCTTAATAAAAATATCATTCAATTGAAATATGTATGGTAACAATCTATCTGTTTCAATTATAGGATCATCATAAAATATATTCCTCCTCCTTATATATAAATTACATTAATTTGATATAAATGAAACTCTAGAAATCATCCTATTTATTGGTGGATATATAATTGGATAAGAATATTAATATGGATATGAAAATCGATATCAATTTTGTTGTGAACATTGTTTTGGAAGTTGAAATTTATTATACATAGTATAAAAATCCTATGTTTCCTAGTAGTAGACTCATACGTGTCTATTTAATGATTTATTTGGGTGGATTACATTATAAAAAATTCTATGTTTTGAAACCAACCTTGTACATGCATGTTTTAAATCGCCAATATATGTTTTTTATTTTTCATGCATGTAAAATTTTGAATGAAAGAACCATATTTACCTCATAATATTAATATATTTCTTAAAAAAATGTTATGTAATGAACTCTCATAATTTTACATCAACCTCATATGACTTGATTTACATTTCCATGCTTTTACTATGTAAATTTTATAGATTAATAATAATGATATTTTTTCATCCTCAATTTTTTTTTCTATATACAGTTATTTTAATCGGATGTATATAATGGGAATGAACCATTTTATGAATATATATCCCTGATAGAAATTTATTTTTTCTGGATTTGGAAGACCGAGATCGATGAATTCTCTCCATTTATAGATTATTTACATTTTTTTGTTTTTATTATACAATTTTGGTCAAATATATTAATCCTCATTCACCTTCATATGTCATCTTTGCATCTATTTTATTGACATACTTATTTTTATATATGGATTTTTTTGATTATAATGAGTTTTATTTTTATTTCTCTTTTCCATATATTTTATTTTTTTTAGGAAACTATTGAGCTCCATAGATTTTATTTTGAATATTAATGTTATTGGTTCTCTATTATTTTAACATTACATATCACAAGATTGTATAATGAATAATTTTTTGGGAAGTAATCTTTAGAATCAAGTTATGTCCCCAAAAATTTATATTTAGTTTTATTATAGTAAATCTTCTCCTTTGTGTGATTATTATACATTCCACCACATTTAAACCAGCGGTGATCAACAATATTGATTTTAGGTGAAAATTTCAAAATTATTTTTTTTAAGATAATTAAATACACAATTCATTAAAATATCAAGTAAATAAGTATTTTTGTGATCTTTGTGAAATATGATCTTTATTTTTAAAATGGTTTAAATTATTTTTATTCCCTGATATATTAATTATTAGGGTTAATGAAAAATCCTTACATTGGTTTTAATGAAAATTAAATATTTTTAGAAACTAATTTGGAATGAATTCATAAATTGATTCTTTTTTGTGTTTCAGTTGTCTTTATAATTTTTGAAATAAATGAAATAAAAAAAATATTAAAATATAAATACAAAATGATCTTGTGTGTTTTTCACAATCATTCAACTAATTGATTAATTAAAAATTTGTTTTAATTATCTTAGAATTACTTTTTTAAAATATAAAATAATGATTTAATATTCATGTAATTTTAAATATGATCATTAAACAGTTTTCACCAAAATATTGTGTCAATATAATATTTGTTGAAAAGATGAAGTGTACCAATGTGACCACATGTAAATAAATAAACTAACTATGACCATCATGGCTAGCATACCTGCATCACAAGTCTTCTCAAGGTCACTTCTAAAGTGACTAGGTGTAAAAAATCAATTTTCAATGGATATATACCACTTTGACGTTTAAACTCGTGGCCGCATCCTCCATCTCATCCTTAAGTATGTATACCCTTATCACATATCTATCGTGCATCCACTTTCTTCTACAATCAGATGAATGTATCTCATGGTAGGTTATGAAACCGTAAAATCCTTGTATGGAATTTTTAAAACAAGAGCATGCTACCTCTATCCCAATTGATGTACCACTGAATTAGTCACCACCAGATGATGCCACCCACCCATCATTGAAGTCGACTGTCCTAACAGAGATGAAAACAAGCCATTTCTATTACTGGATCGATGATCTCCTCTCAACATGAGATCCTACAAAATATATATGACCTTATCTTAATCCATTATGAATAATCCTTCATGAGATGGACCAAATTTATGATAGTAATAAAAGAAATCTTGCTCCACCATTGTTGGGGTTGATTACTTAAACCCATCAAAAATCAAGATCCACTGTTCGGTTTTCTTGGAGATCAAAATGTTGAGTATAATTTATAGATTAGATATAATTGTACTGGATCAAGAATGATAAACTTTAAATGAAATAACGTAAAGAGGAAAATTGTTATAATGTGTTTTGTCCCCAAGGGGACATTCATGCATGGAGAGAACTTCACCAGGGAAACCATTTTATTAAGAAAGAAATAAAGGAAACAGACAGAAATTAAAGACATGAAGACAAGAATTAAAGGCCCATAGGAACATTCCGAGGATACTGTGCTTGCTAAACTAGGTGCTAGTGGTCAATGGTATCACATAGAGTTTTCCCTATCCACTCATGGACAGACTCACACATGAACACTAGTATAATACAAAAACATACATATCAAAGAAAAGATAAATCAATACAGAACCAAGATCTAAAAAACAAAACTTGGTCATGATTATAAAATAATGTAATGATTTTTACAACTTGAAGAATAGCCATCAAAATACCTGGAGTCGAGACGATTCCCACTGAATCTCTACCGAAGATGTACTCTGGTTGTATGAGGGGGAACATGCAATGGCTATGGGGAGTGTGGGTTCCTAGAAGATCATTGAACAGTCCTTCTTCTACTTCGAGGAGCTAGATATGAACACCGGGAACTATATTGGAACTAGATAAAAGGAATACTGAAGCATGCACATCCCTATGAGAGAAAAAACGTGCAATTAATGCATACCAGAGAGCCATCATTTAGTTAAGTAGAGTCACGTGATTATGGCAAGGTAGAAAGCCAATATCAAAAGGGTTCATTCACATAACTATAAGGGATACAATGCATAGGATGGATGGCACAACATGATTGGTCCAGCAGCATAAAGAGCATATCCAGGCTGGGTGGAGAAACACACCATGGGTACACCATCAACGTTGGATAAAAAATAATCAATTGTTCATAATGGGCCCGCTAATTGGTTAGGAAAACATTGAAACAGATCATGTGCACCGCCGATTTATAAAATAAAGGCTGAACCAAAACTCGTAAAACCATGTTCGCAGAAATTCCTTACAACAATGAATAAAATAAAACTAGTTTGTAATATTTCATTTCAATCGACATTAATGTGCATGTTTGAAAAGTATCCACCTTGCAAATAAATAAAAGAAATACTTTTATGATGTTCTTGCGACATATATTATATAGTCGGGACTAATTTCCTGGGCTTAAGACAATGCATGAATTTAGATAATGGAACATCCCTATTCCAACTATTGAATGGTTTATCTCTAGTGGGTATCATTGTGACACTCACCTTCCAATAATCTATAATATCTCTAACAAATTGTAATCTAAAGTCAATGTTCTTAGATCTACCATGGCATACTTTTTTTAGATAAATGTAAAGCAGACTATCTATCATAGTGTACCATTATACTATCATTAGATAATGATAATTATGAGAGAAAAACTTTTAGATTAATAGATTCATTAATTTCTTATGTCAGGGAAATATACTACACCTTGTTAGTGGATAGTGCAACCACTAATTTCATGCTATAATTCTAGGAGACTATTCCTCCATATGCAAGACATAACCATTGATGGACTTATGAGTGTCAATGTTCGTAGCCTTATTAGAATCGAAAAAGCCAAAAATATCGTAATTAAAACTGTAATTCCAACCATTTCTAATGCACAATTTTTCAGACATCAAAACATAGAAACAACCATTTTAATTCATGCTAGTGAGACTTACTAGCTTTCCCCATAAACCTTCTTAGGGTAAAAACAACAATCACTATGTCTGGTCTAGAACCGATGATGACATACATAAGACTTCCTACAAAATTTTCAGAAGGAATCATATTCATAAATAATGGTTCATGTTTATTCCTAGGGGATTGATTCAAATATAGTTTAAAGTGTTGTCCCGCAGGCATATTAATAAGTTTAACGTGCTGAAATATGTATCTAGTTAATAAATTTCTAATAGAAGAAAATTGGGATAGGTACGTGGTTCTATCCTTTCTATAACTAATTATATCAATGCTAAGGATTTGGTTTGAATGCCCTATGTCTTTCATTTCAAAATCATAGTAAAGCCGATGCTTTAAAAAATATATGATCGTTATGTTTTTTCAGATTAATAACATGACATAAAAATTCGTTAAAAGAAAAAAAACTCATGATTGATAGTTTTAAAATAAACCCATGCATCAAATCTACCTCTTGAAAATTGATTCTCAAACATAAAAGCATCAAACCTTTTATACCATTGTCTAGATGACTTTTTTAATCCCATACAAGGACTTCTATAAAAGAAAAACACAGTTTGGCATAAAATGTTTTGAAAACACTTCTAGAGGATTTATAAAAATGGTTCCATCCATACTACCTTGTAAAAATTAGTTTTTACATCATGTTTCTCAACATGAAAATCATGTTTGGGTGAAAATGCAAGTAGAATTATTATGGATGAATTCTTAAAAACAGGGAGAATATTTCACTATAATCAATGCCTTCACATTGAAAAAAACATTTTTCAACCATGAGGGCTTTGTATTTAATATAAGACTCTCCTAAATTATTTTATTTCTTCTTATGAAACCATCTTGAACTTATAACCACTGCTGGAATTCTTAATAATTGTGACATGCTATTTGCGATGGGATACCATCATAAATAGGCTTTACTGACGGGGACCCGTTGCAAATAGCCTGTTGCAAAAAACATTATTGCAAATACAAGTATTTGCGACGGGTTGTCAAAAAACATGTTATTTGTGACGGGAAACATCACCGTTGCAAATTAGCTTTCGATTATATATATATTATATACACATAAATTTTTTCTCGAAGGGCCTTTTGCAAAAACTATTTGCGACGGGCTATCGTCTCATCGTAAAATATATATATATATATATAACACTTTCTGCGACGGGCCCGTTGCAACAAATTATTTGTGATGATCAAGTTGTACCGTCGCAAATATGGTTTTAAAAATATTTAGTTAGACTATTTGTGATGGGACCATGTCACAAAAGGTCACGTCGCAAATAATAAATTATGTTTAATAAAATTAATAAAATTATTATTTATGAAAAAATAATATTATTATTATTAAAACAAGAAAAAAATAAAAAATTCTAAAATTTTATATATTCACAAAAAAATAAATAAAAATAATAAAATAATAAAAATTAAATTATGTAATATTTGAATCGATACAAAAAAAATGTAAATAATTCATATTACAATGTTAAATTCAAATGTTTGTAACATAAAAAATCACTAGGGGGTAATCTTCTGGAGGAGGTGGAGGAACTGATGGAACTGGTGAAGGAAACACCATCCCTAAACTACGAGTCATATGGCGCATGTACTCCATCTGCTCGTGATGATGTTGTCTTTGAAACATCTACTCCTCATGCTGCTGCTGCTGCTGCCGCCGACACATCTCTTATTGCTGCCTCTGCAAAATCTCTATATGCTCACCCTGAGCTTGCAACTGCTCCTGATAATGTAATCCAGAAGATGATGGATCTCCACGAGCTCCTCTCGAGATGGATGCTGACATCGCAGGAGTACCACAATAAGTAGTTGGAGTCAAATAAGAGCTGATTCCAACTACTCAGACCTTCTCAAAGCCATACTGAGTCGGCTGCATCCATGCAGCCTCATCGAAATGGTGAGAACTGGTATGCTCAATCGTCTCATCCTGACCCTCAGCCTGTGTCTGAGAGGTCACAACCTCATATGACCCCTTCATTTCCAATTTAAAATTAAAATTGTCAAAAATATTTTATGCAATTAATTGTTAAACTGAAAAAATAATACTAACCACAATCTAACGTTGGCGATCACCTCTAATCTCTCTAGTGGCTGGATCACTATATATCCTCCGACAAACGTCGAACTCCTTAATATTGGGATGCTCAACTACCTACAGAAATATAAAATAAACTGTTTATATTTAATGTTATATAAAATATTTAAAAAATACACTTACTAGATGCAATCTATGCAAACTAAATGTACGTCTACTAGCTCAATGTGACACCCCCTATCTCCCCCAGTTCTATCGTCTCACTGAAGATCTCTACTGAAATCCACCACCCAACCAGTGTAAACATAATCCATCCCAAACATGAGATGAAATGTACACAAGTCAATGGGCTCCACATGACTCATAAGATTCCTTCACCCCTGCTTTCTTAATGGATTTCCATCTCAAATTGTGAAAAAACTGGCAGAAACGGTCACGCATTGAAACCTGCCATGCCGTGTGGATAACATCGCACATGCTATCATCGATAGGATTCCATAAACAGTAAAAATAATTTATAATATAAAGTTTTTATTAAAATAAATATCAAAATAAATATTATTTATTTACATACCAGCCAATGCTTGAACATGTCGCGTCACACATCAATGGGAATCTGATCCCATGTTATCAATGGATGAGAAAAATAATTGCGCAATATACCTCTCCCCTTTCCAGTAGCTACATGCTGAAAACTGTGGAAAAGGAATAAATCATCAAAAAATTATTATATATATAAATAAATTAATGAAATCTAACTAATATATACAGGTTACCATACCTTTGTGTGTGTGGATCGAAACCAAGATGTCGACGTCGCTTGGGGATATGGTCAGGAATCATCAGTCACACCAGTCCATGCCCCCTCAGCCTACCTTTTGAACCACCAGTAGGCTGAGGGTCAACTGTCCCACATCCTCATCATCCAAAGGTAGCTCAGCCTCCTCCAACTGACACAATAGATCAGATTCCATCTGAAACAAAAAATGAATGTTGTTAGCAGATATTTGAAAATAATCAGTATATATAGATATTTATTAGTTATGATTATAACCAGAATTTAACTGTGTCAATGTTCATCTTCATCCTCTTCTCCATAGATATCAATGTCAATGTCTTCATCTTCCTCCTCACCATCATCAATATCTATATGAGTTTCATTTTTAGCATCTCTTATCATTTCAAAATTATTTGTAACATCATTAACATCTCCATCACCATCGATCCTTAATTGTGCGGTGTCATCGTCGATATTCAGGTTTATTTGTGATTCAGATGGATTTTGAGCCATCTCTTGAAAAATTTCAATTCCATCTAATTTAGTGAAACCACATTCATTTTGAGTAAACTGATTTTCCCAAGATTTCATTTTTATTATGCTCCACCAATCGCTCAAGTCTCTTGAAGTAACACAATACTTTGTATAATAAATTTGATGTTCCTGTTGATCTAGTAAATATGATTCATTTACTTCAAGAAGAATTTTATATTTAATATCAACCATTCCATGAGTCTAATGAACATGCAAACCTCTCCCAGTATCCAACCACTGAAATTTAATCATTGTTATGTAATTCTGTCCTAGGTATCAGAGCTCAATAATTTCATCCAAAATGCCATAAAATTCAACTTCAGTTTCTCTATGATGTGATCCTCTCAAGAAAACTCCACTATTCATTGTTTTTTTTTTATTCCTGGTATTCATGTGTATGAAATCTAAAACCATTCACCACATATGAATTATAATATTTAACCATTTTGGATGGTGGGTTACTCAATATACACAGTCGCTTATCAATTTTATCAGCATATTGAGACACCTGAAAATTTTTAAAACAATTATAAATATAATAATTAATAAATAGAATTGATTTTAAATCATTAATAATTTATGTTTCTAGTTTTTTAAACCATTGAGAAATATTTTTTGTCTGCGTTCTTCAAGAGAAGCTGCTGTAATTTGTGGAAGTTGTTTCTTGATATAATTATCATATAACCAAAAAAATAAAATAAGTTCATATTATATAACATAAATTATAGAATAAGTGATAGATGCACTCATAAGAAAAATGATGTCATTTCTTCACAGTTGAGTAGAACGTATGTATGAGCTCTGTGATGTTGATCATCTGAAATCCATCATTCATGAACTCCATTGAAACAAAGATTTGGCTGATTAAAAACTGTTAATTGATTTTCCATTTCATCATTAAAATTATGCTCGTTTCGTCCCATGCGATTATTTTTTGAGGGATATTGAGATTCAAAATAATGAGAGCAGAAAAAAATCAATTTTCTCTTGTAAATAATCTTCAGCAATTGAGCCTTCAACTGATGCTTTGTTATGTATTTTTTTTCATCAATTTCTACATGCATCTATCGAATGGGCACATCCATCGAAACTATAATGGACCTCCACATTTAGCTTCATGTGGAAAATTTAATGTTAGATGTTCCATTGAGTCAATGAAAGCCAGCGGAAATATTTTTTCCAGTTTACATATAATTACATCAACATATTCTGTCATTTTTCTTAGCACATCTTAGTTTGTTATCGCTGCACAAATGTCTGGAAAAAATATGATATGTCAATTATCGAATACCAAATCATAGAATTAAAAAATCCTCTGAATCCAATCGGAATAAGTATTTCCATTATAACATGACAATCATGACTTTTTAATCCAGTAATATAACAATTCTTAACACATCTATCCAAATTGGAAGAATAGCCATATGGAAGTCTCAAATCTGCAATCCACTAACAAAATAATAAGAGACTCTCTTTGGACAGTGTATAAGTTTCTATTGGATTAATTAACCACCGTGATCCGACATTTTCAAATAATTCATGTTATGGTCGCCTGCAAATTTGGGAAAGATCTAATTGTTCAATTACAGTATCTTTGGTCTTACCTGGTGTATCCAAAACTGTATGAAATAAATTATCAAAATAGTTCTTCTCAATATGCAAAACATCCAACATGTGGAGGACCAACATATCAGACCAATACGAAAGATCCCAAAAAATGATCTGTTTTAACCAATTATGTTCTTTCCCAAAGCCATGAATTTTTTATTGGATTAATGTTGGTCCAAATGTGGTAGGGGTAACGAAAATAAAACTGATTTGAATTCTGTAACTGAGATCATCTTTGGAGGTTCATCCCTTTCAATTGTAACTTTTTTGAAATGAGAATTTGTCCTCCGAAAAAGATGATCAATTGGAAGAAATATACATTGACAATCAAAATATCAAGGTTTTTCCATTGATCATCATAAAGGCTTTTTTACTTTCATACAGTAAGGACAAGATTTCAGACCATGTGTACTCCAACCAGATAACATTCCATATGTCAGAAAGTCACTAATCATCAACATCAATGCAACTTTTAATATGAAATTTTGTTTTACAGAAACATCATATGTATTATCAATAACACTACATAATGAATTTATCTCATCAATAAATGGTTTCAAATAAACAACAATATTCTTTTTCTGATGTCCTTCGATTAATAGATTCAAAAAGATATAAGGATCCTTCATCAATATCCATAGAGTAAAATTGTATGGGGTTATAAAGGCATGCCAACGGGAATACTGACAACCATAAGAACCAAACGGAAAAAAACCATCAGTAGAAAGACCCAATAGCAAGTTTCGGGCTTCTATTGAAAAAGACGGATGTATATGATCAAAATGTTTCCATGAATCACCATCAGATAGATGATTCTAGCTTTTATCAGTTGAAATCATGGTTTTGTGCCATGACATCATTGACTCTATATTCTAAGACATAAATAAACGCTGCAACCTGGGTGTAAGGGGGAAATATCTCAATTGTTTTACTGGAATCGATCTAGACTTCACTGGTTGAGATTCATTATTCCTCGATTGTCCACATGTGGGAAAAATAATTAATGACTCATTTTCTCTAGAATATAATATGAAATAATTTGTAGATGCATGCATCTTCTAATAACTAAGGCTAAAATTACAAATCTTCCTCTATCTCTCATAGTAATTTTCAAGAAACACATTTCCTTCAGGTAACTGTTTTTTAACAAAATAAAATATCTGATCAAAACAGCTGTTTGAAATTTCATTATCTGCTATAATAGCTATAAATTTTGCAATTGCTTCTAATTTTCTTATCTTGCAACCAGGATAAAATGCATCCTCAGCAGACCTCAACAACTCATAAAATTCAGATGGTGCCAACTCGAGAGATAAATCAATATCATCGTGAGTTTCAGTTTGTTGCACAGATATACCTACAACATCATGTACTAAATTTAGAAATCGTGATGGATCCGGAATCAAGTGATTAGGATCTTCTCTAGAACTGTGTTCTCCGTTTTGATACCAAAAAACATAATCTGATTGAAAACCAAACCACAAGAGATGTCCCCTAACATTGTCAAATGTTTCAAACGTTCTCATAGAACATTTTGTACAATGAAACTTAATTGTTCCTTCTGAAACATATTCTGGTTTTGATGATGAAAATGCGAAGAAAGCTTCAACACCCTCAATATATATAGGATTTAAACCAGAACCATTTGGATTTCTGCGCTGATTTATCCAAGCTCGATCATATAATAATGACTAATGTCAACTTCCTTGTTCCATATTTTTTATATAAAATATAAAATCATCACTGTTTTTGAATAGTATGAAATTAAAAAACACTATCTTAAAAATAAGATGAATAATCACAACTACTTAATCATTATCATTAATTAAGGGCGACACAATTTCTAGTGGATTGACGACTACTCTTTTGTCCGACAACTCATTTAATTGTATCATTCTCACAATTATTATTACTAATTATTTATAATTATTAAAAATTATTACTAAATATTACTAATTGTTACTAATTATTACAATTTATTACTAATTATTACAATTTATTAGTAATTATTAAAATTCATTACTAATTATTACTAATTATTACTATTTATTACTAATTTAGCAATACTTATCAATACATATCAAATGGAAAACTGCTTGAATAATGAAAGGAAATATGGTAATCATCGTTGTGGAGATGATTACAAATTTTCCCTTCGTTATCCAAGCAAATTTCATTTACTAATTTATAGTAATAAAAAATTTATATTATCACTATTTACAAAAAACAATATTAATATTATTAAAATAATAAAAAATTTATAAAATATTAATATTATCAATATTCACAACAGACTTTGTTCTATTATTAACATGTTCAAATATCATAGGGTCTTCAATTATCAAGTCATGTTCAATAAAAAGTTTGTGTCATTCATGTCCAATGCAAACTCTATAATTATACATACATGGTTGATCACCTCGCAAGTAGTGATACAATAGGACAACCAAAGTAATGACGTTCCCGTCTCTAAAAATCATCTCACATTACACATTACATAGATCATTCTTCCTTAAAAATTTGAGGGGATATAATTATTTTTCCCTTAAATTTTCAAGGAAGAATTTTCTATGTAAAGGTTCATGTGAGAAAATTCTTATCGATAAGAAGGGCATGAATTGGTTTTTTCAATTGCAACACTACTTGTGAGGTGATCAACCATGCAAAGACAATTATAGAGTTTACATTTGACATGGATGACACAATCTTTTTATTGCGCATGACCTATCAATTGGCGACCCATTGAGAATTTAACATGTTAATAATAGAGCAAATCTTGTTGCGAATATTGAAAATTTTAATATTATATATATATTTTTTTAATAATATTAATATTGTTTTTTCATAAATATTGATAATATAATTTTCTTATTACTAATTATTGCTAATTATTGATAATTATATCTAATTATATCTAATTATATTTAATTATTATTAATTGTATCTAATTATTTCTAATTATTACAAATTAATACTAATTATTACTAATTATTAGTAATTATATCTAATTATAGCTAATTATATCTAATTATAGATAATTATATCTAATTATTACTAATTATATATAATTAAATCTTATTGTTACTAATTATTACTAATTATATCTAATTATTCCTAATTATATCTAATTATTACTAATTATGTCTAATTAATATTAATTGTAGCTAATTATATCTTTTTATAGCTAATTATAGCTCATTATAGCTAATTATAGCTAATTAAAGCTATTTATAGCTAATTAAATCAATTTATAGCTAAATATTGCTAATTATTACTAGTTATTCCAAATTATTACTAATTATATCTAATTATTCCTAATTATAGCTAATTATACCTATTTATAGCTAATTATTTCTATTTACAGCTAATTATTCCTAATTATAGCTAATTATAGTTAATTACAATTATTTATTCGTAATTATAGCTAATTATAGCTATTTATTGCTAATTATTACTATGTAATGCTAATTATTGCTAATTATTACATATTATTGCTATTACTGCTAATTATATCAAATTATGTCTAATTATTACCAATTATATCTAATTATTAGTAATTATATCTAATTATTACTAATTATATCTAATTATTAGTAATTATTACTAATTATATCTAATTATTACTAATTATATCTAATTATATCTAATTATTACTAATTATATCTAATTATTAGTAAATATTTTTCATTATTCCTAATTATAAATAATTATATCTATTTATTCATAATTATAGATAATTATTCTTAATTATAGATAATTATTCCTAATTATAGCTAATTATTCCTAATTATTGCTAATTATAGCTAATTATAGCTATTTATTCCAATTATTGCTAATTATTCCAATTATATATATTTATTCCTAATTATAGCTAATTATTCCTAATTATAGCTAATTATATCTAACTATAGCTATTTATTCCAATTATAGTTATTTATTGCAATTATTGTTATTTATTCCAATTATAGTTAATTATTCCAATTATAGCTATTTATTCCAATTATAGCAATTTATTCCAATATAGCTAATTATTACTAGTTATAGCTAATTATTACTAATTATAGCTAATTATTACTAATTATTGCTAATTATTGCTAATTATAGCTAATTATTGCTAATTATAGATAATTATAACTAATTATAGATCATTACTACTAATTATAGCTAATTATTACTAATTATAGCTAATTATTACTAATTATAGCTAATTATTACTAATTATAACTAATTCTTCCTAATTATAGCTAATTATTCCAAATTATAGCTAATTATTACTATTTATAGCTATTTATTCCTAATTATAGCTATTTCTTCCTAATTATTGCTAATTAGTAAATTATTACTAATTATTACTAATTTTTACAAATTAATCCTATTTATAGCTAATTATACATAATTTTTCCTAATTGTTCCTAATTATTCCTAATTATTCCTAATTAGTCCTAATTATTCTTAATTATTTCTAATTATTTCCTAATTATTCCCAATTATTCCTAATTATTACTAATTATTTCTAATTTTTACTAATTATTCCTAACTATTCATAATTATTCCTAATTATTACTAATTATTACTAATTATTACGAATTATTCATAATTATTAATAATTATTACTAATTATTACTAATTATTACTAATTATTACTAATTATTACTAATTATTACTAATTATTACTAATTATTACTAATTATTACTTATTATTATTGATTATTACTATTTATTACTAATTATTCCAAATTATTATAAATTATTCCTAATTATTACTAATTATTACTAATTATTTCAATTATAACTAATTATTATGAATTATTCATAATTAATACTAATTATTCCTAATTATTACTAATTATTCTTAATTATAACTAATTATAGCTAATTATATCTAATTGTAGCTAATTATTTCCAATTATTCCTAATTATTCCTAATTATTACAAAGTATTCCTAATTATTACTAATTATTCCTAATTTTTACTAATTATTCCTAATTATATCTATTGATTCCAAATTATATCTATTGATTCCTAATTATATCTAATTATTCCTAATTATATCTATTTATTCCTAATTATATGTACATATTACTAATTGTATCTATTTATTGCTAATTATATCTTTTTATTGCTATTTATATCTATTTATTGCTCATTATATCTATTTATTGCTAATTATATCTATTTATTGCTAATTATATATATTTATTGCTAATTATATCTATTTATTGCTAATTATAACTATTTATTACTAATTATATCTATTTATTCATAATTATATTTAATTAATATTAATTATAACCAATTATTTATAATTATAATTTACAATATCAATTTGTTAGTAAAACTAAATATAAATAAAAATCAATTGAAATCTAATTAAATTATAACTAATATAGAACAATTAAAATTAACAAATATATATATATATATATATATATATATATATATATATATACCTTAAACATTGATATTCTGAAGATATTGAGGCCCTCTGATTGCTCTCGTATAAAAAACTTCAACTACAAAGAAAAATTTTCTTTGAAACTGATAAATGAAGAGAGAGAGAGAGAGAGAGAGAAAGATCTGAATGATTTGGGAAAAACGGATGGGGTATATATAGATTAGATTACTTGTAGCGGGATTATTTGTGACGGGCCCCGACGCAAATACCCTCGCCGACATTAATTACAGTCGGCGGTTAAAAGGTTATTTGCGACGGGTCTCATCGCAAATAGTACCTGCCGACAGTCTTTTTGCGATGGGATGACATCCCAACAGAAAAATGTATTGACCACTGCCGGGTATTTGCAATGGGCCCGTCGCAAATTCCCCTGCGCAGTTGTGCGCGCAAGCCGTGCGTTTTGGTGCGCATGTCGCACCAAACTATTTTCAATGATAGACATCTCCCTATCGCAAATAATATTTGCGCGGTATGGCGCGCAAGTCGCGTCAATCTATTTGTGACGGGAGACAAAATCATGTCACAAACAATTGGTTACTTGCGACAGGATACTTTCCTTGTCACAAATACCTTCCTGGACGGGTTATTTGCGACGAGAATAAATCCTGTCGCACATATTGATTTTTCCCGTAGTGATCATTCTCGTTATTAGGTTTGGGAACAACAACCCAGGTGTTGTTCTTAATAAATGAATTCATTTCCTCTTGCATTTCTCTAAGCCAGTTACTGGATTCATTGGACTTAATAGCTTTCTTGTAAGTTTGAGGTTCATCATTAAACAAGTCATGAGCTATGTAAAAGGAATAGGAAGCAATGTATGCCTGGTTGAAGCGAGTTGGAGGTCTAATAATCCTCTTTTCTCTATCTCTAGTAAGTTGATAGCTGCTCATGTCATCGGGTTCATCCCTCTCAGGTTCTAATTCTGAGTTTGAATCGGATTCATATTGGGCTAGAGGAACTGAAGGAGTAGGTCCAACACTGGACTGAGGTTGGTCACCTGATCCTAATGGAACTTCAACCCCTAAAGATGTTAGGACTTCTGAGGGTCAAACAGCTTCATCTGAAGTGGAATCAAGTTATTGTTCACTTCCACTGGTAACACTAGATTCATGGAAGACTACATCATGACTAATGGGGCATTTATGATAACCTGGCTATCTACCCATAACTGATATCCCTTAAAACCCTCAGGATATCCCACATGTACTCACTTAATAGCCCTTGGATATAGATTATAATTGCGTGTAAGAGAATTTTCTACGGATCCAAATCTCCTAAGGGGGATAGATTTGGGGGTGTTCCCTTCCAAAGTTCTTGCATGTGTCTTGAAAGAGTTATCAGAAGATGGACAATTGTTAATGAGGTACACTAATGTTATAGCAGCCTTGGCCTAAAAGGACCAGGGGAGTTTTGAATAGGATAACATACACCTCACCCTCTCAAGAACAGTCCTATTCATCCTCTCTACATACCCATTCTATTGCGGGGTGTCACAGCGGTCCGGTATCTTTTAATTCCTACAGATTCAAAATATCGGATGAATCACTAGATAGATACTCTATTACCTTATCAAATCTTATGGCATTAAGTCTCTTGTTACATTCACTCTATACTGCAGCTTTCCATTTCTTAAAATAATGAAAGGTACCATAATTGTGTTTAGTATATAAATCCACACTCTGCAAGAGAAATCATCAATAAAGGTCACCATGTATAATCCCTAACATGGGAGGTAACCATAGATGGACCCCACAAATCAGAATGTACACATTCAAGAGGTTCCTTAAACTTATAAATGGACCTACTGAAACAGACTCTCCTCTACTTCCTATATACACAGTCTTCAAAAAATAGCAAACAACTATAAGTGATATTTCATAGAAGTCACATCTTCCTAAGATCATTATGACCCTTGACACGAACATGGCTTAGTCTCCAATGCCACAAGGTGGTGGAATCAACTTTTAAAGCTGAATAAGTGTTTAATTAACTTCTACAAACATTACCATCTAACACATAGGGGCCACTACGATGAGTTCCCTACATTACTGTAAGGGATAAACAAGAAACTCTATGGCTCCCAGATCCAAACTTGATGCCATATCCATTATGGTCAATGGTTCATGGGGATATTAGGTTACTTTTTAATTTGGGTACCCACCTAACCTCTTCAAGTGTTTTAACAGACCCATCAAGATTCCATAATAAAATTGAGCATATGGAAATGATGTGAAAGCTCCTATTATTCACTAGAAATACTTCACCATTCTTGCCTTCCCTTCATTCTGTAAAGAATTCCTTCTTTGGGAACATGTGGAATGAACATCCTGAATCTAGGATCCATTCTTCTATTATGGCAGTGTAAATGAAATTTAACACATTAGTAGTGTCAAAGACTTGTTCAGCAAATATGGAATGGTCATTATAACTATCTTTATAATCATCCTTACTATATGGAAAATTTCTCTTAATACGTCTAGGTTTCATGCATTGAAAACATTTTAGTACCTTATTCCTAGACTTTCTTCTATATTTCAAACAATGACCCATATCCATTCTCTTACACCTTGACTCACTTTGGCCTCTAGATTCACCTCTTTCCCTAATATTTAAACTCAATGCCTCAGTTTTTACACTACCCCTCCTTTGAAGGTATTTAGAGAGAAAAACACATTTCACTTCTTCAAGGGTTAATGTGTCATTCCAATACATCATAGAGTCTTTAACCGAGATAAATGAATCATGTAACGACGTTAATAATATGATATATTGGTATTCATCATCTTGTTTAATATCAATTAAAGCTAGGTTTAACAAGATGTTATTAAATTAATCAATGTGTATCCTGATTGCAGTTACATGGTGCATTTTGAATGTATATAATCTCATCTTCTTATATAGTCTTCCAACAAGATATTTAGTCATATAAAGGGATTCCAATTTAGACGATATACCTATGGTAGTTGATTTATCTGCGACTTCTCTTTAAACTTTTTCTCTAAAATATAAAAGTATTAAACTACGGGATTTCCTATGGGTCTCCTCATGGACATCTACAAAAGAGGTATCAGCCTACCCATCAGGAAAAGCGGTGGTGATTTTCTTCCTTGATCCAACAAGGGCATCTATTAGGTCATTGTGATCAAACAAGGCTATCATATTAATTATCTAGAGATTACCATCATTCTCACCATAATACTTATCAAAATAAAATTTAGTTGAACACATGGAAATGAAAGAGTAGGATGTGATACCACATTTTGGGGTTGATTACATAAACCCTTAATAAACCAAGATCCACTATTTGGTTATGATGGAGATCAAACTGATGAGTTTAATTAACAGATTAGTAATAATTGTACTGGATCAAATTTACAAACATTCAATGCAAAAATGTAAATAGTATAATATATTTAACATGATTGGTCCCCAAGGGGACCTACATGCATGGAAAGAACACCACTAGGGAAACCATTTTATTAGGAAAACAAGAAATGAATAAAGAAGCAATAACAGACGCAAAGGCAGAAATTAAAGGACTGTAGAAACTATCCAAGGAGAAGGTGTGTGATAAACTATGTGGTAGTGGACAGTTTTTTCATGTACATTTAGTCTAATTCAATCCTGGATGGACTCACGCATGAAAAAATTAGGATACCAAAACATACATATCGAATAAAAGAAAAATCATTACATAACAAGGATCTATAAACAAGAACTTGGTAACGGTTATAAAAGATTGTAAATATTGTTACCACTTGATGTGTAGCCACCAAAATACCCAATGTCGAGATTATTCCAACTAAATATCTACCAGAGAAGTACTCTGGCTGCAGGAGGTGGCAATTACGGAGGCTACGGCGAGTGTGGGTGCCCAGAGGATCCTAGAATGGTCATTCTTCTATTTAGCAGATCCAGAGCAATGATACGCACACCAGGGGCTGTCTTGGAACCACAAGATAGGGACTACTGAAGCATACACATATCCAGGGAGAAAAAATGTGCAATCAATGCATAACAGAGATCCATCATTAATATTGAAGGAGGCATTGGATAAAGGTTGTGTGGATGGCCATGATCAAAAGGGGACATTCATAAAATCATAATTGATACAACGCACATGATGAATGGCATGAAATGATTGGTCGGGAACATATAGAGTCAATCCAGGCTGTGTGAAGAAACACACCAAGGGCTCACCATCACCATTGGATCAAAAATAATCATCAGTTTAGAATGAGCCTGCTAATAGGTAAGGAAAACATCGAACCGGATCAAGTGCACCATTGGTTTATAAAATAATGGCTGAACTGAATCCTAGAAAACCATGTACATATAAATGACATGCAACATTCACCAATAAAAAACTAAATTGTAATATTTCATTGCAATGAACCTGAAGGTGAATTTTTAACAACTATGGAGGAAGACCTAATGAACCACTATCACAGTCGACCGTCAAATCCATTCTCCATGAGATGATGAAGAACCTGAACTTGCTAATGCCTTATTGATTTCCCAAAAAAATCCAAATCCTTGTCACTATGAATAGATTCTCATCCAACCTCTTCTCCCCACCCCAAAAAAACATTAAATAACATCTAAATAACCAAAGAAAGAACCAAATTCATCATCGCTGCCCTTTCTGTGAAAGATGACGACACGACCACCCTAGATAAGCCACCCTTGGTGTAGAAGAAGATCCAAGGCTGAGGAAAATAATGATTAAAAAATGATATTCCATGTATGAAGAATCCAAACCACCATCCAAGAAGTTTTTTAAGAGATCTTATTTCTGCACCACCCTCGTTGAAACTGTGCTTTTGACCACATGTTTAAGGAAGAATCTCACCTCTAAAAAATGTCTAACAAGCACACTGGGAAACACTCCTCCAATACACCCACACAATTCACTAGAAAATTTATCTGATAAAATTCTTGAAGATATGCATAGGTTATCTTGAGAAACACTTACCCCTAACCAATGCCTGCTCAACTATATATTGTGTCTGACACCTGCCTTCCATAGGAGTATCTCAAAAAATTGAATGTGAGGAAGAATACTGCTAATTCATATATATAATCCTGCCTAGAACGATAAAATTATTCATCATCTTCCTACCTTATCACTATAATTTTCCTAGTCTCATTTTTTTAGTTTTCATTTTGTTCATGTTCAACAATGATGTTCTCCTCTCTCTTCGAATTATTCAGTTTTTCCCACTTTTGTGACATTCCAAAAATCTCAATCTACAAAACCCCTGAGAACTGACACATTTCTAGTGGTCTAGGAAGAATCATAATGATGATCATTTATTTATGAATTTAATTATTAATCTATCTCCACCCTGAATCTCGTGCGACGATGAATTTGAAAAATGATGGACAATTTTTTCACAATAAATTCCACTAAATTTTTTGCACTCCTCTAACTATTATGCACTAATTTATCAATTTAATGAGATTAAATTTCATACTAGTTATATAGTGTTATTATACTAGAATTATAGCACACTACCACTATTAGGTTTGTCAGTATGTTCATGAACATGATTGAAGAATGTTCTTAACAATTCATTGACGTAAATATGTGGAATTAATAACATTTTAGAGGATATCCTGAATATATTAGTGGTACAATATAAATGGGAAAAAATGGGTGGTGGGTAGGTGAATGACATTGAACCTGATAAGTGTATATTATGATTTTGAACAAAAGTAAATATTGACAGATCGTATCTGAATTCATTCCAATAGACATTTTCATTTCTCACATTTGTTCTATGTGCATATGTCCTTCCCTTTTCTTTCATTTTTGAATCAAAAAACAAATGACCCCCACATATTTTTTTGGGTTTATTTAATAATTATGAAAAAAAATATTAATATTTTATTTAGATTATGGAGCCAATGAAACACACACACTCTTTGGGATATCATCCTAATCAGACCAACCCTTCATTCAAAATTTTATTAAAATAAAAACTTGTGTTTGTCCATGGCATACACTAATTTTGCGATCAACATGGTGTTGTATATAATGAATAAGGTTATATATTCACTTCTAATTTTCACTATGTAAATATTTTTATAATTTAGAAATTAAACAAAAAATAGATCATTGCTTGGATTCAAAAAAGGTGGAAGAACATCTTCTTTTACTCAATAAAAAATCTAGAAGTGTTGTAATTTTACACATTAAATAAATAATGAATGAATTTTAACCAAACATATTGAATTATGTATCACCCAATGGAGAGTACCAGTTGATCATGGAAGAAAACCTAAAATAGTAAGAGAATGAATCCAAGAGGTGGAATTGATTAAGAATCCCTCTCTCCCACACATTTCTAAGATGATACCCAAGTAACTCGAGATGAAAAAATGGATGTTGAACACCTTGATAGAGATACTCAAACTCCGAACACTCTTTTATTTAATTATTTTCAAACTCAATTAGTAACTAACGTACCTTGTTTGGATGAAACATAATTAATACTATCAGAGTGTGTTTCAAAGGGACATCATTTTGATTATAAGTACTTCTATTATAATATTCTGAAAGATAAACATTATTATAAACTATTGTGTTTATGTTCTACTAATTATAATTTATTATTAGAGTCCCTCATTTCAGAAGAAGAAGAGAACCATCGCCATCAATCTGAATATCTACCAAAGTGAGGCACATTTGAAAAAATGATACAAGTGGGTTCTTGTGAAGGGGATAGAGCAGAAGTTGTTGTCTATGAGGTGGATAATTTTGATTTCAAATCCATTTTATTTGATTTTATACAATTTTTTTTACTATACCATTTATTAATACTGTGAACAATAATTGATGAATCACCCATTAAAAAACAAGTGGAGAAAAATTTGTGGAGGGATTTTAGGAGACCCCCTTAATCATTCTTCCATCCCCACATTTTGAGTTGTTTTACTCTACAAAGGGGAAGAAAATTCAGTAATCAATAAATGTGGGACACAAGGAAGAATAATAGGAGATCAGTTTTGGATGAATGAGAATATTATGGTTATTGCAATAGAAAATAAACCCCCATCTGATTTGGGATAAATATTAGACTGTCTTCGTATAGATAGTATACACTATATCAACTATTGTACAGTTTTACCCAAGAATCCCATCCATTATTTTGAATTTTTATTACTTTAATTTTTTATTTACTTTCTATTGGTATTCCTCAAGTGGAAAAAATCTCAAAGGCTAGATCAATGATGTCCACATGAAGAATATATATATATTACCTCAGACTTGATGGATAAATAAACACGAGGGTTTTTATTTCAATCCACACTATATAAGCACTAAAATTTGTAATCTTTCCTACTGGAACCAAAATATTAACTTTTGAACAGGTGTGGGGGATGGGATTCAATATGTAAAGTAGTATTTAATTTTTTTAGTTAATGTAGGGAAATTTAAAATAAATTTACATATAGATTTTTGTATGTATTTAGTAATTTCTAAAGTAAATATACATAAAAACAATCAAAAAACCTAAAAAGAGTTTTTTTAAAAACCTCTACTTCTAAATATTGTAAATGACGACCTTTATATAGTTTTTGAATTTAAAAAACATTATTTAAGATAAATTATAACACTCAAAGAAAATTAATGATCCCCAATTTATTGTTAGGATCTTAATCATAATATTGATGATTTAAAGGACAAATAATTGATTAAATTTATATGTTTTCATTTCCCATTATTTACATTCATTTTAATAAATTTTTATTGGAAATTGAAATCAAGAACCACTGGTGACTATCAGAAATTTAAATTTCTATTCTATTTGGTTTCTGGAAATTTTTGTCAACATATTTATTTTAAACTCAATTCTTGAAAGAGGATCGTGAGATGTTTTATAAATTTTAGGTTGTGATTATTCTATTTAAAATCATTGGAAATTGTGAGGAATATTCAATATGATTGAGCCATTCAATTAGAAAGCCCCCCATTTTTTCTTAAAATCTTCCTTGAACATTAATAAATGTTTTCCCATAGAAACCCACTAATGGACTAGTATGATGAATCAACATTATAATCTAATTTATCACTTACCCAAAATCTCCCTAAAAACTTTCATATTTGTTTCATTCTATTTGTGGGGAAAAAGGACTATCATATGTTTTTTTTTCTGGGATGAATTTCATTCTATGGGGTCTGTGAGAGGTGTTAGTCATCATTTTGGCGTATTTGAGAGAGGATAAAAAGTTTATTAGTCACATTATTTATATTTAATTTTTATCAACGCCATATCCTGTAATATAAATAAATAAATATATATATATATAATATATTAATTACAAAATGGGACGAATTTGAAATATTCATTGGACTCATTTGAGTGATTCATGCCACTAATCATTGAAAAGGTAATGATAAATATTCATTATGTGGAATATGATAACACCTTCGACTAAAAAATTTTTACATATGAAAAATTTATATAAAAATGTGGAGATTAGGATAAAATATTTTATGTATTAATTAAATGAATCATGATTAGAGAATATATATGACATTGGGTGGCATGTATTTCATAGGTGGGCACTAGACTAGATTCATCCATGCTTTTCTAAATAGATCATGCATTGTATTGAAATATTAAAACATACCACTTCCAACTAATTATTTTTTAAAACTTTCCCACCGCCCTCAAAGACACCAAAAAATGTATTTAGCAATTTTATGGTTGATTTTATTTTTCAATATACATGGTGGGAAGAGATAAGGATTTTTTAAATCTAATGGTATATAATCACTTCCCACATATGATCATAATTGCATATAAATCTAACATTTATAGTGATGATACACCATTTACTACATGCGATGTTGGTTAAAATGTGTTTTGCATGGATTTTGAGGGTTGGATTTGTTTTAATAAAATAATTTCATTCCCTTGAAACTAGAGACTTATATATATATACTAATGTAGACATTTTTTCTGACAAGTTTTATCTTCCTATAAAGGCACATGACCCCATACATTGTATCCCTTCACCATAATTGAATAAACCTCCGACCCCAGATCGGAATTTACCATCGCATCTCCCACCCCTCCCCGATTCCTCTATACCCACTCTAGGGTTCCTACACCCCTCCCAAAATCCCCCCTCCTAGAATCCCCTCTCTCGCTCCCTTATTCGAATCCCCTCTCTAGAAATGACTCCAACTCCATGTGATCCTCCTTTGACTCCTTCATGTTCGGCTCCTCTGCCCTCAGCTCTTTCGTCTTCGGATCATCCGTCTACAACTCCTCCTTTTTCGTCTTCTCTGTCTTCGGCGCCAACATCTATGGATCATCCACATAAAGATTTCCACCAGGTATTTATAAGGTGCCAACTTAATTTTTAATGTTGTATCCACCATTCCCTACTTTGTAATGTCCGACTTGCAATTCCAATCTATTGTTGTTAAGATACCTGAATCATTTTTACTGCTTCTTCACACCCTCATACGAAATGTGCAGTAATTGTCTCTTTATTGTAATTCAACTTTCATCCAACCTGCTGCTCCATTCCCTCCATACCACAGTCAACTTATCCACCTTCTCCTAATATAGGGTTTTACCACATCTTATTTTAATTCAAGACAACTTGTCATTTTTCTCTAATGCATCCTAAAACATGAAATTTATCCCCATCATAGTGCCAAATGTTAATCCCCCTAATAATATTATGATTATGATTTCAAAGGCACTAAATGTTTTAGGGAAATTTTGTTTTTGGGCATTCTCATTGTCCATTTCACAAGTTAATGCAGTGACATCCAATCTGGTTGACTGGGTTTGATGCAAAATTATTGTAACCTGGATGTGGTGTGTTGTGACTGGAGGGAGGGGCTTTATTGCGTGATGTTTGGTGGAAATCCTTTAATGATGAGGCATGGGTCCTGGAACTGTAAAAACATCAGAATTATCTGGTATTATACCCTTCTCTTTGTCATCTGGTTTGGTTGGATGGATATTGAATGCCTTTAAAAAAACTGTAAATGAACATGAGACTTCTAATGACTGCACACAATATTATAACTATCATCATTTTATTCTTTAGATTAGTTGGAAGGGTTTTCTTGAATGACAATGATACGATTTCTGCATATCTCCCTTCGATTTCTCCTATCAGGGTTTATATATCCTGGAGTATCTAATTCTATATAACCACTGTTTCAATTATCTCAGATTTCCTCCTATCCAAAGAAACATAGGAATCTCAAATCCCATAACATATGAACTAAGTAAATTATACTTCCTCACATGATAACTTATGTCTACCATTTTGTGGGGTTTCTTCGATTACATATTGTTAGCCTCCTCTAATTTGTATTTGGTATGATTTATTGGTTTTTATTTATTATCATCTATATTGTCACATTTTCCTTAGTTATGTTTTAGTTTTTTTGACTTATTGAATAGGATATAGATTATTTGGTTTGTTATTTATAACTATTGGGTTTCATTGTTTCATTTATTTAATATTTCCTCAATTCCTTTTATTACTATTTTTTCTAATTTTTATACATTATATTTCTAAATCTTTAGTTGTTATGTATAGATATTTTTCAATGTGTCAGTTGAAAATCAATAAAAAGGTACAATGTGATTATCCATTATGTTTTCTACTATTTTAACTCTCTCAATATTTATTAAAATTGTATAGAAATATTTTGTAGCACTAATTTATTAATTCAAAATAATCAGTAGTAATCAAAATTTTTGATCCTTCATACAAGGGGATATGGTGGTGATACACTATATTTTAGAGAAATACACCATCCTGGAAGGTACAATGTGATTATGATTTAATAAATTGCATCTTTTTTAACCTCACACACCCTTATTTTTACAATTAAATTCTTTTGTGTATATATTTTGTTATATTTTTTTTTGTTTCCAAACTATCTCCATTATGTTGACATTCACAATTACAGTGTTCCGATTTCAATGTTCATTACTAATAGTTATTATTTGAGAAGTATGTTACATCATATATATTATTTCTCAATGGTATAATTATTTTTCATATAAAATTATTGTTTACTAATATTGTGATGATGTATTAGAAACTTCAACAACTATTAGTTCTAATTTGAATAGTGTGTTCCTTTATAAGTTATTTTTTTGAGGAAATTTTAAAATTTTCACATATGATCAAAGCATTACAACTTCTTTAGAATTAGAATGGTTGATAAATCATTAGTAAACATTACCGGTTTTAGGATGGTCTTGATCCTAAATATAGGGTCACCGGGTGGAGTCACACTACAATTTGGAGAGATACACCATCATGGAAAGGGGAGTAGTGACTCATTTTAGAGCTGTGTATCATTAAAAATTAGTTTCAATACGCATTTTTGGAGTTGTGTATCATTATGGTGGTGTGAATATCTATTAAAGATGCTTATCATTGTTGAATGACTCCAATTAGGGAAAAGAAATCTGTTCTCCACTCTGCTTACATGACACCACCAAATCCTGCTTACATGAGAAATGCATCATTATTACCTTGGAAAGAACATTAAAAAATTTCATACAAGTTGAAGCATAAAAGATTCGAGATTATTTATATATGTGTGTATCCCTATTAGTTATAAATTGATATTTTTGTATTTCTTATTGAATTGTATCCTTATTGCAAAAAAAAATGTGTTCTTACAGTTATGTTATAAGTATTTCAGGATTTCATACTAAAGTGCTCCATTTTTTTCACACATAGTATGTTTTCATATATATTAATGTACATGAAAGTAAATATATTTGATGAATGTGTAAGTCCTCAACTCGTGGCTTATTACATGTTCATTGACCACTACAACTCTTGACAACTAAATAACCAGGTACACCACCCTATTTGATTTCTAGAAATGTTTTCTTATGTGTCATCAAGCATTTAACATCCAAAGATAAATAGTTATTGTTATTTTTACTAAATCTGAATTTTAATGTTTTAGAGAAGTAAATATTTTTTCAGAACATATAGTCTTCTATTTTCTTTTATTAGTGGATCATGTAACTTAATTCAGCAACATATAACTTTTTAGAGCAGTGGAACAAGTTTTAGCATGTGAATCATGCATTTGTTTTGATACTGGATCATGTTATTTGTTCGTGCATTGGATCATGTCATTCATTAGATCAATGAATCATTTTAAAGGAAAATATTAGGACCTTTAGAGAAATTTCTGTGTTATGTAACAAATAGATAATTCTATTTGTAAAAAAAATTAATTATCAAGATGCAGTGAATATCCAAACCATCCATGAATAGTCTTTTTAGCCACACTAATATCTTCACTGTATGTATTTTATTCCCATATTGTATTAGTAAAAAATATTAAGTATCACAAAATTTATTCAATATATTATTAGAACAACATAATGCAGGCCATTACCTTGGACTGAACATTAAAAAATTTCTTACAGGTTGAAGAATAAAAGATTCGTGATTATTTATATATGTGTGTATCTCTATTAGTTATAAATTGATATTTATGGATTTCTTTTTGAAAGGTATCCTTATTGAGAAAAATGTGTTTTTAAAGATATTTTATACATATTTCATAATTTCATTTAAATTTTATCCATTTTTTTACACATATTATGTTCTCATAAGCATTAATGATTGTGCAGGTTAATATATTGGATGAATATATACGTCCTCTAAGATTGAACCCAGCACTGAACACATGGTTTTCTCTAAACTGGAACCTTGCACTGAATCATTTGATGGTAATGTTATAACTACATATTGATCCATCCATTTATTGTTTTTAATTTCAAAATGGTGGTTTCATTTTATTAATTAATTTACCTTGTTTCATTTTAGCCTTTCATTTTAAAATGTAAAATGAAAATTGTATAGAAGACTGAAGGACAAGGTGAAAGAAGTCATTTTTCAGACACATTTCATCTTCCTAAAAAAGTGTTTTTACGGATATGATATACATATTTCTGGATTTCGTATTAAAGTGCTCCATTTTTTACACAAAGTATGTTTTCTTAAGCATTAATGTTTGTGCAGGTAAATATATTGGATGAATATGTATGTCCTCTAAACTGGAACCTTGCACTGAATCATGTGAAGGTGAGGTTTCAACACCATATTGATCCAACCATTTACTGGTTTTCATTTTTAAATGGTGGTTTCAGTGTATTAATGACTTTACCATGTTGCATTTTACTCTTTAATTTTACAATGTAAAATGAAAATTGTATAGCAGCGTGAAGGACAAGGCTATAGTAGGGATTTTTCAGACACATGTCAGATTCATGAAAAGGTGTTTTTACAAATATTTTATACATATTTAAGGATTTCTTATTAATGTGCTCCATTTTTGTTACACATAGTCGACATTTATAAGAATTAATGTTTAGGCCGGTAAATATGTTGGATGAATATGTACGTCCTCTAAGCTGGAACCTTGCACTAAACACGTGGTTTTCTCTAAACTGGAACATTGCAATGAATCATGTGAAGGTGATGTTGCAACAACATATTGATCCAACCATTTACTGATATTCATTTCTAAATGGTGGTTTCAGTGTATTAACGACATTACCATGTTGCATTTTAGCCTTTCGTTTTACAATGTAAAATGAAAATTGTATAGCAGCGTGAAGGACAAGGCTAAAGGAGACATTTTTCTAACACGAGTCATCTTCCTAAAAATGTGTTTTTATAGATATGTTATACATATTTCAGGATTTCTAATGGAAGTGCACCATTTTTGTTACACATATTATGTTTTCATAAGAATTAATGTTTGTCCAGTTAAATATATTGGATGAATATTTAGGTCTTCTAAGCGGGATCCTTGCATTGAACATGTGTTTTTCTCTAAACTAGAACCCTGCATAAAATCATGTGAATGTGATGTTGCAACAATATATCGATCCATCCATTTACATGTGTTTATTTCTAAATGGTGGTTTCAATGTATTAATGACTATACCATGTTTCATTTTAGCCATTCATTTTACAATGTAAAATGAAAATTGTATAGCAGCGTGAAAGACAAGGCTACAGTTGATAGATAATCAATGTTGTGAAGGCATTTTCTTCCCTTCAGTTCTGGATTGGAGGAATCCCAATGTATAGTTCATGAATTTTTGGAGATCCTAGAATAGTTGATAGCAGGTTTTTTGTTCAATTTTTCTTCTTGATATTTTACTGGCTTTTCCTCAATGTGTTTTTTGGATTGTAATCTTTCTCAATCCCTACTGGTGTAAATTCATTGCATCTCTAGTTTTTTTACTTATACATTTGTTTTTTTAATAAATTCATTTGGGGAAAGAATTGGGTGACCAATTAATGTCACCACTTTTATATTGGATGTCAATATATCAATGATACAATTTTAATATTCAATGTTATTTTATCTTATTTGAATTTAATGATAACTCATGCCTTCTATTTTTTCATGTTCAAAATGAATTACCATTCCTCCACATTAATCATTTAAGTTTTCTACTATTATAATAATGTCTATGTTCTCTAAATCTTTCAATATGACCTACCACTAACTTCTATAAAAACAAATATTTTTTAATATTCATTTGTAAATTTTTATAATATTAATCCATTTTGAAAAAAAAATTGATTTATAGTGTTGTTCCAAAGCACGAGAGGGGTACTAGTATATGATGAATGTTGTCAATTTTTTATTAATTGAACTGAAAATGTTTCACTAGTCTATTCTAAATAATTCAGATTTTGTTAGAAGAATATATTTTTATTTCATTGAATGTATTTAATTTAAATTGAACAGCGATTAAAAATTTATTTTTTACTGTAAATATATTATATATATTTGAATTAATGAAATTATATGATAATTTTCACTACTAGTGAAACAATTACAATGCAGGGTACTGATTTGAGTTGAAATTTTAAAATAATTTATCACTTTTACCTAACAATTAACAGATAAATTCAATCAAATATAGTGTAAATATTTGTTTTTTTGAACTATTAGAAATATATACATTAATTTATAAATTATGTTAAGTACTCTATATTAATTATTTATTCATTTTTAGAGAAAATTAAAATGGATTACCAATATATTAATGAAAATTAATTTTATTCGGAATATAACATGGAATACATTCATAAATGTATTTTTTGAGATTCAATTAGTTTACAAATTTTTGAATTAAATGTTATCAAGAATATATTTTTAAAATTTAAATTAAAATGTAAATTGTGTTTTTTATAAAATTTTATATTAAAAAGGAAATTTTGAATTTTTTTAATGTATTTGGAATTGATTTTATGAAGGATAAAATTTTTATTTAAATGATTTAATATATGAAATTGATCGAAAAAATTTCTGCACTAAAATTGTGGTTTTTAAAAAATACATCTCAAAAAGAGAAAAATTATCAATGTGATCTTGCCTAGAAAAACCAACTGAGGGAGGATACATAATGTGAATAACCCTTCATCTCACACCCCAACCATAGTATTCATTTTTTTAATTTATTTCTCTATGTTGTATCTTTTGGTTGAGGTTCATCTTGAGTGTCCAATAAAATCCGTTGTGTTTTCTTTGTTTTAGACTTCTTATAATCATATTTATGCTTATCCAGTGTGTTATAGGGAGAAAATGGTATTTTGGAGATTTTGTGACACCAACGATGTCAATATATTGTGTTTAAATCAATGAAGTATCATTGGTTTGGTCTTCCCTAGTGTGTGGAGTGTTATATTATGGGTTTTGGCCAATTTTTTGGGTCGCACAGTTTGACAACTGTCTGTCTAGTCCAAGAAAATTTAACCTACAAATATGTACATTTTTCCAATAGTCTTCACTCGGTTTACAAAAATGTGCAGAAACACCGTACAATCCATTATAGGCTTAATAACCTTTAACCTAATAATAAATCTTGGGTTATTCCATATCACATTGGAGTCCATATGTGTTGTTTATCTACCAGATCCCCCCCCTTCATTCTTCATCATATTGGGACACTTTTTGGGTGATTTATCAAGAAAGGTTAGTGATTATTCATTGTTTCTTCATCAAATCTTCCACATTACTATTACCCTCTTCCTCCTCTCACAACTCATGGTTTTATATTGGCTTGGAAACCTTTTGAAATAACCATGTGGTTAGAGATAGTGTATTTATTTCAATTTCTTTTTTTAGGGTGTGTGGTTCATCCACGGGGCTCAGTTCATCCTTCTCTTGAAGTTTCATCGTTTCTTGTACACCGCTGAGGTTGGTGTTTAACTTATTTTCCATTCTGACACATTCCATTACTGCTCATACATTTTCAAATAATATGAATACATTTTTCTCATGATTGTGTTATTCTTTCCTAATTTGGTATGATGTTTTAATGTTGGAAATAATTTGTGGAAGTGGTTTTTAAAGGGGATTCTCTAATTTTAAAACAAGGTATGCACACTACGTGTTTTCTAAAATATCTATTATCTCTTTAAAATGAAATTGATCATTTTTATTAGTATCAAACACTTATTTTATTATGTTTTCATTGTTGGATTCTGTATTTGGAATTGTACGTCTGAAATTGGTGATTTTTATGGGATGGCCCATATTTGGGGTTTCTTCTTTTGTATAGATAACAAAAAAAATTTCATTAAAACTTATTTTTGGGTAACTTCACAGAGGCTTGTGGTGAACCATTGGATGTGGGAACATCTATGGGTGATTATAATTCACACATTAATGGGAACATAGATGATATGGTCTTGAATAAAATTTACTCAATTCAATGACCTGGATTTCAAAACACTTATCCCCCTCTCCCTCTATTTGATTCAAACTCTCAATGTTTTACAAAGTGCCTCTTGGTTTTCTAAGGATACGAATTTGGTTTCAAGTTTTTTTAAATGTATAAACTTTTAAGTATTTTGGAACACGATTGATTTATAAATGGTTTCAAGGATCATAGGGAATTATAAACATTTAGATGGTGGTAGAAATGATTTCAAATTATTTTGGTAAATGTATTTGGTAATGTAAAAATAAAAGGACAATTGAGAATGTTTTTTGAGTTATATTTTTTTCTAAATTGTGGATTGGTTTGTTTAGAAAATTCTTGGATAAATGGTGTTACTCATGGTTATGGAAGTGATTTGTGAAGGTATTTTTGGGCATATGTTTTCAAGAATGGTTATGTGATGTGGAAGTGTGTGTTTATTAAATGTGATGCTTTGTTTGGTTGTTAAATATGGTAAGTGGTGTTAAGTGATGTGTGAAACAATATTTATCACAAAAGGGAACACTTTGTATCTAGGTATGTGGAATAAGACTTGTATTCTTGTGAGCTGGTAGTGGCCTCATCCTTGTTTCAGTTAGAAAGATTGGTGATGACAACACTAACTAGACTATGATGATTTTTTGGGACCACTAGGCCATAGGGGTTTTCCCTCCTAGTGGCACATTCACGAGAATGTTATAGGTTTTGTTTAATTTAACACTGATATATGATATACCTAGGGAACCAAAACTTGCTAGTTCCTAGGAGTTGTCTTGTGACTAGTTATATTTTTTTATAATGTACTTACCATTAGTATATGGTATGTTTGGTTGGTAATTTAAAAATCAAGTGAATTCCCTATAATGTTTTTTTCTTTTAAATTTTTTCCACATAATGTTGTTTCCCTTGAAAATTTTCTCTATAATTATTTTGTTCGGTTTTTTTACAAAATGGTAGTTTTCATGAAAAATGGATTCTGGTGGGTGTTGGCCTTTAACACAGGAACGTTCTGTTTCATTAATAAAATGGGAAAATATATTTTTTTTGTAATTTTATTTCAAACTAGTGTAAATGTACTATTTTGGGAAAGGAAAAAATTGTAATTTTTGGGGATTAGCTACTAATCTGTTAGCTCACTCCATACTAATACCACTGGGTGTCGGTATACCCAATCTATATTGTAGGTTTAACATTTGTTTTGGTTTCTTGGAATAGGTGATCATGGTTGTAGTGGTTTTGGTCTTGTGTTTGTATTTGAACAAGAGATCACAAATAGATAGCTATAAGTTGTTCTAGTTTTAGTTTTTTCTTAGTTTCATTTTTCTTGTTTTAGTTTTTAGTATATTTTGTTGAATATAATATTTGGATTGGATATTTTGTTATTTATGTTTAGTTGTTGTTTGTTACAGCATTCCCATTTTGATTAGTTTATTTATTCGATCTTTGTGATGGATATAAAATTTTTCCCAGTCGATTTATATCTGATTCCCGAAAATAGTTTCTTTCCTTTGGGGATCCGGAACGCCCTTCGGTCCATGTTGTACACCAGCTCGGGTGACCACTATAGGGTTTACCCGGGTTGGTTCATGACAAAAATGGTATCCAAGAATGCCCTTGTTCATTGAGGTGTCTTGTAGTTGGAGATAAGGAATTCCAGGACTGGAGTGGTATTTTCAAGAAGGGAATCATGAACCTTTATTGGTTCTAAACCTCGAGTTACCTAAGGAAGTCAGATATTTTATTCTATTATCATTGTTTGGATTGAGGGATGACGATGAAGGTGAATCGATGTCACATTGTGATCTCACATAGCGTAGTGACCCATGTGGAGTCCCTATACAAGGTTCAATGTTCTATTAGTGTAATTAATTCCTTATGTAATGACCCACTACCATGTTACTAGTTTAGGCATAGACTCCAGTCCCTCCTTCGGGTAGTTTGGTGTATGTTGAGATCGGTTCTAGTTCCTGTTAGTGTGGGTGGGTTTTGAAATGAAAATTGGTTTCAAAATGGGAAATGATTTCCTTCATGTTGTATTAAAATTTTTAAAATTTTATATAAAGAAAAGTGCATTGGATTAAAATTTGTTAAATTTCTGGGTTATTATGAGGGAAAAGAAATGTGTAACCCTTGGTACTCCTCATTAAAGTTCACATATGGAAGAGTATGTATTAAATGTGAATGGTTGAATATCTGTGTAGATGATGTAATAATAAATGTATGAACACGTGTGTGAAGGTTCATAGGATTCCATAGGTGGGTGTTTGAAATAAAATCCTTTGCCTTGTTTTTCATAAATGGTTTTTTAAAAAATTGATTTTAGAAGATGGTTTTTGATTTATAAATCTGGTTTTTTTATGAATACATTCCTTTTTTTGGAATGTGGACTTCAAATAAGGTGGTTTTGAATATTAGAATGGAAATGGTATTTCAAAAGGAGGATTTTGTTTTTGTTTGTATGAATTTAGTTTACCATACTATTATTTTGGCTCAAGATATTCCTTTAAATTGTGTTTCACTTTGATGTTGTTTCTTTGGCTTTATGTTTTGATGTTTATCAGAGTATATTTCCCAAAAAGCCCCCAAAATTCTTTGTGATTCATGCATAGACCTTGTTTTTATCGAGTGTTTCCTATTTTTTCAAAATTATCAAGGTACGTTAGAGGTATTGGTGTGGATTGATATTGTAGATTGTGTCATCATATCATTGGTAACACCTACAGTCATTGGATTTAACACTATTTTGGGGATGATTGAGGGTCCATCTTTGGATGAATGGGAGATTCTATTCCCACAATTTATGCAAGTTGGAATGACATGGGATTTTTTTGAGTCTCTATTTTCCCAATTGTTCATACATGAGGTGGTGATGATGAAAAGAAGGGAAGAGTTCATTAGTAGTCAACATGGATTGTAGATTTTGAAGGTTTATGCTGAACACATGAAGGATATTCATTCCTTTCCTCCATTGGTAGTTGGTTTCCAGAGCATAGGTAGTTGTAAATATGGTGTCTCTTGTTATTTGTGAAGTGTTCCTATCTGGTGGGGAGTGCATGATGGAGGAACCAGTCTCTAAGGAGACAAATTATATGATCTTGGATTCTAGTTCTTCATATCACTTGTTGGTGTTCCATCAGTGTTTCCAGTCTAGGCATTCGAAGATGTCTTTTCGCCTCACATTGAAGACATATTACTGTTGTGGTCGTTTGGGTTATCTAGATAATTTTAGGACGAATCATCACCTAAAAAAGACATTATTATATAAGGATGCTAGTAAATTACTATGAGGCTAAAGATTCTACGACATTCAGATCCCCATACATACGTCACAGGTGAAGCTCGTGCACTGTCAGGAGTTTCTAGTGGTGTGTGGAACCTCGGTCTTGTTCTTATTTTCTTACTATTTTAAGTTCACTGTTTCACAATAAGTAATAGTTTAATTATTCTATTTCACCCCAAGCAACTAACTCTATATAAATGTTTCCTTTGGAATTTTTCATTTACCATTGAGTTTGTCTTGACTTCATATAGGGAAATCTTAGTTTTATCTTTCAATAGAGATCGTTTAAAAATTCATCGGGTTCGTAGAATTGATTTTTGCGGTTTTGGTTTGTGTGGGAGGTTCCATGTTTCAATCACCGTAGTTTCCACCTTGTATAAAGAAGTATGGGTTAATACCCTGTCAAATTTTCTTAAATTTAGGATGTTTCAGGTGAATTTTTATCTGGCACATGATTTTCACATGGTTAGGGAAAACCATGCACCTTGACCAGGTAACAATGATAATTTATATCATTTTAGGATATAAGATTTTTGATTGTTTGGAACACCATTTTGAAATAGTAAAGCCAAGCCTTGTGTGGTGCCTCTTCTTTCCAGTAGCTTGCACACAGTTGGCACATGATTTGGTAAACCATTCATCAAAACCACGTGATCTTCTTGGATATTTTAAATATAAAAATCCTAACATCCTAGTAGTGGTGAGTGTTTTTTTTGGGGTTTAAATATTCCCTTTTTATTTAAATTATTATGGTGGGGAGAACCCTTTAATGTTCTCTCCTCATCCTTACTCTTATGTTGTATAATCCTCTTGATCAATCAGGTGTAACTTTTGGATTGAATAGTCACCCCTTAGTTCATGGTTTCTCTTGGATTTGATAGGAAATATATTCATTTCTAGGTTATCTTTTTGTTGGGTGAATCTTTGGGGAAGAAAATGTTTTGGTGTGCTGAATTGTCACACCCTGACCACAGTTTTCATTTGATTTTATTTATTTCTCAATATTGTATCTTTTGGACGACGTTTAGCATGAGTTTCCAAAAAAAGTATTTTTGTTTTCTTAGTTTTGTTTTTCTCTTAATCCTATTCGTAGTTATTGTGGGTGTTATATGGAGAAAAATTGAATGGTGGAGGGTTCTTGACACCCACGGGGTCGCAATATTATGTTTAAATCATTAAAGGATCATTGGGTGGGTCTTCCCTAGTATATTGGGTGTCATTTGTGGGTTTTGACCACGTTTTGTGGTGACATAGTTTGATAATGGTTTTCCCAAACCATACCATATAAACATGTAATGTTTCATTTCTTTCGAGTATCATTTGAATGGTTTGCGCACCATTTATAGAATTGGGTAGTAAGACCATGTAGTCCATTACAGAGCTTAATAAATTTTAACCTAAAACCCATTTTTGGATGATTACAACTCCCATTTGAAACCATATGTTTTTTCTATTGACCACAGGGATTCCCAATCATTCGTCTTTATTTTGGGGTACTTTTGGGGTGGTTTCTCAAGAAAGATTAGTGATTCTTCAGGATTTCTTCATCAATATTCCCCATTCCTCTTCTCCATTTCCACCTCTCTCATATCATAGTTCCCTTTTGGATAGGAAATCATTTTTCAGAACCCAAGGGTTAGGTTTTGTGGATTTTGGTTTATTTCCTTGATGTTAGGGTGTGTGATTCATCCTTGGGGCATAGTTCATCCTTCAATTCAAGTATCATCACATCATCACATTGTTGAGGTAGGTGTTTCTATTATTTTTCATTCTGAATAATTTCATTGATGATTTTATATTTTTAGATAATAATAAAAAGTTTTTTTTAATTCTCTTGGTATGTTTTCCCTTATTTTTATGATGTTTTTAGGTTGTAAAAAATTTGTGGTAGTGGATTATAAAGGGGGTTCTCTAATTCTAACACATGGTATGCACACTATGTGATTGGTAAAATGTCTATTGTCTCTTTAAAAAGAAAATTTTCATTTTTGATGGTTTCAAACACTACTAATACTATGATAACATTGATGGAATGTGTATTTTGTGTCGTATGTATAAAATTGGACTTTTTATTGAATGACAGATTTGTGGGGTTCTCTGTGTTGGTTTTATAACATGTGGTGTTTCATTAAAAATTATTTGCGGGTAACTTCACATAGAAATGGGGTTAACCATTGGATTTGGGCACATCCATGGGTGCATGGAATGAACACATGGATGTGTACACAAATGATAATGGCCTATAAAAAAATTTACACAATTGAAAGACCCAAATTTCAAAAAATTCATTCCCCTATACCTCTTTTATCATAAAACTCTCAATGTTTTACAAATATTCTCTTGGTTTTCTAATGATATTAAAGTGGTTTCAATGTATGTTTAAAACTATGAAACATTGGGTATTTTGGAACATAGTTGGTTTCTAAATGGTGTAAATGTATGTTTGGCATTGAACACATGATGATGGTTTTAGAAATGATTTAGAAATATTTTTGTAATTGTATTTGGGTATGTAAACATAGAGGAACTTTTGGAATGTTTTTATAGTTTCATGTTTTTTCTAAAATGATGAAAGGCTGGGTTTGTAAATTCATGGGTTAGAGTCATAACTCTTGGTTTTTGAAGTGATATATAATGGTTTGGGTGTGATTATGTTTTAAAAAATGTGTTTGGGATGTGAATGTGGTGGTTTATGATATGTGACGCTTGGTTTGGTTACTAAATTTCGTAACTGGTTTTATGTGACATGTAAAAAATTATTGAGCACAAAAGGGAATCCCAGGATTCTAGGTGGGTGTACTTGGACTAGTATGATAGTGATCCGGTAGTTTTTTCATCCCTATTTCACTTATAAAGATTGACGATGACAATAGTAACTAAACTATGATGATATTTGGGGACCATAAGAACATTGGGGTTTTCCCTACTAGTGTCTCATGCATGATAAGGTTATTGGTTATGTTTTCTTTTACACTAATATATAATGTACCAAGTGATCCACAACTATCTAGTTCCAATGAGTGTTCCCATGACTAGTTCTGATTAGTTATACTGCACTTCCCATTGGCATATGGTATGTTTGGATGGTAAATTAAACAGAAACTGAATTTCCATTAATGTTTTTTTTCTTTATAATTATTTACCATTTAATGTAATTTGCCTTTCAAAATGTCACTTGGATTATTTTTTTTTATATAAAATAATAGTTTTCTTAAAAAAATTCATTGCGGTGTGTGTTGTCCTTTAACACAGGAAAATTGTGTTTGTTTAATTTTTTTTGTAAAATATATTTTTTTAAATTGAATTTCAAACTGCTGTTATTGGAAAATTTTGGGGAAGTAAACACTTGGACTCTATGGTGATTTAATATTGAGCTATTATATGACACCCAACCTATACCACATGGTGTTGGTATAAGCAAAATATTTTACAGGTTCATCATTTGTTCTGGTTTCACAGCTCAGGTGCTTATGGTTGGAGTAGGATTGGTATTGTTGTTGGAGGTGACAAAGAGTTGACATTATGATAGAGGTATCTTGGTCTAGTTTATTTTTATTTCACAATTTCATTTATCTTATTTTAGTTTTCAGTTCGTTTAGTTGTATATAATGGTTAGATCATCTGTCTATTTTTTTGTTCATTTGTGGGTTATTACTGTGTGATCAGTGTAATTAGTTTATTTATTCTATCCTAATTATTGGGCCAAAATCAATCCCACTAGATTTATATATGAGGCTCGACACTAGTTGTTAGCCCGTGGGGATCAGGAGTGCCCTTCAGACCATGCCACAAACCAGCTTCGGTGACCAGTACAGGGTCTTCCCGGGTTGGGCCATTAAAAAATGGTATAATAGAGGGCCATTTTTTGGGTGTCTGGTAGTTGGATATTAGGACATTCAAGATTCAATATGTATGTAATGGAAGGGATTCATGAACCCTTTCATGTTCTAAACCGTGAGTTACTATGGGTAGTCATAGATTTGAATCTTTTGACTTTTTTTTGGATTGACAGATGAGAACAGAGGTGAATCAGTGTCATTTTGTGATCACACATAGAGTAGGGACCCATGTGGAGTCCTTGTACAGGGTTCAATTTCCTCCTACTGTAATGGTGTACTTTGGGAATGACTCATTGCAAGGTCTCTAGGTTAAGCATAGATTCTAGTCCCTCCTTCTAGTAGTTTGTTGCATGTTGAGTTCCGTTCTAGTTTTGGCAGTGTGCATGTAGTTTTGAAATTATTTTTTTAAAATGGAAAATGATTTCGTTAAAGTGGTTTTTAATTTGGTAAAATATGTTTAAAAAAATGTATTTTGGATTGAAATTTCTTATATTCTAGGGTTTTGATGAGGGAAATGAAATGTGTAACCCTTGATAGTCCTCATAAATGTTCACATATGTATGAGTACATATTGAAAGTTCATGTTGGTACATCTATGTGGATAATGTAAGATGAAATGTGTGACGTTTCATATGATGACACGGGTAGGTGTTTTTAATCATTGTCTTATCCTTGTTTTTCTATAGTGATTTTTGAAATAGGATCAAGATTTCAGAAGTTGGTTTTTATTTTATATTGGGGGGTTTGGTTTTGTAATGTGTGGATTTTTATTTGGATGGTGTCCTTGAAATAATGAATTTTTAAATTATAATGGAAATGGGATTTTGAAAGGAGTATTTGGTAGTGTTTGTTTGATTTTGGATTGAGAGCCTGTTATTTTGGCTCAATATGATCCTTTCTATAATTTTTTTATTGGAAGTTGATTATTAGCTTGCTGTTTTGATGTTGATCAGAGTATGCCACCCAGAAAAGTAATTAAAATTCTTAGTGAGTTAGGTACATCTGCTAGTTCTTAACAAGTGTTTCCTATTTTCTTCATGATGATCGAGTTATGTTTGAGGTAGTGGTGTGACTTGAAGTGGTAGACTAAATCTTTATATTGTTGCGAACTCCTGAGGTTATTTTAGTTAGTAATGTTTTTAGGGTTGATTAAGGGTCCATATTTGGATGAATGGGAGTTCCATGACCCACAATCGATGCAAGTTGGGATGACAAGGGAAATATTTGTGTTAGTCTTTGTATGATTGATCATAACTGATGGAGTGAAAATGAGAATTAGGGAAGGGTTCATGATTAGTCAACAAGGCATGTAGATGGTGAAGGTTTATATTGAACAATTAATGGAGAAGGTTTCCTTTTCTCAGATGGTAGTCAGTTTCCAGAGCACAGGAAGCTACAAATCGAGTGTATCTTATTGTTCATGAAGGTTCCCTATCTGGAGTGGAGTGCATGCTGGTGGAATATGCCTCTAAGGACCCATATTCTATGATCTTGGAATCTAGTTTGTCATATCTATTTCTAGTGTTGCATTTGTGTGGCTGATCCAGTAATTTGAAACCATCTTTCCACTTCGCTCTGAAGACCTTCTACCATTGTAATCGTTAGGGTCATATAGATAAGTTATACCAGAAGCGTCGCTCGAAGATGACTTTATGATATAAGGATTTTAGGTTATGATTGTGATGGAGGAGATGGTTCATCCATTAGATCCCCATCCAGAGGTCTCTGAGTAAAGCTCATGCACAGTCAAAAGTTATCGGTGGTGTGTAGAACCTCAGTCTAGTTCTAGTTTTCTTGCTGTTGTAAGTTTACTAATTCACATTAAATAATGATGAACTTATTCTATTGTAACCCAAGTGGTTGAGACTATCTAAATGTTTACTTTTTAATTTTTCTTTATCCTTTGAGTGTGTATTTACTTTGTGTAGGACAATCATATTTTTAACTTTTAGTAGTGCTCGTTTGGAGATTCTTGAGTATCGTATAATTGATTTATTGTGGGTTTGTTTTGGGTGGGAGGTTACCTATTGGGGTGGAAATAGTTTCCATATTGTATAAGGATTATCATATTGATACCTGGTTAAAAATTTCAACTTTTGGATGTTTTGGGTGAACTTTTTTCCAGTTCATGGTTTGCGCAAAGTATGTTGAAATTGTGAACCTTTCTCAGGTAATCATGTGACTTGATATTATTTTTTTAGAGAGGCATATGTAATGATTGGAGCATGGTTTTGAAACTGTGTGGCTAAGCCTTGTGGGGTGCCCCTTCTTTCCGGAAGATTGTCTATTGTTGGAGTACGATTTGGTACACCATGAAACCAAACTATATGAGGAAACTAGAAATTTTAAATATTAAAATCCCTGGTTCCTATTTGTGGTGAGGTTTTTCTTTCTGGTTCAATGTTTTTCTTTATTAGTAGAGTTGTTTTGGTGGGGAGAATCCTCTTGTGTTATCCCCACATCCTCATTATTATGATATGATTTCATCTTGATCGGTCAGGTGTGACTGGTGGGGTGAATAGTCTCCTAGGGGTTTATGGTTTCTCTTATCTTTGATTGGGTATGTATTTGACTTTTAGTTTACTTTCGGTTGGGTGACTCTTTTGGGGATAAAGTATAGGTGGTGGATAGAATTGTCGGACCCTAACCACAATTTTTAATTTTTTTGTTTATTTCTTAATGTTGTATATTTGGGTTTTGGTTCATCTTTAGTGTCCAAAAATTGTCTTTGTGTTCTCTTTTTTCTTTTCTTCTAATCAAATTCATTGTTATTATGAGTGTTATAAGTAGAAAATGTAATGGTGAAGAGTTTGTGACACCCAAAGTGTCATTATATTGTGATTAAATCATTGAAGGAGCATTGGATAGGTCTTACCTAGTGTCTGGGGTTCCATTTGAGGGTTTCGGTCATATTTGGCTTCTCACAGATTCAACACAGTTTTCCCAAATGATGACAGTTAAACATGTAATGTTTTTTATTTTTCCAGTAGTCTTCGCACAGTTTTCTCACGGTTTTCAATATCGTACAACAAAACCTTGTATTTCGTTGTATGCTTAATAATATTTAACCTATAAATAATTTTTGGGTGATTACACATTTATTTTGAATCCATAAGTTTTGGATATCAACCATAGGGCCCCACCTTCATTCTTCTTCATTTTGGGCCACTTTTGGGTCGATTTTTCAAAAATATAAAGTGATTCTTCATTTTTTCTTCATAAAATCTTCTCAATTACACTTCTTATCCCCTATCTCATCTTATAGTTATATTTTGGCATGGAACCAATTTTTTTAAACACTAGGGTTATGGTTGATGGATTTTGGTCATTTTCATTGATACTAGAGTGCTTGGTTTATCATTTGGGCTTAGTTGTTCCTTCCCTTGAACTTCCATCGCATCTGCACACCGCTGAGGTAGGTGTTTCCATTATTTTCCATTCTGACTCATTCCACTGATCTTTATAGATTTTTAAATAATATGAACAAGAATTTTCATGCTTGTGGTAAGTATTCCTTGTTGGTATGATGTTTTTATTTTTTAAATAATTAATGGAAGTTTTTTTAGAGGGGGTTCACTAAATTTAGGACATGGTTTTCTCACTATGTGAATTTTAAAATGTATATATTATCTATAAAATGAAATTATTAATTTCTATTGGTTTCAAACATTGATTATATTCTGATAGCATTGTGGGATTTTATATTTGGCATCATATGCGTGAAATTTATTATTTTTATGTCATGAACCATGTATGGGCATTGATGTGTTGGTTTGACAATATGTGGTGTTTCTTTAAAAATTATTTTGGGGTAACTTCAAAGAGGCTTTTGGTGAACCATTGTATGTGGACACATCCATGGCTACTTAGAATGCACATATGGATGTTCACACAAATGTTAATGGTCTTGAATATAATTAACTCAATTCAAAGACCTGAATTTCAAAAAACTTATCCCACTCTCCCTCTCTCCTCTTCAAACTCTCAATGTTTTTCAAAGGGCCTCTTGGTTATATAATTATATGAAAGGGGGTTAAAATTATGGTTTAATGTATGAACCATTGGTAATTTTGTAACATAGTTGGTTTCAAAATGGTTTAAAGGCACATTTGGTATTGTACACATGATGATGTTTTTAGAAATTATTTTGAAATATTTTGTTAAATGTATTTGGGTGTATAAATATAAAGGCCGGTTTGCATGTTTTCAGTGGTTCTTGCTTTTCCTAAAATGTGGAAAGGCTATCTTAGCAAATTCTTGGGGAAGTGGTGTTCTTCATGGTTTTTATGTTATTTGTAAAGGTTTCAGTGTGCGTAAGCATTATAGAATGGGTTTGTGTTGTACAAGTGGCGGTTTATTATATATGATGATTTGTTTTGTTGTTAAGTTATGTATGTGGTGTTAAGTGACATGAAAAATATTATTGATCACAAAATGGAAACCGGTGTATATAAGTGGGAAACTAAGACTTTCATGCTAGTGACCCAGTAGTGGGATCATCCATGTTTCACTTAGCAAGGTTGACAATGACAACACTAACTAAACTATGATGATTTTTGGGGAACACTAAAAATTGGGCTTCCCCTCCTACTGTCTTCTGAATGAGAATGTTATTGTTTATGGTTAATTTTACACCAAGATACGATATACCTAGGCCCCTACAATTAACAAGTTCCTAGGGGTGTTCCCATGATGAGTTATCATTAGTTATATTACCATCACAACCGATATATGATATGATTGATTGTTAATTTAAAAAGAAAGTGCATTTACTTTAATGTTTTTTTATATTTATATTTTTTCCATTTAATGATTTTTGCCTTGAAAATTGTAACTAGAATTATTTGGGTGGGGTTTTTGTTATAAAATGGTAGTTTTCTTGAAAAATAGATTATGGTATGTTTTGGGCTAAAACATTGGAATGTTTTGTCTGTTTAATAAAATGCGAAAAATCTATTTATGTAATTGTATTTCAAACTAGTGTTAATGGACTGTTTTGGGAATGGAAACACTTGGACACTATATTTATTACCTACTGATCTATTATCTCACACAATACATATACCACTTGTTGTCGGTATACCCGAGATGTTTTGCAGGTTCAGTATTTATTTTGGTTTCTTGGCCCAAGTGCTTATGGTTGGAGAGGGTTTGGTCTTGTGGTTGGAGGTGAAAATTAGGTAACATAGAGATAATGGTATCCTGGTCCAGTTTTAGTTTGTTCTCGTTTTCATTTTTCTTATTTTATTATTCAATGTATTTAGTTTAATATTGTATTTGGATCAGTTTATTTATTGATGTTCAATTTCTTGTTGTTTCAACCTTCTTAGTTTTATTATTTTATTTATTTGATACTAGTTATTGGGATGAAAGAATTCTCCCTCGATTCATATATGATTCCTAACACTAGTTTCAAGCCTGTGGGCATCAAGAACGCCCTTCGGGCCATGCCGCACACTAGCTCGGGTCACCGCTACAGGGTCAACCATGTTTCATTTGAAACACTTCTCACCATTTATATATTGTCTGAAGAGTAGTACATTCTCATACCTGTAATAAATTTTTAAACTTATAATCACTTTACCCATCTCATTATATTGTGGGTATACCCATCTTCCAAACCTACCATGTATCCACGCATATTTTCATTTGATCGAATGTTTCTCAAAGAAGATTAAGCTATATTAAAATACATCGCTTCACCTTTTGATACCAGAGGAATATTTTCGTATCGTTGTTGAAGAACTACCAAATTAGTCACCACTAGATAATACCACCAACCCCTCACAATAGCCAACCACAATGAGAGATTTGATCAAGAGACACTACAAATGGAAGATAAATGATCAACACTCACTGATGATTTTCCAAAATAGATATTATTCACATCTAATAGACAATGAATAAAACTGATTAAGAGGTTCATAATGTTCCATAATTGAATGAAATTGAGAAATATCATATCAGAGATGTGTTCCACTATTAGAGATGACCAACTATTGTTGACAATACATCTGACTGTAGTAGTTCTCTTCTAAAGGACCTTCAAAGCCATTAATTCTCACCATTTTAATTCCACAAGCTTCATATATTAACGAAAAAATGATTCTATTTGGATTCCACATTCTATATTTATAGTATCTACTGGAACCAATAGATTCTACTGTTAGATCTCTAAAAATAAATGAAAATGGAACCCTTACACTAAATACATTGATGAATTTTGACGACTTATGTCATGAGCCAATGAAGAACTTATGATCATATCTACCATATAGGTCACCCAAATCCCAAAATATTTTTGACACATTTTAATAATGGGGATTAATTCAAACATTATATTCCCTCTTCCTCGTCTCTATTTTTTATGGATCAATGTGGTTTTACCACATTATGTCTCTTGTGTGGTTTTAATTATGTTGAAAATTTGCCTTTATTTTTTGTTTGTTTAAAAAACAATGTTAAACCCTCTATAAAATCATATCAACAAATGGTTCCCAAAACCCCTCTCTTGTTATAGAATTTTCCTTTTCCTTAAAAATACATTTTCTTGAGTTTCATGTGAGTTTACAAGCCTATAATTTTCATCATTTGGTATTATAGAAAGGTTGACCTGATCAATGATGCCATACTCTGAATCATGATCTCCCCAACACTCTCTGAAATCATCATCACATCCTAGATCCCTGTTCGATGGAAACAATGACCCCTGAGTGATATATTGTGTTGTGAAATATTTTGAGGGATCAACATCGTATTTTATTCTCTTGAAGACAAAATTCAATTAATGACCTTGAAGATGAAGGATATGATCCAAGAAAAAGGACTATAGGATTCCATTGACATTGGTTGTGTGGAAATCTAGGAAGATTGGTTGGAACTTTAGGCCATATTATATGATGTCTCACCAGATATAATCTATATAATTGTTGTAATGGAATGTGTCAACGAAGCATGGGACACTATCAAGAAATTGTGCATTGACATTTATTGTGTGTATGATTCCAAATAAAAGGATCTCCACAAGTAGTATGGAGGAATTATATTTCACAACATCGAATCCGTGAATGAATTAAATATTTGGTTCACTATTTTGGTCAATTAACTCACAATACTTCATGGTTTAGAGCCTCAAGTCAAGATTTATGAGATTTACCTATAACTCATCGCCAAAATATTCTCCCAAATTTCTATTTTAATTTAGTTTCATCTGGATATCATGACACTCTCTATGGATGAATTAATAGAGAGACACAATGTGGTAGAGGATATATTTTAGCCGATAACTACCTCAGACTATGGATGGAAATTTCTCCTCACTGAGAATGATTTTGTTGCATGGATTAAGGGGAGATATATGGGGGAGGGACCCTTCAAATACTCTAAGACTAGATATTGGCACCACTGAAAACAATGAATGTATGACATTGGATCCAATGATGACCATGATATCCCAAATGACAAATGCAGCTATTGAAGAACAATGTTTCACTGGGCCAAATAATTCTATAGCAGGACGAAAAAGTCTAAGGCCATTATAACCCAAGTTAACAATGATGATACTACAATCCCTATAGAATGTTCATCCATTGTAGTTTTGAAAACCCCACCACCATGATATGCCACTTCCAATTCCACACCATCGAAGTAGAATCCACTCTGGATGGTTAAAGTGATGGTGTTTTCACAGCAGGCCCAGAAGGAGGCATGTGACGATGACCCATGTTACCTCTGTAGTGGTTCTTTAATCTACCTGATAAATTATCATACATCCTTATTCAATGTTGAATTTGGGTTCTGTGACATCATCACGTTTGGTGATAGATCTATTTTTTAAATCAAGGGGTTTGGGAAGATCATATTCACTTATAATATAAGAGATAACCATGTACTTAAGGGGATGTAATTCATCGTAGGATCACCTCCAACTCTATCAGACTCAAATAACTAGATGATAATGGTTTTCATGTACTAGTTTATTGGGGAATCATTCAGATCTCTGATTAGAAATGGAGACTACTGGACATGGTGCATGATATCAATGATCAACTATACAAGATAACACTAAACATTACATAACTGGCCTGATTTCATGAAAGGGGATTAAGGAATGCCTAGATTTTTCCTACTTGGTATGGCCATATAAATTTCCAAGCTCTACACATGCTCTCTCAAAATGATAATGTGAGAGGGATTCCACATATTGATCAGGTGGAACTAGTATGCGACTGCTGTCTCACTGGGAAGAAGTGGCATGTTTCATTCCCTATGTAAGCGAAGCATAATGTAAAGTATGTCCTTGATATTGGCCACAGTGATCTCTATAGGCCGATTATTCCATTGACCCCAATACTGAAAAACTACTTTCTTCTGATCAAATATGAAATGTATTCTAAAATTGGTTCAATCTACTCTGGATAAGAAACCAATATTCAGTATCAATCAGATGATTTTAGGCTACAGTGGAGGTGGAGATAATTCACAAGCTAAATGTCATACGCACCAACCGCAATGACGAGTTTACATCAGGGGAATTTGGTTAATTCTATATTGAGAATCGACAATAAATACAACTCATGATTCCCTATTTAAAATTATATAATGAGGTCATTAAAGATTGTTTAAGGCCAAGTTCCTTCCCAAAATATTATGGGGTGATGAAATCTCCACTTCTATCATCATACATAACTGAATGATGACACACTTCCTCGACAGAATCACATAGTACAAGGCATTACATTGAGAAGTACTGGTAGTGAAATTTATCTATACCTTTAATTATATCCCAAATGTCAATAATGTGAATCATCACCTAAATATTTTGGATTAATTGAGGACACAAATGATCATTTTTGTTAATGATTCTAGGTCCAAAACATACAGTGTGTATGAACCTGTCAGCAGGTGCCCACATGTAGTGAACAAATTCATCTTCGAGGAGGTGGAGCTATTGAATTTGAGTGCTCATGAAGAACAAGGTGTGTTAAGTATTAAGGATAATATAACCATTTAACAAACAAAAACTTGTAAAATATGGATTATTGAAACCAAAAACTTTGTCTGATGCCAAATATCATCACCCACACCCCCAGCGCATGCTATGTGAACAATAAAACACCATAAATGGTAAAGGTGATCCCAACACCATCAGCCATATAAGGCTTAGCTTCCCACCATCCAGCATGGGGGGAAACACTTGATATCAATCAGGATGAATCCCTATTCAATTTCACACCTTCGATGAAATTACCTAGACTATATCACCACCTAGGTGTGCACTGTTCAAGCTCTTCTTTGTTGAGATACACTTCACTATGGTCGAAGAGCCAACCTCTATTGAAAAAGTAGAACAACATCTATGTCTGTGAAATAAAATAATTTAGTATAAGACTTTGAAATAATCATATAATTAATCAAGGTATATGGATAATAATACATTTATTTCATGGACCGACATAGAAATCCATCATATATACCTATCCACGAGTGGAAAAAACACATTCCATTGGAGGTCTGATAGTATGTCGGCGTCCACTATGACCAAACAAGTCCAAGACTTGGCCACTAAGACCACATTCATGAATTCCACATTCAATATAGGGAAGATAGTGAAAAGAGACATGAAGGGTTCAAGAGAAGAATATTTCATGGATATTCTAATTAATTTATGTGATTAGACCATGTTTTAGGAGTTTTGGATAATGTTTTATATCGTAGAGATCTAGACAAAACCAAAACAAATAAGGTGGGTGATTCTTGAGTAATGAAAATAATAGATATTAATTCCACAATATTTTTCCATCACCCCCATTATTATCCCTGATTTATTTATCTCTTTACATCTCAACATTTTTTATCCTCAATAAGGTTTTCGTGTGGTTTTAATTATGTTGTAAGTATTTCTTTATTTTGTTTTTGTGTATATAAAGCAATGAAAAAACATCCAGAAAAGCATCCTACATGGTGGTGCACAAAACATATCTCATATTATATCATCATTCTTAATCCTCCTAAGACATTAACATGTGTTTCCTGGGTGTTGAGAAGTTAGAAATTTCCAATAAATACAAATCTCTACTATCGTGATGAGATATGCATCTACCCTCTCCCCTCAACAAACATCCTAACAACGATGCCGCATATAAAAAACTATTACCCAAAGAAATAAACCCATATTCATATCCACTACCCTTATTGTGGAAGTTAACCAAACTATCACATCAATGACTATTCCCTTGCATTGGAATAAGATATGATGTTGAGGAAAACCGTGATCGGTGATGGAGCCACTATGCCTGATGAAGCTGAATCACCATCAAAGATGCATCTTCTAGGGAAGTCGATCTGTGTAACACCCATTATGTAAATCCTTTTTGTGATATCCAGTGGAAGGAAGAATATTTTCCGATGTCACCTCTAGAAAACCCATCTAAACTCGATGGAAGAATGCAAAATTCATCAAACAAGAATTCTTGGAAACACTCCTCCATTACAGATGAAAATTATCAAAACATGTACCTAATAAAATTGATAAAGGCGTACATCAAAAATCATATGAAAATTATACACCAAAATAAATTCATCTCAATTGTTAACTGAAGCACTTGGAATCCACTAGAGAACCCCATTACACAGAAATTGGGGAAGAACTCAGATTTATATAAATAATTTCCCCCTCTCCCTTTCAATATATTAAGCATATGTAAATCATATATTTATATTTTTTCCCAATATTTTTATTTCAATTTTGATCATGTTCTTATTAAAATATGGTTAACTCTTATCCCACTGATTTTTTCATGTTTTCTAACCACTATAACGTTCCAATGATCTCAATATACATAATCATGGATAACTAACTCATTTTTGTTAGACTAAGTTGAATCAATGTGATGATAATTAATTTGTGGATTTAATTACCAATCTATCTTCTCTCTAATGTTAGTTAGATGATGATGATGGAAGTTATAGAAACAAATTGTCAAAGTAAATTATTTTGACATCATCACACTCTTCCAACTGTTGCATACTAATTTCTCCATTAAATGAAACCACACATTTTAACTATAGAGTTAATTTATTTGAGTGGAAGAATAATATTAAATCATAGTTATATTCAATTTAATGATCATTCACTAAATTTAGGAATATTATAACCCAATTATTGAGGAAGATATGTGGAATTAATGATATATTAGACGATCACTTCAATTTATTAGTGGTTCTAAACAAGGGAAAACAGTGTAGGATGGCTAGGTAAATGATATTGAATCTACTCCTTATGTATGATGATTTTGAACACAGGATAACAATTATAAATCCCACTAGAGATCATCTATAAGACAATTTACTTTTCATTTATACATTCTATATGAATTTGGATTTCCATTTTTGTTCCTTTTTTTGTATCATTGAAAACAACAACCACCTCATTGTTCTGGCTATTTTAAAACATAAAATTATAAAAAAGAAATATTAATATGTGATATTGAATGGTGGGAATCTAGCCCGCACACACACCTATGGTAATGATCCTTATTGTCCCTATATTGTATTCCAATTTTAAACAATGATAAAGTTTTTGTTTGATCGTGGCCTTCTACAACATTGTGATCAAATATGCATACTACCTTATGGTTGACAGATTTTTGGTAGACTCACTAGGTATCCAAAATTTGATTTTTACATTACTAGGATAGTCTATTGTAATTTATTTAAATATATTATGAACCACTATTTTTATAAATTTTTAAATACCATTATTGTTCAAATAAAAATAATATAAATATACCCATAAATTTTTTACCCAATTATAAAATGATGAATCAAAATTACTATTCATAATCTAATCTAATAAACAGTCTTTGGTATCCTACCTTATTTACTCCTTTTTTATCATATTATTAATTAATATAAAAGGAAATATAAATAAAGATAACTATTAATTAAAATATAATTATTTTTTATGAATTTAATAGAATATTATAAATACCCATTTTTTAGTACATTAATTCTTAATAGATAAGGGGATAACCACTCATGATTGGCCTTTTCTGAATCATGAATAAAATAATCACCCAATTATGTACATGTAAAAAAATAAATTAAACTATAAATACTATATAAATAAAAAAATTATTATTATTAAGGATTTGAAATACTATATTTGTCTATTAAATATTAATATTTCGATTAAAAACATGAGGAAAACCCTATATCGAAATAGAGTAAAATTTACAAGTATTTAAAGGTAAACACAAACCATGTCATTGGTGACTAAAATAGATCATGTAATTCAAATATTATAAAGAAAATTAATAATTCATGCATTATAGAAGAATAATATGATATATTTTTTCTTATATTCTGATGAATAAGACTTTTATTATTGACGTTTCATCTAGATTCATCTTGTTTTTTAAATTTCCCAAACTTTTTTAGTGGGATGTATAGTGATTTAAAATATTTAAATCATTATTTATATTTATAACCTATTTAATTATTAATGGATATCTCTTCTAAAGCATGATTTGGTTTTAGTGTTCATGGTTTTCTCATAATCTGTTTTTAATCCATCAACTGTTTCATGGGAGTTTTCAACATATTCTTTGGAATATAAGAAAAAATATGTGTTTCTATAAAAAACACATTAATATTTTCATCAATGTTCATCATTAAGTTTCTAATGGTATTTGAATATATATTTTTTCAATTAGGTTCATCATTGTGGTCCTAAAAGCCTGACATATTGGGTGATGGAGACACGATCCACCCAATTGTAGTGGATTCTTATAATTACATTAAAAATGTGGTTGGAAAATTTATAGGTAGTGGCCAAAACATTAATTTTTTACCATTTTTTCATGTCAATACCAATTTATGATGGTTATATAATAACCATTAACAATAGTCAGTTCCTGTGTAAAATAGAGATAGATTAGTACTAAATTGGGAATTTCTACACTTAAGCTTGTAAATAAGCTCAAATAAACAATATAATATTAAATTATTAATTTTATATAACCCAATGGAATAAGAATAGAATAATTTGGGAGTTATTTAAATATTTATAAAAATAATTGGATGAAGTTCCAAGATGTGTTGATGTTTTTAGTGAATATATAATGAAATATTTATGTCCCCAGGTCTTCCTTTCATGTTTGTATTTCTTTTATGGTTGTTTTTTATGAAAACAGGAAATTCTAAAAATTTCAAGAGTACACTATGTGTACTTATGAGTACACGACGTGCACCCAGTTTTCATGGCTGACTATGTACTGAACGTGTAATAGCTGAGTACAAAGTCGTGTGGGGTGACCTGTAGACCGCCTAAAGTGGAGGGTAGTTAAATCAAGTACACGTCATGTACCCTTAAAGAACACGCCGTGTACATTATTTTTATTTCATTAGACATACCACAGTCACGTCTAATGGACAGAACACCCTTTTTATCTACTTGTCTCATCCAGGAGAGTCCATGGCCGATGATTATTCTCTAAACTCACGACACACCATCCAATATCTAAATCAGCCGCCGTAAATTGTGTTAAAATGTCCACAATATGCTCTTCCTTGTTCTAGAGCCTCGTTACTTGATTCCTCTTCATTCATGAGATATATTTAGTTGAAATTTTTAGATCTTTTTTTAAATCTACGATATTCTAGGGATATTCAAGGCCAAATTTTCACATATATCATCCGTACAACACCGAGGTAGGTGGTTTATGTCTTTCCGTATTTAGTCTTAGAGTTATATGTGAAAAAGTGCCAAATACCCTTGTTCGAGGTATTCTGATTTTATGGGTTTTACCCCTATTATTTCCTGATATGTCTTATGTTCTTGAGTATAGGATTTATTATTGAAAATATATTCATTTACCTAGAAATGGGCGTTTTTCTCATTTTCTCTAGATTTTGACCATTTGGTCTATCTTTTCATATTGGGCTGTGTTTTTTTCATGCATAGTATTGATAGGATGGAATGATTTTATCTTACATTATTTGAGATGATGTAGACTATTTAGCCAATTAGTTATTTGTGTATTACTTTGGATACCACATTCCTTTTGTGCATGTTTTACATAAACAGGGTTATGGGAAACTGGTGTAGTATACCATAGGGGGAATGGAAGCTGAGGACTTCCCCAGAGTGTGGTTTACTTTTACGTTGTCAGAAAATAGGGTGGAAGTACTTTTTTCTCCTTTAGAGTGTCTGTAGTTACTATATCTAAGACCAAATGGGGAATTGGATGTTGTGTACTTCCTTATAGTTTCAATAGTTACTGATAGGAGGCTACATGGAGAATTGACGGTGAGTGCTTAATCACAGAGTCTTTTCTAAAGCTGAACCAAAGGGGTTAGACTGCGGGTACTTCCAATAGTGTTTCCTGTGTTTGGTTAGTTGAACTAGAGGGGTTAGGATGTGATTACATCCCATAGGGTTTCTTTTTATTTGTTTTATTCATAACTTATAAATGAAAATGGAAGTAATTAAAATTGTAGGATTGATTACTTATGAGTACTTCCTTGTTTATTATATAATTTTTCATATTGCATGCCATATATATTATCTAACTATTAGGCATAGATCTTTTGGTGGATGACAACTGGGATTCCTCACGCACCCTATTTGGGTAATGCTTTTGGGCCCAAATATATTATATTGATGTAGTTCTAGATAAGGGAAAGAACCCTTCTACTTCAAGTACTTGATTTATGTGTAGCTGGAGAGCATGGGACCCAGCTGAGGATTGTGATGCTATTAAAGTTTATTCGTTTTCATTGTAATTTTATTTAGTACAGTATTAAATCATTGTGACTTTTTTGGATTCATTCTTACAAATATGTATCAAGAATCATTTATATATGTGTCAAGTGGTTTATTTCTTCAGTCATCCATTGTTTACAGTTGGATGGTATTCTCGATATTTTTGCAATTGTTATTTATTTATTTCCACTGCATTGACCTGCCAATGAGGGAATCATTTTCCCAATATGGCACACATGGACCTCACTGATAATTGGTAGCCTCTAGCATTTGGAGAAATGCACTTGAGGTCATATGACGAACCGGGTGCATGGCACCTCTAGGCGGCACCCGAAACAGAGACGTTACAAAGAGCTATTAGAGGGATTCTTTTCTTCATGAAATAATGTTTAGAGCCTATATTTAGGGATAGGAAGGAATAGTTGGTTGGTAATAAGTTATTCCCGGGAGTAGCAAACGCATGTATAGGGAAAACCCAATTTACTGTGTATATTGAAATTTTGATGGGTTTTCCATTATTAAAGTTGAAATGATTTCACTATTGGGAGATTAAATTGTTTTGTGTTGTTATTGTTGATATTATCAAAGTTCATTTTCTATTTAAACTCGATGATATGTGGTTATTCCATCTCATTCATCATAAATTCACTTTCTAGAGATCACATTTCATGCATTCTTTCTATGCCATTTAGGGTGAATTACTGATTGCATGTTGTTGTGATAGATGTTGTGCTAGATATTCATGTTGTTGTGAAAACCAAATTGATAAAATACATGTCTTTTGATAGGATATTTAATTGTGTGAGGCTTGTTTTTTTAATAAACACCAATCATTGGTTCTTGGGCTGTTATGGGCCCTCATGAATCGGAATTTTGTGGATCATAACACTGTTATTCTAGTTTATGAAATGTATAAGATCCCAAAAAAATTAATCGTCGTTAGTATGGGCCCCCATTGATCGGAATTTGGTGCATTGATGTTTGTTTTAGTGTTTTTAAGAGTTTTAGAGTATATTCTGAGGAATACTGTCCAGAAAAAACATGAATACAAGACGTGTAATGATCAATACACACCATGTATTCTTATGTTCGGGAAGGAACAATTTTTTTAAGTACACATTGTGTACTGTATGTAAACGTGATGTAGTCAAAACTATGTTACTGCCTGTGTGGGCTGATACATGTGATTGAGAAATCTTTTATGGACGACACTGTGTATCGGATGTACATGCTTTGTGTATAGACCATGTGTCCAGCCATGTGACCAACGACATAGGTGGATAATGGGTAGTTAGTACATGTTGTGTCTAGAACAAACACGGCATGTATAATTATTCGTGTAATCGGTCATGTGACTAACAACACATGTCAGTGATGTTTTTCTAGTACACACCATGTCTGACACAAACACTCTATGTAGTCTTGTTCTAGCGGAACAATTTGGGTTTGTCATGTATAATAACATGGCCTGGGGAACATGATTCATATACATGTCATGTCTTGGAGAAACACATCGTGTGTATTTGGTGTTACACGACCAGAGTTGGAAGGAGTACGCGCCCATGTGAAGGATTAAAAGAACACATCATGTAGGATTTATACACGCCATGTATTACTATTTTGATAATCTTGAATTCTTTATATCTCATGTTCCCTTCTTACACTTATATTTATCAATCCTTGATAATATTGAACTATATAGGGTGCTTGACCTTGTATATTCATGCCACCGAGACGTCCTCTAGTTGCATGCTAGTTATATGGCAGTGATCAGATACTGGACATGGCTGATCAGGGACTACGAGCACATTCTCTTAGAGTGTAGATTCTAGGAACCAACTGTTATTCCAGATATAGGTGTTGATGGACAGTTCCAAGAGGGCCCCATGATGTTCACGTATATTTTCTGAGGATTACTGCATCTTACCCCTTCTATGGCATAGATGACACAGGTTTTCCAGCAGTATCATACTCCAAACTTCAAAGGGGACAGAGGACCTAAGGCTACATAGTCATATTTAGAAAGCATGATGTCTGTCATAAAGCATATAGAGATGCCTCCAGAGAGGAGGGTGATGCTCGCTACGTATATGGTTTGGGACTCTTCCAAGAGATGGTGGGATGTGATTTCACAATAGGGACGCCAATAGGTCATGGCTTGGAATGTGTTCCAACATTCCTTTTTTGACTATTTCTACCAGGATACTTTGAGGGCTGATCGAGCCCGAGAGTTCATGAGTTTGGAGCAGGGTACTCATTTAGTTATTTGGTATTCTTCACACTTCACAGAGCTACAGATCTTTATACCCATACCAGGAGGTGGTGATCTATTTCTGGTGAGGATTTTTGATGATGGTCTCAAGCACAACATCCAATATTAGGTGAATTTTTTTTGGTTGACTTCTATAACCTATATACTCAACCGTTCCATGATCACAGAGTGAAATCTGAGGAATTTTGATGTTGTGATCCTGGGCGGTTTTGCATCCGGAGTTGGTACCCCTTTTATCGATAGTAGGAAGCAACATAGGGAGTCCACACGTGGAGATCATAGTAGGTAGGGTACAACTTCTAGTAGCTATGTGGTATGATACTAGTGTGGGAAGAGAGGGCATATGAGTCCAAATTTCCTGAGAGACCCACGGGAGTGCCGATCGTTCGGAAAGATGGGACATCATCAGCACTTCTATCAGATCTTCTCACAAACAGTTAGTGATATGGGTTCTATTTTGACTCTTCATGCCAGAGTAGGACAACCCATTTCACATCAATCTGAGAACTGTAGTTCATCAGGCCGTTCAGGCCTAGGTGGAAGTCGGTGTCATAGTGGTTTGACGATTGGTTTTCAGTATACATAAGGTGGATCTGCTAAGGGTGGTCATATAGGGTTATATTTTCATGGTACATGCCAGAATTTTTTAGTAGAGCAGACCCAACAAGAGCTGGATCTCAGACCCTATACTATTTGAAGTACAATCCTAGTTTCCTCAATTTTAGATTATGCACTTTTCGATACAGGGGCTTCCCATATTTTTATATCTATTGCTGTTTCGAAGAGACTTGGGATCTGTATCTTTTCTTCTATGGATTTTGGGACATTGGACACTCTTATGAGGACAAGAACGACAACTGTTCAACAGTGCAAGGATTTTTATCTATTGGTTGGTGGGTGTCACTTCCTATGGGACCTCTATGTAATAGAGATGAAGGGATATGATGTGATTCTTGGAATGGACTGGTTAGTTCCATTACAAGCTATTGTTGACTACTATCGTTGTAGATTGTGTTTCCCATAACCATAGGGTGTATTGTTTCTTCATAAGGGAGAATGGGATGTCCAGGTGAGCAGAGCGGGACCCGAGAATCATGGGTTGGGAGGAGTTCCAACTCAGATTGGTAATATATATTTGGATGAAGAGGAAACGTCACAGTTGAAATTTTCTCCAATGTTCGATTTTTTCCTGGATGTCTTTCGAGAGGACTTTTTTGGTTTTCCTCCAGAGCGAGAGGTGGACATATCTATTGAGCCTATTCAAGAGCGGCACCAGTGTTCATTCCACTTTGTTGGATTGCTACACCATAGTTAAAGGTTAACAAAAATTAGTTGGAGAAGTTGTAGGATAAGGGTTTTTTCGGACCTAATACTTCTCCTTGGGGTTCACCAATCCTATTGGAGAAGAAGGTGGATGGTACCCTCATACATTGTGTGGATTATCGGATGTTGAAGAAGTTGACGGTCAAGAACATATATCCCTTTCTGTGGATTGATGATCTCTTTGATCATCTTATATGAGACTAGGTTTTCTCGAATATTGAATTGAGATTCGGTTTCCATCAGTTGCACGTTAGACCATCATATATACCTCTTACAGCCTTTCAATGTTTGTATGGTCTATACAGATATTTTGTTATTAATTACAGTCTCATGAACATGCGTGCAGTTTTCATGGAATAGATGAACCGAGTGTTCCAACCATAATTGTATTCTTTCGTGGTAGTCTTCATGGTTGATATCTTGGTCTACTCTCAAAATCAACATGACCATGACAAACATCTTGAGATCATTTTGAGTACATTGATAGAGCATCAGTTATATGCTATGCATTCAAAATTAAAATTTTGGATGGATCAGATTCACTTGTTGGGTCATGTCATCTTAGAGATAGAAGTAACAACATACCTTGAGAAAGTGAGAGCAACAGTTTCTAGGAGCAGGTGATGAACATCTTTGAGGTATGGAGTTTACAAGGCCTGGATGGTTACTACAAACATTTCATTCTGGAAATCTCATGCTTAGTCGCTCCACTGAAAGGCCTAACTAAGAAGGGTGGGAAGTACTGCTGGTCAGATTCTTGTGATTAAGCCTTTTAGAAGATTAAGGGGAGGTTGAAATTAGCACTGATACTAGTTTTTTCAGATCCGGGAAACAATAATACTGATTACTATGATGCATCGGGTATTGGGATGGGAGGAGTGGTTATGCAGGGGGAAGGAGTCATTGTGTATGGGTCTCGTCAGTTGAGGCCACTTGAGAGGACAAACCGATACATGATCTCAGGTTGCCTGAGTATTTCATTCCGTACTCTGTTGGAGACATTATCTTGTGTGAGATCATTTTGTTGTTTTCACCAACCACAAAACTCTCAATTATATCTTGACTCAGTACGATCTGAATTTGAGAAAGAAAAGGTGGGTTGAGTACCTTTAGTCCTCTGACCTTGAGCTTTCCTGTATGCTTGGAATAGGAAACGTAGTGGCTAATTCATTGAGCATGAGGACTAAGATATATGCAGTTCAGGAGACAAGTAGTGAGTGGAAGCTTATGGATCTGACCTCTGAGATGCATTTGGAGGTGCATGATAAGAAGAGGAAGACATTTATTTCTTATATAGCTATTACCTCTACCCATATTGATCGAGTGAAAATGAGGGGTCTATTAGATTCTGAGGGCATAGACCTACAGGAAAGTGTGTAACAAGAGAACCCTATTCTAGGAAGGACCCTTGGTGGATATTAGATCTTGAATTATCAAGGTATTCATGGGTGTTAGCAGACATAGGGGAAGATTTGATGAGGGAATTTCATTCCACAGTTCGGGTAGTTCATCCTAGTGTCACCAAGATGTATCGAGATCTGCATTTTTGGTGTTGGTTTCTAGGTTTGAAAAGAGATGTTTCGGGTTTTGTGATGAGGTGTTCCATCAGTCCATAGGTGAAGGTGGAGCATCAGCGAGCAGCAGGGATTTTGCAATAGTTCACCATTACTCGAGTGGAAGTGGAATGATGTTGTGATGGACTTTGTGACTGGTTTATCGAGGTCGCCTCGATGGAATGATGAATTTTGGGTTGTCCTTGACAGACTCACTCGGGTTGCTCACTTCTTACCAATCAAGGAGACCTTCAGTGTTGATGATATGGGAAGGATGTACATTCGAGTGATTGTTCGTCTACATGGGGTTTGACACTCCATTTTTTTAGAACGATATGACGATTTTACATCGCAGGTCTGGAAGGGGTTACAAAGGGATTTGGGTACATAGGTGCTTCTGAGTACAGCATACCATCCCAAAGAAGATGGCCAGTCCGAGCGTATGATTCAGGTGCTAGAGGACATTCTTTGAGCATGCATCCATGATTTCAGACGTTATTTGGAGAATAACACACCTCCTGTGGATTTTTTCTATAATAATAGTTTTCATTCAACTCTTCAGATGGAGCCTTATGAATCATTTTAAGGTAGGCCATGTCGATCACCACTTTGTTGGCTGGAAGCAAGAGAGGAAGCTATACTGGGACCTCATCTTGTCCTGGAGACCACAAAACAGATCGAGTTGATTCCGAAATGGATAGATACTGCACAACCATTACATATGTATTATGATGATCGACGGTGATGCCCTCAGGAGTATGAGGTCAGTTATGAGGTTTTTCTATGTGTCTCATCGATGATGGGACAAAAGAGGATTATGATACAAGGTAATCTTTTGCCGAGATATGTTAGACCATTTGTGATTTCAGAGAGAGTCGGGCTGGTTGCCTATCGGTTGTAGTTACATTAGTGGTACTGAGCTATACATGGCGTCTTCCACGTTTCTCAGCTACGACATTACTTCTCAAAATAATCTCATGTTTTTTAACTAGCGGAGGTTTATTTAGAGTCGATCAGTCTATTTGAGGACAATCCTATATGTATTGTTGATCGAAATGAAAAGTTTCTCTGTGGATGGTTCGTTCCTCTAATATGAGTGATATGGCAGCACGAGTGAGTAAAAGATGAAATTTGGGAGAGGGAGGCCGATGTACAATCATAGTGGCTAGAGTTGTTTGAGTTTTTTTATTTTACGCTACCTTGCTAGGGAAATTCGGGGATGAATTTCATTAAGGGGGTAAGTTTATAAGAACTGAGATCTTACTTTCTGGAATTTCATTCTTTTATGGTTGTTTTTGAGGAAGACAATATATTTTGAAATTTTAGGAGAAGACACCATGTACTCGGTTACCGCAGGTGACCGTGTACTGACCATGTAACAGTACAATACATTGCTGGGTGGGGTGAACTGGAGAACACCTAATGAGGGGGCTTGTTAAAGTAAGTACATTTCATGTACCCATGAAGAACACATTGTGTACTTTCTTTTTATTTCATTAAATGGACTGAGGTCGCGTCTAATCAACAGAACACCCTTCTTCTCTTCTCATCTTTTCCCATAGAGTCTGTGGCTGAAGATTCTTCTTTCAACCCCTGACTCGCCATGTTTTCTCCAAATCGACTGCTTTCGATTGTGTTGGAATCTCGGCGATAAGTTATTCAGTCTTCTAGAGCATGATTTCATTATTCTGCTTCTTTTATGAGTTATCTTCAGTTGAACATTTTTAGATGTTTTTTTATATCTATGACATTCTTTAGTGATTCATGTAATGAGGATCAGATATATCTATCTCAAAACGCTAGGGTAGGTGGTTTGTGCCTTACCGTAGTTAGTCTATGGGTTATACGTGAAAAAGTGCCAAATACCCTTGTTTGGGGTATTACATGTTTATGGTTTTTAGCCCTGTGTTTTCCTTCTATTCCTTCTGTGCTTGAGTATAGGATTTATAATTTCAAATAGGGATATTTTTGTTGATATGGATGTGTTTCCCATGTTTGCAAGATTTTTACTGTTGGGTCTAGCTTTTCATGTTAGGATGCATTGTTTTCCATGCCCAATATTGTTAAGATGGAGTGATTTTATCTGAAATGTTGTGAGATGTTCTAGACCATTTTTCCATGTGGTTCTTGAGGTTTTACATTGGATGAAATATACCGTTTGATCATGTTTGACTTATACAGGGCTGGGGGAACTTGGTGTAATAGACCATAGGGGGAATGGACGTTGAGGGCTTCCCCAGAGTTTCTGTTTACTTTTAAGCTTTGATACCATAGGGGGTATGTACATTGTGCTCCCTTAGAGTGTATTTAGTTCCTCTTTGTAGGACCATAAGAGGAATTTGACATTGAGTGCTTCCCCAAATAGTCTATATATACCGATAAAAGACCAAAAGGGGGAATTGATGGTCAGTGCTTCCCCATAGAGTCTCTATTAAAGATGATCCAGAGGGGCTAGACTATGTGTAATTCCCAAAGGGTTGTATGTGTTTGATTGGTTATACCTAATGGGTTAAGATGTGAGTACTTCTCAGATGGTTACTTATTATTTTTGGTTGCACAACTAATTAATGAAAATTGATGTATTTGAAACTGTATGATTGTTTATTTTGAGTACTTCCTTGTTTATTGCTTAATTTTTCATATTTCATACCATATATATTCACAGACAGTTAGGCATAGATCATTGGGTGGTTGCCTACTAGGATTCATCTCACACCATATTTGGGACATGGTTTTGGGCCCCAACGGATTGTATTGTTGAGGGTCTAGATAAGGGCCATCACCCTTCTACATCATGTATTTGATTGATAAAAATATGGAGAGCATGGGACCATGATGAGGCTTGCGTTGCTATGGGAGTTTATTTATTTTCTTTTTAATTTCATTTAGTACTGTATTCCATCCTTGTGACTTTTTTTCTTATTTCCTAGACATATGTATCATGCATCATTTATATATGTTCTCTATTTTTTTATTTCTTTTGTCATCCACTGTTTACTGTTGGATGGTATTATCAATTTTTCCTCTATTGTTATTTATTTATTTCCACTACATTACTCTTCCAATGAGGGAATGGTTTACACACTTTCTCACCCACGACCCTCACTACTAGTTGGAAACCTCTGATTTTTGGGAAATGTGCTTGAGGCAATGTGACCAATTGGGTATGGGGCACCTCTGAGCAGCACCCGGAACCAGTACGTTAAAAAATAGGATATTCCTTCAATGATAACATCATATATATGTATTTTGGAGTTCATTGAAAAATGTATTAGTCCTGAATTTATGTCTTTTAGAACATTTTCATATTGATTCACTAAAAGGAGAGGATGTTAGATTTTGATTATAAGATTTTATTCTAATTGAAATAATTTGAGTTATATCATATAATTATGCTGATCACAAGTCTTGATTGTAAGGATTCACCAGATTCAGTCTTAGAAATACTAGGAGTATGAATTTAGTGTATGAATTTTACGATAATACATTATTAGCTTACTTTTTTATAACCTCAACATATTGAATTTATTTGAGTTATATACAAAATCAGTAAGTGAAAATATGGATTATATACTATATGAAAAATATAGGTTTTCTATATTCAAATCAAATGAAGATAAAATCTTTTTGATTGATGGATGATATGTTTGATCGTGATATAACTATCATAGAAACCTTAATTTGTTTTTGATAAATTCTTGTGTAATTTGATAATATAATCATCACCCATTACAAGGGAAGAACAATGATAAAATGAAAAAGGATGTTTGTAGAATGTGTTGATTTTAAGGAAATAAAATCATTAAGATTATTGTCTAGTGATTCAAACATCAAAATATCATGAAGATTATGTAAGACATGATCCAAGTTTATGAAGAGAATAATAAAAGGAGTATCCCTTCATGTATTCATTTATAATGAAAATGGATTTATTATTGTTTAAAAAATAATAAAGATGCTGACATATCAAATATTAATCAATGGGTTATTAAATTAAATATCCTTATGATTCAATATTTTCAATGTATGGTTTGGGAGGAACTGATATGGAAATCTTGTAATTTTACCGTTATTGAAAAATTCAAATGAATTCCCCATTTCATATATCTTTAATTCCATGATGAGTTCTGAAATGTATATATTTTTCCTATGTACTTTTATATATCTCTAGAAATATGTAACATGTGGAGTTAGTGGAGGCATTTTTGAGGATATAGAGATAAATATTTAATTAATTAAAATGAATAGTAAAATATATTTTTTGGCGATGACTCAAAATTAAAAACATTTAATGATGGTATTTTTTAAAATAGTCTATGAGTAGGAAATGTAGTTCATCAGAAATCAATGAAAATTGAAATAATAGTTTTATTATTTTTATTTTGTACTATAATCTGTTTTGTATTCTCAATTAAGAATTAATGGCATTTTAAAAATAAATTATTCATTTATTTATTCATATTTTACATGTGACTATGTCGAGATTGAGATGTGATGAAAGGCGATAAAAGAATTTGTGGGGGGTTTTGTTATTCATGAGGGAGAATTTAAGGAATCGAAGAGAGATATACTTCTTCATCAAAACGGTGATAAATAATTTGCATCCTATTGTGAATAAAAAATGTTGAATTGGGTTTTGGAGACTGTTGACGCTCCTTTCCGTCACAGAGTCTAACTACTGAAAAAGGGAAATACCTTAGTTCAAAGTGATTCATCCTTTGGAGAAACATCAAAAATTGACAAATTCATGAACACAGATTTCTTCACGCTTGGGTCGTGCAAGTTCCATCATGGTCGTGCAGGTATACATGCGCTCCACATAGTTGTCGCGTAGGTGACTTGCACGCCCTCTTTGATTTTCACCCAAGGACTTCCCTGGCCTATAAATACCCCTAGTGGGCCCCCAATTTGAGGACAGAAAAATCCCAAAAGTCATATTTAAGCTCTGGTCACCGTAGTATCTTCATGAAGTCTTCGGGTCACTTCTAAGGTTATTTATTACCTAGAATGGAAGATATAAATAGGGAAAACAAGGCCTAAGTTTTGAAACTCATCAACACTTGCGCACCTAAGTGGCCAGTCCTTAAGGGAAATTTCTACACTTGCGCGCTGCCTTATCCCTTCAACAAAACTTGTGTGCCACTCTTTTGGAAGCCTGTAGGGATAATAATAAGGGCTTGGGCCAAGTCTCACCCATGTATTACCCTAAGGCTTGACCGTCTCTCAAGTACCCTTGTGTCGGGAAAGTATACATGTGAAACCAGGACTTGCACACCCACGTAGGACTTGTGTGCCTCTCTCTTTTTGGGTTCCCCTCCTGCAAATTCACTTGATTTCTTTAAATCCACTTCTCCTCTTCAAGATTTAGCCTTCAGAACCCTATTCAAAGCCATTTATGTCATGATTCATGGGTTTCCTTCCATATCTGAAAAGAATTATATGGAACATCTATCAAAACCTAGTGATTTACATATCATTATGTCCCTAAGTTTATAGATTTCATTCATTCAAACTCATCCTTTAAGATAAGAGGATCTTTAACCTAGGTATTCTTTTCAGATTTAAGCCCCAGTCATCAGTTTCCAAAACGTGGGCATCCTTCTCAGGAGTAAATCCCAATCTCAAAATCCCAAATATGGTCCTCCTTTTTAGGAGTAAGCCCCAAGTCCCCTAACCTAGGCCTCCTTTTAAGGAGTAAGCCCTAGACTTTAAATTTCTCTTAATTTTGGGCATCCTCCTTAGAAGCAATCCCCATTAAAATTTCCTTTAACATGGTCCACCTTTAAAGAGTAATCTCGTGTCTCCAAATTCTCAAATATGTGCATACTCCTAAGGAGTAAGCCTGAAATTAAAAATTCATTTAACCTAGGCCTCATCCTTTGTAGTAATCCGCAGTTCTCAAATCCCATATCCTGGGCGTCCTTCTCAGGAATAAACCCCAGTTCTCAAATCCCTTAACCTGGGCCTCCTTCTCAAGAATAATCCCCAGTTCTCAAATACCTTAACCTGGTCCTCCTTCTCAGGAATAATCCCCAGTCATAATTTCTCTTAACCAAACATAATTTACTTTTTATTTGGTCTTCATTCTCAGGAATAAAACCCAATCATAAGTCCCCTATAATTTGGGAATCCTTATCAGGATTAAGTCCACTGTTATGTATCCAAATCTCCCTAAATCTTGTATACCTTTATGGACCTTGTTCTCGGGTTTCTTCCCTGAAGTAAATCCTAATATTCACCCATCTGGGCAGTCAGACATACATAATCCCCACATCATTTCTCATGATTACATCTTTCATGGCACAATTGTCATGTTTTTCCAATACCACTTGTTTCTCACACCGAGGATGACTCAAGTGAGCTTAGAGAACAAAAGTAATTATGACATCTTGTTTTGAGCCATCAATCATACATAAACCTCATACTTATTTACTCTAACTACATGGGTTCTGATTCCTTTTATAAACAAAGGATACGTAAGTATCCCATATGCGGGTATGATCCCAACTTTGAAATAATCTATGTCCTTCTAAATGACAATAAACTTCAAGTGCCCCACCCAGTGGCTTAAAAACCAGTATGGTTATCATAATGACCAAGATATTTCTATATAATGTATTGAAGGATACCATTGGATAAAAATCTCTAACAAATACAGATGATTCTCTATCGATTAAGAACCTCGAATACATATAAAAGATTTCTAAATCTTATACATATCAATCATTGATTATTACATCTAAAGCAAAGCTCATTTTTATACTTGGTAATTTAATAAGGATTCACGAACATAACTTAAATCTATAAAGAGATTCCCGGAATAGACAATAATTACCCTATAAAAGGTGTGATGAGTCCGACCTCCCATCCTCTCAACCAATGCAAATTATTAAGCCTCATTGGTTCAGAACTAATGAGCACCTACCTTGGGAATGTAGGTCCAAATGGATATAGAAACATTGGATGTTTCTGGTTCTACGAACAAACCCGTTAGAAAAAGTTTGGAATGTTTGAACCTTAAATCAACGAGGTCATCCCTATTTAAAGAGGAAATAGAAAATGGTGAACCCGACGTGAATCCTTAACCAAGTTAAAATGATGTTTTACTTATTTCTTAGGACCCTATTTTATCTCAATGATAGGGCCAACAAAACAATCAATAACATATGTGCTCATCCAAAAGATTTAGTGGATGAAATTATCTTGATTATGTCTGTTATAAGAATCATGAACTCTTTTCCAAGATCTTCTGCATTACAAAAATGACTTCTCTTAAGTTCAAACCTGCGAATACCTCTTCTGTGAATGCCTCTGCTGCTACTCCTGCTGAATCGTCATCCGCTCTGAGGACGACATAACCTACTCAGAATCTTTAATGTTGGGTAACAAATGTTTTGGTTAAGGAATACTGTCAAAACGGTACTATTACGACTTTGGAGGGTGGTCAACAAGCCCTCCAAGTCAATAATTTACCATGTTTTTCCAGACAGCGACTACCAGCCATCAAGAATCAGATGGTTCCAACCACCGTTTCCAACCGTTTTGTTTCATTATCCCTAGAATGAAATCAGAAGTCCCTCCCATATTCTGGGGAGGTGAATGAGAAGGTCCCTCAGGGCCTTAATTCAAAGAGATAGGAGTCCTTCACGAGGGCTCCCATCAACAATCACCACCAGACTCGTGCGGCAGTGCGCCCTCAACATGATGAGGGTGTCGTCTCTAGGCATTCGGCTCAGGTTCCACAACCCCAAGTAGGCAAGACAAACCACCAGAGGCGAAGAATGGTCAATAGTGAGTATGATCTCATGTCTGCCATTTTCGGATAAGTCCACCAACCTAACATGGTGGAAAGCAACATGCGGGTACACACACCTGTCCGTTTTAATTCCACTGACCAGCAGTCTCATCTGGAAGCAACATGCCATTCCCACAAGGAAATTCCAGCGGAGTACTATAGACAAGAACATACACATGTTTAAAAATCATCACCTAGTCAGCAGGCTCCTCTGACTACATACGATGAAGCCTGCCAACCCATTGTTTTGACAAGTGGTAAATATGCACATACACCTGCTTACACTCATCAATCCTGCCATCAGCCTCGTCTGTCATTATTGAAGGATGTTCGTCAGCCACCTTCGACAGAGTACATTTACCAGGAACATACACCTGCTAGCATTGATCAATCCTATCAACAATCTCGTTTGTTAGCACTTGGAGAATTCAATTGGAAATCCCCAATGACAAAAAGGAGGCAGACTCAACACTCTTCCCCCACACTTGAGTACAGTCAGAATTCACTGACAGGAAATGGAGGATAGGAGTAGGCACATACACCTACTCCAGACATGGAATGGATGTATATCCCCATTCCAGGAGCTGAAATCACCAAGAATATTCTGTTAATGGTGAAAGAGTAGAAGAAAATCTATGCTCATATTCTGGATGCTTGCCAGGATATTTTTACATCATCAGCAGCATCATAGGGAACGAAATGAAAATATATCCATATCAATGGAGTGACACATCGACATATCACTCCGGAACAGACACACACCTCTGTTCCAGTATAATAGGGTTGTGGGGCGTACTCCCCCATATCATACAGATAACTAGTTCAGGATCATACACCTGATTTGAGTGGAGATAATCCTCCTATCCTGATCATTTTTCCAGAGCAGGAACATACAATTACCCATAATAACCACTTTCGGCAAAAAGTGGTTCCCAAAGTGAGTATGAAGTTGTTTAATAAGATGACTTTCCCAACATAGTCATTATATCAAGGGCCAATTTTTAATATGGCCTTGATTGATTTTGGTGTTCTTGAAGCACTCATACAATTATCTGTTGGAATTCAAGATTATGCTCTCCCATTTCCCAATAATAGGAACATTAATCCCAACGGTCTTAATCAGAAACTTACTCAACAAGACTTTCTTCATGACAGTTCGGTCAATCTTGATGTTCCATCTTCATTTGAGAGCCACAAGAACCCTCTCTGTGTCAAAAAGATCAAGGAGCAAAATGTTTCATCTTTTTTTGTAACCCACCATGGTGGTCCTTTCCATGATGATGAATTTAGATGAGAAATTCCTATCCACAGTAGTAATGCACATTTCCTGGAAAATTCCTTAATGGAAAATGTAGGGACGTGAAAGCCATCTTATCTTGAGGTACTTTCATATTTGAATCCAGTCATGTATGATGCTTTACCGCTAGCAGGTGAAATACTTTCTCAATTAGAAGATAGCCTGGGGTGTAGATCATTCTCCGAACCACCCCTGGACCATTCATCATCTAGTGTGATCAGTGAATTCTCTACCAATATTTTTGAATCCAATTAAGAAACAAGTAAGAACCAGCTCTAGTCTAATCAGGTAGAAGAATATTCATCAAATGATAAGGATGAAGTGCTAAATATGAGAAAACAACTGGTAAAAGGTGATGTGCCAGTCATGTTTTGTCCTCTGGCTGACTCTTAGTATGAAATTCCAGAGATGTTCATGGAATATGTAATTCATGATATTAGTCTCAACATATGGAAAACTCCTTATCAGTTAAAAAGGAAAATATTATCTTATGATGAATATGAAAATCATATCAATATAATAGAAGGGTTACAACGCCAAATTTACATGGAATCTCTCTCAGTTTCTTGATGTCCAAAGGCTGAAAAGAAGCAGAGAGCCCTTTAGTGTTCATGCCTTGGCGCGCTATGAAGATTTCGCTAGTTAATTACCAACGGCACATCTGGTATTCATATCAGGGAATGGGGTGTTCATGGAGAAAATCATTTCATTGTACTCTCCGGTCAGCAAATCCCGCCGAAAATGGTTTCATGCAATGTTATTGCCCATGGCTGGACACAACCAATTGGCTTTGTTTGTAATCAAAGTCTTTCCCAGGAATAGGCCTCAAATAGTTATTCTCAAAGTCAATAATAGAAGGAACAATTTTTTGAATTACTCCTGCATCAAGAAAACAAGAATATTGAACATGATTCTCGTTTAGAGAATACACATCATCAAGTGACAAAAGTGTCAGAAATCATCCAACAGTGTTTTGAGCCGGGTGATAAATGTTGATGTTGGTTGATGCATCCATCCAATTTTCGGACTAAAGTCCGTAGGATCAGGAGGGATTTTAAGAAATTCTCATATGTAGTATCTCAAGAACCACCCCACCTTGCCAGACTGGGGACTCTTTTAACCCAACCCTCAAAATCAACAAATAGGATTTGAGGAGTTGAGCAGAAACAGCAGGCACAGCCCCAATCCATAGGACTGGGGACTTTTTAAAATCCTCAATCACTCCCTCAGAGAAATATAGTCTTCTATCGATTAGGGAAGAAGTCACAAGAGGAATGAAGATCCGAATTATTATGAGATTATCTATAATTTACGGTTCATAAAAAATTCCTAGAGGAATCGAATCAACAAAAGGCAATGTCTCATCATTGACATAGAAGAAGACAATATCGCAGAAATTCCAATAGAAGAGATGAAATCCGTTATACATCAATTAATGTCATCAATGCCATTACTGTTGATCCTCCAGAACATGAGGCTCACTCAGAGTGATCAGATGAAGAGGTTCCTACTGAAGAAGTTTTACACAGAGGGACAAATGAAGAAGGTGTGTGTACACAAAATCAAATCCTTACCGAGAATCTAGGTAATCATTCATGTAATCAACTTCTCCCTCTCCGAAATGCATCCAACAAGTGGAAAGGAATGTAACAGGTTACATACTCTTTCTCCGAAGAAGGAAAATCAATCTCACTAGAGAAAATACTTTCAAAACAGGAGGAAGAAATGAAGGAATTATGGAGGTTGAATGCAGAACTACTTCAAGGTAGTACTCATCCTAAGCGTGCTGGAGTCATTTAGCCAAATGTAATTTTTTGCAGTTACTAAGATGGATCAAGAATATCCTCCTCTACTAGTACACCCTCACGTGTCCAATACTACAGGTTATGCGCAACGACAATCGTTGGTGCTACCATCAGTTGCACTACCATCCACCACACCTATCCATGCTCCAGTTGTTGCACCTACTCAGGTCCAAACTCAACCGGATGTTTATCAAAATTTAATAACTTCTATTGAGTCATTAACAGCTCGGTTGAAAGCTATGGAGGGAAAGCAAGCTCAAATTCAACCAGAAAAGATATCTTACCCTAAATTGGTTAATGCAATTCCTCCGCTGTAAAATTTTACGAGCACCACATTCCCAATATTTAATGGTTCGGGAGACCCAGAGAAACACATAACACACTTTCTCTCTTGTTGTGATCCTATGATGGGAACCCCTCAAAAACAAGAATTAATTAAGCTTAGGTGTTTTGTACAGTCATTGGAAGGGCTTGCTTTTGTCTGGTATACATGATTGCAATCTCGGTCAATTACCGGGTGGAAGGATCTCCGTCAACGATTCCTTCTTCAATTCAGCTCAACGTTGCCAAAGAGAACAGTTTTTGATCTTAAAACTTACACGAAAAGGGATAATGTAAGGGTTTCATATTTCATTTCTCGCTGGAAGGGATTAACATATTCCCTGATCATAGAACTCCCTCAAAAATAATTGTTTCCAATCGGTGTGTCAAATATGCATGACGAATTACGCATGCCGTTGATCCCTATGAAATACACATGAGGGTTTTGAGACCTTACATTGATCTCCCAAATAATTGAAGACTCTCTTATCATGATTAAGGATAAAACTCGTGTAATTCCATCAGCTCAAGAAAGGAGAATGGGTAAAGCATAGACTGATACTGTTACGCTTAAACAAGAACATCTTACCACTTCTACTTCAAAACCTTCATCTTATCGAAGGGGTCCGCCTCCGGAGCATCAACAACAGAGGTCATTTTTCAAGATGATCAATGAGATCAAAGACAGAAACAATTTGAGGATCTAAAGAATAATTTTTACTCTTTCCAAAATTAACAGGTTCTTGGTTACTTCATTTCAGCTTTAGAAAATTATTTGGTTCAATTGCCAAACCCCAGGAGACCGAACAAGGAAGAAGATGAAGACTTTCCCAATTATTTCCTCTTTCATCAGATGTTGCAGCATCCCATTAATGTTTGATTTGTATTAAAATACAACCTGTATGAAAAAGTTAGACTCAAGACAAGTCAAACTGAAAGGTTTTTCATCTCAGTTAGCATGTGTTACTGCTATAGATCTAGAGGAAGAAGGCGATTGGAACAAAGTCAAGAACAAAATTGCACAAAAATATGATGATTGGAAGGTCCAAAAAAATGATCAACCGAACTCATGCCATTATGAGAACACAATTGAAGAAACCAATTGTTCCTTTTTCTATGAATTCTATAGTAAAAACCTCTTCTTCAAAGGGAAAATCCTCAAAGTGGTGGTATAATTCAAAGAAAGAGGAACAGTCAGATGAAGATGAAATCATGTCAAAGACCAAGTTGTCTTTGACTCTGGTAGATTTTAGGCCATCTACTTTGAAGCAATGGGCACCGTCCCACCAAATGGCACAACCTAAACTGGCTAATCAGGAAGAGTCTTCATCAAACGAAGAGTTGATCTTTGGTTCTGTTAACATGATTCACATCACAGATCAATATTCCAGTCGCAGTTTCGATTTTGATGAGCCTGAGTTCCTTGTATCCAACAGAGGAATCGGAGGGAGTTCCAGTGGTCTAGGATACAGAGAAAGAAGTTGATATTTCAAATGACACTATTCCAATTATACCCCTTCTAGAATAGTATATGCAGTAGAAACTCATGGGATAGCCCTTCAGTGGACTCAACAAGAACAAGAAAATTCTTCCGCCAATAGCATATTCAGTCCTGGAACGATTATTATAGAAGATCATTTGGATGTTCAATATAATTCCTCTCAACATGTAAATAATACTAATCAGTCTAATCTTCTAAATCCTGGAGTATTTCCAACTCCTACCCCAATACAAGATGCATCAACTTCCAAATCATCAACTTCTAAGGCACCTGCGAAACCACATGTTATTTTTGGGAAACACAGACCTCTGTATCAAAATTATGATGTATTGAAACACTTGGCCCATGTACCGGCCATGTTATCAATTTTGGATGCGTTGAATTTATCAAGGGATCTTTGGGAGGCACTCATTGAGGCTTTGTCAAGTCCCCAGGAACTTGAAACTGAAATTGATGCAGATGAAGTCTACAATGTAGAGAATAATCCTATAGAATTCCATGCAGTAATATCATTCACAGATGAAGATGAAGATGATGTTGTACATGGAAATATTAGACCTTTGTATTTATCTGGAAAGGTCAATGGTGTAGACGTCTGAAGAGATTTCATTGATAATGGTTCAGGAGTCAACCTCATCCCCATTCGTACACTTTGTCGACTGGGCCTCATAGAATCTGATTTATCTCTTACATTGATGTTACATGAATATGATAAAAATGAACAAGAACCACTAGGAGGGATTACACTCAGAACTCATTTTAGAGATCTTGTATCCAATTCAGATTTCATGGTTGTTGATCATTACACACCCTTCAACATATTTCTTGAAAGACCCTGGCTACATCAACACGTGGATATCCCTTCATCATACCATCAATGTCGCAACTATTGTTTCGATGGTCAAATTGAAACATTGTATGGTGATAAATCCCCATTCAAGACATGTGAATCTCAATACATTGAGGCGGAATTATATCACATGAAGGGTAAGGAGGAATCCGCAGTAAGTGAGGTTACCGAGGTTAATGCTCCATTTGGTTTGGAAAAGATTCCAGTAAATCCATTTACACATGTGAGTTTAGATTATGTGTTTCCTATTAGTCAAATTGACAGGATAGACCAAAATCAAAATACTCTTATGGAAACTTCCATAATGTCAATTATGGAAATCAAGTCAGACAACATGGGAGAAATTGGTGATTCACTGAGCAATGATGAAATCTCAAATGGGGATGTCCTCATTTCATCTGCTGAAATCCAGGAAGTCTATACTTCGGCAACCAGGCCATAAGATGTTATAGCAATGTCAAAGGTAAACGATGATGTTGATTCTCAATCCATAATCTCCTCTTTATTACCCAAGGAAGACCCTTTATCATCAATTGGGTCAAAAATGGAAGCTTCTTCTTCAAGATGTTCAAATTTTAACATCTCTTCTGATCATGGAAATTATGCTTCATCATATACTATGAAATTAGAAATAGAATAAATAACACAAGTTAAAGAAGAAGAAGAGGAGGATCTTAGGGATTCTCCTCTATAATTTAAAGAGGGTATATCTACCACTATGGATGAACTCAGAGAAATAAATCTCGGTACGAAAGAAGATCCACTCCCCACTTTAATTAGTGCGTCCATGACTCTTGAAGATCAAGAGATGAATATTTCATTATAAAAAAAATCAAGATATATTTTCTTGGAACTATACAGAGATTCCAGGGCCTGATCCTGATGTTTCTACTCATCGTTTGGGTTTGCCAGAAGAACATCGAGGATTTAATTAAGTCGTAAGATGAATACACCCAACCTATGATTCAAAAATTTAATTTGATGTGTATAATCTTATCAAAGCTAACATCATCAGAGAATTTCAATATCACATGTGGTTGGCTAATATTTTCCCTAGGAAAAAGATGAACGAACAAATTTGAGTTTTCATTGATTTCATAGATCTTAATCGGCATTCTCCTAAGGATGATTTTCCAGTTCCGATTACAGAACTCTTAATTGATGCAACAGCTGGCTATGAAGAACTTTGTTTCATGGATGGATATTCTGGGTATAATCAAATCTGAATGGCTCTAGATGATGAAGAATCTATAGCCTTTAGATCCCCTCAAGGTGCATTTTTCTATCGGGTAATGCCCTTTGGTCTAAAAAATGAAGGTGCAACATATCCTCATGCCATGCATCGTATCTCCAAACTCTTTTAGGGATGTTTGTTGAATGTTATGTGGACGATTTGGTGGTTAAATCCAGGAAACGATCTAAGGACTTGGCTGATTTAGAAGTCATATTACACAAACTTCAGGAACATAATTTGAAGATGAACCCCATAAAATATGCTTTTGGGGTAACCTCAGGAAAATTTCTCGGCTTTATTGTACGCCATTGTGGTATCGTAATCGATCCTGAGAAGACCAAGACAATCCTTGATATGTCACATCCTCTAAATCTGAGGGAATTGAGAGCACTTGAAGGACACTTAGCCTATATTCGGCGTTTCATCTCCAATTTGGCCGGAAAAATATTACCCTTAACCAAATTGATGAAGAAGGGAGTCACTTACTAGTGGACTGAAGAATGTCAATAAGCATTCATTTTTCTAAAGAAGTATCTCCTGAGTCCACCAGTATTAATGCCACCTATTGAAGGAAGACCACTTATTCTCTATGTGACAGCTTTAGAGCGATCAATGGGTGCCTTTATTGCTCAGAAGAATGATACTAGGAATTAAAACATCCTTTACTATCTTAGTCGGACTATGCATGAAGCCGAAACCCGATATTCACGTATTGAAATGTGCTTCCTAGAATTACTCATTGTAGTTCAAAAGTTGAGATACTACCTGAAACATCACGAGGTCCAATTGGTATCTCGCAATAACCTACTCAAATTCATCCTTAGTCATCCAATGCTTAAAGGATGTCTGGCAAGGTGGGCAGTTATTTTGCAGCCATTTGATATCTAGTATGTGTGTCAAAAGGTGATAAAGGTCCAAGCTCTGGACAATTTCCTTGCTGAACTTCCTACACTAGAAGATACATCTTTAGATATTGAACATCCAAATTTAGAAGTCTTTTCTATTCAATATAGTCTTAAAACATGGGAAAGGTACTTTTATGGTGCTTCTAGAAGTCCAACATGGAGGAAAATGGAAGATCTTAAATTCAACAAAGTTGGGTCAGGAATTGTGCTCATTGTTTCAGAAAAGGAACTGCTACCCAATTGCTTCTCATTGTTGGGAGGCGGGACAAATAATGAAGCAGAATACCAAGATCTTATTACAGGATTGGACTTGGTGCTTCAAGCACAAGTGAATCACATAAAGGTGAAAGGTGATTCAGACCTGGTAATCAAACAAGTCAATGGGGATTATGCAATCAGAAAAGAAGAACTAATCCCTTTGTTTGAATACGTCAGAGATTTAATGGCGAAATTTCCTATAGAACCGACATTTTCATATGTCCTGAGATCGCAAAATTCTCAAGTTGATGCACTAGCTAATATAACCACAACTCTGGAAGATCCAAATCAGGATGAGACAAGAATCAGTATTTCCCACCGTTATACAATTTCACCTTATGTTCAAATCAGAACAGAGGAAATCAATGAAAATAGTCCCATCTCTAAACCATATAATCATACTATAGGATGGATGACACCTGTCATGGAATACCTTCAAAATATAACACTCTCACTTGATAGAGCCGATAAAGAAAAAATCATGCGACGTGTGGTCAATTTCACTCTTTATGATAGGCCAGATCACCAAGAGAAAATTCTCTATAAAATAGGTTTTGATGGAATTCTCTTCAGATGCATTGATTGTGAAGAGACAATGGATGTCATGAAAGAAGTGCATGTAGGAGTCTGTGGTGCCCATCTGTCCGGACATAGAATTTCTGATCAAATTCGAAGGCTTGGATACTTTTGGCCTTCAATGATATAAGATTGTGTTGATTTCACAAAGAAGTGTCATTCTTTCCAAGTATGTTCCAAATTCATTCATCAGCCCCCAGTGTTTCATTATACAACTAAATAATCATGGACATTTTCCACATGGGGAATGGATGTAGTATAACATTATCCTTCAGCTACAACCAAGCAGTTTAATTATATTCTTAATACTACCGACTTCTTTTTCAAATTGGTAGAAGAAATACCTCTCAATGAAGTCAGCTCTAAAATCATTTTTATCTTCATCAAGTCTAACATCAATACCAAATTTAGTGTCCCTCATACCGTATTGACGGACAATGGAACCAAATTCTGTTCATCCGAGGTGAGGAAGTTGCATTAAGAATACAATTTCAAATCCAACCTTTCATCTATGTATCATGCAGCGGACAATGGCCAGATAGAAGCCTTCAATAAGAATCTTTCAAACATATTGCAAAAGATGGTGGATAAAGATAATATGTCATGGCCTAAAAAACTCTTTCCTGCTTTATTAGATTATCGGAACACCACACGCACTATAATGCGGTCAACTCCATATTCATTGGTATATGGAACGGAAGTAGCCTTGCCTATTGAAGTTCAATTTCCCTCGCTCAGAGTAGCCATTTTTGATAATTCATATATAGATAAACAATCTCAAAAGTGATTGGATGAATTGGGATGATTAGACGAGAAAATATTGTGCACCCTGCACCACATGGAAGTCTATCATCATCGAATATCACAAGCATTCAATAAAAATGGTTTTCTTCATTCATTCATTCAGGGATAATTGGGATTTGTTCCTAGAACTCCAATGATACCAGGAATGAAATCTACCATGCTGGAGAAAAAGTGGGAAGGAACTTACTCAATACATAAGGTCTACTCAAATAGAGCTTATTCTTTAATCTCAATTGATGGAGAACTCATCACTACTCCAACCAATGCTAGATTTCTGAAAACGTATTTTGTGTAACACAAATACTCAATACCCCCAGCAAGATGTTAAGCTGCACCATCGACGATCTATTCATATGACCTTGAACTATTCACACCATCATCCAACATGATGTTAAATTGTGACGTCCTAGGTACATGACGCTAAAATGCAATAATGTCCCTTACATCTAGAAAGACGTTAAACTGTGAAAAAAAATCCCTAATACCTCCAAAATGATGTTAAACTATGTCCTCTTTTTTCCTTTCTGCGTAAAATTAAAATGCACAACCCCCCTTTTCGTCCTACCTGACATTAAACTGTATTGTCCCCATCATCTTTGCTACAAGACGCTAAACTGTACATCACTCTTATTTTCCAAACATGATGAAAAAATATTCTCACGTCCAATATGATGTTAAACTGTGTCGCTATATTTAACCTACATGATTTTAAATTGAACAAAGTCCTTTAATACCTCCAACATGATGTGAAACTATATTTTGTCTTTGCTACATGACATTAAACTGTGCAGCACCAATATTCCTCACTGCAAGACTTTAAACTGCATAGTCCCTTCATATGTCCTACATGACATTAAACTATGCATCGCTATGGTTGTTGCTACCTCTTGTTTCTCACACCGAGTATGAATCACGTGATATTAGAGTAAACTTCAACTATAACACCCACTCTGGGCCACTAACCATGTTTAAGTCCCAACATCATTTTCTAGGTCGTTTTCCTCAAAAACAACTTGATCTCCAATTCATTCTTTAATCGAACTATGTGGACATTGATCCTTTCCTTCTAGGCTGGGTACATAGGCAACCTCCTAAGGTTCATGCCCAAAACCAATCTCTTCACATCGGTTCACCTCCATCTTATACGATGTTTATTCATGATGCCACCCCAAAACCAATCTCTTCACAATGGTTCACTTTTGTTCTTCCTATATGATGTTAAATTATACAACACTTTTGTCATGTACGAAAATAATCTTAAACATTCTTTGATACCATCACCTCAGAAGGAATCATTATTTAGAATGATTTCAAATCATTTTATATTCCAAAGACTACGTACATACATGGAAATGCATGAACCTTTTATCTTGGGTCAAACCATCATTGCAATCACGTCCCATTTTCACCCTTCACTTGTACGAACCAAATCTGTACCGAGGGTATTTCAAGAACTACGTTCGGCTTGATTCCCATCCTTATGGGATACATAGGAATGTTCGAGTTTCCCTTGAACCCAGCCCCAAGACGTTGGGCCTAACCCCAAATTTTAATTTTAGTCCCCCGGCTGAAAAGTCCCTATGAAAACACACACTGCGTATTCATTATAATGGTCCGAGTTCTATGACCCTAAACTAAGATTCCCCATACTTTCGTCCCACATGACATTAAACTGTATATCATGAACTGAGTATGGATTGATTCCCATTTTTATGGGATACGTAGTGATGTCCAACATTTCAATTTCGGACCCAGCCACAACATGATTATGGTTTGCATTAATCTATGTATCTCTTTCATGCATAGGAAAATACCAATTTTCATGTTTCATACTCATAAACATAAAAACATCCAGATCTCCATAACCCTTTTCTTGACTTCTGGTCACAATATGTCCAATTTCAGAGAGTTATTTTTCCTAACTATGCATCACGTTCCCTTAGGCGGCCTTGCATAAACAATCTACATAACAGACTTGTCATCCAAAAGATACTAATATTTGACTATGTAACCAATGCTCTTAGGTGGCCCTGCATAATTTAGCCCCCTAACGGGTTTCATAAATAACGGTAACTTCATTCACGGGATGAAAACCTCTTTTGTCCTTAGTTGTCTTAATGACAATATATAGGGATCTGAAAAAAATATCCATCCTTAACATATTTGTCCCATACTCTTTTTTCAGGATCTGAATTTATTCAAGTCTATGGTTAATATTTCCCTTCCCTACATTTTGGTTAGACCTTCATCGGAGTGTCATTCATTCAGTTCATAGACAATCATGTTTGAAAATATCTTATCCATATTCAAGTACCTCTCTCCATATAGTAGATTCTATGCTTTGAAAAATTTGAATCTCCATAAACATCCACTGGATTTTTAGCAGTAGAAAATTAAATTTCTGAGTGTTCTTTTGGTTTACTATGTAGAACGTGCCCTTAGGCGGCCTTGCATAAGCAGTCTACATAATGGACCTGTCAGCCACAAGATGCTACTATTTTACTATGTAGCCAATGCCCTTAAGCGGCCCTGCATAATTCAACTCCCCAACAGGTTTGTTAAATAGTGGTAACTTCATTCTTGGGAACTAATTTTTCTAATGCCTTATAGCCCTTTTTTCATATCATTCCTCAGATTAAAAATTTATTATGTCATTTTTTACATATTTTCCACCATAGTTGAACATGTTAATAAGTTTTCAAATAAATTATCAATGAATTGAGTCAATTTTAATCCATTAGGTCCAAGCTATTTCGACCTTAAACATTAGCCTTTTTATCTCTGATGTGCATGACTTTAAACTGCCCAAAAAAGACAAGGGTACTCTGAACAAAAGTCTAGTTCTAGATCACTAAACATACATTTCATATGATATAGGTAATATTCAAAAATTAAAAGATTCAAATTTTATAGTGTTATTTTTATAATCCTTGTAACAAATAAATCTATACATACTAGGCCCATTGGATTAGGTAAATATTTAAATAATGTATCAAATGAAGGCATGAACAAATGATTGATGATGAAAGTGTTTTTCATTTGACGCAGAAAAGATAGAAGGACATCCACAGACTGTAGTCTCTTATCTTTTCCAAAAATTAAAAAAGTTGTCAACATAAATCTTCATTTGATTTACAACATCCCGAGCATCATCAACATCCACATGAAGCTGATTCCCTCGACCAACTTCACTCTTTTCAGCTTGATAGAGTGCTTTCTTGGCATCTGAAATTAATTTCATACCATTCGTTTGAACTCCTTACAATGAATTATTAAGTTGGGCAAGTTCCCTAGTAACAGCATCATACTGTTGCTAAAGATGCATCTGTTGGACGAATTTCTCTTTGATCTTATGCTTCAGCTCCTTTAACATGGAAGCATAATCAGCCTCAGCTCGGGATATTGCAACCTCAAATTCGCTGATATTGGCTAACAGCCTCACCCTAGTCAAATCTTGATGGTATTATTGCTCCTTCTACCTCCATAAGATGACCTGTTTCACCGCGGTATGAATCTTTTGATATCCATACCAACCAAGTCCCAACATGATGAATTGGAATGACAGTCTGGGAATCTTCGATGAAAGATCTTCTAAAATAACATCAGATATGATCTTCCATATGTTCTTCCATGGCTTGCATTGTGAAAATTGGAGTTCCTTTTGTATCTCCGGGTCTGATTCAACATCACTGTCACAGGGGGGAATATAATACAGGATTAATGCACTTAGGTAAATTCCATGTTCTGCTCCTTCCCCACTGACCTGTGTTTCTTCACATTCTATTACCATTGTGGATGAGGTTGAGGCTTCACCTTCAGATCTCGCCACTAAAATTGATGGCCCTGCATAATCAATTTAAAGCTTTGGATAGTTTCAAAGGATATCAAAAGTTGATTGATAGCCTTGTAAGTTAAGTACATTCACAAAAAAAATTTATATCTTACCCAACAGAAGATCAACAACTTGAGAAGGATCCTCCCCATATTTCATAGCTTAAACATGATTTTTAGGATGAGTTTGAGTAAGCTCTACTAGGTTCAGCTCCACATGAGCCAGTGTCTCTACAATAGTAGGGTTTTCAGTACCCCCTTCCGGCATTGGCAGTTTAGCAGCTTATTTAGATGGCACTGCACATTTGAACCATTCTTGATCGGAGATGTAATAAAATGATATTTTAACAGGACAAAGGATAACACTCACGTCCAAAATATTCTAAATTACATGGTAATTTAACATTATCTAAAATATCTTCAAAAGATGTGTCGTGTTCCATCATTTCATCCAATGTTATATCAGATTCCTGGTTAGTCTCTCCAGTGAGATAATTTGATACGTTTTCTTGGTGACCTTCATTCTGCGACCTCTGATCCCGAAAATCGTCTTTAGATAAAATTGCAGCATTAGATGCAATGGCCGCCAAAAGATCTAGTGTAGGGGTTGAACCTAATGTATCACATAATAGAAGTTTGTTGATGTTTCATTCATCATTTTTATGAAGAAATGTTAATTTACCAGAAGCAGGATCTTCTTTCCTTGCAATAGTAGCAGGAGGGATATTGGGAACAAACACTGGCTCTTCTCCAGGAGTAGTCAAGTCATCCTAAACATGTGATCGTTCACCATCACCCTCTGTCATCCTCAAAAGAATGATCAGTTCACTCCCTCAGAGAAGAAATTGAAGAATCCCCTTAAATCCCAATAAGTATGAGTAATCTTTTCATGGATTAAAACTCATGACTATATGAAGGACTTACCACTACTGATGAAGCGTTGAGCTGTCGACTTCTTCCTTCGATGTCGTTGCTTCTTTGGCTTCTTAGGAGTGTTGACGCCATCATATCCAAATACATGAATTGAAGAATGAAAATCCATGTTTAATTCCTCCTCCATGGATTTCTGGCCTAGATATATCTCACCCTACTCGCGAGGAGATTCTTTAGCCCTGATGGAAGTACCACCAGGGCTATACAATGGTGAAGGAACATCAGAAGTTCCTTTCTTTGCAAACTGCAGGATGAAGAAAATAATTTCCATGAGTAAAAAAACATTGACTGAAATCAGGTTGTAATGTAAATACGGAGAGAGACATAAATCTTCATAAGCCACATAATCTTGCCACTCCTCATCTTCGGAACCACCAATTCCCTCAGTAGTGCCACGATCTATCATTTCCTTCACCTTCTTGGTGAGAGGAATGGAATCACCAGTGGCATATATGAGCATCTCTACCTCTCTGATGTATGTCTTCACTTCATCAGGGTTATCCTTGTAACAAATATCTGTAGAATCCCGAAGATTCCCCATTCTAGGTATTTGTAGCCCCTCACACAGATCCAACCAGGCAGTTTCAGCATCACAATATAAACTTCTCCATGTCTGTACAACTTCTGTTCGTAGATATTCAGAATGTGTACCAGAAGGCTGTGAGGAGGGTCCTACAATTTTAGACTTCAGATTCTTCCCAGCTATTGAAGCTACAGATAAAGGATAAGAAAAAAATACTTGTTGCTCTATAAAGTAGTTGTGATTAAATTGCTCCAATGAAGTAACAAACTAGGAATCAATGGAGTTTCTTTCCTGATTCTAACATGGGGATGAATCAGTGGTACCCCCTTTTCTTTTTATGTTCCCCTAATATTGATAACAACCTTTGTCTCCTATTAAAAACATAATTCCCTTCTGAGAAAACAAAAAAGAACACATCCAATGGAACACATCAATTTACAAGTATCACTATTAAATAAGAATAGCTACGTCCTTGGTATGGTTGGAAACAATCCAGCACCATACAATCCACTAAGAAAACAATCCTTGGATTACAACAAGTTGGATATACCGTTACACTCGTGAAGCACTACGAAACAGTCACTCCATTGCATGTGAACCCTCTTAGAACAATAGGGCAATGTCTCTTTTCTTGTAACAACTTATGTTACCTGAACTTCCTTTCAAATACAAAAGTCTAAGAAGGTTCAACAAAAATATCCACTCCCTTACCCAGAAGAAAGGCAAGGACTCCTTGGACTTATGATAGATCAATTACAGTCCGAACATCCCATTTCGAATCTCCACACCGAATTTTCCCAATCCAATTCTTCAATATGAATCTTCCTCAGTCTGAGAAACACAATACGGTAACAGCTAGTACTGATTCCCCATTATGAATCTCCCCTCCGAATTCTTCACTCAGAATACTTCACTTCAAATTATCTTCCTCACTCTAATTCTTCAATTTGAGTCTTCTTCTTCACTCTGATTATTCAATCTGAGTCTTCCTTAGTCTGAGAAACTCAAATGGTGACAACCAATACTGATTCCTCATTCATCACTCCACTCTGAATTCTTCACTCCTAATTCTTCAGTCTGAGTTTTCTTTAATCCGAGAAACTCAACACGTTGTCAACACGTATCATATTCTGGTTTCAATTGAAACTGCAATGAAATCCCAGTCAGCCACACACTTCTTTCTCTCTCTAGATTATCATAGGTTCTCTCACTACAACATCATCAATCAATATAATTAGTCCTCTAATCTCGTTTTATAGGTTCTCCAAAGTGTGCTTAGGCGGGAAACAAAAATAATTTTCCCCCTAACTTAAATTCACCCAAATCATAATTTCTCCTAAAATTTCAGTGTAATTATGTATTTTTCATCACTTCTATAATCTTCTTGAATCTTCTTTCCGTTCTCTTGATTTATAGATTTGTCCTTATTCAGATCCGACCTTGTTACATAGGTTTCTCAGAATCACATTCTCAGATCGACTGATCAATCTTCTCGGATACACTCTTATTGAGTCTTTAGCATCACTGCAACTCTCTTCATGACTCTTCATCGCTTTTTGGCATGAAACCATATCAAATATTGGAATGACTCTTCATTACTTATTATTATTGATTTTCATTTCATCATGTGTATGAAAAATTCTTCATTCTCGGTGAGTCTTCTCTTTGTTCACCGATACCGAAGATTTTGAATTCTCGATATGACCCCTCTAGATCTCGATACGACTTATGGTTACGACTTCACCAATTCTCGGCATGACTCATCACATCTGGCTATGAACTTCAGGTTTAGGAAGTCAACTCTGAACATCTTCACTCCGATCTTCCGACTCATCAAGTCAACTCCTAACATCATACTACAAACTTATGACTCAGGAAGTTGACTCCGAAATTCTCGCAACGAACTTCTTATTCAGCAAGTCGACTCCGAACATCCCGCTATGAACTTCTGACTCAGGAAGTTGACTCCAAACTTCTTGCTGTGAACTTCTTCGTCAGCAAGTCGACTCCGAAAATCTGGCAACAAAATTCCGACTCCAGAAGTTGACTTCACAAATTCTGTTCAGGAAGTAGACTCTACAAATTCTGTTTAGGAAGTAGACTCTGCAAATTTTGGTTCTAATAACAGCTTCACCAGATTCTCGGTATGACTTCTTGAACCAAATTTTTCATGCATCATGAGTACGTGATTATACTCACAAATTAGAGTTATAAAATAACAAAGCATCGTCACCGTTAATTCCTTCACATCTCCTATCATCCATATTTCGAGAATTTTCAATTTCCATGTTCTGAACATCTCATGTTCCAGAATCCTAATTTTAGACTCTGAATTCTTCGAACACCAGGTTCCAAATGATCAATATAATCTGTTCTGAATATTCAAACTTCCAGCTTCCAAATTCGTATAAATTCATGGTGTATTTCCTTTATGAAAACTTCCTAAAGATCAACAAAAGATAATCCATGCAAATCATCTCTTCCTTCATCTTGGTCCAAACAATATCCCCCTTTGGATTTTGTTGTCAACCAAGTTTTCATAAATCACCAAACTTTGTAACCTTATGAAATGTATTTTATATAACTAATTCTACGCCTCTGTGAGATAACTCATTGTAGGAAACAAGAATCATTGATAGCAAAACCATGTTGTCCATAGGTAGTAAAAATGACATCTTCAAATTCATACATCTTCATCTTCATACCTCTCAAGCTTCATACATCCTATAAACAACATCATGTTCATTCCAAAAATCACTCCAAAAAATAGTTAGAATAGTTCACATACACAAGTAGTGATGAGTGCACAGCTTACCCACAACTCTCTCTTAAAACAATAGATTTATGATACAAATACCTTATCCCCCTTTAAAAAACAATCCAAAGGTATGAAGGGAGAGGGGATGAAACATCATACCTTATCCTTGAATAGAAATAGGTTGGCCACCCATGTTCAACCTCAATCTTGAGAATGATTCTTTTGGTAGAGGTTTCATGAAAATATCAGCAACTTGTTCAGTAGATGAAACATATTCAAGATTAAGTTCATTATTTTCCACATTCTATTGGATGAAATGATATTTGATGTCAATATGATTTGAACGAGAATGTTGGACTGGGTTCTTGGTAAGATTAATTTTCCTATGATTATCACAGCCCAAGAGCAAGGGCAGCTTCACTTCACTTAACAAATCTTCCTACTGTGTCTTCATCCAGATAAGTTGAGTAGAGACCATGGTGGTAGCACCATATTCAGCTTTAGCCTAACTAAGTGTCACAAAATTTTTCTTCATCGAGTGCCGACCAACACAAATTTTTCCCATAAAAACACTCCACCAGATGTGGATCTTCTATCATCAACCTTTCCTGCCCAATCTGCATCCTAATATCCAAACGAATCAATGTTATTTAAACCACTATACTTGATTCCAAATTCGGCTGTGCCTTTTATGTATCTGAGAATTCTTTTTCCAGCAACAAGATTTGATTCTTTAGGAGAACTCTGGAATCTTTCACATATGGTAACAACAAAAAACAATATATGGTCTTGATGGAGTCAAGAATAATAAAAATTCAATCGGATTTTGATATTCTTTCTGATCAACTTCTTTTCCTTCATCATCTCATGTTATCTTCGTTCCCACTGAGATAGGAGTTGATACAGGTTCTGAGTTTTCCATCACAAACTTCTTAAGAAGTTCCTTAGCATACTTTTCATAGGAGAGAAAAATTAATTCGTTCTGTTGCAAAATTTTTAACCCAATAAAGTATCTCATTTCACCCAACATAGACATCTAAAAGAAATTCTTCATTTCTCCAGCAAACCTTTCACAACTCCTTTCATCATTCCCAGCTAAAATAAAGTTGTCAAAATAGAAAATCAAAATGAGAGAAAGATCTTGGCATTCCATGATCTCAAATTGTTGTCAACTCTTCCATTCAGGATGTTCATATCCTTTAAGAAAGTGTCCAGTTTGTAATACCATGCTCTTGGATCTTGCTTTATCCCATACAAGTCTTTCTTTAACCTGCACACATAAATTTCATTCTTCCCAATAACTAACCCACATGGTTGCTCAATATAAACTATTTATTTGAGATCACCATTAATAAAGGTGGATTTAACATCCATTTGAATGATTTTGTAGCCTTGTTGTGCAGCTATAGCAAGAAATATTCGGATAGTATTGAATCTTGCTACCGGAGAAAAAGTTTCATCACAATCAATTCTTTTATTATGAAAGTAGCCTTTGAAAACCAATCGTTCTTTATTTATAATAACTTCACCTTCATCATTAAAATTGTTCCAGAAGACCCATTTGGGGCCAATAATGTTCTTATTTTCAGTCTTGGGTACGAGTTCCCATGTGTCATTCTCTTCAATCTAATCCAATTCTGGATTCATGACTTGAACCCTTTCCGGATGCTCAAAGTTTTCTTTAATATCATTTGGTTCCACTTTGGAATAGAAGTAATTATGTTCTATAGAGTTACGTATTCTTCTTGTTTAAACCATGTGACGTTGATCACCAGTAATATTCTGAGCTTGAACATGTTTCATTAGCCTTGGAAAAGTTTTTCGTGTGCCTTCCTCATCACTTGATATAGCCGAATCTGATTCTTCATTTTGATTAGGATTAAAATTCATTGCATGCTTATCAAAATCTTTAACTTCATCTTCCTCATATTCTTTGTTTTTCTGGACATGCTTATATTTCCCCAGAGTTTCAATGAATTTTACATCAACTGCATCCACCATTTTTCCTATTTCTTTGTTAAAGAATCTATAACCTCTTCCTTCTTGTGCATAACCAAGAAAAATTCCATCTTCTCGCTTCTGCTCGAATTTTCCACTACTTCCACCTTTCTTCTTTATAATGCATGGGCTCCCAAAAACATTAGCATGCTTCATACTTGGATTAATTCCATAGAAAAGTTCATATGGAGTCTTGTTTTCTTGAGTCTTGTAGAAACATAGATTTTGAATATAAAAAATTGTACTTGTAGCTTGCCTCCAAAAGTAATGAGTAAGGCCATGTTCAAGAAACATGGTTCCTCACATTTCCACCAAGCTTCTGTTCTTCCTTTCAGCAAACCCATTTTTTTGTGGTGTATATGGAGCACTATATTCATGTTGAATCCCATTCTTCTCAAAATAGTCTTCAAATTATTCACTTCTATACTCACCACCATTATCTGTTCTCAACTTCTTCATAGAGTACATACATTCTTTCTCAGCTTTCCTTCTGATGCTTTTAAACTTTTTCAGGGCGTCTGACTTGTGATTCATAAACATAACACATGTAATGCGAGTAAAATCATCAAAGAAGTTGATGATGTACTTGTCTCTATTTTTTGATTGTTTTCTCATCGGACAACATATATCAGAATGTATTAGCTCAAGGGGTTGTTTTGAACAAATGTCAACCTTTTTATGCAGAACACTTGTAATCGTTCATTTCTAACAGGTAGTGAAACACCAATCTCTTCTTCTTGGAAAATATGGAATATCTAGAACACTGTCCCTTTTAGATAACTTTCTCATATTTCTCTGACACATGTTTCCACGTAATCTGTGCCACAACTGATTTTCTTCCACTACGCACATGTAACAAGTGTTTTGTGAATTTACAACATGAAACAGATTTCCATGAGTTCGTTATCCTCTTATAACAATCTCCCCATCTTCTTCACTTTTCATAACAAATCCATATTTCTTTAAGATAAATTTGTTACCCTCGTCACACAATTTTGATACACTCAGCAAGTTGTGCTTCATCCCATCAATATACAGAGTTTTATTGGATATCAATTTTTCCTTTACAATGATGGATGATACAACACCTTTGATTTTTAAATATTTATCATTGCCAAATGTCACAATTTCTTCTTTAATCTTTTTCACATTATATAGAAACTTCAAGTATCATGTCATATGTGAAGAACACCCACAATCAAGTATCCAAGGTCGTTCTTTCTTTGTAACATTTAGAGCAGTTTCAACAACAAGATCTTTTTCTTCTTTCACTTATTTCTTCTCCTTCAGCTTCTGAGAATTAAGAACTTTTTGTTGATCTGGTAACAACACAAGACATCATTTTGCATGTTGTACAGTTTTTTCACACCTTTTGAAAATAGTCTCTAGAGGCTGGAACCTATTTTCTGTCTTGACATCATTCTTCTCAACATTCTTCAAGAAAAACTTTTCATTCTTCTTCCTTTGAAGAGATTGACTCCCCCTCAATATCTGCAATTAATAACGTGCGAGGTGCTGGTAATAATTTTTATTGAACCAACACATGTTTCTTGTATGCCCGAATCCTCCATAATACCAACAGTACCCATATAAAGAGTACCTTCCTCTAAAGCTTTTGTTTTGATACTTCTTTGTTGATTTTTCTTCTTCCCCACCAATAATTATTTTTTAAGCAAGATTTCTCGGCTAGAATTCTGCCTTCTCTGGTTTTTCTTGATTTTCACCAGGGATAGACTCAGGTTTCCTGGAAACTTCAGAGTTCCCAGTAACGCTGGTCTTGGCCACATATGTAACTTTCTCATCTTTCTTCTTCACATCAACAACATTATTCTTCTATTTAATTTTCTCAGGATTTACTTGTTGGGAGCTTTCACCTACAAAAGTAGATGAGTTTTGAAAACATATGTTTCTTAAATCAACTTATGAGAGCTTCTTTTGAACGAGCTCTAATTCTTCCTCTTTTGCTTTCAACTTAACTATCTTGTGCTCATTTTGGTTTTTCTCATTTTCAATAGACTTATTCAAATTTTCAAGTTCTTTCTGAAGTTCTTCTTTAACATTAGCTTGATTTCATACCGAGGAACATTCATCTTCCAACATTTTGTTATGTTTCTCCAGCCTTCTGATCTTCATTAATCATTCCATCATTTATTATTTCAGATGCATCTCAAGATGAGTTTCTTCTTCTTCCATGTTGTTGCTTCCGAAATATTCATCATTCCCTGTTACAATGAAAGTATTTTCAACACCATGCTCAACTGATTTTTCGGATACATAATCACTTTATTCATCTTCATAATTTATAGAGAGAAGATTTTTTCTCTTAGATTTTAAGAACTTATTTCCTTTACCTGACTTTCCTTTACAACCATGCTTCTTCCTTAACATTCTTGGCTTTCTTTCTTCTTCATCACTATCATCTTCATTCTCCCATCGAGGACAGTTAGCCGCAAAGTTGTCAATGCCTCCACATTCAAAACACTTCAAGGAATGTTTTCCCTTGTATTTCAATGTTCCCATTTTAACATTTTTTTAAATAAGAATAAAATATTGTTATGATTTTTACATACCTCACTTTCTGAGTCAGAGTCACCACCATCTTCTTTAATCAAGATCTTCTTAGACTTCTCCTTCTTCATGGGTTTGAAAGATTATTCTCTGTGAAACTTTGTCTTGGTCTTGATCACCTTTTCCCTTCTCATATAATAAGTAATGAGTGTGCTATGAAAATCATCAAGAGATAGAGTCTCTGAGTATCTGCCTTCTAATGAAGATACCGTCTCATCAAATTTATCAGGAAAAATCCTCAAGATTTTTTCCACCACAATAGAGTATTTCAGCTTTCACCTCGACATCTGATGGTACTAACAATATTGTTTACCCTGGTGAAGATATCCCCAAAAGATTCATGTTCTCCCATCATAAAGTATTCATACTTCAATATCCATATTCAAAGTTTTGGCGTCTTCAAATTTGTATCTCCTTCGTATATGTTTTTTTGTTTGTCCTATATACCTTTGGTTGTGGTCACTCCTTTTACTCTTAAGAATTCACTTTCAGAAAGTGAAGACAATATAGCATTCTTGGCTCTTCCATCATTATCAAGAAACTTCTTGTCAACAAGTGTAAGTGTAACATTTTCTTCAATGGGGCGAAACCCAACTGTTTCAACATCAAGAACTTCATAACTAATAGACATGAGATACAGTAGAATTCTATCCTTCCAGATGTGATATTTCTTCCCATCGAATACAGGAATTCCTTTATTGTTCACACTATTAAGATTCTCCATCATCAAGTAAAACAAAGGAAACCTCTCTCTAATACCACTTGTAAGGACCCAATTGGAGAAATGAACCACTGAGGGGTGGGGAGGGGGGGATCCGTGGTACCCCTTTTTCATTTTATGTTCCCTTAATATTGAGAACAAAATTTGTCTCCTATTAAAGATAAAATTACCTGCTGGGAAAGAAAACAAGACCACATCCAAAGGAACACACCACTAGAGAAGGTTCATTATTCAATAATAATAGTTACGTCCTTGGAATGGTTTGGAAAAATCCAGCACCATACAATCATCTAAGGAACAATCCGTGGATTACAACGTGTAGGATATACCCTTATACTTGTGATACACTATGAAACAATCACTCCAGTGTGTGAGCACCCTCATAGCATAATATGGAAATGTCTCTTTTCTTATAACAACTTATGTTACCTACACTTCCTTTCAAATACAAAAGTGTAAGCATGATTAGAAAAAATCATCACTTCCTTACCTAGAAGAAAGGAAAGGAAACCTTGGACTTAGGATAGATCAATTACAGTCCGAACATCCCATTCTGAATATCCACTCCGAATTTTCCCAATCCGATTATTCAATCTGAATCTTCCTCAATCTGAGAAACTCAATACAGTTATAGCCATTACCAAATCTCCCCTCCAAATTCTTCAATCTGAATACTTCACTCTTATTTTTCTTCTTCACTATGATTCTTCAATCCGAGTTTTCTTCTTCACACTGATTCTTCAATCCCATTCTTCCTCAATCTAAGAAACTCAATACGGTGACATCCAGTACTGATTCCCCATTCCGAATCTCCACTCCAAATTCTTCACTTCGAATTCTTCAGTCTGAGTTTTCTTTAATCCGAGAAACTCAATACGCTATCAACCAGTATAAAATTATCGTTTCAATTGAAACTGCAATGAAAACTCATTCGACCACCCACTTCTTTCTCCCTCTATATTATTAGAGCTTCTCTCACTACAACACCATCAATCAAAATACTAAGTACTATGCTCTCCTTTTATATGTTCTCCAAAGTTTTCTTAGGCGGGAAACCAAAATAATTTTCCCGCTCACTTAAATTCACCCAAATCTTAATTTCACCTTAAATATCATAGTAATTAAGACATTTTCATCACTTCTGGAATATTCTCGTATATTCTTCCCCTTCTCTTGATTTAGATCTTTGGCCTTTTCCAAATCCGACCTTGTTACGTAGGTTTCTCGTAATCACATTCTCAGATCGACGCATCTGTCTTCTCGGATCCACCCTTCTTGAGTCTTTAGCATCACTTCAACTCTCGGCATGACTCTTCATCGCTTATTCAGCATGACACCCTTTAAAATCTCTGTATGACTCTTCATTACTTCTCATTATGTCTTTTCATTACATATTTTGTATGAAAAATTCTTCATTTTCGGTGAGTCTTCTCTTTGTTCATCGATACCGAAGATTTTGAATTCTCTATATGACCCCTCTGGATCTCGGTACGACTTCTGGTTATGACTTCACCAATTCTCAGCATGCCTCCGCATGAACATCAGGTTTAGGAAGTTGACTCTGAAATTATTCACTGTAAACTTCTGACTCAGCAAGTCGACTCCGAACTTCCCTCTACGAACTTCTGAATCATGAATTCAACTCCGAACTTCCCTCAATGAACTTCTACTTGAGCAAGTCGACTCTGAACATCCTGCTACAAGCATCTGCCTCAGGAAATTGACTATGAACTTCTCGCTATGATCTTCTTCTTCAGAAAGTCGACTCCAAACTTCCGGCAACGAACCTATGACTCTGGAAGTCAACTCTGCATATTCTGTTTAGGAAGTAGTCTCTGCAAATTCTGTTCAGGAAGTAGACTCCGCAAATTCCTGTTCTCGTAACGGCTTCACCAGATTCTCAGTATGACTTCTCGAACCAACATTTTCTTGCATCGTGATTACTTTTATATACATATAACATAGAGTTACAAAACAACAAAGTATCATCACAATTAATGCCTTCACATCTCCTATCTGCCATCTTTTGAGAATTTGCAATTTCCCGGTTCCAAACTTCTCATGTTCCAGACTCTGAATTCCAGACTCCGAATTGTTGAAACACCAGGTTCCGAATGTTCAATATACTCGGTTCTGAATCATCAAACGTCTAGCTTCCGAATTCCAAGAAATTCAAGGTGTATTTACTTTATGAAAACTTCCTCAAGTTCAAAAAAAGACAATCCAAGAAAAAAATCTCTTCCTTCAGCTTGGTCCTAAAAAATTGCTCCAATGAAGTAAAAAACTAGGAATCGATGGAGTTGGTCTCTTGATTCTGACAGGGGGATTATATCTGGCACGCAGCTTTTTTTCCGCATGTTGTGCCTCATCACCCCCATCCTGGGAATCCTACATGTTACCCCTAGGTGAGGAGCCTGATGAATCAGCTTTAGGTGGGGAAGCATAATTTTTCTGATGAAGGGTTTCTTTCTATACATTTCTTTTATTTTTCCCCACTTAAAAAAACCAGGTAATTCAGTACCCCTTCATGGTATGATGCTATCCAGTTCTCGGCATACCATGTAGTCAAGTTACTTGCCGCTTTATCAACTGGTAGATCAAACATTTCCCCGATCTTCTCCCTATATGTCAGCAACCATAGTTTTCAGAAAACCATAAGATGTTGCTCTGACTGACATGCACAGGAAGAGATACAGTAGTCTGCTGCAATCACTTGAATTGGCATGCAAATATGTATCGATCATAGGACTTGCATAAAATTTCTCTGTCAATCATGGTGGCTAGTACACCATCTCTGCAAGCCAGTATGTATGCCCTTAATTCCCGACAGCCAGTTCCATCAACAATAAACTGCCCGGTTGGTGGGTTTCTATAAATAATGAAATTGAATTCCTATAAAATTTTCAGCCTTACCATTATATCATAGGGGTTAAGTGATAATGGGGAAATTCCAGAAAATTCCTGCACTTATGGCCTGATGGAACCTCCACGAACCTATACTCCATTCTATACATTATATGTTTTGAAGTGAGTGGTGATCCATTCCCACAAAACATTCAATGGTCCTACTATTCTCAAATGAGACTTACCCATGAAGACATGGAGTAAGATCTTGTGAATCTATGCTAAAATGGGGGTATCCAACCCAACCATTTTTCCCTCATCAAACTTGGATGCAACAATGAAGGTCCTTAGCCTGACGCCTCCCATTAAATCCATTACTAGAAAAAGATAAACACTGAGCCACATGGCCAAGAAGCCCACCAGACGAGTCTTTTTTGGGAATCTCTAATTAACTTTATATCCCCACATCTCATATTCTCATGCTTCTATAGTCGCCCAGAATGTTCCAGGAGCACCCCTTTTCTCTGTTTTGGGTCAGGTGGTAGGATGAGTACAGGTGGGCCCCTTCTCATTCGATCCCTTCTCCATCGTCTCCTTCTCATACATCATGGTAAGAAAAATATCCATCCACTATTATGGATGAATATCCTTTCTAGAACGAAGTTAAGGAGGTCTTTGAAATCTTCAGCTTATGGAAGATTTTCAATAATTCCTGAGCCAAAGTCGGAGTCTTCTCTGAATCATTTCAATTTTCCTTGGGGGAAGAATTAATCATACATATCACCAAAAATTGGAGCACCTGAGATATTTTGGACATCCCGCATACTAATGCCTACTTCTCTATGAGTTAGATGGAACGAATTGGGTTCTGGGCTCGAGTGGCAGATTATCTCTGGCCCAAAGTCATCATTCCTATAGACATTTGTTTTCCCATCCCAGACGGCTTCATATATTAAAAATCCTTTTAAATCCTCAACAAACTCTGTATAGTTTTTTCTCATCAAGTATGCCCACATCCAAGTTGTCTTCAAACCTCTTCCAGGACAAAAGTCCCAACTTTTTTTCCAGCCTTTGGATTGATCCATCTGAGAGTTTCGGAAGATTGAGGGATTACAATGTGGTTGCAACTCAAGATTGTGTGGTCACAAATCTGAGGTACATGGGATATGATGCATTATGTAGGCCTTCTCCACTATTCCAGTATTTATAAATTCTCCTCCACATGAGATATTTGATGAAGCAAAATATGTATAATTCTGAAAAGAAGATTGTGGGAGATAGTTCTTTGCCTGTGGAATGGTGACTTATCGTAGATAACCATAACCATACAGAGTTAGATAAATGCCCTGTGGGAAGTCAAGATGATAATTTTTCAGGTACTTGGCCAAATCTGGAAGAGGGAAATCGAAGATAGTATAATAATCATGGCCAACGATGCTCATCATATCATCAATTCTCTTGCTAACCAGTTCGTCATTCATTAAAATTCTCCTGGGAGCCATTTAATATACACAAAGTTTGAATAATTAACTCTTAAGTAAGTTGAATTTTCATAAAAGTTGTGACGAAAAGTGAAAAATTGTCTATGGAATTAAGGCAAGAAAGTCACAAATTGAATCGCAAGTATAAGTGTGTCGCGCATGTTTTGGAACGTAGGTATCATCGCGCAAGTCCAAATACCTCTACAACAGCACGACACAAAATGAATAAGTGGAAAACAGATTAAATTGAACGGAAAAGGCAACTTGCACGACAAGAGCTCAGAAGCGTTGAGATCCAGTTTCTTTGCATGAAGAATGGCCGCATATTTATAGGAAAGGCCGCAACCCTACGTGCCGAAGCCAGCGTGCCGAACCTTCACGATTCCATCTGTGCACTGAACTCCTACGCGACGCCATCTGCGCACTCAAAACATGCATGCCATAGTTCCTTGGGTTTCTCCTTTTCCTTAGAGTCACATCATCCTTCTTTCGGATGCAACTATGAGGGGGGATTTTTGTTGACGCTCATTTCCATCACATAGTCTAATGACTGAAAAAGGGAAATAATTTAGTCCAATGTGATTCTTCCATTGAAGAAACATAAAAAATTGGCAAAGCCATGAATAAGGATTTATTCAATCTTGGGTCGTGCAAGTTTCATCTCGTTCATGCACGCATACATGCACGCCACATAGTAGTCACGAAGGTGACTTGCACGCCCTCTTTTATTTTTGCCCAAGGTCTTCCCTAGCCTATAAATACCCCTGGTGGGCCCCCCATTTAAGGACAGATAAATTCCAAAAGTCAGATTTAAGCTCCGGTAACCCTAGTATCTGCTTGAAGTCTTCCGGTCACTTCTAAGGAAATTTCATACCTAGAATTGAAGATCTAAAGAGGGAAAACAAGGCCTAAGTGTTGAAACCCATCAACACTTGCAAGCCTAATTGGCCAGCCCCTCAGGGAAATGGACACACTTACGTTATACCTTATCCCTTATAAAAAACTTGTGCACCACTCTTTTGGACGCTTTTTGGGATAATACTAAAGGCTTTAGCCAAGTCTCTCCCAAGTATTGACCTAAGGTTTGACCGTCGTGCAAGTAACCATGTCTCGCGCAAGTATACCTACATGACCAGGACTTGTACACCCACACAGGACTTGAGTGCCTCTCTCTTTTTTGGTGCCCCTCCTTCCTATTCACTTTCTTTATTCAAATCCACCTATCCTCTTCAAGATTTAGCCTTAATAACCCTCCTCAATTCCATTTATGGCATGATTCATGGGTTGGCTTCCTTATCTGAATGAAATTTTGTGGAACATCTCTCAAAACCTAGTGATTTACATATCATTATGTCACTAAGGTTAGAGATTTCATTTATTCAACATCATCCTTTAAGATGAGAGGATCATTAACCAAGACCTTATTTTCATAAGAACGCCCCAGTCATAATTTTTCTTAACTTGGGAATCCTTCTCAGGAGTAAATCCCAATCTCAAATTCCCAAATATGGGCCTCCTTTTAAAGAGTAATCCCCAAGTCCCCTAACATAGGCCTCCTTTTCAGGATTAAGCCCCAGTCTTTAATGTTTCCTTAATTTTGGGCATCCTCCACAGGAGTAATCCCCAATCAAAATTATTTTAACCTAGGCCTCCTTTTTAGGAGAAAGCCCCAGTCTCCAAGTTCCTAAATATGGGCATCCTCATTAGGAGCAAGCCCTAAATTACAAATTCCTTTAACCTGGGCCTCCTCCTTAGGAGTAATCCCTAGTTCTCAAATCCCTTAACCTAGTACTCTTTCTCAGGAATAATCCTGAGTTCTCAAATCTCTTAACCCGAGCCTCCTTCTCAGGAATAAGCCCCAGTTCTCAAATCCCTTAACCTGATCCTCCTTCTCAGGAATAAGCCCCATTCCTAATTTCTCTTAACCAGTGTTAATTTACATTGTATTTTTCATTCCTTCTTATGAATAAGACCCAATCATAAGTCCCCTCTAATTTGGACATCCTTCTTAGGATTAATTCCTATGTTATGTATCCAAATCTCCCTAAACCACATATACATTTATGGACCTTGTTCTCTGGTTTCTTCCCTGAAGTAAATCCTAATCTTCATCCATTTGGGAAGTCATACATACATAATCCCCCCATCATTTCTTATGATTACATCTTTCATGTCCCAATTGTCATGTTTTACCAATACCTCATGTTTCTCACACCGATCATGACTCATGTGAGCTTAGAGCATAAAAGTAATTATGACATCTTTCTTTGAGACACCAATCATACATAAACCTCATATTTCATGAATCAAACTACGTGGGTTTTGATTCCTTTTATAAAAAATGATACATAGGTATCCCATATGCGGGTACGATCCAAACTCTGAAATAATATATGTCCTTTTGAATGACAATAAACTCCAAGTGCCCCGCTAAGTGGATTTAAAACCAGTATGGTCATCATAATGACCAAGATATTTCTATATAATGTATTGAAGGATACCATTGTATAATAATATCTATCAAATAAAGATGATTTTCTATCAATGAAGAACCTCTTATACATATAAAATATTCTCTAAATCTCTTACATATCAGTCATTGATTGTTATATCTAAAGGAAAGCTCATTTTTATACTTGGTAATTAAATAAGGATTCAAGAACATAACTTAAATCTACAATGAGGGTCTCTGAATAGAAAATAATTCCCCAAAAAAGGTGTGATGAGTCCGACCTCCCATCCTCTCGACCAATGAAAATTCGTAAGACTCATTGGTTCACAGCTATTGAGTACCTACCTTTGGATGGTAGGTCCCAATGGATATAGAATCATAGGATGTTTCCGGTTCTACGAACAAACCCATTAGAAAATGCTTGGAATGTTTGAACTTTAAATCAATGAGGTCATCCCCATTTCCAGAGGAAACAGAGACTCTCTAAACATTTGGGACTCAATAATAAAAATATTTTGGGTTCATTTTCCAAAAAAAATTATTTTAAAGAAACAGAATCCCTGTACTATTTTAGAGGAAATATTTAATGAGTTGACGTGGAAGAAATTCAAGGAATTTATTTTCAGACATTAGACGATTTGGAACATATTTGTGGATATGGATTCAACCTTGAGATGATTGTATAAAGCCATGTCAGATGGAGGAAGTTAAATAGGAACACATGGCCCCTGAGAATAAATAATTTGTTGGATAAAATAAATTTGAATTTGTAATATATTTTCCAGTTTTTTTAAAAATTGTGTGAATAAGGTTTAATAATAATCCATTTACACATAGCTTTATTATACCATTTATAATAGTTTAAAAATAGAGAATCAATGGGATTTGACAAGGTAATGAGTAGGTTTCCAACACTGGGGTATAACCCTATAAAAATATTGGTCAATTTTAAATATTTAGTATCTAAATAAAATATATGTGTATGAAATTTTAAAATATTAGTAAATCCAATAATATATGAATAGGTTATAGTGGTGAAATATTTAAATGTTTTTTTTCAAAGAGACTTGGATTTTAGTAAAATATTTCCATGCTTTATTTTCCTCATAGATTTTTTTGTTGACATGATCCATTAGGCCTAAAAATTGTAATTAGATCAAGGTTTCTGATGATTGGATCTGTTGGATTATCAAAATTTAGTTCAGTATAAAGGATAAATATTTTAACACTGATGAATTTACTGTCAAATAGTTTTTATTGAATTCATATGTTTAAAAAGATTCTATGGTGGAATAATATATATCCATTCATGTCATTAATAATTTCTTTTCACTAGAACATCACAAAATAGGAAGAAGGAAGTGTCCAAGAATCAATAAATTATTAGAGGGAGGTAATAGAAAAAACCCATTTTATGATTATAGTTAGAATATTTACCGTATACACAAATTTTTTTTATTTTAATTCCTTTAGTGGAGAAACCTAGATCTATGAAGAAGATTATATTAATGAGACACTAATTAAAATTTATTCTTATTTTATGGATTAACTGAAAAGGTATCTGATTTTTTTATTTTATATATTTTCTCATATATAAATGGATTAATAAATGAATATTTACTACTAGAGGATAAGGATAATAGAACAGATAATTAATTAACAAATAGTTTGTTTCCTACAACACTCTCTAAAATATAGTGATATCTATGGTAGAATCTGGCCTATATTGTAATTAGTTAAACCATTAAACTGATTATTAATTTGAAGGATCTCTATTTGACAATGTTTTTTTTTGAATTATATTTATAAGGTGTTCCAAGAATTGGATAAGTTTCATAATGGCTGAATGGATATAACATATTCCCAGTTCAAAGTTAAAAATAAATCTGAATTTTTTTATAATTCATGAGTAGATTCATGAATAATTCATGAAAACGAAGAAAAAATTTGAAGAGTGATTTAGAATAGAGGATGAGATCACTAGATGTTTATAAGAACATTATAAACCTAAAATTTCTAATTATCAAAACCCAATTGAAAATTATGGGTGAAAAATAAAATGTTGAACTTCTTAATTTATTTGGAAAAATCATGCTAGGGAAAAATAGTACAGATAAATATTGAATCAATTAAGCCTCAAATTTGTTTAAATATGGGTTTGATATATTTTTGTAAAGAATCCACTGATATCAATTAGATATATTTAAGAAACAATTCCTATTACTCTCCTAGTTTTGAATCTATATTCTTTAAATGAAAAAGAAAATAGTTGATATATATTCAAATAAGGAAATTTATAAATGCTAGGAATATCACTAATATGTCTATGATAGAGGTGAGCATGTACAAGAAAAATTTATTCTTTAAAGGATCCAAAACTAAAAAGGTTCCATCCAAAAAAAATAAATATTGCATATATTGATATACTTTACCTAAAATGAGTAAATAATGTAAATTGGAAGGTGATGGTATTGCTTAAGGTTTGGGAATAGGGGTATTACTTTCTTAGGTAATATTACATTATATGAAAATTATAAAAATCCAAAATCTTGGTGGAGAATGTAAATTGAATAATATAAAACTATTCAAAATAATCATTCCTCACTTAAAGGAAGAATATTTCCTTTATGGATAGATTTGAAATTTTTACACTTTTTGTGGTATTTCAAATATCCATGGTCATTTTACAATAAATTTTGGTATTATCCAATTGAGAATGGGACACGACCCATCCCCCAATGCATGGTTTGTGACTAACCTAAACCAAACTTTCAAAGACAAGGAGCTGGATACATGCACCGAATAGGAATATCCAAAAAAGGGAAGGCATTTTCCTTTAAACATGTACACATGCACAAAGCTCAATCTGGAGAAAGTAAACACAATGTAAACCAAAAATGGGACTCAAACAATTATCAAGAGTATAATACCAAATGAAAGTAAAAAGGGGACAAAATAATAGCCCAAAACCACATTGAATTTTACTACTACCACTATCCATCTGCTCAAGACCCACCTGAAGGGAAGGTAATGGGTAAATTCTTGTAACCATAGATGTACGACCATCTGTCCCATCTCACATAGCACCACCTTGTCCCTAACCACTAAGGTCTCCATCGAAGCATCGATCACATGCATGGGACCAGGCACATGTGGGCCAACCATGTGCATGGGTGAGTAACAAAATACTCTTTAGGGACCCCAGAACACAAGGGAAATACCAAAAATAAGATATACATAACATGATGTCAGCTCGCTCAGGTATAATAAAAAGTATGGAAAGAAAGAAAATCATTTGTAACACCGAACACCCTAGATTATTTCGGTACTCATCATTAATGAGTATCATGGGTATAATGTGTCACAAAAAATGCTCCCCATTGTGGTTCTATCAGGTCACAAAATTTCTCTCCCCCTTAGTCCATCATACCTAGTCCATAGAGGGTTGATTATAGCTGATTCCCACAGGGCCGCTTATAGCTGGCTCACAGAGTGCCGCTTATAGATGGTTCACAATGATCCCCATGGAGCTGGTACACTAAGGGATATAGGTCTCTAGTCTACATAGTTATACTTATCATATATACGTGTTGGGTCTCTTTGACCCGCCTGTCCGCAATCTTCAGGTCTCAGCCTACCATAGTATTCCTGCACATAATGTGCTTGATTCAAGGAGAATCCACTCATCAAGCCATTCATCGAATTTCAAATTCCATTAAATCATATTTATATCATTCCAAAATAACCACCTTATCACGAGTATTCCAACGCCACAAACATCACATCAATCAGATGATAGTTCTGAAAGATATTGGTGTTTTAGTAAACATGGGTTGGGTGTCTCCAGGCCTGGTTTGACATTGTTGAAATGACCCGAGGGACCCACATGAACCGACTCAGTTCTGCTGGCCCGACCCAACCTAGAGGGGTCTTGTCCCGCCCTATCTGGCTTTCTCATTGGGCCAAGACAATTTGGTTTTCCTGAACATGGCCTGGTTCGTCTGTGGGTCCACCCCGTCGGGTCACCCAGCGACCTGGTTTCATCTAGCCCAACCCACAACTGGTTGGATAGTTCATTTCTATCATGGCCCACCCATCAGACTGGTTTTCCCGTAGGCCTGGTCAGAATTTGTGGTCCGACTCATCCATAGCCCTAGCCAAACTAGCGGCTTGGTTTGTGTCCCCGGCCTATCCCTCTTGGCGGGTCGGTCATCCCTCTTCTCGGACAACCGTTGGTCGTCTGATTCATGATTCACATGGCTGAAAGAAGATGGCCTCCTCTTTCTATACACTATGGCCTACTGATGCATGACACTTCTCCAACGTGGCACCCGAGGGTTTCCAACCTTGAGTGCTATTATGTTCACATGGACTGGTCCTTCCATGTGAACAACGACTCTATCACGGGTCCAGTTCACCGTCGTGGTCTACGCCTCATGTGCCTTCAATGCGGCCGGGTGACCGTGTCTGCCTTCTAGCTACTCCTACTATAGTCGCGGCACGCTGGCATTATGTTTCCTCCCATCTTCCATTATGGTCAGGTTGTGGTGGCCTCTTGCCACCTCCACAGCATGGTGGACCCTCTGTAGCCTTCCTAATCATATCCCTTCTCCTTAATTACTCTACGACTGATGCTCCACCATCCATTACACCATGAATAATGGGGAGAGTGGTATTGAGGGTTTCACAAGGAACACCCAAATGAATAACCCACCTTTGTTCATGTTGGTCCAGATTTATTTATATTAGCGACATCATGACATATTAATTATAAATCACTAATATTTAATCCCAATATCAACCTACAACTATATTTCCCTACCCCACAAGGTAAAATCCATCAATAGATCAACTTTTTAGAGAGTTGATCCATGTTATTTTTTTAGAGGGGGAGACCAGGGAAAACAAAATCACTAATAATTTAAGCCCCTACCTGGGGTATAGATTCCTCGATGATGATCGTTCTTCATCGTCTGTTGATCTCTGATCTTGAATCTGCTCTTTAATGGTGTCGTCGTCGTTGTCTGATTCGCAGGAAATCATCATTGGAGAGGTTTTCCATAGTCATTCATCATCGCTACCAACCAAATCCTCATATTAATTCCACAATTGTGCCAACTATTTGGCATGTCTTATTAGGAAATTACAAATCAACATTTCCATTATGCTACGTTTCCACATAGTTTTGATGAATGGTTAATGGGGTTCATTAATGAGATTCATCATTGCCTCAACAGTTCACTACAACGCTGATGTTCCACTACTCAATGATGAAGAATACAATTAAAATAACAATTTATGTTATTTTATTTTTCTTTTTAAATTTCTTAAAATAAACTTTTTACCTTGACCAGCTCCGGTCAAGGTTATGTCCGGATTAGGGAGAAAATCTCATTATTAACTCAGTGGTTGTCTCATATTTTTAATCAGATTTACCATTTGTGAGTTATGAGGATTCAAAAATAATATAACATTTATTTAAATTATTTTATTTAAGATTACATCCCAAAAACAAACATTCATCGTTGGCCCAAACCAGTCGATGTTAGACTCTGCCTAAGGGAAGCATTCCCTCAGGAAATCAATTGTACTGTCATATTTTCAATCTGATTTACATTTTATGAGTAATAAGTAATTTTAGTATAAAATAGTTTTATTCAATTATTTTATTTACGACAAAGAACTACTTTCCACTTTTGACCTCACCGGCTGATGTTAGGCTTTACTTTAGGAAATTATACCATAACGAGTTCAACCGTGGAATCATATTTTCAATCTGAGTCACTATACTTGAGTTATAACAATTTTTAAATTAAAATAATTTTATGTAATTATTTTATTTACGGTTATTCCATTTTTAGGTTTTCTCACTGGAGGCCCATGCTGACTAAACATAAGTCATATCTAGGATTAAATCACCATCTTGAAGGCAATGATGCACTTAAATTTTTTATCTGAGCACCCATTTCAGAGTTATTCCACTTTTTATGGAAAATTTCTCGAGGAAACTATTTAAAACATAGCATTTTTTGACGGATCATTTTTGGAACTCTAGGCCTTAGAATTGCATTCCATCTTAGCGCCATGTCTTGATATAATCAAATTTAATTTTAAAAAAACATCAATGAAATTCTATGGTATTACATTACTCCCCCTATTGGGATTGATGACCTCGTAAGTCAAAATAAGTTCTAATCAAAGTAATTGTATTAATGAGCTCAAATTTGAGAATTCAGCTCCCATGTGCTCTAATGGATATTCCCCTGGTTCCAACGAACATGCATGAGAGGTATCGACCATCCACAAAGGATCATCTCTGGTCATTACTCTATCTCCATTGGGTACTCCATGAATGTTTCCCCACAATCAGTATCTAGTACACTATGGTTGATGACATGAAAAGGTTAATGCAAGTATCTCCTTAGCTAGGATACATATAATATATTCTGTATCATCTCTAACTACAGTAGTAGAGTGAAACGGTACACCACCTCACTCACTATACACAGTATCATGAAATGATTGATGAACCTCATAGATAACTTTCCACCCTCGCCAACTATTAGTATCCCTCATCATGGAGAGACATGTCAGAATATATCATCCACCAATTCTAACATCAAGGTTATTGTTCACCTATCAGCATATTACTTTTTTATACTCATTTCAGTCTTTATCCACTCTCATATGGCCTTCACCTTCTCAGTTGTAGCCTGTAACAATTCCGGACCCATGTGTACTAACTCCCCTCAGTCTATCTAGCATATCTGTGACATACATGTTTGTCCGTACAATGCCTATAATGGTTCCATACCTATGTTAGAGTGGTATATTTTCTGTACGCAAACTCCAGTAGTGTTAGGTGGTCCTTCCAACCACTAATGAAAAATTACTTATACCAATGGTTTACAACTATTGGTATAGGTCCCATAACCATTGTTATAGCATATACCAATGGTTTGGGAAGACATTGAGTAATTTGGCTTTGGTAATGACCTATCCCAATGGTTTGGAGAAAATTATTGGGATATGTCTTACCTAATATCTTTCCCAAATGGTTGGGATAGGTAAATCTAAAAAAATGATATATGAGGGTAGAACCCACAACCTACACGTTATAAATCAAATAACATACCACTATCCTAGAGTTACCATTGTTAATATATTTGGATCTATATATATATATATATGTAATTTATATGTTTATTTATTTGATGATATTAAAAAAAAGTATTTATAAAAAATAAGGGTACCTATCTTAATGGTTCTCAAACCCATTGGGATATGCCTTTCCCAATAGTTTTGAGAACCGTTTGGATAGGTACCCACCCTTTCCCAATGATTTTCCCAAACCATTTGGAAAAGTTTTCTCAAAGTATCTGTTCCCTATAGTTTTCTAAAACTATTGGAAAAAAAATTGATGTTTTACCAATGGTTTGCGAAAAATTTTCAAAAAAGTGGTGTCAAAGTTTCCTTTCCCAACAATTTTCCGAAATCATTGGGAAAAGTGGTCTCAGAGTTCCCTTTCAAAATAGTTTTCCAAAACTATTGGGAAAAGTGGACCCTTTTGGAAAAGTGGTCTAAAATTACCCTTTCCCAATGATTTGGTCCAACCATTGGAAAAAGTGGTGGCAAAGTACCATTTCCCAATGTTTTTGAAAAAATTGTTGGGAAAAGGGGAAAATACCAATAGTTTGTATAAGTCGTTGGTATAGATGTGTTGGTAAGGTAGAATTTATAGTAGTTAACTATGACCCAAATCAAGAACGCGGGCACAAAGCATGTCCCCCAAGGTTTGTATAGTCTGCTCTGTCTAACTATCCATCTATAGGTGAAAGGTCGTGCTCAAACATAGTCAAGTCCCAAACTCCTATTGTAATCACATCCACAACCAGAATGTAATGCATGAATCATGATCTGAGACTATCGTATATGGGTCTCCATGGAGGTTAATTATCTATTGCACATAGAGGTGTCTCTATCACTCTATTGAGCCCAATTATTGAATGGGTATGAAGTGGGATTACTTGGTGAGTCATTCTATGATCACCCAGTTGGTATTGTTCCCCATAAATGTACATGGTAAGAACAAAATTAAGTAAATCAATATTCCATCCAACTTACACCCTATTACCTTAAGGGTTTGTGTCAAACCTTCTAGATCATGTTGCTCATCCATCACATTCTGACAATTGAGGAATCTCGAGACAAACTCTCCCACTATATTATTCATCCTCGAACAAAAATACTAATGTCGGAGGTCCTGGTACATCTTCTCCACACATGGATGTACCTCCACAGGGGTTGTATGGAACTACCTCAACACCTCCTTCTGCAATTCCACTTGTACTATAGTGTGTCCTATGAAAATGATGACGTGCTCCCCAAATTAAGAATATCCAACAGGGACATGCCTTATGGACATCTGGGCATATGTAGTCTCATAGCTTGAATCTCTGAGTTGCACCTCCCAGACTCATTGTAAGAGTGGTGGGGAAACATTCATTGTCCGAAGATAAGCTACATCATTTTTATACATAATGGATATATAATGTGAGGCCAATATCTCTGAGGCCTCGTTCAATTGTTTTGAACTCGATCTCCTACTTAGATTATTGTCCACCATGATCCCCTTCCTAAGAGTGTTAGACTCTCTTGAATTAATAATCATGTAGGAACTCTAGACAATGTTTCTATCACAAATTCAGATCCTTTTGAAAAAATATATAATTAATATTCTTGTTGTCAAAGTATACTATGAATCGTTCGCATATAAGGTAGTGTTTCCACATGTTTAGTGAAAGGACTATCATTTCCAAATCAATTTCATGAGTCATATAGTTCTCTTCATGCAGTCTCAACTGTCGATATCTATAAGAAATCATTGCTTGACCTTTCATGAGGACACAACCAAACTCGGTTCCTGATGCGTCAGAGTAAACTACATAGTCAGTGCCCTCCTTTGGTAAAATCAAGATAGGATCACTCATCAAGATATTCATCAAATGTTGAAAGCTCCATTGGAATCCTTTTTCCTCAAAAAGGGGTTTCCCTTATTCTTCATCACCGTCATGGGTGCACCCACTCTAGATAATTTTTGTACAATCCTCTAATGGTACCCAGCAAACCCAAGGAAACTACTCATCTCTGTTTCTCTTTTGGTTGGTTCCCAAGATAGCATCACCTCAATCTTCACTGTATCCACCACAATTACATCCCCTTATATGAAATGTCCTTGGAAATGAAACATCATATCCATAACTCACACTTCGAGAGCTTTCTATAATTTTGATTCTCTGAGAGTGTGTCCAGAACCATCCTCAAGTGAATCGCTTGCTCCTCCTCAGATGCTGAATACATTAAGATGTCATTACTGAAGTACACTACAAACCTGTCTAAGTAAAGATATATGATCCTGTTCATGAGTTCCATGAACACTACTAGGGATTTTTTATAGAAAACAGAATCACAATGTACTCATAGTGTCCACAACGACATCTAAAATCCATCTTCTAGATGTCCTCATCTCTTACTCGAAGATACTGATAAACTTATCTGAGGTCTATATTTTAGAACCATCTCATTCCCATCACCTGATCGAATTGATCATCAATCCTTAGTAGAGGATACTTATTCTTCACAGGCACCTAGTTCAGGCTCCGGGGGTCCATTAATAATCTCATGATTTTATCTTCCTTCCTGGAAAACAACATTTGGGATACTCGTGGTGAAACACAGAGCCTTACAATCCACTTGCTCTAAAAATCTTCAATCTATACCCTCAGATCCCAGAGCTATGTGGGAGCCATTCAATATGAAAGTGTAGATATCTGTTCCATCTGGATGTACTAATCAATGTAGAAGCTTACCCCTCTATGAGGAGGTTGTCCTAGAACATCCTCTAAAAAGATGTCCCCATACTTGTCCACCACTTTAGGGAACTGAAAACTCAAAACATCTATTGCTACCATATTCCCCTTTTCACTAGATCCTTGAGCCTAGTGCATGCCACTTTGGGGTGGTGGTTGTAACATGTAAAAATGTATACGACCTCCTTCTACTATCCCAACTCCACTGCAACGTCTTCCACCCGACAGATTTATGATGGCCAGAACTGCCATCTGGTCAAGTGGAATCATCACTAATTAGAAGACTCATGTCACCATCACAAACCAATCCACAATGAACTATGATTTATCTGAATCCAGGATATCACTTTCTACGAATGTCATGTAAGGCACTAAGACTATGTGTGTCCTCTACCAGTAGTGCCAGTAGTACCTGCTGACCGATGGGTAGTGGTACTGCTGGAACACCTCCCGTGGTACTATCCCGGGAAATCATCTCTATAATAAAGCCTCTTCACTCTATAGAAAATCCTTGTGGCCACAAATTGGAATCCTTGATGGCTTTATTCATAGAGTCATCTTGAAAGAGATAAAGATGAATCATGATTAATATATTATAGCTGGTGAACTGAATCTGACGTGAAAAGCACATGAGAAAACATTAAAAGACATATGCAACCCGTATTTTCATGTACTGGATTTGAAAATAGAATTCAGGGTCCCAGTGTATGGATATTTCGGCCACCATAGTAACACTGGACTCCAGGGATAGAATGCTGAACTCTGAAAACATAACATTGTTTCCCCATAAAAATTTGCAGGCTCTTAGTTTTTCTCATAGAACTAAACCCCTATAATACCACTTTGTCACCACTCATCTCATAGGGACCATGTTGTGACTACCCCAGACACTCCATCCATAAGACAAGGTCTGGCGACTAGCACCAAATAAGAATATCCAAAAAAGGGAAAGCATTTACCATTAAACCTGTACACACACACAACGCTCAAACTGTTGAAAGTAAACACAAAGTAAACCACAACTGTCACTCAGATAAGTACTAAGAGTGTATTACAAACTGAAACTAATAAGGGTCTAGAATAAAATCCCATGACAAAAAAGGAATGTACAACTACCATGGGTCATCCGCTCGAGACCAGACCTGAAGGGAAGGTGAAGGGTAGTTGCCTGTAGCCATAGAAGTATGTCCTCCTATCCCTTATCACTGAGAATAAACTAGTCACGGACCAGTAAGGCCTTCATCAAATAATTTTCCATCCCATCTCACATAGCACAACCAGGTCCTAGACCACAATGTTCTCTATTGAAGCATCCATCACCTTCATGGGACACTACACCGGTGGGTGAAGCCTGCCCTGCGGTCAGTAACTCAATACTCGGTAGGGACCCTGAATCATAAGAGAAAAATCAAAAACAATATATGAAAAAGGTTCATTCATCTCATGAATGCTTCATCTAATGTATGAAAAGATACTATTAGTCATAACATTTTACTCCATGGACTGCTGAGGTACTCATCCCTAAGGAGTACGATGGGTCTGCTGGGTCACACAGAGCCACTCCCCACCATGGGTCTACCGAGTCACACAGAGCTACTCCCCACTTAGGAAATCATAGATGGCCATAGAGGGATTCTTATAGCTGGTCCACATATGGATTCTTATGGTATGTTCATAGAAAGTTGTTTGTATTTGGTTCACATAGAGACAGTTGTAGTCGGTCCACACAGGGTCACTTGGAGCTGGTCTACATAGTTTATCTTATATTCTAGTCTTGTATGGTCTATTTGAACTGCTTGTATTTAGTCTTTAGTTCTCATACAGTCGCAGGATTCCCGCATGTAGTGCACCTGATTCTTAGGGAATCTACTCCTCAAGAAATTATTCAAATTTCAAATTCCACAAAATCATACTTAAATAATACCAAAATAACCTCCTCGTCAAAAGGGTTACATCTCCACAAATGACACATCAATCAGACACCGTGTCTAAAAGCTATTTATGTCTTACTAAACTGGGGTCGGTTGTGTCTGGGCCCAGTCAGACCTGGTTGGACTGACCCAACCAACCCGCCCCAGGGGAACCACATGACCCGAACCAGTTTGAACTGCACGACCTAACCCAATAGGATCCAGGCCTACCTACTCTATATAGGCCATTGGGCCCGGCCCATTGGCCCTTCTTGGACCCAGCCTAGTTTGACTGTGGGTCCTGCCCGCCAGGTCACCCAGGGACCTAGTTTCATCTTGCCCAGCCTGCATCGACTGACCATCATTTATACAGCCCGGGCCGCCCAGTGGCCCGGTTCATTTCAATGTCACTCATGACGGACGAATCCTCCCATTTCCCAGACACCAACTAGGAATCTGATTCATGTCATACACAGCTAGAAGAATCTGGTCACCCCATTTTCATATGCCACAATCAATAGAAATGGGCCGCTTCTCTAGCATAGTTCCCATGTGGCGTCTCCCTCCAGCGCTAGTCTTCTCACATAGACGGGTCCTTCTATGTCACCCACATTTATGTCGCATGTATAGCTCATCACTGTGGTCACTGGACCACGAATCTTCAACGCGTGTGCCTATGACATAGCCAGGTGGCCACATCCGCCGGCCGACAGCTCCGTCTTCTAGGGCGCTGCCTCCCACCGTGGATGGGGTGTTGTGGTCATTTTCCACCTCTGAGACCTAGTATTGTGGCCTTCTGTCATTGTGGTCGGGTGCCTCAGCCTCATGTCACCACGGCTAGGTGTTGTCATCACGGCCTTATGCCTCAACCTGGTGTCATTGTCGCTGCCCTGTGTTGCGGTCTCTCATTTGATCCGTGACCTCCAAGGTCGTGACCCACCTAATTTTTTCCTCTACGACTAATGTGTCGTCATCCATTATGCCTTGAATAACGGATAAAGAGAGATGTAGGGGATCACAAATAACAATCAAATGAACAACCAAAATTTTTTCGTGTTGGTCCGGATTTTTTGTGTTAGTGGGATCAGAATGTATAAATTATAAATCACTATGATTTAATCTCGATATCAAACTGAAATTATTTTTTCCAACCCTTCAAGGAGAAACCCATCCATGGATCAACTTGTTATAGATTTCATCTGCATTCTTTGTTTAGATGGGGTGAATAGGGAAAACCAAATCACTACGAATTTAAACCCATTACTGGGAAAAAAGATTTCTTGTAGATGATCATTTGTCATTGTCATTCAATATCCAATCACGAATCCGCTCTCCAAGGTTGTCATGATTATCATCTAATTTGATGATGTTCATTGTTGGATAGGTTTTCCTTCTTCATTCATTGTCGCCACACACCAAATCCTCTGAGAAAGTTATAGATTGTGAAAAAAATACGGCATTGCTTGTTAGGCTATATATTAACGAAATTTGATTGGTGTTCCTTTTATCATATGTTGCAGTGCCATTACACAATTTCATTAAATGGGTTAATTAATTAGATTCCTCATTGCCTCATTTCTGCACTGTAGTGCCGATGTTCCACTACTCAATCGTGTTTAACACAATTAAAATATCTTTTTATGTTATTTTATTTTTCTTGTAAAAGTATGAAAATTATCTTTTTCCCTCAAATAGTGTATGTCGAGGTTCTGTTCTTCTTATGGATATAATCTCATTATAAACTCAATGATGGTATCATATTTTTAATCAAAGTTACAGTTTATGAGTTATATATTTGAACCATGCCCATTCTATGTAGGAAAATGATTATCATTTTTTTCAATCCTCAAAGGAAATTCATAATGTTTTCTAGGAAAGGGATAATACAGTTCAATTGGACAATGGTATGGAATGTGGTGTCGTTCTCCAGTATTTTCAAAATTTATATGCTTGAAAATTGGAAAATAGAAAAAAAGTGTGTTTAGAAATGGAATTTTCATGAAAAATTGTATTTGCTATGGAATATTACGCGTAAATCATATTCTGGGATCAAAACGTCAAAAAATGGAAAAGGCATGAGCTACGGTGATAATTGGGAGGGGTGCACGAAAAACATGGGTTGTGCACTAAATTGGTTTTGCGCACAATAGTGAAACTAGAATGAATTTTTCACAAAAGAGATGCTTCAGGATTAGAAAACTGAAATTTGTAAATTGCATGAGGTTCATGGAAAATCTTGAGATGTGTATGAAAATATGGTTCTTCTATAAAAAAAATACGTTCAGAAAGTGAGTTTTGCGCTACACAGTGGGTTTTGCGGGAAGGGGCTAGTGATGCCTATAAATAAGTGGTGACCCACCCACATTCTGAATGACTGATGACACAGAGAAGATCTGAATTCTGATGTTCATAAAATGTGTGGGCAAAGATAGTTGCATGAAAAAGATTTAGTTTTTTTGAAAAGTTGATGTTGTGCGAAAAATTAAAAGATGCCTGTAAAAGATGAAGCTATAGGTAAAAGTCAACAGTTTAGTGTAAAGGGTGTTTGGTGGAAAATATTTTCCACACGAAAAGAAAATACTGTGTGAAAATTTTTGATCCTGTGTACACAAGGTAGGTGTTGTGTGCAATTAACAGTAAAGGCTGAATAATTATTCTAAATATCTAGTTCTGTTCCTCAGTGATTTCTAGTGCATCAATTTGGGACTTTGATGCAAGAAGTGTCTCTAGCTGAATAGTGACAAAGACTTCAATGAAAATCAATTTAAGCTACCATCATTTTGATACATTGAGTTTGACATCTCTCAAGGTAGTGAGCTAGGGGGAGTCGAGGGAAGTGATTTGAGGGACATAGTGAGCTATCCCTGAACCTTTGCAAAGTCAATGTTCTTGGCACAGAGTGAATGTGATCAAATCATGTAATCCTAGAACTAGTTAATATTAGTGTATTTATGTATGACTGACACACTGTTAGCTTATGATCCTTGGATGTATCCATTTACGGTGAACCAAATAAAAGTGTTAGGTTTTCTCCCTACATTCATTTGTTTGTCAGATTTAATAATTTCCTACCAATGTGGGAACAAGATCCAAAAATTATAAAGGAAAAAATTTGACTCCCTGATTCACTCCTCCCCTCTCAGGGTGTTTCGAGGTACATCATTATAAGGATTCAAAAATAAAATAACTTTAATTTAAATTATTTTATTTAAGCTTACATCCCAATAACCAAATTTCACAACCATCCCACATTGGCTTAGATTAGGCTACTCCTAAGGAAACATACCCTCACAAACTCAATCGTACTCTTGAATTTCCAATCTGAGTTACAGTTTATGAGTTATAAGAATTTGAAAATACAATTACTTTACTCAATTATTTTATATATAGAAAAATATTATTTTCCACTGTTTACCCACGCCAACCAAGGTTAGGATATTTCCTAAGGAAATAAAACCCTCATGATTTCAATAGTGGTCGATGATTTTCAATCAGATTCACCGTTATTGAGTTATAGGGATTTTAAAAATAAAATAATTTTATTTGATAATTTTAGTTACTGTTATTTCATTTTCATATTTTCTCACCGGAGGCATGTGCCAACTAAAAATAAGTCACTCCTAGGGTAAACATGGCATCCTGAATGCAACGGTGCCCACTTATTCATGATACCTGAAACAATTTAATAGTTATTCCACTTTTTCTAGAAAACATCTCATGAACTATATAAAACTTATGATTTCTCTACAGATCATTTCAGGAACTCTTGGACTTAGAATCGCATGCCGTATCAGCGCCTGGTCTTGAAATAATGCAATTGAATTTTCAAAATAAATTCATGGAATTCTAGGGTATAACAGAATGATCCAAATAATGTTGAAAATATGTTACCAGAATGGGTTGAGAAGAATTAAAAAAAACATGAATGGTTTAGAATATAATATGCAACAAAAAGGTGGTATCTAAATGAAACACACTCCAAAATAGTCAATTAAGAAGGTTTTCAAGAAAATAGTGAAGAAGTGACTATATTATGGATAGAGGGGCCAAATAATGGAATATTTAAAAGATTACTAGTTTGTTAATGAATGTTAGAGAAATATAAATCCAAAAGTTAATCAGACTAATAAAGATATATCAATAGTGTCATGTTTTCCAACACTCATTGTGATTTTGTAGAGAAGCATCCCATGAAGTGAAAAGTCATATATGATAAAAGAGCATAATTATTGTCCAAGAAGTATGGTTATAGTGTTATGAAATTTATGACATGACTACAACAATAAGAAATTATAATGAAATTTAAATGAAAAGATCCAACAACCATAATCTCTAAAAATTTCCCTATAAAAAATTATTCTAAAATAAATATAAAGTTAAATGGATTACAAAATTAAACACATGAATAGATTAGTCAGAGATGGATAAAATTTTAGAGGATGATGAAATGAGAGTTATTTCTATTTTTTATAAACCAGGAAAGAATATTCCATATTAGAATGAAGTTGAACAATAAAAGATTCTCATGTTCCCCAAATGTGATATTTTTACAAAATTATGTGAAAAAAATAAAGAGGACCATATATTTAAAACATATAGGAAATAGATTTTCTAAGTTGAGAAATATATCTCAACATAGTTTCTCATGATGTTATGATGCTAGAAGAGCAAACGAGCCCATACCTGTGTGGTAAGGGAACTTTCTTTGAATCCACAAGATCCAGGTTCAAAACGTGGTGGAGGTGAATTTCTGAGATACTCTAGAATTATTGTAGCAGTTAATGTAGCAGGTACTATTCAGTACTGTAATAACTAGAACTATTCACCAGATTTGGGCCTTCGAGCCACTAGTTTGGGGCAACAACTCTTAGGGCCTTTGGGTCATCAAATGCATTCGGGCCTCAAGGACTTCAAGCCATTGAGACCATGGAGTAAATCATTTCACATAGAGTTTTCCCCAAAATTGTATTATATAAATGAGTATCAGTTAGTAGAAGTAGAGCTAACAAGATTGGAAGAATGATAGGGTATTAAAACCACCAATGAGAAAAGGCACCATGAACCTTTTTATGGGTAAATGCTACCCAATCAACAATGAAAGATGGAAAACAAGATGATCAATGATGTAGAAGCTAAGGAGGGGCAGTTCTAGTGGGTTGGGCCTATAGGTCATGTAATAGTCAAAGAATAGAACTGGGACTTTGGGTGATGTATTGTACTTCGGGTTGTGTTGGGCCTTCATCCTTGGGCCTATGGGTCATGTAAGGGTTCCCCTTCAACCCTTAAAAGTGGGATTATTCATAATAAAAAAAGGAATTGGGGCCATTAGGTTTATGATCCTAGAATATTTACACTCAACCCTTAATTTTTTTATTTTCCGTCAATTGTACGAAGAGAAACTGTTGAAGGATAGAGAGTTTCAATTTTGGGGGAGCTCTATATATTTTTTCATGCTACTAGGTTTTTATAAGTTGTTCTAATTTTAGAAAATATGAAAAAACCTTAAAAAATAATGATAAGGTATTTATTTATTTCTATTATCACTTGTTTGATTTTTTATATAGTATGTTTATCAAGGGGGTAATTATCTGACTATGTCATGACACCTGGAACATGAATGTTTTTAATATTTTTCTTACATTATAATTAGTTCTAGAAATTTATTGAAACAATATAAGTACATCACATAATGTAATAGTGATAGAAAATAGTATCAGATTAGGTAAATAGGTGTACAAAATTATTATCTAAATATATCTATCTTGTTTTAAAAATAGGTCTCACCCATGTAGAATTTCTAGTTAATTAATTGGTTGTAAATTTCATATATTAATATGATTTGAAGAAAATTTCGGTCAATATTTCACTGTTTTTAAATTTAATATAGTCATCATCTGTTGGTTAGTAGTGATTCTTGTGTATTTTATACTCTAATTTACTTATTGTGTTATAAATTTTCAGTTGGTATTAGTAATTTGTATCAATAAAAAAATTAAAAAGGATAAAAAATATTTATATAAATGATAAGTTATGAAGAAAATCTAATATGAGAAATTCATATGAGAGAGGTTAATTTGAAGAAGTAAATTAGCCCCAAATCTACATTGTTATCTCAAGTGGAATCACACATTTAATGGTAATTAAAAATGTATAGAATTATCCTTTTATATATTAATAATGGGTATAAATGATTTCCCCATTGCAATTAATATTGATTAGAGGTATAAATATCACATTTTCCACTTGTTTATATGTGTATTTGATTATATTTGGTAGAAAATGTGGGAGATTAATGTTTCCAATGGTGTTTACTTGTATTTTTTATTAATTAAGATTCCTAATGTGATCTTGTTAAGGTGTTATATGGGGTGATAAATAAAATATACAACCAAACTATGTGTTAGAGGATACTACCAATAAATATCATGCATTAAATGTTTAAGGTAGTGGACACAACATCAGACAATTGTTGATATATTATTCATAAAAATGACTAGTGATAAATCATCAAGGACAGTCAAACTGTAATTTCTATAGTTGAATAATGATAGATCATATTGATTATAGGAGTGATAGACATTAACTGGTAGAGGGTTTAATTATAAATCTATAATATTAAGTGTTGGATATTATATAACTTATAAAAAATACTATGAATGATATTGAAATTGTATTACAAATTTTAACAATCTTTGGATGAAATAATGAAATAATTTAATTTAGTTTCGAGTATAATTAGAGAAAAAATATCTATGTTCCAAGACACCTATAAGAATATGAATTTTGGAGTTCACTAAAAAATATATATTTCATTAATATAAGACATTTCCTAAAATATAAAAATTATACATTGTGATAATAAGATTTACGGATCATATTATAAGTATTTGAGTCAATCATATGACGTTGAGATCTATCATATAATTGTACTTCTGTTTATTCTTTTTCATATGGTTTTAATATAGCATGTATTTAGAATATAATGTCTATGAATTCCGTGTAAATCAATGATGATAAAAATGTAGGAGAATATGTCTATGAAGTCTCCACTAAAAATATTTTTTTGGGAATAAGGACATAAATTGTAGAATAGATTTTAACCTTCTATGGTATGAAAACCAAGAGTCTAAATTATTTAAATTAGCTAAAGATTTAAATTATTGGGATGATTATAGATCTATTCAATCATGATATAAAAATATCAAACACATAAATTCGTGTGTAATCCATAATTGAGAAAAAGATGAAGCTAATTTTCATCAAATAAAAAGAAAAAAATGAAAAAAATGAAAAATGGAGTTTCCAAAACATTTTAATGTTGATGAATTATAAATATATATCTAACTTTGATGTTATTTAACGTTAAAGAAAATCATAAAACGTATTTAGTCAACGATCTAGTATTGTTTGAGAATATTCTATGGTGTATTTCCACTTCACATATTCATTTATGAAACAAATATATTATAGGGTTGTCAATAAAAAGTTTTATGAAGACACATAAATGTTAATATTGTATTTTATTAACTCTTACATCTATATGTTTCAATCTAGTCAATGTATTGTTGAAGAGAAACTGTTATGGATTTCATGGAATTTTTAAATTAATAGAAAAATTATAGGACTCATGGTTTTCATAAATCAAGAAATATATGATGATTTCTAGGACATATATATGTTTTCAATGTGTATTTCATATATTTATTGATATCATCATTGTGTATATTTCTTGGAGATATTTTAGAGAAACATAAGAACAAGAAAGTCATAGAGAATAAATAAATATTATTTTATTATGATGTGATAAAAAATGGGGGGAATTTAATGAGTTTATTTATTTAATACTATTTTAGTTGGAAAACATGTTCATGTGAAATTGTTGAAATACAAATTGGGTATTCTATGGTTATGATTTTTAACAAGAATTTATTTTGACATCTCAGTAAAACACTTATTGTAATTTAAAATGAAATATTTCTTTTAATTTTACCAAAAATTATTTTGTGTTTTAGGATATCTAGAAGATAAGAAAAATGAATCAATTCACCATAATTATGCCTATATAGAAGTGAGAGCATAGAGACGTAGAGTGAACTCTAGATTATGAAGAAGAATAAGGGGAATCCACCACATGATATAGGGAGGAAGAAGAAGAAGAAATGATTGTTCTGATATTCGGAAACCATCTATGATATATTGAAGAAATATTTATAGATGAGTTTCCTATAATAGAATCTATGATGAACTGGAAGCTATGGATTATTTTCAGATATTGTGTTACATGAGTTTTGTTTGAAGAAATTACGTAAGTCTTTGATCTCTAATTTTGGGAAGAAAATCATTTTTTCTGGGAGTGGATACATCCATGGAGAGATTGTGAACCTCTAGATTAGATGAGGAAAGCAAAAGAGGAACTCATGAGATATGAGTATAAATAAACTACAACAAAATATAATGTCTTTTATATAATATAGTTACCTCACATATGTAATATTTTGTGAGGATGGAATCAGGATGATACCTAGAAAAACATTATAATTTGTGATTCAATTTCAATGATGAATCCATGACACAATGAGAGATGAAATTCCATGGATAATGTTTCTAATACTAAATATGAACCTTTTACAAATAAATATTTAATCATTATTGGATTTATTTATATTACATATAGATTTATTGGTGGATAAAATACAATGATAAATATTTACATCCTAATAGGTGAGAGAAGATGACGAAAAGTGGTTTAATTTGGAAAAATATAATTTTTCTGATAAAAACTGTTGACATGAAATTTACTCTCCCACTCATCTATGTCTTCAAAATCAACTCGGTATCTCACTTCATATATCTCAATAATATCTAGACCCTTCCAAAAACAAATAAATTAAACATCAAAACTTAGTAATAACTCAATTTAGTTTATAAAATAAATTTTATCTAAAATAAATGTTAATATATATATATATTATAATATGTAATTAATTGGTATTCCTTTAGGGGTCATCAAAGTAACTATGAAATGATCTATTACAAAAAATGGAAGGTTGCCTTATATATCCATATACTAATAAAGTTTCTGTTTATATGTCATGGATTCAAATATCCTAGTTGTGAATATTTGGATGAAAATATATAAACCCATTATATCAATTCCATAAATTAATTTTTTCTTAATAGGTAATTGGATATTTGTTTCCAATATCACAACTATTACATAAAAAATCGTTAATTACATAGTGAAAAGAAAATAATTTCCATATTTTTTCTCACATATAAAGTTAAATATGATGTAAATTAATAAATCAATTTTTTTCCTAAACAAATGAATAGTCAAACCCAATTAATAATACTTAAAGGTGGTCATTATACTTCAATAAACCTAAACCCCCATCCATTTTTTATCTAAAATAATACATATTATTTTCATAGAGAAAAGTACTAAAACCCCTAAACTAAGAAATAATAGATAAAAATTTAATAAAATTGTGAAATAATGATATTAAATTTAACATCCCATATTATTTGAAATTAATTTTATAAATATTTTATATTTTTAACATATGTTCTCTAACAATCAATTTTTTATAATTCTCTTCAAAAACAGAATATCATGTTTTCTATATTATTTAATATCTATATATCTTGTTATAGTATCTATATTATATATTTTCATTGAATTTCCCCCATTAGTTATTATAAAATATCTAATAAATAATTAAATATAATAAAAAATAGATTGTATAAAAATATATAAAACTTATCTATATCAATAAATTCATGGATAACATATTTCTGGAATAAATCATCCACAAAACAAGGTGTTTACGAATCCAATATCTCATCATCTTTATATAATCTAAACTCTTAATTATATTATCTTAATTTTAAGGATTATAAAAGTAAATCACAAAGACTCCTTATCAATTTTCATAAAAATAAGGTATTTTGTGTCATCATTATTTATTTCTTGCATCCCCTAGTAATCTAGTAGCTAAATAAATATCAATGAATGTATTTCCTCTATAATATAACATCCGATTAATGTATTTTTCCACATTAAAAATACATATTTATACATTATGAGGAAATGTTGTTTTTAAAAAATATATATCATTTATATATTGATTAATTTGAAAGATATATCATAGATATATCACCAATAATAATCAATTTTTTTTTCTAATCAAAATTAATCTTTGACAATGTGATTTTAATAACCATGATATTTTTACATTTTAATTAACAACTCTTTGTAAAATGAAATTCAAATTAATGAAAACATCATGAATATTATAATTTGAAAAAAAAACTCAACATTATTTTTCCATATAACAATATGATAACATGTTAACTTTTAATGAGGTTTAGATATATATGTGTAAGCCATATGAAATATAAAAATAGTATTACAGACCCAATTTGAGCATAGAATATCCAATACTACTATAGTATGGTTTTTCAATTATAATTTAATCTTTAATCATCAATATAAAACTGTTATTCTCCACAAATGGAAACAAACGTCCTCATTAGTAATAAATTATCTAGAAAAATACACCCCTCAATAGAAATAGAAATGTAACAATAAATTATATATAATATTAAACAATTCAAATAGAGTTAATGATATTTCATTAATGAGATATATATTTTTATTTATTTTTAATTGTTCATGTGATCATTATATAAAAAATAGAAAAATTTACAATAATATTCATAAAATTGATTTAGATACTTTCATTTTATAAATTATAATATCAATAAAATATATTCTTGGTTCAACAGAACACAAATAAACTAAAATGGTTGGTTTCATAGTAAAACATGCAATTAACAATCTACATAAAAATGACATAAAAATAATAACTAAGAATTTTTATAAAGATAGTTCACACATCGATTTATGGTTATATTGTTCAAATTATTAAAAAAAAAATTCAAATATGAGAAGAATTTTTTTAACTTTATCTAAAATTTGAATCTTTGAATTATTTTTACAATAAATTCAGCACATTGATCAAAAACAAATTTATTAATATAATTTCACTTTATTAGGAATCAATTATATTTTTTATATGATATGTTTTCCTATCGTATATATACAAGTATATAAAATATTTTATTATTTAAAGTGCCACAAATTAGATAATAAATAAATTTAAATTCAATATATGCAATAATTTTGATATATATATGAATGTATTTTAATTTTACCTATTTTAAGATTCATTATCCAACCAAATCATTTGTATTAGAAATAATTATTCTTACATTATACTAGTTACGTTATTATAATTATCTCACATAGTGTAAGGTAAAACAAACATTTTATTTATAAAATTATATAGTGTCGATATATATATATATATAGTAACATTTAATCACATAAAACCAATTAAAATTTTACTTTTTTATGATTGTGGTATATTATAAGAAAAAAATGTCATTATTTAATTCATATATTTTTTTATTTTGTTATTAACATATATGGGGATACAATCTTGGATATCATTTAAAATACATTTCCAAATTCTCTAATTAACATTAGGTAGCATGACAATAAAATTGAAATAATATTTCTGAAACAATATTACAGATAAATTCATCAATATAAATTCTTACATACCATTTATTAGATATTATCTATTGAAAATTAATTTAATAAAATCCCTCACCATTAGGAAATTACATACATACTTAAATAATTTTATTGAATTCTTTATTTTAATAGCAGTATAATTATAAGAAAAAAACCATTTGGAATCATTTTGGGACAACTATTGTGCTTTATTGTCATAAAAAATGGAATATTTGAGTTATTATTTATCCTCTTTATGGGTTGTACCTAATTTAAAAAAGTTCAATGATGGGATCATAGTAATAAACCTTGATGAGTTTACCCATTGATGAAAATACATTCTCATTCTTATGATTATTATTACAATGGATCATGTAATAGTGGAAAATATACCAACGTAGTCTTTTCATTTTATATACCTAATGATAATATAGTTCCTAAATTATTTAAATTATCCCCACTAATATTTTTCTAAGAGGGGTAAATTGATGACATTTTCTAAATACTATACAATATAACACAACACTTATCTATAAATTCATTATAGAATAAATTCAATAATTTAAAATTTATAAAATTAACATATCGTAATTTTGTTGAAAATATACAATAATAATTATAGAAACTTTTTGGTTATGAAATATTTCATATAATTATAGAATCACAATAAAATTCAAAAGTAAACATCCCACATTACATAAAAAATAAATATTTTTTATATGAAACATCACCATAAACAAATAATTCATGAATTATATGAACTTTTAAATTATAATCATTACTTAAAAAACATTGTTTTTCTTCCAGAACCACATTGTATATATGGTAATAATGATCAATCAAACCATAAATTTTATTTACATACATTGAAATGGACCCACTGGATCATGGACCAACAATATATATAAACATTGACCATGTAGAAGTCACCCAAATGTTTTATTCTCTTTCTCATCATGATGGTGAAATTGATGCAATCTCATTTAAATTATCATCATCATCTATCCCAATCAATCATTGTAGATGTTTATATGTAGTAGCCTTATTAGGGAATGATTTTAATTATACTTCTCATTTGTAAAATAATTTTCATTTGATTAATCCAATCACAGATATAGTCAGTGTTAATTCATATTCATTTTCATTTCTAGGATTTTGGTTGACATTATTAATGAATCAAAGATTCATGTTAGGAGAAAATACAATAATTAATTTTATAAATTATGGTTTAGAGGATAAATAAAAATAGTTGGTTTCAAAATGTTATTGAATACATGTCCTCTACATAGTCAAGGAAATTTTGAAACTAATATTTTAAACATTCTAATAGGAATAGTTAGACCTCATATGTGTTTTTTCAATATGATTCTATATCTACCCTTTAAAGTGTCACTGTTTCAATAGTCTATATCAATATAACTGAAATCATCCTTTCCCTTCATTTTTTTATTTTGTGGGATGATTTTATGTCTTTAAAACAATTACATCCTTAAATATTTATCTAATATCACTCACTATGGAATTTACAAACTATTAGTTTTGATAAACCAAATCATTTATCTACAAAATATATATATCTTGGCCACTCCATTAAGTTCCCTTCATATAGATCCCAACCTTCATTATAGATTATGTATGGTTTAATTTCCATAGTGAAATTGGACACCACTTCTGACCATTCCCCACCATTAATTATGGGAAATTGAATTGTGGGTAATATAATTGGAGTGGTGAAATCACATGGATTACTTGTTTTATATATGACAGTTATAGAAATATGTAAAGAAAATTACAAAGAATGTTTTAGTGTTTGGGATGTTTTGACATTTAATGTTTGTATACTGAGTGCATGAAATTATTTATCATAAATGTTGAGTTCATTTGGGGTATGTCAGTACCATTTATACAAAATAACTGACTACTATAGCATGGCCATGATGCACTATTCCCAATACACACTCCATATTTTTAAAAATTGAATTATAATCCCTTATGATATTTAGATAGCCTAAATCTATGTATGATTGCTCTAAGGAAGTATGGGTTTGAAATTAGGAATTATCAGCCATAAAATACATATTATTTCAAGGAAAAATTAAAAAAATGGATCAAAGGTTTTATCGTGGTGACAACACAAGTTTATTAATTTATTTCATTCATTATTTTCACACCCTATCATTTTCATCTTCAATTAATAGATTCAACACTTTTGATTAGTTTAAGTTATTTTTTTGTTGAGTTTAAATCAAAAAAATAATATTTTTAATTCCTTGTAGTTATTTATAGTTTATAATGAAAATTATCTATATTTATGACATCAGATTCAATTTTCTATGATTTCAAGTGATTTTCATCTATGATTGTGTATATAATTCACTCCACAATGAAATATGATTCCTCAATGTTTGATTCAAATGTATTTTTTATATAAAACTGTTCTTGTGATTAAAATGAAATGATAATGGGGGATTTTTTTAATTTTAAAATCCTTAGGTTTTGAAAATTTATTTAAACCATGGTTTATGAACTAGGATGGTGTTTTATGATATTATATTTTTAGGAATCTTAAATGAGTAAGACTATATATTTGGGTTATGAGGACTTGTTCATAAAAAATAATACAATTGAAGAAATGTAATTTTTTGAGTTGAATTAGTTTGGTGCTTGCAATAAATATGATGTATATGATATGGAAGGATGGGTCAGGGGATTTGAAAGGACTGAATATTCAATAAAATACATGATGTAGGTAGGGAAATAATTAGATATTTTTAACCATTTATGTGGGTGATTGCTGAAAATGGGTCTATTCAAGATCAATATAAGAATTCATGTTATGTAGTTTATTATTTTATTTAGATTCTAAATATTATATATTCAATTTATTGGTTTTATATATGGTTGTAACTTGGATGGTTTATTTGTTTTCCTGAAAAAAATTGATATATTTTTCTCATATAATATATTACTTTTACTTGAATATTTGATAAATAATTTTATATTAATTACATTAACATATTTTCTAGATCATTTGTTATATGATTGGGAATAAATCATCAATGGTATTTTTAGGGTGATTTATAAAAATAAAATTGATTATCCATGAAAACATAGAGTAATGTATCTTAACATGAAACAAAAGTGTCAAAAATCATAATGTTGGTAAGGTAGAGGTTTATATTTTTTGTGAGATCAATCTTAGGAGACAGGTTCCTTATGAAAAATATAGTGGGTCAACACCTTTTTTAGGTACAATAATTATTTAATTTGGATGTTCATGTTTTTTAGTGATGATATCTAGTTTTACTTGATGATTAATGGTTTTTTTTGTATTTTTTTTAGCCCATTGAGGTTTTAAGAGGGATTTTTGTTTCTTTTTTGAGAGTCTTGGGATATCAGGGAGATTCCGAAAAGGATTGTAAATAGAACGATATCCAAAATTGAAACATTAGGCCCTACAACTGTTCGAGGATAGCCATTTACCAACCCGTGGTAGGCCGGAAGGGTCTCATTCCTGTAGAAAACACACTTGACAACCATTAGAATCCATATGATCCTCTGAGAAATCCACCAAACCACTGGTAGAAGCTATCAGATTGTTAATATATTCCACTGAACTATTATTGTGATGACCTATGTGGGATTCATTAAACCTATAACCAAAATATAGTCGATTTAGCTGACAAGATTTCAATATTTTTCTTATTACCACTGACTAGACCATGTTATCATTTTGTGTGTGACTGTGAGGTGTTATTCTATAATTCCACCACATGAAACATTCATATTGTTTCTACAATCTTGTCCCTAGAACCTAATTTGACATTTTTCAATTTAGAAAAAACCTTTGGGTTATATTTAATTTTAAAAACATTAATATTAATGGATTGAATCTTCAGTTGATGCATGTAATCTCTTTATGTATGTGTAATTCCAATTAGAACATGAAATCTATTTTCATTTCCTTTGTGATTATTTGTGGAATAGTGTGTCATTGTTTCTTTGTAGGATTTGGTTTTTTATTTAGTAATCTACGGTGCGTGGATTTATCATCGATTTTATATATCAGTTTCTACACTATAATTTAGAATCATATGATGGTGATTAATGATACAATTATCGATGTAAATAGTTCCATAATTATGTGTTTATCAATATAAAATGTTTTTGTTTTCTAAAATTGAAATGTATTTATAAATGATTTTTAGAAAAATTTACTCAAATCATTGATAGTGTTTTTCCAAAATAGGATTTTTTATTAAACCTTTGTGGTCATGGGTTTTGAAATAAATATTAAATTTCTAGAAAATTTTGTTGAAATGAATTAATCAGAAGGTGAAAAGATTCAATAATGATATCTTGTGGAAATTTGTCATTAAATTAATCATGGTTTGAAATGAAATGAATTATTTTTTAATTCATGAGTTGTATCATCATGTTACCGTCTTTCAGGTAATTCCCTAACCATTATTTTTTCACTCATTAATTGGGTGTGTCTTGGGACACCCAAGGAATGAGATAATATCTTGGGGAAAATCACATAATGTTTTGGGATGTGTGTTTGTTGAATTAATAATGATCATGTATAAATCTGTTAATAATGTAATGTGCTTATCCCCATATTCATAGGATTCATGAGGTGTTTTTGGTTTTCCTGTATGATTCTAAATACATTGCATACTAAAAAATAAGTACATGTCATGTAATAGGAGTACACAAAGTCTTTGTTCTGTAGAGAATATGTTGTGAACGAAGTACAAAGTGTTAATGGATAACATTGTGTGTGAATATTAAATTCCATTTAATGTTAAAAGGACAGTTTTCAATAAAAATTAGATAGGTTATCTACATTTTTATGTCTTTGGTATTACACAATGTGCAAAGGGATTACACACAATGTAATTTTCATGGAAAATAAAATTAGGGTTCTGATCGACTTAAATTTTATATCGTTATTATACAGTTCCTTTTTCTCTATACCTAGAAATAATATCCATCAATTTTTATTATCATTGATTGATCTAGATTGATTTGTTTAGTGATTTATCAATGTTATTTTTTTCCATCTATTACGGTGAGTAGGTATTCCTTTTTCTTTTGTGGGTTTGATCATGATAGCGATGTATTATTTATTTATTGAACATTTTGGTCCATAGTGATTTTTCCTTTTGTTTCTCTCTATATCTATTGCGAGATCGAGTTTTTGTGGACATTTACGTTTTTGGTTGTGGAGCATTTGGTATCCATTTGTGAGGTTTATATTTCTTATTATTCTCTAAAATATCATTTGTTGAATTGAATCAATCCTATGATGTGAATATTTGATATATGACCCCCTGATTTCATTAATGTGATCTTCTTGCTTGGGGGTCTTTTGTGGGAGTGTGAGACACCATGTCATGATTTACATAGTTCTGCCTCTAGCCTATGTTGGATGAAATATATTTCTCCAATTATTCAAAATTTGTTTATAAAAAAATTGGTATGAATTTTTTGTGTTTGTGAATGGATTTGTGATAAATATTGGGTTTTACCTAGTTTTTGGTATATGAAAAAGTTTTATTTTAAATTATGTGAAATGATTTATGAAATTATGCACATGGGAAGCCTTTGGAACAAAGGGTGAAGGTTTATGGTAGGTCCATCGTCCATATTAACATCGAGAGGTAAGATCATGGGGCTTTTACCTTCTCTCTAGGCCTATCATTTTAGGGAATTTCATTGATAGTATTGGAGGGTTCACTCATGGGTTGACACTCTTCTCCATAGGCATATGATATAGGAACTTCTTATGTACCAGTCATTACAGTGGTATGATTAGTATTTTAAATTAACATGTTGAGCTCCTTGGCATGATTTAGATATAATTGTTTTTGAAATGATTTTATATGACATGGATGCTTTGGATTTTGTTAAATGGTATTGAAAATTGTTTATTGTAATTAATATACATGGATTTATTTTGGAATTGTTAGAAAAATGTAAATATTTAACATTATTTTGGTATAAATTCTTTTCGTGCCATGTTTTATTTAAAATTATCATAATCGAGATTTTGTATAGATATATGTAATGGAACACCAAGGTGGGACTCTACTGATCATGTGAACTCACACCTCATGTACCCCTTCAGCAGTGCGTATATCTTGTTACATCTTTCGATGATGGGAATTGAAGGGAACAATAATAAAGAAGTTTGTTTTTCTATTAGTTGATCTGAGTATCTAGTGGTGAGGTGGTCGGAGTATACCCACCCTATCACCTGGAGTAGTTTTTTTCTTGTTTAGTAGTAATATCTTGTTGGACATTTACTTAGATATAGTTTCTACGATTCATTTTTTGGGTTTCGTCTATCTCATTTATGATATGGAAGAAATTTATATTTTCCTCTATTGTCCCTATTGTATATATGTTCAATGTTGTTGCTTTGGGTTGATAGATATTATTCCCTATGGTTGTTTTTTGATTACCATGTGCTAATTACTAGCCTGTGGGGATTGACAACAACATTCGTGTATATGGAGTTTCATGATGGGTTCCAGTTTGAGTGGTAATCAGTTTAGTTTGATACAGTTTGGTAGTGGTGGTTTTTCCTGTGATGTATTCTCATGGGATGGTGGTATATTGAATATTAGATTTTTGGGACTTCAGTGAAATACTGAAATTAGTACCTTGACATCTCTTTTTCGTGATGGAACTCTTGTTTCCAGGGAATGTTGGTAGGTGGGTATTTTATTTTTAGTTCATGATGTAAATATTTGCTTTGGTTTATGGGTTTTCTACATTGAACTGAGATTTTTCTATTTTCTAATCGTTTCGTTTTGTTTTGGTGGGAAATAGTATTCCTCCAAGACATGTTCTACATGTTCATAAAGAGTGTGGAGATATTGATTCTCAATGGAATCCTTCTATGGATGAAAACATCTTCAATAATATAATGATAGTAGTTCATGTTGTTGAAAAAAATGTGACACATATATAAAACTCATTCACTGAGGTACAACCAAAAGAAGGATAAGACAAATATTCATTATGGAAGTTCTTATGTGGGAAGCCACCATCCATTAATGTTACGAATGAAAATCAAGAGGAAGAGGAATAAATTAAAAATGTGGATCATATCATTGAATTCATGGATATACCTAAGAGTATCTAGGTTATGTGTGACACATTTCGACTCGAGTTTCCTAGAAAGAGGTGGTAGGATTCCATGTTACGGGCTGAAAATCATTTGGAATTTGATTGGAAGGGTTTCCAGACTGTTCTTCTAATAGTTTTTTTCTAGATTTACTGATGATTGAATAGCCTCTCGAGTTCCAATCTTTGCAGTATGGAGATCATGTGTTTTTTGAATAAAATAATCCTTCACTGAGTTGGTTCATTTTACACTAGAAGTTCTAAATAATAACGAGCTAAACACATAGAAATATCTCAAGGTTTCGTGACCATATATCATATCACTGGTAATTATGTTAATGATTTTGACATATGCGGAGACAATTGACATCAATATGAAGGAATAACTTAATATGGAAGAAATATTTTTTCATTTTTACCTATTCTTCCACCTAGAGGTATCTTTAGTTGCATGCTAAGGAAAAAAGAGGATGTGGTTGGATCATTTCATGGGTGTTGGTGGTAGTTCTCTTTAGAAGTCATCTTCAATGGATCTAACTTAAGCTACCGGTTTTCCTCTGACTTCCTATTAGGGAGGCAAGGTCGAAAATCACATTTTTGTTTTCCTGCACATGAAAAGATATGTAATCGTTATGGGAGTTATGGTCATATTCAACATTAATAAAAGGACATGTATACTCCTCGAGATAGCCATGTATCATTGAATCCAAAGGCAACAACCACAGTATCAAATCCATCAAATACTACATGTATATATCTAGAGGACTTAAGTGCATAGAAAAAACATGCAGTATAAGAGTTTATTGTGGAGGTAGTTGCGGGTCCAACTAAATTGAGAGGTACTAACATTATTGATCCTTTTTTAATAGTTTAATTATTTGATACTTATGTTTCAAACTCATTTATGTTAGGATTTTTTTATATTTCTAACCTTTTTATGGTACTCATGTCCTTTTTTGAAGTTAATCATGCTTCATGGGAAGAGGAATGATCATGGGTTTCAATTTCCCTCATGTGATCTATCAATAGCTGAGGCAAATCTAGTTTGGGATTCTCTTGTTCCCGATTTAGATTTACTTGATGTTTTCATCAAGATAGATTGGCTTATTTCAAATCATGTCGAGGTTGATTATTATTATTGTTGTGTCTCTTTTCATTTGACTGATTAGAGTTGTTATGCATTTTAGGGAGGGTGGGATCCGATGTCTTGTCATGCAGGACCTTCACACCCTGAGAACATGTTTTTTTGTCTACAATTATACTTAATCATGATGATGTTTCTTATATTTTTTATCTTTACACAGTTGTTTGTGAAATTAATAATGTTTTCGTAGACTATATATCTAGGATTCCTCTACTCACTGAGGTAGAGTTTTCAATAGAACTAGTGCTTGGAAGTCAACAGATATGCATACCTTCATATCATGTGACACAAACAAAGCTGAAAAATATCAAGATTAAGTTTGATAACATTGTGTAATAGGGTTTTATTCACCCTATTGTTTCACCTTGGGTATCCCACAATATATTTTGTATGAAGGTAGATGGTTCACTTTTATTGTGCATGGACTATCAAAATTTGAACCAAATAACGGTTAAGAACAAGAATACACTTCCTCGTGAGGATGATAATATTGATTAGAAGAAGGGGGGAATGTGGATTTTGAATATTGATCATTGGATGAGTTATCATCACCTTGGACAGATCATATTTGCAAAGGATTAAAATTTTTATTGGATGCAAAGTGTGAGTCCTCTATTGATTGGATGAAAATATTTCTAGCATTGAATATTATTTTTATCTTACCTTATCATGATAAGGGGTATGTAGTTTTATGTAATGGTTTTGATGTTGGTTTGGGTTGTGTGATCATTCAGGATGATATTGTGTATTCTTATTATTCTCATCATCTTAGACTACCTATGAATAATTACCCTACTAATTATTTACTTATTTTTATATTTAGGCATGAATAAAATTGTTATAGATATTATCTTTTTTAGGAAAGGGTCATGGTTTCTTAGGAATATAAGATCCTATATAATATATTTTATTTGAATGAAATTAATATCAAATAGATATGATGGGTGGAATACCTTCATAAGTCTGACTTCGATACCTTATATACCATGGGAATGTGGAATGCCAGGGTAGTTTCTCTTAGAAAGAAAGTACCATTACAAGCTACTATGGAATCTAAGGAAGAGTGGTACCTTATGGGGAATTTTTCTGAGTTTAATCTTGATTATTGGATGAATATTTAAGGAATGGTTATATCTAGTGTTTAATTATACTCTTCTTTTATTGAGTCTGTTATGAAGATTCATTGTTTGGATATTCATTTCATGGGAATTAGAGACACTCTATATGTTGAGGAGATTGTTTTGGGTTGGTCTTTATCTTAATATGGTATGCTCCATTTTGGGGATTGTTTTATTGTCCCAGCACCAGTAAAAAGCTTAGTCTTGTATGATTTTCATAGTTCATCATGGTACATTCATCGGAGAAATAATTAATAATTATTATGACCTGAGTTGGTGATTCATCTAGTAGGGTATAAAGTGTGACATTGATGCTTTTGTGTCCCAGTGTTATGCCTGCCAATAGATTAAGGTAGAGCATCTAAAGCCTTATTCTTTCATTCATCCTCTTCTAGTGCCATTATAGATGTGGGGTTAAGTATAAATAGAAATTTATTGGATTACAATATACATTCCATGGGAGAAATGATATTTTGTTATTGGTTTATTGTTTTACAATTTCATCTCATTTTATTACAATCAAGTACATCATAATATTTAATTATATGGGTATGTTGTATGTGAATGTAATTATAAGGTTACAAGGGAATACATTATCTATTGTTTCACACATGGATCCTAGGATTACATCATGGTTTTAGGGAAGTATCCAGGAGGAGATGAGGACTCATGTTAGGTAGATTTCATATTATCATCCTTAGATATGTAGTCAGACAGAGCATTCTATTCATATTGTGGAGGATATGCTTCATGCAAGTGCCTTTGAATTTTTAGGTCATTGGGTAGCCATATGGTCCTTATTGATTGATCTTATAATAACAATTATCATTTATAATTCAGAATGGGTAACTTTGAGGCTTTGTATTCGTTCCTGTGAAAGTCACAGCTTTGTTGGGAAGAGGCGGGTGAAGCTTCAATAGTGGGACTGAGTTTGGTTCGAGAGATGTCTGCAATGATTCATGATATACATCAACATCGGGTTATAACGCAAAGTCAGGATAACTTTTTTATGCATAAATGGATTCATATTTGGATTTTTCCATAGTTGACTATGTTTTATTTAAAATTTATCCTTGGTTGTGTCACAGTAGGATTGAAAAATAGGGAAAGTCGGATCTGAGATATGTTGAACCATTTGAAGCCACTAGGAATATTCGGTAGGTTTCTTATCAGTTATTATTTTTTGTTTACTTGAAAGGAACTAATTATTTTTTTCAATGTATTTCAACATAGAAAATAACATCCTAACCCCTCAGACATTCTGAGTTGGGAATAGATGGAGTTAGAGGCCAATGTTTCTATTGGGGAGTTTCTAGTAGAGGTCATGGACTATCAAGTGAAAGGAATTTATGGGAATTCATTCTAATTGGTTAGAGTGTTATGGATGAATGAATAATATTCTAAAAAGTCTTGGGATCATTTGTATTTGATGAGGGATCAATGGATTCACTTCATTACCAAAATTAATTCTTCCACATGAATTCTTCATGATAGAAATTATGATGGTAGTGAGTCTGTAACATCTTTTTACATGAATTCAAGACATTCCCTTACCATTACTTGTTTTAATTTTTATTTGGGTGTATCTTGGGATACCGATTATATATATCATTTTATGGGATAATTTTCTTAATTTTTGGGGATGTATGTTTTTTGAATTAATGGAGTTTGGGAATTAATGTGATAATAGATTGATGGTGTTCTCCCCATGTTTGGAGGATGTAAGAGGATTTTTGGGTTTTCATGTTAGAATCGAGAGTATTAAAGATGGAAAAAGGAGTAGACACCTTGTAATTGGATTACATGATGTGCAACTTACTTAAGGAATATTCCATGAATACATTACTCAATGTTAATGGATTTCACACATTTTTAATATTGTATTCAATGTAATGTTAAAAGGTTAGTTTTTAATAAAAATTTCCAATTTTTTCATTGTATCGAAGTCGTAAGGATTACATGATGTGTATAGGGATAAAATTCAATGTAAATGTAGTGGAAATAAATTTTAGGGTGCCACTAAGAGAAAATTTTATTTTATAATTCCAAATACCCTTTGTCTCTCAACCAGGAAATATTTTCCACCAATTTAAGGAGTATATGTTCAATCAACACTGATTTGTTCGATGATTGATCACCATTTTGGTTTTTTAGGTCTCTTTGTAGGAGTAAGTATTTCTTATTCTTTATTTATTTGATCATGGTATAACTATTGCATTACTTTACTGGACTCATTGGTATGTAGTGATGTTTTCTTTTTTTTTTCTATGTAGATCCATTGCATGATCTTCTTCTAGGGTCTATTTCCCTTGTTGGTTGTGGTTTGAAGTGTGAGAAATCATTAGTTATGTATTATTTCTTCAATTACACTAATAATTTTGTTAAATTTAATCAATTATACAATGTGTAGATTGGTTTTCGGTAATACATTATTATTGTTGTGATCATTTTTAAACAGGATTCTTTCTGGGAATTTGTGACCCATGGTTTCGAGGTTGGAAGCTGCATTTATAGATTATTATAGATGAACTGAATTCCTCGTATTTATATAAATTAATTTATAAATAAATTTGGAAATATTTCATTTGTGTTTTAAAGCTCAATTTTTCTAAAAAAATTGTTTTTCATTGGTATTTGGTAATAGAAAAGAGGTATTTTCAATGTATTTAAACGATTTATGAAATATAGAACATGGGAAGCTATAAGTACATTAGTTGAAGGTTTTTATTAGATACATTATCTATATAACTATCGATATGTTAGATCATGGAGATTTTCTTTATTGCTAAGGCATGTCGATCTAGGGACTTGTTTTTGACATTGTTGGGGTGTTCAATCATCCATTATTCCTCTACTCCTAAGGCCCTTCTTATAGAGACCCATTGTGAACTAGTAATTGTTATGGTATGACTAGTTTGCAACCATATCATGTTGAGTTACTTGGCATGATTTACCTATTCTTGTCTTTGAACTTATTTGGATATGATATGTGTACTATCATTTTTTATAAATTATAATTTTGGTTTATCTTGAAATTGATATACCTTCCATTGATTTCATGTTTTTGGAAAACGGAAATATTTTCCAGGATTTTGATAAAAGTGATTTACATCATATAAAGAAATGTTTTTTTAAATGAGCATACATGATCTTTTGTACAGATACTTTTATTGAAACCCTTGGTGGGACCCCACTATGCCTGTCATCTCACACCTTGCATACCCATTCACCAATTTGTAGACATTGTTATGAATATCATTGACGGGAAATGAAAGACACTATAGTTTGGAGGCAAGGTTTTTAATCAGCTGAGTGGAGTATTTGGTCGTGAGATGGTGGGATTCTACCCATGCTATCACATGGAGTATTTTACTACTTTTTGGTTTTTTATAGTTGATCTTGTACTTGGAGATTGTTTTTACACTTTAGTTTTTTTGCCAACATTCTGTTATGGATTATATTTATCTTTTCTATTGTTGTTCCAATTGTACATATATGTTACATATATTTTATTTCGGTTGGGAGAAATCATTCACTCAATATTTTTTAAAGTCATCATGATAGTCACCAGCCAATGTGGATCGGGAACACCCATTGTGTATGTGAAGGGCTGGGTCAGGCACTAGTATGAGGTGGTATTCAGGTCAGTTTATTACATGACTAACTAAAAATTACATCTTCTATTTCGAAACACTTTTAAGGGAATGTGAGAACTCATGACATCAATGGTTAAGCCTAATAAAATATTCTCCCACAGACCGAAACCCAAGTTCAAAAAACAACTCTTATTACAAATGAGAAGCTCCTCCTAGCAACTAAAAACAATAAAGTTCATCTTCCATTACTTAATCACAGCATGGACATCTGACCTATGAAAAAGAGCACAAGCATGTTACTAACGGACAAATCCATAACCTATCAATCATTATATTCAAAAAATACATGAAACAATGAAACATCTTTGCCCTAAACCTCATCTGATGAATAATTTGGTATAAAAACATTACAACATCCCTTAAGTCACGGCCTTCCGAGACAAAAAAACAATACTTCTAGAAAACCACCATTTTATAGACATAACTACCAAGTGAGAATAAAAAGATGGGTAGATCTAAGACAATCTCTCGTGAATCAATCACCGATGTAACCGAAGCTAGAATAATCCAACCGATTAACTCCTTAAACTATTTCATGTTCCATTGCATTCACTTCATTCCCATAGAAAAAAATAGTTGGCCTACCAAATCAAGAACAATCTTCCAAATTCACAAACCGTAGACCAATCCAATGAAATACCATAACGAAATCATGAAACAAATATCCACAGATGAACCAAAAACAAAAATAGAAATTCGCTTCAACCAACATCCTCTTAAACTAGAATGAAATAAAAAAACATAAATGAACCCAAAACCAAACACCACTTCAACAAGAATTAAATCACAGGACCAAGAAAAACAGATTTAAAATCAATTAAAAAGAATTGCATATCAATAATCACAATATTTTTCATCCAAAACCATAGGATGAAAAAGAAACCAAGATTTAAAATTCATCACCTCAGCTCGCTACCCAAACACCAGTATGGCAGAAGAAGGGATTCTATATTCCATATCTATAGTCCCGTCACCGCAACCAGAATTGCACTAGAAGCCCATAGTGAACCTCCCACCATACCCACAACTGACACCACTATGAGGCTACCACCCACCGAGTTGGGACTCAAAAACTAAACTCACATTTTCTCCATGAAAAGCCCTATCAGGTTCAGAGATAATGCAAGGAGACAGGAAAGAAATAGTGGAATAATAGAAGATCAATCCCACAATGATTCAAGACTCATTCCATGAACCTCCGAACTAGGTAGCTGCAGATAGGACGCCGCTGAACCGAGACAGAGGAGATGAAGGCGGTGGTAGGGGGAAACCCTAGGTTCATGAATCCCCTTATATGCTCATTTGAGGTCAGTTTATTACATGACCATTGATGAACACCATGGAATGTTTGTTTCAAAAATAAATTGATTAATTTGATACATGTACATGGGGAGGATTTGAAATTTATGATTTTAATGAATGATATCACCATGTATGTTTGATTTCCTTGAAACCAATGCGTGACTGGATGATTGGAGGGAACGTGACACACTAGACTTGTTTTTGATTAACATAAAGATTGAACGAATTCAATACTGATTACTAAAATATGACGAGGGATATGAGTTCATTCATTATGGATATATACAATCCACTAAAGTAATTATATCTAGGGATGTGTTCATAGATAGATCCATATATCACTGTTATGTGTGATAATCTTTTTACTAACCTATCCATGAAACTCTTATTTATGGTCATATGATTCTATGTGATATATAAATGAAATTTTTTAAAGAAAATTACATTCATTCATGTTTTTATTGAAATGTTTATTCATTCCCATTTTGATGAAAATGCAATTTTATGCCAGTTTTATAATATATATTAATGTGATTTGAAAATCAAGTTTTTTTGAATTATGAATGACTAACATGCCATGATTTACTTAGACTTAAAAATAATTTATTTATTTAATTTATACTACTTATGTAATACATGGAAGGATCCTATATGAATAGTTTTTCTCACACCCTACTTTTTTGTTTTGGTGTTTGTCATCATTCTAATGCTAGGTCTTTGAATAGGAAAAAATAAATCCATAGAGGGAGTGTGTCTTCTTGATTAGAGAGACATCGGGATTTTGCGGTAACCAATGGAGTATCTTATCCATGATTATAAGAGAGTTTATTCGATTATTCATTTGTTGGTAGTTTAAGGAATAAAGTTAGAATTCCATTTCTGGGACTTTTAAAAATATTCTTTATTTACTATTCACTTAATTAGTGTTCTTGTTTCTTGTTAATTAATGTATTATTAACCCATTATTTGGGTTATTTAGTAAACAATATGGTGAAATCAGTCAATCTAGATGGTTTTTTAATGGGAATATTCGATTAAAAAACTCACAAGGATTCATAATTCCCTTAATTCAATGATAGGATCAATTAACCATTGAATTTTTTGATTTATCCATGTTGGATCAAGACAAATTGTAATTAATGGAGGTTGGGTTCCCTTTTGAATGTTCACATGCATTTTGAAATGTATTATTAATGAAGATAATAGAATTCCTGGTATTAATTGTTAGTATAGAATAATGTGTCTATACCTCTATCATTTTCATGAGCCAATAGTTACCCTGGTATATTGGGAAAAGGTGTCTTAGAGGAGTTGTTCTGCTTGGTTTTTTAATTTACCATATATTGGTCTATGATTATTGTTCCCAATAGTAATTTTGATTGGTAGAGTTGATGATTCTATTTCCCTTTACTGACGTTTTTCACAACATGAACCAATAGTGTAACGGCCCAAATTTTTTGATTAATATATTAATTTACTCATAATGGTTTAATAAAGATGTTAATGGTTAATGTAGAAAGAAGATTCGATGGCTTCATCCAGTAGACTCGAACCATATGAAGCTCACTTATTAGAGATTGGAAAAGAGGTGGCATCTTTGGGCCTCACTTTTGACCAAGCCCAATCCGAACTCCAGCGTGTTAAGCTTGAATGGAATCACCTATGAGAGAAGTTCAAGTTAGTAGAGATTACTAATAGGGAAATGTTATATGAGCCTCCCTCATATTCTCTCACATTAGCACACCTTACACTTAGGTCATATGGTGGTGTTATAAGGGGCTATGTAATGATACCATGACTACTTTTTCTAATCCTTTGAGATAAATAAAATTGTGATTTCTTCCTATGGTGATGTTTGTGTATTTTCAGATGTTCAGATAAAAATAGGATGTATCATATGGATGAATTTGGGAAAAAAGGATATTTTAAACTATTTATGTAAACCTTAAATAATTATTTATGTGTGAGGATTTTTAAAAAAAATTGTCTTCTACAAATGTGTTCCGTACGAAATTTAGAGTCTAATAAGATCAACTTAATTTTTGGTGAATAGTAAATTATGAATGCTGATTTTACACTTTGGATTAGTAATATGAACAAATGGATTTGTAATCTTACTTAAAGAAAGTATTAATATAATTTATGAACATTGATTATTTAATGTGATTCAATAAAATAGGTAAATAACTACGTCAAAAATTATTAGTTAAGTATTAGTTTTTTTAAGGTGAATAGTGTTTTTTATATAAAAATTAATTTGAAAATATTTATAAAATTATATTTATAAAATGGAGTTCATTTTTGAATTCAGATCATCGATATTATTTTAAGGTGAATTTTTGGGATTTTTCTGAAAAAGATGAATTTTTGGTGAATAGTGAATTTTCAGTTTAGAGTTTCTGGTGTTTTATAGAATCATTAAGGATGTAATAATTATATAATAAATTTGGTCAACATATGAATAGTATGATAAGGTATGAGGTGTCCCAAGTGACCAATACCATGGGAAAATACCATGGGCAAGCCCATGGTTTTGCCAATACCACCAATGAGGTGTCCCTTGGCCATTAATTCCTTGTCCCCTCACCTCCCCTATAAATACCAAGCCATTATCACATATTTTCTATTCCAAAATCCTCCTCAATGAATTTATGTTCTCCTTACCTTCCAAATAGTCTTCCCAAGGTTCCCTCAAGCCTCCAAGGTCCCGACGATTGAGTTTTAGGACTTACGTTTCAAGGTAAGGGATCCTACCTCTCTCTTTCTTTTCAAGTACTCTCTTTTATGTCATATCTTTTATTCTCCATGTTCTTATGGTGTAGAATGTCCTTCTATATTCACCAAACTGTAATTTGTATTTTAATATTATGAGAGACCTCCTCTTACTCTCGTCAATTCATTTTAAGAATTTTTATGTGGCGTCGTTAGGCTGCCGAATTTTTATAAGGGATTCTTTCACCCTTCTCATTTTCCAAGTTCAATTTTCATGTCAATTCATTAATGTTGTTTTTTCTTATGTTCAGGTATGATATATATATCCATAATATTGATTCTATTATATTCATATGATGGGAGATCCTGTTTTATCTCATCAATTCATTTTATTATGTTTTAAGTTACGCCGTTAGGCTGCCAATTTTTTATAAGAAAAATCTTTTTTTTTCTTCCGTTTATGTATTTAATTTCATATGGTATGTATTTCAAATTTCACAACCATGTTCTTATAAAAATTATATTATGTCCCTATACTATTTTTTTGGATCATTTATGAGTGGGTAACCCATGTCCCCCACTTTTCAATGTTTTCTAAAACCCTGTAACATAGCCGTTATGCTGTAGAATTTTCGTCTCAAAATGTCTCTCCCTTTTTCTAAAATTAAACATTTTTATTATGTGAATACCCAAAGGTATTTATTCTATTGGATTATTCACATATATACCAAAATGTTCTATTTTATTTCTAGGATTTAAATACATGAGACCCGCCTTCCGTTTCTGTGGGTTTAAAGTGACATAAAGATCATGTCTTTAAAGCAGTTTGTAAAATGTTATGACTATGAAATGAAACCCATTTAATTTATTCTATATGGGTTATTTTTGAAATGATTGATGATGATATATGTGTTTCACATGATAATAAATAAAATTAACAGATTTTCTTGATTGCGCTCCAATGCATTGGGTAAAGACTTAATCTTTAGAGATGACCATTTTAACGATACCTTGGTGAATAAACTTGGTAATTTTTTTATGAAAACTTAGGAATGGGCGTTGGTTATATGGAAATGATTTTCAAAGTTAAATTTTGTATCCACATCTTCATGTTTTTAAACGCGTTATTTTTATTATGATATGCCTCATGATTTCTTTCCCATGCCTTAAAAATATTTTTCATGACTTTATTGATGTATCTCATGGTCACATGTAAAATGATTCCCTTGTTTCCCTTACTGGGCCTTCTACTCACCCATTCCATTGAGGTATGTTCCTTTGTTATGAGATGCAGTAATGAACTTAGGATGAAAAAATGAAGAAGACTTTCTAGTGTTTGAGAAGAATTTTTTTATGTTGTTATTTATTAAGTTCCTGGTTTCCATGACAATAAACCTTAAAGATCCTCGGTTTTGTAAAATGTAATGAAAAGTTAGGGAATAAAAAGATGGGATGCAATAGTTGGTATCAATGGACGGTTTAGTTTTTTATGGAAATTAGTCTATGAAAACATTGGGAAAAACTCTATAGAAAAGTTGAAATATAGAGAAAACATCCTTGTGTTTTGGAGAGTATTGAGTAAGTGGATTATCAAACAAATACACCCATATCTGGATATGAGTAGGTAGCGGCAACTCTGGCATAGATTTACATAGGGGTAAAACTCGAAAACACCAATTTGAGCTAGAATCGAACGGGAACTAGTGCAAGATAATGGGCCATGTTGAACTCTTGGTTACGACACTCCTGGAGGATATCGTTGGATAATCGCAAGCTTTTTATGAATCATTATAAAGGAATTATAGAAGAATATATTTGTTTAAGCTTGATGTTTTAAGATGTAGATTTTTTTATAGTTAAAAGATTCATAAATGAAATAAGTTTCTCACTAAGATTTTATTCATTTAGAAAATGGCGGGCCATAGGAGGAACCGTGAAAATGGTGACTGTAATGGGACATGTGCTGATAGCCCTCCAATGGAAGCAGGAATGGAAACATTCATGCGAATGATGAACCAATTGACTAATGTTATGAGTAATAACATGAATCAAGCTGAGAGGCCGGTCTCACCATGATGGGAACAACATTTTGTTGAGTACTTTATACGCCAACGACCACCAACAATTAGTGGATCGATTGACCCATTGATTACTGAGAAATGGATCACCTCTATAGATTAGATCTTATCTGTACTTCATTGTTTGGAACAAGAAAAAGTCACCCTTGCTGTTTTCCTCCTAGTGGGAGAAGAAGATCAGTGGTGGTCACTAATCAAAAACATGAATCCAAGATAAGAGATGGAAGCTATGGAGTGGGAAGAGTTTAGGGGAATATTCTTCAATAAGTATTTCCCTCGTTCGATGAGAATGAGAATAGAGAAATAATTTCTCGAGCTAAAGCAGAGTGAGAATGAATCTGTTGGAATCTATGAGATTAAATTCACAAGGCTTTCCCGTTATACCTCCAGCTTTGTCATGGTCCCTATTGGGAAGTTTGATAGATTCTTTCATGGACAACAACCTCATCTGCAGAAGAAACTAGCCAACAGGGACTATTATAGATATGAATAAATAGTTCTAAGTGCAATGAAAGTCGAACTAGAGATTGGTGAGACATAGTGGGCTCAAAATTATAATGATAAGAAGAGAGCTCTAGAACGAATCCTAGGAAGAATCTTTTATCAAGAAATAGGTAGAAAGAAAATGAAACTTTCCAAATGCAATAAATGTGGGAAGAAGAATTCAGGGAACTGCTTGATTGGAAGTGGAAAGCACTACCAGTGTGGAAGAGAAAACCATATTGAATGGAATTTTTGTAGTGAGGTGAAGCCTCAAATTTCCAACACTAAAGATAAAGGAAAGATGGTTCTGGCACTACCTGAAGTCCAATTCTTCAAGTGTAGACAGCTTGGCCACTTTTATAATCACTATCCAAATCTGAGGGCAGTGGAGGGGAACCACCATTGACCTCATCAAAGGACAAGAGAGCATGGTCGTGATTTTCCTATCACAAAAACTGAATATGAAGCTCCAAATGATATGGTAGCAGGTACTCTTGTTGTCCTATCAGACCTAGAAAGTACATAGTTTTATTCTGGTTCTACTCCTTCATTTATTTCCTCCATGTTTTCAAGGAATTTTGAATCAACCCCTAAATTTCTAAAAGTAGATTTTTCATTCAAGACTTCAAGTGGGATTATCCATGAATAAATAGTGTTTATAGACTTTAGTGTTTACTATAGTGAGCACAATATTATCAGAAATCTAGTAGTCATTCCCATGATGGAATTCGGAATTATACTAGGGATGGACTGGATCTCAATGTATAATTCTATGATCAAATTTAGAAGTAAGGAAATATCAGTAGTCTTGAATGAAATTCCTAAAATTATCTTCAAGGAGAGATATATCGACCTGATATTTGTCTAGAGGCACCTCCAATAGCCTTGTTTATGGAGTTAATTGGTGAGGATGAAGAAAGAAAAGTGATTATACAAATAGAAGATATTTCTATTGTTCAGGAATACATGGATGTATTTTCTGATGAGTTACCTATACCTCCCCTAGAGAGATAGGTAGAGATCTCCATTGAACTCGTACCTGGATCTCAACCAATATCAAAGCTCGTGTATAGAATGGGAAATGTGGAGCTAGATGCCTTAATGAAACAACTCCAAGAATTGTTGGAGAAGGGGTTTATCTGACCGAGTGTGTCTCGTTGGGGAGCCCCAGTTCTCTTTGTGAAGAAGAAGGATAGATCAATGCTTATATGCATTGATTATAGAGAAAATAATGGGATCAAGGTGAAGAAAAAATACCCTCTTCCAAGAAATGATGATTTATTTTACAGACTTCGTGGGGCTCAATTCTTCTCCAGGATTGATCTTTGATTTTGTTATCATCAACTGAGGGTGAAAAAGGATGATATTCCAAATACTTCCTTCCAATCAAGATATGTGAGTTATGAGTTTACTTTTATTCCCTTCGGCTTGACTAATGATCCAACTATTTTAATGTATTTGATGAATAGAGTCTTTAAGGACTGCCTTGATAACATTGTGGTAGTTTTTATTGATGATATTTGATATACTCAAAGAGTTGTGGGGAGCATGAAGATCATCTCAGGGTTATTTTGAAAACTCTGCGGAAGGAGAGGCTCTTTGGAATGTTCACCAAGTGTCAATTTTGGTAACAAAAAGTGGCTTTCTTGGGGAACATTGTAACCAATGAAGGAATCTCATTTGACCCTACAAAGACAATGGTTGTGGAGGAGTGGCCTTAACCCACAATAGTAATTGAGATTCGTAGTATCCTTGGTTTAGAAAGATATTATAAGAGTTTTGTGAGGAACTTTTCACGTCATTCTAATCCACTAACCAAGTTGACTAGAAAAGGGGGTATGATCATCTAGAAAATGGAATGGGAGGAATGTTTCCATGACCTGAAAAAGAGATTGGGTATTGCACCTGTGTTCACACTACCCACTATAAGATAAGGATTAATTTTTTAGCGATGCATCTCTGAAAGGTATTGGGTTCTTCCTCATGAAAAATGAAAAGGAAATTGCTTATGCATCTCGTTAGCTGAAGCAACATGAGAAGAATTATCCTATGCATGATCTAGAGCTGTTGGCAGTTGTTTTTGCTCTAAAGATTTGGAGGAACTATCTTTATGGAGAGAAATGTGATATATTCACTGACCACCAATGTTTAAAAAATATTTTTAGGCTGAAATAATTGAACGTGAGACAAAATAGATGGTTGGAGATTATTATAGACTATGATTGTTCAATTCATTATCACCCTGGAAGGGAAAACAATGTTGCTGATGTGTTATGAAGAAAAGACCCAGCTGTTCTGGAAACAATGAGGATCCTAAGAGATCCCGTGATTAAGGATATAGTAAAACTAGAAATGGGAATTGTAAAGGAAGGGAAATCATCAACCCTATGCCAAATGATCTCTCAACCTTCATTACTAGATAAGATCAAGAAGGCTCAAAAGGAAGACCTTTTGTTGCAGGAGAAGAGTGAGGGTGTGAAGGATGGAATGTTTCCTTATTTCAATACTGATCATGAAGGTTTATATAAATTTTGTAAAAGACTATGTGTTCCACCTATTCTGGAGATAAAGAAAGAACTGATGGATGATGCTCATAGCTATACTTTCTCTATACATCTGGGAAGCCATAAAATGTATAGATACCTTCGTAATCATTATTGGTGGGATAACATGAAGACGGAGATTGATTATTACACTAAAAGGTGCCTAGTGTGTCAACAAGTAAAGGCAGAATGACAAATTCCTAAGGGGGTATTACAACCGCAACCCACACAAGCATGGAAGTGGGATAATATCACTATGGACTTTTTCATTGGTCTGCCGCAAAAATCCAAAGGAAACAATGCGATATGTGTTATTGTGGACCGTCTCACCAAGACTGACCATTTTATCTCCATTCCGGAATATTTATCTCTAGATAAGCTTGTCAATATATATGTAAAGGAAGTGTTAAGGCTCCATGGGGTTCCACTATCCATCGTATCTCATCATGATCCAAGATTCACATCAAAATTTGGGAGAAGTCTTCAACATTCTTTGAATACTGAATTGAATTTAAGTATGGCGTATCATCCCCAAATTGATGTCCAATCTGAATGGACTATTCAAGCACTTGAGGACATGCTACGATTACGCTTAATGAAATTTAAAGGTGGATGGGATCAACACCTCCCACTAGTTGAGTTCTTATACAACAAAAACTTCCATTCAAGTATTCAGATGACACCCTATGAAGCTCTGTATGGAAAGAGATGTAGAAATCCTACTTGTTAGGATGAAGCTGGTGAGAGAAAGCTTCTTGGGCCTAATCTTGTGCAAGAGATGACAGAAAAGGTTCATGCCATCCAACAACACATAAAGGCTGTTCATAGTCTGTGTAAGAGCTATGCTGACAACCATCAAAGGGACTTGGAGTTTGGAGTGGGCAATGAAGTCTTCCTTTTAATTTCTCATTGGAAGAGAGTCATGTGGTTTGTGAAGAAAGGGAATATCATCCCTATGTACATTGGCCCCTATTAAATCCTTGATCACATAGGAGCAGTGGCCTATCGTCTAGCACTTACACCGAACCTAGCTCAAGTTCACGATGTCTTCCATGTATCTATTTTGAGGAAGTACATACCCAACCCTTCGCATGTACTGAACCTAGAGCTGGTACAACTGGAACATGACCTCTCTTTTGAGGATCAGGCAGTGGAGATCCATGACCGTAGAGACAAGGTTCTACTCAACATGACTACCCAGCTTGTTAATGTGTTGTGGAGGAATCTTATGTTCGATGAAAAGATGTGGGATCCTGATGAAACAATGACGAAAAGGTACCCTCACCTTTTCGACTAGGCCTTTAGTTTAAAATTTCGGGGAAGAAATGTCTTAAGGAGGGAAGAATGTAATGACCCAATCTTTATGAATAGTATATTGATTTACTCATAACGATTTAATAGAGATGTTAACGGTTAATTCCGAAAGAAGAGTCGATGGATTCATCCAATAAACTCGAACCATACGAAGCGCACTTATCAGATCTTGGGAGGGAGGTGGAATCTTTGGGCCTCTCCTTGGACCAAGCCCAAGCCGAACTCCAGCATGGCAAGCTTGAACGGAATCGCCTACGAGAGAAGTTCCTGTTAGTGGAGATTACTACTAGGGAAATGCTATCTGAGCCTCCCATAAATTCTATCACATTAGCACACCTTACAATTATGTCATATGCTGGTGTTATAAGGGGTTATGTAACGATCCCATAGCTACTTTGTGTAATCCTTTGAGATAAATAAAATTGCGATTTCTTCCTATGGTGAAGTTTGTGAATTTTCAGATGTTCAGATAAAAATAGAATTCATCTTATAGACGAATTTTGAAAAAAAAAATATTTTAAAATATTCATGTTAACCATAAATAATTAATGTTGTGTATGGATTTTCAAAAAATGGCCTTATGCAAATGTGTTAATTAAGAAATTTTGAGTCTAATAAGATCAACATAATTTTTAGTGAATAGTAAATTATGAATAGTGAATTTATGCTTAGGATTAGTAATGTCACAAAATGGATTAGTAATCTTACTTAAAGAAAGAATTAATATAATTTAGGCACATTGATTAAGAAATGCGATTCAATAAAATAGGTAAATAATTGTGTTAGAAATTTTTAATTAATTATTAGTTTTTTTTTGTTTAATAGAGTTTTTATTTAAAAATAAAATTGAAAATATTTAGAAAATTATTATTATAATATAGAGTTCATTTTTGAATTCAGAGCATCAATATTATGTTATGGGGATTTTTTTGGATTTTTTTGAAAAATTTGAATTTTCAGCGAATAATGAATTTTCAGTTTAGAGTTTCTGGTGTTTAATGACATCATTAAGGATGTAGTAAATATGTAATAATTATGGTAGACTTATGAATAGTAATATAAGATACGAGTTGTCCTATTTAGCCAATATCATGGGAATATAACATGGTCAATGTAGAGACCCGTATCTTGACGTACATTGACATTACATTACTTTTGCGGAATACTTAGTACATTAAAAAAACACACACACAAGGACTGTAATAGTTTAGTGTCTTTGGAAACTCGGACTATAATCTTCTAATCATGGGGAAAGATCTTCAAAATCTCCCATAAAGATCTTCTTTTTTTTACCTAAAACCTTTCTTTATATCCTGGGGAAAAGAAAACATAAAAGGGTGAGCTCAAATGCTCAGTAAGGGTAAACAAAATAAATATCAATCACATCATATTCATAAGAACATAACATTTTGGAAATCATAACCTGCAAAAGAGAGCATAATTTCATAATCATGGGATAAATCATGGCAGTGAAAAAGTAATCCCAATAATCATAACTTAAAACATGAAACTTTTTGGCATACACACATAATCATAGATAATCATTTCTTTTTAGTCAAGACTAATTTCCAAGACTATCTTAGTGGACAAAGTCCCTCTATGAATCGAGTAACCCTCGTTTCAGTCCTGTTTCACTGAACCGGTATAACCTACCGTTCCAGCCCTGTCTATCTCATGAGATATAAAATCTTTACCCAATGCATTGGAGGGAGATATAGGTCCCACCCATCTTATAATGAATCCTTTCTTATGTGTGCCACATAATCATAAATCATACATCATCTCATAACCCATGTAATAAAAATGGGATTCTTGAAACATCATGACATCATAAAACAAATCATATAAGGTAAATGACTTCATAAAAATAATTCCCTCATAACATAATCAAATCAATGTAATTAAAGGGATAAAAACAGAACCCTTTATTATCTTAGATGGAAAATAATTTTGATAAAACACTTGAACTCCATTCTTGAGGAAAATATCCTTTCTTTTTCAAAAAACATTTTTCCTTTCATAACATGTCATACGAATTTAAAATAAAAGAAGTTGATTAAAAATAATCTTTAAAACTTGTAAAGGAAGCTTCTTGGAAATAATGTTTTAAAAATCCATTCATGCCGTATAAGTTAAAAAAAACATTCTTCGTACTTTTGTCGGAAAAGTCAAAAAGTACCTCGTACGAAAAAAACGACAAAAGATTCCTTTCATATCTTTTACTAAAAACTCAATGAAGGGTAAAATTGGATATAAACTATTGTAGAAGGATGGAAATAATATTACATATTGAGGGAACATGGATGTGGATGATAAAATACACCCCAGTAATTACCAAAGTAAAAACAATCTCGGATAAAAGTGAGATTGTGATATTTTTCCCTTACCTTAGGTCCGACTTGCTTTGTACGTGTCCGAACCTCCTGTATAATGATTTAAATCATGTTATTGAATTATTCCAGAATCATATTCATTGTTATTATATCATATATGGTCCAGTTATGACTTTATATTACCCGTTCTTTAGTAAATTCATGTTAAAGTAGCGTTTTGGGTCAAATCGTCTCATTTGTCGTAGGTGTTTGGACTTGTTGTTCTTGACATTATTATTACTTATATCATGATTTACTTACTTCCAGAATATAAAATATGATTTATATATCATATATATTCAGTATATATATATATATAATAGATAGATAAATTAAATGAAAACACCGTTCATGGAGACGGTAGTCCGTACGTACGCATGAACGCTGTTTTCCTTTCCTTATTGTCTTGAATGGAAGTAAGTAGATGACATACATATATATATATACATAAATCCAGTAGCTTTATAATGTCATATATTTCATTATTATTTCTTATATATACTTTATAATCATTCTTAAATGGTTAACATGGAGAATGAATCTCATCGCGTCGTGGAGACGGTAGTCCGTACGTATGCACGAGCGATGATATCATTTCCATAAATATTGAATTGAATTGGAGTGGATTATACAATATATCAGAATCAATATGATGTTTTAATAACTATGTATAGTTATTCTTTACACCATTATACCCATCCATGTAAGGTGGTGGTGGAAAATAGATTACACCACGGCGTGGAGACGATATTCCGTACGTACGCACGCGCGGTGATTTCTTTTTCCGTAGGATGGATAGATGGTGAAATAGGGTTGTTTCATACTTATAATAACATATCAGTATATGAGTGATACTGATGTTATTACTTCATAATGAAACAACCTAAGAAGAAGAAGTGGAAGAAGAAATAAAGATGAAAGAATTGGTAACGGTAATTACCTCTTCTTTGAAGCGCCTTTTGGAGACCTCCTCTTAGGGAACTAAAATTGGTCTTTGAGGAATAACAGAACCTCTAGCATGTTTCTAGGGAAGTGGAGAAGATATTTTTTCAGGGGTTGGCCGAGCTTGAGTGCTCAAATTGGTGTGAGGAGGAGGGGGAGGAGGTGTCCTTTTATAAGGGAGGAGAGGGGCACCTTAGGAATATCTCAAAATATTATTTTATATTAAAGTCAAAATCGGTTTATAATGGATCCAAAGGGTCTAATTTCGAAGATAAAGTTGGGATGGGTCGAAATCATATCAACCAATAGGATTTAGACATGTTTAGGTTATTATTTTAACCTTGTCAATTAGATTTAACTCTAAGTTAAATAATTTAACTTTTACCGTGTCTTTTTGTTTTCTTTCACTATATGGTTAATACACTTACTATAACATGCCAAAAGAACCCCAAATTGTTTATTATTAATATATATATCCTTATCTAAGTCATTTGGCCGAACCTTAGATTTTTAGGAATAAAATAACAATTAATAATATAATATTTGATTTAAAAACTATTTTGTGTCAATTTTGACACTATTTGATATATGATTTTTGTGAAAGTCATAACAGAATTATATGTTCGAAACAAGTTGATTAAATCAACACTAATATAGCATAGTAACCTATAAAATTAGTGTAATTCATAAAAAGTCTCAAATTACATTCATTTGAGTATTTATAACATCAATTATGTTATTATTTCCAAAAAAGGGTAATTACTGCATCATCGTTGTGTCATAGATAAATTAATTTATTGAAAGTCTAAAAATTATAAATAAAATATAATTATGAAGGAAATATTTTTAGCTTTCTAATGAATATTTATAGTTGAATTTATCTTATGTATAACCCCATATTAAAATTGTTTTAGTGAATAAACTTTGATTTTAACTCTTTTAACTCTTCTTTGAATTAAATAATAATAAATGTCCTAATCTAATCCAAGTGGGCCTAAATGATAATATTTTACACTTAAGGTTGTTTTTGGTCGAGATAAACTAGTCAAATAGAATTAGGACATGTGTTAGGGTAATATTAATATCATTCTTACCCTTAATTACCATATTTACTTTTAACCGTGGTAAATAAAAGTAAAAAGTTACTATTCACCAAAAATTATTTTCATCTCATTGAACCACATTTTACTTACTGACATCAACCTTGTCTCTCGGATTTTTTGAAATTCCATTCACAGAAGCGGTAAAATTAAGTTTTATGAAAAATTCAGTTTTTTAACTACCACTTAGTAGTTTCACTATTCATCAAAAAATGAAGGTTTTCAGAAAAATGCCAAAATTTCATCCTATGCTATATTTCATATTCCGAATTCAAAAATGAAATCTGTTTTAACAAATTCATAACATAGAAGTTGAATTAATTATTTTTATAATTAAATCCCGCTGTTAAAATAAACAGCATGTTTTTAGGAAACAAAATATATCAAAAGATTGACACTTGATTATGTCTGGTTTAAATGTGAAATTACAACCAATGACCAACATTGTATTAAATTGTAAAAATATATTCTAAATATACTTTAAAACCACTCAAATTAATAATTTATCTCTATTAATTATTTCGATTAAAAAGTTGTTTTTAATTATAATTTAGTAATTTTCACTATTCATCAGAATATGGAATTTATCCGAAATGTACCAAAATTTCACCTTAGGCTAAATTCGATACTCCGAATCCAAAAATGAAGTCCATTTTGAGAGCTAAAATTTCTAAAATTTAAAAAGTGGTTATTACTATTCTTAACGGCTAGTTTTAATAATATCTTAATAGCATATCGTTGTTTAGCGAAACTTGGTGTTGCGTACAACACACGCTATCGTGGAAGGTCGCGATTGCGTGTAATGGAAGGAAAGTCAAGGATGCGTGTTGTGAAAGATCCTTTTGGTATATCATACAACACAATACAATAATAAAATTAAAAAGAATATTTTTCATAAAATCTTGGGCTGTTACATTCTACCCCCCTTAAAATGAATTTCGCCCTCGAAATTCGTCGTGGTTATAAATGTTTTACTATTAGAATGTTTCTTTAATAGAAATCCACATCGTAAAAAGAAATACCAAAACATGGCTTTAAAAACTAAAGTATGAAATGTAACGATTACCCAAAAAAACTAATCACTGGGTTTCCACATAGGTGAATATATGGATATGGAAGAGAAATCTAACCATCATGTTCTGATGGAGAGTGGTAGAGAACATGGCTATGGAAATGCCAATAATCACAAATCCATAAATTTGTGACGATCTAAGGTACCATCTGATTCATCAGGTATAAGATCACTAGGACAACATTTTTGGTTTTCAAGATCATTTCCCTAAAGTTGAAAATTTGAATTGGAATAAATACATTCTTTATTTTGGTACAATATCACTATTGTTCATGCCTAGAACAATTTCCACTTCATCTCTTAAATAAATGAAGTTGAATTTGTTATTCGTGAAGTGTTAGCAGATCATGTGATAGAATGACGGGTCATTCCATCTATCTCAAACAAAAGGTTAGCAAAAATTATATACATAAGTCGATCTATAGTGAGATTAATCATATATAGTTCCTAAAATGGACTTATACTTCATATATCATACTGATTAATATAATAAAACTAGTTTCTACTAAACAGGGACTTCCTGTAGGCCAGTGGTAGGCGATAAAGTCCAGTCACACTTCGGTTGTGGGTTCGATTCCCACATCCTTGTCCGACGCGATGGGCTGTCGCCCGTCCTGCAGGTTGTCCTTTTTCTAAAACTATATTACTATAACATCCCATAATATCGAAAAAACTTCTATCCTTAAACAATACTAACTTATGTCCAACATAATCCATTCCAATCTTTAGTCCTATCCATAATACTGCAGTCCATTCTCATAACATAGTGAAAACGATTACCAGAGATTTAATACCATCGTTGATCCCCATATATCATAAGATATATCTTGTTGGACACATTCCAAACATTCAAAGGCCTTAATCATGTACTCTCTTGAATACCCATTGAACCTTAGTGAAAACTTGAATGCAGTTAAAAGTTAACACTTTCCACATACCAAAATCCTCAAAATTCTATATACTCAAACCATGATATCACTTAGTCCTTATATCAATCATGAGCTCATGAATACTGTTAAACATTTCATTTTCTCGTTTTCCCTTCATTATGCGCATAATATCTCAATCACTTTGAATACCACATTAGACCAACACATAAATATTCCAATATTCCATGATACAACATTATTTTGGAATCCCATTACATAAAAACTTAATCATTCCACCACATCGTTGTCATATTCAACATTGCCAATAGTGATCGCATGTGACTTCCCTTTGTCCTTTTCCTTAAGCGGTTGCTCATGTCGATCATCACTAACCCTTGGATTAGGGCATTTATTGGTATAATGTCCCATCTCCTTGCACTTGAAGCATTGAAGTGTTGGTTTTGCATTCTCTGCAGTGTTTGCTTTATTCACTTCATTAGAATCCCTTTTTCAATTACTTCGACACTCAGCTGCTCGATGACCTTCTTTTCCACACTTAAAACATTTTCTAGTACCTTTAAGACAATCTCCACCATGCTTCTTTCCACACTTTGTGCATAAGGAAACATTCATCTTCTTTTCACCATTATTCTGAGATTTCTCCTTGAACTCCATCTTTCGTTTCTTGTCAAAACCATGAGATGGATATGTAACACCAACTTCCATTTCTACCTTGATAGCACAACGCACAATTTCTTCATAGCTACTGAAGTCTCTTATAGCTAATTCCCTTCGAAGACTTGGTTTTAAGCCACTGAAAAATCGATCAACTTTACTTTCAGGTTGGATGATAATGCCAGATGCATACCTTGCAAGTCTTGTAAAATTCGCTTCGTATATACCAACAGATTCATCATCCTTTTGCTTTAGTTCAAGAAACTCCTTCTCCATCTTCGTTCGAAGAATACGAGGGAAGTACTTACTGAAAAACAAGTTCTTGAACTCGTCCCATTCCATGGAATCAATTTCATCTCTTTGCCTCGTATTCTTGATAAGATTCCACCATTGATCAGCTTCACCTTCCAAATGATATACTGCTAAGATGACGTTATCATGTTCAGAACATTGAAGAACTGAAAATATATTTTCAGTAGTACTAATCCATTGTTCAGTAACTAATGGATCAGTAGACCCACTGAAAGAAGGCGGACGCTGCCTCATGAAGGATTCAACAGAATGTTGCTCCTTCCTTTGCTCGTTTGGAAGTCCTGCATGATTCATAGCATGAGAAAGTTGTGTGAGCATGGCTACAAGATTTTGCATTCCAGCTCCCATATCGTTTGGTTGCTCAGGGGGACAATCATTGCATTGTCCATTGCATTGATCAACACGGTTCCTTCGGGTTCCAGCCATCGTCTAAAACCCCAAAAGAATAGTGTGAGAGGAAAAAATCATGCTAGGGAAAACAACATAATAAAGGGGGAGTACCTTCAATATCCAACATCTTAGGTTTAATTCTATGATCGTTAGCGTAATTCTATTACTATAACCTATACATATACTTATCCCTAGGGACATCCCTAGACATACCTTAGAAATATATCTAGGGATCACACTAACGTTTTCGCATCCTAGTTTCCAAAGGTTGACTAAACCTTTCCTCTAATACCAACTGTAGAGACCCGAAGCCTGACTTACATGAACATTACATTACGTTTGCGGAATACTTAGTACATTAAAAAAAACACACACAAAAGGACCGTAATAGTTTAGTGTCTTTGGAAACTCGGACTATAATCTTCTAATCGTGGTGAAAGATCTTCAAAATCTCCCATAATGATCTTCTTTTTTTTTTACCTAAAACCTTTCTTTATATCCTGGGGAAAAGAAAACATAAAAGGGTGAGCTCAAATGCTCAGTAAGGGTAAACAAAATAAATATCAATCACATCATATTCATAAAAACATAACATTTTGGAAATCATAACCTGCAAAAGAGAGCATAATTTCATAATCATGGGATAAATCATGGCAGTGAAAAAGTAATCCCAATAATCATAACTTAAAACATGAAACTTTGTGGCATACACAAATAATCATAGATAATCATTTATTGTTAGTCAAGACTAATTGCCAAGTCTATCTTAGTGGACAAAGTCCCTTTCTGAATCGAGTAACCCTCGTTTCAGTCCTGTTTCACTGAACCGGTATAACCTACCGTTCCAGCCCTGTCTATCTCATGAGATATAAAATCTTTACCCAATGAATTGGAGGGAGATATAGGTCCCACCCATCTTATAATGAATCCTTTCTTATGTGTGCCACATAATCATAAATCATACATCATCGCATAACCCATGTAATAAAAATGGGATTCTTGAAACATCATGACATCATAAAAAAATCATATAAGGTAAATGACTTCATAAAAATAATTCCCTTATAACATAATCAAATCAATGTAATTAAAGGGATAAAAACAGAACCCTTTATTATCTTAGATGGAAAATAATTTTGATAAAACACTTGAACTCCATTCTTGAGGAAAATATCCTTTCTTCTTCAAAAAACATTTTTCCTTTCATAACATGTCATACGACTTTAAAATAAAAGAAGTTGATTAAAAATAAACATGAAAACTTGTAAAGGAAGCTTCTTGGAAATAATGTTTTAAAAATCCATTCATGCCGTATAAGTTAAAAAAAACATTCTTCGTACTTTTGTCGGAAAAGTCAAAAAGTACCTCGTACGAAAAAAATGACAAAAGATTCATTTCCTATCTTTTACTAAAAACTCAATGAAGGGTAAAATTGGATATAAACTATTGTAGAAGGATGGAAATAATATTACATATTGAGGGAACATGGATGTGGATGATAAAATACACCCCAGTAATTACAAAAGTAAAAACAACCTCGGATAAAAGTGAGATTGTGATATTTTCCCTTACCTTAGGTCCGACTTGCTTTGTACGTGTCCAAACCTCCTGTATAATGATTTAAATCATGTTATTGACTTGTTCCAGAATCATATTCATTGTTATTATATCATATATGGTCCAGTTATGACTTTATATTACCCGTTCTTTAGTAAATTCATGTTAAAGTAGCGTTTTGGGTAAAATCGTCTCATTGGTCGTAGGTGTTTGGACTTGTGGTTCTTGACATTATTATTACTTATATCGTGATTTACTTACTTCCAGAATATAAAATATGATTTATATATCATATATATTCATTATATATATATATATAATAGATAGATAAATTAAATGAAAACACCGTTCATAGAGACGGTAGTCCGTACGTACGCATGAACGCTGTTTTCCTTTCCTTATTGTCTTGAATGGAAGTAAGTAGATGACATACATATATATATATACATAAAACCAGTAGCTTTATAATGTCATATATTTCATTATTATTTCTTATATATACTTTATAATCATTCTTAAATGGTTAACATGGAGAATTAATCTCATCGCGTCGTGGAGACGGTAGTCCGTACGTACGCACGAGCGATGATATCATTTCCATAAATATTGAATTGAATTGGAGTGGATTATACAATATATCAGAATCAATATGATGTTTTAATAACTATGTATAGTTATTCTTTACACCATTATACCCATCCATGTAAGGTGGTGGTGGAAAATAGATTAACCACGGCGTGGAGACGGTATTCCGTACGTACGCACGTGCGGTGATTTCTTTTTCTGTAGGATGGATAGATGGTGAAATAGGGTTGTTTCATACTTATAATAACATATCAGTATATGAGTGATACTTATGTTATTACTTCCTAATGAAACAACCTAAGAAGAAGAAGTGGAAGAAGAAATAAAGATGAAAGAATTGGTAACGGTAATTACCTCTTCTTTGAAGCGCCTTTTGGAGACCTCCTCTTAGGGAACTAAAATTGGTCTTTGAGGAAGACCAGAACCTCTAGGATGTTTCTAGGAAAGTGGAGAAGAGATTTTGTCAGGGGTTGGCCAAGATTGAGTGCTCAAATTGGTGTGAGGAGGAGGGGGGGGGGGAGGTGTCCTTTTATAAGGGAGGAGAGAGGCACCTTAGGAATATCTCAAAATATAATTTTATATTAAAGTCAAAATCGGTTTATAATGGTTCCAAAGGGTCTTATTTCGAAGATAAAGTGGGGATGGGTCGAAACCCTATCAACCAATAGTATTTAGACAAGTTTAGGTTATTATTTTAACCTTATCAATTAGATTTAACTCTAAGATAAATAATTTAACTTTTACCGTGTCTTTTTGTTTTCTTTCACTATATGGTTAATACACTTACTATAACATGCCAAACGAACCCCAAATTGTTTATTATTAATATATATATATCCTTATCTAAGTCATTTGGCCGAACCTTAGATTTTTAGGAATAAAATAACAATTAATAATATAATATTTGATTTAAAAACTATTTTGTGTCAATTTTGACACTATTTGATTTTTGATTTTTGTGAAAGTCATAACAGAATTATATGTTCGAACCAAGTTGATTAAATCAACACTAATATATCATAGTAACCTATAAAATTAGTTTATTTCATAAAAAGTCTCAAATTACATTCATTTGAGTATTTATAACATCAATTATGTTAATATTTCCTTAAAAGGGTAATTACTGCATCATCGTTGTGTCATAAATAAATTAATTTATTTAAAGACTAAAAATTATAAATAAAATATCATTATGTAGGAAATCTTTTTATCTTTCTAATGAATATTTATAGTCGAATTTATCTTATGTATAACCCCATATTAAAAATGTTTTAGTGAATAAACTTTGATTTTAACTCTTTTAACTCTTCTTTGAATTAAATAATAATAAATGTCCTAATCTAATCCAAGTGGGTCTAAATGATAGTATTTTACACTTAAGGTTGTTTTTGGTCGAGATACACTTGTCCAATAGAATTAGGACATGTGTTAGGGTAATATTAATATCATTCTTACCCTTAATTACCCTATTTACTTTTAACCGTGGTAAATAAAAGTAAAAAGTTACTATTCACCAAAAATTATTTTCATCTCATTGAACCACATTTTACTTACTGACATCAACCGTGTCTCTAGGATTTTTGAATTTCCATTCACAGAAGCGGTAAAATTATGTTTTATGAAAAATTCAGTTTTTTAACTACCACTTAGTAGTTTCACTATTCATCAAAAAATGAAGGTTTTCAGAAAAATGCCAAAATTTCATCCTAAGCTATATTTCATATTCCGAATTCAAAAATGAAATCTGTTTTAACAAATTCATAACATAGAAGTTGCATTAATTAATTTTATAATTAAATCCCGCTGTTAAAATAAATAGCGTGTTTTTAGGAAACAAAATATATCAAAAGATTGACACTTGATTATGTCTGGTTTAAATGTGAAATTACAACCAATGACCAACATTGTATTAAATTGTAAAAATATATTCAAATATACTTTAAAACCACTCAAATTAATAATTTATCTCTATTAATTATTTCGATTAAAAAAGTTGTTTTTAATTATAATTTAGTAATTTTCACTATTCATCAGAATATGGAAGTTATCCGAAATGTACCAAAATTTCACCTTAGGCTAAATTCGATACACCAAATCCAAAAATGAAGTCCATTTTGAGAGCTAAAATTTCTAAAATTTAAAAAGTGGTTATTACTATTCTTAACGGCTAGTTTTAATAATATCTTAATAGCATATCGTTGTTTAGCGAAACTTGGTGTTGCGTACAACACACGCTATCGTGGAAGGTCGCGATTGCGTGTAATGGAAGGAAAGTCAAGGATGCGTGTTGTGAAAGATCCTTTTGGTGTATCATACAACACAATACAATAATAAAATTAAAAAGAATATTTTTCATAAAATCTTGGGCTGTTACAGTCAAGCCCATGGTCTTGCCAATACCACCAATAAGGCGTCCCTTGGCCATTAATGCCTTGTCCCCTCATCTCCCCTAGAAATACCAAGCCATTATCTCATATATTACATTGAAAAATTATCTTCAACGAATTTATGGTCTCATTAACTCCCAAATATTCCTTCCAATGTTCCCTCAAGCCTCTATGATCCCATCCTTTCAGTTTTAGGACTTACTTTTTAAGGTAAGGGATCATACCTCTCTCTTTCTTTTCAAGTACTCTCTTTTATTTCATTTATTTTATGCTCCGTGTTCTTATGTTGGAGGATGAACTTTTATTTTCACCTTTCTGTAATTTTTATTTTCATATGATGAGAGAAACCCTCTTACTCTCATCAATTCATTTAAATAATTTTTAAGTCTCACCGTTAGGCTGCCGAATTTTAATAAGGGATTCTTTCACCCTTCTCATTTACAAAGTTCTATTTTCATGGCATGTCTTTCATGTTCATTTTTATTTTGTTGGGTTATGATCTCTATATCCATCATTCTGTTATTTTATGTTCATATGATGAGAGAACCTACTTTATCCCATCAATTCATTTTTTTATGTTTTAATTGACGTCGTTAGGCTGTGAATTTTTATAAGAGAAATATTAATTTTTTCTTCCATTCATGTTTTTTTTCATTTTATATGTTATGTATTTCAAATTTAATCACCATGTCCTTATAGCCTTTATATTCTGTCCCTATACATTTTTGGATCATTTATGAGTGGGTAACCCATGTAACCTATTTTCAGTGTTTTTTAAAACCCTGTAACATAACCGTTATACTGCAAATGTTTTGTCACAAAATGTGTCTCTCTTTATCTCAAATTCATTTATTTTATTAAGTAAATACACAAAGATATTTATTCTACATGGGTATTCAAATATATACCAAAATTTTCTATTTTAATTCTGGGATTTATATACATGAGACCCTCTTTCCTTTTCCGTGGGTTTAAAGTGACATAAAGATCACGTCTTAAAAGCGGTTTTTAAAACGTTATTACTATGAAATGAAAAACATTTATTTTATTATATATGCATTATTTATGAAATGATTGATGATGATATATGTGTCTCACATGTTAATAAGTAAAAATTAATGGTGCTCACTGATAGCACTCCAATACATTGGGTAAAGGATTAATATCTAGAGATGACCATTTTAATGATACCTTGGTGAATAACCTTGGTAATTGTTTTATAACACCTTGTGGATGGACCATGATGATAAGAAAATGATTTTCTATGTTAAATGTTGTAGAAACGTATTCATGTTATGTAACACATTATTTTTATTATGATATTCCTCATGATTTCTTTCTCATTCTATAGTGTTCTTTTTCCGGACTTTATTGATGTATATAATGCTCACATGAAAAATGTTTCCCGTGTTTCCCTTAATGGGACTTATGCTCACCATTTCCTTTGATGTATGTTCCCAGGTTATGATATGAAGTCATGAACTTAGGATGAACAAATGTATAATCCTTTCAATTGTTTAAGAAGATTTTTTTATGTTGTCAAGTATTAAGTTCCTGGTTTCTAGGACACTAAACCTTAAAGATCCTCAGTTTTGTGAAATGTAATGAAAATGTATGGTATAAAATATGCAAGATGCTATAAATAGGTCTACCTAGGTGGGTTGTAACATGATAATGAAAACCAAATACAATATCTAATAGTCCAGGGGTTATAAACTAGTACTTCTTAAGCATATCTCACACATTGGAGGCCTTATCCTAATGTACCTATACACATGAACACATCTCAATAAAAAAGTATAATGAAAAGGGTGAAAAATCATGAAATAAATTCATGAATAACATATATCGTACATCAATGTATAATAAGATTTAATAAAAAAAGTATAATAGGACAAATATAGACCAACTTAAATTGAATGAGAACTCAACATACTAGCAACATGGGGGGGGACTACCAAAAAATGTATCGTATATCCTTCTGATTAACATTTAGTATAACTATGATCCTTATGCTATTGGTCCACCTTGAACTCCTACAAGAGTCTTGTCAACTTCATAATGAAAAACAAGTTTAAAATATTCCCATACATGGGTGAGAATAAACATACCATGTAAGACACCATAAAAAAGAAAATATAGTGCATCAAAGATAATAGTTAGCACATCACCGTGAAGGAATGTCAATTGAAACATGATATATAATAATAAAATTAATAATATGGAAATTCTAGATAGAAGACACTATGTCGCAAAGTGAGGCCATGTCCGTACTACAAGTATAGGATTCCACTAGAGGCTAAAAATATTAAATCTCATTTGGGAGAAGTCACTGCATGGTAATTTCTGACACTGATGAAACTCGTATGAGATTTAATTCATATTGGGACTTACCATAAGTATGATAGTACATTGAGGGGAAATAATACCATGGAATTTACTTTTAGAATAACATGGGAAATAGAGAGTCAAAATACAAGATTCATGCTCAATTAGAATGTTATGCACTATTTGAAAAAATGTCGATACATTGATATTGGAACACAACCATCACTTACGAGGTATTCCTAACCTCAATAAAAATTTCTTGAATAGTCAGCGATCTAACACATGTATATTGGTTAAATGATTCTTGAAACCCTGCCATAGGAACAAGATGATGGTAATGATGATACAACCCATTTCCCTCAAGGATGGATTCATGCTATTGCCCACTGAGGAGATCTTATCCAATGATCTAACCAAAATTACACACTAAAGCCACAGTGAGGTGGATGTGAAAATTCACTCTAGAAAAATATAAGGAGGAAACACACCTCTATAGATATAGATCAAGTGAAACACAACCAAGCTCACTATAATGATGATTTGAGAAAAAAATGGATTTAATGTGTTCTTGAATAAGTACACAAAATTTAACTAGGTACACATGGTTTATATCAAGAGGAAAGGTACTTTACATATCCTATAGTCTCACATGGAATGATTTTATACAAGAACATGATGTGTCTCACTAGGTGTATGTCACTATCAAGGGGTATATCACTGGAGTTCATGTGGGTTATGTCACAATCAAGGGTTATGTCACTACCGTGTGTAACATTTCCATGATGAACTATTTTAAATACACAATTAAAATTTTAAAAATTCAATTATCCTCCTTTTGGATATTTAGATAGCCTAAATCGATGTATGAATGACCTAAGGAACTATGTATTTGAAAATAGTAATTCTAAATCATAAAAATACATATTATATCAAGAATTTGTTAAAATAATATGGATCGAATGATTTATCCTGCTGAATTTGCAATTTCTTTAATCTATTTAATTCATTAATACCACACCATATTAATTTCATCTTCAAATAATAGATAAAACTCTTTTTATTAGTAAATGTTTTTAGTGAATTTAAATAAAATATATAATAATATTAATCCATTCAACTTATTTATAGTGTATAATGAATTTTAGTTAGATTGATGACTTAAGATCCAATGCTCTATAATTTTTAGATGATTTTCATCTAGGATAGTGTATATTTTTCACTCATAATGGAAATATGATTCCTTATTGTGTGATTTAGGTATCCTTGTAATATCAAACTATGTTTTCGGTTAAAATGATATGATAATGTGGTATTTTTTAAATTTATAACCCTTAGGTTTTTTAAATTTATCTATACCATGGTTGATAGACTAGGATTGTGTTTTATGTTGTTTTCTTTGTATGAATATTAAAATAGTTTGATTTTATATTGGGGTAATGATTTCATGATTTGGGAAATTAATACCATTGAAGTAAAATATTTTTAAGAGTGCAATTTTTTTCTGTTTTCAATGAAAATGATGTATATTATATAGAATGATGGGATATGGGGTTTTGTAGGACATCATGTTCTATCAAATTCATAGTACATATAGGGAAATAATTGTACTTTGGGCACTATTGAAGTGGGTTATTGATGAAAATTGGTATATTCTAGATAATTATAAGAATTTATGTTATGTTGTTGATTATTTTCTCTTATTTATAATGATTATATAGTTAATTTATTTGTTTCATATATGGGTGGAACTAGGATGGGTTATTTTTTCCATAAAAATATAATTATATTTTTCTAATATATAATATTAGTTTTATTTCAATATTTGATAAATAATTTTATATTGATTATGTTATTATATTTTCAATAGCTTTTGTTATATGATTGGGAATAAATCAGAAATTTCATTTTGTTAGGGTGACATAGTAAAATTTAATTGATTATGAATAAACACCCCAAGTCATGTGTCAAATCATGCACCAAAAGTGTCATATATCATGAAGTAGGTAATGTAGAGATCATGTTTTTTTGTAAAATAGATCTTAGGAGACATGTTCCTGAAGAAAAATATAACATCTCAACAATTTTTTTCCTAATTAAATAATTATTAAATTTTTGATATTTTTTGTATGATGTATAGTTTTACCAACTGATTCATTATGTATTGTAATTTGTCATTATTTATAAGAGATGAGAGAGAGTATTGTTTATTTTCTATGAGGTTGCGGAAATCTAAGAGATTTAGAAAAGAAGTGGACATGGAATGAATGAAAAAAAAGAAACAGGAGGTCCTATTACTCTATGAAGAGAGCAACCAATGAAACAATGGACCGGTGAAGGTGTCCCATTCCTAGAGAAATCACACTGGATAGCCATCATAATCCATAGGAAAGTTAGGGGAAGCCACCAAAAAGACGTCAGAAGCTATCAAATTGCATGTGGAGGCCTCTGAACCACTATTGTGATGCACTATGTGGGATTCATTCAATGTAGAACCACTATCTAGAATATGTAGCCCCCATATTTTAATAATCTAAATTATCACAACCTACTATGTCAGGCAGTCAATATGGGTGAGACCATGATTTGTTGTAATATAATTCCACCACATTAAACATTCATATTGTTTCTATAATCATCTTTCTCGAATTTAATTTTACCATTTTCGATTTAGAGACAACCATTGTGTTGGTTTGGATTTTAAAGACAATAAAATTAATGGATCAAATCATCCTTTGATTCTTAGAATATCTTTATGTTTGTCTAAAATTAATTTTACCATGAATTATATTTTCATCTCATTTGTGATTATTTGGGACTGGTGGGTCATTGTGCCTTTGTAGCATCTTTAGTTTTATTTGATAATATATGGTTCTAGGATTTATCCTTGATTTATTTTATCCCTTTCAACAATCTAATTTAGGATCCTATGTTGGGGATTGACGATACCATTATCGAGGTATGTGATACCACAATGATATTTATTTTCAATTTAAAATATATTTTTTAGAATTTAAATGGATTTGTAAATGGTTTTTAGAATCATGTACTGGAATCTTTGATAGTTATATTAAAAATAGAATTCATTTTCTTAGACCTTATTGCTTATGGTAAATATATTATTTCTATAAAATACTGTTTAAAAGAATTAATGACAATGTGAAAGGATTAAATGATGATATCTTGGAAAAAATGTATCATTAAATGACAGATGGTTTGAAATGATAAGAATTATGTTATAATTCATGAGTGGTAATATTCTGGTAACCACTATTAAGAAATTCCCTTCCCATAATTGTTTTCCTCTTTAATTGGATGTGTCTTGGTACTCCAAAGGATTGAGATATTTTTTTGAGGAAAATGACTTATTGTTTCGGGATGTATTCTTATTGAATTAATATATTTCTACAATAAATGTTTTAATAACTTTATTGGTTTCTCCCTATATTCGGACGATGAATATGGTGTTTTGGGTTTTCATGTAAGATTCCAAATCTTTTACAAACTACACAAGAATTACTTGCAATGTAGTGAGAGAAAACAATGTGATTGTTCTCTAGGGAAGATGCTGTAAATGAAGTACACCACACCAATGGATTATATAATATGTAAATATTTAATTCCATGTAATGTTAAAAGGATAGTATTCCATAAAAAGGTTATTTTTTTCGATGTATCGAAGTCCTATGGATTACACAATGTTCAAAGGGATTACACATAGTGTAAATATATTGGACATGAGATTTAGGGTTCTGGTTGGCGAAAAATTTATTTCATTATTCCACAATTACTTTTTCATTCAATCTAGAAATATACTCCATAAATTTTGAAAGTATTTGATCGATCCAGATTCATTTTTTCTATAATTTATCACTGTTTCATTTTGATTTCATTTCTCTAAGAGAGTATGTATATCTTATTCTTCTTGGATTTGATCATGGTAAAAGTGTTTTGTTGTGTTATCGATCATGTTGGTATGTAGATATTTTTTCATTTATTTCTCTCTAGATCAATTGTGTGATTTGATATGGTAACAATTTACCTTAATTTTTATGGTGCAATGGGATTCTGTTCTTGAGGTATGTATTGACCCTTCATCTCTACAATTATTTTTTTTAATTAAATAAATTCTAAGATGTGTAGATTTGTTCTAGGACCTCTGTTTTCATTTCTGTGATATTCTTGTTGGAGGATCCTTTGTTGGAGTGTGAGACCCCATGTTTTGAGTTAACCGGTTCTGTCTCCAGGATCTATTGGATGAAAAATATTTCACCTATTTTTATACATTGATTTATAAAAAATTTGGCATGAATTTTGTGTGTCTGCGAATGGATTTGTGATAAAATGTGGATTTTCATTGGTTTTTGGTATATAGAAAAGGTTATTTTAAATTCACCAAAATGATTTATGAAATTCAGTACATCGGAAGCCTTTGGTACAAATGTGGAAGGTTTATTTTAGGCACATCATCCATATTTACATCAAGAGTTTAGATCACAAATATTTTATCTTCTCCCCATGCCTTTCATTTTAGAGATTTTTTTTTCAGTATTGGGGGGGTTCACTCATAGGTTGTTACTCGGATCCATAGGCATGTGCTATATAAACCTGTTATAAACTTGTCATTTTATCGTATGATTGGTCTGCTAACCTGACCTATTGAGTTTTGTGGCATGATTTAGATGTTTTTTGGCTTTGAAGTATATTTTAAATGAATTTAATTCTTTGGATTTTTATAAATTATAATCTCTTTTTTATAGTAATTGATATACGTCACTTTATTTCGGAATGTCTGGAAAAAGTAAAATATTTACCATGCCTTTGGTAACACTTCTTATCATGCCATGTTTTATTTAAAAGGATTATAAATGAGATTTTTTTAATAAGGATAAGTTATGGAAGTCCTTTTTGGGACAATACTGAGCATGTTAGCTCACACCTCTTATACCCCTTTGTTAGTGCATATGTATGGTCACGTATTTAAATGAAGGGAATGTAAGGAAACTATAGTGAGGTAGTGAGGTTTTCTATCAGTTTGGTTGAGTAGCTAGTGTTGAGGTGTTGGAGGTCTACCCACTCTATCACATGGAGTAAATTTTTTCCCTATTTTGAAGTCATTTTTTGTTGGAATTGAACTTATAGATTGTTTATACTCTTGAGATTTTTGGTTTGTGCAGTCTCATTTCAGATATAGAATAAATTTATATTTTACTCTATTGTACCTTTTGTATTATATGTGCTATGGTTTTGGCTTCAGGTTGAGGGAAATCATTCCCTCTATATGTTTTTTGATGCCTTGGTGAATGTTGGTAGACTGTGGCGATTGATAATGCCCTCCGTGTATGTGATGGGTTCGTTTGGGTTCTAATTTGAGAGGTACTCAGGTCAGTTAATTCTATTTATGTACAAGAGGTGGTTTTTCCTCAGCAATATTTTTTTGGGATGTTTGGTAGATTGGAGATAGGATTGTCGGGACATAATAGGAGTATTTAAATTAGTACATGGACCAATATTTTCATGATGATACTAAAGTTTACCATGGATGTTGTGATGTGAGTATCAGGTTTTTATTTCTTGATGTAAATCTTAGTATTGGATTATTGTTTTTCTAGTTTGAAATAATATTTTTCTGTTTTCTAATCGTATCTTTTTTGTTTTGGTTTGCAACAGTGTAACTGCAAGTCATGTTCTCCAAGTTCCATAATTGGATGAAACTAATAATCCTCATTAAAATACATTAATGGGTAAAAACATTATCAAAAATATCATGTAATAATTTCACGATGTTAATAAAAAAGTGCCTCATGTTTATAACTTAGTCGTTGTCGTATAACCAGGAGAAGGAGGAGACAAAGATTAATCATGGGAGTTCTCGCGTCCGATGAAACCATCCATTAAAGGAACAAAAGAACCTCAAGAGGAATAGGACTAGCTGGAAAACATAGATCAAATAATTTACATATTGGATATACTTAATAGTATCAAGGTGAAGTGTGTTATGATTCGAATCGAGGATCCCTAAAAGTGGTGGTAGTATTTCTTCGTATAGGTTAAAAAGCATGTGGAACTATACAGGAAGGGTTTCCAAAATCAAATTATAGAATCGTTTTCTAGACATACTCATAAGGGAGAGGTATCTTCAGTTTCACTCTATATATTAAGGAGTTTAGGTGATTTTCAGAGATAGCTCATTTTTCATGAGAAGTTATAAAAATGACCAGTTATGAGCTCAGAATTATCTCTTGGGTTTATGACCAACTATTAGATTGCAGATATTTGTTGTTGTCATCGGGATATATTGTTTTTTTCATATCATGAAAAGGATGATTATTATCATAGGTGTGATTCTTTTAATATGATTTATTACATCTCATATGTGTTTTTGAGAGAGTGGGATCTGAGATATTGTCATGAAGGACCTTCCCACCGAGAGATCATGTGTTTGTTATCTACTATTGTAGTTAATCCCAGTTACATTTCATTGATTATTTATCTTTACCCTATTTTTGGGGGTTTATTAATGCTTTACTAGATGGTTTAGATTTTTCATGTGTAAAAAGGGTGTTTCCACCCACACTATCCATATACAATTACTCTTTTTAGTACAGAGGGTGTACTCCACATCACATGACATATGGGGATTGGGCCATCAATCGACATGTTCCACCTTCCCAAGACCAAGTACTCTACGATTAAAACACTGTATTGGGTCACAAGGACACCTAAAAATGCACTCCCAATATGCGTTGTACCAATATATAAGGGATATACAATATGTGATCTAGAATACATGGCATGCATCTCTACTTGTATTCCTAGGAATGAACTCTTTGTACACTTAAAGGAAGCTAGTTTGGGACATAATTTTTGTGATTAAATCACATATAATGTGATTTTTAACTCAATATGTAAAACCTAGATACTACCCATATGGAAATATGGGGTCTCTATTAAACTAAACTACATGACCTATAGTTCAAAAGTTTCTACATATTGAAATTCTTCACACATATTCACCAGTGCAAGACTTATACCTTTGGGGCCACTAGGAGACAAACATCCACACTAGGATCTTGGATAACTAGTCCATTAATGTCACATGTGGATTGACTTTGGCCACCCAACTACTCAAAAATCACATCTTGTCAAACCAGGCCACCAACAATACACTAAACTATTATCTTTAGGTACCTGATATTCTATAACCACTACACACCATAATCATTCCATTGATTCAAATTCAAAACTCTTGATAACAATCTATTGCACCAATGTGCACTTGTTAAATGATTTTCCATCATGTAATTATCCTACCACTATCCTAAAGAAACATTGATGATGAATGTCAGAATAAAAATGGGTGAAATGAACAAAATATGAACATGATGAATGATACTCATCTTTTATTTTGGTTGACCATAATCTATTTACAAGAAAATGAAGAATGAATAAAAAATATGGAATGATAAAGAAATACAATTTTAGTGATAAAAATATATCAACCACAAATCATCGTTGAACACACGAATCAAATTTTTAGAGGATTGATTTTAGTTTGACATGGAATAAGATTTTATAGGATTAATAATACATAAATAAACTCCCTACATCATGTATGGTTCAATCATTATGGAAGAATTCATTTACATTATTGTTTATGGAGAGATCCAATAACTCCATCTATAATGAAAATACTCACAATAATTCGATCCTCGATCCATGACACATAATCATCTAATAAAATTCTCACCACTAATGATATCCCTATATCCCTTCACATACGTCAGTAGTTATGCATAAAACACTAGTTAATTCAATATTATAGGTTTCAAAAGTAGTTTTCTTTAGTGGTTCTAAAATAAATGACAATTAAATTAATTTATTAATTTAAATAATTTAACTCAAACATGATGAAGCTATATTCATTCACATGAAACATAAATGACATATATCACACCTTGGGTGTACCATGCTTTATGTATTTAATTTTTGTCTCATTTTTTAAATCTGTTACACCATTGAGAGTTATTCCAATATATCACATAAAACAAATGACAATTTTTTTTAAAAATGATTAACATCCATTATACGATAAAAAAAAGTCATTATTAAATTATTAAAACTCTACAAAATTTAATTAATTAATTTAAATATATTTTTTCTTCATAATAATTTTATATATATAATGAATGATTTCATGGATTTAATGTAAAATATAGATCCCTATATCCTGATGAAAATTAGGTAGTATAAAAATATAGTTAAGAAAATAAATATGAAGCATGTTATAAATAAATTCATCCAAATACATTATCACATACCAATTATTTGAGATTTTATAATGAAAAATAATATAAACAAATCCCTCACAATTATGAAATTACACTCCTAGTTAAATTCAACCACTGAAATGATTTTTCATATTATTATAATTGTGAGACAAACTCATTTAGAGACATTTTGTAGGCCATTATCATTCTTTATTATCTAAAAAATGTAATATTGGATATATTCATTACCCTCATTATGGGTTTTACATAATGTAATCAAGATCTGTTATGGGAACATGGTAGTCAACCATGAAAAATGTACCAATTGGGGATGAGTATCTCATTATTGTAATAATTTTTATAATGGATCATTTAATCATGGAAAATATCCCAATGTAGTCTTTTGATTTTCTATACCTATTGATAATATGGTTCCTAAAGTTTTTAAATTATCCCCACAAGTCAATTATTATGAGAGATAAATTGATGATTTTTTCTATACACTATACAATATACAGATACCTTTTTCTATAAAAACACTTACCGAACCAATTTAATATTTCAACATTCGTAATGCTAACATATCATATTACATTTGAAAATAAAAAATAATTATTATTGAAACAATTAGGGAATTTAATATTTTATGTAATAATAAGAACATAAAAAATTACAGAAATAAACATCATATATTATATACAAACAAAATCAAAAGTATTTATTTGAAATATCACCTAAATAATAATTCATGAATAACATGAAAAATTCAAATATATTGATTAGAAATCTAAATGAATGTTTACTTTTTATATGAACCTAGTATATATGGTAATAATTATCAATCTAAAAGAATATATATATATATATATATATATATATATCCAAATGGAACCCTAGGATCATGGACCAACGACCTGTACAGACATTTACCATGTAGTAGTAGCCCATATGTGGGATTCCATTTATCATCATGATGTAGACCTATATGCCATCTATTTGAAGTTATCATCATTATTATCAACATAAATCAAATTATATGGTTCCCAATAATAGACTAATTAGAGTATGGTTTTTTAATTTTGTAATGGTAATTATACTATTTTTTGATTAAATAATATTCATCAGTATAATTCAATCATGGATGTAGTCGGTGTTATATCAAAATCATCTCTTTTTCTAGGATTTATGGATTAATTTTTGATGAATCAAGGATCCTAATTAGGAGAAAATAAAGTGATTAATTTTATATATTTTGGTTTATATAATCATTAAAAATTGACTTCTTAAAACTGCTATTGAAAACGTGGCATCGACTATGCCAAAGAAACCTTGAAATTCATATTTTACTAATTTAGATTGGAATAGTTTGAGCTCATATCAATTTTTTTCATTCAAATTCTTTATATACTCTTTCAAGAGTTGTTGTTTTTTAAATCAAGATCAAAATGACTAAAATATTACACTCCCTCTTATTAGTTTCTCAGATGTGGAATGATTATACGTCTTTAAATAAATTAAATCATTAAATTTGAATTTAATATCAAACAATTTGACATTTACAATATTAATTTGGAATAAAAAAATAATTTCCCTACTAAATATATGTATCTTAACTATTAATTAATGTTTCCTTCGTATAGTTCCCTACCACCATTCTAGATATTGGATGGTTTCATTTCCTTAGTGAAATTAGACACATATTCTGATTATTCCCTGTGATTAATTATGAGAAATTGAAATATTGTTATTATAATTGGAGTGGGGATATTACATAGAATCCTAGTTGTGGATGTGATAATCATGGATATTAATGATGAAAATGACATCGAATGTTCTCATGTTCTGGGCGGTTTGGATGTTTCATGTTTCTATAATGTAATGCCTAAAATATTTTATCAACATATTTGAATTCATGTGGGGTATGTCTCTACCATATATGAAAAGGTACTGACTAATATATAATATTATGTTGGTATGGAATAACGAGTTTTATTTTTCATTCCCATTATTTTTTAGAGTGATTTTTAGAAATTTTTATGTTTTTAATAGATTAGTTAACACTACATAGTCATGGTGATATGACTCAGGGACTATAAAATATTGAAATATAGTTCATATATGTTTTGAATTAGTGTGTTCATGGCCATTCTGGACAATTAATGTCACCTTATAGCTCATGGTTGTTGGGTTGAGGAGCCTTCATAGTTTATCGATAAAACTAGCAGATTATGTAGCATGCCCATGATGTACTATTTACAATACACAATTCAAATTTAAAATTTTTTATTAGCATCCAAAAGGATATTTAGATATCCTAAATTGATGTATAACCACACTAATAATAAATTTTTTTGAAATTGGAAATTATAAATAATTATAATACATTTTCTATCTAGAATCAATGAAAACCCATAGATAAGAGGTTTTATCTTGATAAATTCACAAGTTATTTATTTTTTTAAAATGATTATCCTCATATCATGTTAATTTCATCTTGAAATAATTGATTGACCTCATTTGATTAGATGAGGGTGTTTAATTGATGAATTTATTTCATCAAAAGAATAATATTCATCTAGTGTAATTATTTATTGAGTATAATGTATTTTTTCTAGTTTGATGAAATCAGATCTATTGCTCTATGATTTTCAGATGATTTTCATATTGGGTGGTATATATTATTCACTCATTTTGGAAATATTATTTTGTATTGGGTGAATCAGGTGTATTTATTATATTAAATTATGTTTTTGATAAAAATCACATGACAAAGGTGGATTTTTTAGTTTTAAAATCATTATGTTAGGGGATTTTATATAAACCATTGGTGAGGACTCATAATGCATTTATGACATTATGTCTTTATGGACCATAAATTGGATAGAATGAATATTTGGGGTATAATGATTTTTTTTTTGTGAAAATAATATAACTGAACTAAAATCATTTTTGGAGTTTAATATTTTAGTTTTTTGTAATGAACATTATTTATCTAACATGGAAGAGTGGGTTAGGGAGGTTGGGAGGACATAATGTTCTATCACATGCATGATATAGATTGGGAAAGAATTTTATTTTTGGAAGTATAGAATTGGGTAACTATCGAAAATGGGTGTATTCCAGATCATTGCTAAGAATTCATTACTTGTAATTGATTGTTTTATAATCTCTCCAATGAATATAGAGTTGAATTTTTTTCATATATGTGTTATCTTGTTTCAAAAAATATATATTTATATCATATAATATAAAAGTTTTATTTAAATAATTTATAAACATTTTTTATAGTAAATATGATAACACATTTTTAATTTCATTCATTATATGATTGGGAATAAATCTGGAATGGAATTTTTTAGGGTGATTTTTTAACAGTAATTGATTATCCTTAGAAACCACGCATCATGTGTGGGAGTATGCACCAAAAGTGTTATATATAATAATATTGGTAAGGTATATGATCATATATATTTTTGTGATATCAATATTAGGAGACATGTTCAAGTATAAAATTATGAAATATCAGTGCATTTTTTCTGGTATGATCCATTTTTTAATTTGGCTCTTTTTAGTGATGATATCTAGTTGTATAAGAAAATTCAATGTTTTTTGTATTTTTTGAGCATTTATAGGAGTGGAGAGTGAGTTTTTTTATTATTTGGGAGGAAGGGAGGTGTCTCTAAGATTCAGAAGTGGATTTTACTTGGAACAATATCCAAAAAAGAAACTAGAGTTCCTCCAACACCCCGATGAGAGACAAAGATCAACCATAAAAAGTCTAGAAGTGTAGGTTTACAATAGGAATCCCATCAAAATGTTTTCTGAAGCCACATGATATTCTAAGGAAGCCATAATACAATCAGTGGAAGATATCAAACTTCCAGTGGGGGCCACCAACCTATCATTTTGACGTATAGTAGTGGAGGCATTCTACATGGAACCACGGGCTAGTCGATGTTTTTCCCTGGCCTATAATAATATTTCTTTTCCCCACCATCTATCCCATTTTTTCATTATAGGTGTTAATGTTGGATCGAAAATGTAGATATAAGTCTATTAGATGGAACAATACAAGAGGGGGGGGGGTGAATTGTAGGTTTAAAAACCTTTGAGTTTTAGCAACAAAGAGATTAGTTTAAATGATCTTAAACTAATACAAATACAAACACCCACAATTGTATTGAATATAAAAGGTATGATGTATTGTAATACTAATGTAAAGTAAAACAATTGTATTCAAGGTGAACACAATAATCAGAGTAATACAAAGATGAATGATTCTACCTTAAAGCGTATAGAATCAATTAATACAAAAAGTAATAGAATGATTGTAATTGAAACAATTACAATTGAATATGTAAAGAAGAAAGGAAACAATACAAATCCCTTTCTACTACAAGTAACATCGGAAATGTAAAAGTAATACAATTCTTTTAACCCAAAGAGAAGGGTTATCCTTTCACCTAGGATAAAAGGTCTGTCTCACCAACACCAAGGTGATCCCTCGATACGATGATCGGCACGTCTGTCTGCCTATCCCTGGCTGCCCTCGATACGATGATCGGCACGTTTGTCTGCCTATCCCCGGTAGTCCTCGATACGATGATCGGTACGTCTGTCTGCCTATCCCTGGCAGACCACGATTTTGTAGGTAATCGGCACCTCTGTCTTTCAATTACTTGAAAGCCCTCGATACGATGATCAGACTCACAAGGCAGATGAGAGAAGTCACAGTGTCTCTCTATAGAATCTTGGTTTTTCATAGAGTCTCTTCATTAATTCTCTTCGTTCATCGTTGTTCTCTCAGCTTCAAATGACCTCCTATTTATAGGCCTTGAGTTCCAACGGTCATATTGGCACCAACGGTTATATTGAAACAGAAAGCACGACATCGTTTTGATTATTTTGTAACTAACTCAATGACATCGTTTTGTTAGGACAAGAGATATATAGAAATGAAAAACATGAGTACGATTCATATGTAGTGACTTTTTTTGACTAAGTACCAAAACAAATAATGAACATCTGAATAGCAGAGTCAGTACGATACGATTGACAGAGTCAGTACGATACGATTGACAGAGTCAATATGGTACGATTGACAGAGTCAGTATGATACGATTGACAGAGTCAATATGGTACTATTGACAGAGTCAGTACGATACGATATGGTCGGTACGATCAACATTGTACGATACGATAACCATGATAAAAGACAATTTGTAATTTAAAAGCATATGATAGTATATATTTGTGATTTCCAAAACATGATATATAAGTAAAAAGGAAGACTTTTGACTTAACAATCTCCCCCCTTTTTGGAAAGCACAACGCACAAAGTAAATGTAACAAGAAATACTTATCTCCCCCTGAGTTATTGAAAAATATTCTGAATAAGAAATTGAATACAACTAACTCCCCCTTAGGTATGGACTTTCCTAAGGATTGTATTCATAGTTTTTCATTAAGAGTGTTGTAAAGAATTCTCCCCCTTTATAAAACATTCTCCCCTTTGTAAATATTCTCCCCCTTTGTGATTTACAAAAATAAAGGAGTAATCTTGAATTGTCTGAAAGAGTTTGTAAAGAAATACAAGACAATGGATAAAAGAAAAGGATCATAAAAGTCATTACAAAACAAAGACAAGTTCCAAAAGAAAACAAATACAACAATCATTTGTTTTCTCTTTCCTTCTCCTTCTTTATAAGCTCATGAAGAACAGTTTTCATCTTCTTGATCTCCTTCTTGTCTTCATAAATTGATTCACCCTGAGTTTTGAGAATCTCTTGTTGGTCCGCAAAAATCTGATCTTGATTTCTGATAGTCTCCTCCTGGACTCTGATTACTTCTTCAAGGGTATCAATTCTGTTTTGCATATTCTTGTTATCCTTGGACAACACAGAATTTTGATTCTTCAGCAAGACCATTTCATCCTTGAAAGATGAAACCTTCGAGAATTCAGATTGAAAAACATTCCTTCTCTCTTGAAAATCATTCAATAAAGGAAAATCGGTTCTTTGAGAAGACAAAAGATTAAACCTTTCAAACGTTTCTCTGTCAAGCTTGTTGAAAGCGATTTCAAGCTCATTTGATAACCTTCTTATATCTTCAATAGAAATTTCATGGCCATTGATTGAGATCTCTGTTTTGTATGACCACTTGGTCATCTTATTGCATGCCTTCTTATGAGCAACCTAACTTTCTGATAAAACTTTCAAATCAGATTCTACTGACAAAAATTTATTCCTTAATTCTTTCACAGAGCCAAACTTCTTCTTTTGATTGTCAGTAATAAAATAAATCTTCCCTTCCGGCCTCGGGAAATAGGGAATAGTCTTCTCAACTCTTCTCAAAACATGAACAATGTAATCACTTTTCTTGAGAGAGATTGTATGCTCTGAATCAGTATCTTCATTGTACGATGCTAGTTCATACGATCTGCTTGAGTCAACAACTGGTTGTTTTCATTTTTCTTTTTCTTTCTGCTTTCTTTCTTCTTCCACTTTGTCACTAAGGATAACAACTTTATTAGAGTGAGAGGATTGAGTACCTTGCTTTTCTTGAGATGACATTCTGTCCGGATATCGTTCCTGATCGGCATGAGGAGATTGTTGAACACCTTCACTCAGCTTTTGAACCGATTCCTCTCTACTATTCTTTGAACATTGAAGAAATTCTAAAAGAAAGTCTCCTTCTTCTTCTTCTACTTCTTCTATCTCTTCTATCACTTGTTTTTGTTTTTCTTTCTCAGGGAGACTCTGTACGATGGGCTCTTGGTGCACTTCTTCTGTTAGTTTGGCACTAGCATCCTCAACCGCTTTCAAGACTTTAGAGACATCAAAGTCCTGAGCCTTTCTTTTCAAAAGAACCTTCTTCTTTTCATCCTGAAGGGTTTCTTCTACCCTTACTCTTTCTGGAAAAGCCTTAGCAGGGTCAAGACCAAACTTCAGATCACCTACTTTTCTCTGTTACTTATCCTTTCTCCATTTTGCTACAACCTCCTTATTGTACCTTGGATTTTTCTTGGGCTTTGAACTGGTTTGCGGGTCAGACTTTTGAGTAACACCGGTAGATTGAATGTCTTTGGCTGGCATAGGTGCCGATTGATTCTAAGCCAATTCAGCTTCTACATCTCTGACAAAAAGTTTTGAATTCGGATCAAAACAAACATTCAGCTTTTTCACTGTACTCTTACTAATCCATGATGGCCTCAAATCCATGGGTTTTACTTTCAATGTAATGTTACAAAACTTCATACTCTCAAGAATGAATTTCTTAAGGATAGCTGGATACATAATCATCTGGGACTTAATCCCTCCTGTCTTGACATTCTTAATGGTTTCAAAAACATATCCCATGAGATTTACTTTTCTCATATTCACAAGATAGTCAAGCATAAAGATATCAGAAACTTTCAGAGTTTCTCTATCCCCTTTCCTTGGGATAAGAAAACCTTGCATCCATAAAGTTACAAAACGATTTTCTGATGAAAGATGAGACACTTTTCTCTTTTCTTCATTAATAACAAACAAAGTCTTTTCATCACTTTCTCTATTAAATGTACCAACTTTCTCTGGTAGATTGTGCGATGGATAGAAAGAATCCCCTTCTACAGAAAAATTCAGAAAATGTGCCGCTTGTTTCACAGACATAGACAATTTTCTATCGTACACAGCAAAGTTTATAGTCATTTCTTTGTCGAAAGAAACGGTTTTATAAAACTGAAAAACTTCATCAAAAAGAACCGGATCTTGAAAATTAGGCTTTTCAACACACAGATGTTCCCATCCTTGAAACAAAATGATCCTCCTGATTGTATAATCGTACGTATCGAAAAAATCTCGAGATACTAACCTTTCTCTTTTAAAGTATTTTTCTGTAAATGTCTTTGAAGACATTTCGGCGGGAGTATTAGCAGAGGATTGAGACATAATGTTTCTGACGATGAGAAGATTGTACGATGATTTATAGCTGGTGGAGCAGAGCTTCGCCTGAAATCCTGAAAAACCAATGTGGGTTTGGGGAGGGGAGGGGGGTATTTATAGGCGATAAAGAGGTGACCGTTGATCTTCTACGGTCGAATAAGGGTGACCATTGATCTTCTACGATCAAGATTAGAGAAAATCAGATCAATGGTTAGGATTAAAACAAAGAAAAAAAAATTAAAAAGAATGGGAAAAAACCTGTTGGAGAACATAAGGTAATTGTTAGTTTTGATAGAAATCAAATGAAAATACAATCGTAAGGAAACAAAAAAACATCATGCCGATGGAAAACAAAGTCATTACTATGAACTGACTGTACGATAGAAACCAATCTTGTTACCATGAACTGACAATACGATGGAAAACAATCTCGTTACCATGAACTGTCAGTACGATGGAAAACAATCTGAATACCATCATCGGTCGATTCAATAGAAAAGAAAATCATTACCATCATCGGTCGATACAAAACTATTGATACGATGGAAGAGAAATTCAATACCATCATCGGTCGATTCAATACTATTGATTGATTGGTACGATGGAAAAGAAATTCAATACCATCATCAGTCGATTCAATACTATTGATTGATTGGTATGATGGAAAAGAATTTCAATACCATCATCCGTCGATTCAATACCAAGATTGATTGATACGATGGAAAAGAAATTGATTACCATCATCAGTCGATTCAATACTATTGATTGATTAGTACGATGGAAAAGAATTTCAATACCATCATCGGTCGATTCAATACCAAGATTGATTGATACGATGGAAAGGAAATTGATTACCATCATCAGTCGATTCAATACCAAGATTGATTGATACGATGGAAAAGAATTTGATTACCATCATCGGTCGATAGTAAATGATACAATAAAACTGTCAATACGATAAACAGGAAAAATGAACAAAATGATAAAACTATCAATACGATAAACAGAAGGGAAAAAAATGAATGATACGATAAGAACTGTCAATACGATAAACAGAAGGGAAAAATGAATGATACGATAAAAACTGTCAATATGATAAACAGAAAAAATACACATATTGAGAGAGTAAATAGATAATGATCATAAGATAAAAAGAAACATAAAGATATAGAAAAGAATGTCCTCCACCTTTCTACGAGGCGTTTCTTACTATTAGGAGAGATTTAAACAGGAAGTAGATATGAATGATTATTTTAATGTAATCATTCCTAGCTTCTGTTTTATATATTCAAATCTATCGGAAGGTAAAGGTTTTGTAAAAATGTCAGCAAGTTGTTCTTGCATTCCGATGAATTGTAAAACAATATCTCCTTTTTGTGTGTGATCCCTAAGAAAGTGATGCCTAATATCTATTTGTTTTGCACGAGAGTGATGTGCTGGGTTTTTACTAAGAGCTATGGTACTCGTATTATCACAAAGAATTTGAGTTTTGGAGAAACTCAAACCAAAGTCAGTGAGTGTGTGCTGCATCCACAATACTTGAGCACAACAACTTCCAGCTACTACATATTCAGCTTCAGCAGTGGAGAGTGCTACTGAGTGTTGTTTCTTGCAGGACCAAGAAACCAAATAATCTCCTAAGAAATGACATGTTCCAGATGTACTTTTTTCTATCCATTCTACAACCACCAAAGGCAGCATCTGAAAAACTTTTTAAAACAAAATCATTTCCAGAAGAGTATAAAAGACCTAAATCCATAGTGTCTTTTAAACACCGAAAGATTCTCTTTACGGATTTTAAGTGAGACTCTTTTGGATTAGATTGATATCTTGGACATAAGAATACAGAAAACATCAAGTCGGGTCGACTAGCTGTCAAGTATAGCAAACTCTCTATCATACCTCTAAAATTTGTTTGATCTAATGGTTTCCCAGTTTCATCCAGATCAAGAGTATTTGAGGTATCAATTAGGGTGCTAATAGTTTTAGTTTTGTCAAATCCATACCTTTTGAGTAAATCATTAATATACTTATGTTGAGATATATAAGTTCCTTCTGGTTTTTGAGAAATTTGAAAACCTAGAAATAATGTTAACTCACCCATCATACTCATTTCAAACTCAGATTTCATTAATTTTGAAAAATAATCAGTTAAAGATTTCTAAGTTGATCCAAATATGATGTCATCAACATAGATTTGGAAAATCAAAACATTTTTGTTTTCAATTTTGATAAAAATATTTGGATCTGTTATACCTTTTGTATAATTGTTTTGTAAAAGAAATCATGTAAGTCTATCATACCATGCTCTAGGGGATTGTTTAAGACCATATAGATCCTTGGTAAGTTTAAAAACATGATCAAGATGTTTTGGGTCTTGAAAACCAGGAGGTTGTTCGACAAAAACTTCTTCTTGAACAAAACCATTTAGAAAAGCACATTTGACATCCATTTGAAATAGTTTGAAATTGAAATATGCTACGAAGGCTAATAGAATACGAATTGATTCAAGTCTAACTGCAGGAGCATATGTTTCTTTATAGTCTATTCCCTCTTGTTGATTGTAGCCTTTAGCAACAAGTCTTGCTTTATTTCATACAATGATTCCATTTTCATCACACTTGTTTCTGAAAACCCATTTTACACCAATCACAGTTGTTTCTTTAAGTCTTTCAACTAAAGTCCAGACTTGATACATTTCAAATTCATTTAGTTCATCTCGCATTTCTTTGATCCAATCATCATCACTTAAGGCCTCACTTGGACTTTTAGGTTCAAATTGGGAAAGAAAAGAAATATGTTCTATTTCATTTCTTACGGAATTTCTGGTCCTTACAGGTTGATTTATATTACCAATGATGTTATCACTGGGATGATTCCTAAGAAACAATTGATTTGAGTTTTGTAAAACCTGTTCATCAACATATGGTAGAAAATATTCTGTGGTAAATGTTTCAGGAAAACTTTCTTGAACATATTCCTTATCAGAATTTTCTTCTAATAAAGGTTGATAAACATTTTTAGAAAACACATCCGAGGATGTAGGATTGGGTTGGTTGAAAACAAAAGGATCAGTTTCATCGAATTTTACATGTACTGTTTCCTCAACAGTACAAGTGTTTTTATTGAAAAATTTATAAGCCTTAGAGGTTGTACAATAGCCTAGAAAGATTCCTTAATCAGATTTTGGGGCAAATTTGTGTAGGTTATCTTTTGTTTTCAGAATGAATACTTTGCATCCAAAAACGTTGAAGTATGAAACTTTAGGTTTTCGGCTAGTCCATAACTCATTAGGTGTTTTATTAAGAAATGGTCTAGTTAAAACACGATTTATAGAATAACAGGCAGTACTAACAACCTCAGACCAAAAGTGATTAGCAATTGAGTATTCACTCAACATGGTTCGAGTCATTTCCTGAAGAATACGATTTCTTCTTTCAACAACACCATTTTTCTGAGGAGTTCTTGGAGCTGAGAAATTGTGAGTAATTCCTTTCTTACAACAAAATGTTTCAAAATCTGAGTTTTGAAATTCACCACCATGATCACTATGAATAGTTATCAATGGTAGGTTTTTCTCATTTTTAGCTTGGGCTCTAAAAGTTTTGAAATAGGAAAAGGCTTCAGATTTCTTTGTAAGAAAATAGACCCATATAAATCTAGTAAAGTCATCAACTAAAAAAAATACACAGTATTTGCCTCCAATGCTTTCAGATTGTGAAGGACCAAACAGATCCATATGCACAAGCTGTAATGCATTAGATGTTGAGACTTGATTAATTTATTTAAAGCTAGTTTTATGTTGCTTGCCAAATTGACAAGGATCACAGACTTTTGAAGAATCATATCTAAGATCCGGTAGCCCTTTTACAAGTCCTTTCATTGAGAGTTTACATAGGTTTCTCAAATTACAGTGTCCTAGTGTCCTATGCCATAGCCACGATTGGTCTTCTATTACACATAAACAAGGTAAGTTTTGGTTCCTAAGGTCTTCTATATTAATAGTGTAAACATTCTCTTGCCTATAGGAAGATAGAATGAACTCATCCTTGGAATTGTGAACAAGACACTTGTCATTTCTAAAATTCACAAGGTAACCTTCATCACATAATTGACTTATGCTGATGAGATTGTGCCTAAGACCTTAACAAACAAAACATTTGAAATAAGAACTTTTCCAAGAAAAATAATATTACCTATACCAACAATCGTTCCTTGAGCATTGTCTCCGAAGGAAACTTTTCTACCTTTTGTTTTGATAACTTTTTCAAAGAGATTTTTGTTTCCAGTCATATGTCGAGAACAACCACTATCCATGTACCAAATGTTCTTGTTGGTAGATATTCTCATTTTCCTGAAAAAGAAACAATTAGATTTTCGGAATCCAAACTTGTTTGGATCCATAAGGGTTAGATAAAAGAATTTTAGGAATCCACATTTTTTTTGCAAAATGAGCTTTATGAAATCCTAAAGATTGAGTTTTGTTAAGAGAACAATCTCTTCTCCAATGTCCACCACATTGACACTTAGAACAGAAAATGGTTTTTTGAGGAACAAAATAGTTATTGCTAAAAACAGGTTTGGAATATGTATAACCAATACCAGAACGATTTCTCATAGGTCTAATTTGAGAATACATCCTATCAAAGTTTTCTTTTCCAAGAGTAAAGTTTGACAAACACTTTTTCAAGGATATAATCTCTGACTTTAGTTTTAAAACCAAATTCTTATTTTCTAAAACATATGAATTTGAACTAGTGTTAGGCTCTAAAATATTTTTCTTTGAAATTACAGTTTCAAGATCCTTAGAAAGTTTATCCTTATCAGATTTAACTTTCTCAAGGGTTTTTAAAATGATTTCAAAATCAGAAGTTTTCACATCAAGATCTTTATAAAGATCTGATAATTCTTTAGTAAAAATAGAAATTCTAGAATTTTCTTCTTCAAATCTATTTTTGAGTTTAGAATTTTCATTTTCAAGTAACTTAGCAAATCTAGAGACCTCTTCGAAAGAAGGTAATGTATCATCTTCTGATGATGATGATTCATCATTTGAAGATTCATAATATCTATTATCAATATAATTTTCATTTAAATAGACATTTGTAATAGCTTCAGCATTATGTACCTTAGCCATGAGACAATGATCTTCAATTGGTAGTCTGGCTAGAAGTCCAATATTTCTTTGTCCTGATGTCTCATATTCTAAAGAATCATCTGAGGAATCACTACAACTTGCACTCCACGTATCATTTTCTTTCAAGACTTTCATTGTCTTATAAAACCTTTTCTTGTTTCTTTTAGAGTGTTTCTCCTTTCTATCATTCCTCTTCAGTAAAGGACAATCATGCCTTATATGTCCTTATTTCTTGCATTCATAACAAGTTACCTCTTAATATTTCCTATCTTTATTTTTGAATCTATATTGAAAATACTTATTTCCCACAATCTTTTCCATCCTTCGAGCAAGATTGGCTAACTCATTATCCGGAAGATTACAGTCACTTGAATCAGATATAACAACATTCTTGGATTTAGACCTTGTAAGTCTTTCTGGTGTTTTAGCTTTAGATGCAAAGGCAACACTTCCATTCCCATTCTTCTTCTTATTGAAATCAGCATCTCTCTTCATTCTTGTCTCATGCTGTAGAAGAGTTCCAAAGAGTTCATCAAGAGTAATCTGGGAGACTTTTCTATTTTCATCAATAGCTGTCCTTTTTGACTCCCATTCATTTGGCATAATATCTATAATCTTATCAACAAAAGCTTCATCATCAAGAACTTTTTCTCCCATAGATTGTAAGCTATTTACAATTGTCATAAACCTTTGTTTCACTTTATATACTGGCTCTCCATAAGGAAAAACAAATCAATGATACTCTGCTCGAAGCATTGCTCTCATTGTTTCTATAACCTTGGATGTACCAAAATGAGTAACTTCTAATTTCTTCCAAATACAGTTGGCTGCTTCACATGAAGATATCTGAATATATATTTTCCTGGTCATAGAGCATAATAAAGTATTGCGTACCTTGTAATTCAGTTGATATTCTTGCTTCTCTTGGTTGGTGAAAGTACTAACTTCTTTGTCAGGAATTTTGTAACCCCCAGTAAGTATAATAAAATTGTCTACACCAGTATTGATAACGAAAGTCTTCATACGATCTCTCCAATACTCATAATCATTCCCATAAAAGATTGGTGTTCTATAAGGATTCAGATTATCTATTGATCCAATATTCATTCCTGCCATCTAATACAACAAAAACTACTTTTCCACTCCACACGTTAGTGTAGTAAGTATTCAAGATAGTAATAAGAAATAATGCAAGTAATACAAATCAGTGGAAAACCACCTCTGATACCAATTGTTGGATAAAAAATGTAGATATAAGTCTATTAGATGGAACAATACAAGAGGGGGGGTGAATTGTAGGTTTAAAAACCTTTGAGTTTTAGCAACAAAGAGATTAGTTTAAATGATCTTAAACTAATACAAATACAAACACCCACAATTGTATTGAATATAAAAGGTATGATGTATTGTAATACTAATGTAAAGTAAAACAATTGTATTCAAGGTGAACACAATAATCAGAGTAATACAAAGATGAATGATTCTACCTTAAAGCGTATAGAATCAATCAATACAAAAAGTAATAGAATGATTGTAATTGAAACAATTACAATTGAATATGTAAAGAAGAAAGGAAACAATACAAATCCCTTTCTAATACAAGTAACAGCGGAAATGTAAAAGTAATACAATTCTTTTAACCCAAAGAGAAGGGTTATCCTTTCACCTAGGATAAAAGGTCTGTCTCACCAACACCTTGGTGATCCCTCGATACGATGATTGGCACGTCTGTCTGCCTATCCCTGGCAGCCCTCGATACGATGATCGGCACGTCTGTCTGCCTATCCCCGGCAGTCCTCGATACGATGATCGGTACGTCTGTCTGCCTATCCCCGGCAGCCCTCGATTTTTTAGGTAATCGGCACCTCTGTCTTTCAATTACTTGAAAGCCCTCGATACGATGATCGGACGCACAAGGAAGATGAGAGAAGTCACAGTGTCTCTCTCTAGAATCTTGGTATTTCACAAAGTCTCTTCAATCGTTCTCTTCATTCATCGTTGTTCTCTCAGCTTCAAATGACCTCCTATTTATAGGCCTTGGGTTCCAACGGTCATATTGCCTCCAACGGTCATATTGAAACAGAAAGCACGACATCGTTTTGATTAGTTTGTAACTAACTCAACGACATCGTTTTGTTAGGACGAGAGATATATAGAAATGAAAAACATGAGTACGATTCATATGTAATGAGTGTTTTTGACTAAGTACCAAAAAATAATGAACATCTGAATAGCAGAGTCAGTACGATACGATTGACAGAGTCAGTACGATACGATTGACAGAGTCAGTATGGTACGATTGACAGAGTCAGTACGATACGATTGACAGAGTCAGTATGGTACGACTGACAGAGTCAGTACGATACGATATGGTCGGTACGATCAACATTGTACGATACGATAACAATGATAAAAGACAATTTGTAATTTACAAACATATGATAGAATACATTTTTGATTTCCAAAACATGATATAGAAGTCAAAAGGAAGACTTTTGACTTAACAGTTAATGGGATGTGTTTTATTGTAATGTTTTTAAAAAATACCTTCTTTTTGTTTCTTTGATATTCTCCCTCAAAACTAATTTGACATCTTCAGATTTATATACTACCTTTGGTTGGTTTTGGGTTTTACAAACAATAAAATACATGTATATATTCATCATTTTATGTATTTAATATCATTATATAAGTGTTATCTTGATTTGATCAAGAATTATATTTCCTCTCCTATTTGATTCTTCAGGAGTGGTGGGTCCCAGTTTCTATCCTTGATTTTGATTTTTATTTGGTGATCTAGGGTCATAGTATTTCTTCTTGATTGATTATATCAATTTTAACCTTCAAATTTAGGAAGCTATATTGGTGATTGACCACAACATTAATGAGGCAAGTGGTTCCATAATTAAGTTTCAATCAATTGGAAATGCTTTTCCTTGTGTGAATTGAATTCAATTTATAAATGGTTTTTAGAACCATGTACGAGAATCCTAGATCATTTTTTTCCAAATAGAATGGGTTTATAGAACCCCAGTTGTCATGGGATTTCAAATAAATGTATGATTTCCATAAAATGGCATGGAAATGAATTAATTATATCTCAAATGGCATTGATGATGACATATTCGGAGAATATATCATTAACGGAATTATGGTTTGAAATGAAAATATTTTTTATTGATATTCATGATTTTGTTGAAAAACATTAGATTCTTGTTTGTACGTGAAAATTAATTTTTTTACATAAACATGGGACCAATTTGAATTGAATTATACGCTAATGTTTATTTCATTTCATCAAAACAAAAGGGTGACTAGGTAGTTTGGTAGGAAGAAAACATTTTTTGGATGTATTAACTAAACATAAAAACAGAATGAATAGGAAAAATCTATCTAAAGTATGACAAGGGACATGAGTTCATTATTTATAGATTTCTCCCATCCACCCACGGATTTATATTTATGGATGTGTTCAATGATGGAGTCGTATATCACATTGATGTGTGAAAATAATTTCACCAACCAAACCTTGAGACTCTTCTTTTTGGTGATATGATTATTTTTTATTTATAGATGCACTAATTTCCTATAAATTTTTATGTATATATATTTTCAGTTAAATATTTATTCATTTCCATTTTTATAGAAATACAATTTTATATATCTCTTATACATTCCATTGAAATGAATTGAAAAGAATGTTTTTTATGAATTTTTAAATACAACCATGTCATGATTTATTTAGAATTATTAATAATTTGTTAATTTAATATATAATACTTATAGAATACATAGTTGGAAGAAACCTGAATAGTGTTTCTCAACCCCTTATTTTTTTGGTGTTTCTATTCATTATAATGCTAGGTCTAAAAAAATTAAAAAGCATTACTTAGAGGTGGTTTATTATCTTGATTAGTTTGACCTTGGGAGATGGTGGTAACTGGTTGTGTTTGTGAACCTTTTTTATTATACAGATTCTGTGTTAATTCCTTTGATGGAAATTTATTGACTGAGGTTGACATACCATTTTTGTAAATATTAGTTATACACAATTCGTACGTTTATCTAGAAAAGTGTTTGGTATAACAACTATCAATGTATTATTTAAACTTTTTTCAGGTTCTTTAATTAAATTTTTTGTGAAATGAGTCTTTCTTGATGGTTATTGATGCATATATAGTAGTCACTTGTTCATAGAAATCATGAATTCCCTTTTGTAACTCCCCGACCCTAGATACCCAGAGTCGGTGCATTATTACATAACATTGGCATGATCACAAGAAAGATAATGTCTTGAATTCCAATTAGTTTAGTAACCTTGGAAACACTAGATTTATTCAAAATGTTTACATTAGATCATTAAGTGAAAAACTACAACAGCATATTGTCTTCATACCGCCTCATACTGTCCCTGCAAGTCATTCATAAAATATTTCTTCACATTCGGAGAAAAATAAAACATAGAAAAAGGGGGGGAGCACAAATGCCCAGTAAGGATAACAATATAGCGGAAACTTTCATAAATAAGAATAAAAATTTAAGGCAATGTATAACTGAAACAAAAGAATTTTAAACTTGAACTTCAACTTAGTATGGCAAAAATAAAATAAAATATTTCCATTTACTTATTCACATGGATATTCTAATAATAGAATAATCACATGCGATATCAATAACAACTTTCATAATGATGGAATGCATAATGCCAGACTATCATAACCACATATCCAAGGCCTCATGCCATGACTACAAATAAGATTTTGCTAAGGCCTTGTGCCAAGACACTAGTTTGTCTCATGAGACCTACCGATGCCTCAAGGAGCTATAACGGGCTCCACCCATCACATATTAAGTCCAATGCATTTCCATATGAAAAGGTATAAACATAACATAAACATTCATATTAAAACTAGTATACGAAATTTAAATACTTCATCCATAAACCACGAATGGTATTAAAATAACACATCAACAATCAAACCCATCAAAAAAATTCAAAACAATATGGATGTTTTGTATCATAATAAATCAAATTCAAATAATATTAAAATCCATCAAAGGATATTTATATAGATTAAATCAAAACTATTTGAGAGAAATATCACTTTTTTTAAATCATTTAAAAGTCATAGATTTATTAAGGAAGAAATTTAAAAGAGATTTTTAAGTCAAAGTATACCATACCACTTCGAAACTTTTGAAACTAAATATCATTTAAAAACATTCATATCCATAGAAAATATATCCTTAAAATAATTTTGAAAACATGGACATTAATTAAAAATATTTAGAAAGAAAAATCTCTAAAACATTTAAAATTCTGATTTTGATAAAGAGTACCTTTTAGAAAATCTTAAAATATTCATTTTGAAATCATTTAAAAGTCACATAATTATAAATTAAAACATATACTTTGAAAATATACTTATAATCTTGTAAGGGAAGCTTTGAAAATTTTATAACGGCGGAAAATAGCCGCACCCATCGTATAAGTTAAAAAAAGTCATTCTTACCTTAATTCTTTCTAAAAGGTTAAAAAGGACCTTGTTTGGAAAACGACAGAATGATTCCTTTATAAACATATTATAAAAAGTCAAACCAGGTTATAAATGACTTTAACCCATATTCTGTAAAATAGTAAGAATGTTTTGAAATGCACTTTCAAGAAACATGGATGTGGATGATACAGAGGTCCCAGTAGATAATTACGTATAAACAACCTCGGATAATGAAGAGATTGTGAAATAACCCTTAACTTGTACTTTTCCTTGGTTGGGGGTAGGTTAACCTCCTGTAGAATGGTTAAATAATTGTTATTAAAATATAAAATAATCATATAAATTATTATGTTATCATATATGATCTTTTAACATTATATTTTTAATAATATCATAGTATTATCGTCATTTCAGGTGTTAACTTTTTTCCTTTTATTTTATATGTTTTATTACATAATCCATGTTTTTCCTAGATAGTTTGTAACTTATTCATATCTAGACTGATAAAAAGTCCTTAAAAATTATTTTTAAATCATCAAATGATAATATATATATACTTTAATGGATAGGATGGAGAATGAATCTCATCGCGTTCATGGGGACGGTAGTCCGTACGTACGCACGAGCGACAATATCATTCTTTTGATATTAAAATAATATATAATTGGATGATATATCATATATAAAGAATAATTATCATGTTATATATATTATTTACATGAATTAAAAATCATTATTATACCCATCCAAATAATAATATATTGAATAACAATTACACCACGACGTGGAGACGATAAGTCATACGTACGCACGTATGGTGACATGTCATTCAAAGGATGGATAGAATACTGAATATGGTTGTATTATATTTATAATAATATTATAGTATATAATAGATACTGGATTCATTATTTTATAATGGGAATAATAAAAAACTAATAAGTTGAAGAAGAAATGAATTTGAAAAAGGGTGGTGAAAAATTACCTCTTCTTCGGGTTATTCCTTTCGATTTGATCAAAAGGGATCCATAAGTTGGTTTTCTGATCAAAATACGGCCTCTAGGTTGTAGTGGGGGAAGTTTATAGAGTATTTGAGAAGGGTTTGGCGGATCCAAAAGGATTTTATTGTGTGAATTAATGAGAATGGGGAGTTCTCATTTATAAGAGGGGGGAGGGGCACCTTTGGAAAAGTTAGAAATATTATTTTATTATAAATTCATATTCGGTTTTTAAGGGCTCCAAAATGGATTATTTAAATTTTAAGGTGGTGATGGGTCGAAAAACACTCAACCAATAGGATTTAGATAGGTTTGGGTCATTATATTAACCTTATCTTTTAGTTTTAACTCTTAGTTAATTAGTTTGACACTTACCATGTCACCTTGTATTTTTATAATAAATAGTTAATAAACTTTATATATACCTCCAAGAGACCCCCAAGTGGTCCATTAATGATAAAACTATCATGATAAAAGTCTCTTGGACGAACATTAGATTTTTAGGAATTGAATATCAATTAATAATATAATATTTATTTTAAAAACTCTTTTATGTCAATTTTGACACTATTTAGAAAATTGATTTTTGTGAAAATCATAACAGAATGATTATTAAAAAAAATGTTAACGAAATAAATCCTAACATGTCATATTAACCTAGAAAATTATTTTAATTCATATGAAGTCTCATATTATATTTATTTGGGTATTTATAATACCAATTATTTTAATTTATTACCATTATGGTAATTACTGCATCATCATTGTGTCATAAATAAAATAAATGATTTAATGTCTAAAAATTATAAATAAAACATCATTATGTAGGAAATATTTTTATCTTTTAAATGGATACTTATAATCGAATTTATCTTATATGTAACGCAATATTAATAATGTTTTAGTAAATAAACATTGATTTTAACTCTTTTAACTCTTCTTTGAATTAAATAATAATAAATGTCCAAATCTAATCCAAGTGGACCTAAATGATAATATTTTATTCCTAAGGTTATTTTGGGTCGAGATACACTTGTCCAATAGAATTATGATATGTGTTAGGGTAACATTAATATCATTTTTACCCTTAATTACCCTATTTACCTTTAAATGTGGTAAATAAAAGTAAAATGTTACTATTCACCAAAAATTATTTTAATCTCATTGAACCACATTTTACTCCTTGATATTAACTGTGTCGCTCGGATTTTCGAAATTCCACTCACAGAAAAGGAAAATTATGATTTATGAAAAATTCAGTTTTTTAACTACCACTTATTGGTTTCACTATTCATCAAAAAAATGAAAGTTTCCAGAAAAATACCAAAAATTAGGCCTAAGCTATATTTGATATTATAAATCCAAAAATGATTTCTATTTTATCAAATTAAAAACATATCAGTTGCATTAATTAATTTCAATATTAATTCCCATAGTCAAAACAAATAGCGTGTTTTTAAGAGATAATAAGTATCAAAAGATTGACACTTGTTTATGATCGGTTTAACTGTGAAATTATGTACAATGACAAATATTGTATTAAATTATAAAAATATATTATAAATATACATTAATACCACTCAAATTCATAATTTATCAATATAAATTATTTCGATTAAAAAAGTTGTTTTTAATTAAAATTTAGTAATTTTCACTATTCATTAAAATATAACTGTTATCCGAAAAGTTCCAAAATTTTACCATAGGCTAATTTCGATACTCCGAATACAAAAATGAAGTTAATTTTTAGAGATAAAATTTATAATATTTCAAAAAGTATGTATTACTATTCATAACGGCTAGTTTGATTGGTTGTGGTGTGTGTTAGAACTCAAAGTTTCGTACAACACACGCTACTGTATTATTCAAAGGAAAGATTACCATGGAAGATTGGGATGTTTCATTGTAAATTTTTGATGTCCCAATTCTAAAAATTAAATTTATTTAATCAAATTGAATATATAAAAGTTTAAAATATTGGATTTAAAAAGGGTTCACTATTAAAAGTTGGTAAAAGTGCAATACTGAAAATGAATTTGTTCTTACATTATGTCTAAGAAACTCATAATATGGATTCAAAAATTATAAGGATTACATAAAGTTTAAAATTTATTTACTACTATTCATAACCTCTTTTGAACGGCTTGTTTGGTAAGTCATGGTGCGCTTGAACTCGGTGTTGCGTGTAGTCAAAGTTATTGAATTATTTTGAAGAAGTATCAGACTATGAAATCATATGGTGTTACATTCTCCCCTCCATCAATAACATGCGTCCTCGCAATTTTAAATTATTCTTCGAAAATAAAAGTTGAATATAGAAAATATCTTTGTGGGAAAACCCACATCGAAAATTGGGTTAATAAAATTTAGTCTTAATAAGAGAAAAAGAGAAATGAAAGGGTCACCACAAAATTATGATCTCTATTCAGAGAACATTAGTGGAAATTAGGGACATATAATTGGAGAAAAAACATAAATATTTATAAGTAGGGATTGAGGTCATCAATCACAAACAAATGTAAAATTGAGGGCTTTAAATTCATCAATCTATGATTATTTAAAATACAATCGGTTTAGCAAAACATATGGTATTAGGATAACAAATTTTTATTGTTTTAAGATCCCTTCACTAAATATAAGAATTAATTTCATCATTGAATTAGAGAAGAAGAAAAATATATAATTGACACGTAGAGTCTCATTCTTTAACTATGTTCTACCAAAAAATCATATTTCACTCTAAAAGATAATAGAACTCAAAAATAATATTCTATTCACATTGGGTTTTAAAAAATGAATTAAAATTCATCTAGAATAACCATTAAAAAAGTCATTATTCAATCCAAGACATCACATGGGTCAGTGGTAGGTGATACAACCTTGTTGCCCTTCAGTTGTGGGTTCAAGTCTCACGGCCTTGCTGGATGCGATGGGTTTCCCCCCGACCTTCGGGTTGTCCTTTTATGAAAATCCAAAATAATCCAAACTGGAACTATCCAAAATACATCAGTCCAAAATTTATAAGGAAGGTAAACACAATGAATATCCTTTTTTCCGCGTAATAACATGTGATCACATTCATCATGTATTATACTAAAATCCCTTCTTTGGTATCAGAACCATATTATGGTTTATCTTTCTCTCAACCATATATTTTCCAAAAATTTAACCTGCTATTGAGTCACTTTTCTTTATTCCACACAATCTCAAGTCCTTAATGAAATAGTACTGCAGTACAATCCTTATATACTCCATAATTTTTATAACTAGTACATTGTTGATAAAACACTCTAATGACATAATCAACATAAGAACTCTAATCATTTCTCTTTATCTGTGGTAGTATCATAACTTGATTATTATCTAGTAGCATCATTTGCGGCATAGTCTGATGACTGGGACATAGGTTCGCGTAGTGTCCAAACTCTTTGCAAATGAAGCATTGTATATTTGAAACCATTTTCATACCCATTCCGTCACCTACTTTGAGCCCTTTTCCTCCACACATATAACAAACTCCCATTCCTACCAGGCAAGTTCTAGGGTGTTTCTTCTCACAATTATCACATATGGGAAAATTATTCTTTTCCCTCTTCCCTTTATCTATCTTTCTTTCTTCCATCATTTTCTTATCTTTCTTCCCTTCAAATCCATAGGACTCAGTAATATCTTTACTTCTCTTATCAACACATGATATTATTTCTTCATACGATGATAATACATGGGAGACTATTTCTCTTATAAATTCTGGCTTAAGACCATGAAATATATGATCCTTCTTTCTCTTTGGATCATGTGCATTGCTGGAGTTTTTATTCCTTCTACTCGGCGCCATTTCTAAACAATGGCATACACTGGATTAGTTTATGAATAACAATACCTAATCCCAAACTTGTAAAACACATAACATAAATTAAATAGTTTATGGATATAATCTATAATAATAAAAATGTCTCCTTTGAGGATGTATATAATCATAAACCCTACATAATGGTTTGTAATGAAAATGAGAATTATCCTAAGCATATCTCCCGTGAGTGTCGTAACCAAGAGTGCAGCAAGGCCCGTTGTCGTGCACCAGTTCCCGTTCGAGTCTAGCTCGAAGCAGTGTTTTCTGGTTTTACCCCTAGGTACTTCTGTGCCAGAGCCGTCTCTACCAACTCGTATCCAGACAGGGATGTATTGCTCAGAAAACTCACAAAATCTCTACAATACAAAAATTATAGGATGTTTTTCTATACTAATCCTCAAAGTTCATCATAGGTCAACGTGCTCTAATTAGAGTTTATCTAAATCTAGCTTCCAAGGTTTGTACTAAACTTCCTCTGATACCAACTGTAATTCCTCGACCCTAGATACCCAGATTCGGTGCATTATTACATAACATTGGCATGATCACAAGAAATATCAAGTCTCGAATGACCGATTAGTTTAGTATCTTTGGAAACACTAGATATATTCATAATGTTTACATTACATTAATAAGTGAAAAACTACCACAACATATTTTCTTCATATCCCCTCATATTATCCCTGCGGGTCATTCATAAAAGAATTCTTCACATCCTAGGAAAAATAAAACATAGAAAAAGGGGTGAGCTGAAATGCCCAGTAAGGATAACAATATAGTGAAAAATTTCATAAATAAGAATAAACATTTAAAGAATTGTATAACTGAAACAAAATCCTTTTAAACTTGAACTTCAACATAGTTTGTCAAAAAGAAAATAAAATATTGTCATTTACTTATTCACATGGATATTCTACAAATCGAATAATCACATGAAATATCCATAACCACTTTCATAATGATGGAATCCATAATTACATAATATCATAACCACATAGCCAAGGCCTCGTGCCAAGACAAAAAATAATATTTTGCCAAGGCCTTGTGCCAAGACACTAGTTTGTCTCATGAGACCTACCGATGCATCGAGGAGCTATAGCGGGATCCACCCGTCACATATTTAGTCCAATTTATTCCCATATGAAAAGGTTTAAACATAACATAAACATATGTATTAAAACTATCATATGAAATGTAAATACTTCATCCATAAATCACGAATGGTATAAAACTAACACATCCACAGTCAGACACATCACAAAAACTTCAAAACAATATGGAAGTTTTGTATCATAATAAATCAACTTCAAATAATCTTAAAATCCTTCATAAGATGTTCACATAGATGAAATCTAAACTATTTGAGTGAAATATCTCTTTTTTTAATTCATTTAAAAGTCACACATTTATTAAGGATGTGATTAAAAAGAGATATTTGAATCAAAGTGTCCCATACCACTTCGACACTTTTTAAAAGAATTATCATTTAAAAACATTCATGTACATATAAATAGATCCTTAAAATCATTTTTAAATCATGGACATTAATTAAAAATATTTATAAAGATAAATCTTTAAAACATTTAAAATTCTGATTTTGATAAAGAGTACCTTTCAGAAAATCTTAAAATATTCATTTTGAAATCATTTAAAAGTCACAAAATTATAAAATAAAACATTTACATTGAAAATATCTTTATAAGCTTATAAGGGAAGCTTCGAAAATTTTATAACGGAGGAAAATAGCCGCACCCACCGTATATGTTAAAAAAAAGACATTCTTACCTTAATTCTGTCGGAAAGGTTAGAAAGGACCTTCTTTGGAAAATGACGGAAAGATTCTTTTATAAACATCTTATAAAAAGTCAAACAATTGTATAAATGACATTAACCCATATTCTGTAAAATAGTTAGAATGATTTGAAATACACTTTCAAGAAACATGGATGTGGATGATAAAGAGGTCCCACTAGATAATTACGTATAAACAACCTCGGATAATGAAGAGATTGTGAAATAACCCTTACCTTGTACTTTTACTTGGTTGGGGGTAGGTTAACCTCTTCTATAATGGTGAAATAATTGTTATTAAATTAGAAAATAATCATATACATTATTATGTTATCATATATGATCTTTTCACATAACTTTGTTAATAATATCTTAGTATTATCGTCGTTTCATGTGTTAATTTTTTCATTTTATTTTATATGTTTTGTTACATAAGCCATGTTTGTACTGGATAGTTTTTATAATATTCATATACAGAATGATTTAAAGTACTTAATCATTATTTTTAAATCATAAAATGATTATTAATACTTGAATTGATATGATGGAGAATGAATCTCATCGCGTTCATGGATACGGTAGTCCATATGTACGTACGACCGACAATATCATTCTTTTGATATTAAAATAACATATATTTGGATGTTATATCATATATAAAGAATAATTATAATGCTATATTTATTATTTACATGAATTAAAAATCATTATTATACCCATCCAAATAATAATATATTGAATAACAATTACACCACGACATGGAGACGGTAAGCCGTACGTACGCACGTATAGTGACATGTCATTCAAAGGATGGATAGATTACTGAATATGGTTGTGCCATATTTATAATAATATTATAGTATATAGGAGATACTGGATTCATTATTTTATAATGGGAATAACAAAGAAATAAGATGTTGAAGAAGAAATGAATTTGAAAATGGGTGGTGAAAACATTACCTCTTCTTCGGGTTCTTCCTTTTGATTTGATCAAAAGGGCTCCATAGGTTGGCTTTCTGATCAAACTAAGGCCTCTAGGTTGCATTTATGGAAGTTGAGAGAGTATTTGGGCAGGGGTTTGGCGATCCAAAAGGCTTTGAAGGTGTGAATTATTGAGAAGGGTGACTGCCCTTTTATAAAAGGGGTGAGGGGAACCTTTGGAAAAGCTATAAATATTAATTTATAATAAATTCATATTCGGTTTAAAATGGCCCCAAAATGTATTATTTAAAGTTTATGGTGTGTATGGGTCAACAACCACTCAACCAATAGGATTTAGACAGGTTTGGGTCATTATATTAACCTTATATTTTAGTTTTAACTCTTAGTTAATTAGATTGACACTTACCATGTCACATTGTATTTTTATAATATATAGTTAATGAACATACTATATACCTCCAAGAGACCCCCAAGTGGTCCATTAATGATACAACTATCATGATATATGTCTCTTGGTAGAACCTCAGATTTTTAGGAACTGAATATCAATTAATAATATAATATTTGTTTTAAAACGCTTTTATGTCAATTTTGACACTATTTAGAAAATTGATTTTTGTTAAAATAATAACAGAATTATTACTTCAAAAAACATTAATTAAATCAATTATAACATGTCATATTAACTTATAAAATTATTTTAATTCATAAAAGTATCAAATTATATTTATTTGGGTATTTATAATATCAATTATTTTAATTTGTTACTATTATGGTAATTACTGCATCATCATTGTGTCATAAATAAAATAAATTATTTAAAGTCTAAAAATTATAAATAAAATTTAATTATGTAGTAAATATTTGTAGAGTTCTAATGAATATATCTAATCGAATTTATCTTATGTGTAACCCAATATTAAGAATGTTTTAGTAAATAAACTTTGATTTGAACTCTTTTAACTCTTCTTTAAATTAAATAATAATAAATGTCCTAATCTAATCCAAGTGGACCTAAATGATAATATTTTATGCCTAAGGTTGTTCTTGGTCGAGATAAACTTGTCCAATAGAATTAGGATATGGTTTAGGGTAATATTAATATCAATTTTACCCTTAATTGCCATATTTACTTTTAACCGTGGTAAATAAAAGTAAAAAGTTACTATTCAAAAAAAATTATTTTTATCTCATTGAACCAAATTTTACTCCCTGATATTAACCATGTCTCTCGGATTTTCGAAATTCCACTCACAGAATCGGTAAAATTAAGCTTTATGAAATATTCAGTTTTTTAACTACCACTTAGTGGTTTCACTATTCATCAAAAAATGATAGATTCCTGAAAAATACCAAAAATAAGGCCTAAGATATATTTGATATCATAAATCCAAAAATGATGTCTATTTTACCAAATTAAATACATATAAGTTTCATTAATTAATTTTAAAATTAATTCCGTCGTCAAAACAAATAGCGTGTTTTTAAGAGATAATAACTATTAAAAGACTGAAACTTGTTTATGTCCAGTTTAATTGTGAAATTATGTAAAATAACCAACATTGTATTAAATTGTAAAAATATATTCCAAATATGTTTTAAGACCACTAAAATTCATAATTTATCAATATAAATTATTTCGATTAAAAAAGATGTTTTTAATTAAAATTTAGTAATTTTCACTATTTATAAAAATATAAATGTTATCCGAAAAGTTCCAAAATTTAACTTTACGCTAAATTATATACTCCGAATACAAAAATTAAGTCCATTTTGAGAGATAAAATTTATAAAATTTCAAAAATTAATTATTACTATTCATAACGTCTAGTTTGATTGGTTGTGGTGTGTGTTAGAACTCGAACTTGCGTAAAACACACACTAATGTATTGTTCAAAGGAATGTGTACTGTGGAAGCTTGGGATGTTTCATTTTAAATTTTAGATTTCCCAATTCTAAAAATTAAATTTATTTAGTCAAATTGAATATATAAAAGTTTAAAATATTGGATTTAAAAAGGGTTTACTATTAAAAGTTGGTAAAAGTGCAATACTGAAAATGAATTTGTTCTTACATTATGTATAAGAAATTCATAATATGGATTCTAAAATTATAAGTATTCTATAAACATTAAAATTTAGTTAATACTATTCATAACCTCTTTTGAACGGCTTGTTTGGTAAGTCATGGTGCGCTTGAACTCGATGTTGCGTGTAGTGCAAGTTATTGAATTATTTTGAATAAATAACACACTATGAAATCTTGGGGTGTTACATTCTCCCCTCATTCAATAAATTACGTCCTCGCAATTTGAAATTATTTTTCGAAAATAAAAAGTTTAATATAGAAAATATCTTTGTGGGAAAACCCACATCGGAAATTGGGTTAATAAATTTTAGTCTGAATAAAAGGAAAAGAGAAATGAAAGGGTCACCACCAAATTATGAAATCTATTCAGAGAACATTGGTGGACATTAGAGACATATAATTTGTGGAAAAACATAAATATTTGTAGGTAGTGATTGAGGTCATCAATCACAAACAAGTGTAAAATTGAGGGACTTAAATTCATCAATCTATGATGATTTAAAATACCATCGGTTCAGCAAAAGATATGGTATTAGGATAACACATTTTATTGTTTTAAGATCCCTTCACTAAAGTATAAGAATTAATTTCTTCATTGAATAAGAGAAGAAGGAAAATATATAATTTACACATAGAGTGTCATCCTTTATCAAAGTTCTACCACAAACTCCTCTTTAACTCTAAAAGATAATAGAACATAAAAATAATTTTCTATTCGTATAGGGTTAAAAAAATGAATTTAAATTTAATCTAGCAGAACAGTTAAAAAAATCTCATTATTCAATCCAGGACATCACATGGGTCAGTGGAAGGTGATACACCCTTGTCGCCCATCGGTTTTGGGTTCAAGTCTCGTGGCCTTGCTGGAGGCGACGGGTTGCCGCCCGACATCGGGGTTCTCCTTTTTTGGAAATCCAAAATAATCCAAACTCAAACTATCCAAAATACTTCAGTCCAAAATTTATAAGCAAGGTAAACACAGTGAATATCCTTTTTATCCGCGTAATAACATGTGATCACCTTCATCATGTATTATTCTAAAATCAATTCCTCGGTATCAGAACTATATTATGGTTTATCATTCTCTCAACCATACATTTTCCAAAAATTTAACCTGCTATTGAGTCAAATTTCTTTTTTCCACACAATCTCGAGTCTTTAATTAAATACTACTTCAGTACAATCGTTATATACTCCATAATTATTATAAAAAGTACATTGTTGATAAAACACTCGAATGACATAATCAACATAAGAACTCCAATCATTCCTCTTTATCGGTGGTAGTATAATAACTTGATTATTATCAAATAGCATTATTTGCGGCATAGTCTGATGACTGAGACATAGGTTTTTGTAGTGTCCAAACTCCTTACAAATGAAGCATTATACATTTGAAACCATTTTCTTACCCTTGCAGTCACATACTTTAAGCCATTTTCCTCCACACTTATAACAAACTCCCATTCCTATCAGGAAAGTTTCAGGGTGTTTCTTCCCACAGTAATCACATATGAGAAAATTCTTCTTTTCCCTCTTCCCTTTATCCATCTTTATTTATTCAATCGTTTTCTTCTCTTGCTTCCCTTCAAATACATAGGACTCAGTAAACTCTTTACTTATCTTATAAACACATGATATTATTTCTTCATATGATGATAATACATGGGAGACAATTTCTCTTATAAATTCCGGATTAAGACCATGAATGATCTGATCCTTCTTTCTCTTTGGATCATGTGCATTGCTGGAGTTCTCATTCCTTCTATTGGGTGCCATTTCTAAACAAAGGCATACACTAGATTAGTTTATGAATTACAATATCTAATCCCAAACTTGTAGAACTCATAACATAAATTGAATAGTTTATGGATATAATCCATAATCATAAAAATGGCTCCTCAGAGGATGTATATACTCATAAACCCATTATAATGATTTGTAATGAAAATGATAATTATCCTAATAATATCCCCACGGAGTGTTGTAACCAAGAGTGCAGCATGGCCTGTTGTCGTGCACCAGTTCTAGTTCGAGTTGAGCTCAAAGAAGTGTTTTCGGGTTTTACACCTAGGTACATCTGTGCCAGAGCCGCCTCTACCTACTCGTATCCAGATAGGGATGTATTGCTCGGAAAACTCCCAAAACCTCTACAATACCAAAAAACTAGGAAGTTCTTCAATACTAATCTTCAACGTTCATCTTAGGTCTATGTGATCTAATCAGAGTTTATCTGAATCTAGCTTCCAATGTTTGTACTAAACTTCCTCTGATACCAATTGTAACGCCCCAACCCTAGATACCCAGAGTCGGTGCATTATTAAATAACATTAGCATGATCACAAGAAAGATCAAGTCTCGAAATACTGATTAGTTTAACAGCCTTGGAAACACTAGATATATTCATAATGTTTACAATACATCAATAAGTGAAAAACTACAACAACATATTGTCTTCTTATCCCCTCATACTATCCCTGTAGGTCATTCATAAAATACTTCTTCACATCCTAGGAAAAATAAAACATAGAAAAAGGGGTGAGCTCAAATGCCCAGTAAGGATAACAATATAGTGAAAAATTTCATAAATAATAATAAACATTTAAAGCAATTTATAACTGAAACAAAAGCCTTTTAAACTTGAACTTCAACATAGTATGTCAAAAATAAAATAAAATAATGCCATTTACTTATTCACATGGATATTCTACTAATCAAATAATCACATGAAATATCAATAACCACTTTCATAATAATGGAATCCATAATGCCAGACTATCATAACCACATAGCAAAGGCCTCGTACCAGGACTATAAATAAGATTTTTCCAAGGCCTTGTGCTAAGACACTAGTTTGTCTCATCAGACCTATCGATGCATCGAGGAGCCATAGCGGGCTCCACCCATCAAATATTAAGTCCAATGCATTCCCATATGAAAATTTTTAAACATAACATAATCATTCATATTAAAACTAGCATACTAAATGTAAATACTTCATCCATAAACCACAAATGGTATAAAAATAACACATCCACAGTCAAACACATCACAAAAACATAAAAACAATATGGAAGTTTTGTATCATAATAAATCAACTTCAAATAATCTTAAAATCCATAAAAGGATGTTTACATAGATGAAATCAAAACTATTTGAGAGAAATATCTATTTTTTTAAATCATTTAAAAGTCACACATTTATTAAGTAAGTAATTTAAAAGAGATTTTTGAATCAAAGTGTCCCATACCACTTAGAAACATTTGAAAAGAAATATCATTTCAAAACATTCATGTCCATATAAATAGATCCTTAAAATCATTTTGAAAACATGGACATTAATTAAAAATATTTAGAAAGATAAATATTTAAAACATTTAAAATTCTAATTTTGATAAAGAGTACCTTTTATAAAATCATAAAATATTCATTTTAAAATAATTTAAAAGTCACATAATTATAAAATAATACAATTACTTTGAAAATATCCTTATAAGATTGTAAGGGAAGCTTCAAAAATTTTATAACGGCAGAAAATATCTGCACTCGCCATATAAGTTATAAAAAGACATTCTTACCTTGATTCTGTCAAAAATGTGAAAAAGGACATTGTTTGGAAAAAAGCGACGAAAAGATTCCTTTATAAACATATTATAGAAAGTAAAAAAAGGGTATAAATTACTTTAACCCATATTCTGTAAAATAGTATGAATGTATTGAAATACACTTTCAAGAAACATGGTTGTGGATGATAATGAGGTCCCAGTAGATTATTACGTATAAACAACCTCAGATAATGAAGAGATTGTGAAATAACCTTTACCTTGTAATTTTCCTTGGTTGGGGGTAGGGTAACCTCCTATATAATGGTGAAATAATTGTTATTAAATTATTCAATAATCATATACCTTATTATGTTATCATATATAATCTTTTAACATAACTTTGTTAATAATATCTTAGTATTATCGTCGTTTCGGGTGTTAACTTTTTCGTTTTATTTTATATGTTTTGTTACGTAATCCATGTTGGTCCTGGATAGTTTTTATCATTTTTTATATCCAGAATTATATAAATTACTTAAAAATTATTTTTAAATAATCAAATTATAATATATACTTGAATGGATACAATGGAGAATGAATCTCATTGCATTCGTGGAGATAGTAGTCCGTACGTACGCACGAGCGACAATATCATTCTTTTGATATTAAAATAATATATAATTGGATTTTATATCATACATACAGATTAATTATTATGTAAAATTTATTATTTACATTAATTACAAATCATTATTATACCCATCAAAATAATAATATATTGAATAACAATTACACCACAACGTGCAGACGGTAAGCTGTACGTATGCACGTATGGTGACATGTCATTAAAAGAATGGATAGAATACTGAATATGGTTGTACCATATTTATAATAATATTATAGTATATATGAGATACTATATTCATTATTTTATAATGGGAATAACAAAGAAAGAATAAGTTTAAGAAGAAATGAATTTGAAAAAGGGTGGTGAAAACATTACATCTTCTTCGGGTTCTTCCTTTAGATTTGATCAAAAGGGCTCCTTAGGTTGGATTTATGATCAAACTAAGGAATCTAGGTTGTAGTGAGGGAAGTTGAGAGAATATTTGTGCAGGGGTTGGAGGAACAAAAAGGCTTTGAAGGTGTGAATTAATTAGAATGGGTAGTGACCTTTTATAAGAGGGGTGAGGGGAACCTTTGGAAAGCAAGAAATATTATTTTATAATAAATTCATATTCGGATTCGAATGGCTTCAAAATAGATTATTTACAGGTTAAGTTGGGAGTGGGTCTAAAACCACTCCAACAATAGTATTTATAAATATTTGAATCATTATATTGACCTTATCTTTTAGTTTTAACTCTTAGTTAATTAGTTTGACACTTACCATGTCACTTTGTATTTTTATAATATATAGTTAATAAACTTACTATATACCTTCAAGAGACCCCCATGTGGTACATTAATGATACAAATATCATGATATATGTCTCTTGGCCGAACCATATATTTTTAGGAATTCAATATCAATTAATAATATAAAATTTGTTTTAAAAACTCTTTTATGTTAATTTTGACACTATTTGGAAAATTGATTTTTTTGATACTCATAAAAGAAGTATTACTTACAATAAAGTTAATTAAATCAATCCTAACATGTCATATTAACCTAGAAAATTATTTTAATTCATAAAAATTATCAAATTATATTTATTTGGGTATTTATAATATCAATTATTTTATTGTATTACTATTATGGTAATTACTGCATCATCATTGTGTCATAAATAAAATAAATTATTTAATGTCTAAAAGTTATAAATAAAATATAATTATGTATAATATCTTTTTATATTTCTAATGAATATTTATAATCGATTCTTTCATACGTGTTACCCAATATTAAAAATGTTTTGGTAAATAAAATTTGATTTTAACTCTTTTAACTCTTCTTTCAATTAAATAATAATAAATGTCCTAATATAATCCAAGTGGACCTAAATGATTATATTTTATTCCTAAGGTTTTTTTTGGTCTAGATACACTTGTCCAATAGAATTAGGATATGTGTTAGGTTAATATTAATATCATTTTTACCCTTAATTACCCTATTTACTTTTAACCATGGTAAATAAAAGTAAAAATTTACTATTCAACAAAAATTATTTTCATCCACATTTTACTCCTTGATATTTACTCTGTCTCTTGGATTTTCTAAATTCCACTCACAGAAGCGGTAAAATTAAGTTTTATGAAGAATTCAGTTTTTTAACTACCACTTAGTGGTTTCACTATTAATCAAAAAATGAAAGTTTCCAGAAAAATACCATAAATTAGGCCTAAGCTATATTTGATATTATAAATCCAAAAATGATGTCTATATTACCAAATTCAAAACATATCAGTTGCATTAATTAATTTAAAAATTTATTCCCATCGTCAAAACAAATAATGTGTTTTTAAGACATAATAACTATCAAAAGATTGACACTTGTTTATGTCCGGTTTAATTGTGAAATTATGTACAATGACCAACATTGTATTTAATGGTAAAAATATATTCTAAATATACTTTAAGACCACTCAAATTCATAATTTATCAATATAAATTATTTCGATTAAAAAAGTTGTTTTTAATTAAAATTTAGTAATTTTCACTATTCATCAAAATATAAAGGTTATCCGAAAAGTTCCAAAATTTCACCTTAGGATAAATTTGATGCCCTGATTACAAAAATGAAGTCCATTTTTAGAGATAAAATTTATAAAATTTCAGAAAGTAGGTATTACTATTCATAACGGCTAATTTGATTGGTTGTGGTGTGCGTTAGAACTCGAAGTTGTGTACAACACACGCTACTGTATTGTTCAATGGAAAGTTTACTGTGGAAGAATGGTATGTTTATTGTAAATTTTTGATGTCCCAATTCTATAAATTAAACTTATTTAGTCAAATTGAATATACAAAAGTTTAAAATATTGGATTTAAAAGGGGTTCACTATTAAAAGTTGGTAAAAGTGCAATACTGAAATGAATTTGTTCTTACATTATGTCAAAGAAACTCATAATATGGATTCTAAAATTATAAGGATTATATAACGTTTAAAATTTAGTTTATACTATTCATAACCTCTTTTGAATGGCTTGTTTGTTAAGTCATGGTGCGCTTGAACACGGTGTTGCGTGTAGTGCAAGTTATTGAATTATTTTGAAGAAATAACACACTATGAAATCTTGGGGTGTTACACCTTTAGTCCACATAAGGATTAATTTAGGTTCGAATTTAGTGGGTTATCCTTGTTGGATCATGATAAGTTAGAGTTGATGCAGTTCATGTCTCTTTTTTAATGTTATTATTTATTTTGTAATGTATATTTTTGTTGATGAATGGAATGTAAAGACTTAATGGGTAGTATACAAGAATGTAACTAGATATCCCTTGTTTTATTGATCCTTAAGATACCATGATCTATTCGGGAAATGTAAATTTGAGGAGTTATAAATTTTTATTCTATACTTTTCCCAAACATGAATATGATTTTTTACCAAAATTAATTTTGATTGACAGAGTCGGTGTTTCTATTTTGCGTGAATAATGCTTTTTCATGAGACAACTCATTAGAGACCCCTAGCCCAGTTGTAACTAGATATATACATGCAAAAACCCTCTCTAACTAGACAGGGGATGAAAACTAGTATTAATTAAGTATTTCACTCACATGGAAGGCCATATCCTAAAGTACATATACACATGAACACATATCTATACATAAGTATAATAAAAAAATATTAAAAACACATAGTAAACGCATGAATAACATATATAAAACAACATTGTTTTAAAATATTTAAAATACAAGTTTAATGGGCCAAATATAGGCCAACTAAAACTAAAAAAGAACCGAACTAGCTGACAACATGGGGGAAACTACCAAAAACCATTTCATACGAACATACGAGGTCCTATCTAGTATAACTAAGCTCCTCGTGATCAAGTTACATGAGAGAATACAATGATTGGTGTGTCATCTTCATAAGACACTAAATGTATGAAAATTTCCCATATAGGGGGAGAATAATCATACCTAGAAAGACACCATAAAATCAAAAAACATAAAGCAACCGAGATAATAGTTATCACATCATCACAAAGGAATTAAAAACATAATATGAATCATAATAGTAAAAATAATAATCTAGATATGATTGAAGCTAGAAACCATGTCGCCTTGTGTGGCCAGGTCTTTAATACAAGCCTAGTATTCCCCTAGTGGATAAAAATCATGAATCTTGTTTAGGAGAAATAACTCCATGATCATTTATAACAATAATGACTCTCATTTCAGAGGATGTTGCCATTGGTCTTCACTATATGGATGATAGTACATTGATATTAAATACTAAAAAAACATTCCAGGAAGAATAAATTGGGATACTGAGAAGGATAATTCAGGATAATAACTCAATCAGACTATAAATCACTAAAAGAAAACTGATGATGACACATAGATATGAGACCACACCCAGGGCCTATATTGTGTACCAAACCCCATCAAGAATATCTTGATAAGAATGGATCATGGAAATTTAAATTGGACACATGATTCTAGAAATTTTACCTTAGGAATAAGATGATGGTAACGATGACACATCCCACATTCTTTAAGGAGGTGTTCCTACTCTTTTCAATCAAGTGGATCTCATCCAATGTTCTGACCAAGATTCAACACTAAAACTTCAGTGACAGGGAGTGTGAAAAATCACTCTAGAATAATTGAATGATGGAACACACCCACACAAATACAAATTGTTGGAAACACACCCAATCTCAGACAAGAGTAAAAATGAGAAACAATGTCAGTAACATGTTCTTGAGGAATAAAACAATCTGAAACTAGGTGTACATGGTGTGTATCAATAAGAATTTAACATTCATTATCTTGAAGTCTTATATTACATGTTTTTTCCATGTACATGATGATTTTCACAAGGGGTACCTAATGTGTAGAGATCAGGCTATCACTTAGCATGCCATCTGGTTTGGCATGCGTACTTTGGCTTATGATAGTGTACATTTTGTGATCCCAGGTACTATGTCCATACAAAATAACAATCTTCTGTACATAGTGTGTACTCAACATCACGTGACATGTGGGGTTTGGGATGTCACTCAACATTTTCTATGTACCTAACACCATGTACTCTCTAAATAACATAATGTGTGGGGCAACGTGGCCACCTATGAATATACTTCTTATAGATGTTGTTCTATTCTCTAATGGATATATTCCATGTGACCTGACAAACATGGAACTCATCCATACTTGGATTCCTAGGAATGTATTTCTACTACACTCGGAAGACGAATGTTTGGGACCCACTATGTATGAGTAAATCCCATGAAATGTGATATTTAACTCAATGTGTAAACCCTAGATACCACAAATAGGGAATTACATAGATTTTATTTCACTAAGAAAATAAAATTTAGTTAAAAATATTTAAAATATTACAATTCATATCATGTATTTTTTGGAGAACCAATACTGCCTTCAAGACAGCAGGAAACACACAATAACCAAAGTATTGAGGATTACTAGGACTTTAATGTCACAGGTGTCCAGATTCTGGCCACCCAATTTTTCAATAATAAACCATCATCACACAGAGACACTTACACAACACTAAACTATGATCCATTGGTACATAATCTTTTTTCAGCACCTCACACCGTAATCATTCCATTAATCTATACACCAAACCTATGGAAATGCTATGTTGTGTAAAAACCTGATGGTTCGAGGATTTTCCATCAAGTATTTCACTTACCACCATCCAAAGGGAACATTTATGATGAATGTGGGAAAAATGGGAGAAATGAACAAGACATGATCATGAATAATGAACCTCATATATTGTTTGTGTTGAAAAAAACCTTTTTCCTTTCGAATGATGAATGAATGGAAATATTAAATGATCAATAAAATTATAATTTCATTGATAAAAATACATCAACCAAAAATCGGAAGTCAGCAGATGAATCATTTATTATGGGTATTAATTTGCATTTGAAATGGAATAATAAATTTTTGGATTAATTCAACATAGAGAAACTCATTACCATAGGTTTGGTTCTAAAATTGATGAAGAACTCATTTTCCATGTTTCTGTTGGTGATTTCTTATAACTCCATTGATGAAAATGATCCTCCCTATAATACAATCTTCGATCCATGACCCATGATCATCCCCCAATACACTCTCCACCAGATCTCTCTCTTAGTCACTTCAATTCCATAAACTCATAACATTAAAACACTATTGAATTCACCATAAATGGGTTATTATTGAGGATTATTTATGGTTTCTCAAATTGATGACAATTAAATTAATAAATTAATTTAATTCATTTTACTCAAACATGATAAAACTATATCCATGAACTCACTGCATATATGACTTTTGTCATGACTTAGGTAAAACCTACATTCCAGATTTAATGGTGGCAAAAAAAATTTAATATAAGGAACTATTTAGAAGTAATTACAGTATTTCACATAAAATAGATGATAATTTTTCTTTTTAATTTAATGTAGTCTTTAATTAGATAAATAAAATATTTCATTATGGAATTCATTATACAGTAAAAATTTTAATTTTTTATTTCAAATATATATATGTAAATATTACTATTATTAATAAATATGGGATTCAGTCATGAATTTCAGGTAAAATACATATCCCAAAACCCCAAGAACTTTATGTAGAATAAAATAGAATTAAATTAATATTTTTTTATCCTGTTATAAATAAATTCATTAATATAAATTATCCTATAACCTTGATTATAGATTACCTAATGAAACATAATTTAAAAAAAATCCATTTCTATGATGAAATTATACACAATCCTCAATATAGCTATTGAAATCATTATTTTTATTTCAGTATTAGTGTGAGATAATGTCATTGGAAACATTTTAGAGACCATTTTGGTTCTATATTATCAATTTTAAAATGAAATATTTGAGCAATTCATTATTTTCCATATGGGTTGTACCTAATATAAAAAAGATCAGTGACAGGGTCATGGTAACCAACCTTGGTTAATGTACCTACTGAGAAAAAGCAATACTCATTCATCTAATTATTGTAACAATGAATCATTATATAATGTAAAATATCTAAATGTAGGGTTTTCATTTTCTATACCCAATGAGTATATAGTTCCAAAAAAATTTAAATAGTCCCCGATAGAATTTTTCTTGTAGGATTAAATTGATGATGTTTTATATAAACTATAAAATATACCCATACGCTTGTATTTACAAGTAATTTTAGAATTAATTCAATATTTCAACAATCAACATATTAGCACTACATATTATAGTTCAAAATATAAAATAATTATTTTTTAAATGGTATGTGTATGGAATATTTAATAAAATAATTAAAACACTACAAATTATAAGAAATTAACACCAAAAATTATATACAATCAAACTCATGAATGTTTATATGAAATATCTCTATAAATATAATTCATGAATAATTTAATTAATTAAATTATATTCATTATTAATATAAAAAATTAATCTTTTTAGACACACATGGTATATATGATAATGATGATCGGTCTAACCAATATATATATATATATATAAATATTAATGGACCAACTACATCCTGGACCTACAATATATATAAACATTAACCATGATGAAGTCGACAATATGGGGTATTTTCTTTGTCATCATGTCATATCCCTTAATGAAATAACTTTTATATTATCATCATCATCTATCACCATCAATAAACATATAGGATTCCCTATCATAGACTAATTAATGTATGATTTAATAATTTTGATTCTCAATTCTACAACTCATTGGTAAGAGCATTTTCATAAGTGGAATTCAATCATGGATATAGTCAATGTTATTTCAATCTCATAGTCATTTCATGGATTTTGGTATTAAATATTGATGAATCATGGATCTTTATTAGGATAAAATAAAAGGTTGAATGTTATATATTATGGTTTAGAGGTTTACTAGAAATTTTTTGTTTCAAAATGTTATTGAAAAATGACCTCTCCTTAGTCCTGGAATGTTTGAAATTCATGTTTTAAAAATTTGGGTAGGAATAGTTTTACCTCATATCTATATTTTCAGGCTAATTCTCTATCTACCCTTTTAGGTGGTATTTGTTCATCAATAAACATCAATATAAATCTAAGAATCATATCCCTCGTATTGGTTACTCAAATTTGGAATGACACTGTGTCATTAAATAACTGACATTGTTAAATTTTGAATTAAAATTACACAATATGAACTATAATAAAATTTAATAATGAATAACCCAGTGAGTTTTATACTAAATATTGAAGTCATGGCCACTTAATTAAAGGTCCTTTGCTTAGTTCTGTACCTCCTTTCTAGATAATTGATGGTTATTTTTCCTAAGTAAAATTGCACACAACATATGACCATTACTGTCCATTAATTATGGAAAATTGAAATGGTGGTAATTCAATTGTAGTGGTGATATTATTTAAACTCCTTGTTGGGGCTATGACAGTCTTGGAAAATAGTGATGAAAATGAATTCAAATGTTCTAATGTTGTGGTAAGTTTTGACGTTTCGTGTTTTTATATTATAGTGCCTTAAATATTTTATCAGGAAAGTGGAGTTTATGTGTGCAATGTTTCTACCATGTATAAAAAATTAACGACTACTATACAAGACATAGTATTTATGATGTAGCGAGTTTTATTTCTCTTTACCCTTTTAAATTTTAGTGATATCTTCCATTTTTTCTTTTTAATAGAGTATTGAATTCTACAAGATCATTGTTACAGATCTTATAGAATATATAATAGTACATTATCGGTCATATATGTATGGAATTAGTGAGTTCTTGGTCATTTTAGGCTAGACATGTAAACATATAGCACATAGTTATAGGGCCTAGGAGCCTTCATGGTTGATGGATGAAGCTTTCTAAATACGTAGCATGTCCAGGATATAATATTCACATTAAAATTTTAAAATTTTAAAAAATTAGATTATCCACACTTATGTGATTTAGATATACTAAATCAATTTATGACTTCTATTAGGATATATGGGTTTGAAATTTGAATTATTGGTCATCATAATACATTTTATTTCAATAATTAATCAAAAAACAATTGATCAGAGGTTTAATCATGATGACTGCCAAAGTTCATTAATTTTTTTCATTTTCTATATTCAAAACATTTTTATTTTATATTCAATTAATAGATACACCACTTTTTATTAGATCATGATATTTAATTAGTGAATTTAAACCATGAAAAGAATAATATTGATACATCATCCTTATTTATAGAGTATAATGTATTTGATCAATATTTATGAAAATTGATCATGAGTTATATGATTTTAAGTTGAAGTTCATCTCAGGTTGTGTATATTATTCACTCTAGACAGAAATTTGATTCCATGTCAGGTGATTCAGGTTTCTTTATTATATTAAACTATGTTCATAATTAATATGATTCTATAATAAGGGATATTCTAATTTTACAATCCTTGGGTTTGTGAGTTTATTTAAACCATGGGTGATGTACTATGATTGTGTTTTATGATATTAGATTGTTAGGAATCTTAAATTAGTTAGATTGAGTATTGGGGTTATTATGAATTATTTTGGGAATGTAATAAAATTTAATTAAAATAATATTTGCAGTTGAATTATTTAGGTATTTTCACGGACCATGATGTGTCGAATATGGAAGGATGGGTTAAAGAGTTTGGGAGGAATGAATGTTTTATCACATAAATGATATATATTGGAAGAAAATTAGATTTTAGGTACCAAAATATTATGTTACTATTGTAAATGGGTGTTTTCTAGATCGTTGGTAAGAATCCATGTTATGCACATAATTATATTATCATGTCTCTAATGATTTTATAGTCGATTTATTGGTTTCATATATTAGTGTAAGAAGGTGAGATATCTTGTGTTAGAAAAAAAACATTATATTTTTCTCATATACTATATTAGTTTAATTTAATTGTTTGATAAACAACATTTTATTAAATATGTTATCAATCTTTTAAACAGAAATCATTCTTTGATTTGGAATAAATTAGGAATAGAGTTTTGTTAGGATTATGTGGTTAACTCGAATTGACTATCCATGGACACCCCAAGTGATGTATCTGAGTGTGAGACAAAAGTGTCCCATATCATGTAGTAGCTATGGTAGGGGATGCTATTTTTTCTGACATCAATGCTAGGAGTCTTTTTTATTGAGATAAATAAAACATTTCAACTCATTATTTTTTGTACAATACATTTTTTACATTGGATATTATTATTTTTAGGGATGATATCTTGTTGTACATGCTTATTAATTTTTTATTTTGTATTTTATTATGCCTTTAAAAAAGTATAGATTGAGTTTTGTTTCTATTTGTGTGGCTAACAGGTGTCTCTGAGTTTCAAAAAAAATTTATAGAATATGGTAGCCAAAAAGGCAATATGAGGTCCCCCAGCTCCTGATGAGCAACACTAACCAACTAGTGGATGTCTGGAAGTGTAGGAATCCTATAGTAATCTGACCGGACAATAGTCTGAATCCACAAGAGAGTTTGGAGGGAGATAATGAATTGTCAGCAGAAGTTATTGGATAGATGGTGGAGGCCACCATCCTACCATTGTGATAGTCTAATTTTTCACATTAAACCTTCCGTTTGTTTATATATACTATTACCATGAACCTAATTTTAGATGTTCATATTTAGATACTACCTTTGGGTGGTTTTGTCTTTTACAAATATGAAAATTCATGGATCAATTTTTTGGTTAATATATTAAATCTCTTTATGTATGTTTAATATCAATTTTGTCATGAATTCTATTTTCACCTCGTTTATGATTCTTCAGTAGTGGGGGGTCCTTTTGCCTTTTCTCGGTCTATATTTTCCTATAAAGATATATGGTTCAATGATTTATCCTCTATTTATTCTATCACATTCAACACTCTGATTTAGGATCCTTTGTTTGTGATTGATGATACCATTATTGAGGTAGTTGGTTTCATAAAGTAAATATATCAATTGAAAATATCGTTGCTTTCATGATATGAAATGGATTTGTAAATTGTTTTTAGAATCTTATATTGGAATCCATTATAGATGTTTTCAAAATGGAATATGTTTAATTGAACCTCAGTAGTCATGGACCCTCAAATAAATATATGAATCCTAAAAAGGAAAATTAAATGAATTAATGATATGTTGAAAGGAATAAATAATGATATCATGGAAAAAGGTATTGTTAAATGAATTATGGTCTGAAATGGAATGAATTATTTTGAAATTCATGAGTGTTGATGAAAATAATTGGGTGTTTTTAAAATGAAATTGAATTTTTTAATACTTAAAATAGGGATTATTTGAAATGAATGATTATAATTAATGGTATCATCATGTTTGATTTATTTCATTGAAACATATAGGCATTTTGGTAGTTTGGTGGGAAGAAATAACTATAGGAATGAATTAGTGCAACATAAAAATCAGATTTCATATGAAAATACTAACAAAACTATGATGAATGTTTCAAGTTCATTCATTACAGATTTATTCTATTCACCCAAGGGTTGAGATATATATATATTTTCATAGATGGATCCTTATTTCATTGTGATGTGTGAAAATACTTTTACTAACCTAACCCCATGACTCTTATTTATGGAAATATGATTATCTTTCATTTATACAATCCAGTGTTTTAGAGAAATTGATATTCATGAATGAATGGATTGAAATTTTTATTCATTCCCATTTTGATGGAAATAGAATTGTATACCAATTTTATACTTTCCATTGAAGTTATATGAAAAAAATATTTTTTATGAATTATGAAAAAGTACCATGTCATGTTTTCTATAGAATGAAGAATACATTTTGTATATTATTTATACTATGCTTGTAATACATTGTTTAATCCAATATGAACAATGTTTATCACACCCATATTTATTTTTTGGGTGTTTGATGACTATTTAATGCTAGGTAAAATAAATTGAAGAAGGATCATATAGAGGTAGTAGATTTTATTGATTAAAAGGAACTTTGTTGTTGTTAGTAAATAGTATAGTATGTGATTGAATTTCATTAGATAGATTTTGTGATAATTTTGTTGATGGTAATCTAATTAATAGAGTTAAATTACAATTTGTCAGAATTTTACATTTCAATTTGGGTAGTATTACCTTGATGAGTGTTTATTATATCAATAATCAATTTATTATTTTCACTTTATTTTGTTTGTTCAGTTAGAATTATGATGAATTCAGTCTGTATTGATTGTTTTTGATCTCCAGAAACTAGTCACCAGCTAATACAGATTAGTAACATCATTCATTCAAGGTCATGATTTATGCAGGATTGAATTTAGTGGGCAATCCAAATTGGATCCTGATAAATTGGTAATTAAAGGAGTCCATTTCTCTTTTTAACGTTAATATGAATTTAGAGATTTAATGGTAGAAAATAGAATTAAATATTATGACTTAATGGGTAGGATATGAGAATGTAACAAGACCTCCCCCATTATAGAAATCCTTATGTTATCATGGAATATGGGGGAATAATGTCATTGTGGAATTATTCTATTTGATTCTATTCTTTTCCAATACATTGATCTGGGTTTTTTGTTAACAAGACTAATTTTGATTGATAGAGTTGATTTTTATGTTTTTCATGACTGATGTTTTGTCACAACCAAAACCACTAGTTCCCCATATATAGGTTTTATCTTAATAATGAAACCCACAGACCATCCCTAATAGTCCACAAGAAGGAATACCGCACCAAGTAAGCATATCACACTCATGGGAGGTCTTATCCTAAAGTAATTGTACACATGTACACATCTATATACATATGTATAATGAAAAAGGTTTAATTTATCATAATTTAAATGCATGAATAACATCTATACACCATCAGACAACAATAATATGTAAAAAATTTATATAAATGGAAAATACAGGACTACTTAAACTAAAAAAGAATCCAAATTAATAACAACATTTTTAAAATAACCAAAAACTATATCTTATATCTATTTGAGGTACTTCTAGTATACCTATTATCCTCCTACTCTAGGTCCACCCAAGAGTCCAATGATAGACCTATATTCATAAAAATGAAAACCATGTATGAAAATATCCCATGGATAGGGAATAATATACATAACCACTAATAAAATATAAAACCAGCAATCATAAAAAATCAAAGAAAATAATAATCTCATCACAATAAAGGAACACCAATCAGAATGACACCCATAACAAAAAAAATAATAAAGAATCTATTCTTAATGGTAGACACCATGTCCCATGATGAGTTCATTCCCTTACTACTATCCTAGGATTCCACTTGAGGCTAAAAACTATTAATCTAGTCAGGGAGAAATCACTCAATGAGAATTTCTAGCAACGATTTCACTCATATGAGATGTCATTCCTATTGGAACATTCATTATGGAAGATATTAAATTGAAAATAAATAATACCCAAGACATTACATTAATAAAACATTGGAAAAATAAGAGAGATTATTCGAGATACACACATGATCAGACAATAACTCAATAAGAGAAAACATATGTTGATACATAGATATGGGACTACACCCAAAGCATATGGGTCATACCTAAACCCAATAAACATATCATGATGAGTGTGGGATCACACACGTGTATATTTTTCTCATGATTATAGAAACCCTAACATAGTAACAAGATGATGGTAATGATGATACTTCCAATGAGATTCAAGGAAGGAATCCTTCTCTAGTCCACCAAGGGGATATTATTCAATGCTCTGATCAAAATTACATATTGAACCCTTGGTGAGGTGGAGTGTGAAAACTCACTATAGAACATTTGATGTAGGGTAAACACCCACATTGATATAGATCGAGGTATATAGACCCTAGATGACACGAGATCTTATCTAATAAAAAAGGCCTCTAACATTTGGTTGAAGAAGTAAAAAACATGTAACCAACTGTACATTGTGTTTCTCAAAAATCCTAAAACATATCACATTCCACAGTCTCACATGAAATATATTTTTTTATGATTAGGATCTACCACACATGTTGTACATGATGTGTTGAGATTGAACTGGAACTCAACACCCCATTTGTTATAGCCTATGTACTATGGCATGTTCTAGTTTACACAGGTTATTCCCATGTACACTAGCCATATACAATTACTCACTTTAGTACATAGAGTGTACACCACATCATGTGGAATTTAAGGGATAATGAGATGCTTTGGATGTTCCACCTTTCCATGACAATGTACACTCCAAATAACAAAATTTGTGGATTTACATGGACACCTCAATGTGGACACTACATTTAATTTGTTCCCTTCTCTAAGAGATATAAAATGTGTGATCTAACTTGATAGACGTGCTTTTCAAAATGGATTTCATGGATTTTTCTCCCATTACACTCCAATTCATATGTTTAGGGACATAGTATGGGTGACTAAATAACATGAAATTTTGCGTTTAATAAAATTTGTATCCCCTAGATACCACATAGATGGATTTACATTGATGATATTAAAATTGTCTTCAAGAGATGCATTTCATCATTTTCCATTTGTAATAGTTCTCTACACTTCATCTTCAGTGCACTGCCGCGGTATTTGAGACATCCTAGAAACACAATACCACCCCATGATTAATGATTACTCGGCATTGAATGTCGTTGATGGCTAGATTTTGGCCCCCAAACTTCATTAAAATCACCTGATGTCACACCACCCCACTTCCAAAATGGTAAACTCTGATCCCTAGGATCATGATCTAATGAATCCACTGCACACTATAATTATTTCATTGATAGAGATGGGAAGCCCATGGTAGTGACCAATTATATCAAAGAATGATTGTTCTATGATTTTATAGTAGGTATTTGTCATACCACCTTCAAAAGGGAACACTCATGATGAATGTTGGAAGAATAGTGGGAGAACAATGTAAAACATGCACACAAATATAGAACCACATCTATTTTTTGGGTTGACCACAATCTATTTCCATGTGAATGAATAATGAATAGAAATAAGAAATGATCAAAAAATAATAATTTCAATGATAAAAATCCATCAACCATATATCAAAAATCAACATACAAATCAATAATTATGAGTAATGATTCATGTTTGACATGGAATAAGAAATTATGGTATTAATACAATAAAACCAAACTCCCTACCAAATATTTAGTTAAATAATTGATGAAATAAATATTTTCATATTGTTGTTGGTGATATCCAGTACCTCCATTTATGAAAATGATATTCACCATAATATGATCCTTGATCTAAAACCCATGATCATCTACCAATGTGCTCACAACCAGATCTCTATCTCTCCATCCATTCCATTCGCCTAAGGGATATGTTTCAAACCCATGTCAATTCACCTAAATAATTTTCATAAATAGTTGTTTTTAGGGATTGTCAAATAAATAAAAATTTAATTAATTGATTAATTTTATACGATAAGTCATTAAAGATAGATCTATATCCAATATCCCAATACAGATACCACCTATGTCACAACTTTGGTGAAACCCATATTATGAATTTAATGGTGGTATAATTTTTCTTAAACGAGACACAATATTGATGAAATTATAATATATCATATAAAAAACATACCCATGATATAGTATATATCATATTTTTTATATATATGGACTGAGGTTGTTATATCCTAAAAATTCCACATTGATTCTACACTTGGATTTGAAAATTTTACATAAATAATCCAATTTCATAAAATTAAAAAACATTGTAATTAAATTCATACTAACATCATGGATTTTCATCCCAAAAGGGTAAAAACAACTCCCAAATGGGGAAAATGCTCTGCTCTAGGTATCCCACTACCATGATCTCTCATGGAGGTTCATTTTCTATTATAAAATATGAAATAATGGAAATAAATTACCTTTTAAGTGTATTATCCAACAATTTCTCGATAACGACTCAGCTCATTGAAAATGTAACTCCCCCCACAATGTGCATCTCACCCTAATCGATATCATGTACTGAGTCGTTCATATAACTTCTTATATAAATCATATAGAATACATCACAAACCTAATATTATTATAGTATAAGGGATCATTGGTATGACACCTCACTGAACTTGCATGGTAAAAGGTTATGGGGGCTATGAATCACAAATATAGCATAACACCTTGGCCAGATATCTATAAACCTCAATATGGTGGGAATTTCCATAACACAAAACCTCCTGTTTTAACTAAAAATACCACTTCCATCTAAACAAAAATGACTCCTAATATTTTGATGGATTTCTCAATTTATTTTTTATGAACTACATATTCACTACGATTATTAGAAACTACTCTAGGTCTAATAGAACTATTCCCCACATGATGTAACCAGTACGGTGGTGACCTTCTGGCTATCCCATTCAGGGTCTCAAATGGTTATACACCAATGGTGAAGCTTTTATTTTTATTTTATGAAAACATTATTAATAGTATATGTTCCTCCCAATTATGAACTACATTAACAAAACAACCCAGAGAAGTTTCTCAAAAAAAATTGTTTTCGTCTTTAAGTAGCCATATGTATGAGGTTGAAATACAATGCTCAATCGCAAATGAGTATAAAATTTCATCAACATCCTCTACATAATTCTTACATGTAGTGAGAATCATGTTATGAAATTATATTTGTGGGAATTATATAAATTTGGATAACCGCAATCATGAACATGAACCCAAAACTCTCTACTAATCTATTCTATTGTATGGTTAAGAAGTGGACCAATTAGTTCTTTTAGTCTTTGAACACTAATACAACACATTAAAACTTTTTTAATAATGGTACCATGATCAATAAAACCACATATATAGTTCCTAACATCAATATATACAGAATAACCTTTGCCTCCTCTTTTTGGAAGGCAATACAATAGGAGTTAAACTATAAGATACTCTATAATATCCTTGACCACCTAAATCAATGTCAATAGATCCAAACACATACTAATCTATTATATATTTACTATTATTGGGATGCACAAAACCTCATTTCTATATCCACTAATAGAATGGCTATTTTCATCACTCATCCTTAAACAAGTATGTGATGCTACCCACCTCAAGATATCCACCAGTAACAGATCAACTATATGTCTTCTCATAGAAGTTCTCATGATCCATGACCTTGAGATTTACCTCCCTCAAATGCAGTAGAACTAGAAGGGTAATAATCATAAACTATAAATAGGAAACACCATCCTCCCCCAATAGGGAAAAATGCATATTATAATATTTCCCACTCATAACCTTAAAAATTGTATATTGAAACCCTGGATATGGTAATGTGAATGCATAGTTATCAAGATATCACTACCTCAACCTTTGATGGCTCCATTACCACTCCTCTTTCGGATATGTCTTATACTAAGAATTCTGCTTAAAAATACATAACAGATAATTACACTTATTCCCCTAAAGATGGTACTATAGGAGAATGTGCTAAACCACCCTCAAGGGACTCACATTGGCCAACATTGATGTCTTGATCACTATGATTTCCTAAAATAAGACTATAATGATCTGATCTAAGAAGGGTTGAGGGAGCCACTAAATATATCACAAAATCACACCTAAGGTGATAAATATCTAACAAACATGAACCCATACCATTATATTCAGTCCTTCAATCATGAAATATACATTTTTGGATTTTATACTGATAAACATGACCCAATTTATTCATTATGAACCTTAAAAATCAAATGTAAATAATGTATAACTTATATCCCTAAATTCTTATTTGGTTTAGAGTATTATTGAAATGGGAACTATCATTCAATAATAATACCCTTGTATTTATGTGAGTGTTCCTCCTAATAAACTCAAAATTTATTATTTCACATTAAGTCATAATCCACATCCATATGAAATCCATCTAAAAATAATTTTTATAACATAATTCTTGATAAACTGATGAAAAGGAAACATAAGAAGGGTGATTTGTAATGCTTAGAATAGTTAAACATAAGAAGTAACAACTGTATTACAAAAGTGAGAATAAGATGAGAAAAATGGTAATAAAACATAATCATAGTGCATGATCACAATATAATAGAACTCATACCCATCAAAACAAGATCATTAAAAATATGGTAATTTATAAAGCCCTAACATAGGATGGATTCATGATAATTAATATTCATGAGCCTATTGATATCAATCATTATAAAGGTAACAACAAAAATTGAAAGTAGACCTAATGAGTTTTTTTTGTTATCTTGGAACATTGTCTTCATATAATCCTTAGCAATCCCTTATAAATGGAAAAATTATATAGTTCACTTCTATACCCAATGTGTTGGAGCGTTGTCTAGGAACACGCATTGTATATGCAATATCGATCTCACCCATGAGATATAATGGGGCTCAACCGTTTGTAATATATTTAATGAATTTTAATATAAATATAGTATATAGAACTTTCATATCATCATAAAACTCATAAAACATACATTATTGGATATTGAATGGGCACCACAAAAATATCATTTTAACATTAATAATCCATCTATAAAAATAATTTAGATGGTATAATTAAAAAAGATCCCCATTTGAGCATATATAACCTCAACGTATGTAGATGTTTATGATTTAAAATACCATTAAAATTATATTAAATATAGTCTTTTTGAAAATAACCCATTCATTTTGAAAATAATTTTTAAAAACTAAAATATTACACAATAGAGTGAAAATATATTTCTTCAAAAAAACATTGGAAACATATAAAAAACAATAAGGAATATAATTAAAATGATGACAGTATAATCAATTCATATTTTAAATGTAAAAATAATCATTCTTTTCAATCATTTTTTAATGGGAGTCAAAAGTGACACATTTGAAAAAAAATATTTTTTAAATGTTTTTAAAATAATAAAAAGGTTTATGTAAAATAGATTTAGGAAAATTAGTACTTTTATAAAATAAAATTTCTGATTTTTTAGAAAATTGGTTATGGAAGAAAAATATTATAGATCTAAATGATGTTACAAAATCATTATCACCTATAAACAAAATTCTTGAGGTTTCTTTAATCATTAAGGGAATAAAAGGAAAATAAATATGTGAACCACATTCATTATAATAAAATAATAATTTATACAGGCTCATGAAAATAATATCATATTATTTCCTACTAATCAACCTTTAATATATGTTATCTCAAAAAACCAATGAGATTTTATCATAAAGACATCAAAAATTTGGAAAATCCTGAAACCTAGGACACATTAATAAATATAATCACACTAATTTTTAATATCACGAAAATAAATTGATTCCTGATATCAAATATCAAATTCATAGTATATTCACCTCATTGAAGAAGATAACTGTATAAAAAACATATGTCAAAAAGAATAAAATTTGAAATGAGCTTCCCTTACAATGATCATAACATTGAATTGAGAAATTATCAATGAAAATATTATGTGTATCATATATGAATCCAAATAAAATAAGTAGAAATAAAATTTAATATAAATAAAATTAATTACACATGTAATCATAGTATATAATATAAAATTAAGATTAAATATAACCTAATGAAAATATTTTGAATTATGAAATTATTTACCACGTGACAACACCTAAGTCAAACATCCTTGGATGAAATAATTCCTATTAAAATGTAAAATACAATTATTATTAGAGGATTCATGATATTATATTTAATATTTATAGTATATAAGAAATATAAATTAAATTAGGTGTATGATATAAAAATACTCATCAATGAAGGAAAATTGAGATGAAGTCCCCTACTTGGAGTCCATACATTCCTTTTATATCCTTTAAAAATTTTATAAATTATATAAATTATTTTATTTCTTATGATCATTTTCAATGAATGATACATTATTTATTAATATTTTTTTATTTATTTTAATGGAATATTAAAATACCAAATCGAATATATTAACATCATATGTTTTGAAGATGTTAGATCCATTCTTTATAAATAACATCGGTGAGTTGACAATGGTCAAATATGTATTCCTTATATAATAAATATAATAATAATAATGAAATAATTATCATTTCTATACATCATTTATACCATTAAATCCAATAATTAATGTTTTTTTTAAAAATAAACTTAGTAACAATCATTGACAGTGTACCCTATATGTAAGCATGAGGAACATTTTCATTTTTCACCAATCAATTTGGAAAGAAAGTATATTTTATTATATATATATAGAATGATCATATGATCATGAATACAAAATTATATATATATAAGTATATATATAATTCATTTGATGTTGTGATGAAAAATATAACATCAACTTAGGGAGGAAATAGTCCACATTTACGCATGAATAACATTATAAAAATTAAATGTAACAAAGAATAAAACATATTATTTTTTAAAATTGATAAATATTCCACTAATATAATAATTATGTATAATATGTCATGTATATTCATTAACATTATCCTTATTTCCTTCCATTTAACGAATTTAGGAAAAATGATTCACATCTATTCGTGAGGTGGAAGTCCTCTATACATACATGTGACATTATGATACCCCCATGCAATGAAATATAGGAATGTAAATGTGATATCATAATTCACTAAGTTTAATTATGTAAAAAAATTATATGTTTACTTTAAATATGTAATAATAAATATCCATGTCATAGTATTAGGGAAAATATATTATATCCATCTATGAGGTGGTAGTTCACCAAACACACAAACAATGGATTAATTTCTCAATTATTGGATGAGTAAGTGGATGTGGGATATTATATTGACATAATAACATATTAGTATGTTATATATACTGGTGTTTTTTATTGGAGGCCATACTAAGGTCCCTATGGATGTTCTTTTTAGATGAATAGTAGTTATAGAACATGGATATTGATGTTTTGGAGGTATTGTTTTATGGTTTTATTTATCCAAATGGATTTTTATGTTTTATAGGTATGTATAAGAGGAGACATATTATAATAGAATAGGATTAGATTATTAGTAAATACCTATAAGTATTCTATAATGTTAAGTAAATATCACTATAGGTTCATCTAAACTGATAATTAAAGCAATAGAGGGATGATATGGTTGAACCAAACCTCCATAAAAAAAACATGTTTTAAACATGTATATCTTTATCTTCTAATATTCGTCAATTTTACCGTTTTATTATACACAATTGTAACTAGCCTTTTTTCTAGTTATTTTCTCAATTACACAAATAAATACAATTATCCTTGTTATATAATGTATACCCAATAGTTTTAAATATGATATCCTATTTATAAAATAAAAAAACAATGTTTATGGTAAATTTAATTTTAACGCGAGGACATGAAACACGTAAGACATTGTTTTTCCATTCAACATGGTAACAATGTTTTTTATAATTTATGGGCCTATATAATTATTACGGAAGGACCATTGGTCCATGAATATTCATTTATTTATATTCTTAGACATATATCAATGACATGGACAAGGATAATATTTTTAGTAATTTTAAAATATTTGATAAAATATTATTTATTATAAAATATCATTAATGTCAATTTTGGAACTATTCATTTAATTTGAAATTATAAAAACATAAATAAAAAGGTGGATGTAAAATATATTATTTTCTTAATTATTAAAAAAATTAATAATTATCTAAAAAATTCAGGAAATATAATAATTCATTCAATTTATAAAACATTTAATATTTTTAGTATCATTTATTTTATATTCTTATTATTTCTATAATTACTACACTGACATTGATTAATAATTTAATGTAAATATATTATAAATAAAAATATAAAATAAACTACCCTTATGAAAAAAATATGCTCTAAATTAACATCAATATTAATTCATATCTTTCTTTTTTTTCGTATGTAAACACATAATTTAAATTTAAAAGCTAGAGGGAGATATTTTAACTGTTTTCATTACATAAATTGTTAAATTGGTCACTTTCAGGGAATTTTGTATTGTAAGAACATAAAAACAGGGACTAGGTTAATAAGATTCAAAATATTTTCAAACAAAAAGAATTATGAAAGTGTTTAGGTCATTTTAACCCTTATATATTTAATTTACTCGTAATAAACACATTTTAACCTGAATTGTGATAATTAATTTTTAATGTTATTGCAATTAATTTGACCATAAAATAAGTTGAACATCTAATATTAATAATTATAATTTCAAACATTGAGTCTATCTTTCTAAATTCAATTAACATAAGTGGAATAATTCAATTTAATATTATACCTATAAATGTGACAAAAAATACGTTTCTCAAGAAATATATTTTTCAAGCTGAAGATGTTTCTCAATTGACTTTATGACTAGTAACCATCATTATATTAATTCCAATTAAAATTTATTGATATATATTTTATACCATTAATTTAATATATTCCTCTTTAGGGGATCTCTTAAATAAATAAAATAGAGAATTGTTATATACTTTGAGTATTTTTAAGAAATATTTTTTTAAACCAAAAAATAAACATAGACAAAAATCCAAAATAAAGATTGATAAAATGTATTTACATGTATTTAATATTTTTTTATTTATATCACTTTAAATAAAATTTAAATCATAATGGGAATATTAAATAACTCATTTTATTGAAAATAAATGACTATTTTAAAATCTTAATATTTTCATTATACAATGAAAAATAAATATTTAAAAATAAATTAAAAAAATTCACCACATATTAATTTATATATTATTTATTAAAAAATATTTATAATTTTATAAAATAATCATTATCATATATCTAAAAAAATGGTTATAATATTTGTTCACAAAAATAATTGAAAAATATTTTTGAAGAAAACATGTTTTTCATGAATAAAATTAATTCACAAAAACTTTATTGATGAATAACTCAGAATTGAACAATAAATTCATATTGAGTTGAAAATTAATATATATACACACACACACACACAAAATTGTTAATACTATTTATACCCACCAATTTTATGGGCATGTTATAACATTCATATATTTTGGAGGTCATTTAAACTCAGTGTTATATGACAAGTAGGCTAACGAACATAATGTTCCTCTTTAAAAAAGAAGTATGTTACATCCTTCAGCATTTAATAAATGTCAATATTGATCTTTTTCATTATCTCAATAATTAATGGTTTATGATTTTAAAGTAGCATTATTTAATTTCCACATTATAAAAAGGGTTAATAAAACATTCTATTAAAAAGCGGGAAAAGAAATTACCGATGTCATTTGAAATAAAAAAATTAGTTCTTTATATAAAGATAACAATAGTTGGAAAATCAAATATTTAGTTTTACAGAATATTCATTTAGGGTGTAACATAATATATATATATATATGTGTGTGTGTGTGTGTGTTTAATTAATAACATACCATTGATTTAATCAATAATGTTTTTATTTGATAACCATTTTACTATAAATTAAGATTTCCATTACCATCTTGAAATATAACATAAAGAAATATTCTTACTTGAAAATTATGATTTTATCCTTTAATTATTCTCCAACACAATATCAAGTTTTTCATTAAATGAAAAGTATTCCTGATCATTTATTTACTTCCATAAGTACTAAAATCCACATCTAATGGATCAAATAACCATGAAAGAATAACAAGCTATTCCCCCTATCTTTAGAAATTAAAAAAATTGTTATAATATTGTAAGATAATTTCAAAAAATGATAAAAAATTATTTGATGAAATAATTCATTAATATCTAAAATAAAATTATTATACCAAAAGATCAAACTGAATATTTCCATAATTAAATAACTATATATCACAAATAACATTTACATTAAATAGTGTTTTAACTTCAACGGGTATGTAATACCTTTCATGTTACAAGAATACAAATATAGCTACCATATTTTATATTAACCTTATTCATTTAATCACGAAATCACTATTCAATCCCATGATTATCTATATGATAAATCTAATTTTCTGAAAATAAAATTAATTATGTTCTTTCAAAACATTTAACTAAATGAAAAAAGAGCACATACTTACTAGGATATAACATAGGTCATTGGTTTGAATTTCAAACATTTGTCCCTTAGTTTGTTGGTTTGAGCCTATGGCCATTCTAGATGCTATGGGTTGTCAAATGGATTACAGGTTATCCATTTCCTAAAATTATAACATTATAATATTTCTCAAAATATGATAAAAATCCTTTAAAATAACATTAATCCTGAAATATCATATAAAACCCCTTAGTTCTCAATACCTTTCTAATTATTATCGATCATATCATAATCCTATAATGGAATCCTTACCCCATAAGATAAACTGAAATGAAAACATCATAATTTTCAATTTCATCCAAACCATTATCTAATACCAACTATAACCTTATAGAACCTATACTCTCTAATCTATTAATAAATAATATAACTTACATTTTTATCTTTGAAACTATTAAATGGGAGCTAACATTTTCTATCATATAATTAAAACATCAATATAAAATATGAGATCACTTACATTCCCATATACCTCTTATGATTATAGTTTTAGAGAATTATCAAAAACTATAAAATAAATAATACCTATGTTTTTAATTGAGTGTTACTCCCACTAAACCCAATTTTTCTCATTTCAAATTAATTCATCATCATCATCCATATGAAACTCTTCTATAATTAATTATTTTTTACATAATTCTTTAAAACCTAGAGAAAAGAAAACATTGGAAGGGTGATCTCAAATTCCCAGTGATGGTAAAATTAATCATTAACAACTGAATATTATTTTTAATAGTATTATGAACATAATGTTTTTAGGAAGTAATAAAATTACATGATCATAACATAAGATAACGCATTCCCATCAAAACTAGATCATTAAACCCATGGAATGGAATAAAGCATTAACAAAGTAAACGGTAATGAAAATCAATAATAATGAAACTAGTTATGTAAATATTGATGTAGGAAAATTTTAAAACCCATAGTTAAAATAATGAACCCTATTTGTTATCCTAGAATAAAATTTTCATAAAATCCTTATTGAACCCTTACAGAACCATTAAAAATGGAATACCTATATGGTCAACTTCAATACCTATTGCATTGGAATTCTATCTAGAAAAATCCATGATATAAGGTATATTGGGCTCAGCCATGGGCTATAATGTGGTTCAACCATTAATAGATAGTTTTTAAGAATCATATAAATTATAATGTATGTATTAATTTCATCTCATCAAAAAACACTTAATCACATCCATTATTCATTTCAAAAGAATAGTAACCCATGGAAACATAATGACTTCCATGAACATGTATTTTAAATAATCATAATCCATCAAAAGAATGAATGAGTATAATATCATTAAAACAAATCCCTAGTTTAGAATAATTAACACTAGGGGTTGTTCATATTTATTGAGAGAAATCCCATAAAAAATTCATTAAAAACATTATTTTGGAATATAAAATTTTCACATTTAAAATAACTTCATTAAACATAAAAATAAATTGTGAATGTTTTTTAATGAAATTTATTTTGAAAAATAAAAAGGAATAACTATGAAAAATAATGTACATGATGGTGTTAAAATCCATTAATGTTGTCAATGATAAAATAAACCTTCATTTTATAAATTTTTTTAAATGGGGTTAAAATTTACCCATTTGGAAATCATTACTAAATTTTGACTTCGTTCAACAGGTTAAAAAGTAGTAAACACATCATGTAAAATTGATTTTTTAAATCATTTATGATTATTCAATAATTTTTTTAAAGTTTATTATAGATATCACATATATTTAATATAAATATTCTCTTTCTAAAAGAAGGTTTAAGATCATTATCATTGAAAAAAACTCTTTATGTTTCATTAATAAATAAGGGATGAAATAGAAACTAAAAATGTGAGCCTCATTCATAACCAGAGGATAAGAAAATATATTTAGCTCAAATAAATAATACTATATTATTTCCTCTTCAATATCATTTAACATAAATAATCCAAAATTGAAAATATATTTAAAATAAATATTTTTCCAAATTGGTAGCTTGTTAAACATATTCCAAATGAATGAATTAAATTAGATCAATATTAAATATAGTAAAGATAGTTATATTTATGATATAAAATACAATAGGGTTAGTAAATACACCTCTCTAAATATGAGAGACATATAACACAACATATTTATTAAGGAAGACAATTTGAGATGAGCAACCCTTACATTGATTATATCATTTAACATAGAATTAATCAATGAATAGATTATGTGTTTCAAATATAAATCCATATAAAAAAATTAGAAAAATAAAATTATATAATAAAATTTCATTACACTAATAATCTTTTAATATCAATGAAAAATAAGATGTTATATAACCCTATGAAAAGAAATTGAGTTTCAAAATTATGTACCACATGGTAACATTCAAGTCAAATGCCCTTTGGATGAAACAATATAAATTAAAACATAAAATACTATGATTTTTGAATGATCCTTGATATTACATGTAATATATGAAATATATAAACCGTATAAAATAGATTTGTTTTATAACATTAAATATTACTTATTGATTTGATGTTGAGAGATGTCCCTTGTCGTGAGTCCAAACATACCATGTATATCCAGTAACTCATACATTGTAAACATATATAAATAATTTAAAATTCATAATCATATTTTCCAATGTTAATAAATGATAAAAACATAATTACAATTTTTAATTTTAATGATATATTTAAACTATTAATCAATTTAGTCAGTTTCATAGATTTTGTGGATGTTTGTTTCATTCTTTCAAAATGGGTTTCGCATGTTGACCACATTCAATGTGTACAACATCGCATCATTAATAAAATAATAATAATGTTTTAATTAACATTTTAATGCATCATTTATACTTTTAAAACCAATAATTAATGATTTTTTAGAAAAATAATCCATGGTAAAATCGTGATGATGGTAGGTCATACGTACGCCTGAATAATGTCTCCATATTTCAGTGATCATTATAAAAAATAAGATAAGTATTTGATTACATTAAACAATGATTATAATATCATATATGACATATCATTTCATTAAATATAATTATATATAAACCATCCATGTGATGTGGTCTTGAAAAAAATCACATCACTTCCTGCAGGTGGTAGGCCACACATACGCATAAAGGACGTTATCATTTTTAAGTGCAAGAATGGAAATGATATATTTTATTTTCAGAATTATAGATATGTAATTCATATAATAATTATTTAATTTATATCAATTATATTAATTAACATTATCCTTATTACCTTCTTTGTAATGTGTTAGTGAAAAACTAAACACATCACTTCATGAGGTTGTTGTCGGCCGTACACAATAGCGACCCTATCGAATGACCCACAGAGTGGAATGTAATAAGGTATGTGTGAAATAATAATTACAGAAGTATAAATAGGATAAAAATATCATAAATATATATATATATATATATACATATATTAACTTTAAATCCATCATAATAAATATCTGTGAGAGGTGGGGATGTAAAAAAAGGTACATTGGTCCGTAATGTTGTAGTCTATTGTACACACGAACCATTGTTTAAGTTCACATTAGAGGGAAGAGGATATGGATGTGGATAATTATTATAAAATCCCGAGTAAGTAATGAATAATATATTTTCTTGTCTATTTTTATTTATGAATTAGATAGTGTTTTAAGAGGTTTAAAATGAGAATAAATCCAATCTTAAGCATGGAATACACTAATATTTTTAAAAGATTGGTTTACTGACTTTTGATGGAAAACCATTTTTAAATAAAACATTTGAAAATTTTATAAGCTCTATTTGTTCAAATAAACTTATTATTTATGGTTGGGACATTCAAATTTAATATGGATAAATTTTTGGTATTTTCCTGACTATGTTAATTTTTTAATGAATAGTGAAAAATAATGCATTTTACATCAAAACTGCTTTTTCATCTAAATTAATTATATGGTTAGATTAATTTTTTAATTGGTATTGAAGTGAAATTAGAATATATTTTTACAATTTAATCCAATGGTGGTCATTATAATTAACTTCACATTGGAATTGGGCAAAAACAAGTCCCAAACTTTTCATAGATATTGTTTAAAAAAAACCCACTATTTGTTTTGACAATGGGATTATTTTTAAATTAATTATTGAAATTTATATGTTTTAATTTGGTAAAATGGATCTCATATTTGGAATAAGAGGGTCCAAATAATCTAATTAAGTCTCTTTTTTTGGACAATATGAATAGTAAAGACGGTAAATATCTTTAATTATCGTGATTAATTAGTAATCGGGTAGTTAAGGATAATAAAATGATATCATAATAATAACAAATAACCCCAAAATGTGTACTAATGCTACTTTTTGTGTCATGTATGACCATGGGATTCCTTGTACCAAACTTTGGGACCCCCTGAATCACTTTTGGGTGAAAGTGACACTTTATCATTTTATTTTTATAAAATGAAGAATATCACTAAAGAATGTATCACCCGAGTAAAATATTTTTATATTTATCTATGTAAATGATATATTAGACTATAAATATTCATTTTAAATATAAAAAGATTTACTACATCACAGTGTCTTTTTATAATTATTAGGCATTAAATAAATTAATTTATTTATGACACCATGATGATGCAACGATTACCTCATTAATTAACGATTAAAATGAAATGAAAAGATAATGTAAAATCTAAGACATACACATGTCAAAGACCTATTATCTTAGTATATTTCTAACCCTTATCACCTTATCCTCTAACTATATCAATGTGGGTCATTTTAAATCCGAAAATCATTTTAAAATAAAGTAACATTTCTTGACTTTCCAAAAGTGCCCCTCCTCCCTCTTATAAAAGGCCCACACCTCTACCTCCTTACCCACACTTCTCATGCCATTTTCTCGGCCAAACTCTGATAATTTTATCTCTCCACATTCCTATATTCTTTCTATAAGCCTTACCATAGGCAGAAAGCTCTTCAAGAAACCCTTTTGGTACAAACCAAGAGGAGTTAGCCGATTTAAAGGTAAAGTCTTCTCTAATGTTCTTTTGTTTTATTTTGATTCTCCAACCACCTAATTTTTTTTAATTCATTTAATTTGTAACAAAAACAATATCTTAAATGTACTAGGATGTTTTTATTAGAAATATTCGAGCTACACTTACACACACAAACTTCTAATGGTTAAAGAACATACTGCTTCTGTGGATAGCGAATTTCTGCCTCACAAAACGATGATTGTTCAATCTTATTTTAACACCTTTCATGGTGGTCATTAAGAAGTCACTAGATTTATATATGATATATATTATGTTTATGATTTCCTTATGGTTATGTTTTTTTCATTTATGGCATATCTTTGTGGTTTCTATTAGGGGTAAATGTTATATCTTCATTTTAGGAAGTGCGGACTACCGCCCCCTCAAAGTGATTTGATTCATTAATGCCATATGTGGGACGTATAAAAGATTGATTTAATGATATTATATATAATATTATACTAGAATTATAATATACCTTTAGATAATTATTAATTCATTCCATTAAATATGAAATATAAATGAAAGTAGCATTCATGCGTACGTACGGCTTACCGTCTCCATGAATGGTGCATTTCATTTCATACCTCTAAATGTTATGTAATATTATAAATGAATTTATAATATATATATATATATTATATATATGATATCTACATCATGAATATAATTATAGATATAATGGATATTTTACCACATGAACAACATGTAATTATAAGGAGTTTATTTTTGACTCAAGTACCAATGATCGACAAAACGACTGTTATTAACTTAAATAATTACATAGTGTTCATAACATTGTAATAATTAATATAAAAGTAATAATTAAATTTAAAAAGGTTCTTAATCAAGTATAAATAAACTCAAGTTTATTATTCAGGAGATTATAGAATTATCGAGTCAAGTCGGACATGAGGTAAAGGACATCATCTCAATCTCCATTCATTGAGGCATATTTTGTTTTATACACAACTTTCTTTTATACGGTGTCTAAACCCCTTGTTAATTTAACTTTTATTAAAAAGTAATCTTTTTATAAAGATCATTTTACTAAATGTCAAAAGGAATGTTTTTGTATTACGTATGCGGCGACAACGACTTCTCCGCCGCCATGGCAATTATTTGAGTTTCGGCTTCCTCTACAAGCCATAACATTTTTTAATGAAAAATAAATACCATGTTTTACGTTTGTTTTATTTTGGTATTGAAAATGGTTTTGATAATGTTTTTATATCAATGTGTTGTATTGATATTTTGTGATTGAAATTTGGAAATTATATGTTTCCTTTATGCATGTTTTATGTGGTATGATTATGTTATGTTTCTTGTGAATTGTTTATGAAGACGGGTGGTTCCATGATAAACTAAGGGAGGGTTAGCCCTATATAGCTATACAATGAATTGGGTAACATGAGGGGGTCAAATGTTAAGGTTTCTATGAAAAGATTTAGGGAATATACTGTGATGGATATTCCAAAAGTAACCATAAGAGTTACTCTCTATGCAAGAATGTTATGAATGCCTCAAGTTACCTTTATGTCTTATGATTTCTATGATTTATTCATGATTTTATGAGGTATTTTAAAGTGATTATGTTTTATGAGTAAAGTATGATTTTTTTAATTATTATGTATACATGGAATAATGTTTTCATTCCGTATTTTTATATCCCTTGATGATATTTTTATGCTCATCCCAATTGTTTGAAATGTTTTTCACAGGTCAAGAGAAAAGTACATGATTTGATGATAATGTCGAGGAAGTGTCAAGAAGGAATACATGTTTTATTTTAAATATGTCTCCTTTGATGAGATAAATTATTACTGTCTTTTATGTAACCAATTTGTTGAAATGTGGAATGAAATGCATGATTTATGATCTAATTCTATAAAACTCTAAACCTGAAAAGATCCTCGAAGTGTAATCTTATAATAACTCACGATTAAGTAATGTTTAAGGTTGGGGCCTTATAGTTGGTATCAATGGATGGTTTAGATAACATTACGACATAGAAGTCTATTAAATTATTATCCAATTTTTTTTAAGGACAAATTGAAATGATATATAATTTGATGATTACCATGTTTCTTCATTTAAGACATGTTTCTTCAGAATGATTTTCCGTAGAGGAAATAGGAAAGCAGTGCTAGGAAGGCATACAGAAGGAAATGACCTTCCGAATCAGCATCCTGAGATGCTCGGAATTGGAACTAAACTGTTTATTGCAGTAATGGCGCAGTTGAATCAAGCGATAAATGGTGGTGGTATCCATGCACGAGATCAGGAAGATCAACTGAATATGAACATGTCAGTGGTGGAACATTTCATGAGGCAACATCCCCCATCATTTAGAGGATCATCTGACCATGTGCTAGCTGAAGGGTGGATTAATGCACTGGAGAATATTTTCAATGTCATGGGGTGTTCAGACAATCAAAATGTTAGTCTTGCAATTTACCGTTTGGAGGGTGAATCATATCAGTGGTGGTCGATGGTTAAAAATATCATGGATGCTGACGATATTGATGCTCTCGATTGGGATGAATTAAAAGGTATGTTTCTTGAGAAGTATTTTACTAAGGCTGTTTGACTTATGATGGAAGAACAATTCTTGGAATTGAGGCAAGAGGACGACTCAGTGGCTTCTTATGAAGAAAGGTTCACTTGATTGGCAAGGTATGCTCCAAATATTTTCCAAGACCTTGATAATAAAATCATTCATTTTTACTCAGGATTAAAGAAAAAATATCAAAGGGCATTGGCTTCTCGTGAGTTAAAAGTTATGAAAATATTGTTCGATGTGCTGAGAAGGTGGAAATGGAGTTTTCCGATGATAATGTTTTCTATAAAAACCAACAGAAGAAGAGACCGAGGTGGTAGGATAATGGGAATAATTCATCAAAAAGGTCTGATGGTAACAAAACTATGTTTTTAGTTTGTGAAAAATGTGTTAAAAATAATGTTGGGGAATATCTTTTGGATTCTGGAAAGTGTTACTGATGTGGTAATATGGGACATAAGGCCTGTGATTTCACTTGAAAAGATAAAGGGGATGGAAAGACCAAATTTGATTTACAGTTAGTGAAATGTTTCAAGTGCAATGAGATGGGTAACTATGAAAATGAGTGTCCGACAAAGACATCGAGTGATGGAAATTAGTTATACTACGAGATGGAAGGGGTGGTGAAATCCATTGAAACTACTTCAGTAGATGTTGGGCCATCAAATGAAGTGGTATCAGGTACATTGTTTGTTTTTTCAGATTATGTCAGTGTGTTGTTTGATTCAGGGTCTACACATTCCTTCATCTTTGAATACATTTCTAGTAAATTGGGAATACCATCTCAAGTAATGACACCTGAAATTGTGGTAAAAACACCTGGGCGACATGTTTAGGAAAAAATAATTTATAAGAATCTTCTTATTATTATCTGTGGAAAAAACATACTTGAAAACCTTTTTGTTTTACCTCTAGTAGAGTTTGATGTTATCCTAGGTATGGATTGGCTCTCTATTTACCATGCTATGATTGACTATAGAGATAAAGAAGTTTCTTTTCAGAAATACATTCAGTTTGTGTACAAGAATGAACCCTTACTGTTTATAACATATCAATAGGATGAAAAACATGTACTAGATGTAAATGATTGTTACCTTGCACATATTGTTGAAAACAAAGGAACTATTTAGATTAATGATGTGCTAGTGGTAAATGTGTTTCCTGATGTTTTTCCTAGATGATTTTCTAGAAATAATACCAGATCGGGAGGGTGAATTTACTATTGACTTAGTTCATGATGCTAATATAATTTCAAAACCCCCTTATGGAATTGCTCAAATTTAACATTTAGAGTTGAAGGAGCAATTGCAAGATTTATTAGAGAAATGTTTCATTCGACCTAGCACATCACCATGGGGTGCTGCTATTTTATTTGTTAAAAATAAAGATGGTTCAATGATACTTTTCATTGATTATAGATCCTTGAATAACATCACTGATAAGAATATATATCCTTTGCCTCATATCGATGATTTGTCTGATCAACTCCAGGGAGCTCAGTATTTTTCAAAGATTGACCTGAGATCGGGGTACCATCAGTTGAAGGTAAAGGAAGAAAATATTCCTAAGACCGTGTTTCATACAATATATGGCCATTATGAATTTGTAGTAATGCCTTTTGGGCTAACCAATGCACCTTCTGTATTCATGGACCTTATGAATAGAATTTTCCATGAGTTTTTTGATATGTTTGAGGTTGTTTTCATTAATGATATTTTGGTGTTTTCTAAAAGTAAAGAGGAGCATGAAAGGAATTTAAGGGTTATTTTTCAAACCTTAAAAGAAAAATTCTATGGGAAATTCAGCATGTATGAGTTTTGGTTGAAATTGTTTTTCCCTTGGTCATATTGTTTCTAAAGATGGGATAACTGTTGATCGTACAAAAACAAAGGCTGTGGAAGAATGGCCAAGACCAACAAATGTAACTGAGATTCATAGTTTTTTTGGTTTGGTAGGCTATTACCAATGGTTTGTCAAAAAAAATTCCCAGTTATCTAGTCCAATGACTAAGATAACTCGGAAGGGTGTTATGTTCATTTGGACAAAAGAATGTGATGATTTTTTTTAGGAACTGAAAATAAGATTGGTGAATGCTCCAGTTTTGGTTCTACCTTCTAGGAATGGGGAGTTTGTTATCTCCAGTGATGCTTCATTGAAAGGACTTGGTTGCGTCCTAACGCAGAATGATCAGGTAATTTCTTATTCATCACGACAGTTGAAAACTCATGAGGTAAATTACCCTACACATGATTTGGAAATATCTATTGTTGTTTTCGCTTTAAAAATTTGGAGGCATCAGTTGTATTGATTAATGTGTGAAATATATGCCGATCAAAAAACTATTAAAGTATATATTCAATCAGAAGGAATTGAACATGAGACCTAGGAAATGGGTAGAATAAATCAAGGATTATGATTGTATAATTCATTACCATCCGAGAAAAGAAAATAAAGTGTCTAATGCTTTTATTTGAAAAAGTAATGCTTCATTAACAATGTTGAATTTGGAACATGTCCTTTGGTTAAGGATTTGATGAACATTTTCATAGAAGTTATTGGTGCAGGATGTTCTTCTGTTTTGATTCTGGTATCAGGGAAATCTTCTCTATCAGACAGAATTAAGCAAGCACAGAAGCAAGACTATGAGTTACAGAAAATGGTAGAGATGGTTCAGAAAGGTATGTTGCCTGAATTCAACATTGATAATGATTGTGTTTTGAGATTTGGGAAGAGATTGTGTGTGATTATTGATTCCCATTTGAAGACAGAGTTGTTATGTGAAGATCATAGTTCTCCGTTTTTAGTTCATCCAGGCAGTACTAATATGTATTGAGATCATGGGGAGTATTACTGGTGGAACCAAATGAAAAGAGATATTGCTTATTTTACTGTGAAGTGTTTGAATTGTCAACAGGATAAAGTAGAGCGGCAATTACTGAAAGTGATGCTTCATCCTTTACCAATACCAGAGTGAAATGGGAGAATATATCCATGGTCATCATTGTGGGATTACCGAAAACACCTCGTGGTAATAATTAAATCTGTGTTATTGTTGATCGCTTGACTAAATTTTCTCATTTCCTTGCTATACGAGATGATTTTTCCCTCGATCAATTATCCTTTTTGAATCTTAAATAGATAGTCAGGTTAATGGAGTTCCTCTATCCATTGAATCTGATCAAGATCCTAGGTTCACTTATAACTTTTGAAAAAGGCCTTCAGAAGTCATTGGGTACTGAATTAAATTTTAGTACAACTTTTCATCCTCAATCAGATGAGATCTTAGAACGAACAATTCATTCTTTGGAGGATATGCAACGTTCTTGTTCGATGAATTATCAGGGAAGTTGCAATCAACATGTTTATTTGGTTGAGTTTTATTATAATAACAGTTTTCATTCCAGAATACATATGGCACCATTTGAGGGATTATATGGGAATCAGTGTCAAACTCCAGCTTTCTGGGATGAAGTGGGTGAAAGGAAGTTGATGGGACTATAATTGATAGAAGAGTTGGCATAAAAAGATTAGATGATACAGAAACACATGAGCACAGCTCAGAGAGGGCAGAAAAGTTATGCGGACACCATGAGGAAGGATCTCTCTTTTGAGGTAGGCGATCATGTTTTTCTCAAAGTATCACCAATGGAAAAGTGTGATGTGATATGGTAAGAAAGGAAAGACGAGTACAAGGTTCATTAGACCATATGAAATTCGGGAGAGAGATGGATTAGTTGCATACTGAGTGGTTTACCTCTGAGTTTATCCCAGGTACACAATGTTTTTCATGTTTCAATGTTAAGGAAGTACATGACAGATCCATCTCATGTTTTGAGTCCAGAGGTAGTTCATCTCAAAAAGAATATATCTTATGAGGAACAACCGGTCCAGATTCTTGACCACAGGCAGAAAGTATTGTAGAATAATGTGATTTATCAGGTAATTTTTTTGTGGAAAAACCACATGATTGAAGAGGCAACATGATAATCTAAGAATACAATGAGAGATAAATACCCCCACTTATTCAATGAATGAATAAATTGCGGGGACACAATTTTCTAAAGGGGGGAAGGATGTAACATCCCAAGTAAGTAATGAATAATAGAATTTATTATATATTTCTATTTATTAATTAGATAGTATTTTAGAGGATTAAAATGATATGAAATCCAATCATAAGCATGTAATACACTAATATTTATAAAATATTGTTTTACTACATTTTGATTGAAAACCATTTTTAAATCAAACTTTTGACAATTTTAATAAGCTCTATTTTTTCAAATAAACTTATTCTTTATGACTGGGCATTTAAATTTACTTTGGTTAAATGTTTTTTATTTTTCTGACAATGTTCATTTTTTAATGAATAGTAGAAAATACTGCATTTTACATCAAAACTCCTTTTTCATCTAATTTAATTATATGGTTATATTATCTTTTTAATTTGTCTCAAAGTGTAATTAGAATATATTTTTACAATTTAATCCAATTTTGGTCATTATAATTAATTTTACTTTGGAATTGGGCATAAACAAGTGCAAAACGTTTCATAGATATTGTTTAAAAAAAACTCCGCTATTTGTTTTGATAACGGGTGTTATTTTTAAATTAATTATAGAAATTTCTATATTTTGTAATTTGGTAAAATGGATTCCATATTTGGAATCAGAAGGTCCAAATTATGTAATTAAGACTCTTGTTTTTTGGACATTATGAATAGTAACGACGATAATTATCTTTAATTATCATGATTAATTAGTAATCGGGTAGTTAAGGATAATAAAATGATATCATAATAATAACAAATGACCCCAAAATGTGTCCAAATGCTATTTTTTGTGTCATGTCCGACCATGGTATTCTTTGTGCCAATCTTAGGGACCCCATGGAATCACTTTTGGGTGAAAGTGACACTTTATCATTTTATTTTTAAATAATGGAGAATATCACTAAAGAATGTATCACCCGAGTAAAAAAACGTTAGTTTTGTCTGTGTAACTTATCTCTTAGACTATAAATATTAATTGTAAAGATAAAAATATTTCCTATATCTTAGTAATTTTTTTATAATTTTTAGACATTAAATAAATTAATTTATTTATGACCCTATGATGATGCAACGATTACCACATTAATTAACGATTTATATAAAATGAAACAATAATGTAAAATATAACACATACACTTGTAAAAGAGCTGTTGGATGAGTATATTATTAACCCTTATCCCCTTATCCTAGAAATATATCAATGTGGGATCTTTTAAATCTGATACTCATTTCAAAATAAAGTAACATTTTTGGACATTCCAAGAGTGCCTCTCCTCCCTCTTATAAAAGAACCCCACCTATACCTCTTTACCCACACATCTCAAGCCATTATCTTGGAAAAACTCTGATCATTTTATCTCTCCACATCTTTCTCTTCTTCCAAAAATCATTACCTTATGCAGAAAGCTCTTCAGGAAACCCTTTTGGTACAAACCAAGGGGAGTTACCCGATTTAAAAGCAACGTCTTCTCTAATGTTATTTTGTTTTATTGTGCTTCTCCAACCCCGTAAACTATTTTAATGCATTTATTTTGTAACAAAACCAGTATATTGAATATAATAAGATTTTTTTAATAAGAATTATTCGAGAAAAACATACACACACCTCCGTCTAATGGTTAAAGAACATACTATTTCTGTGGATGGTGAATTTATGCCTCATGAAATGATGATTGTTCAATCTTTTTTTAACACCTTTCATGGTGGCCATTAAGATGTCACTCTATTTATATATGATATATATAATGTTTATTATTTCCTTATGCTTCTTTATTTTTCAGTTATGGCATACCTTTATGGTTCCCATCATGGGTAAATGCGATATCTTCATTTTAGGAAGTGCAGACTACCGCCCCCTCAAAGTGATTTGATTCGTTAATGCCATATGTGGGTCGTATAAAGGATGGAGATAAATATATTATATATTATATTATACAGGAATTATAATATACCTTTATATCATTATGAATTCATTCCATTAAATACGAAATCGAAATGAAAGTAGCATTCATGCGTACGTACGGCTTACCGTCTCCATGAACAGTGCATTTCATTTCGTACCTCTAAATGATATGTAATATTATAAATGCCTATATATACAGGATATATATGATATATGTGATATCTACATCATGAATATAATTCTATATATAATGGATATTTTACCACATGAACAACTTGTAATTATAAGTAGTATATTTTTGACTCAAGTATCAATGATCGACAAAATGACTGTTATTAACTTAAATATTTACATAGTGTTCATAACATGGTAATAAATGATATAAAAGGAATAATGAACTTTAAAAAGGTTCTTAAGAAATTATAAATTAACTCATGTTTATTATTCAGGAGATTAAAGAACGATCGAGTCAAGTCGGACACGAGGTAAGGGGCTTCTTCTCAATCTCCATTCATTGAGGCATATTTTGATTTATACACAACTTTCATTTATATGGGGTATAAACCCCTTTTTAATTTTACTTTTATTAAAAAGGAAATATTTTTATACAAAGCATTTTACTAACAGATAAATGGAATGTTTTTGTCTTACGTATGCAGCGACAATGACTTCTCCGCCACAGTGACCATTATTTGAGTTTCAGCTTCCTCCACAAGCCATAACATTATTTTAATGAAAAATAAATACAATGTTTTAATTTTATTTTATTTTGGTATTGAAAATAGTTTTGATAATGTTATTATATCAATGCTTTGTATTGATATCTTGTGATTGAAATGTTGAAATTATATGTTTCCTTTATGCATGTTTTAGGTGGTACGATTATGTTATGGTTCTTGTGAATTGTTTATGAAGATGGGTGGTTCTGTGATAATCTAATGGAGGGTGAGCCCGATATAGCTCTCCAATGAATTGGGTAATGTGAAGGGGTTAAATGATAAGGTTTCACCGAAAAGATTTAGGGAATATACTGTGATGGGTATTTCAAACGTAACCATGAGGGTTACTCCCTACGTAAGAATGTTGTTAATGCATCATGTTACCTTTATGTCTGATGATTTCTGTGATTTATTCATGATTTTATGAGGTATGTTAAATTTCTTATGTTTTATTAGTAAAGTATTATTTCATTAATTCTTATGTATACAAGGACTAATGTTTTCATTTCGTACTATTATATCCCTTACTGAGATTTTTATGCTCATCCCATGTTTTTGAAATATTTGTCACAGGTCAATGGAAAAGTACATGATGTGATGATAGTGTCCAGGAATTGTCAAGAAAGAATCCATGTTTTATTTTAAATATTTCACATTTGATGATAAAAATTAATACTGTCTTTTATGTAACCATCTAGTTGAAATGTGGCATGAAATGCATGATTTATGATCTAATTCTTTAAAACTCTAAACCTGAAAAGATCCTCAATGTGTAATCTTGTAATAACTCAAGATTATGTAATGTTTAAGTCTGGGGTCTTACAATTATATTAACATATAAACATGTCAATATATTTTAGATCTTTTTGGGTTATTTTTTAATTATTAATGCATGAATGATGGTTGTTAGGGAATAAGTAAATAAGAAATATGTTTCTGAAGATAATTACCTTTACATAGATCAAACTCCTTTAAACCTCTTATTAAGGATCCTTGGGATGGTGTTTGGTGATGGAAAATAGATATATAAAATGGATAAGGATATAGGGAGGTATTTTTATGGGTTTTTGAAGGAAGGATCATTAGAAGGTGTGAAGAGGTAAGGGGAGCAGGTGGAATTTAATAATGGATGAAGGGTGACTTTTTTGTAAATACCCAAAACAATTCAATAATGGGAAATAATTATAATCCCATGTTCTGAAAATATTGATAATTAAAGGGGTGGAGGAGTTATATGGAAAATCTATATCTATAAAAAAACATGTTTGATAATTTTTTTTTCCATAATTTCTTAGCATCCGTATACATTTACCATTTTAGTTTTCACTACAGTAACATGCCTTTTTATCTATATAATTTATCTTCTAAAACTAGAAATAAAATGATCATTATTATATAATTTATACACACAATTTTTAAATATAAAATAAAACTTATTAAAAAAAATTTTGTGTGAGGAAAAAATTAAATTTAACACAAGTTCATTATATGAGAAGAACGCAGTTTTACCCTTCATCATAGTAACCACTTTTTTACTATTTAGATGTAAATATAATTATTATTAAAGAACCATTTTTTCATGAATGATAAATTTTTTATATTTCAAAACATATTCCAATGACATGGTTTATGATATGTTTTTTTTGCAATTTCAATGCATTTAATTAAAAAATACTTATTATTAAATAATAATAATTTAAATTTGGAAAGAATTCACTTAACCTGACTTTAATAAACATCAATACAAAGGTGGATTTGGAATATATTATTTCCAAACCTATGAATCATTCTATATATTTCTAAAAACATCTTGAAATAAAATAATATATTCAATTTATATTACTTCTAATATTTTTAGTTTCATTATTCAATTTTTTCTATCAAATAGATAATTTCATCATTTGCGTTTCTTAATATTTTAAAGTAATTATATTTTCACAAATAATTAAAAATAAATTTTCCTACTAAAATTAATTTCATTATTCCCAAAATTTAAATCAATATTAATTCCCATACTTATTTTTTCTGAATATGAAGACATGATTGAAATTTTAAAGAAATAGGATATAAATATGTCCTTAAAAAAGTAATTGTATAAGTGTTTAGAAATCATTATCTCTTATCTTTTTTGTTTATCAAGCTGTAAACCCATTTTACCATTAACCACAGTAATTTATTTTTACTATGTGTATTCATCATTTTCAACTAAAATTACTTTGAACATATGATAATATTTATTATGATCCCAAATATGGAGTCCATATTTCAAAATTAAATTCACATGTGTGGAATAATTTAATTTAAAGCTAAACATGAAAGTGCGATGAATTTCTTTTAAAGAATCCATTTTTTAAGAATAAGAAGAATTTATATTAACTCTATGAATAATAAAAATCTATATATGAATTGAAATTACTATTTTTATGTATATAAAAATTCATTTCATTATGAAAATTCCTCATTAGGGGTTGATTTAACTAATTAAAATGGAGAAATGTTGTCTACTTTAAATTTGTTTTCCAAAAATGTCTTTTTATCCGGAAAAAAATACTAAAATCTCGAATAAAGATAAATTAAATATAATTACATGGATTAAATAAAAATAAATAATATTCATGTTACATTAAATAAAATTTAATGAATAATGAGACTTTTTAATTAATATTTTTATTTAAAATAAATGAAATATTTTAAAACTATCTGTTTTTTTTCACAATTCAATAAAAAATCTATATTTTCCAAAAAAAAACTTTATATTTCCCCCTATGTTAATTTAGAACTGATCATTTCCAAAATTAAGTTAATTTTATAAAATAAGTTTTCTAATTTCTCTAGATTTTTTTTTAATATTTTCTCACAAAAAAATTAATAAATAACATTTTAGAAGAAAACATATTTTTGTTGAATAAAATTTCTCTTACAAAAATTTGACTGATTATCTATAATGAATTTCTTAATAAAATAATATTGTGTAATAAATTTATTTATATAATTTATAAATTTGATAATACTATTCATTCATTCTATTTTAACAGCTAGGTTATAATGGTTATATGTTTCGGAGTCCATTATGTATGCTGTTGCATTTCATATATAATATCAAACCTAATCTTCCTCTTCAGAAAACATAGCTTATAAGAAATCTTGTTAAAAGTTATCACCATGAACTCAATAAAACTGTATCATCCTTTATATTTATCCTTATGAACATACTCATTCCAAACCAAAGTTAGTGATAACACTTCCTGATGTAAAACTAAAGAACAACATGTCCCTAATAATATGTTGAATAAGTCATTGATTATGCGGGTATAAATCAATTTCTTGAATGTCGTAAAATTCAGGTGAGTGTAGTATGTTCGTCACCTCATGTTTCCATTCGTCTTTTATGAAAACAAAACTAGCCTACTTAAACAATCCCAACCCTAGTTACCCTGAAAAGGTAGAAATAGTATTATATTAGGATTGGTACAAGGGTTTTAATCCCAAATAAAATATTAGTTTCTTAGTTTTTTAGAATAAAATACATACATGATACTCATTTTACATTGTGAATAAAATATAAAACATAACAAAAAAAAATATGTGGCATCATTGAAACTAATTTAAATAATTCACCATCATATCATTATGAAATAAACATGATATTTGTTAGCTAAATTTCTAATTAATGTTACATATAGAATACAAAATTATTATTTTATATGGTATAATAAATATTGTAGGTTAAATAACCTGAAACACATTCATTTTAATACATAACATGAGTATAAAATGGATCCATTATAAATATCAATTTAATAATATCATCTATTATAATAGAAAAATTCTTAAATAAGTGAATGATTAATATTTTATGTTAATATATATGATATCATGTTTTCTATTTTGTTAACACCTTTTTCTAAGACAATTTAATTAATGTAAATGATTATATGAAAACACCCATTTAATTTCGCAAATTGATCTGTCTAATAAAACTAGGGATGTATAGAGGGTCCATTTTTTACTAAGCTCTACCCATAATTTCACTCCGAATTAATTACTTATAAATTTAATGATGAATTCAATTCATTAACAATATGTCTTATAAAAAATAAATATTGAGTAAAAGAACTCGGATTTATCAATATTTCTCTCTGTCAATCAAATTACACTCATAGTAAATATATGTATGTGAAAATTGTATATGGGTTAAAAATTAATCATATCCATGATACAAATAATATCTATATTTAAGGTAAATTCAATGTACAATGATTATAATAAATTTTATGTTTCATTATAAATTTAAATATCCAAAAAATTAATAAGTGGAGAGAGATAACCATCGATTCATCGGCTATTTTTGTTTTGTAATACAATATTTTCTATTAGATAAATAATGTAAAGGGAAGAAAAATAATATATTATTATTTAATTTAAGTGATTTATTTTAAAAATAACTATAAATTAGTTAAAGAGGGTAAATTTTTTAGAATGGTTAAAATTTTGGGGATGTTAGTTAAAGATTTATAACATAAAATACATTCTTTTTTACTTTTAGTAATAATTTTCAAAAGATGCATTTTTTTATCAAATATAATATTTTCCTATAAAAAATTTTCAAAAAGTCATGGATAACATGACTTTTCTATAATATACCATTTGAGTAACAAAATGGACTTCTTTTGAAGAATTATGAAAAATATTGATATCGAAGAAATACAACAAATTAAAAAGGAAATAAAAACATTTTTTATTTTAAAATTTTAATTTCATGATTCAAGTTACTAAGAGCATGAAATGTTGGAAAATTATTGTAATTTATTAAATATATAGATCATATAAAAATTAATATGGATTATAGAGGACAGATTATAGTATTTTTATAATGAAAAACAGCTATCCCAAAATAATGTTATATTGTTCAATAAATTCCTACCTTTAAAAAATTATTTATAACTCCCCGAAAGAATAAACATGAAATGAAACCATAAAAATAATTTATTCATAGTTATTCCTGACAATTATAGCAAGTTTTTAGTGTATACAATAGATATAAGTTAATAGATGTATAATAACCAATATGTTGTAATCTAGTGGAAATTGAGATGAAATTCCCACATGTCACACTTCCATTTAGTTGAACTAGATTTTATAATGTTTTTAAACATGTTATCTATTTCCTTCAGAACAAAATTCATATTTATAATTTTATTTATAATACCTTTATTACATCATATCTCATGTTCTTTAATGATATTTCATTATTACCACTATTTCATGTGTTAAATGATTTCGTTTCTCATTTTTGTTTTATCATGAATGTTCTAGTTATTATGGATAGGTTATGGTTACAAAACATCTCTAATTGTATTAATTTTATAAATATCATTTATATTGATTATATATCTGTTTATAATAATTCTTAATATTTGTACATGGAAAATGAATCAAATTGCTACAGGGATAGGGTTGGTCATGTGTATCCACGAGTGATGTAATCACATACATAATTTCTTAATGTGTACGAATTTAGATTATATATTGAATTTAAATAAAAAATATTATTTAATAAATATCATATATATTCATTGGTTTCATCATTATGATTGTCCTTGTGATTCAGTGGTGAAAACAAATTACATCGGTTTGCAAGGTGGAAGTCTATAGCACACATGAGTTTTGGTTTTATTTTACCTTTTAAAGACACGAATATGGATAAATATTATGAAATAAAAATTATAAAATCATATTATATGGTTTATAATATAGTTATTATATATTAATTTTTAAGACAATATTTAATTTTTCATATGTAAAAGTAAAAAAAGAATATTCTCTATGAAGACAATTGTGTTCCTTTAGAAGAACCTCCTTCTGATGTCTTATTAGACACCATAGCATTGGTATTTTTGGAATAAAATAGCTTATGTAAATATTATAATTATGTTGGGGAGAGATTTATTTATGGTATTGTAAATATAAATTTCTTTAGAGTTGTTTATAAGTTATGGGAGAATGTTCCCGTTTATAATGGATGTGAGTGGAAGACTTGTAATTATTCAATGCTTTTAAATAATGTAATGTTACATTCATAGAAATATGTAACTAGAATACATCATAATGAATTTGTATATTGGTAAGTAATAAATATAACCCGCCAATGGGGTTTCAATATGTGTTTCTTAAATTTTAACCCTTACCCTTAATGATTATCCCCTTACCCATTTTGACATGATCTTTAGTAATTAATTTCTTACTATTTTCACTATTCATTATGAAAGGAAATTAGTATGAAAAAGTCACTTAATATTAATTTTTATTATTAAAAATATATACTACTTTTTTCAAAAATAATTCTAATTCGTGTCATGATTTATTTTAAAACTAAAATTGCAATATGTGTCGACAAACAGGTTTTCCAGAAATACATTTTTCAAGAAAAAGTTGATCTAAAATTTATTATATTACCTGGACTCATCATTATATGGATTTAAATTCATATATTTAGGTTTATAATATATATATATATATATATATTGTAATTAATTGAATCATTATTAATCGCTATCTTGATTAACTAAAGTGGATATACATAATTCCCTTTTTAAGAAAACCATTATCTGAAAAATATCTATTTTTTACCAAAAATGATATTTTATTTATTTATATATGAATTATAGTATAAAATTATTACTTATACATATTAAAACACATTATTATAATAAATTTATGAATAATAAAATACTAAATTTTTAATTATTCATAAAATGCTATTTGAAAAGGAAAATTTTAAAATCTTGTTCTAGAGTTTTTTTTTAAAATAAAGTCCATAATTATTATCCATCCTATGAAATTATAATTTTTATGCCATAGAAACCTAAAATATTTGTTGGAATATATTTTTAATAAACTATAATGTTCAATAACTATAATTGAAACTCGAGTGTTACATTCTTCTCTCTGATAATAAATTTCAACAACAATATTTTCTGGGATATTACTTTCTATAAAAGTGAGGGTTGATATTATTATGAAAATGATCTAGTTACCACATTTATTCAAATATTTACTATATTATCTGAAGTAACTTAACTAAAATTCTTATACAATTCATAAATTATTTCTCTATAGTGTCCAAAACCTAGATGGGATCTTCATTGTACAATAAATCCAAATCCAATTTTATGTCATCAAAGGTGTGCACATTCATCGAGTCTGGAATGTACTAACTCAACCATGATATATGGAACACATAATTTTTTAATTTCAAAAATTTATTCCATATTTCTAATTCATTCAATAATTTGAAAAGGACCAAATGGTGATTTATTCATGGAAACTTGATCTCCCACATAAAATTACAAATATTTCATTATGTTATTAGAATATATATTATTTCTACAGCCAACATCATTTATATGATTCTAAATAGTACTGACCTTTTTCATTGTTTCCCCAAAATATTCTAGGACTAACTGTTTTAATTCCGAAATTTTTTCCCAACAATTTGGAATATAACATACCCTATAGTATAATCCATTATATTGTTTCATTTGAATACTTCAATGGAAAATGTTGTTATATGAGAACTATAACAAATGAAAATAATTACCCCACATACCATAAATGTCCTAAGATAATTTTCTCATCATGTATTGTAATTTTAAAATATTCATTTCACACTTTCAAACAGTTTTAGGATGGTAGAAGGTGCATAAAACTTTCTTTGTGTAAGGAGAATTATGACGACACTTCATGAATTTTGATTTAAATAAAGTACCATCATCAAAAAATGGAAATATGTTCATTGTTATTTCATAAAACATCATTAATATAGTTCCATGAAAGGAGTTGTATAGTTAATGGAAATATGGAAATTTGGTTAGGTGATAAACAATATACCATATTGCATCATTCATTATAGGTGTGTTTAATATTATTGTGAAACAATTCATAATAATTTAATCCCATTTCAATGTAGGAATGCATATAGGATTCATTACACCTCAACGATGTTTTCTCACAGGGTTCACTTATTGACAGACTTAGTATCTTGATACAGAATCAGTATTTTTGTGACTCATTTTATCCCAAAAATTTTATCCCTTCAAAATCTACATACATCATGGTTCTACCAGGTTAAATTGTGAAATTAGTTCTATGTGATTTATCCAACAATTCCTTTTTCATCACTAGTATAGATGTAACACATTGTAACATTCCAAATTTCAGAATTCGATCATCCCAAATGATGTTTTATAATTTTTATTATTATTTATAGCCTTAATATTATTTGAAAAATGCACTTCATATGATTGGAACAATTTTAACTTTTATAGTAAATATGTTTTCGTTGTCATTTATAAAAGGAGTTTTATTTACCCTTACATAATAATTATCATATCGAACATTACTAGATTTATATACATAGTATCTCTCTCAACGTTCATTTTTTAGGACTCCACTATCTTTCTTACTCAATGAGTCTACTACTTTATTTTCAATCCATGGGTGGGAAATTATTTAAAAATGATAATCATAGAGTAATTCGAACCATCTTATTTTACTCGAATTGATATATTTATATATAAAGTTTTATTTTATTTTTTTATAGTCTATTTAAATCTCAAATTTTTCACTATATAGATAATGTATCCATATATTTAAAAAATGATTATAGATTCCAACTCAAGTTAAATCATTGGATAGTTTTTCTTATAAGTATTAAACTACCAAGATGAATTAGGAATAACATTATCATTATATTAAATTATACAACCTAGTCCCTTCTTAAATACATCACTATATTAAAAAATCCATCATCTCATGATGGTAGAGTGAAAATTAGAGCATTGACCAATATTCACTTAATTTATTCAAAATAAATATTCTCATTAAAAATACCATATAATTTTAACCCCACTAAATTTAATCATGGATAACATCTTTTCCAATTGGAATATTTTTTTAAATAAATCATTGATAGAAACTTTCCAGCAATTGAAACTTTGTTCCTCTGTTATATTCATCAGTGTAGGTCATTATTTGAATACCTTTTTGTACAGAGTATGAACTATAATTCCATAAATATAGAAAATTTGTCCACGAAAATAAATTTCATCAATCCGTAATTCACACTTTCTAAATTTTTTATATAACCATTTTCTATTAAGAGTCTCAATAATATACACAAGGGATTTCCATTCTCCCAATATCTTTTAGAATACACCATGATGTAACAATGAAATAAACATTATTAATTTTCAAGATATTATTTAAATAATATATTCAATATGACCCTAGAAAATATTATTCATTGGTCAATACATATGGAATTACTATAAAATCGTAATTTCGATAACTTGTTTGAAATTATTTCTACTTATTATCTTCTATCTTTACTCACAACTGATGTTACCTGGAATGAATGTAAATCATTCCAAAATATGAAGCACCATGAATTTGATTGAATAATTAATTATTATGAGGCAGAGAATATTTTTTCTATATCAAAATAGAAAATTTTTATCTATAATCATTACAGATCTTCATGGATCCATATTTGTTTTTATGATAACTAATATGGGATCCCCAAGGTGAAACATAATTGTGTACAATTCTCTCATCCCAGAGTTTCCATAGATGTTTCTTCAAATCCACTAATTCCAAAAAGGCTAATCGTAAGTAATTTTTGGATATTGGTATTTTATTAGAGATTTAATGAATTGAAAACACAACTTCACACACTTCTACCACATCATGTAAAATCATGTTGTTATATATATGCATGGTGATTAGTCATAATTTGAGCAAAAATACCAAATATTGACAATATATCCATAACGTAAATGGTAGTTTTATTTTCTTTCTCAGCTTGTAAATTTCTTCATTGGATATGAGTATTAATACCAATACTTCTTACATAAAAAAGTTATAAATAGGGAAAAATAACCGATTTTTTCATGAAATTGTGCATAATATATCATTCTAAATATGAGGTAACTATTAATTACCATGGAAAATTTATGAATTATTACACATAGAATAATAAATAATGTTTCAATGAAAAAATCATTAAAAAATCAAATATTTCATAATGATTCGTAGATAAAATCAGAAATAACCCAAGAATAAAACCCCTGAGATACAAATCAGGTGCGATGTGAGGGAACACTCACCATGTAACATAATGATATACAATATATTTTAAAACAACTATTTTTATTTTTATTACCCTAGATTCATCTGTTCTAAAATCACAAACACTTATAGTTTCTTGATAGAGATGTATTTCTAGGAAAAAACACATAATAAAATCCATACAAAAAATTTATGATTTTATTCCAAAATTAAAAATATCCTTACATTCTATCATAGGTTTATGTTTCCTAATATATGGTTTCATAAATATAGTTACCAAGTCTTTTACTAATAATCCATTAACTCCAACTATAATAATCGTAAATCTAGTAACCTAGATCCAGTAGTAACATTATTACATAAGAATAGATACAAGGGTTCAAATACTTATGGAAAGATGAGTTTAGTTGTCTTGTAACACCATATATATATACATATTAACCATTTTAGATTGTGAATAAAGGATAAATAAATTTAATGGAAAAACATTTGATATTTTTGAACCCAATCAATCATTTCATTTTTATATCCCGCGGAAAGGGATCAAAATAAAGGTGACCTAAATTGATCAGTAAGAGTTATGTACATTAAATATTATGATTATTAGATGTGTAATAATCAATATATAAATTTAAATAACTGAAAACACATGTTATTTAATAAATAAATCAATCATTTAATGCATCCATATATAATATGAATGAAATAATATTATTGAGAATAATAACTAAATTCAAAATGAAGGAAATTATTAATATTTGATGTCATTATCTCAGCTAACATTATATCTATACCATAATTTCCTTGTTCTATGTAAATTTAATCGATGTGTTGTTATACACTAAAAAAACTATTTAGTATAGAAAACTAATTTTTCTCTTTATATCTATTGATACATCAGGTGGATATACATAACTCAGCCTCAACCTTCACTAAATATCCAATTCATTCCATATATAATGAATGATCAAATAAATTTATAAACAATATTCCTTATTAATAAATATATTTATTGACTAATTAATATGGATTATCAATATTTTCCCCAGAAAATAAAATTACATTCATAATAAAACACCATATATTGTTTTTGAGATAATCATAACCATGATTATAAGAATATAGATATTTAATATAAATGTAATGTATAATGATCATAAGAATGTTAATTTTTCAATGTAACATTATAAACAAAAAATTAATATGAAATAGTAGGATACAAATGGTTTATTACATGTGTAGGGGTTGTAATGAAACCTTGTCCTTTATAAGAATTATGAAAATAGAAGTGAAATATTAAAAATTAAGTTTAATTAAATAGTTTTCATTGTAAATTAATTCAATTTTTTAAGAATATAAATATATAAAAATAGTTATGTTTGGGGGATTAAATTATCAATATAAATGGTATAAAATATTTTTTGGTCATTTTTTAAAGAAAAAATAAATTGATCATTTGGAAAAATTATAAATATTAATTTAAATCCTTTAAAATGTCAAAAAAATAAATTCCAATAATAATAAATATGATTAATATAAATGATTTTTGTAAAATAATTTAAACAAATTATTGAATTGGAATAAAAATATATTAGAATATATGACAAACAAAATCAATTTTGATATTAATGTTTTGGTTTCTTTATTAAAGCACCCATGAGAGGAAATGTAATAAGAAAATATGAAAATTAATTAAATATTCAAAGGATATAAAAATATATTGAGTTTTATAGGGATAGGTTATAATTCCCCTTAAAATCAAATAAATGAAATCCTAGAAGTTCATATTGAAATTTTTCTTACCTCATTGGAAACTTATAAATTGAAACCCCGGGATGGAATAAACGTAAATTAAAACATTAATCATCAAGAATAAAATTTTTTCATATTAAATATAAAAAATTTGATTTATATAAACTATTCAATAATTAATAACTCTAATATTAAAAACATGTCTCAATTGAGTGTAAATGGAGAAGAATTATCTCACCTCACGCTTCAGTCTAGCTGAATGTTATTTATCCTCATGTATACTGGTTTTAATCATTTTGTTAATTTATTAGAAAACAATATTAATTTTTATCATATCATATATGATCTTATTATTACATATTATCACCTGTTGGTAAAAAAATATATCAAAACTTCTATTTTTTCAAGTGCCAACTACTTTGTTTTCTCATGCATATTTTGTTGTGCAATGTAACTCCATGTGATTTTAAAATTGGAACATCATTTTCAATAGCATATATGACATGAAATAACAAGACTAGAATAGATTATAACACACTTATAATTTATGATATAATTTTTTTTAAATAATTTCAATATATTATATTTTTTATGATTCAGGCCACACTAGGATTAAACACAACACGGTACACATTTAAAATATTATTGTTAAAACATGACCATTATTACATAGCGGTTAAGTTGGTAGGTATGAAAAAGAATGAAAAATTATGAAAATTATATTTTATTACACAAGTATAAAATAAATTTAATGGTTATCTATTGATTAAAAAAATATTCACTATTTTAAAGAAAATGTAATGTTTTCTATAAAACAATATTTTCTCCAAAACGCTGATTAATCAAAATTTGAACACGTAATTTAAAATTAATTTTTACACATATAAAAAATTTCTTTTAAAATTTAAACAATATTTTTTCAAATATAAATTTTAATATTATCTATGGTTTAATTTTTGAGGATGTTCTAAAGCGGTTTTAATATATAAATAGTGAAAAAAATGATTTTTTATTGAAAATTTCCTTTTAGATTAATGTATATAAATATGTTTAAATTATATTTAAATATGGGTTTATAGTAAATTTAATTATTTTAAATTAAAATTTAACTAATTTATTTCATTGAAATAAATTTCATATCTATTATGATATCAAACATTTTAAAATCATGAAATTTTTTTGTTAGAAAATACTTTTTTGTACGCACCGATGGGTTTAATATTATATTGAATTCGTAAATATATGTGAACATTATATGAAAAAAAATTAATAAATATGTTTTATCATAATTATATATATTATCTATTATGTACAAAAAAATTACCATAATGATTATTGGAAACTGTAAAAATCAATTACAACAGTTATGATAAAGATGGGTTTACCGGGGGTTTAACTGATAAGATAATGGTTAAAAATTAAATTAAACATGTAAAAACCCCATTAGATGATTTTTTTACCTTATATCCTATAATGTTTAATAATGTCCCATTTTTAGTATTTTAGCTTCATAAAAATATGGGGATCAATTTTTCTTTTCCCAATTTTATTTATATCCTTTCCCCCACTTATTAAAGGCCACTCAATATTCCCTCTACTTCACACATTGAAAACCCTTTATTTAGAAAATACCTTCCCAAATATATTCTTTAAATACCTAAACACATCCTATAGACCATTTTATATTATTAAATCCTCTTATGAAGGAAATAGTTATAAACCTATAGAAAAATTCTAAAGAATTGGTAAAATTATTAAACTTGTCTATTGATTTATTTCTTCTTCTACATCCATCAAAAATAATTTAAATATGATGATATAATAAAAAAACATATATATATAATATAATAATATTTTATTAGGATAATTTCCTAACTTATTTCAATATCTAATTCAATCAACTCGGAAACAAAATCGTTGATCTTATTTGTGTTGGGTACCAACTCAGGCACCGATGTAGCTCAGTTTCATTCAACACTTCTGATGGCTAGATAAAAGTTGGATTTAACATAATTTTATTATTTTTATAAAAATAATTTAATTATATTTTTATAATATCTCAAATACTTTCTTACATTCCATTTTTGGGGGGATATTATAACATCATTCATGTGTACACTAGACTACCACCTCATAAAGAGATCAGATTAATTTTTTACACGTATAATTGAAAGTAATAATGATAATATTATAAATTTACGTGATATTTATGTTCTTTATATAATTATGAAAATATAATATCACATAAAACTTTTTACCTACCAATCCTTTGGGAAAACAACAACGTCTATCATTCCCATATGTGGACTATAGCATCTAGGTAGCGATGTGAAATGTTTTAGATATTATTTTTACCTGAATATAAATATTGATTAATTTATTTATATAAATTATATTCATAAATAAAAAAAATTCTTTAAATTTTAATTAATATTTTTCTTTTAGTCATCCCATCTATCAATAAAATTGAATCATTGTTCATGTATATGTATATCATGTCCTCTCTATGAATGTTATAATGAAATTTCTATAATTATATTTTATATATTGATATAAATAAAAATATAGTGAATATATATGATATTTATATAAATTATAAAATTATGGAGATTATGTAACCATGATTAATATTAGGGGACAAAAATTAACAAATTGAATCATAAATGAAAATCGAAGAAATTGTTACCTAAAATAGTGATTTTAACAATAAATTGTTGATAAGAATGTCATAAAATACTATAATTAAATCATATATGGTATGATATATATGATTATGTTTATTTATTATATTTACAATAACCCTATATTTTTTATTCTGGTGGTTTAGAGACATATGAATGATGTCAAACTTAAGATAATGGTTTTCTCATCTCACTTTTACTTCTGTCTCACATATTCCATATTCGACACTTCTTCCATTGTATGGGGTAGATAATGAATGTTTTTATATTTTATTGTCATAAATATATTTATTATAATGGTATTTAATGTTTCAATTTATTATTATTTATTTAATGGGGCTTATAATTTATATTTTTCAAAGGTTGTATGGGTTTATTTCACACTCTCATCATAATTCAATAATGTTTATGATTATGTACCTTTTGGAGTAATTGTTTTTTAATTCTATCATAAACCGAATATATTTTAATCTCCTTAGTTTATTTATGAACATTTAATATATTGTTAAAATGTTAAATCTTTTTTCATAAAATAAATAAGAAAATGTTTTTTATAAAATTTTAATACATTTCTCTCTTCACCTGAAAATATTTTATCTTATAAAAACAATGTTTTCATTATTATTTTTCAAAAAATGTTTTTAAAATTATAAAAAAAATATTTTACAATGAAAATTTTCCAAATATTTTTCCATTTTAAAGAATGTTTTCAAATGAATCATCATGTTATTTTCCAAACAAAAATTATTTGTATTTTACAAAAAAAGTTAGTTGAACAATTTTTTTAACTTGTTAACCATGAAAAACAATTTCCTCCCACATAACCAATCTATGTCTTAAATATTTATTTACAATTTTATAAGGGTTATTTTAAAATATAAATATTTTAAAAATACTTTTTAACTTTTTGTTTTTTAAAATATTTTCTAAATGAAAACATTATTTTCCTAAAAACAATTTTTATTGACATGTTTATGGTATTTATATTCTTAAATAAATTAAATAAATTGTTTTAATTATTATCCACTGGTGTAAAGTTGTGTTAATATCATCCTTATTATTTATTTTTATGTCTTTTGTTTATTTTTACTAAGCATGTAAAATTTTATTACCATTCACGATATCACTTTGAATGGTATATGATTATGTTAATTGATTGTGGTAAGGATAACATTCCTTATATTGTTTATTGATAAGAATGTTTGTGATGATTATGTTTCATACATTTCATAAGATAAATGAATTATAATTAGTAAGGTATGGGTGTGAAGATAATTTTAATAGCTCATTGATGCATCAACTGGTCTCATGAGAAAATCTGTTGGAAAAATCATACACGGTTATTTCTACAAATTTCTACTCTCTTGTGAGATCAATTTAGAGTAGTTTATAGAGGTAAAAATATGAATTCCCTTATTATTAGATTAGTTAATTATTTATAAGTGATTATCCAATTACTTATAATATCCATCGATAAATTTCAAGGTCAAGTGATTATTGAAATCGCATTATTTGATCATAATTCATTACTAGAATATTCTATTTTAGTTATCATTTAAATTTAATGTGTTTTAGTTATTTAACATTCCATATTGATTAAAAATATTTTTTAATTATATATTCCACATTATTCTTACCGTTACTCAAAATCTAAGAACACCCCTTTATTATATTTTTTTCTATAGGATAACAGGATGTGTTTGTAATAGATATAGAGGGAAATTATTATTATATGAATAATTAAATTATCAAACAAAACGCATTTTTTATTTTATGTATTCAAATGTATGAAAAATTCATGTATATATCAATTTTAACAATACTAATAAACTATTCGTTACACCGCGATGTGATTCATTGTATCATTTGCCAATATATTATTGTAACCACTGACATTGGGTTACTTGGGTTAGGGTATTTATAGTTTCAATTAGAGAAATCATAGTAGACACCTCAATTACTAGATTTTGGAAAACTATTCTAGGGAATATACCACTGTAACATACATTATCTATAAGTCTATGAATAGAATAAAATCTTAATATTTTGTTATGGTAGAGATTATTTGGTTTTCCTAAAAATATAACCATGTATTAATACTATATGTGGATGTGGTTATGGAATAGATCTTCCTAGTGATGATAACTTCAAAAGGGGTCATTGGATGACCTAAATAAATACCTAGTTCACAACAAATGACCATAACGCACCCCAATTTTGACATTCTCGATGGTTATCCATCAATTATTTTTAAATTTTCATTAAGACCATTACAAATAATTTCAAAATGTTTTTTATGATTTGTAAAAATTACCAAATAAAATATTATTATGATTATGAGGTTAACCATGAAAAAATCATTCAATTTATGTTAAGTGTTTATCTGGTTTTGTGATTAAAAATTATGATATATAATGTTATTATTTAATCTACTATGTTAAATTTTTTAGAAATGGAACATAGCCAAAGGAATGGGAACGATATCGATGAATATAATCTAAAGAGTTAGAACTATCATTTCTATAATTGGATTAATAAAACATTTTTAATGGAACATGAATCCCAAAAATACTTATCATATAAGGATATTTTATTATGTGATATCATAAAAAATAATTATTTCTGTAAGAAAAATACAATAAAATAGAATTAATAGAATAATAGGATGTTTGAGTAAAATATATACAAATGGATGGTGGGAATAAATATTTTCCCAATATGATAATATTGGAAATAAATATTCTGGTATATTTATGAAGGGATTGGATTTTTTCTATAATTTTGAATATAAATTTCCCCATTATCATTATTTAATGGTTAAAAAAGAAGTATATTGTGTTCATAATATTACCTTTATGGATATGGGTCACTATGAAAATCAATTCCCTAAGATTCAAGGTAATATTCATTAAAAGAAGTTAAGGGGTCAAGGTAAATATTATGTTATTTCAACTTCTAAAGAGGAATGATTAAATTAATTCTATATTTTTATTCAAGAATTATGTTATAAGAGTATTATATCAATAATATTTTGGTTACAAGAAATATAAAATGTATAAGGACTATATTACAACCCTTTTTCTATAAGGACATGTGAGCATATATAACATAATATAGATGAATAAGACAAGTTTTTCCATGGAAAGTTTAACTTCATAGAAAACACATGATTGGGGTAATAAAAATATAAATATGTGATAAATGATGAGATAATAGTGATATAGAAATGTTTATATGATAATATTGGGGTCCATGAAATTGGTTAGTGATTTGATGGTCTATGTTGTCTTTTAAGGAGTTCAATTTAGATTTATATTTTTGAAATATATTCCATAATTTGTGATTATGAATTTAAAAGTATAAGTATTTTGATTAATTTTTAATGGTGATTATTTTATTCACATATTAGGAATTTAATATTAATATATATAATAATCATTTAGTTGAATATAATTTTATGTTGATTGTGGAAATTTAGTGACATCCCTTCTAAATATTTGGACATGGAATTTGGTATGATAATCTTTAAATTTTTCTTGTGGTTAACTATTTATAGAATGAATTAGGTTAATGTTTTTGTTTTATTGGATAACATATTACTTCCATATTGGTTTTGGAAAATTTTTATAGGTATGTAGAAAGAGTTTTTTGTCTTTTATAAACTCCATGGTATATTAAAAGATAATTATTGTATTTTAGAGATACAAAATTAATTTTTGGATATTCATTTCTCAAAGTAACAATTTAACTATAAATCTATTTAAGAAAAAAAAGATAAAATGTATAGACCCAAAGCATGACATACATGGACATTACATTACTTTTGCGGAATACTTAATAAATAACAAACACAGACACACAAGGACCGTAATAGTTTATTTTCTATGGAAACTTGGAATTTAATCTTCTAATCATGGTGAAAGATCTTCAACGCTTCCCATAAAGATCTTCCACTTTTTCTTTTATTACCTAAAACCTTTCTTTAAATCATGAGGAATAGAAAACATATAAAGGGTGATCTCAAATGCTCAGTAAGGGTAAGTATAGAGAACATAAAACAATCCATAAACATTCAAATGCAAAAACTTGACCATAAAATATAAACATCAATATCATGGGAAAAGACATAAATCATGTAAGTACATAAGGCATATATCATAATGGAACATAAACCGTGATAAAATATAATGGGAATGAAACATGTAACTGTGGAAACCATTCACCACATGTTATGATTTCTATAGTATCCAAGGAATTACTGCCAAGACCATCTTAGTGGACAAAGTCCCTACCTGAATTGAGCTCACTCCTCATTCCAGTCCTGTATTACTGAACCAGATTAACTTAACTTTCCATCCATGTCTATATCATGAGATATAAATCATTACCCAATGCATTTGAGGGAGATATAGGTCCCCCTCATCTCATAATGAAATCATTTTACTTTTGAACAAAAATAAACATAAAACATTCATCATAACCCAAAGAATAAAATGGGTTTCATAAACATCATCCCATCATCACATAATCCATATAAAAGAAATGGATATAATTTCATAATAAGAAAATTGAAACCATGTAAATCATAGAGACATTATACTTGATACATACACATATGAAATAATCTCATCTTAGATGGAAAAATGATTTTGATAAAAAACTTGAAATGAATTCTTGAGAAAAATATCCTTTCTTCTTCAAAATCATTTTATTTCAAAAAATTCCATGAAATTTTAAAAAAATGTATTTTGTTGAAAATAGTCATAAAATATTGTAGAGTAAGCTTCATGAAAATGATGCGTTATGAAACCGTAAAAATCTATTCATGCCGAATAAGTTAAAAATAACATTCTTCTCGTACTTTTGTCGGAAAAGTCAAAAAGTACCTTGTATGGTAAAAAAAGAAAGATTCCTTCCATTCAATGTGGTAAAAGTAAAAAAAAGGGTATGATTGAATTTAAAAATACATTTTAGAGATGTAAACATTTTATGAAAACATTTTGAGAACATATGGACATGGATAATAAAAATAACCCCAGTAAATACTTACGAATAAACAATCTCGGATAAGAATGAGATTGGAATAATTATCCCTTACCATAGGTATGATATGCTTTGTATGTATCCGAACCTCCTGTATAATGATTTAAATAATGTCATTGACTTATTATAGAATCATATTCATTGTTATGATATCATATATTGTTCACTTATCACATTATATTACCCGTTCTTTTGTAAATTTCATGTTAAAGCAGCGTTTTGGGTAAAACGTTTTATTTATCGTACGTACATGGACTTGTTATTCTTGATATTATTACTACTTATATCATGATTTAATTAATTTAATAATGTAAATAATGACATATATATCATATTTATTCAGTATATATATAATATATAGATAAATGAAATGAAATAATCCGTTCATGGAGACGGTACACCGTATGTATGCATGAACACTGTTTTCTTTTCCTTGTTGACTTGAATGGAAGTAAGTAGATGAAATATATATATGTGTGTGTATAAATAAATCCATTAGCTTAATTATTTCATATATTTCATTATTATTCATTATATATAATTCATAATCATTCTTGAATGGTTAATAATGGAAAATGAATCTCATCGTGTCCGTGGATACGGTAGTCCGTACGTACGCACGAGTGATGATATCATTCCCATGATCGTGGAATTGTATTGAAGTGTATGTATAATATTAAAGAATAAATATCATTTTACAATAACCATATATAGTTATTTATTTCAACCATTATACCCATCCATGTAAGGTGGTGGTTGAAAATAGATTACACCACGGCGTGGAGACGGTATTCTGTACGTACGCACGCGCGGTGATTTCGTTTTCTGTAGGATGGATAGATGGTGAAATAGGATTGTTTAATACTTATAATAACATATTAGTATATTAGTGAAACTTATGTTATTACATCATAATTAAACAACTATATAATAATAAGTAGAAGAATAAATAAGGTTGAAAGAATCAGTAACAGACATTACCTCTTTTTTGAAGAACCACTTCTTAAACTCCTGTTAGGGCACTAAAAATGGTATTTGAAGAAGACCAGGACCTCTAGGATGTTTCTAGAAAAGTGGAGATGATAAATGGGCAGGTTTTGGCAGACCTTAAAGGTTCAAAAGGGTGTAAAGAGAAGAGGGAAGGGGTGCTATTTTATAAGGGAAGAGAGGGGAACCTTTGGAAAAACTAAAAATATTATTTTATTATAAAGTCATATTCGGTTTTTAATAGCTCCAAATTAATTTATTTATAAGATAAGGTGGGTATGGGTCAAAATAATCTCATCCAATAGAATTTAGACATGTTTAGAGTTCTATATTAACCTTATCATTTATATTTAACTTTAAGTTAAATAATTTTACTTTTACTGGGTCTTCTTGTTTTATTACACTATAAGGTAAATAAACTTACTATAATAAGCCAAACGAACTCCAAGTAGTTTATTATTAATATATATAACCTTATATAATTCATTTTTATGAACCTTATATTCTTAAAAATAAAATAACAATTAATTATATAATATTTCTTTAAAAACTATTTTATGTCAATTTTGACACTATTTGGTACTTGATTTTTGTGAAAATTATAACAGAATGATTAGTTAGAAAAAAATTATTTAAATCAATACTAAAATGTCATATTAACCTAGAAAATTAGTTTAATTCATGAAAAGTCCCAAATTACATTTATTTGGGTATTTATAACATCAATTATGTCAATATATCATTAATAAGATAATTACTGCATCATCATTGTGTCATAAATAAATTATATTATTTAATGTCTAAAAATTATAAATAAAATAAAATTATGTAGGAAATATTTTTATATTTCTAATGAATATTTATAGCCGAATTTATCTTATGTATACTCCTATATTAAAAATGTTTTAGTTATTACACTTTAATTTTAACTATTTTAACTATTCTTTAAATAAAACAATGTTAAATGTCCTAATCTAATCCACGTAATCCTAAATGGTCATATTTTATTCTTAAGGCTGTTTTTGGTCGAATTAAACTTATAGAATAGAATTAATACATGTGTTAGTGTAATAATAATATCATTTTACCCTTAATTACCCTATTTACTTTCAACCGTGGTAAAACAAAGTAAAAAGTTACAATTCACCAAAAATTATTTTCATCTCATTGAACCAAATTTTAGCCATTGATAGTAATCGTGTCTCTCGGATTTTAGAAATTCCACTCACAGAAGCGGTAAAATTATTTTTTATATAAATTTGCAAATTATCCTAGGAGGTGGGTAAAAGACGGTAAAAAGTTCAATAAAATTTTTATACGTATAAAATTATTATAAAATTACTCCAATGAATTACATTGAACTTATATAGGTGTTATGTATCAATTTTGACCTAAAATAAATTTAAAAAAATAAATAATTAATTAAATAAAATTTTGGTTTTTAAATAGTAACCCAGTGTTTTCACTATTCATCAAAAATTGAAAGTCTTCAGAAAAATACCAAAATTTCACTCGAGGCTAGTTTCGATATTCCAAATCCAAAAATTAATTCCATTTCTAAAGATAAAATTTATAAAATTTTAAAAAATTGGTATTACTATTCATAACTGCTAGTTTATATAACATATCGTTGTTTAGTGAAACTCGGTATTGCGTACAACACACGCTATTATGGAAGGTCGTGATTGCATGTAATACAAGCCAAGTATGGAATGCGTCTATTGCAAGATCCTTTTGTTTTAGAGTACAACAAAAGACATCAATAAAATTAAAAAAAATATTTTTCCTAAAATCTCGGGGTGTTACATTCTACCCCTCTTAAAAAGAATTTCTCCCTCGAAATTCATTGGGGTTATAAATGGTATACTACTCGAAAGTTTCTTTAATAGAAACCCACATCATAAAAATGAATAACAAACCCAATATTTAAAAAATAAAGTATGAAACGTAACAGTTACCCAAATTAACTAATCACTGGGTTTCCACTTAGGAGAACATAGGTGAAAATATGGATATGGAAGAGAAATCTAATTGTCATGTTCTGATAGAGAGTGGTAGAGAACATGGCTATGAAAAATCCAACGATCACAAAACCATAATTTTTTGATGATCTAGGGTACCATCTGATTCATCGGATATAAGGGCACTAGAACAACATTTTTGGTTTTCAAGATCATTTCTGAAAAGTTAAAGAAATTGGAATTAGACGAAATACATTCATGATTTTGGTATAGTCTCACCGTTGGTCATTCCTTGGACAATTTCCACTCCATATCTTAAAGAAATGAAGTTGAATTTGTCATTAGTAAAGTGTTAGTAGATCATGTGATAGAATGGTGGGTCATTCCATCTATCTCAAACAAAAGGTTAGAAAAATTTATCAAAAATACATAAGTCCATCAATAGTGAGATTAATCATATATGGTTCCTAAAATGGACTTATACTTCATATATCATATTTCATAATATAATAATACTAGTTTCTACTAAACAAGGACTTCCTATAGGCCAGTGGTAGGTGATAAAGGCATGTCGCACTTCAGTTGTGGGTTCGATTCCCACAACCTTGTCCGAAGCGACAGGTTGTCGCCCGTCCTGCTGGTTGTCTTTTTTCTAAAACTACATTATTATAAAATTCCATAAATAATATCGAAACAAAATTATATCCTTAAACAAGTCTATCTGATGTCCAAAATAATCCATTCCAACCTTTACTCTTATCTAAAATACTTTTTTCCAATCTCACAGTGTAATGAAAATGATTACTCGAGAGTTCACATAACTAGTACATGAATACCATAATTTATCCCCCATATATCATACAATATATCTTTTTGGTCACATTCCAAACATTCGAAGGCCTTAATCATGTATTCTCTTGAAAAATGAATACCCATTGAACCTTTGTGAAAGCATTAATGATGTCAAAAGTTAACTCTTTCCACATACAAAAATCCAAATATTCTATATACTCAAACCATGATACCACTTAGTTTTTATATCAATCATGATCTCATGAATACTATAAACAATTTATTTTCTCCTTATCCCTTTATTATGCGCATATCATCTGCTTTACAAAATATTTGAATCACATTTCATGGTTACCGGTACCTTATTCTTATAGAAAACCACAATGGACCAATACACAGATATTTCAAAATTCCACGATACTGTAAATGAGATTCCTTGATAATATTTTGAAATCCTGTTACATAAACACTTAATCATTACACAACATCATTTTCATACTCAACATCACAAATAGTGATCACATGTGACTTCCCTTTATCCTTTTCCTTAAGAGTTTTCTCACGTTGATCATCATTAATCCTTGGATTAGGGAATTGATTAGCATAATGCCCCATTTCCTTGTACATAAAGCATTGAAGTGTTGGTGGTGCGTTCTCTATAGCCTTTTCTTTATTCACATAATTGGAAACACTTTTTACATTACTTCGACACTCAGCTCCTCGATGACCTTCTTTACCACACTTAAAACATTTTCTAGTCCCTTTAAGACAACATCCAACAAGCTTCTTTCCACACTTTGAGTATAACGAAACATTTATCTTCATTTCACCATTATTTTGAGATCTCTCCTTGAACTCCATCTTTCGTTTCTTGTCCAAACCATGAGATGGATATTTAACACCATCTTCTATTTCTACCTTGATAGCACAACACATAATTTCTTCTTAGCTATTGATTTCTCCAATAGCTAATGCCCTTCAAAGACTTGGTTTTAAGACACTGAAGAATCGATCAACTTTACTTTCAGCTTGGATGATAAAGCCGGAAGCATACCTTGCAAGCCTTGTGAAATTCGCTTTGTATATACCAAAAGATTCATCATCATTTTGGTTATGCTCAAGGAAATCCTTTTTCATCTTTGTTCAATGAATACGAGGGATGTACTTATTGAAAAATATTTCCTTGAACTCGTCTCATTCCATGAACTCAATTTCTTCTCATTGCCTCGTATTCTTGATAAGATTCCACCATTGATCAGCATCACCTTCCAAACTATATACTGCTAAGATGAATTTATCATGCTCGGAACATTGTTGAACTGAAAATATCTTTTCAGTAGTACTGATCCATTGTTCATCAACTAATGGATCAGTAGACCCGCTGAATGAAGGTGGACGTTGCCTCTTGAAGGATTCAACAGAATATTGCTCCTTTCTCTGCTCATTTGGAAGTCCAGAATGATTCATAGCTTCAATATGTATATCAATAAGATTTTTCACTCCATATCCCATAATATTTGGTTTCTTGGGAGGACAATCATTACATTGTCCATTACATTGATCAACACGGTTTTTTCGGGTTCCATCCATCATCTAAAACCCAAAAAGAATAGTGTGAGAGGAAAATATCATGATAGGGAAACCAACATAATAAAGGGGGAGTACCTTCAATATCTAACATCTTAGGTTTAATTATAATATCGTTACCATAGTTATAGGACTATAACCTATAATTATACTTAACCTTAGGGACATCCCTAGACATACCTTATATATATCTCTAGGGATCTCACTAATGTTTTCGCATCCGAGTTTCCAAAGCCTGACTAAACTATTCCTCTAATACCAAAGGTAGAGACCCAAATCATGACATACATGGACATTAAATTACTTTTGAAAAATAATTAATACATAACAAACAAAGACACACAAGGATCGTAATAGTTTAGTGTCTTTGAAAACTCAGAATTTAATCTTCTAATCGTGGTGAAAGATCTTCAACATCTCCCATAAAGATCTTCTCTTTTTTTCTTACCTAAAACCTTTCTTTAAATCCTGAGGGAAAGAAAACATATAAAGTGTGAGCTCAAAGTCTCAGTAAGGGTAAGAATAGAGAACATAAAACAATCCATAAACATTCGATTGAAAAAACATGAACATAAAATCTAAACATCAAAATCAGGATCAAAGACATAAACAGTGGAAGTACATAAGGCATATATCATAATGGAATATCAACCATGATAAAATAAAATGGGAATAAAACATGTAATTATCGCAACCATTCAGAACTTGTTATTATTTCCATAGTATAAAAGGCATTACTACCAAGACCATCTTAGTGGACAAAGTCCCTTTCTGAATCGAGTTCACTCCGTGTTCCAGTCTTTATTACTGAACCAGATTAAATTATTGTTCTAGCCATGTCTATATCATGAGATATAAATCATTACCCAATGCATTGGGAGGAGATATAGGACCCACCTATCTCATAATGAAATGATTCTTACTTGTTCCACAAAATAGACATAAAACATTCATCATAACCCAAAAATAAAATGGGTTTCATAAATATCAACCCATCATCAAATAATCCATATAAAAGAAATGGATATCATTTCATAATAAGAAAAGTGAAACCATGTAAATCATAGAGATATTATACTTGAAACATACACATACGAAATAATGTCATCTTATATGGAAAAATGGTTTTGATAAAACACTTGAAATAAATTCTTGAGGAAAGTATCCTTTCTTCTTCAAAATCATTTTCTTTTCACATAATGCCAGGCACTATTAAAAAAAATATTTTGTTGAAAATATTCATAAAATCTTGTAGAGTAAGATTCATTAAAATTAGGTGTTATGAAACCGTAAAAATACATTCATGCCATATATGTTAAAAATAACATTCTTCTCGTACTTTTGTCGGAAAAGTCAAAATGTACCTCGTATGGTAAAAAAAGAAAGATTCCTTCCATACGATGTGGTAAAAGTAAAAAAATGGTAAGAATGACTTTAAACATACATGGAAGAGAAGTAAACATTTTATGAAAACATTTTTAGAACACATGGACAAGGATAATAAACATAACCCTAGTAAATACTTACGAATATACATTCTCGAATAAGAATGAGATTGGAATAATTATCCCCTACCTTAAGTCTGATATGCTTCGTACGTAACCGAAACTCCAGTATAATGATTTAAATAATTTCATTTACTTATTATAGAATCATATTCATTGTTATGATATCATATATGATTCACTTATGACTTTATAATACCCGTTCTTTTGTAAATTTCATGTTAATGCAGCGTTTTGGGTAAAACGTTTTATTTATCGTACGTGTTTGGACATGTTATTATGGATATTATTACTACTTATAGAATGATTTAATTACATCCAGAATGTAAATCATGCTATATATATCATATATATTCAGTATTAATATAATATATAGATAAATGAAATGAAATACATCATTCATGGAGACGGTAGGCAATATGAATGCATGAATGGTGTTTTCTTTTCCTTATTGACTTGAATGGAAGTAAGTAGATGAAATATATATATATACGTATACATAAATACAATAGCTTCATAATTTCATATATTTCATTATTTTTCATTATATATACTTTATAATCATTATTTACTGGTTAATCATTGAAAATAAATCTCAACGCGTTCGTGGAGACGGTAGTCCGTACGTACGCATGAGTGATGATATCATTCCCATGATCATATAATTATATTGAAGTGTATGTATAATATTACAGAACAAATATCATTTTACAATAAACATATATATTTATTTATTTAAACGATTATACCCATCCATGTAAGGTGGTGGTGGAAAATAGATTACACCACAGCGTAGAGACGGTATTTCGTACTTACACACGCGCGGTGATTTCTTTTTCCGTAGGATGGATATATGGTGAAATAGGGTTGTTTCATAATTATAATAACATATCAGTATATGAGTGATACTGATTTTATTACTTCATAATGAAACAACTAAAGAAGAAAAAGTAGAAGGAGAAATAAAGTTGAAAGAATCGGTAACAGACATTACCTCTTCTTTGAAGCGCCACTTCTTAGCCTCCTATTAGGGCACTAAAAATAGTATTTGAAGAAGACCAGGACCTCTAGGATGTATCTAGGGAAGTTTAGAGGAGAAATGGGTAGGTTTTGTCCGAGCTTCAAGGCTCAAAAGGGTGTGAAGAGAAGATGGAAGGGCTGCCCTTTTATAATGGAAGAGAGGGGCGCCTTTGGAAAAACTAAAAATATTATTTTATTATAAATTCATATTCGGTTTTTAATAGCTCAAAATTTTTATATTTCGAAGCTAAGGTAGGGATGGGTCGAAAGCCTCTCATTCAATATAATTTGGACAAGTTTAGGTTTCTATTTTAACCTTATCATTTAGATTTAACTTTAAGTTAAATAATTTTACTTTTACCGGGACTTCTTGTTTTCTTACACTATAAGGTCAATACACATAATATAACAATACAAACGAACCCAAAGTTGTTTATTATTAATATATATAACCTTATCTATGTCATTTGGAAAAACCTTATATTTTTTGGAATAAAATAAAAATTAATAATATAATTTTTGTTTTAAAAAATATTTTATGTCAATTTTGACACTATTTAGTACTTCATTTTTTTTGAAAATAATACCAGAATTATTACTTCTAAAAAAGGTAATTAAATCAATAATTACATGTCATATTAACCTATAAAATTAGTTTAATTAATAAAATGTCTCAAATTAAGTTTATTTGTGTATTTATAACATCAATTATGTCAATATTTCATTAATAAGATAAATAATGCATCATCATTATGTCATAAATAAATTAAATTATTAAATGTATAAAAATTATAAATAAAATAAAATTATTTAGGAAATATTTTTATATATCTAATTAATATTTATAGTCGAATATATCTTATGTATAACTCTATATTAAATATGTTTTAGTTATTAAACTTTGATTTTAACTATTTTAACTATTCTTTAAATAAAATAATATTAAATGTCCTAATCTAATCCAAGTGGGCCTAAATGGTCATATGTTATTCCTAAGGTTTTTTTTGGTCTAATTAAACTTATCCAATATAATTAAGACATGTTTTAGGGTAATAATAATATCATTTTTACCCTTAATTACCCTATTTACTTTTAACAATGGTAAAAAAAGAAAAAAGTTACTATTCACCAACACTTATTTCATCTCATTGGACCACATTTTAGTCCTTGATATTAACGGTTTATCTTGGATTTTCAAAATTCTACTCACAGTAGCGGTAAAATTATGTTTTATGTAAATTTTCAAATTCTCCTAGGAGGTGGGTAAAAGACGGTGAAAAGTTCAATAAAATTTTTATATATCTAAAATTATTATAAAATGACTCCAATGAATTAAATTGAACGTATATAGGTGTAATGTATCAATTTTGACCTAAAATAATTTTAAATAAAATAAATAATTAATTAAATAAAAAGTCGGTTTTTAAATAGTATCCCAGTGTTTTCACTATTCGTCAAAAATTGAATGTTTTCAGCAAAATACCAAGATTTCACTCTTGGATAAATTCGATATTATGAATCCAAAAATGAAGTCCATTTCGAAAGATAATATTTATAAAATTTTAGAAAATGGGTATTACTATTCATATAGGCTAGTTTATATAACATATTGTTGTTTACTGAAACTCGGTATTGCGTACAACAGAAGCTATTTTGGATGGTTGTGATTGCGTATAATGAAAGCCAAGTCAGGGATTATTGTAGTGCAAGATCCTTTTGGTGTAGCATACAACACAAGACATCAATATAATTAAAAAAGAATATTTTTCATAAAATCTCGGGGTGTTACATAAAATTTTTCTTATGGAATATAAATATATCATGTAATTATGTTGAATAATTTTCTTATTGAGTAAAATAATTTCACAACATCAGGAAGAGGTTCTTGAAAAAAAGATGTTATTGTATTATCTTTATATCAGATGAATAAAATGATATTTTGAATAATCATATATTTATGATTGAGAGGTATATAACATTACATTGACAATTGAATTTCTTGTGATCAATTATCTCTATCACTCTCTATAATTATTTTAACTTTTTTCATGCCAATATAATCACATTCCCCCAATGTTCTCTTACTCTGAATCCTATATATTTTATATTCTATGTTATATTTTTACATTCCTTTATATCATATATACATTATTTTTTAGTAGGCCTTTTTATGATGTGGGTTGACAACATTGGTATCTTCAAATTTCAAACAAATAATAATCGTGTTCAAGATTAAATTATGAGGATAAAATTTCTTTAAGGGGTTAGACTGTAAAACCCTAATGTTTTAAAATTGTTACATAATCTTTCATAGCATATTTGAAATTAAATACAAAGATTAGAATATATTTTATCATACTGTGACATTATAATATATTTACATTTAAATAACTTTAAACACTCAATATATCATGATGCATGAAATACTAGGTTAAAATGAAACACACTACTCTATTTACATATTATTATTTAACCATGAACCTTATAACCAAGGCATTAATATGATGGTTATTAAATAGAATCACAAAATTTTTAAAAGCACATGGTTTAAAAATGAATAAAATAAATTGAATAGTTAGTTAGTAATTATAAATTAAATAATAACCTTCTTAAATAAATAATAGTTTTATTAAAAAAATATTATTTAAAAGGAAAATTATCCATGCATAGAACATAGAATTTAAAATTCATTTTCAACATCATAGAAAATTTTATTTGATATTGAAAATTATATTTTTTTATATAAAACATAAATTTATTTTAAATTATTTTTCAAGTTAAATTAAATAATAAATTAATTTAAAAATCACCACAGTTTAATTATATTAAAATTTAAATAGTTTAGGTCATCAGAATCAATTTCATATTGAATACTTATAAAATAAATTTAATATTGTGAATTTTTTTCATTAAAGATTATGTTTTGTTTTTCATTCATGAGTGTTTAATTTTAAATTAAATTATGCAATTTTTATGACTTGAATTGATTAAATATATTCCATATTTTGAATTTTTATAATTTATATAATCTAAAATGTTTAACTAAATTTGAGACCATAATTAACAGTGAAAAGAGTTAAAATCAATTGTCAAGTTTATGGTAAAAACAAGTTTACCAGGGGAATTAAACTAAAATATAAGGGTTAAAATTGGCATATAACTTGTTCAAAACCCATTTTATGGCCATATGTATTCACTAAAATGTCCAGGGACTGATATTGCCTTATTTTGGTGGGATTTTGGAATGATAGAAATGTGCTTATCACTTTTTATTTTCAAAAAACACCAAGTGTGTCTTCACTAACAGATATGGATTTTCAATAATTGGATCTTATATCACTTGTTATGAATTTATTTCATATTATTTTTCACTCAAATGTGTGAAAAATTATGTCACAGAGATATGTATTTTTTAGTATCAAGCCTTGGGTTCTAAAGATTCAGAACTGGGACCCCTGGTTCGATTATTTCTAGGATTATAATGTTTCTACCCAATCATGGATTCATGTCAATGGTTTGAACTAGTTATTCTTCCATCCAATAATCCTATGAGATGTTTTGCTAAATGTTTTCACCCCTATAAAAATTGATAAAGAGAATAGTGTGGTCATGTATGGAAGTTTTTCACATATTATAATTGAATTTTTTATCTATTTCCCTCTTTTTGAGATGGTCTACATAATTCCTTGTGATTTTATGTTCAACCAAAATATAAAATTTGAGCATGTCACTAACTTTTATATTGACTACTCAATTATTGATCATGATAAGTATAACTGTAAAAGTTGGATGTGATGTTCTAATTTCAAAAGATATGGAAGCTTAGTTGAAAAGTGAAAATTCAAATTGAAATAAGAATATGCTCCTTCGATGAGTATGAATTGAAAAAAGTACACCCCTAATGGTGTGATGGAGTATTTTCCTCCCCCCATCAAGGGGAGTTTGGGGACACATAATTATTTGTTTTTCTCCCTTTCTTATGTTGTGACTCAGAAATGAAATTTTGGAAGTCCTCATGATGGTGAATGTAGTGGGGGTGTATGGCCTAGTCCTCTAGATGATTGCATGATTCTCACTCATACTGTTTATAATATTATGACTCATGTGTAGAACTATAAATTGGGAGATGATTCTATTTCTTTTCATGATAGTGACACTGAATTGGATCATGTTATTCTATTGGAGGATAAATTTCTTTCTATAAGGAAGCTATGTAGTTGAAAGAATTTTATTGGGTTTTAGGGAAAAATTCCCCACATAAGGTAGTGTAGGTTGTTTCTTCACCTAATGAAACATGGGAAGTGTTGTCTACCTCGAACTATCCTTAAGAGAATGTTGTAGTACATCCCCATTTTGTTCTGTACAATAGATCTGCCTTTGGGATTTCTATGCAGGCCTTAAATGTACACTATGAATTTGCATCTTCTACTGATCTTACCATAGTTATGCCATCCCATTATAATGTGACTATAACCTTTGGGGTTCTTGTGTAGGCCTTTCTACCTACATACACATCCTTCATTAATGCTACATCACCTATGAAAATGATCACTACTACTAAGAGTCATGTTCAAGCCTTTCTCCCCACACAATCTTCATCCACTGGTCTTGGAGAGCCTATACATGATTACTCACCTATTCCAACCCACTTTCATGTGAGTAAAATTTCTGGGTGTTATGTACAGGGCCCACTACCTAAATATGTTTCTTTCATAGTTCATCTAATGCCTATGTAGGCTACCTTGCATGCATTTACTTAAAACACTACTGAAATGAAGCATATCTTCTTCAACATGCTGGAGGATATTAAATCACCAAACATCGATGAGTTTTACATGGAGAGCAGGGAAAAGTGGGGTAAAATTTTAAAATTTGTTATAACTAAAACCTATAACTTCATGCAGGTTGTATCTATAGAGATATATACCGGTCATCCCTCAACAGATGGAATTATGGATGATAAGAAGTGTAAAGAAGTTGACAAGGGATTTGATCTTACTCTTGTGACTGGTGGATGATCAGATTTAGAATTTTTATGTGGTTGGTGAATCAGTGGAAACTAATGATCAATATGGTGTGTAGAAGACCCCAATGTAATGGGGAATGGAAAGGAATCAAAGAGGTTGAGGATGGATTTGTAGATGGGGTGGGAGGGGTAAGGGATGAGCATTGTTATTTGTATTTTGAACTGGTGGTGTGTTTACACTTTTACACTAAACAAACATTGTGTACTTGTTACATTATTTTTATATATTATTTTTATATCATTGTTAAAATTCTAGATAATATTTCACCATGATCCATATAAAATGAACTAAATTACCGAACCAAAATATTAATGAAAAATGTAGCATTTATCACCTATTACATTAATTTTTTCAATGACCAATGAATAAAAATGCCACAATACAATTTAAGTTAATCATGTATGGTATGATATATATATATATATATGTATTGTTATTTAATATATTTATAATAAAATTATATTTATTATACTAGAGGTTTGGGAACATATGAAGGAATTCATGCATAAGATAAGGGTTTTCTATCCTCACTTTTACATATTTGAGAAATATTCTATATTCACAACTTATCCCATTTTGTGGTCAGTATAATAAATCATTTTATATGTTATATCATTTATCTCTTCATATTAATGGTATTTAATGTTTCATTTGATGATTATTTCTTTTACAGGGCTTATAATCCATATGTTACCAAAGTGGTAAGGATTTATTTGAAAAACTCATCATTTTTTGGTATTGTTTATGATAAAGTGTCTCTAAGGATATTTTATTTTATTGATATAATAAAACAAAAAATTATATATGATGGTTATTTATTATTTCAATTAAAAGTAAAATTTCATTTCATTTTGGTACTAAAATGGTTGATATTTTATGAATAAAATATGACATTGTTTCACTCTTTAGTTGAAAATAATTTTTCTTCCAAAACCTCGTACTATAGAAATGGTTTCAATTGATTTTGAAATAATATAAATAATTTATTGAATATAGTTTTAAATATATTTGTATTTTTTATGAATATTTTTTTAAAGGAATCATCATGTAATTTTCTAATCTATTCATGCTTGGTTTTTACTGAAAATATGAATAGAATCCTTATTATAACATTTACATTATGAATAGAATATACCACTCTCATAACCACTCAATTATTTAAAGATTAATTTACATGTATTAAAGGTTATTTTCAATGTTATATTCTTTCAATATATTTTTTCCTCATTTGTTTATAAAAAATACTTTCAAAGTGAAAAGTTTATTTTCTAAAAAATGTGTATAATGAAATTTTTAGTGTTTATATTCATCAATGACATTAATACATAGTTATAAATATGAATTATTTGCTATATGTTATATTTATATAATCTATATTTTTTCATGGGATGTTTTATTATTAGTTTGATTGGCGATGTAAAATATTATTACCACTCACCGTAAAACATAGTATGGTTTATGATTGTGACTATTAGTTAGGGTATGTTTTAACATTTCATAAAAAAAAATTTCAGTATGAATATTTATAATGATTTTGTTATACCCCTTGAATATGAGAAATACATTGGAGATATTTAGTGATAGGTGGGGCCCAAAATTACAAAGCCCCTCTATACATCGAGAGGTCTCCTGAGATAAATATGTTAGATAAATTATATGGATTATACTTATAGATTTATTCTATCTTGTGAACGATCATAAAAATATGGTTTATATTATAAATAATATTCATTACCCAATAATTATATTAGTTATTTATGTCCATGTTATCATTAAATAAGTTATAATATTCATGGATAAGTTTCAAGACCATGTGATTATTAACATGGCCTTATTAGATCATCATTTCTTCCTACCATATTACGCTCAAGTTATTATTTTAAAGGAGTGTGTTTATATTATTTACCATTCCATATTTGTTATTATTATTTAATAATTACACCTACCGTTGTTTTCATACCCTTACTAGGAATCTAATTTCTCCACATTCTTATGTTCTATTTTCCCCAAGATACCAAGAAGTGTTTTGCAGTTGATATGTAGAGACATGGTAAGGAGAATAATGTCATTCTCAAAGAAAAAACATAACATATTTTATGTTTTCTAAATTTATATGAAAAAATAGGTATCTCTTGACAAATTATATTATACTATTTGGTCTTTCACGATGTGTTTTGTTGTATCATATACCAATATAATAAAGTAACCACTGACACAAGTTTACTAGTGGTCGGGTCATTACATAGAATCTATATTTCTTTTGAATATTCTATAGTTACATCATCTAAAAAATTATATAAACTCCATAAATATCATTCATATTCATTATATATATATATATATATCAATATATGTTTTGAATTATTCAAAAAATTTGAACGTAGAAAATGAATCAAATCCGTTCATGGAGGCGATAGGATGTTTGTACACATGACCGACATTATCATTTACTTATTGGGTAAAAGGTTTGGGAAGTAGATTATATACCTAATTTAAATATTCAATATTATTTTATAAGTATCATATATTGTTATTTGTCCCCTCATTAGGACTATAAATTAGAGTAAGTGATAGAAAAAATTAAACTAGTTCGTGAGGAGGTATTTTGACGTACACACAAGTGATGGATTTGATTAACATTTAATTAAGAAGAAGATAGATACATTAATAATTCAAACACAATAAAATTTCAATATATCAGAGATTTTGGTGTTATTATATTTATATTGTTAATAATCTGAAAAAATAAGATGTGCAAAGAGAGAGCTTGGTGAAGATAATTACATCCGCTTAGAAGAACATCCATTAGATCTCTTATTAAAGACCATAGGGTTATTCTTATATGAATAAACTAACCTATACAATATGGAAAAGGATGTTGGATGATATAATTTTTTAGGTTTTGGTAGTGATAAATGTCTTGAGTGGTTTTAACAAGTTATATGAGAATTTACTGTTTTATATTTTAGGTGAGTGGAAAACATTTAATGTTTCATTTTTTTTCAATAATTTCATTTCACATTCATGGAAATATGGCTCAAAAATGGATCATTATCATGGAGAATAGGGGTATAAAATAACTAAAACTATAAAATGGGGTTATCATAAGATTTTTTTTTTCATTTTAACTCTTATTATTATCGAGAAAAACAACCTAGTAAACTCATTCCGACCATAACCATTGTGATCAATTTTTTTTTACTATTTTTAATATTCTTTTTGACCATAATGTATGTTGAGTTTTTTAGCTAATATTGAGTAGTATTATTGAAATGTTTAAAAAAATTATATCAAATTAAATTTATTGAAGTGGCATTATATAATCAAAAAATAAACCAAAAAAACATGTTTAGAATGATTTTTGAAGAAATGCATTTTTCATGAGTTCGATTATCTTACATTATCATTCTAACTATTAATCATAACTATATCTATTTTAATTTATATAGTCAGATATATAATCAATAAATGTCATTTAAATCATTTATCATTACCTAATATTTTAATTAATAAAAATGGAAATACATTATGACTTATTTTATAAAAAAAGATAGATTTTTGAAAAATATCCCTTTTACATACAAATTATCTTATCATTATTTATATAAAATTGATAGTAACTAAATTTTTAATTATAAATATAACAAGAAAATATTTTAAATAAAAGGAGTAATAGTTAAATGATATTTTTATGAGTAATCACAAAATCTAATTTCTAATATAAAATTTATAAAATTCATTCTAGTATTATTCTGAAAAAGTAACTTCAAAATGAGTATTAATCCAATACAATTACATTTTTGGATCATTGAAATATGAAAATGTGTATTTCATTATAGTTTTATTATAATATAATGATCACTTACTAAAGTAAAATTGAATGTGTTACATAAATGTTGTTCGAATATAAATAATATAATGTTTATTATACAAAATAAATACTATTTTAATGTCACAAACTAATTTGGGGAACCCATGAATTTTGAATATGATACTACCTATGAAATAATACAAATTTGAATTCATAATCACCTCAGGTTATAAAAAACATAAGGTTATCCTTGAACATACATTTCGAATAATATCTCCCAATTAAAGGGAAGGTTCATGGAGATTCCACCTGAATGAAAAACAAGTATGGTCCTCATTTGAGATTCCCATGTAGAGAAAAATAAATGTCTATTCATATAAAATGTGAAAAAACACAATAATATATAGAAAAACATTTCATCTGTAAAATAAATACGTGTTTCAAAATCAATTACTATTACAAGAATGACCGACTAGGCCAAAACATGAATAACAAAAAACAAAACTGATATAACCCACATGATCTACTTATTACCTCAAGGGATGATAGTAATTATCTCAACCAACTCAAATTAAGAGAAATGTAATAAAAATATAAAAATATGAGAAAAAAACATTGTTCTTCTAAGAATCAGTGGCATATTTTGTTCGTATGAATTACAAGTTAATTGATAATTATCAGAGAGTCCAAACATTTATTTTTATTGGAAAAACTATTTGAATTCCATTTGGAAATACAAGATATTAGTTTATTTTGATATTTATGATGGAATAGTAAATTAATATTTTATAAAAAACGTCCTTCAAATTGAAAACATTCATTAATGATACTATTGGTGCCGAAATTCCACTTGAAGGTGCATGTGGATAACTATAGATAAACCAAAACATTCATCCGACTAGATGAAGCATTCTAAGAACACAAAGGATAGGGCACACATGTTTTAATTTTCACACGGAAGATTAGAATATATGTGAAAGTTCTTTTTTAGTAATTACAACAACATTTTTTTCCATTACAAAACTACATGAATGACCACTGGAAATATGCACAAGATTTTGAATATACATGCATGTCACCCAATCCTTGAAAAAACCTATTGCACGCTAATTTAATGTAAATGGATTACTTTTATGGGTGGTCATAATAGAAAATGATAAAGATTCACAAAATTCCTCTTCCATTACTTAAAACATGTGTGACATAACCAAATTGTTCTGACATAAATAGATGTTCATCCCCATTATTTAGGGTGATCCTAATGAATTCATAGTGTCACTCTACTATGTGCAAGACTGATATTTTGTGACCTCATTAAAAATGGATTCCTCAAGGTAGAAAATCGTGCATGACAGGTTTCTGTAGGGTCCACCCATGAGTGGTCCCATTGTTTTTTAATACATTCCCCACTTTTTTTGATCCATTCTAGGTTCATACCAAGTATACTCTTGTGTACACCTTTACCTATTCCTCAAGCCTCCAATCATGAGTTCACCCCTTCTCGGAAGCTCTATGACTTTCCCCTGTATCAAAGAACAATATTTGATCACCTTATTCATAAAAAACTCCTACCATGGGAGCACCTCTTGCTGCCAACCCACCAAACATGAACACATCAATTTCATCATCCCTCCTGAGGTGTCCCGTGTGCCTCCATTTCACGAGTTTCAATAACTTTTTATTCTCATTATATGTATGCTAATGAAATTTTCTTCTCATCATAGGCATGATAACATGTTCTTCATGGTTGAAAAATCCTCCATGTCTTACCCTATAATTTCAAATGTTAATCCCCTCCTAAAGATGCATGAGTAAGGATGATGTAACACTAAGGGACAAAAAGTGAATCCCCTACATCTGAGCTATATTATGCAAAACTACCTTGTCCAAATGTCCTCAACCCATGATGTTAAAATATAACCTTACCATGTGCATTAAGCACAAGATGATTCATTTTTGAGTGGAATGATATGGTATCCAAACCACCCACGCTCAAAGGTAAATATAATCTTCTCACTCATAATGGGATCCTCAACATACAGAATGAAATCCTTCTTGGGAATCATACATGTGTAAGTACCACAACATCTCTTGTTTCCATTAATTTAATGACACGAGTTTGGGTCTTATTATTTCTCTTGTTTTTTATACTGAAGATGAATCCTGTGGGAATAGAGGTTAGTAGTTAAATTTACATATGTATAATCACCAGAATGGGATATATTCATGAATATAATCCCGAACCAACACCCAGTGGGCTGGCCTTATGTTTATTCCCCGACCACACTCACCATATAGAACTCCTCATTAGGTGTAATCCCCAACCAATGAAAACAAAATAGGATTTAACTCCCAAATAACTAGGATAAATCTTAAGCATCTATGAGGTTAAAACCGAACACACACATCCATCCTAATCTACTTAGGGGCACATAATCGGTAATATGATTCCACTTCTATGGGATATTAAAAATATTCATGGTCCCTTTGGCAGGTCAAAGAATAAACCCTGCACCAAATCCAACTAATAGAAGTACTATTATGAATGGAATATTACATTAATATTACACACACTATCCCTTTCAAATGCTCCCTTCGTAGAGAGAGAATCCTTATAATATGATGTTAAAACTGCATGGATCAGTCCTATCACACATCCTTAAAATATTGAATCGAACTATGTGGGATTTGATATCTTTTTCTAGTTATGGTATATTGGAAACATCATTATGGTTCAATCCCAACCAATGGTAAACATATGTACTCACACTTATTGATGCACCACCCTTATCTACCTATGGAGAATTTAAAATTAAACATTATTGTATGATATATTCCCTATATGGGACACACCTCATGTATCTTCATCCATAGGTGTTTGGATCCATCCATATAGGTTTTTCATCTATGGGGCATTCCCACCAACCTTTATCGCGGGAAATATTTTCTTTGTGGGATGCACCCCCAGATATTCCTCCATTGGGTTATTTGATCCATATATTTTTTAACTTATAGGTGTGACATATTCCCTTCTAGGGATGCACTTCAGTGGTCCACCTCAATGATGTTTCATGATTAATCAACTCCGTCTCCAGAATAAAATAATCTTGTGTCCTCAAACACATACCACTTATAAAAATGGAATTTTTAATGTGAAATCCTTATAATATATGCATTGATTGTGTATGGTACCTCATTCAATCCATGGGGTACCTTAGGTTAATTACTTAGAAGATATACTCCATCAGAGTTAGATACCTCAAGGTCGAAAAAAGATTCCATATGTTCTATGGATAATATGACTCATTAAGATTCCCTCATATGAGGAAGAATACTAGAGTCCAGTATTCCTATAATCCATACATGCCAATGTTGCCCAACATGGGTACCCTATTAAACAAAGGATTCATCTATGTCTAGGTCAACAATAATTTCCAGAAAAATTTAGCGTAATTAACTAATTTCCACAAAGAGAGGGCATCAGGAATGATTTCTATGATCATGAACTAAATTAATGAGGGATAAATAAATTTAGAGTTTCAGTACCATGTCGAAATCCACGAAAGTAGGAACTGATATCCCATCATCCAATTTTGATTATGTATCATACATCGCCATTAAAAGTGATGAAATCCACCCAACTATGGAAAGAGAGAATGCCATGAAACAATGCATTTCAACAAAAATTAATTAGCAAGAAGGGGAACCCTGATGAATGTTTTAGAATGTGAAATAGTAAACCTGACATGATTCTCATCTCCTCAGCATGGGGACTAGTGACATTTGATACATCACCGGATTAGCATGTCACTAGAACCATCTATTCAAAACCAAGAGCCACCAATAAAACAATGTGCCGAGAATGGAGCTCATTAATAGGTTGGGTTCTTAAATGTTGGGCATTCCAGTTAGTGTCATCATTAGCATAGATCTCACACTCTGACTATGGATGATTAAGAAACACTGGGGAATTGGGAATTGATTTCCTTATATCCACACAAATAGTTGAATCATGTATCTTTATAGAACCCAAGCTATTCAAAACAATCATCCCAATGTTATAGAAACTGGTTCTTGAGAAATGTTAATGCAATGATAACACATGACACAACCATCACTACTCCCACTACGTGATCAGGTTCTAGGTACCCACATCCCATATCACCATTTGAGATCATCTATATATGGGTGATGAATACCCTCTTACATCTATATGAGTAATATGGGGTCATTTAAACAATCAAAAAATCCTCCATGACCTAGATTATTATGTGCCTCAATAAAACTACTACCCCCAGGGGCCACTTTGGGAGCCAGTACACCCTACTCAAACAACAAATCACTTTTGGAATCTTTCCCTAGATTGATCCAATGATAGGATCCCCTAAGACGATGAGGTGGGGAATACCTAACTCACCCCAGATATGACTATTGCTCAGGGTGCACCAATATTGTCTCCCAATTGGCCTCATAAAATCCATCATGGATTGGTACTCCAAAATCAAAAATAGGTTATCTATACCCCTTCTTCATCGAACCCGGTGTGGACCACCCAATGTCAATGTTGGGCACACGATAAAGATAATGTCCATCATGGGTCATCATCTTTTTATCTCTAGTGTCCCCTACCACCACTGAAACATTCCATCAGATTCCTATAATATATATGAAGGGATCCATCTATGCCCAATTAGGATCGAGACCTTATCCTCCTCACATGAAGGCTAGACTAACTCTTCCAATCATTCACACAGCCAATATAAATTATGGTCCATCATGTGATGATGAATTTCAATTCAGATGACTTATCCACACATTTACCAACCCAATAAGAGGTCCTCCCCACTATCACAATCACAATATAGGGAAAACTTATATTTTTACAAGTTCTGGTAGAGTCTCCCTACTTTAAATATCAACACAGGTGTCTTCCCCTTACTGCTACGACTAGTCAACATGGATTCCCTCCCCAAGTTATAACCAATTAGTTCCAAGTTATTCCTTTTTTCCTTTTCCTTCTCAATATTATGTCCTCCCTACTCCTATAACAATCAATGTGATGGTCCCCCCCACTTCATTAAATATCAACATGGAGGCCCTCCCCAGGTTCCCAATGATCAATATGGAGATCCTCCTTTATAAATTGTGAATTAATAAAGAGGTCCTCCCCATTATTATACATCCCAACAAGAAGTTTCCACTCTTTCCATAGCCAACAAGAGTAGAGGTAATCATTACTACTTCTACAGTTAACATGGTGGCCATCCCCAATTTTTCCCCAATCAACATGGAGTCCTCCTCTTGTCCATTTCAATCAATGTGATGTTCATTATCATGCTTCGAATCCACAGTAATAAGTTACTATATATGAAATTTCGACCCGTTTTCATTAAGGTCCTCTCCAAGTTCCAACCAACCATAGACCATGTCCTCTTACATCATAAACAACTAGTTTGGATGTAATATCGTGGTCTTTACTGTATGTTATTTCAGTATTATATGGGAATTATTTCGGGACCAGGCATTGCGACGATGTGTAGTTCTGAGGCCTGGTGAGCCTTGAAAAAATGTTTGAATTTAATTAAATAATTAAATTACATGCGCGTGTGGTTTTCCTGAAATAGTGGAATAAATCTTAAATGGATGCTTAGATAATAAATCTGAGGGAACCGTTGCGTCCAAAGTAGTTAGTTTACCTTTGGTGAGACCTAACATTGGCTACCGCAGGTCGGTGGTGAAATCTAGCTTTTGGACGTAACCCCAATAAAATATTTAATATAAATATTTTATTAAATCCCTCTGCAGTGAAGTCTCTTAATCATTTAAATTAATTATTTTATAGGGGATCAGTGTTACAGATCTCATATCCCTGAATTTCCCCTAGAGGTGCTGGGAAGCTCTGGAAAAAACCACTTAACGCGGTGACGACGTTCTTGAAGAGTTTCACCAGTGATGATGACGCGATGAACGGATCATAAAAAACGTGCACCGTAGATCCAGGTAGGATGTATGATTTTGATTTCTTTTCCAATTCATGACATCCCATGATTGACGTGGACTAGTCTACAAACCAATTAGCCAGCAGATTGATCTGAGCGGGCGGGTGTGATTTGGGGTTTTTTTAGGGAGATCCAATGATGGTAATTATAATCCGTTGATTATTTGGTTTTTATCTAATGGAGAAGAACCTGTTTCATTATAAACAATGAGTTAGGTTCATCCCTTTTGTTTGATATTGAGATTCAATTGCCCATTCTTCATAGAGACTTTCTATTTGTTCCCGCGCTTGATGTTCTTGGAGAAAATCGATCGTTGCACATTCATTTGTTGGTGTGTCTATCTGAGATTGTGGATCCAACCATGAGTTGATGGTCTAGATCTGTGATGATGGTTTTGGTGGACGATTAGGATTGGATCATGAGATATGATTTTTTGAGAAATTTTATTTCTGATGGATAGTTGGAGGTTTACGGCCTGATCGAAGGACCAAAAACACCCGATTCAGTGTTCATATGATGGGAAAAACCAAGATATGATGTATCAGGATGAACGTATGAGAGATCACGAATCCGGAGATCCGGCCAAGGTTCAAGAATAAAGATGACAGTTCTGGATAAATCCTGACTACACTGCATATAGTATGGGCTACACGGTGTGTGTTCCTCGGAGGACCACCTGGCGTGTACTCCGGGAGTTCATGTAAATGGGTTGGGTACACGAACAAGGGAACATTGTGTATAACGTTCCCCATCCAGACCCAAAAAAACACATGGTATACCCCATGTACTGATACATGAGCAGGGAATCACGGAAAGACACCATGTACGAGCATATGTCTAGGGTACACGTGTATTTCTCGGTTGACAGGACATGTTGTGTGCTTTGACTTACACACCGTGTATATACTTTTCTACACAATTTATTCTTAAGACACGGGATGTTTTACATGGGTAGTACCTGGAGTCAAGGAACACAGTATGTGACCCTACTACATGTCTTGTAACCTGTTTTACCTATGCTGAGCCATTTGTATTCCGTGACATGGGATACCTTCCTTAGGATTCGTACCCTTGGCCTTTTCCCTGAAGGTTTCTGGTATCATTTACTACGTACAAAAGTATGATCCCTTTAGCAAGATTTATTGAATATAGTTTATGGAATCCCCTCTTCGAGACTTAGAATCGGATCCTCTATTCCTTCCTGGTACCCTAGGTAGAGTTCTTAGTATCGACATGACCTACATTTCCCAAGCACCAATCCTCTACTAAGTGGATTAGTTCAGACAGAGTAGTTGAAATGACCCCATATCCATTGGTTGTGATCCTCATCTGAATGTCGTATTCTTATGTACTTGTGGAGTGAATTCTCCCAGAATGAGTACTCCATATCTCTCTCTTCAGACCTAGGAATGTGTTCTCTCTGTTACGCACTTAGTGGAATCTTCGAGCTGGATCGTAGTGGTGGGTTTGCAATAATCGATCTTGTATGAGAATATCTGGATATTCTTGTTATACGTAACATAAACATATACTAGGTAGAGCTGACTATATCATTCCATTGTGGTATTTCACTTTTTGTATTCCATTGTGGTTTTCGGGGTGTCCTACTAGGTATTGTTATACTCACCCTTACATGGGATTTTCCAGAATGTGTCGTGTCTTGTGAAAACGAGCGAGTATTTGACAGGATTCTAGGTGGACCAGGACTAGACAGTGTTCAGTGAGATCAGGCAGGCCGAGGTGTGTTCCTAAGTCAATGTATTTTAGTCCATGTTCATTTCTTTATAGGTTGGACTTTGTTGAAAATGTTCTTTTGGTGGGATTTTACTTTTCTCCCAAGGTTTTATATTACTGTACATTACTTTCCTACTGTACTCTATTGGTAAGGATTTTAGTGTATCCATGCATTTCCATTTTCAGTAGTTTTTACTTTTTAGCTTTGTGGGCATTGAGATGTGTCTGTGTGTGTGTGTGTGCAGGGTATAGGAAATGCCTCCGATGTTAGTGACACGCCTACCTGGTTCTAGTCACTAGCCCCTGGCCTATTAGAGGTAGGCTTGGGGTGTTTCGGCACATGACCCACTAGGACGTGTCATGACATAGTGTTATCAGAGGTGGTCGGTTCTACCTTAGGACTGAAAGCCTGTGAGTTTGTTTGTGGAAACATTTTTAAGTGTTTCGAGTTCAGCTTTCAGGCCAGGGACACTAGTGTTGGTACGGGCAGCCGATGTTTCCATACACCAAGACTCTGATAACTTTCTTTTCGACTCGGAACATGAGAACACTAGTTTTAGGAGAAAGTAATGGTAAATTCATCATATAAGAATGGGTTGTGGTTTCTATGTCCTTCTAGAGTCTTCTCTCGAGATATACTCACTAGTTGTGATACATCTTGCTTCTTTACAGGATGCCTCTATGATGCGCACCCGCTTGGATCTAGAAGCTCGATCACGAGGATGACCCCCTCAGTGATGAAGCCACGATATAGGAACTAGACCCCCAGTTTTACCTTCTGGTGGTGTTCCAGCTATTCCACCACCTGCGGAGCAGTGTTTAGTGCCAGCTATACCAGTAGAGGAGGAGCGTAGGCTGAGTGCACTCCACGAGTTTCATAGACAGACACCCCTTTGGTTTTGAGGCAAGACTGACGCTTAGGCAGCAGAGGACTGGCTTGAGGCAATGCCCAGAGACTTCAATTTGGTCAGGATACCTACAGACAAGATGGTGATCCTGGCAGCGAGCCTTCTGTAGGGCTCGGCAGGGCGATGGTGGAGATTGGTTATCCAGATTCATGACGAGGCGACTCTTGCATGGTCAGAGTTTGAGAATCTCTTTATAGTGGAGTTTTCAACGGTTACCCTAGGTGAAGTATGTATATAGGATCTTTTTCATCTCCAGTAGGGAACCATGATGGTCTATGACAATTCATCAAGGTTTACCGACCTCTCACAGTACTCGATGTATATGGTAAAGGATCAGTGCATCAAAGCTCAGACTTTTAAGAAGGGATTGAGTAGAGAAATCCAAGCTAGGATCATCCCTATGAGCATTACTACTTATGCTGGGGTGCTTGAGCCGAATTTGGTGGTCAAGAACTTCTTGGAAGAGAAGTGATAGCAAGCAGTTGTCAGTAGTGAGCGAGATGAAGTGGAGACCTCAGCTGTCGGGAGCCGACATCAGGGACCCAGGTGTCGGAGACGTTTTCAGTGGAGATCCCATGACAGAGGATCTTCCATAGAGGGTTCGCAGGGCGCATCTAGCTAGCATCGAGTGAGGTGATGCTACTCATGTGATGTAAGGTGGAATCTCGCTCGAGATTGTATGACCCGCCGTACTACTGATATGGGAGCAGTGGATGGACCACCGAGGGAGAGGCAACGTGTGGAGAAGATAGATCAGCGGTGCGATGAACATGGCAGAGAAGCTGGGAGAGTAGCTAGTGGTGGTCGGAATTTTTACCCTTTACCACCACCACCCGCAGAAGGTCCACCCTAGGTTCAGGGAGCTGGTGGATAGAGGTAGGGACAGCTACATGCAGGATAGGTTTATGACCCAGGGACTCCCTGAATGATTAGAGGTACAATCTGTTTCTTTTCTACTTTGGATTCCGTACTGATAGGAACAATTTCTAGTCATTCTTTTCATGCTGCACAACTTGTTCGAGACCTTGAGATTCCAATTGAGATGTTGACTCAACCCTTACACTTAGAAACACCGACTGGAGAAGATTCAGAGTTCACACACCTTTGCAGTCATTGGGACCTGACCCTTGGAGGCGAGAGTTTTGTTTGTAACCCCTTGGTGGTAGAATCGTGGCCATACGATGTTATTCATGGTATGGATTTTCAATCCACAGTTCATTCCCTAATTAACTGTTTTAGGTGAAGGGTGTGGTGTGTCTAAAATGATGGAACTTGGTTCTCCTTCAATAGTGAAAAGGAGACCCATGCAGTGTAGGATGGACTCATGCGTAGGAAGGTACATCCGATTTCACATCAGTTGGATATCCTAGCACTTGGTGCAAAAAATTTTACGAGTTTCCAATTTTCTGTAGTAGTGGCTGAGTACGAGGACATCATTCCGAAGGATGTCCCAGGGAAACCTCCCCATCGAGAGATAGATTTATACAATGAGTTGCAACCTAGGATGACACTGATATCAGCATCAGCATATTAGATGGCTCCTACAGAGCTTCATGGACTAAGAGTGCAACAGGAAGACTTGCAGAGTAAGGGCTTCATGAGACACAGTGTTTCACCCTGGGTGTCCCCAGTGTTGTTTTCCAAGAAGGAAGATGGGAGCATGAGGTTGTTTTTGGATTACCGGCACTTGAATCAGGAGACTGTGAAGAACCGTTAACCACTACCAAGGATCGATGACCTCTTTGACTAGTTAAGAGGGGCATGATGGTTCTCGAAGGATGAACTATGATCAGGCTATCTCCAGTTTCGAGTACGAGAGGAGGATATACCAAAGACGTATTTGAGATGTCTCTATGGTCAATATGAGTACTTGGTGATTCCCTTCTACGTGACAAACACCCCGATCATTTTTATGGGACTCATGAACCAGATCTTTTAGCCCTATCTAGATCGGTTCGTGGTTGTATTAATAGATGATATCCTTGGGTACTCTATGTCTGAGGAGGAGCACACGAGGCACCTAAGGATGGTTTTGGAAACACTCTGAGAGTACTAGTTGTATGGGATACTCTCAAAGTGTCAATTCAGGATATAGGAGGTCCACTTTTTGGGACACATTATCTCAGAAGAAGGTGTAGCAGTGGTCCCTACCCAGGCAAAGGCAGTGTTAGCATGGGAGCCTCCCTAGAGCATGATAGAGGTGCATAGTTTCCTTGGTTTGGGAGGCTACTATCAGAGATTCATTTATGGTTTCTCCTAGATTTCAGCACCCATTACATCTTTGACACAAAAGGGGAAGCCTTTGGAATGGACTGATAGATCCCAGCAGGCTTTTCAACAGTTGAGACAGAATCTGACGAGCACCCTGATCTTGAGACTACCAGAAGAGGGTGTTGAGTATGCAATGTTCTGTGATGCATCAGGAACTGGTCTTGGTTCTGTCCTGATGTAGAGGCAAGCAGTGATTCCATATGGCTCACGTTAGTTGAGGACACATGAGCAGAACTCCGCGACTGTAAAGACCCGAATCATGGTGTAAATAGACATTACATTACTTTTGAGGAATAATTAGTACATAACTAAAACACACACACAAGGACCGTAATAGTTTAGTTTCTTTGGAAACTCAAAATATAATCTTCAGATCGTGGTGAAAGATCTACAACATCTCCCATAAAGATCTTCTTTTTTTAAAAAACCTAAATCCTTTCTTTATATCCTGGGGAAAAGAAAACATAAAAGGGTGATCTCAAATGCACAGTAAGGGTAAACAAAAGAAATATCAATCACATCATATTCATAAGAACATATCTTTTGGAAATCTTCATGTGCAAAAGAGATCATAATTTCATAACATGGGATAAATCATATTAGTGAAATGTAATCCCAATAATCATAACTTAAAACATGAAACTTTATGGCATACACATATAATCATAGATAATCATTTCTTATTAGTCAATACTCATTTCCAAGACTATCTTAGTGGACAAAGTCCCTTTCTGAACTGAGTTCACTCCTCGTTCTAGTCCTGTTTCACTGAATCGGTATAACCTACCATTCCAGCCATGTCTATCTCATGAGATATAAAATCATTAACCAATTAATTGGAGGGAGATATAGGTCCCACCCATCTCATAATGATACCATTCTTATGTGTGCCACAAAATCATAAACCATACATCGTAGCTTAACCCATGTAATAAAAATGGGATTCTTAAACAACATGACATCATAAAACAATTCATATAAGATAAAGGAATTCATAAAAATAATTCCATCAAAACATAATCAAATCAATGTAATAATAGGGATCAAAACAGAACTATATTATCTTAGAGGGAAAATAATTTTGATAAAACACTTGAACTCCGTTCTTGAGGAAAATATCCTTTCTACTTCAAAAACAATTTTCCTTTCTTAACATGTCATACAATTTTAAACTAAAAGAAGTTGATTAAAAATAAACATTAAAACTTTAAAAGTAAGCTTCTTGTAAATAATGTTTTAAAAATACATTCATGCCGTATAAGTTGAAAAAACATTCTTCTCGTAATTTTGTCGGAAAAGTCAAAAAGTACCTCGTACGAAAAATGACAAAAGATTCCTTTCATATATTTTACTATAAACTCACCAAAGGGTAAAAATGGATTAAAAAAATATTAGGTGGCTGGAAATAATATTACATATTGAGTAAACATGGATGTGTATGATAAAATACACCCTAGTAAATACCAAAGTATAAACAATCTCGGATAAAAATGAGATTGTGATATTTCCCTTACCTTAGGTCCGATTCACTTCATAAGTGTCCGAACCTCCTGTATAATGATTTAAATAATGTCATTGACTTATTAAAGAATCATATTAATTGTTATTATATCATATATGGTTCACTTATGACTTTATATTACCCGTTCTTTTGTTAATTCATGTTAAAGTAGTGTTTTGGGAAAAATCGTCTAATTTGTCGTTTGTGTTTTAACTTGTAATTATTCATATGATTACTTAGATCATGATAAATTAAATACAGAATTTAAAACATGATTTATATATAATATATATTCAGAATATAAATATATATAATGGATCGATAAATGGAAAGAAATACACCGTTCATGGAGACGGTAGGCCGTATGTACACATGAACGCTGTTTTCGTTTCATTATTGAATTGAGTGGAATTAAGTAGATGAAATATATGTATACATAAATCCAATATCATTATTATGTCATATATTTCATTATTGTTCATTATATATACTTCATGATCATTCATGTATGGTTAATGTTGAGAATGAATCTCATCGCGTCGTGGAGACGGTAGTCCGTACGTACACACGAGCGATGATATCATTCTCATGACCATGGGACTGTATTGCAGTGTATGTATACTATTTCAGAATAAATATCACTTTAAAATAATCATATATAGTTATTATTTACACCATTATACCCATCCAAGTAAGGTGGTGGTGGAAAATAGATTTCACCACGGCATGGAGATGGTATTCTGTACATACGCACGCGCGGTGATTTCATTTTCCATAGGATGGATAGATAGTGAAATAGGGTTGTTTCATACTTATAATAAAATATCAGTATATGAGGGATACTTATGTTATTACTTCATAATGAAACAACTAAAGAAGAATAAGTGGAAGAAGAAATAAAGATGAAAGAATCGGTAACGGACATTACCTCTTCTTTGAAGTGTTTCTTTGAGATCTCCTTTTAGGGCACTAAAATTGGTCTTTGAGGAATACCAGAACCTATAGGATGTTCCTAGGGAAGTGGAGAAGAGAATTTGGTAGGGTTTTCCGAGCTTGAAGTCTCAAATTTGTGTGAGGAAGAGAGGGAGGAGGTGCCCTTTTATAAGGGAGGAGAGGGGCACCTTTGGAATAACTAAAAATATTATTTTATTATAAAGTCATATTTGGTTTTAAATATATCCAAATTAATTTATTTCTAAGCTAAGGTGGGAATGGATCTAAATAATCTCATAAAATAGAGTTTAGACAAGTTTAGGTTCCTATTTTAACCTTATCATTTAGATTTAACATTAAGTTAAATAATTTTACTTTTACCGTGTCTTCTTGTGTTCTTACAATATAAGGTTAATAAACTTACAATAACAAGACAAACGAACCCCAAGTTGTTTATTATTATTATATATAACCTTATATAATTCATTTGGCCGAAAATTATATTTTTAGGAATAAAATAACAATTAATAATATAATATTTTTTAAAAAAACTATTTTATGTCAATTTTGACACTATTTGGTAATTGATTTTTGGGAAAATCATAACAGAATTATTAGTTCGAAAAAAGTTAATTAAATCAATACTAACATGTCATATTAACCTAGAAAATTAGTGAAATTCATAAAAAGTCTCAAATTACATTTATTTGTGTATTTATAACATCAATTATGTCAATACTTCATTAATAAGATAATTATTGCATCATATTTGTGTCATAAATAAATTAAATTATTTAATGAGCAAAAATTACAAATAAAATTCCATTATCTAGGAAATATTTTTAGCTTTCTAATGAGTATTTATAGTCGAATTCATCTTATTTATAACCCTATATTTAAAAAAATTAGTAAATAAACTTTGATTTTAACTCTTTTAACTCTTCTTTGAATTAAATAATAATAAATGTCCTAATCTAATCGATGTGGGCCTAAATGGTCATATTTTATTTCTAAGGTTGTTTTTGGTCGAATTACACTTATCCAATAGAATTAGTACATGTGTTAGGGTAATAATAATATCATTTTTACCCTTAATTACCCTATTTACTTTTAACCGTGGTAAAAAAAAGTAAATAGTTACTATTCACAAAAAATTATTTTCATCTCATTGAACCACATTTTACTTACTGACATCAACCGTGTCTCTCGGATTTTTGAAATTCCACTCGCAAAAGCGGTAAAATAATGTTTTATGAAAAATTCATTTTTTTTACTACCACATAATGGTTTCACTATTCATCAAAAAATGAAAGTTTTCAGAAAAATACCAAAAATTAGGCCTAAGATATATTTGATATTATGAACTCAAAAATTATGTCTATTTTACCAAATTCAAAACATATCAGTTACATTAACTAATTTAAAAATTAATTCCCTTCGTCAAAACAAATGGCGTGTTTTTAAGAGATAATGACTATCAAATGATTGACACATGTTTATAACTGGTTTAAATGTGAAATTACATCCAATGACCAACATTTTATTAAATTGTAAAAATATATTATAAATATACTTTAAAACCACTCAAATTAATAATTTATCAATATTAATTATTTCGATTAAAAAAGATGTTTTTAATTAAAATTTAGTAATTTTCACTATTCATCAGAATATGAAAGTTATCCGAAAAGTACCAAAATTTCACCTTAGGCTAAATTTGATACTCCGAATCCAAAAATGAAGTCCATTTTGAGATATAAAATTTCTAAACTTTTAAAAGGTGGTTATTACTATTCATAACGGCTAGTTTTAATAATATTTTAATAGCATATCGTTGTTTAGTGAAACTCGGTATTGCGTACTACACAGGATATTGAGGAAGGTCACGATTGCGTGTAATGAAAGGAAATTCAAGGATGCATGTTGAGAAAGCTCAATTTGGTGTAGCGTACGACACAAGACATTAATGAAATTAAAAAGAATATTTTTCATAAAATCTCGGGGTGTTACAGCGACCCATGATCTTGAGTTGGCAGCGGTAGACTTCGTATTGAATATGTGGAGAAAATACCTGATGGGTGAGAGTTTTATCATCTAATATGATCACAAGAGTCTTATATATATCATTTCTCAGATGGATCTTAATTTGAGATAGTGGCGTTGGCTTGAGTTCCTCCAGGATTACGACTTTGAGATTGTTTATACTCCTCTGAAGGGGAACGTTGTGGCATATGCTCTCAGCAGAAAATCATGTTCACAGTTGCTAGATGAGGAGACGAGGTAGTTGGCCTCTTTATAGTTATCCTTCATGGACAGAGATGATAGAGCTTATTTTTAGTTGATGGTTGTTACCCCTCCACTCTTACAGCAAGTCAGAGAAGCACAGCTCGAGGATGCTAGCTGTGAGACTCTGCGTGATCAGATATCAGTAGGGGATTCCGCTGATGGATATTCAAAAGGTGGGGAACAAATTGTTCATTTTAGAAGGCGTATAGTAGTATCAGCGACATTGTGGGAGGATGTTCTGAGGGAGTTCTATACATCTCATTTGGCAGTGAATCCAGACATGGAAACAATGTACCAGGACCTCCGACGTTAGTTCTGGTGGACAGGAATGAAGAAGAGTGTGCCAGAGTTTGTTTCTCGGTTCCTTAATTGCCAGCAAGTAAAGGCTGAGCAACAGGTTCTAGCAGGTTTGACTCATCCCCTTGAGGTGCTAGAGTGGAAGTGGGATGGGATATCCATGGACCTCATGACGATTTTACCACGTACATCCAGGGGAGACGATGCCATCTGGGTGATCATTGACCGACTCACCATGTCGGCCAACTTCTTAGACATACGGGAGTAGAATTCAGTAGAGAACTTGGGACACCTCTATGTGCAGGAGATAGTTTGACATCATGGAGTGCCATCAATGACCATCTCAGATCGTGATGCCCGTTTCACATCCCATTTGTGGAAGGGATTTCAGGAAGCTTTTGGGACACACATACCCTTGAGTACAACGTTTCATCCTCAGACTGATGGTCAGAAAGAGCGGACTATCCACGTTCTAGAGGATATGCTATGAGATTATATACTAGAAGTCGGCCGTAACTAGGAGGATCATCTACCACTAGTGTAATTTTCTTATAAAAATAGTTACCATTCCACTATTGGTATGGAACCATTCAAGGCGTTGTACGGGAGACCTTGAACGTCACCACATTGTTGGATTGACCCAGGAGAGTCAGCACTCTTGGGCCCAGAGATGGTGCGAGCTACCATAGAGAAGGTGAAGGTTATCCAGGAGCAGATGAAGTCTGATCAAAGTCGAAAAAAGTCTTATGTCGACAGGAGACGGAGGCCCTTAGAGTTCGAGGAGGGAGACCATGTGTTCCTTTGGGTCTCACATCGATGGGGATTGTGAGGATTTGGACAAGGCGAAGAGCTATTTCTATGTTTAATCGGCCATTTTCAAATTCTGAGTAGAGTTGGTGAGGTGGCATACCGCTTGGCCTTACCTCCTTATATGGACCGGGTACACACCGTCTTCCATGTGTCGTAGCTGCGGAGGTACGTGCATGATTCATCACATGTTATCGACTGGGGCGAGCTGGACATTGATGATGGAGTGACCATTGCTGAGTACCTAGTGGAGATTGAGGATCGGTAGGAGAAGGTCCTTCGTGGGTGAGATATTACCTTGGTGCATGTCCGATGGCATCACGGGAATCTCCAGGGGAGCACGTGTGAGTGGGAGGCTCAGATTCATGCACAGTACCCACATCTGTTTGAGTAGCCTTTGATTTGGCTTTCTAGGGATGTAAATCCTTAAGGTGGTGAGGATATAATGTCTCAGATTTTTCTTTATGTTATTTCAGTATTATATGGGAATTATTTTGAGACCAGGCATTATGACGGAGTGCAGTTCTGAGTCCCGGTGATCCCGGAACAAATGTTTCAATTTATTTAAAAAATTAAATTTCACGCACGTATGGTTTTTCTGAAAAAGTGGAATAACTCTTGAATGGGTTCACAGATCAGAAATCTGAGGGCACCGTTTCATCTAGAGTAGTGACTTTACCTTAGTTGAGACCTAACATCAGCTGGCTTCGGTCGGCGGTGAAATCTAGATTATGTACATAACCATAATAAAATATTTAATATTTTTTTTAAAATGCATCTGCAACGAAGTATTTTAATCCGTTAAATTAATGATTTTGCAGGGGATTAGGGTTACAAATCACATAACCCTGAATTCCCCCTATAGCCTGGGAAGCTCTGGAGACAACCTCCCAATGCGGCGACGACGTTCTGGACGAGTTTGGCCAGAGATGATGACACGGCGACTAGATCTTCACCAACGAGCACGGCGGATCCAGGTAGGACATTTGATTTTGATTTCTTTTCCCATTCCTGAGAACCTATGATGGAAGCAGACTAATCTAAAAATGGATTATCCTGTGGATCGATCTTTGTGGTTGGGTGTGATATGGGGTTTTTATCGGGAGATCAAATGTTTGTTATTATAATCTGCTGATTATTTGGTTTTTATATAATGGCTATGAACCCGGATCATCACAAACAACGACCGAGGTTTGTCCGACTTGTTTGATTTTGTGATTCAATTCCCCGTTCTTCATGGAGATTTCCCATTCTTTCACGCACTTGACGTTCTTAGAGTAAATCGATCGTTGAACATTCGTTTGTTGGCGCGACGATCTGAGATTGTAGATTCGACCATGGGATGATGGTTCGAAGATGCAATGATGGTATTGGCGGATGATTTGGAGCAGATCGAGAGATATGGGTGTTTGGTGGTTTTTCCTTCGGATGGATCGTTGGAGGTTTACAACCCGATCAAAGGACCGAAAACACCGGATTCAGTGTTCGTATGATTGGATGAACAAAGATCTGAAGTATCGGGACAAACGGATGATAGATCATGAATCCAGATATCCGGCCGATGCGTGAGGAGGAAGACGATGGTTCTGGAGAAATCCTGACTACACAGTGTGTAGTATGGGCTACAGTCATGTGTTCGTCGGCAGACCACCTGGCATGTACTACGGAAGTACACGGACACGGGTTGGGTACACCGCCAAGGACTCGGCATGTATACCTTTTTCTGGGCAGACCCAGCCAGATACACGGGATAACCCGTGTACTGGTACACGATTAGGGTGACCCAGACAGACATCGTTTATGGGCATACGGCCAGGGTACACGGGTGTTTCCTGGTTGATAGGACACGGCATGTGATTTGACTTACATGCCGTATATATGCATTTCTACACCACCTATACTTAAGACACATGACATTTTACACGGGTAGTACCCGGAGTCCAGGAACACGACATGTGACCCTAATACACGCCGTGTAACCTTTTTTACATGGCTTGAGCCATTTTTCTTCCGTGACTTGTTCTAGCTTCCTTAAGGTTCATACCCTTGGTATTTTCCCTAAAGGTTTCTGGTATCATTTCCTATGTACATGAGTCTGATCCGTTCAGCAGGACTTCCTGAATATAGTTCTTGAAATCCCTTCTATGAGACTTAGAGCCGGATCCTCTATTCCTTCCTGGTACCATATGTAGAGTTCATTGTATCGATGTGACCTCACATGCCCGGGCACAGATCCTCTTCTTAGCGGATTAGTTCTGACTGAGTTGTTGGAATCACCCCATTGAAACTGGTTTGATCCTCATCTGAATATTGTATTCTTAAGTACTTGTGGAGTGAGTTCTACAGGACCGATTACATTGTATCTCTCTCTTCAGACCTAGGAGTGTGTTCTCCCTGTTACGAGCTTAGTGTAATCTTCGAGCTGGATCTTAGTGGTGGTTTCACGATAGTCGATCATGTACGAGTATATCTAGATATACTTTTTATATTTTCTGTAAACATATAATGGGTAGAGCTGACTGCTTCATTCCTTTGTGGTATTCCCCTTGTTTTCTTCCTTTGTGGTTTTCTGGGTTTCCTACTGGGTATTGTTATACTCAACCCTGTACAGGATTTTCTATAACGTGTCGTGACTTGTGTAGATGAGTGAGCCTTTGACATGATTCTAGGTGGACCTGGACCGGACGATGTTCAGTGAGATCAGGCATGTTGACGTGTAGTCCTACAGATATGGATTTCAGTCCCATTACCTTTCATTACAGGTTGGGCTTTTTTGTATACTTTCTATCGGTGGGCATGTAATTTTGCCACATGGTTTTACATTACTGTACTTTACATTCCTATCATACTCTGTTGGTTGGTATTTTAGTGTACACATGCATTTCAATTTTCAGTAGTTTTTATTTTTATGCTTTGTGGTCTTGGATATGTGTGTGTGTACATGTTTATAGGTAATGCCTCACATGTTAGTGACATGACTACATGGTGCTAGTCACCAGCCCCTGGCCTATTGGAGGCGGGCTTGGGGAGTTGCAGCACAGGCCTTACTGGGAGGGGTCGTGACATTCGAGGTCCTACCTACTTCTATAATATTCAAATCAGAGTTCCTCCCCATAATGATTCCATACAATATAAAGGGAATACATGTATCTCAATTAATCAAAGTAGAGTTCCTACTCATGATAACACACTCCAACATAGAGGTCCCCCTTGTGATGAAGAGTTCCCCTTCCACAATGAATCATCCAAGGGTCAAAGGATGATCCTACACCACCAAAGGAAAAATACCAAGAAGTTCCAAGTCATTCTCAATCCATTATATTCAAAGATACTGGGGACGAATTACATTCCATGATGGATCCTTGATCCTTTTCATTAGGAAAAGAGTTTGGGGATGGAGATAGACCGGTGAAGTTTTTCATCTATCATGGTGAGATTCACACGATTTTGAAAAACCAACATATGTACATGTATGTGGATGAATATTTTCATCCCTTCTAGGTGATCATCATAAAACTATCTCCTTCATCCCATGTTTTACTCTCAACCTCTATCTAGTATACATAGAACAGTTCTGGAATGGGATAGATAATGATAATCTATTTGAGCCATTTATGGGTTCCTCTCCCACTGCACATGAGGTACTATTGAATGGTCAATCATATAAGGAAGTAATGATGGAGTTAGTAATTCCCTTGATAGATGACCTATTGTTTTGGGAACAACCGACTTTTGAATCAACTCTTCCATTGGCCCTCCAAAAACTATTCCTATAGAAGTCAATGACACCCCCAATATATCATCCAGTACTAATCGAAGCTTGGGTCATCCTCTAGCCAAACACCATTTCTGATCAATGAATCCTATGGGATACTCTGGATAATGATCAGTTGTTAGTAGGGTTCTATCCAAATGCAATATCCATCTTTGATATCCTAGAATACCTCACTAAGGACTTGGTGAACTAATTATTCTACACTATTTGGGTTATTCTTCATCGCATCTATGACAATAAGTTGGTCAGCCATAAAATCTGTGAGAACTTCAATGATTTTGATCTATACTTCCACATGGTTGAGTTAGCAGAACTACCAGTGGATCAGCACCTTGAGTCACCTTCCCACTATCAAATCCTACAATAGGGTTGAATCAAGAGAATCAAAATGTTCTATAGCTTAATGGAGTAGTTTTTTCACATGTGTATATCTAGGTATTAGGACAATATGTTGCTCTCCATTTTAGTAATATATGACAATATCATTAGCTGCATGTTGATATTGAGTATTTTTTACGGGGTTACATTATGGTAAATATGGGATTCCCTATGATTTATAGGGATAATAGAACTGATACATGGTCCGATTGATAAAACCTCCACCTATGTGAAGCATTTTATCAGGCATACCCTCATATAATTTTCCATACCCACAAAAAATGTAGGAACTTGTATTCATAGAACCCTCTGTTTCATTTCCCCATGGAAGAATACCAATAATGGAAATAATCATTTTTAGAACAATGATACGGTTTATATATTATAGAAGTCAGAGACCGGTCTAAGAATTTTCACCTTACTTTTGAAGGTAATATAACAGAAGGGGACCATTGATGATATCTTTTTTAATTAGTACCCCTATTATGGTTCTCCTATGTAAGATCATATTCCTCCTCCAATGGGGATGACATGTTTTATTATAATCAAGATTATCATAGTCAATCTTGGTTACCCCACACATCCCAATAGAGAAAATGTGAGTGTTCATGGCCATTCATTAAGATACAAGTCTCTGAATCCACTCATGTAGTGTGATCTCATTCCTTGGGACCCAGATCAAGCCTCTCCAAGAGTTGCTCAACCATATTACCATGTTAATGATCCTATCGACACATTAGTGGTTAGATATCCTCATCAAGATAAGAATCCTACCACGAAAATATTATAGCTTCTCTCAGTACTTTACTAGAAGTCCTTGTAACATTGTAGGGGTAAATCTAACCTAATGGTAAGCCATACCTGGCATGGGTGCAAGAAATGTGATCACTCACAAATTTTTGGAACCACAACATCGCCCCTTTAAAAGGGATGGGTGAACCATGGTATCATTTGGCTCACTTCATATAATGGTGTGGGCCCATGTTGGCAACCCCGGAGTAGTATAAGGTTTTCAAACATTTACGATTCATTTAGACATGTGAGGGTATTGTATATTTATGGTACAACCAGTTACCCATAGGGTCCATAACTAGTTAGGAATAACTATACATGTAGTTTCTCTACCAATATAGCTCCACCACTCAAAAAAATAATCACAAACCTCTTTAAGTGAAAGATTCTTCTTGGTGAACCTGTCTTGAAAAAATTATCGTAGAGGAAAGGCCTCATGTATTTAGTCAATATTATTCTAACTCAATAATATATGTCGATAATGTGAATGGGAAATGTCAAAAACTATGATTTTCTCTCCCCTCATTACCCATAACATCCTAGGCGGGGTATGAGATTTCTCTGACAAGGCCCAATGCTTGGGGGATGCCTTGCAGTATGCCATGCAAGCACGTCCATGGCATATCCTATTTCCTAAAATAAGAAACTTCATCGAAGAGACTACTTATTATATACAGGTAATGGATTCATATGACCTAGATTTTTTTCCTCCTCCAGTAGTAGATCCCCATCAAGTGTAGTAGTCTCATTAATCTTATCCATGACTATTTTATAATAATATAGAACTACCTCTCCAAACACAACAAACTAGATGATAAACTGTAGCTCCAACCCATTATCATGATCCAGCCCCTTATCAGGGAATAGATTATAGAGTTCCCATTCTAAATAGGATAAGTTAGACCTAATCCTCCAGGGATTCCTATGTTCTTAGTTATTTCCTCAATTCCCTGGGATAGGGAAATCTAAATCATCTAGAGTAGAAAATCCTCATAAAGATGAACTTACTAATCGCACTAATCATTTCCAAGGGCACGAGATCCTTGGAAATACAAAAAAAATTATGTGCTCACGTATTTTATTTATGACCAAGTGGAAAATGTTATAGTCACATTGGTAAATGTTTCAAAACAATTGGATTACATCTCCACAGAGTCAGAGTGCTACAATGAAGGTGAGTGGTAGCAAGATTCCAACCACATAACCTAGAAGTATGATGATTGGTTGACTCACATGGTAATTTTTCCTAGTCATGGATTCATCTGTGACCATTTAGGCTAGCCTAAATCAATTTATGTTTTTTCACCCATAATAACGATGCTTTAACATCCACATCGCATCCTTCAATATATTGAAAGTGCAGGAACCAACACTCAAGGGAAGGAAGAGTCCCCTTATAGTTTTAAAACCATCTCGTACCCTCAGTGATTTCTAGATTCTAGAAATGAGAATTTACCCATAGGTCCACCCAACATTAGAATATTCCTATTATGATGAGTAGGAATTTTCATTTTTCAACACCATTGAGTTGGTAGATCCATTCATGGTCCAATATGATGAGGAATTTCATGGAATCTCTATGAGTTCCTCAAATTGATGTCATTAAAGAGGAATTATAGGACATGAAAATGGATAGAATTATAATTCCATTACTTCGAGATAATCAATAAATTCAAACAAAACTAGGTATAATTTGTTTAATAGAGCTTAGTATGAACAATACTTATATCCTTCTCTGTTAGGCGCAATGTCGCAACTAACCATGTTAACATACTGGGTAGAGAAACTATAGCCATATTTTAATTGGTTACATCTACTTAAAGACAGGTCTCAACTATCAGATAGTCAGATGATAGTTATTTTGGGTGTGTTATTTATTGAAAAAAATTATATTTCCATCACCTCATGAACCCAATGGTTCATCCAGTTCTACCCATCATACCTAAAGTGAATGAGAGACCCCTTTCAAGTATAAATGTGAATCTGGATTAGAAGTATGACATGATAAAAAACCAATACAATATACTGGAAAGGATCTCAATCTTTAAGACCCTACTCTTATTTGAAGAGATGTGACATGATCTCATAGAGGACTTCAAAATCACCCTATAATTTAAATCATAGTTTGTATCCGGAGAAGCCGATTATGTAGACAATGTCGATAAAGAAGAATATTTGGATATCATATTTTTCATGGGTGAATATGAGGTCTTCCTCATGAAGGGGAACATATTGCATCTGTACATCAATGGCCAGTTCAATGGTGTGTAATTATGTCCCTTTCAGGTAGACATAGTTTCTAGGATCAATCGCATCCCAACTCGGACGTTTGAAAAGCTGTAACTAACTGCTGCAGACTTGATCTCTACTAACATGATGATTTAAGGTTATCATACCACCGATCAAGGACCGTGTGGATGGCTTTGAATGAATATCTAGTCAAAAGGATTTTTAGGAAGAGGAGAATTCATGGTTGTCTCACAAGATACCATCTATAATGAATTTATTAGTATGCCCTAGATCGATCTGTATGGATAATTTCCCACCAACAATTATCAATGTCTTAATTAATCCCTCAACAGAGGAGTATAAATAATTCAAGGTTAGGCATCTTCCTTTGACTCATTTGAAGCTTTTTATCTAGATGATTTATATTAAGAGTTCATTGAAATGAATGTTAAAACCAACATGGTTGAGTACAACACCATTCTAACAAGAATCTGGACATATTTGGAAGATGGTTTTATTGTCCTAATTCACCAGTATGAATCTATGAAACTAAAATTGGGATATTTATATGTCGTTTTTGAGAGGTAAAGACATCGGGACCCCAATTACAAGGAAAATTAAAATATTACCACTTACTCCTACACATGTTAGGCTTAGGGGATACCAGATATACCTACCCCTGTGAAGTATAGGGATGTTCACCCTATGGATACCATTTTACGTCATACTTCCATTTTCTTCAAATATGGGATGAACCAAAAAAATCAAAAACAACACCATTTCTTTAAAATAACTTGTTGCGACTAAGTTCAAAGGAATGATGGTATTGACACTACAACCTTTGTTTTCATGGTCTTAGTAGAGACAGAGTTCCCCACAAAGGATTCCACATCCACCAAAGAATGAACTAGTATTACTGAAGAATCAATAAACTTAGATGAATGATATCTTTCTACTGATTACCCTACCATCGATGATGAATATTATTTGGACAATGTGTCTCATGTATTTGAAGAGGGTGTCTCCACCATCGACTATGAGTTTGTTAAGATGATTCTTGAAACTAAAAAATCTCCAACACCAGTGATGATTATTTTTCCCTCTACGAATTTTCTCAGTTTCTTCATTAGATACAATGACATTGTGTTTAACCTAGAGAAGATCAATGTAATCAGCTAGATGTATCCTCTGATAAACCTATTGTACCTTTGAGGACTTCAATATGACTTTTCAAACAAACACGAATTGATCTTTTTTTTTGGGAATGTGTTTTCACATTTATAGGATCATGAATAAAGGTGGCATCTAGCATTTGAATGATGAGTGAAAAGACATTTATTTCAAGGAGATTAGGAGGTATTTCATAAAGCCTCTAGTTGTGATAAAACACATCTTAGGGAAGCATTTATTATTATATGGGACCTCCATGGAATGATACATTGGTTCCCTTATCTCAAAGGTGAAAAGTAATGGAGGAGATATCATTTTATACTATCTCAGTTGAATACTCCTTGACACGAAGACTACATACTCTCCCATCATGAAGATCTAACTCACACTGTTTTTTCCAGTGCAGAAGTTGCAACATTATTTGTAGCATCATGATATAGAGATAGTGTCCAAAGTATAATAGATAATTTATATCCTAAATTCACTGATGTTGACTGGATGGATAGAGAACTGGGCAGTGATCCTTTAGTAGGTCAAAATGAGGTGTTTTCCATAGAAATTCAGCAAGGTTTAGGAATTTTCTGGAATTATAGACACCCATTAAACTACTAAATAATTTTCTTTGGTTGTGTATTAACAAGATAAGGAAATACTCTCAGTGAATCAATATATTCCATGATATAAATTTCATTTTTATATTACCTACCAAAGCCCAATCAGGAGAAGGATCGATGATCCCAAGATCAACAGAGTAGCTCTAGGGATATTCATCATCATTTTTAAATAATATGATTTTTCATACACTTTCATACTTTCAGAATACTACACCAATAATGAGGCAGAGTATCTGGATCTCATTATTGGATTCAGTTAGAACCACGATATTGATTCTCCCAGAATTCATGTGATCGGAGAATCCAAGATATTCATCAATAAAATCAATGGTGACTATATCATCAAGAAAATAGAGCTTGTCTATTGATGGAGCACACTTTCTGGTTAATGGCCCACTTCCCTCATCAGCCGAAAGAGTCTCTTTTTCTTATTTCGCAGAATGGTAAAGATAATACATTGTATAGTCTAGCTACCACTCTTGTAGATACTCACTAGTATGACATGTTCTCTAATGTGGAACATCAGAGTATCATTTCTCGTGTCACCCCTCATGTTGATGAAATCAGAAATGTAAACCAACTAATTATCGGTTCTTCTATTTCTAGACCATAAGACCCCCTATAGAAAAAGAAATATCTAACATTAATGTCCTTTTCAACAAGTATCTCTAGCTTGAAATCCTCCATTCATAAAAAATTGAACATTAGTGAATCCATCATCGCACAGTGTAGTTCACCCACAAGAGTGGGCACATCATCTTGATGATGATATAAATATATGGATTGGATGGAATTAATATTAGTTTCTTTCAATGAGATGAGAATCCCTTGGTCATACATATTGTTCATGATGGGTCTTATGTCACTCATTTTTCGGGGTTGAATCTCTCCCAACATATTCAAAGGATGGGATACTTCTATTCCACCATGGTCCAAGACTATATCCAATTCTCGAAGATGTTTTATGATTTTTAAATTCATTCCAATATTGTTGTATTGACCACAAAATACCATTCATACTACCAATTATCCATGACCCCTTTCATCATGGGGTCATACTATCATGTGAATTTATCCACCAATAATATATTTCCAATAGAGGTTCATTCTATCCATGATTTCAGATAAAATTGGGTAGAGGTGATTCCCCTCAAGTAAGTCAAAGATCTATCTGTGATCGAATTCTTGAGCTGCCACATCAATCATCAATTCAAAGCACCTCATTCCATTCTCATGAATAATGAAACCAACTTCTGAGTGAATAATATTAATATGTTTTAAGCTATGTACAATATCTCATCCATCCATACATCCTGATATTACACTTTGGTAAATTTATAGATTGAAGAATTTAAAAAAACCTCTCCAACATCCTACAGAATATAGTGGGCCAGAACAAAATTTTTCATTAGAAAATTTCCACAATTAATTATGAGACTATTATAATAAAACATAAAATTCTACATTGATGAGTCTATATTCCCTATTGTGTAAATTAAAGGTAGGCATTACCATCAAGATTCAGTTTCCAATGATTCGAACAAATTTCTATGATCAAAAGATGTATGAAATAATGGAAGATGTATTTCTAGATGATACAGAATGCCCCGAAGAGAATAGACTTTAGGAGTTTCATAATCTAGTGAGGAAACATAATAATATAGCAAGAGAAATCAATAAGAATTTTTTCCTACACTCATTCCTCATGTGCTACAAAGTACTGGCTCTTAGAACACTAATGGTACCTAGAATAAAGACTCCAAAGTTACTTTCCAATTGTGAAGGACCATACATCATTCATAGGGTCTATTCCAATGGTGAAATCATTATGGTCATCATGGACGAAGATTTCATTAATCTTCCCATCAATACCATGTTTCTTCAGAAATAATTCGTTTGAGGAGATCACAATAACTTTACTTCATGATGTTAATCTGTAAGGACTGGCCCTATCACAAGACTTTAAATTTTTTCATTATCATCATATATACATGATGATAAATGGGATATTTCCATCATCCTAGTAGAATGGAATTAAATTTCATGATAAATAATATCATATTTTCGTTGAATTAAACTAGGTTATAATTATCATCACAGTTTTAGAATTAAAAAAAAACACAACAACATAATGATCTAACCTAATAGGACATTGCATAGGGAATCAACCATCTACCATTCCATATTAGAAAACATCGTACAAACTTATTCAATTATACAAAAGAAAATTTTTGATTCCTAGATTTTAGATCATGGTCCATGTACCACCAATAAAACCTCCTCTCTAGATATGGGTCAAACATTCACATGGAGAACTACTTAAGAACTATATGTTGCTTTATTACTACCCTTTTAGGATACATTTTCACACATGGATTAATAGAAAAAACAACAATGATTATTTTTTCCTATTAATTCACCCTCATCATAGATGCACGATGGTAAACTTGATAGCATAAAAGTATTAGCTACACGATTTATAATTGTTCAGAATTGGATTCCCTCTCTGTATGAACATTAGAAATTACCAATATTCTGGACACATGATGATAAATTATAAAGTGACCGCATCCGAGGAACATGATTTTAAACAGTGCACTTAGCCAAAGCATCATAATTTAAATCTATATTCAATCTACCTCAGAAATGTGTATGCAGTGCGTGGTCCTCATTGGTCCTCATTCATGTTTGCGTCATTATTTCACCACATTAAGAATATACATTTTGGTGTTCTTACCTGTTAGACTCCACATGTTTTAATCATGTTTTAATGATAAAAATTTTTATTAAATCATGTATTAATGATTCCAAATCTTATTCAATTAAGATAATTTTTATTTATACCTAATTGTTTCTCATGCTTTAAGAAGAGCCACACAAGATCTTAATTTCTCTATATTCAGTATACATTCATTATACAATCTTTAATATACTCTCAGAATACCTTCTTTAAAAAATTATTTATTATAATCCTTTCTATTATTATCATTATTTAAGTCTTCACATAGTTACTTTGGAATGTCAAAGACACCATGAGTCTTCCACTGGCTATGTATATCTCACACCGTGAACTAGACACCATGAGGCCAGACACCATGAAGAAGACACCATGAAGAAGACACCGTGAAGAAGACATCGTGAAGCTAGACACCGTGAACAAGACACAGTGAATCCAGAAACCATGAACAATTCATTTTGACCCTACGAAATATGAACAATGCACCGTGACACTAAGACACTGTGATCAACCAAGACACCGTGGGAAGGAGACACTGTTTCTGTGACTTACTGTTACACATATTCTTAAACTAATTTTTCATTTTTCAATTTAATTTATAATGGTCTTATTTGATGACTTTAATGCACTGAGATAATTAATGTTTCATTTTAGAAATATCATCAGACAATATGAGGTATGAGGTACATAAGACATGAAACATATGGGCTCCAACATGTGCATTCCAAGTTAAAAGAGTAGTGTAACCAAGAGTCATCATGTGCGATACAGAAACAAAAAGTAAGGCAGTGAGGACAAGAATAAAGAACATACTCGGTGGACATTTTTCAAAACCAAGGTACACTGCATGTAACTTGACACGACTAGACACATAATGCATATTTGAAGCCTAAAGAACATTTTCACTCGACTAAACCTCATAGAGAACACATGCATAATTGTGACACTTGGTTTTCCACACAACATCCAGAGAAGGATTCAAAGCTTCAACTGCTTCAATCAAAGGGAGTCTAGAACTGCATTAACCTCACACAAGAGCATTATAAACTCATCTCTACTTTATTTCTCGACTATGATCATCCTTTTCTTTACATTACAAGAAGTGTGTGCTTCTCTCTGTTTGAAAACACACTAAATCTTAAGCTGAACTAGTGGGTTTTTAAATCCTCACTCAATCATTCCCTTACACTCTTGTATCCCATTGTGGATATTGGTAGAGGTATGAAGACCTTGATAGCATGTGAGATATTGTTATTATTACTTTCCTATATAGAAATATGGTAGAGAAATAAAGACATGGATAGTCTATGTAATATCATAAACCCCTATCATGGGTGTGGATCAAAGTTTTATATAAACTGTTTGAGAGGACTAAGTCTCAGCTTGAGACTGAACCTCTTGGTTAAAACTATTGTGCGTGCTTATTTTAGTTTAAACTATTCTATTTATTCTGCTGCTATGTAATTTAAATATAAACCTATTTTAAAGATACTCTGATAGTTAAACTAGATAGTGTTTTTATTTGTTGTAAACCTATAGGTTAGTTTCAAAAGCTAATATATTCTTCAGATTAGATTAATTGAGAACTAATCCATCTCTTAGGAACTTAATTGATCCTTTACTGTATTACAAATTCACTGCAGTTTATCTTGTTATTTAAATTGGGGAATTTCAATATAAATCATTAAAATATAAATTTTGAATAAGAACTCAACTCACCAGCCTCTTAAGTATCCACTCCAATTAAAATTTGTTATCTGAGGACATTAAATGTTTTTCAAAACTCTCTGTTTGGGAAAAGTTTTCAACTGTGATTTTATTTGTATCTTAAGGATCTATAAATTTATGTTATATCTAAATTTTATCCCTTTAAATATATTTTCTAAAATCTTATTATGGATAATAGACTAAAAGGTATAGATACCAACATGCCACCCTTATTTAATGGTGTAAATTATGCCCAATGGAGAATCAAAATAAAAATTCATTTAGAATGTATCAGATTTGATATTTGGACTGCTATAGAGACTTAGTATAAGATTCCAGAAACTGTTAGAACTACATCGGTTGAACCTACTAAAGTTTCTTATAATAATAATTTTAAATCATTGAATGCCCTATATTTTGAATTAAGAGATGAATAATTTAATCAAATATCTTCTTGTAAGACTGCATATGAAATATGGGATACATTGGCTGTTTCCCATTAGGGAACAACCAGTGTTAAGGAAATTATACTAAATAGATACACTAGTACGAATTATAATTTTAAAATAAAATATGATGAATCTATTTTAGATATGTATCTCAGGATTAATGAGATAGTTAATACAATGAGATCACTAGGAATATTTGTTCCATCAAAGGAGAAAATCAGGAGGATACTATGATGCCTTCCAGAAAAATGGATAGGCACATTAGTGTCAATAAGAGAATCATGTGACATTGGTATGGTACCTGTCAAGGAGCTTATTGGTAAGTTGATGAAGTATGAATAAGAATTGAAAGTAAACAGAGAATATGATGATGAACCAAGAAAGAAATCAGTAGCCTTCAATACCTCTACCTCAAAAACTCAAGGACAAAGAAAAAATTCAAGTTGCAAGTGATAGTTCTAGTAGTAAAGAGAGTGCATCTGACAGTGATGCTGAAATGAATTAAATAGCTAAAAAATTTACGAAGTTTTATTGAAAAATGAAGTATTTCAGAAAATCCATCTACAAGGGAATGTATGACAATAATGGTCATTAGAAGAAGGATTGGAAAAAGAAAAATAAAAGTGATGACATAGTCTGCAACGAATACAAGAGGAAAGGACATGTGAAAGCTGACTATACAAAGTTAAAGTACAAAAAGAAATATGAGTACAAGGAAAAATATAAATGAATGAAATGAAAAAAAAACCTAGAGTGCTTGAGAAGACAGTTCAAGTGATTATGATTCCACTTAAGATGAAAAATATCAAGAATCTAATATGTGTTTCATGACAAACACATTTGAGGTAACATTGGATACTTTTTCTTTAAATTATTATTATTCTGATGATAATTCTGATTATGATTTTGAAAACCCATCTAGTGATGAATTATTTGAATATTGTAATATGATAGAGGATTCCTGCAATGAGAATAAAGACAAGTATAAATCCCTAATGAAACAACATTCTTTATCAAGAACTTTCAATTCTGTACTAAAAGTAGAAAAGGAAAACAATTCTCAACTACTCAAAGATAATACTGAACTAAAATTGTCTAATGTGAATCTTAGTAAAGATTTAGAAAAAATTACTAATGGAAAGGACACTCTTACACAAATTCTAGGAAAACAAGTAGCACCAAAATATAATACTAGTTTAGGCTATCCTCCTGGACAAAGACAGATTAAAAAGAATATATTTATTCGTAAAAATGGACAGCATGCTGCTAGTTCCGGTTCCGTAAATTCTTATGTCTCAACTAGCTACTAACATAATTATAGATCAAACAATGTTTATCATTCAAAATATTTTACAACTAATAATTATATGAAACCCATTAGACACATCTGGGTACCAAAAATTCTGCTTGCTAACCATTCTAGACCAAAGAAAATATGGGTACCAAAATCATTTTCTATCAAAAATTGTGTTGTATGAAACCTTCTTAAAATGTTCCTGTAAGAAGAAATGTTACATGGACAATGGATGTTCAAGATATATGATAGGATAATTTTCATTTTTCAAAAGATTAATCAAATTTGATGGAGGATATGTCACCTTTGGAGACAACTCAAAAGGAAATATCATCGGATTAGGCCATATTGGTAACACTGATTCAATATTAATATCAAAAGTTTTATATGTTGATGGAAAAAAGTATAATCTGTTAAGAATTTCTCAATTTTCTGATGATGGTTTCAATGTTAAATTTTTAAATTATGCTTGCAATGTATTTGATTCAAAAAATATTTTTGTATTAACTGCATTGAGAAATGAAAAAGTTTATAATGTGGATTTGAATTCTTTACCTAAGAAAAATAGTACCTATTTAAAATCCATTAATAAATAATCTTGGATTTGGCATATAATATTAGGACACTGCAATATACACTCACTATGAAAACTGACTAGGAAGAACATAGTTAGAGACCCCACTAAATGTGAATTCCCAGCTGACAAAGTTTGTAATCCTTTTCAAAATGGAAATCAACATAATGTTTCTTTCAAATCAAAGAAAGAAGTCTACTTCTCAACCTCTCAAGTTGGTTCAACTGGATTTATTTGCACCATATTGAGTTTCTAGATTAAATGGGAAGCACTAGGTATATGTTCTTGTAGATGACGTTTCCAGATATACTTGTGTATATTTTCTAACTCACAAAAGTGAAGTCTCTTCATACATTATTAATTGTTACAAGTCTTTAAAAAACCTTAGTGAACATAGGATCAAGACCTTCAAAAGTGATCATGGTATTGAGTTTAAAAATCAAGAGTTTGAATATTATTTCTCACACAATGGCTATAGTCACAACTTCTCTACTCCTAGAACACCTCAACAGAATGGTGTAGTAGAGAGAAGAAATAGGACCCTTCAAGGGATTTCTAGGAACATGCTCAATGAATATGATTTACCAATTTACTTTTGGGCTAATTCTATTAATAAATCTTGTTACATTATCAATAGATTCTTGATTAGACCAATTCATAAAAATACCTATTATGAGATATGGAACAATAGGAAGACTAAGGTTAACTACATTAGAGTTTTTGGTTGCAAAGACATTATCCTTAACAATAAAGATAATCTTGAAAAATTTTCATCCAAAAGTTACGAAGAAATTCTCCACGGTTACTCAATATCATGTAAAGACTATGAAATATTCAATAAGAGAACCAAATGTGTGGAAGAATATGTACACATCAAATTTGATGAAACTGATCCACATGAAGCTAAGAACCCTCATTAAAATTTTGTAGAAGATATGTCCATTATGGACCCCAATGACAAGAACAGTGAACCTGTTATTAAGACAACCAGTTCTATAAATGTCCCAAAATCCGCTTCTGTTGAACCTGAACATGTAAATGAACCTGAAATATCTAGACCTATATTTTCTAGACAAACTAGGACCCTTAAAAACCATCCTTTATTTGCTGTAATATGATATTTAGATAGAGGGATAGAAACTAGAGCTTCTTTAAGAAATCAGGTTAAACATCAAGCTTTTCCTTCACAGATTGAACCTAAAAATAACAATGATGCTATCATTGGTGAATTTTAGGTGATGGATATGCAATAAGAATTAAATAAATTTGAAGGAAATAATTTCTGGAAATTAGTATACAGACCTAAGGACACTTTGACCATAGGCAATAAGTGGGTTTTTAGGAATAAAGTTGATGAAGTTGGTAACATAGTCAGAAAAAAGGATAGACTTGTTGCACAAGGCTATAGCCAAGAAGAAGGAATTGACTATGAGGAGACCTTTTCTGTAGTAGCATGACTTGAAGCCATTATAATTCTACTTGACTATGTTGAACATGTTAATTTCAAACTATATCAAATGGATGTCAAGAGTGAATTCATAAATGGATATATAGCTGAGGATTTTTTTTGTTTAACAACCCCCCTGGATTTACAAATCCACATTTTTAAAATCATATTTATAAACAATAAAAAGAATTATATGGTATAAATAATGCTCCAAGAGCTTGGTATGATAGATTGAGTACTTTTCTTATATCCAAAGGATATACAAAAAGAATTTCTAATACTACTCTCTTTATAAAATGAATTTTTAATGATGTTTTAGTTGTTCAAATATATGTAGATGAAATTATTTTTGGATCTTTTTGAAATTATTTATGTGTTGATTTTTCTAAAATGATGCTAAACAAATTCAGAATGAGTTTAATGGGAGAACTCATATATTTTCCTGTATTTCGAGTTTTTTAAAATGATGATTGTATGATTTTAAATTAATATAAATATACAAAGGATATTATAAATTTTTTTGGATAAGATAGTAGTAAAAGTAGTGACACTCCCTTGAGCTCCACTTGTATGTTGGATCTTGATGAAAATGGAAAATATATTGATCAAAACACATATAGAGGAATTATTGGAAGATTACATTACATAACTGCTAGTCATCCTAATATTATGTTGAGTGTGTGTATGTGTGAACTTTTTCAAGAAAACCATAAGGAATCTCATTTAAATGTTGCAAAGAGAATTTTCAAATACCTCAAGTATTCACACAATCTAGGATTGTTTTTTCCTAAATGACAATCATTTGAGTTAGATAGTTATTATGATGCTGACTTTGGTGGATCTATGTTAGACAGAAAATGCACCTCTAGAACATGTCAACTTCTTGGCATGTCACTGGTATCATGGTCTAGTAAGAAACAAAATTTTGTTTCATTATCTACTGAAGAAGCTGTATACATAGCTGCTGGCAGTTGTTGTGCATAAATTTTTTGGATGAAACACACATTACCAGATTATAGATATCAAATAAGACATGTAACTATAAATTGTGATAACACAAGTGCTATTAACATATCAATGAATCCTGTTTCACATTATAGTAAAAATCTTATTGATGTAAGTCATCAAATTTTGAGAGGAAATTATCAAAAATGTGATATCACTTTGGAATTCATGGGTACTGGATATCAAATTGCTGATATATTCAATAAAACATTAAATTATGAGAGAATAGACGACATAATACATTATCTAGGCATGATAAATCTCAAATAGAGACCTTTCATGTTACTATTTCAGGTCATACTGTGCAATATCATACGGTGTTATACTTTACTTTTTCATGATTATGGTTTCTCAGTTACTGTCTCTGATGTTTACTATCTCATGATAATGTCTTATGCTTATGGTCTCACATTTAGCACTTTATACTTACGATGTGATGTTTACTGTCTCACCATAATACGCACAGAAAAGCTCACTCATTGTCTCACCAAGAAACTCACTCACTGTCTCACTGTAATAACCGCTCACTATCTCACTATAATGACCACTCATGGTCTCACCGTAAAAAACTCATTATGTTGTTCTTTAAACCTGTATTGTGGTAATTATTATTTCACATTTTTTATTTTCCCATGTTTTTATTTTTGTGACGTTTGGCATTCCTTATTGATAAAACAATATAAGTATCACTCGATTCTTCACTCATGTTTTCTTATACCTACTCTTTTATGAACCCTTGTTCTTTCATTAAACCTTTCTCTCACTCGAACCATCAGTGAATGTTAGGGATGAAGTGTTTTTCATCACCGAAACCTGAGAAGCGCAACTCAAAGAAGAAGAAGATTCCACCTAAGACTACTTCTGAAGGGCCATTAAATCTGAATCTTGTAAACCGCCTTGTTTTACCTGAGAAATAAATTTTCCCCTTGTGGATTCTATCTAGTAAGTCGCTAGAATTGAAAGTGTTAGAACTAAAATGTTGGTTAGAGTTGTTCTAGAAGGAGTATAGACCAATAAATCCTAGGTTAAAGGCTCAATTTTATCAATATGTACAGTTCTCATTTGATTCTGGTGAAAGTTATGCTGTAAAGAGCTGGGTCAATGGCCATATATGTTCATTCCCTTCACAGTTATGGGTTTCATGCCTTAGTATTCCTCATGAAGGTATATGCGGGGAATATTAGAGATCACCACCACCTTCAACTGATTTCATTGATCTAGAAGATGCTCTGAAAACCCTAATTGGAAGTGGCACTCAGTGAAGAGCCATCGCTGTTGAATTAGATGGAAAAACAAGGCTTCTGTTTAAGTATGTACATAATTTTCTATGTCCATGAAAAGGTGATTTTTTTGTGTTAAAATATCAAGATGTTTTTTTGAATCACCTGATGAAAAATGTACATAAGATCAACCAATGCATGTATATCATACAACACATGTGTGGGTTGATCAAAGTCACATCAAAGTCAAATTCTCTATTATACTCTGGGCTTATATCATCCATGATACTTGAAAAAGGTGTGGTTGGACCAAATAAGGAAGTCGTTATGGACATTGAGTACTGTCTCTCAAAAGCTTCTATAAAAAGAATGAAGATAAACTGGAATCCTTTGAAAAATGAATGGGTGGAATAAAATGATATGTTTTATGAGAAATTAAATCATGTGGATTATCCCTAAAGGACAAAGGACATTTTTGATCATGCTTTGTAACCGGATAAGCTTGTTGAGTATCCTGGAGAAGAGGAAGAAGAGGTTATAGTTGCACCTATGGAGGCTGTAGTTGGTGTGGAAGATAGAACAACTTTTTCTCATGAAGTTCTTCATGAAGAAGTCCCTGGTCCTAAAGAAGTTTTTTGTTTGGAAACTCAACCAGAGGCTGTAATGGAATCAGATTCCAATGATTCAGAAAATCTTGCCCTGGAAGAGCCTATAGTAGAAGAGCCTGTAGTGGAAGCGTTACCTATTATGTAAGTGGTCAATCATTAGGAACACCCTATGGAATAATCTATTACTAATATCATACCTTCTGCTGAAGAACAGATAGAGATAGATTTTTAGCTGGATAGAAAGGAAAGGAGGGAGGAAATTAGAGCTGAGTTTCTGGATTTAGAACAAGCTCCTAATCCTCTCAGTCCTAATAAGGGGCACCTATTGAGGGGGAGAAAATCCCAAATAGTGAGTCTACCGAAGCATCACATCCAACTGAATCATGTCCTATAGACACTCAATACAAATTTCCTAGTTTCTAGGATTTGAATGAGTCTTAGCAGGTCATAGCAACTGGTATTGATATTTCCTACCTATTTTACTTGAAGTCAATCTCAAAATTTTCACTGGAGAAGGAACATGAAACTTTACTAGTTCTTACTCATGAACCCTTATATGAATGCCCATCCTTTGTGAGTAAGTATGAACTGAATGAATTTGGGGATACTATCTTATCTGGAGTTGCGGAACTCATGAATTCCCAGCCTCTTCCTGTGAAAAATTTAATTGAGAGTAATTCCTCCCTATTGTTGGATAATATTATTCAAAAAATGCATCCTAATATTTTCCATGAGATTCAGGAGGTAAGAGTTGAAAATAAGATGCTCAGTAATGAAGTTATGTCCCTAAGAAATATGGTTGAATACATGCAGAGAGAGTTGCATTCGAGATCTGCATCTGTTTCTACTCCTGTAGAATATTCTGTTCCTCGAATCCTACAAATTGGTGTGTCTCATATTTAACCTTATCTTGCATCCTTAGATGAAATGATTTCTGAAAGGAACAAGAAAATTGTGAAGTAAATGAAAGATCTTGTTTCCAACATCAATAAACTCACTAATGAGTACACCGAATGTCTTCAAAAGGTGCTGAATCAACTACAATCCCTGACCACAGCTGCTAAAGAATCTAATAAATTCTCTAATCCATCCTTGGATTCTGATCTACACAGATCAGTAGTTAATGAAGAGATTCGGAATATCTTCAGTGGATTTAATGAGGATTCTTTATATGACGTAGTAAAAAATAGTTATAGTGTTCTTGACATAGTATAAATCCATTCCAAAATTGTTATTGATGCTCTGAAAGAGATTTCCATGAAATTGTATTTCTACTTCAACAAAATTTTCACCAAGACCGATATGAAAACCCATTTAAAGTTCCTTGTAAAAAATCTGCGGATTCCTCTTGTGACTCAAGCTTTCTAAAACCATGTTTAGAAACTCACAGAGTTTACATATTTTTGGGACATGTTTATGGTGAATAAGGAAGATTTTGAGAAAGCCATGCAGTATGGTGGAGAGATCATTACCCATTTCATCAAACTCCTCTAGCCATATCTTCTTGTTCAGAGTACAACCATTGATGCTCCAATGGATGAACCTCTCAGACCAGGGCTGCCTACCTTCACCTATGCCCTAGCCTCATCCACTATGTCTGTCAGCCAAGCACTCAGTCAGATTAAGCATGTGATAATTTATCAGAAACCACTTAGATATTCTATAGATTCTCCCTTGGTTCCCTCAGTATTTGAAGGCCTTACATTACCCTCTTTATTAACCAAATCTATGCCTTCATCCACCACAACCACTCCCCCAATGGCTTCTTCTTCTACTACTGCAAAAGGAAATGAAAAGGCCAACCCATGAAGAAGAACAATTTTTACTTTTTAGATGGGGATACAATTTTTTTATTGATCTTTTTTGTACTATCCCTTATTTTATATTAATGGACTCTGACTTTATTTGACCTCTCTTTGTTCTTCTTTTTGATAATCCCAAAAGGGGGAGATGCTTTTATATATTATGTTATCAATTTATCTTTTTAGTTGAATCTTATATACTCTTTAACTATTTATGATTTGTGATCATCAAAAGTGGGAGATTGTTGGACTCCTCATGTTTTAATCATGTTCTAATGATCAAAAATATTATTTAGTCATGTATTAATGATTCCAAATATTATTCAATCTTGATCATGGTATTTATATCTAATTTTTTCTCATTCTTAAAGAAGATCCATGAACGATATTAATTGATCTATATTCAGTTTAGTAACTTTATACTATATTTAATCTACTCTCAAAATACCTTCTTTAACAAATTACTAAGTCTAATACATTCTATTATTATCATTATTTATGTCTTCATATTGTTACTTTGGAAAGTTTAATCCACCATGAGTCTTCCAATGGCTATGTATTTATGTCATCTTGAAGCCAGACACTGTGAATCCAGACACCGTGATCAAGACACCGTGAAGCCAGACACCGTGAACAAGACACCATGAAGACATACACTGTGAACCAGACACCATGAATCTAGACAACGTGAACAAGACACCATGACCCTGAGACACCTTGAACAAGACACACTGACACTTAGACATTGTGACCAACCTAGACACCATTTGAAGGATACACTGTTTCCATGACTTATTATGACACTATTTCTTAAACTACGTTGTTGTTTTTCAATTTTATTTCTAACGGCCATATTTGATCACATTAATGCATTGAAAAAATTAATGTTTCATTGTAGACATATCATCAGAAAGTAGGAGGTACGAGGTACAGAACACATGCAACACGTTAGCTGAAACATATGCATTCCATCATAAAAGTGATGTGTGAACAAGAATCATCACGCGCGATACAGAAAAAAAAAGTAAGGCAGTAAGGACAAGAACGAAGAACATACTCGGTGGATGTTTTTAAATACAAAAGAACACTACATGTAACTCAACACAGTTGGACACATAAATCATATTTGAATCCTAAAGAAAATCTTCACTTTACCACACCTCACGGAGAATACAAGAAGAATCGCGACACTTTGTTTTCCACACAACTTCTAGAGAAGGACTCAAAGCTTCATCTACATCAATCAAAAGGAGTCCAGAACTACATTAACATCACACAAGAGCATTCTAAAGTCATATCTATTTTATTGCTCGACTGTGATCATCCTTTTCTTTAAATTAGGAGCAGTGTGTGATTCTCTTTGTTTGAACACACACTGACCCATAAGTTGTACATGAGGATTTCTAAATCCTCACTCAATCTTTCCCTTACACTATTTTATCCCATTGTGGATAGTGGTAGAGGTTTGAGGACCTGGATAGCCTGTGAGCTATTGTTATTATTACATTCCCACATAGAACTAGGTTAGAGGTCTAAGGACCTGGATAGTATGAGTATTGTTGTAAACCCCGATCCATGGTGTGGATTAATGTTTTATATAAACTGTTTTTGAGGACTAAGTCTCAACATGATACTGAACTTCTTGGTTAAAACTGTTGTGCATGTTTATTTTAGTTCAAACTATTCTCTTTATTCCACTGCTAACTACATTAAATATATATCTATTTTAATGTTTTTGTGATAGTTAATCTAGTATGTGTTTGTATTTATTGTAAACCAGTATGTTAATTTCAAAAACAAATCTAATCATTAGATTACATTAATTGAGAACTAATCAATCCGTTGAGAACCTAATTGAACCATTACTGTATGGGAAATTCACTACATCTTATATTTATATTTAAATAGGGGATTCAATCTAAATATTTTAAACAGAAATTTTGAATAGGAACAAAATTCACCCCCCCCCTCTTGAGTATCCACTCCGACAAACATTACCCCATGGTTGGGGCTTCATGAAATTATACTAATAACTACCCTATAGAACATGAAAAATGTCTTCAATCTATTGGTAGGGGTCCAAAATCTAGGACCTAAAACTATGACCCCATGACCAAAAATCACAAATTTAAACTATATGTAGGTTTTCCATGTGATGCTTCATGTGGTATTTGGGGTCATTGGATCTCATTCAAATTGAGTTTTTTCTAAAAACACACTAAAAATAGGTTTTTGAGACATTCTATCATAATGGACTGAGATATATGAACATAAAATAGATGTTAACACCCTAAATGAATGACATTAAAATTTGATCCTACCCTGAAAAAGTTTAGTATTCCTCATTATAATCATGGAATGCCTCAATTCCATCTCTAGAGAGGATTACTGCCACTAGCGTTGGACTCTCAACATGATGTGTTTAAGAACAGAATGTTCCTTGATTTCTATATTTATTGGATACAAAGATATGTCAAGATATTTTTTCTTCAAGACCAGCTACAAATTCATCAACCCTTCCGTCCATTTATTCCATTATGGTCAATACCGCAATACTTTAAGTTGTTTTTATAATTTCCAATAATCAAGAATTAAAATAAATACAAGTTTCTCTCTAGACCATGTTGTGTGATTTTAAGTCCCCTTTTCCCTCCTTCATGTCGAGTTTATCAAGAAACCACACTAGAAATTTCCTATTTAGACACTCATCTTTGGTCCAAACTCCACAAACATTAACTAAATTCCAATATTCCACGAATCATGCTTAAAAACATTATGAATGTCCTATATGTAATATTTAGTGTGGCGTATAGGCTCCTAAGCCCTCATTAGAGCCTGTTTTTTCACATCATCACACTACATATAGAATTTCAATAATACCACCCTTATTGGTCCAAGAAATTAAGACATTTAATTATTTAAAACACCTATAGTCTGAGTTATACACAAGTAAAACTCATAGACTAATGTCCAAACACATTTTGTTAAAATGTTATTCGTCCCCACAAAAATTTTTGGATTCCCCATGATCTAAGCATGGGATAACTCAAGATAACTTTTAGATTCTACAAATTCCTTCGTCAGAGAGGATTCACCCTTACCGACATTGGTAATTTACCATGAAATTTTCTAGAACTACATGTGGTAAAATTACCATCCTTATGGGATACATAGTGATGAAGAGATATTTTTTGGGCCCACCCAAAAAATCAATAACCTTTTGGACCAAATTATTTTCCATGAAATATTAACTTAAACTATTAATAAAATCCTTGTTTGAATCCCACTTTCTAATACCCCCCAATCTGCACATCGATTATACATGTATTTTGGTTTCCTTAATCATCAAAATCTAGAAGGACCCCCAAATGGAAATGGTGTTTGGACTAGGCCCACTTCCCAAGCTGGGTCAACCCCGTGATGGATCACTAGTAAAAAAATGTAAATCATTAGTTTTGAACATGGTCAATAATCAATCTTTTATTTTCATTCCTCATTCCTCAGCGGTGTGGTTGATATATTTATGTTTCAAATATGGTGGACAGTTGATCCCTACCCATCACTCACCCCTGATCCCAATCTCAGAAGTCCCAGTAAACCACCTTTCCTCCTCCCTATATCTAAATTGAATTTTAGTACCCATAGTGTCACCCCTAATGTGTTGTTCCAAATGTATAGAAAAAAACCTTACCATTCCTTGTTTCCCACATTGAGAATGACTCACAGGGATTAGTAGTACTGGTTGGTTGTGTACCAATGAGGCAGAGTTGTATGAAGGATCCCTTGTTCCAAACTCCCTAACATCAAATTGTGGTTTCAATTACACTAATAATGACTTAAACTATTTGTGGGATTTCTTCCTAGGGACATGTCAAGTGATTTTTGGGTCCCCTTAAAAATATTTCACATCAGAGTTTTTATATCTTTAACAATACACTTGTCTGTTTGGAATATTAAACCCATGGTCCATATAATACGACCTTAAAATGCGTCCAACCTCCAGGTCACATAACATTAAACTCTGAGATGTATACTGATCACATGATGTTAAACAATAAAATGATATTTTTTACCATATGACGTTGAAATTCATGTCCAAATTCCTCACCATATTTTGTAAAACTATTCATCTATGAATCTTCTCACATAATGTAAAGCAATATGGTATCTTAGGCCCTTTCCTATGACCCTTTACTTCGATGTCAACCATCTACATCATTACTTGCATTTTTATGTATCGCTCATTATCCGACATGATGCTCCCTTGGAAGATAGGTTTAATCATTGTTCTGACCAATATTCTTAAAAAATGTTCTATAATCGATGGTGGTGTAATTCCAATTGTTGTGGAGTCCATTAAACGATTCCATCACTCCATTCTAATGCTTCATATTCCCCTTATTTGGATCATAATCCTCTTAAACAATACAAGGGACATTCTAATGGTATTGTATCATGCCATAATTGATCACCAAACATCGTGGTCCAACACCCTGGTACAATGTAGATGAAAATCTATGACAGGGTTGGAGTTTCAAATATGTTTATCAGTTTACCCTAATTAATTTTTCCCTTCATGGATAACAGTATAGATGATGTGTTTTAAAGCATGGTCAGTAGTTATCCCATATCCCCATTCCATTATCCTTGTGTTCCAAATTTTAGGCATTTTGATTCACACTCATCATTACCCTTTTTTGTAGAATTCAATTCCCCTAGGGTTATCCCATTTATGTGCTTGAGTATGTTGGAACATCTTGTAGAATATTCTAAGATCTCTCTCCTCTAGCCACAGTTATTCATAGCCTAAAACCTCTTAGTGGGAATACTTCAATAGAAGACCCTGAGTGTTCAATGATTGTTTAGCAGTCTCATATGAAAAGTAGACACATGGATGTTTCTTATTTATTACACTGGACATGACCCACATAAATTTAGGGATTGGTCCTTTGTTGCCTCCTTAATATAATCAATGTAAAATAATTAAACTCAAAAAATAATGTATCCATGAACAGAGGAATTTTTTTATAGAAACAAGGAATTTTTGGTATTTTCAAAGGGTTATACACATGTTGGAACCTCTCATGAGTATTGGAAAAATTCCCCTATTTCTCCACTCCAGTTATTGAGAACTATATCTCTATCAACCTTTAGTGCATGTCATCATAGATATATGGCCTCCCCCAAAGCTCGACTTCATAATCATTAGCTATAAGAAAAACTTAATCATCTCTGTTCTGTTCCCAGTCTCACTCAACATGAAGGTCAGCTATTTGAGAAGTTACCTATTTCAGATGATAATTGGCTTCCTCCAGCTGAGCCCTCAGTCTTCTGATGGTATTTGATTTCGTTTTGAGTAAATAAGCAAGCTTGTTTATTTCTTACATCATAATAAATATCTCATAGTTGACTTAATGGAACTTATGGATGATGTAGGAATTATTGTGATGCCTATAAACATCCATATGTTGGAATATTTCACACACTCGTTCAGCAATAAAGTCACAGATTAGTGTATGAATACCATGGCACCAGCTCCTCTAGCACATAGATTACGAAACCAATCGAAAAGAGGCCTCATTTGGACACTAGTTTTGGTTCTGGGGTCTTTTTCATGATGAATTGTCTTAATATTCTAGTTCTGCCTTAGATTATGTGATTTTATTTGGATTTATCATGATTAGAGTCTTATATCTCTTCAATAGACAGACAAATGTACTTAGTAAAAGTCACTAGATGGTGATTTTTAGGATATCCCTTCAACATCCTCTTTGATAGTTTTGGTTCCATGTCATTAATTCATTCACCATTGGTTTAATATTCCTCAACAACTTCACCCATGCATACCTTGAGTTACACCACACCAATGGAATCACTTGTAACATCTACTGACTATTCATCTAGTATGACGTCCAGATCTACATGGATGACCTAATCATCAAGAATAATAATTTCTATCAGATAAGGTCACCAAGATGTCTCTACCTCATTTTATTATTGAGCATGAAAACATTTAACTACTACTTGGGATTTAAACTCCTCAGTTAATGTGATAAAAAAATATAGGTATAACACGGTGAAAGAAAGAGTCTTATGTGATCTAAGGATTAAAATATTGAGATCATAAGTCAGAGTTCGGAATTCCACCTCTAGAGACCCTTTGAAACTAGTATGCATTTCAAAAAATGGAACTATAACTTCTTACACCATGTGGATATAAGATTCATGTAACAGTAATACACATTGACACAAAGGCTCTGTGGAAAAATGATTTAGGACTAATGATTCAAGATTATATATTACCTTGATGTAGAGGAATTTAAACAATTAACTATCTCAGACACATATCTTCATCGGTATTGGGAACCATTATTTAAATTCTAGGGTGTGTACCTCTATAGATAACATATAGGTCATGTGGTTTTGAAATTATCTCCCTTACTTCCTTAACCTCGACTGGCCCACCAATTGCCTCAACCTCCAATCCAGGCCCCGTAACGTTCTCCTCAACACCTGTCCATGCACCTACACTCAATTTAGTAGGGTCCCCTTTCCTATTATTTATATGATAAAATAAAATAAAATTTTTATCAAGTGAACCTAGATTATGATAGGGATTTATCAAAGAAGGATGTATGTGATTTAAGGTTTCCCACAAGGTACCGAGCCAAGAATTATTTAGAAAACATGATCTTACCACATTATGGTAGACTCCCTTTACGAGCAGTCATTCCCCAGGAATCTCCATCATTAGATTCCTCATTACCGAATTCATATTCTTCGTGGTTAGTTGGTCCCTCATTGGATGATGAAATGAAAATAGTTGGTTCCTCCGCCTAATCTGACACTTCATCAATAATCACTCGTACATGAGTGGAAGGTGGTTCATACTCCCCCTATGACATGTGTGGGTGTCCATATCTAGAAGAAATATATATCACTGGAGAAATATCACTCTTTATAAGATCCTAAATGGCCCGACATCTATAAACATTATCCCATCATACAACATATTTAGCCGAAGGTTTTCAGTCGATTGTGATGTTCAAAGTTTCTTCCAATCCATCCAGAGAGAGTGAATGCCAAAATCTCTAGATGGAATTACAAATAACATCATATTATTCCCAATATCCTCCCTTGATATCCCCATGGTCACTTTTGAGACCATTCCACTCTAGTATGTGGGGATGTGACCACTAATTGAAATGACCTCACCAGAGTTCCACCTGTAGCATCCCTAGAAGTCTGGCACACCCCTCAGGAGGAATCCTACCGACTACCTCACTATTTTCTCTCTGTTCTCACCAATTAAACCACATGAATGTTATTTTTATGTATTTACTCTAGATATTATTTCACGTAGTTTCCATAATAGTTTGTCGATAGGACAACATTAACATCAGTTTGTGAAAGCATAATGGTTTCACCAAATCCCTCATTCACCAGCATCAACCATAGCCGATGAAGGATACAATGGCACCTATCCTCATAGACCACCATTTAGAATCTATTCATTACTCCCTAAAGACACCAAAAATTCTTATTAATGTTGGATGGTGTGTAACAATCACTATAGATAGGGTCATCGATCCGGGCCCCTAGCACTCCATCCCCAAAACATTTTACATACTCATTCTATTTTCATGAGCCTTTGTTGTTGTCTACAATTAGATCAAACCAATCTAAAAAGGTATGGAAGTTTTTTTTTCAGATTACCAATCGAAACATTTATCATAAACTATTCTAGTGTCATGGGTAGGAACCCAGCAATGGTCAACAGATATGGCCACATACTGATGTTTGGAGGGATGATGGTGTTTGAAAATTCATAACCCATGAGGTGTGATGAAATCCAACCATGTAAGAACTGGACCATCCTACGTAACATTATGTATGTGTTACCTATCACAACATATCGTAGTATTCTTTATATCATTGCTGGTACTTGTACCTCCAAATTAAATCTATTGTTTTCCACTAGATTCACCACCATCAACAACACCCGAGGGAATTTTCCCATTCATGTGTCCCTAACCAATAACATCCAATCTCTTAAGAATGTTTCATTTAATTCGGTGTAGCATAAGAATGTATCCCAGACTCAAACCATGTTTTACCACTACTTATGATACTATCCTACATCAAGGATCAATCAGTATGATCTCAAATTCCTCTTCTATGACACGGTTGGATTCTATTTTCCACATACTATCATCCTTAATTTCTAGTCCTTATTGGGTAAAATTGGACCATTACATAAAATGGATTCCATAAAAAAAGATGGGTGCATGAACTAGCTTCTTCTTTACTGCCTCCAAAATTTGGTACACTGGGAGAGAGGTTTCCTACCTATCATTCTCGGTGTTCTATGACAGATATAACTAATCATAATGGAATCATTCATGTGGAATGTATCTGATGTAGTGGATGTACCAAAAAATGATGTTGAATTACCTAGGGTGATGATGAAATGTATTTATATCCTTTGACCATAATCTAAGGAGATCTTGAACCAACTATTTTTAATGATAAAGGTGGAAATGTGACCTCCACATCATCTCATACATACCAATTTTGCATAGCTCCACCCAATATTCATAGCACATGAAGCATACCCAATATTCTCATGACTATTCACTGATATAATGTATTATGGAACTTAGGTACTAATCTCTATGAATGCCTAATATGTTTTCCCACGTACTACCTTAGAATACAATGATGTAATGGATATAGAATTATTCTACCTCTATCTTCTCCCCAATGAACATCATGGTCTGGCAATTTAGTAAGTATATAGATACATATTTATGATATGTTGTAGAATATCTAGAAACAATGATGTTACAACTATTGAGTTCATATTTTCATATGAACTAATATCGTTTAGTGTCAACACTAATGGTTAGGATGTTAACCTTATCGAGGAATCTGAAATTCCACAGCAGGAGATAGTCTCCATGTGAATAGCTCATATATTCCTCTGAAATGATATTCATCAGTATATTATTTCCTAATATATCCCTTATATCTCAAGGAATAAGGTGGTTTTAGTCATATTATCTATTCAAGAAGAAAAATCAGCTTAAATATCTGGAGGATTATTTTGATCAACCACTTCTGGTAAGTCTAAGAAGGATAAGAAAGATGTTCTCAAGAAGTGAGTTTTGGCGCACAATATAGAATTTTGGTAATGGAAGTTGGTACATGAAATTAATAATTATGTTTGAAAGAAGAGGCCACATATTAATTTTTCATGAAATAATCGAAAATGTATGATCATGTGAGTGAAGAATCTTATCAGGAAGAAATTAAAAGATGTCGTAAAAGGTCCATACACAATTTATTTATATTAATGGACATGGTCATGAATGTGTATGAATTTTCCTTATTCATAGTATCATAAAAGTTTTCCCTACCAATAGAATATAATACTCATTTCCAACATTTCCCTCATCACCCAACCATTTGGCCCCCTTTAAACTACAATTTTATGGGGGGGGGGGGGTTATTGTTTAAAATCTACAACAAGGTCCACACATCTATCTCTTGAAAAACCAAAACCAAAATATGACTCTAAAAAGCACATTAAGAACTAATAGTTGGTGCACACATGTTTTTCTTTGGGTGCACAAGATCAGAATCTGTGTTCCAGAGACTTGAATTCCAAATACAACTATATTTCCCTTACCTTAGAAAAATTCCACTCAAATGTGAATGGTAACTATGTTCTATATTGTGGCTATGAATGCAAGGTACCCAATCCATTCACTAACCATTTTGACATCAAAGGTGTCATCAAACGATTCTTTATATAGTCGTCCACCATGAAAATGTATGACGATGCATTGAAGGCCTCTTCTATTACACGAAAATTGTGTTCCATATTTAAATACATCATATATAAATAGAATTTCACCCCCTTCATTATGGTGATCCTCTATAAGTCGAAGCATTGCTTTGCTATGAGCATGACTGATCTTCCATGACATCATGAAAGCGTAGAGACCACAGGGTAGAAAATATTTCATGATAGGTTCCCTATAGGTCCACCCTTTGGTGGGCCCTAATTTTTTCAAAAGATGCTATATGTGCACCAAGTATCCCCTTGCACACATGCCTCCAATATTTAACAAACACCTTCTTTGAAGAACTATGGATTTCTCTTTTGTCAATACACTGTATTTGAGAAATTTTTACAAGAAAAAATAAAACCTTGCCCACACATCTTCCACAGAAACCACTAAACTAGTGCACAAAAATTTCATGGTCCCTAGAGAGTTATCCCCTATGCCTCTAGTGAATGTGTTAAAATACCTTTTTCTTCTCTGGATAAGTATTGTAATTCCTTTTTACTTCTCATGACATGCACACTTATGTGGAACATGTTATTGAATGATCCTCCAAATTATACCATTAAATTTATAATTTTATGCCTCTCCAAAAGATTCATGATTAGAGATTATGTATTCCTAAGTGGTAAGGTGGGATTCCCCCACGTCTGAGTTACCGGAGGTAAAAATACAATGTCCCAATGTCCTTAACCCTTGATGTTAAACAGTGTCCTTAACCTATGAAATAAGAACAAGATTCTTTATGTGAGAGTGGATTGGGATAGTATCAACACTTCCCACCCTCACAAGGAACGTGATCCTCCTCACATAAAATGATATCCTCCCCAAATTGATAAAAATCCTCCTTAGGAATCACACATGCCTAATCCATACACCATCTCTCGTTGGCACTTATTTCATGACACAAGGATGAGGTCGACTGCTTCCTATTTTGTCACACTGAAAAATCACATGAGATTAAAGTATAGTAGGTACCTCTAAACCTCTACATTAACCATCATGTTTCTTTTTCATGGATATAATCCCCAATATACTCCCAATGGGACACTCATATACATAAGACCCTACCATACTCACCATATGGGACTCCTCCTTGTGCGTAATCTAAAACCACTAAAAACTATGTTGGATTTGATTCTGAACAAATTGGGAAACATAGGAATCCTTTATGTAGTTCAAACACAACACCCACATCCATCCTGATCTCCTCTAGGTCACATCCCTGTTAAGATCATGCCTCTCACATGAGAGAATACATATCATCTAGGTCCCTCATGTAACACTATACTTAATCCCCACACCATCTCTAAATAAGAGTCTTAATCTTGTGACGGTTAGATTTCATGCATAATCCCCACACTATCCCATTTTGACCCTCCTTTCATGGTGCGAGCATCCTTACCGTGTGATGTTTAGACTACATGGATTGGTTTTTTCAGATGACCTTATACTGTGGCATCAAACATCCTAGGTTTTCATTATTATCTTATGTACATGGAACATAGGATCCCTCATTGAGGATAAATATTGAGCAATGGTAAACCCAGGTTCTCCCTCCTAGGGATGTACCCCCCATATTACACTTTTAGAGGTGTTCTGAATGTCTATTATGGTGTGATACCTTCCCTTCAAGGGACACACCTTCTAGATTCTACACCAAGGGAATTTTGATCCATCAGTCTAGGTTTTTCCCCCATGGGGAATTCTCACCAACCATCAATGTGTGACATATTCTCTTTATGGGACACACCTCCTTAATCATCCTTCACAAGGCATTCTAATCCATCCATTGGTAATACTCTAGGTGTGTCATCTTCCATCCCATGGAAGAACATCCATAATCCTCCTTCATGAGGCATCTTTCTAAATTAACATCATATCCTTAAGATGTTAAAAATTTGTCATCAAACACACACTACATGAAAAACATGGGATTCGTGATGTGAAATCCTCAGAAATATGTGCTTATGGCATCTTCTAACTCATGAATACCACATGATTCCTATGGTTAATGCCTTGGAATATATATTCCATAAATATTAGATACGTCATGATCGAAATGGGATTCCTTGTATTTCATATCAATGATGCCTCCATGATATTCCCTCAAATGAGAAATAATATAGGTCAATAATGATCCTAGCATCCAAACGTGCAATCAGTGCCCAATGTGACTACTCTTTGGACCGAAGGTTACTGCCCTGTTTAGACCCACTGGAATTTCAAGACATAAGAAATGTTTAAAATTGAAATCCAAAAAGATACATCACATGGAATGAGTTCCATTAACATGACTTAAATCTATTAGGGAGACTCCAACTAGGAAATGAGTTCCATTGAGGATTCTATAGAATGAAAAACTGACATCCTATCATCCCATGTCATTCAAGGATAAGACATAATCATTAAAAGTGATAAAATCCACTCAACATAGGAAATAATTAGTATGTGGAAAAAATTCACACTGTCATACATTAACATTCAAGGCTGGTTTCCCTAAAAAAAGCATCCGAAAATAAAACATTTCAAAAATTTCTTAAATTATCCTTTTAAATACATTGGATTTGGAATCCCCTTTTTAAGAAACTAGTAAAACTACATTGGAGTACTAAAAATATACCTAAAATAAAAAAATTAAAATAAATGAACAAAAAAAGAACAAGAAATTAATCAACAACATGGGTTAAATTATAGGGATTTCATGAAATATAGAAATATATCGTAAATGGATAAAATATATTAGAAACATAACACATAAATGGAATAAGTAGAACATAACAGTATACGAATGTAAAAGAACATTATGAAACAATATGGAATAGTGAATAATATATTATCCTTAAATATTACTAAATATCTTTTGAGATTATCATATATTTTCTTAGGAGGAATCATCTTTCAGCCTATTGATGCATTCATAGTGTAGAGAAAACTTGCTACTCTCAACTCGTATCACTGGTGGAAGTCCCCTTTTTTATGATATATGGCAATGGGAAAATTATTCTTACCCATAATTCAAGATAGTATATATCTTTTATTATTTCAATAAGAATCATATCATACACATGATTTTAGTAGCGATAGGTGAGGTAACATTAACAAAATTCTCAATTCAACCATACATATATAAATAATTTCTGAAACCCACCTATATAAAAATACCAATGAATATACCCAATAGGTTATACATAAAATCAGAATAATATATGAAACATAAAAATAAATGAATGGTATGGGGATTATCTTGGTTTGTATCTAATTTAAAAAACATGTATGAATTATCAAATTGGAATAACCTTTTAAAATATGGGATATAATTTCAAATTCCATTTGGGATCCATTAAAAATAATTAAATTTTATAACAACAGTTCCAAATTTAATAATGTGTATTGATAATAAACCTATCAAAAAATAATTTGAAATCCATTACAAAAACCAACAATTCTTACTAATTTCATGGAAAACAAAATATAATCCAAAAAACCAACATAAGTCAATAATGAATTAATACATACTAAATGATAATTAATTAATATTTTTTTTGAAAACAATATATAATTAAATAATTTAAAAACCATAAAATTAATTATCAATTCAAAATCAATCCAAACATCTCATCAATCCCTTAATAGAAGTAACATTGAAATATACAATTGACCAAAAACCTATTTAATAACCATAATCCAAAATAAAATCATTTATACATTTCCGAAAACATAGATCTTATGAATAAATTATTTAAAACCTATAAAATGTGTTCACAAAAATTATTGAACTCATATAAACACATTAATAACTCTTAAATAACTAATTTATAAGGGAATTTTTTAGGATCCCATGTTTATGTTGTGCATCATGAAAATGATAATTCATGAAACCCCTACATAAAAATAGATCATAGATGGAAAAAATATCAAATATGTTTAAAAAATACTCAACACATGATCCAAACACCAAAATATTAATCATTGAAACACAATAGGGTTCACACTCACCCTATAGTTAGAAAATAAAGAATAATAAAGGAATAAGTAATATAAATAAGAAATTATATTAATAGAAGAGAAAGAATCCCTAACCATTAGAGAAAACACACTAATTGAAGGATTAATTCCTAAAAATTCAAAGGGATAGGGTGATGACCCTCATGTAGTTACCTTTGAAATTCAAAAAATGAATCACATGGATAAATTCAAAGGGAGGGTCTTTTGTATAAAATATAAAACATGGATTCACCAAATAAAAAATAAAAGACAAATTGGGGAATTCCATGACATAACCATAGGTGAAATCACATGATGCCTACCTAGGCTACCACCCAATGATCCAAGACACACTCATCAATATGTTACATAACCTCAAACTCTTCACTATGTTGGGAAACAAATTTTTTAACACACCACAGTGTGATACATTCATGTATCTCCTTATGTTCTAATCCAAACAAGCATCATCCAGGGGCTACAATGCACAAGAACCTATATTGATTCACAAGATCATTTATAACCCAAAAATTCATTACATTCTATCAGAATGCCTAACCATAGAGTTTTGGATTATCAATTTCCCAATGGGAAATTTCTTTGTTAAAATGACCATGTAAATAATTTATTCAGTGTGGCATTCCCTATATCCAAATATTAAGAAACTACCACCCCTATAGTGCCTAGGAACCATGACATGTTAAGGTCACACAAACCACATACACACTACATAAGGATCAAAACCACATACAACCCTAAATACCATAAAACATGGAAAATTAAACTACTGAACAATAAAAAAAATAGCAGATGAAATTCTTATTTGGTTTTAACAATTCTCCACACCATATCAATTTTTTCCCTCAAAAATTCACCAAATCTATTGATAAAATCAAATAGAAATTAAATATTAAATGATAGAATTTCTTTGAAAAATATATCACATGAAATTGAAATTTGATCAACCCATACCAACTATAAACATTTACAAAATAATTATTCACATCCATAATTCTATGTTTATTCTCATAATACAAGGATCCAAAGACCCATAATGGGTCTCCCACCATTTAATAATTTCACTAACTTAATGGGTTAATAAATGATTCATTTCTAAATTTACCACAACATTAACATAAAATAATAATAGAATTAAAATATTAAGGAATATGTTATTATAAATTTGGGAGAGCAATAAATATATAATTCCAAATACTATCAAAATTAAAAGGTCGGAAAGGATTTCATACCTGAATGATTCTGACTCTTAAAATTATTTTTTTGGCGTCCCAATCACCCACACTAAAGAAATTTCAATTCAAATAAATTGATTATGATGGCTTCAAATGAAAAAAAAATCTACATTAGGATAACTCAATATATAACTACAATTTTATAGTATTTATATAAAATAAAACCCATCTCAAAAAATTTTCACCTAGCTTCTAATACACACTTGGTTAGGAACCTTCATTATAGTTTTTGGAGACATGAATTTCACCAATCAACTACTTCCTGCTAGAAGAAAAATCATATATAACATAATTAAAAATGAATCCCATAAACAATTCTAGTCTAGAATAAAAAATCTAGAATTGAGGTCTATAGGAAGATCCTTAACCAATATATGAGACACTAATGAATGTCAAGAATGTAGAATAAAATAGAATCATCTTTATTTTGTTTTTAATTAAAACATTCAATAGTCTTTGAATCTGATATTGACACACTAAGTCCATAATTTTACAAGCATTAACATATTTTAAAGAAACCACCAAATGAATGTGTTTGAAAAAATTCTCACAATATTAAATGTTAATTATAACAGGAGAGATCACCCCATATTGATCCGAGGTACTAAATATAAATAATCTTATGTAAAACCTCACTCTAAATTAATCATTATATTTCATGGAACTAAAGATTTCAGTAACATATAGGCACCACTATATAGCCTCCTATGGGTCACAAACACCTCATAGGATGGTAAAACCCAAAGAAAAGTGACATTTGAATTATGAGATACATACCTCTTACGATCTCCCCAGAATTTTATTTTTTGAATACATTGAATTAAATAAATATAAACATTAGTAAAAATATATATGACGTTCATACACTTCAAAAAAAATATCCTGGAAAAATAATAAAAAAAGAATCAATTAAAATCAATAATGAATAATTTCAAAAATAATTATTTTAAAACACATAAAATATCAATTTTTCAGTTTCAAAATCATAAATATATATTTAAATTAAATTTAAGATTTAAATTTTGATATAGAACATTAGTTTCTAAGATGATTCTTTTAAAAACCCTAAATGGTAAATATTGGAAACATTTAAGATTCTATTATCATTATGTAAATTCTAACTCCTTTTCGAAATATTATTTTTAAAATTTATAATAACAAACCATGTTCTTAAAATCATTTTTAATAAAAATATCTCTTATAAATATATATAAATAACATAAATATAAAATAAAAATATCCTTTAAATCACCCCAAAAAAATCATCCCACAACTCTTGGATAATTGAATCTATGATGAATCAACAAAATAAATTGATGTGTTGTTAGTGACTATTTACATTCTGGTTAAATAGACCTAGAGACTATGAAACAGACATAAATATGCCACTAGATGTAATAAATAGAAATAAACATGGGATTTATAGGGTTTCCTAGATTGTATAGTCTAACCATGTTGTTCTTTTTATTATTTACATTTCATCCCCAACACATATTAATGATACTAAAAATCTATAGAACAGTAATATTAAATAAATCACCACAAATGTAAATAAAAAACATGAATAAAAAATATAAAACGAAAATATAAGATTATAGTAGTTGTCTAAAAAATTCAACCTGAAGGTGCACACAACCAACGTTGGGCAATCCAAAACAATCTTATGACTTCACGAAGCATTCCACGAACACAATGGATAGTGGAAAAAAGTTTCATCTTTTGTGAAGAAGTTCAAAATCTAGGTGCAAGATTCATTAATGTTAAATATGATAAAATTTCTCCTCCCATCCACAAATTACAATTGAAAATCCATGGAAACAATGTGAAATATTTAAACTCTTCGCGCATGGTACCTAATCTGTTGGGAAGACACTTTTGTGCAAAATGTGACGTTAAAAGTTTACATCCACAGATGGATGCAGTGGAAAAGGATAAATTTGTACTGATGAACTCCCTCATTACCAAAAACCATGCATTCCATCTCCCAATAGATTAGTTATAAATAGACATTCTCCCTTCTTTGGGGTGATCTTATAAAGTTGTAGAATCACTCTTCTTCTCCCAAGACTGACCTTATGTGACTCCATGAAAGAATGGAAACATGAAGGTATAAAATCTCTCACAATAGGTTCCCTATGGGTATACCCTTGAGTGTTCACCATGTTTTGTAATCCTCTACAGACCATTTTCAAAACAAGTCAGGTAATCTTAATGTCTCTTCTTGTACTCACCCTTGACATTGCGTGAAAGCCTCCAACATTTCACTTACTCCTATTTTGGAGTTCCATGGATTGATCTTTTGTTAAAGAATTATATTTGATCACCCTATGTGGGAAAAACTAAAACCTTCCAGGCACCTACTACACACAACCCTCCAAACATGCGTGTCGTAATTTAATGGTCCCTCTAGTTCATGCATTTTAACTATCCCTCATCCGGGCTCCCTTAGTGATTTGAATGTCATTACTTTATGACATTAAAATGAATGGACCAATCCTATCACATGATCTCAAACTACATTATCAATCTACATGGTTTTGATCCCTCTCATCTGAACAGGTTATATAGGATGGCTCTCTGGCGTTCAATCCTGACCAATAGTAAACCTAAGTTCTCCCTCCTTCGGTTTTACCTCCTTCATCATGACCAATAGGTTCCCTGATCAACCTTCACTGAGTGACATCTTCCATTTATCAGATATACCTACTAGATCCACTTCCACATGAACTCTGATCCATCCATCTAGTGTTTCCCTCCATGGGGAACTATCATCAATAATCACGGTGTGACATATTCCATTTATGCGAGACACATCCTTGATTCAGTTCTATAGGGTGTTTTGATCAATCCATTGGTAAAAATTTAAGTGTGAAATATCCACTCCAAGAGACACACTTCCTTGAACCACCTCTATAAGGTGTATTTAATAATTGATTATGACTCCAAAAGAAAATAAACTTTTGACTCCCAATACATACTTCATGATAAATATGGGATACCTAGAGAGAAATCCTTTGATGATGTGTTACCATGAGTTCAGCTACCTCATTAAAAACATGGGTTTTTAGGTAAAATACATGTAAGATATACATCCACAATATTAGATACCTCACGATCAACATAGGAATCCATTTGTTCTACCCATAAGTTTCCTCCATGAGATTCCCTCCTATGACGAATAATACAGGTGACCAACGATCATACCATCCATGAATTCCAACAATGTCCAGTGTGACTACTCTCCAGACCAAAGGTTTCTTCCATATCATGACAAACTAGAATATTCAGAAAGAATTAGTTTAATTATCCATCATCCGTAAATAAATGGTTCCATGAATGAGTTCCATGAACATGACTAAACTCTAGAGGGGAGACTCGGACTAGGAAAGATGTTTTAGAGAGGAATCCATGGGTGATAGAACTAAAATCCCAACATAACACATTTATCAGGGATCGTATATCATCAGTGAATGTGATGAAGGATGATCACCTTTGGAATGCTAGAATGTAGGAAAACAATGCAGGCTAGTGAACTTTAAAATGCAAGGTAGGTCACCCCAGTTAAAACATAGGAAATAGAAATAGTGAACTTGATGTAAAACTATTGACATCAACAAGGGGACTAGTATCATTCGTGACAAGAAAATATTATCAGTTAACTGAGTTTAGATAACTATCTCTAGGACCCACCAAGGAAATGTTGGGCTTGATAAAGAACTCAATTAAAATTGGGAAAATTAAACATTGGTAATTCATGTCTATGAGAAACTTAGTATGAATCACTATATCTAACCATGGAAGATTAGATAACATTGGGGCATTGGGAATTTCATTCCTTGTATACAAACATAGACTTGAATTATAATTATTTTTCGGACCAAAGTTGTAGGAATATACCCACCCAACACCCACATCGAAAGGAAAAGGATAAATGTTAATGTGGAAATCCCATATGAACCCACCTTAACCATAAATTTTGTTGTGTCATTAGCTATGGGGCACCCATGCCTCGCCTTAAACTTGATGATAATCCAGTGGAGGGTGATAGACTCTTTCATACATTAGTGCCTGTAAAAGGGGGTCATTCCCACTAAGGATATAGCTTGCTTGGACATGGAGGATTCAATGCATCACTGGAACCATCTCCCTCAAGGGCTGCACATGGATCCACTACATCCCACTCCAACAAAAAACCACTTCAGGAGTCATTCCCCAATGATGACCTATGACGCATTCCTATTAATTAACGATATGGGGGATGAACCAATCACCATGATAGTGATTACTACCCAGGAACCTCTATGATATGCTCCAAATATGCTGATTTCACACCATCAATGATCAGTACTTCAGGATGAAGAATATGAAATTCTCTACCAGCCGTAGACTGGATCACCCAACTCCAATGTCTGGGACAATCTCATAAAAATTCTGGAAAATTGGCATCCTATTTCAAAACTCCAATTCCCCCTACCGCTATTAAAACACTCCTCTATATTCCTATGATATATGAATAGGTATCCATCCTTGACCGGTTTGGATCGAGACCTCAGCCACCTTGTAGTCAGGTTGTGATGACGTTTCCAATAGCTCGTACCACCAATATCCATTATGGCCAATCTGTGATGATGAGTTTCTGCGAATAGGTCATCCTCATGGCGTTAAAATTTTATTTAGAGGTCATACCAACTATCAAAATGTGCACAAAGTTCCACATCATATAATTATTGATCCAATAAGAAGTCCTCCCTTCTATGATAACTAGTACCGAGGTCCTCACTATTCTGATATCAAAAGTTAATACAGAGGCCCTCCCTGTGTCATAACCAATTTGTACAAAGATCCTCTACCTATCTTTCATAGCTTCAGTGAAGGTCCTATGTGATACCATACTGATCAGGGTGGAGAACCTCCCTACGTCATAAATAATCAACATGGAGAACCTCCCCATGTTCCCACTAATCAATGTTGAGGTTCTCTCAAACTTCATTGAAAATTAGAACGAAGTTCTTCCCCTTAACTATTCTTCACAATGTGGAAGGCCTCTCCATGTCCATTTTGATCAGTGTAAAGTCCCTCCTCGTGATTCGACTCACATGTATGGTGGTCAACCCCGTGTAATTACCTCTAATCAGCATGGAGTTCCTCCAAATGTCCCTCTGACCAAAGAAGAGGTCCTCTGTGATTAATAAAATACCAAAGTGGAGGTCCTACCAACTCCTACAATAGTAAAATAGATGGTCCTCCGTAATCCAATGAAAACTGATACGGAGGCCCTCCCCATGTCCCAACTGATCATAGTGGAGGTCCTCCCCGCTATATCACCCCCAGCATAGAGTTCCTCTCTATGATAAAAGATTACCATACCAAGCAAAACTATCCCATGGAATAAGGAAGAACCAATTATGAAGGAAAAATGATAGGAAGTGACAAGTCATTATCAATCAGGATCATTTATCAGATTATGGGTTATAATGTGATTAAACGATGAATCCTTCACCCCTTTAATCAACATCAAAGTCTGGGGTGGGATTCAGATAGGTTAATTTCCCCATCTAGGAAGGTGAGATACATATAATCTCTATATCCCACCGTAGGTACATGCAGGTGGAGGAATATTTTTCTCCCATCTATGGTATCACGGTACAACTATCTCTATAATCACAAATTTCCCTCTCCAAATCTACCCATGATCTAAAGAACTTTCTAGAATGGGGTGGATGGTGAGAATCCATTTGAGACCCCCTGGATTTCCTCTTCTCATGAACATGATGTAGTGGTGATCACCCAATGCTATAAGGATTTAAGGATATAGGTAGAATCTCCCTCAAGAGATGACCGAGTTTGTAGTGAATCGACGACAGACACAATAAATCCTCCATTGTACCACCAACCACCACACCAATACTCATCAGTGTTTCCACCAATATCTCAATAATCACAGATCAAATCATAGTCCATCCAAGATACAATCCCCAATTTTGAGCAAGAAATCCTATTATAGACCCTGGATATAGATCAATTGTTAGTGGTATTCTAGAAGAATTCATTTTCAACATCAATATTCTAGATTCCCTAACCGATGAGTTGGAAACACAACTTGTGGATCAGTACACTTCATAACTGAGCTACAATCGAACCATCCAAAAAATTTGTTTCAAGAGCCTCATTGTTATCCATTGAATAATGTAAGAGGAATCTATTCATTTGAATATTAGTGTCTAGGTATATTACATTTTTATTCACTTTAGAACAATCTTGTGACATCCTAACATACATGATGATATTGGCGATTATCCTCTGGGTTTCGTTATGGTGAACATGGTTGTGCCCACAATATACAAGAATAAGGGCACCGATTTAGGATCTAATAGTTAAAACACACCCTAAGGGGGTAGTATAGTATCAGTTATACCCTCATATAAGAGTCGATACCTTCCATGAAATGTTGGAACATGGCATTGGAGATCCCTCCACATAATTTCCTTCTGTTCAGAGTACCAACAAGGGAAAGGAACTACAAATCCCTCTGATACATATGATATTTCATAAATGTTTGAGGCTGATCCCGTTATTACTTAATTTCTTTATTAGGTTTCATATCAAGATAGGATCATCGATGACCTCCTTACTGAGGGGTTCCTGGATTATAGAGCTCTACAATAGGATCATATTACACATCTATTGGGGAAGCCGGGGTATCCACTAGTCCTCCTCCACCAGTTTCTCCATGTTGAGCTCAGTGATCCCACAAATCTTGACAGAGAAGACGTTAGAGTTTATGGAATTTGACTGATATACAAGTTAACAAACCCACATGAGCAGTACGATCACATTCCGTGAGACCCAAATCAGGCCTCTCTATGAGTTGATGAGCCTTATTACTATACTGATGAAACTTCCAACACATTGGTGTCTAGGGATCCTTGTCAAGATAGAAACCTCCTAAAAGATGTGTTGATTGTTTCTCTAACCACTCACCAAGAATCCTTAGAGACATGATATGTGGATTTTTCACATGATGGAATGTCGTATCTGGGATGGGTGAACGATATGTGAGAAAACACAGATTTTGGGAACCCTAAAATTGAATATTTAAACAGGATGGGTGTGACACTACATTATATGGACTACATCATCTCAAGGTGTGTTCCCATTTTTAGAACCATAGAGCAGTAGGAGGCCTCCAATATCAAATGTTACGTTCAGAAAATATAAGGCCCTACATTTCTTTGCTACATTCAATTTCCCATAGGGTCCATCACTAGTTGGAATGTATTCTATAGGGAGTTATTCTACCAATTCATCTCCACTATTCATAAGATAAGTATCAAAAAACTATTAAATTATATGTAAATACCCGATAAGTGTGTCATAGACTTTGTTTCATGGTGTAAAGGCCTCACGTACTCACTCAATATTCCATTGCTTAATAAACGATGTTGATAATGTGTGTGGGGAACGTCCAAATTAAGATACTACCTACCTAACCACCCATAACATCCCAAGTGGTATTTTGTATTTAAATGAAAATGAGAAACACTTGGAATAAGCCTTATAGAATGATAAATAAGAAGGTTCATTGACTTTTTGAGATCATGAAAATATAACATTTAAGGTAGAGACTTACACTTCTATACAAGTAGAGACTCCGAATCCAAAAGACGTGTTTACCCCTCAACCAATAGAGACTGAATAGGTGATGTAATCTTATTATGATCAGCCTCATACAATGTATAATTGATAAGCATTGCCTCACTAAGAATATATGACAAGATAATAGAATGTGGCTCTTTCCCCTATTAGACTCCAGACCCTCATCAGGGATAGGCTCCGAGATTTACCATCCTAAATAAGATAAATTGAAACTAATCCATAATGGATTCATAGCTTCCCTATTATTTACATTTTTTATGGAAAAGGTGATTCTAATGCTTCCATAGTTTATGAAATCCCATGAAACCAAGTGTGTTGATCTCCATAACAATTTCACTTATCATATGATCCTTGGGCATACCATAAAATAATTACACGTGTTTAAGTATTTTCTTCAATACCATGTGTACAATGGTTTTGTAATGTTGGAAAATCATTCATAACAGGTGGTGAAAATCACCATTGCTCCTAACAGTAATAGTGAATGTGAAAGGCAGTAGGTTTCTATCTAAGGGAATCATATGTTGGATGGTTGCTTTGGCCAAAGGTAGTCGTTCAAGCCTATTGTTTCATCCATGAATCCTATACAATCATGATTATCCGAATTTTGTTACCCACCCTCTGATTAATGCTTCAACAAATGTCTCATAACCTTCAACATCTATGAAAATTATGCATCGCCATCACAATAGAAAGAGAAGTCACCCGCTAGTCCCAAAACCATCTTTTAATCTTGGAGATTTTATGAATTCAGAGTTGGGAATCACTCCTAGGTTCTACCCAGTATTGGATGATTCTGATGATGATGACTATGAGTATACTAATATGAATATTTTCATGTTACTAGATCCATTCATGCTCCCCATTGATGAGGAATATTAGAAAATCCCTCTGAGTGCCTCCGGTCGACATCATTGAAGAGAACGAAGAGGACATTCATTCCACTAGAATAACTATTACAGCATTTCAATCCATTTCATGCATTATACCGAGACAATACACCATGTGGTTCTAAGAGATCAGTAGGACCAATATTTTTAGCTCGCATTATCAGACGTGCTACCACGACTGATCATGTTAACCAACAACGAAAAATAGATGAAACCACATTGTCATTGGCTGCATCCAGCATAACACAAATTTCATATTAGAAATAGTCTATTGAGAGTGGTCTTGGAAGAGTAACATGATATGCAGTAGGAAATTTAAAGCACTAGAAAAAACCTAGTGGTTCATCTTGCAGCACCTATCAGGCCTCTATCCAATGAGAAGACTCCATCATACAAAACCAAGCATCTGGAGCATAAGTACAATGTGATAAAGAACCTATCCATCATATCACAAGGATATGTATTCATTACTCTCTTATAATATCATAATATATGTGAAAGTAACACTATAAAACTTTGAAAATCCCCCTTCAATTTGAAGAAGAGGTACAATCTTCAAAAGCCTACTATACAGGGAAGGTTGAAAAAGTAGATTTTTTTTAAAAGGTAATGCTTCGGTCAATGACCAATGCACAATATATTAGAGAGCAAAAGGATTACAAAGATCTGAAAGATGGGATTTTTTTACAATCTCTCTCAAAGAGAGGTAATAAGTCAGCAGGAAGAGTGTCGATCCAAGTCATGTTTTGTTGAATACCTTTGTTGGCGAGGGCGTCAACAATAGCATTCGCTTCAAGGTATGCATGAGTAGCAATATGATCAATCCTGTGAAGTAAGTTCAGACACTTCATCCAAAGAGTGGTAAGAGGCCAGGCAAGAGGAGTGGTGCCGTTCCAAATGGCCTGGATGATAGTGGTGGAATCACATTCAATCCAGAGCTTTCTCGAGCCTCTTTGAAGCGCGAAATCAACCGCATGGATGAAACCAAGCATCTTATCCTCAAGCGATGAAGAAAGACCACAACCAACATAAAAACAGCCCTGACATTGACCAGATGATTCTCTGAAGATGGCACCACAACTTGCAGGGCCAGGATTGCCTTTGGAAGCTCCATCGACGTTCACTTTAATCCATCCTGGCATCGGGGCTTGCCAGAAAACTTCAAAGAAGCGTTTGGGATTTGGATATATGCCAGGAATACAGAGATGTCGAAGGATCACAAAGTCATCAACCGAGCTGTTGCAAGAATCCTTTTGGACTAAAGCGGCTTCATGAATCGCAATAAGAATCTGAGCTTTACCTGCATTGAGACTAAATGAGTGGTTGTTATGAATAAAATCATTACGAGCATACCAGATCACATGCAGAAGCTCTGCCACTGCCGCAAGGAAGATATTCTTGATCTGTAGAGAAGCATCATATCAAATGCAATTTTTAAGAAACGAGAAAATAGAATCAATAGCTGGCCATCTGTAATTAAAAAGATTCATAACGTATATCCATAAAGCTGAGGCTGTCGCGTAGGACAGAAAAAGATGGTTGGCATCCTCCCTATGTTGATTACACATGCAACATTTAGAACATATTTGAATGGTAAATAATTGAAGACAAGTATCAGTGGGAATTCTATTGTGAGAAATACGCCAAATAAGGGTGAGCCTAGAAGGTTTTATCCAAGGCTTATTAAAATGACTCACCCATTGGTAATTAGAATCCTCTCTAGAGAATCAATGATTATAGGAGGATCTAGAATCAAGGATGCCATTTGTAGTTGGTTCCCACACCAGGAAGTCACCATGGGGAGAGAAAGGATGATTATCAATGATCTAAGTAATATTATCGGGGAGGGTATGTCGATGGGACCACAGGACCTCTTTTATAGAATGACTAGTATCCCCAGGAGAGGTATTTGTAGGGACCAAAGAAATCAAGGGGTTACCACACCAATTTCCACACCAAAAATTAATAGAATAATCCGCACTAACCATCCATCTATAATTCTCCATGATTATGTGAAACGAGTCTCTGATAGAGGGCCAGATCGAAGAGTTGATGTAACTAAAATTCTCATTCATGAGTTTAGGAAGGAATCTATGCTTTAAGAAATCAGATGCTTTAGAGGAACCATTAATGATACGCCAAGTAAGGAAGGCTTGGATAGCATTGTTGAAAAGCCTTAGATTTTTTATACCCATGCCACCTTTATCAAGAGGTTTACAGCAAGAATTCCAAGGGATAGTGACGAGCTTCCTTTCAGAAATGCTCCCCGTCCAAATGAAGTTTTTTATAAAGGTGTTAATCTTTTTCAAAATGCTGGTAGTCCAATTGTAGATCATGAGAGAGTAGACCATTTTAGAAACAATGATTGATTTGACCAGACATATCCTACCAGCCATGGAGAGCAGTTTTCCCTTCCAGGTGGAGAGTTGGTTAAAAATTTGATCAGTAATATTAGTGAAATAGTTAGCTTTAGGACGACCCCGGAAAACAGGGACGCCCAGATAATTGAAATGAAGGAGGCCTTCTTTGATACCAAGAGAAGCGATGATACTAGATTTCCTTCTAGCAGGGAAACCTTTTCCAAAGAAAATATAATATTTATCCCAGGAAATCGCTTGTCCAGAAACCTCTTCATAATGATTAAGGGCTTGTTTTAGGGCATGAATATTTTTTTGATCACCTTTGAGAAAAAGGATGATATCATCAACATAGAAAAGATGAGTAGGGGTATTTAGATTTCTGGAAGCTTCAATAGGTTTGAGCTTGCCTTGATCAACCAGGTAACTGAGGAGTCTACTTAAGTAGTCTTCAGCGATAACAAAAAGGATGGAAGAGAGAGGGTCCCCTTGTCTGACACCCTTAGTACAACTGGAAAAACCTCTAGGGGTACCATTGATCAGAACCGAAATAAAAGTCGAGATAAATAAAGTTATAAGTTTTCTAATGAAAGAATCATGAAAGGCAAAAGACATTAGAACATTGAAGATGAAGTTCCAATAATTGGTGTCAAAGTCCTTACTGATATCAAGTCTAATGGCCACACATCCCCCTCTACATCTTTTGTTAAGACAATTGGTACATTCGGAGGAAAGACAAATACAATCCTGGATGGACCTACCTTTAATGAAACCGAACTGATTCCAAGAGACAATTTTATTGAAAATAGGCATAAGTCTGTTTGCAATAAGTTTGGTGATGATTTTTTAGAGAGCATTGATCAGGGAAATTGACCTCAATTGATGGATCTCAGAGGCATTTTCGACCTTGGGTAATAAGGTTAGTAATTGATCATTTACGCCATGAGGAAGAGATCCATGTTTAAATAAGGTCTTAACATGGTTGCAAACATCGTTGTGAACAATATACCAATGTTTTTGAAAAAAACCATTATTGAACCCATCAGGTCCGGGCGCACTATCTGGGTTAAGACCAAAAACAATATCTTTAATTTCATGATCAAAAGGAATGCTTAGAAGAGATTCATTGTCACTTTCATCCACCAAGGAAAGAATAATGTCAAATCTGAGATCAACATTAGTCTTCGTACCATTAAAAATATTATAAAAGTACGAGATAACATGATCCACTATAGCCTCTTCAGAGTCAAGGATCACTTCCTGATGAGTAAGTTTAGAAATAGGGCGGTTAGCCTTTTTGACTCTTTGAAGGGAGTTATAAAATTTAGTATTACGATCACCATCAGTGATCCATTTAGTCTTAAACATTTGTTTGCGGATATTATCTTTAAGGGTGAGCAAATCATTAAGTTTGAGAGAGGGATTAGCTTCTAATTGAGGGTCCATATTAAAATCAGATGAGGTATTTTGAGTTTGGACCCGGCTAAGTTCCCTTTCAAGGGAGGAAATATCAAGGTCAATTTGAGAGTTAGCAGTTTTACACCATCCTTTAAGGGTCTGCTTTAAGATTTTCAATTTGTACATACAAGAAAAGGGATCCTTCTGATGATTCATGGAGTTCTATGTGTTTTGGATAAAAGAGACACAATCAGGGGTTGAAGACCAAGCATTATTAAATTTAAAAGGAAGGGCAAGCTTACGGTTGTTCATACTGAAGCTCAGGAGAATAGGATGATGATCAGAGTTGAGTCTAGGCAGAGTAATACTGGAGATGCAGTCCCAAGTATCAAGAGCCTTCATATTGACAAAAGCTCGATCTAGATTACTCTCAATAGTTTTATTATAATGTTTTCTGTACCAAGTATATTTGGCACCAGTAAGATTGACTTCGAAGAGTTCACAGTCTTCAATCGTAGATCTGAATTCCCTAGTGGATATAGAAAGGTGGGAGGGACCAATTTTTTCACCTGAATTAAGAATGGCATTAATGTCTCCCATCACAACCCAAGGATCATGAATGGAGGTTCCCATATCAAGAAGATCATTCCATAGAGTTCTTCTTTCTTGATATCTATTACTGGCATAAACCATGGTGCAATAGGTATGACGACCATTCCATATGAAGTCGCAGGTGAGTTGTTGATCAGTATTTTTAAATATGATGATATTTTGAAGAGAATTGTGATAAAAATCCACATTGAGTCAGTTTGAGACCCATTTTTACAGTAGCTTAGAAAATTATAGTTAATGGAACCAAATCCCATGGAGTTCATCTTATAGTTGACATTTGGTTCAGAAATAGCAAAGAGATGAGGCTTATGGGTGTTTAAGAACCTCATAAGAGTTGCAGAGGTATCATTATTAGCCAAACCTTGGAAATTCCAGAAGAGAAAATTCATTTCTATTTATGTTTTGGGTTAGCACCCTTCTTTTTTTATTTTCCTGAGCCTTTCTTCCCTTGGGATCGAGTGACCATAGGGGTGGTAGGAGGTTTTTGTTTGGAATTGTGGTCAGAGACTGGAAAATCTAAAGGAGTGTTGTCCAGAGAATGAACCTGTTCAGTATCAAGAATAGGAGGCTGGACTAAGGGCAGGGTCCTGGCCGGGTCCTCTGATCTTGGTGAAGGTTGTTCCTGACCTAATGTGAGACCAGTTGGCGCGGAGGTTGAGAATAAAGGGACTATGTCACTAGGAGTGCTAAGGGGGGAAACACTTGCAGCAATTCCAAACGAAAAAGTAGGGTCTCTTTCAGCATTGTTAGGAGAAAAAGTATTAGGAATCAGAAGTTATATAGCAGAATTATGTATGTCCAAAATAGGATTGGGGTCTTCTTTGCTAGAAGTAGCAAGGGGCTAGACATAAACAGTTTGTGGAATAGGAGAAATGCATGAAATACTGTGAGAGATAGAAGCCGAAGCGTTGACAGCATGAGCAGCTGTATCAGCAATCGTGGATATGAGTTTTTCAGTAGCAGAAGAAGAAAAAATAGTAGGCACTGTCAATGAAAGTGGAGAATCAATAGAAGGAATTGCTTCTATAGTAGGAGTTTTCAAAGTCTCAGTAAGTGGAAAAGAGAGAGTGTGTGAAGTGTTGTGTGAGCTATTCTCTGCCGCATTAACAGAAAGTACAGCATTGATAATCAGAACAGGCAAAAATGGATCAGTAGATATGCTGGGAGAAGTTTGAGTAGAAGAACCTGTTTTTGGTGCCATATCCATAGCACCATGTGGAACCATGGAAATAGCATGGTGTTCATTCTGTTCCAAAGGATCCGAAGCAGGTCTCTCTACGACCTTACAAACCTGTAAATTCAGAGGTGCTGAACCAGAGGTAGAGTCATGAGAATTACATATACCTTCAGCAACTAAAACCCCTTTTCCAGTGTCAATGTTTTCAGTTTTTATAAGCAACTCTTCTTCATCAACAAGTTCCCCCCATGTTTTACCCTCTAGAGATGGAGAAACATAGGATTTTTTAATCCAAGTACTTTGTGTCTTTTTAGGTAGATCAGATTTTCCCAGGTTGAAATGTCTTTTTTAACCATATTTGACTTCCTTCCAGTCATTAGAGATTAGGGGCTCCATTTGTTTTCTAAGCACTCTACAATTAGAGAGATTATATCCAAATAGTTTGCACACCTCACAAAAGGGTGGTTTCTTTTAATATTCTATTCTAAGATCAGTTATATAGTCAGGATCATTGAATCCAATACAGGATGGATGATCTGTGGCCAAATTAACTTCAACCATTATTCTAGCATATAGACCAAGGTCTCCATTCAATGTCATGTGATCAATTTTAATGGGGGACACTATGCCGGAGGCAATGTCATTAATAATTTTTGGGTGCCAATAATACCAATTTAGGCCATGAATCCAGACCCAAACCTGTGCCATGTGATTTTTGTGTGTGAATGGATTAAAAGCAGCATCCCATTCTAAGATTCTATGAAATCCAGGCATAAGTTGGAGATTACCGATTTTCCATACCTGGTCTAACTCACCTTGCGAGTTGAAAACAATGTGATAATATCCTTTACCGATGGGAACCATCTTCCATTTGCATAAGCCCCAGCAATTAGCAATCCGTGTCTTTAATTCGAATAAGGGCCACGACCGGTCGCCTGTGTTGTAGGAGACACGTCCGAGAATCGAGTATTTGCAAAGTTGTTCCCGCTGTTGCAGGACCACCGGATCCGCATCAATAATGAAACTCCCATCATCGAACTTTTTATAGAACTGTTGTTTGTCAGCCTTCACGCAGCCCAGATCATCTCCTTGAAATGTATCACGAAAGGAGACCGGAAGGAGCCGAAGGGGTACTTTGAGATTCCCCACTTCAATTTTTGATGGATTAGAGACCAGAGTAGTAGGTGTAAGAGATGTTAGTTCCCACACCGGATCGAAACCAGCCATCAATGAAGATTCAGGGGAGATCGGCAGTGAGTGTTAGGTTTTGCTTCGCCCGTTGAGGAGCGTTTCACGACCTCCCCATTCCTTCATCACCCCCTTAATGTGATCAAAAAGTAGATTGCCAGGACAGTATGCCATTATATTCTGAAGAAGTGTGATCAGTCATATTGGGTAACATATGAAAACTCTAAATCACATTTTAGTTTAATGGTGTGGATGTTCTTCATTGTATGGTTGACATAGATTTCGGGATAAATATCATCCTAAACAAGACGCTCCATAATATGGGACTGACAAAAGAAGACATGAGTCCCTATGACCTATTAATTAAGTGTTTAACATGAATAAGCATAAAACGTGTTGTAGAATTTTGTTGAAAACCCAGTTAGTTAGATAAATATAAAATTGTATTCATGGTTGTCTCATAGGATACTATTTTCAACACATTGATGGGTAAGTCATGGCATTATATGCATATAGAATTCCTCTCCTCGTATCACAAAATCCTCAAGTACTCCATCAATTGTTGATTAGGTGTTCTTCAAGGTGAAGTGACCCCCTGTTACTATAATGAATCCCAATATTTAGATTCTTACTATTACGAGAGGAAGGAAAAGTAGATTCATACTAACAATGTTGAGAACCCCACTGTTGCATCCATCTCATGGATTCATTTGGATTATGATTTCATCCTCCAAATCCATGAGTTGGAAACCATGATACCAGACTTAAAATGTTTATTTTTCATTTCTGAGAGGAAAGGGAACTGCATCCCTGTGTACAAATAACATTTCATGACTGACTCATATGCCTACACATTATATGCCCATGTGATACCAGAAATCACTACAATTGTGAATAATAGATATGTTTGACCTAGAAAAACCATTGTACATCATACTCTCATGTTCTATCTATACGATTTAAACCAAAATAAACTGAGCCACCATCATTAATTTAACACCAATCATGGAAATTTTGGTTGAATGCCTAATGGGATTGGCGTGACAGAATCAGACTCTAACATCTCAGTAGAACCAAAATCTCCAAGCAATGATCCCTTATATTCAAAAGTAGGCACTAGAATTACCGTAGAATTATTCATCCTATATGAGATATCTCCTCATACTGATTCCCATGCCTCATAAAATTTATTGGATTTAGAATATGATCCTCCCACATTTGATGAGGGTGTATCCACCACTATCAATCGATTGGTTCAAGTGAATCTTGGCACATAAATAGATCAAATTTCAATGTTGATCGATGAAACCATGCCTCGATTGGAAAAACAATAGTATGTGTATATATTTAAGAAAAAACCTGATATATTTTCCTAATATAATGGATAGATTCCATGACTATACCCTTAGGTGGTCTTCAATTGTCTTGGCCTCACAGTGTGTCATCGTGGCTTCAGGAATGCTAAAAAGAAAATACACCCTTCACATTGTGATAGGGTTGAGGAAGAAGTTTATAATATTATTAAATAAAAAATCATCAAGTAATCTTAGTACCCTAATTGTATAAAGAATATCATACCTATCCGTAAATATAATGGTATCATTAGAGTCTCTAATGGCTTTTATGACCTCAAAACCCAATGTATGAAGGATGACTTCCACTTCCATTGATGGATCTATTAATCAATGCCACCAATAGTTTCCATTATATCTCCATTGTATATCTATATTCTTGGTAAAATTATATCTGGATATCCCATGAAGATGATGAGTCTATCATCTTTATAGTACCTAAAGGAACCTTCTTCTATCATGTGATTCCTTTTGGTCTGAAGATGTTCAAGCCACATATCAGAAATCTACGCATCATATATTCAATCCAATCATTGGAATATTGGTTGAATGCTTTGTGGAATACTTGGGGGGTAAAATCCTACATGTGTAAGGACCATCTCATATATATTGAGAGGGAATTATGATTTCTCCTCTCTTAGAATTTGACGATGAACCCCTTTGAAGGATGTATTCAATGTTACCTTTGTAGAATTTAAATGATTCATCATTATATTTAGATGCGTCTAGATAAAACTAGAGAATATAAATTCCACCGTCTAGATTCCACTTATGTGAATATTCATAGGAGAACTGAGGTCTTCATGGTTACTTTTCATACAGACGCTAATTTATTTTGAATCTGGCCAGAAAGTGTAACCCATTTTCTAGGATCATAAATAATGGAACCATCAACTAGTGGGGTGAGTGTTCTGAAATATTTTGAAGGAGATAAATAATTATACATTTTTTCATCCATTTTTGATTCAACCCATCTCTGGGAAGCCTCTACTCCTCTTTATGACTTCCCTAGAATGATCCCTCATTGATCCTCTAACTTAAGAGAATAACAAAGGTAGAGAGGGAATTTTATACTATCATAGTCAAATTCTTCATGACATAGAGGACATACACTATCCCTTCAAGAAGATATGACTTGAGCTTGTTTTTATTTTACATGAATTACAACAATACTAGAAACATTAGGAGAATCATTTATTTCCCACTGTGTATATGATACTTAATATCCTAAATCTCCCAATGTTGATAGGAAGGATAACATGATGGGTAGTGATACTTATACAGTTTGACATCATGTTCATTCTATATAAATTTTTTTAGTTGGGGTTTGGCTTAGTGGTAATCACCCCATAATCCTACATTAAAATGGGGGGATCAAAACCCATTGGGTACAGGTACTATAGTAGCACTGTAGTGGTACTGTAGCGGCAGCAGGGCACTGTAGCAACAGCGGTACTATGCGGTTACTATAGCAGTCGGGTTACTATTCACAGAATGACAATTAGGCAAAAAAATTGGGCCTATGGGAATTGTAATGGGCTACAATCCCACTGGGCCTTTGGGCAATGTAATGGGTCTCCCTCAACCCAGTTAAAAGAGGTGTTTGATTTGCTTTAATAATAAAATGAGGCTTCATCCCCAACCTTTTAAAAAAAATCTATATAAATTTTTTAATGGCCAGCACTCGAATAACTTTCTATCCACCCATTCATCTCCTAGATAATTGCCTCTAGATGTTGACCTCATAGATTATTCTATTATATTAGTAAACCAGGTTATTCTATATTGGAAGATTCATTTTGATGGTTCATCTCAGATCCCAATCAATATAAGTCTTATTGATCCCAAGATCAACAATGTTGGCATGGGGATCATCTTCATCACGCATGTTCATACTATTTCACCCTACTATTTTCACATTTTTAGAATGATTCACTAACAATGAGGTAGAGTATCAATATATCATTACTGTTTTTGAGATGGCCCACAAGATTTATATATCATTCTTTCATGTGAAGGCACACTTTGAGTAAGTAATTAAATAAATATATAGTTACTATAATGTTATGAAACTACAGACCATTCCTTTATGGGAGTGCACACACTAGTAAATGTCCCATCTCCCTTATCATTTGGAAGTTATTCATTTTCCACGATCAGAAAATGGTTGATCAAATGCATTATTCATTCATGTGGTATATAAAAGTTTCATTGCTCATTTCAATCCAGATGATAATTAAAACCAATAGGCAAACGAGTTAAATGTCACTGATTTTATGTCACAACAACTAAATCACACCATTGTAGAAGAAACCTTATATTGGTCAATCCCTTTCATATTGTATCTTAATCATAAAATCCTCCTTCTAGTGAGATCCAAAATTGTGTGAATCAACATGTGCATAGCATAGTTCTCCCTACTGCGTGGGACCATCCATGAGTATACTCCCTACAGACAAGGGTTTTATGGAATTTTCCAATGATGAATCTAATGATATGAGGTTAACCATGTTGTGTAGGATGTTAATGTCGGGTCTTGTGGTAATCATCAGGTAGGGTTGAATCTATCCCACCATATTAAAGGACTGGGCTACATCCAATTCACAATGTTCTATGACATTATTGATTTCACCAAGTGGTTCCATAAATTTTAGATCCATGCCAATTGTGTGCACTGAGAAATAGATCCCTTTCATACTACCATGTATTTATAATCCTTTGCAAGATGAGGACTCAATGTTGTATTACCTTATACAATATAAATATCTCTATAATATAGGTTCATTTTGAATTTGATGGATTTATTCTACTTGTGGGAAGATGTTATTCCTATTAGGGAAGTTAGGGCTCTTTCCATGATTGAATTCACGAGCTCCCACATCATCTATTGATTCAGAGTCCCTCGTGCCATTATCTCGGACAATGACACCAAATTCTGGGCAGATGAACTGAATAGGTTTTGCACTAATTATGAAATCAGATCCAACCATACATCCTATTATTATTCTTAAAAATATTGAAAGATTAATGTGTTCAAATAAACCTTATCAAACAATCAATATATTATGGTGGGAAAAAGAAGAATATTTAGTTGTAAAAGAGCCCCAATGATATCTGGACCGATTAGAAGATGACATAAAACTCCCACCAAGTAACACAATATTCATTGCATTATTGAATAGAGGCAATCCTACCCATCGAGATTCAATTCCCCTTGTTCTGAAAAACTATATACGATTAGACGACACCTAGAAGAATGGAAGAAGTCTATATATTAGAGAAATAATCTCATTATTATAATAAGCTCTAAGCTATGCATAATCTATAGAGGAACCAAAATAAGATAACAAGAGAGTTAAATAAGAAATTATGCCTCTAATCATTTCCCCAAGGTGACACGACACTAATTCATTGAACACCATCAATACATAGAAGAAATGCACCATAGTTTGAACCCATGTGTGAAGGAACATACATGATTCACAAGGTATATCACATTAGTACATACTTCTAGGTCACCATGGATTAAGAGTTAATTTCTCCGCTAACCAATTCCATGTTTCCGAAGAAATAATCCACTTGTGTATCTTCTAATGTATTTACCACATGATGTTAAAATGCATGGATTGATATAATCACATAACATAAAACAATAGAATTATTTCCCTGGGAATATGATGATAAGATTCAAAACACCAATTCCCTAGTTTCATGACATTAAATAGAATAACAACTAACATCCTAGTAGCATGAGTTCTAATTGGGTGACAATTATTATCCTAACAGCATGATGAGAAACTATACAACACCATAATGTTCTCACCAAAGAGGAAGTGTCCCTATGCATCAGTCATCAATCATTCCATATTTGATAACTATACATGGATTTATTACATTACACATAGGATACTTAGCAACACCTGTATTTTACATCTTTTTCCAACCACCAATAAAATTATCCATCCATGTGTAGGGGTTAGACCTGAGATGGGAGATTTCCTTCAAGAACTGTGTGTTTCTCGATTCATTCCAATGATGGATACATAGTGATGCATGAATCACATTTCATGGGCCCATCCAAGATGATAATTATTTCTAATCATGTGAAAATAATCATATATTCATATTGATAATCTATATAGAACCAACATCATTTTTAAACAACATTCAACTACATAGCATTGGTGGTCCTTTTTGTGTGACCATAAAAGAAACATACCAATGTCCTAGTTTAAAGATATTGAACTTTGCACTCATCATTATCCTCACAACAAGGAATTGAAATTCATATTTTCTTCCAAAGAACTGGTCATCAAGTTCTTCAATTAGTCCATGAATATCATCTTAAAATAGTATGCACTCCACATCAAGAATTCATATATTGTGTGTGGGAGTCCTTGGTCCTCATTTACATTTAGTTTTTCATGCCATCAAATTATGCATACCACTTTTTTAGTGCTTACCACATGGTCCAAGATCCATTACATTATTCTAATATCCACCATATGTTCTATGAAACATAACATTAAACGTTTTTCATGTTCTAAGCTCTATGATAATGAAATAAATTTCCATGTCCAATAATCATAATGTTAAACCATATGCAATAATATCGTTACGAATGTTTCATATAACATAGTCATCATGCATCCTTATTAATATTGAGTTATTCCTACCATGCCCCATATATCTCTTTGGTAGGGATGCTCCCCTCACTATAGGATATATTTTCATGGGAATGTATCTTTAGGTGTCTGTCCTCCTTGTTCCATATTCATGTTACCACAACACACTTACCCATTGGAGACCTTCCCCAATTTTGGTCAGAGCTCTAAGACCTTAATCAAGGAGTTAAAATCCAAAATTCACAACACTAAAAGATGATAATAACTTTAATAATTCAATATTTCTCATAAACACATATGATATGTTTCTTATACCGTGATCTACACATTGGATGCCTCATGAAAATAATGGGATTCCCTAATTCCCTTTCCATAGTAGATTGCCCCTAAAATTTGTGGCCTCTCACCATGATTTGTTCTATAACTATGTGTGTCTTGATTCACATCCAAATAGGATACGTATCAATGCACAAACACATTATCTCCAGGCCTAGTTGAAAATTCATCAACCCTTTAGCCCCTTCGTCCCTATCAGGGTCCATATAACATGACATAAATCTATTTACAAAAAGTCCAAGAATCATGAAATTAAAATGAATATGACTATCACTATGAAATATTTTGTGTTGTGGTGGGTCCCCTAGGTCCATCATTCATATTTTGTTTATCATTACATCACAATATAGATATCCACTTTAGGAACTCTTCTTTAGTCGAAACTCCAAGAACTCAAGTTGGGAGACTATAGTCCAAAACACATCTCTCTAAACTATATGAGAGTACCCTGTAGAATATGTTGTATTAAATTAGTCATTCTAGTACCTCATTTACTTAGTTTTTATACTCCATCCCACTACATGTACCCTTTTGAGAAGATCACCCTTATTGGTCCATGAAATTATGTCCTTAGACTATTAAAATCCCCTATAGTTTGAGTTGTATGACATTATACCAAATATAAAACCATCCTCATTGCATGAAATTAATATGCCATTATACCACCTACAAGATAGAGATGCCCTGTTTTTTGAAAATGGGATGCCTAATGAAAATCATGACATGTCTCAAAATCCCTTATTAGAGATGAATCTCCCATAACAAAATAGTTATTTTACCATGTCATGTTATAGAACTACATATGGCTTTATTCCCATCCTTATGGGATATAATGTGATGCCCAAACATTTTATAATTTGGCCCAGCCATAAATTAATTAACACTTTGGACCTTTGTCCCTAGTTATGGCCTATGTAATAAGACATTAAACTATTATCAAAAATAGGGTTTGAATGTCACATTACACTATGATTGATTCCACACATCATGAATTTATTAGTTTGGAGTTCCCTTATCTTTCAAATACAAACAGACACCATAAAAGTGGGGGTATCTATCCAAGGGCCACCTCATGTCCTAGGACAATTCCCTGATGGATCCCTAGTAATAAATCTCAGATCCAGTGTTTCGATCATGGTCAACATTTGATCATTCATTTTCTCACATCATTTTTACTATCATGGTTAAGATACCTATGTTTTTAATATGGTCTAAAATCAGTTCCTATCCATCGATCGCCCCTGATACAGATCTCATAGGGCTCAGCTTCCCATTTTTCACATCTCTATAACTAGTAGAATTCCAAAAATCTTTGTGCCTCTCCTAGTATGAACATCCACATTTCAAGAATACCCCCTTATCATTTCTTGTTTTCCACACTGAGCATGACTCAAGTGGGATAACATGTTCTTATATGGTCTGTACCAATGTGGTCCAGTTGAAAATATATGCCCTTGGTCCAAACTCCAAGACCTTAAACAGGCGGTTTCAGTCTAATCCTCGCAACATTAAACTATTTGTGGGTTCTCTTCTTAGGGATATTCTATATGGTGTATGGGTCTCTTTGAAATACATTTACATCATATTTTTTCACCCTATAACACTACACAATTCTATTTTGGATATTAAACTTGTGGTCTATATAGCATGACCTTAAACATTTTTCAATGACATAGTCACATGATGTTATTTTGTGAGATTCATCAAAAAAAGATGACGTTAAAATTTATAATGATTCATCCTTACCATATGATGTTATACTAGGTGTCCAAAATCCTAACCATACAACATTAAACTTTGAATCTATAATCCCTTTTTCAAGATAAAATAATATAGGGTGCCTAAGGACACTACCCGAGACTCCTTCCTTTGGTTGCTGGTCATCTACCACATCACTCATGTTCCTTTATCCCCTACTCAACATCTGATATATCCCTCCTCTAGATGGTAGGATTGATCTTTTTCTAGACCAATATTCTTACACCTATGTTCTCTAATTCATAGTGGCATAACTCCAAATTTTTTGGAGTCCATTACGACATTTCATCACTCTATTACCATACACCTGTCACCCTATAATTATATCCTCATTCACTTCCATGTCTTAAGGGACTAATTAACGACATGGCCCCATGTTGTTATGTCTCATCAATTTCCCTTAGAGAATGTCTCAAAAGATATAAGATGAAATTAATTGATAGATTCCATGATATGAATATGGTCACCGGTCGACCCTCATTTTTTCCACATTCTTAGATAATGTAATTTATGCTATGTTTTGAACAATATTAGTAGATATCCTATTTCAAAATTCAACTATATGAGTATAAAATATTTATTTCATTGTCTTTTAAAATCTTATTTCCCCTTTATTCAGGTACAATTAAACACCTTTAGGGTAATCCGTTTCATGCATTTCACACATTGCATTTGAAATTCGACTGTTATATGAGCCTTGTTCTCCACCCAAAGCCCCGTTTATCCCAAACACACTCAGTGGGTAGTAAACTTTAAATCTCATGTGTTTTATGATTGTCTAGAATTCTCATTCGAAAATAAATCACATGTCCATCTCTTGTTTATCACACTGGTCGTGCCCACATTTTCTTAGGGAATGTTTATTGGTTGTATCATGATTATGATCGAAGTGAGACAATTAAATCATGAACAAAAATGTGTCCATGCACAATGGAACGTTTTAAAATAAAGAAATAAATTTTTGGATGTGGTAAGGTCCATTAACATGGTGGATCCACTCTTGAGTATGGAAAATATTAATCATAGGGATATGATATGGTGATCGAGCATTGAAGCTTTACAATCCTCTAGTATATGGCATCGAAGATATGCTACCTCATCCTAAGATCTACATTCTCATCTTTTGATACTAGATGATTCTCATCAAATCTTGTCTTTTTTGGGTCTCATTTAACTTGGTGGTTAGTTATTTGAGAAGTTACCTATTTCTTTATATTAAAAATCCTCTTCTTATTGAGACCTCTATCAATTAATTGTCTATGGGTGATTTTTGAGAAAATAAGAATCCTCGTCTATTTGTTCCTCCATATGCTTGATCTCCATGTTGACTTTTTAAAACATTATAATACAATTATACTTATATTATCACTATGAAACATCTATATGGTAGCTTCCATCACTCACACACTCACAAGAATGTTTCACAGAACCACATGAAGACCACAAGAATCCCCCCCACACACATAGACTACACATCCAATGGTGAAGAGACTCTATCCAAACAACAAGCTGGGGTTCCAGATTCTAGTTGAAAAAGATTCTTCTAATCTTATATGCCTGATGCTGGATTATAAAACTATCATCATCATTATCAGGATGTAATTTTCTTGCTCCTCTTACTCTATAGGCTTGTATTACGGAAAGGATGCAAGAATGTCATCAATAGGATATTTCCCCATGATCCTCCCTGATGGTTTGGGATATAGATCATGAGGCAGTTCATCCTTAGTTGACCTTTCATAAGTAGCTTCACCGCTTCCAACCTCGAGATCCACCCCTATACTAGAATCACCTTCGGTTGTAGTTGAATGCTCATATAGGACAAAGGTCAGATTAGCTTTGATTATTGGCTCCTTATATACAGGTGTACCTATCAGAGAAGTGTGGTTGGATGTCCCAGCATCATCCCCTCACTATGTGTGAAATCTATCAAGAACTTCTTGGGATGGAAAGACCTCCTAAATTCTGATTATAAAATGGTATGTAGGAAATTGTGAAAGAAATAGACTTTTGAGATATGAGCATATATACATTGACCTCCCATGTAACAATAGGGATTTCCATCAAAACTGACCCTTTGAAAAAGGTTGGTATTTCCACTACGGACATTGACACCTCATGTGTAAACTATAAATAATTTGCAAGTGACATGAAAAAACAATTACTAAAAGGTTAAACATCTATATATGAGTGAACATGGTCATGAACACGCATGAATTTTCCATACAAATGGTATCATGAATTTTTTGCATACCCATTGTAAAGCATCCCATTCATCACAATTTCTATCAAAACATGATTGTATTTTCCCATTCCATTTCAAATTCTATGGGGGTATTTTTTGGCCCCGAATTTCATCTTTAAGGTGCACATAGCCAACTTTGGGAAAACCAAAACAATCATTTGACTCAATGAAGAATTCTAGAACCTAATGCTATGTGCATGTAAGTTTTACCATGTATACCCATGATTTGAATATACTTGTAACAGTCATGCGCAGAAAATATGATGAAATTTCTCATACCATTTTTAGTTCCTAATAAAATAGAGAAGGAAACCACCATAAGATTGTTGCTCTGTGTATGAGGTACCGGATCTGCATGCAACCCTCTTTAATTCCAAATGTGATGACAAATGATTTTTTCTATTGATGGCTACCATGAAAAAGGATGAAGATATGTTGAAGACTAATTCCATGATCTAAAACAAGTTCCCCATCTCAAAATAATTGTTCTATAAATAGAAGTTCACCCCTTCTTTAGGGTGATCCTCCAGAAGTTGAAGAATCACTATAATGCACAGATGACTGATTTTACACAACATCATGAATGAATAGAAATATCAAGGTAGAAATATTGTGAAATAGGTTCTCTTTGGGGTCCATCCATTTGTGGGACCATAGTGTGTAATCTTTTCCCAACATTTTTCAATCCAAGTTAGGTGTATGCAAAGTCTTCTCTTGAATTCACCCTTGGACTTTCACGCAAGCCTCCAATATTGTGTTTGCCTCTTATCTGAATCTCCATGTATTTCAGTTATATCAACCCCCCATGTTTGATAACCTATTGCGTGAAAAACTCTAACCATGTGAACACCTATAGTGCACATACCCTCTAAACATGTATGATGATGTTTAATGATCCCTTACAATGTGTCCCATATGTCACTATTTCAATAAATTCCATACCTTTTTTTCCCATCATAGGAAAGAGAATGTTTTTTTCTTCTATCATGGGAATGATAACATAGACTTAATGACTGACCAATCCTCCATATATTTACGCGCTAGAATTACTAAAGGTTTTCCACTCCCAAAAGTGAAAAAGTGGAAATTATGGATGCCTATGGGGTAAGAAGTGAGAACCCGATGTCCATGTTTCATGCTGTAAAACTAACTAGCCCCAATGTCCTCAACACATGATGTTAAAGTGTGACCTTATCCAGTAGAATTAGGACATGTGTTAGATGGATTGAGGGACAAGTGTTAGAATAAATGAGATACTACTCACACTAAATGATATCATCCCCACATGGAATGACATCTTTCATGGGCGGCCTCCATGAGTATTCACCACACCATCTCTCATTAGAAATTCATTCACGAAATGAGTGTCAGGCCTACTACATCATCGTGTTTTCTCACACTAAGCATGGATGATATGGGATTAGATTTTAGTAGTAATGTTAAAATCTTTCAAATCACCACCACGGGCCTTCTTAATGGATATAAGACCAAACATTAACCCTATGTGGATCCTCCTGAGTGTATTCCTTAAAAAATGTACTCATCCTCCATGGGTCGTTTCCATGCGTAATCCCTAAGAATGTGTCTCTTGAAATTGGAATTCTCAGTAGGCATGGTACACAACCATTACGAACTATGTGTTCTTTGATTCCCATATAACTATGATATGTTGAAATCTTATCTAATGTTCACACCCAAAAGCCACATCTATCTTAATATCCTCTGGTTCACATCAATGGTATGAACATGAACCAATACTAGAAGAATACATCTCTTATGGGCCCCTCAAGTATCTCAATTCATAAGCCCCACCCCAAATCATACCAAGGGAAATCATATTGTAAAGGGTCAATTTCATGAATTGTAACACCCCAAGCGTCCACAATACACTTCTCTTTGAATAATACAATAGCGTGTGGTGTATGCAACATCGAGTTATAACACACCACAACCATTCAAACATCCCGTTTTGTATTGTAATAACCACTTTTTAAAATTTATAAATTTTATCGTTCAAAATGGACTTCATTTTTTATTTGGAATATTGAAATTTTCTTAGGGTGAATTTTGGGTATTTTTCTGAAAACATTCAATTTTTGATGAATAGTGAAAAACACCGAGTTATATTTTAAAACCAAATTTTTATTTAAATAATTATTTATTTTATTTAAAATTATTTAAGGTCAAAATAGATACATAATACCTATATAAGTTCAATGTAATTCATGGGAGTCGTTTTATAATAATTTTAGATATATAAAAATTTTATTGAACTTTTTACCATCTCTTACCCACCTCCTAGAAGAATTTGAAAATTTACATAAAACATAATTTTTCCGCTTCTCTGATTTGAATTAAAAAATCATATAGAAACAAGTGATATTAGTAAGTAAAATGTGGTTCAATAAGATGAAAATAATTTTTGGTGAATAAAAACTTTTTACTTTTATTTACCACAGTTAAAAGTAAATAGGGAAATTTACGGTAAAACATATATTAGTATTCCCCTAACACATGTCTTAATTATATTTTATAATTGTAATTCGACCAAAAACAACCCTATGAATAAAATATGATCCTTTAGGTCCACATGGATTAGATTACGAAATTTATTATTATTTTATTTAAAGAAGAGTTAGAAATGTTAAAATCAATGTTTAATAATTAAAACATTTTTAATATGGGATTATACATAAGATATATTCGACTATAAATATTAATTATAAAGATAAAATTATATAATACATAATGGTATTTTATTTATATTTTTTAGACATTAAATAATTTAATTTACTTATGACATAATGATGATGCAGAAATTACTGAATTAATAAAATATTAAAATAATTGATATTATAAATATACAAATAAATGTAATTTGAGTAATTTTATGAATTAAACTAATATTATTGGTTAAAATTTCATTTTAGGTTTGGATAGATGAATTTCTGTCGAAGTAATAATGCTGTTATGAATTTATAAAAAACAAAATACCAAATAGTGTCAAAATTTACATAAAAGAGTTTTTAAAACAAAGATTATATTTTTCATTGATATTATTTTCATACAAATCTAATTATATGTGAAAATACTTATATTATTATAAGTATATCATTAATAAACCACTTGGGGTTCAAATGGATGTATATATTATGTTCATTAACAATATAATATAAAAATATAAAGAGACATGGAAAATGTCGAACTATTTATCTAAGAGTAAAATTTAAAAGATAAGGTCAATATAGCGACCCATACCAGTCTAAAACCAATTGGTTGTGTGTTTTTCGACCCATCCCCACCTCATACTTTAAATAATTCATTTTGGAGAAACTAGAAACTTAGAATTATTTTATTATAAAATAATATTTCTAGCTTTTCTTATGGTGCCCCTCACCCCTCTTATAAAAGGGCACTCACCCTTATCTCTAATTCACACCTTAAAAGACAATTTTCTCATACAAAGCCTACAAAAATTCCGTCTAAACTGTCCTCCCTTAATCCTTGAGGCCTTCCTTTAGTCATAAAGCCATCTTAAAAAGCCCTTTCGATCAAATCATAAGGTTGAACCTGAAGAAGAAGTAAATATATCATCACCTCTTTCGAGTTACTTTATTCTTCTAATTCCCCTTTATTTGTTGTATCCATTCTAAAATAATATCTCTAGTTATTTAATATATAATGTGAAGTTATTATGAAAATGGTACAATCATATTCATTATTCTATCCATCCATTGAATGACATGTCGCAATACGTGCGTACGTACGACTTACCGTCTCCACGTCGTCGTGTAATTGTTATTCAAAACATTATTAGTTGGATGGGTATAATAATGATGTGTAATTTATATAAATAATAAATAATAAATGATAATTATTCTGTATATATTATATACCATCCAATTATATTTTATTTTAATTTCAAAATAATGATATTGTCGCTCGTGCGTACGTACGGGTTACCGTCTCCACTAACGCGATGTGATTCATTCCTCATCGTATCCATTCAAGAATAATATTCATTAGATGATTAAAAATAATATTTAGAGACTTAATATATTTCTAAATATGAATATGATACATCATATACATAAAAAACATTACTACATAACAAATCTTATAACGGAAAACAAATCAGTTAACAACTAAAACAATGATAAAACTAAAATATTATTAAAAATAAATATTAAAAAATCGTATATGATATCATATAAATGTATATTACTCTTGAATAATTTAATAACTATTATTTATCCATTATACAAGAGTTTAACATACCCTTAACCAAGGAAAAGTACATGGTAAGGGTTAATTTCAAAATCTCTTTATTATCCGAGGTTGTTTTTACTGGGACCTCTTTATCATCCACATCCATGTTTCTTAGAAATGTATTTCAAAATATTTTTACTATTTACTCGACTATGGGTTAATTTCACTTATACTCGTGTTTTAATTTTTATAAAATGGTTTGAAAGTAATCGTTCTTTTTTTTCCAAATTAGGTACCTTATGATCTTTTTGACAAAAATAAGGTAAGAATGTTTTATAAAATTATAAAGTGGGTGTAGATTTTTTCGGCTGTGATAACACAGTCAAAGAATCCCTTACAAGCTTATAATTATAATATCAAAATAAATGTTTTCTTTATAATTATGTTACTCTTAAATTATGTCAAAATTTAAAGAGATATTTCTCTAAAAATGTTTTGATTTCATCTATGTCAAAATACTTTGTTGGATTTTAATCATATTTGAATTTGACTTATTATGATAGAAAAAATCCATATTGTATTGAAGGATTTTTGATATGTTTGACTATAGATATGTTATTTTTATACCATTCATGGTTTATATAACAACCTGAATCTGGAGCCCCTCAACCAGTGCCCCATACCCAGTTGGCCACATGACGTCAAGTGTGTTTCCCCAAATTCTAGAGGCTGTCGACTAGCATCGAGGGACTTGGTGAGTTGGTGGGAAAACTATGCCCTCATTCAGTAATGTATACATCAGAAGAACAACTAGACACAATAACAGAAACAATAAACTACACACAACAACTGAACTGAACAATAGAAGAAATGTATAAACTAATAATGATGAAACATGGTACATATATCTATGAAATGAAGTAAACAAACCAACGTGATGAAGTACAACTGAAAAACAAGGTGAAAAAGGAAACAAAGTTAACTCCTCAGCATCACAAGCCACGGCTCAATCGCATTCTCTCCAACTCTAGTGCAATCCAGAACCAAAATTAGAAGGGCACTTCCCTTATCTATACCTGCAGCAACATAATCTGCTTGGGCCCAAAATCCTGGCCCAAATAGGGTGTGAGACAAAGTCCCAGTAAGAAACCACCAAAAGATCTGTTCCTAACCTTCAATGAATACATGACAAGTAATTTACAAGAACAGTAAACAAGAAAAATACACAGCAGTCACAGTCCACAGTTCTAGCTTATAAAGTGCACAAGTAAACAGCCAGAAATAAGAAGAAAACAGGTAACCCTCTGGGTATCTCTCACAACTTAACCCATATGGTTTAGCTATGAATATACTCTCTGAGTAGGCACTCACCGTCAATTCCCCCTATTGTCTCGTATCGTGCTAAAGGATCTCTGGGGAAGCACTCAACGTCTCATTCCCCCTGTGGCCCACGTCGAGAAACTACAGACTCTTTGAGAAATCAATCATCATCAATTCCCCCAGTGGTCTCGCATCGTATTAAAAGACACTCTAGAGAATCCCTTACGTATATTCACCCTGCGGTCTACTACACCCGGTTCTCACAGTCCTGTGTGACACTAACATGCTCAGCGCGCATGTATCGTCCAATTAAACCTCAATAACTACTTGGATAAACAATATAAGGATCAACATTATAAAAAAGCAACAGTTCCACTATCCTACAACTAGGCATGGAAACCCAGAGAAATTCCAAACAATCAAAACAAGCATGGAAAACATCTAGAGTACAGTAAAAACTACCATAATCACAGGTAAAACATCTACTCTAGCAATCAAGCAAGCAGGCAATACAACAAGGAAAAAACAAGATCACGCAAAACCTCGTTGAAGGGTATTGGTGAAATTTGTACAAAATACTCATCAAAATTCTACGAAAACACAAAAAACACCTACCTCGATCCTAGGAGATCGATATACGTGAACAACGAAGACATATTCTCTTTAGAACATCGTAGATCCGAGAAAATATCTGAAACACATAAACCATGATATCTTGAAAAGGAAAAGGAATTGGAAAACAAGGCTCAAGCAGGAGGAATAACTCATCGTTGTGCTTCCAACACAATCGAGAGTGGTCGAATAGGAGAACGTATGAAGAGGCGGGGGCTCAGATAAAATCCGGACGTATGGGTCACTCTCGGATGAAGAACCTGGACAAGGGGTGTGTTATGTCTGTCAGGCATGACCTCTGTGTGTTTAGTGAAAAAAAAAATTACACGACGTGTACTTTTAGAGTACATGGAATGTACTAGATTTTTCTCTGCTCCACCAAAATCGGCCTCCATGTCACCCCTTCACACTGTGTGTGTGGAACGGGCACATCCAGCACACGACTTCGAGCCAGAGAAGAGTATACGGCGTGTACTTCGAATATTTCCATGAAGTTTATTTTTCTTAAAAACTTCAGAAAAAGGAAAGGTGTACCTGAAACGAAGATCCAGGTTCTTAGAAACATCCCCCCTTAAAGAAATTTGTCCTCAAATTTACCTAGTGATGCATAGAAGAAGAAACTCTGAACAACTCCATCCATTTCGGTCGTACATCGGCCTCCCTCTCCCTGGTCTCGTCCTATACTCACCTATGCTTCCATCGCACCCGAACAAGAGGGACAGACTGCCCACGGAGAACCATCGTACTGAGATCGAAAATCCAGATGGGATGCTCCTCAAACGTTTCATTCGCTTCGTGTTCAACCTCCTCTGGCTGAAAGACAAGAGACGGGTCTGAAAAGAAACATCGAAGCTGAGAGATGTGGAAGACGTCGCGCATGGACTGATACCTCTGAGGTAGCTGCAACTGATAGGTGACTGGACCAACTCTATCCATACCTAAAACGGACCGACGTACCGTCGTGAAAGATTACCTTGTCTCCGAATCCTTTTGTGTCCCAACCTTGGTGCGACATGCAGGAAGTACTGATCCCCGACATCAAACTCCAAAGGTCTTCTCCACTGATCAACATAAGAATTCTACCGATACAGTGCCATATCCATCCTCTTCTGAATCAGCTTTATCTGGTCTAATTTTTCCTGAACAAGAAGAGGTCCCAATAAAGCTGCCTCTCCGGCCTCCAGCCAGCATAATGGCGATCTGCATGGCCCACCGTACAAAGCCTTGTAATGTTCAATCTGAATGGTAGCATGAAAACTATTATTGTAGGTGAACTCCACCAGAGGGATATGCATCTCTGAAGAACTTACAAAGTACAGAATGCAAGCTCTCAGTATATCCTCTAGCACCTGGACCGTAGGCTTGGACTTTCCATCAGTCTGGGGATGGTATGTTGTACTCAAAAGTACATGTGTACCCAACACCTTCTGAAGTCCATTATAGAACCGAGAGCTAAAACACACATCCCTGTCTGAAACAATAGTGTTTGGAACTCCATGCATACATACAATTTCTCTGATGTAATTTCATCCCAGATCATCGACACTGAAGGTCGCCTTGATTGGAAATAAGTGACCGACCTTCGTGATCCTGTCGACGACAACCAAAACAACATTGTTCCCTCAAGACGACCTCAGAAACCCCGTTACGAAGTCCATCGCAACATCGTTCCACTTCCACTCCAGAATGGTTAACTACTATAAAAGGCCTGCAGGTCATTGTTGCTCTGCCTTCACCTGATGTCATGTAGAACACCAGATGACACAACCAGAAACATATTTCTTCATACCAGGCCACCAGTACTAGAGATGAAGATCCCAATACATATTGGTGACACCAGGATGATCTTCCCATACTAATGAATAAAAATCCCGCATTAGCTCCTCGTGTATGTATGCTGGCACCCATACGTTTCCTTGGAAACACAAGGTCTCATCCTCACCCACTGTCCATCTAGGAAGAGGGTCCTCTCCTGACACACTCTCCCATAGAACTATGCCTTCTGAGTCTGATAGCTACCTCATATGTACCCGATCAAGTAGTGTCGAGGTAATAGCTATAGTAGATAGGAATGTATGTCCCTGTCTGTCGTGCACCACCAGATGCATCTCATATAACATAGCCATAAGCTGTCACTCACTGCTGGCCTCTTGAACTGCCTGAATCTGAGTTCTCCTGCTCAACGCATCTACCACTATGTCACCCTTTCCTGGCGGATAGGCGAGCTCGAAATCATATGATTGAAGATACTCGACCCACCTAAACTGCCTCATATTCAGATCACACTGAGTGAAGATATACTTGAGACTCTTGTGGTCGGTAAAGACCACAAAGTTCTCTCCCAGAATATAGTTCCCCCAATAGTTTAAGACATGAACAACGACTGTGAACTCCAGATCGTGCATTGGGTAGTTACACTCATGTGGCCTCAACTGCCGAGACCCGTACACAACGACTCCATATCCCTGCATAAGCACATCACCCAACCCGATACCTGAAGCATCACAATACTCTGTATAGCTATTTCCTAGCTCTGGAAAGTCTAGTATCGGTGCCAACATCAACCATCAGTTTATCTCCTGAAAGGCTGACTCACAAGAATCTGACCATACGAACTTCTCCCCCTTCTTGGTCAGACCCGTCAAATATGATTCTAGGCATGAAATGTCCTGAATGAAGCATCTGTATTATCCAACCATCCCTAGGAAACTCCATACCTCAAAAATTTTATTCGTCTTCTCTCAAGAAACTACAGCTCTCACTTTCTCTAGGTCAATAGATACACCTGCCCTGAGATGAAATGACCCAAGAAGTGAATCTGATCCATCCAAAAGTGGCACATCGAGAGTTTATCATAGACTCGATGCTCTCTCAGTGTACCCAGAATGATCTGAAGATGTTTGTCATGGCCGTGTCGAGTATGAGAGTACACTAAAATATCATCCACAAACACCAATACAAAATAATCCAAGTAAGGATGGAACACTCGGTTCATCAGTTCCATGAAAACTACAGGCGCGTTCATGAGACCTAACGTCATGACTGTATACTCGTATAGAACATACTTACTCCATTAGGCGGTCAGAGTTATATCTGAAGGTCTAACGCACAACTGATGATAACCAGACCTCAAGTCGATCATCAAGAACACCCAGGCTCCTCAAAGCTGATCAAAGAGGTAATCGATCCTCGGAAAGGGATATTGGTTCTTGACCGTCAACTGGTTTAGCTTCATATAATCCATGAAAAGACGAAGGGTACCATCTTCCTTCTTTGCAAATAGGATAGGATAACCCCAAGGAGAAGTACTGGGTAGGAGGAACCCCTTTTCCTGCAACTCCTCCAACTGCATCGTGAGCTCATGTAACTCATGTGTAGCCATCCTGTATGGGGGAATGGACACCGGTGATGCTCCTGGCCTGAGCTCAATAGAAAATTCAACCTCATGCTCCAGAGGAAAACCTGAAAAGTCTTCTGGAAAGACGTCCATAAAACGATCCACCACTAGAGGAAAGTAAAACTGTGAAGTCCCCTAATCATCCAGATAAAGACTAGAAATCTTGACAGTCACCCTTCCTAGCCCTTGATGCTCGAATCCTGCCCGACTTGCCTGAACATCCCTTTCGCCTCTATGAAGAAATGATTCACCCTTAGGTGAAACAAAACTCACTCTTCAGTGATAACGGTCGACGACTGCCTGGAAGGGAACCAACCAGTCCATCCCGAGAATGAAATCACAGCCTATCATCCCTAGGACATAGAGATTCCATGAGAAACAATACCCTTCATCCTCGAGAGGGAACTCTCTACACTGGAGTACACTATATGTCCTCATCCCCAAAGGTGTGTCTAGTGTCAATGAGTCGGCAGAAGAAAAGAAACAGAGCCCAACACTCTCTACAACAGCAACATAGATAAAACTATGCATAACACCCATATTGAAAAAAGATGAAGATAAAACTGAGGCTACTAAAATCATAACTTGAACTGTATAAGGTCCAGGAACCTGCTCCTGATATGTCTCCTCCATGGAGAACGACTTCCCTGTACCGCGGCCCTATGCCCCTGATTGACCACTCTGAGCTGAACCTCCCTGCTGGTGTTGAGGGACTGGTGGCTGACCGCCATGTCCTCGACCTCCACTTCGGCCAGAACAGCGGGAAGAACTCCAGTTCCCCGACTGATAAGAAACTAGTGGGGCTGCTCCTGAATGAGGAGCCATGGAAGAACCTCGGAGACTAGCTGCTAGCGAGAAAACCTGGCAGAATGGCTGAAGGTGCCCTATCTTGCTACAAGATCCACACTCCATAGGGACTCTCTGGCATTGCAGCCGCGTGTTCCCTGACCAGCCACACTGGTAGCGTTCCACATAACTGCCTGACGATGCATCACGCTTCCTCGGATCACCACGCGTAGACTCCCTACGTCACTTATTGCTGTCTTCTGGAGGAAAACTAGCTCTGGAAGCAGAACTGAGTTGGCTCGCATGTAACAGCCCAAGATTTAATGAAAAATATTATTTATAATTTTATTAATGTCTTGTGTTGTATGCTACACAAAAAGGAGCTTGCACAACACGCATCTTTGACTTACCTTATTTACACGCAATCGCAACCTTCCTCGATAGCGTGTGTAGTACGCAATATTGAGTTTCACGAAACAATGATACGCTATTAAAATGTTATTAAAACTAGCCGTTATGAATAGTAATAACAACTTTTAAAATTTTAGAAATTTTAGCTCTCAAAATGGACTTCATTTTTGGATTCGGAGTATTGAATTTAGCCTAAGGTGAAATTTTGGTACTTTTCGGATAACTTTCATATTCTGATGAATAGTGAATATTACTAAGTTATAATTAAAAACAACTTTTTTTAATCGAAATAATTAATAGTGATAAATTTTTAATTTGAGTGGTTTTAAAGTATATTTATAATATATTTTTACAATTTAATACAATTTTGGTCATTGAATGTAATTTCACATTTAAACCAGACGTAATCAAGTGTCAATCTTTTGATAGAGATTGTTTCTTAAAAACACGCTATTTTTTTTTACTGCGGGATTTAATTATAAAATTAATTAATGAAACTTCTATTTTATGAATTTGGTAAAATAGACTTCATTTTTGAATTCGGAATATGAAATATAGTTTAGGATGAAATTTTGGCATTGTTCTGAAAAACATCAATTTTTGATGAATAGTGAAACTACTAAGTGGTAGTTAAAAAAACTGAATTTTTCATAAAACTTAATTTTACCGCTTCTGTGAATGGAATTTCAAAAATCCGAGAGACACGGTTGATGTCAGTAAGTAAAATGTGGTTCAATGAGATGAAAATAATTTTTGGTGAATAATAACTTTTTACTTTTATTTACCACGGTTAAAAGTAAATAGGGTAATTAAGGGTAGAAATGATATTATTATTACCCTAACACATGTCCTAATTCTATTGGACAAGTGTAATTCGACCAAAAACAAACTTAGGAATAAAATATGACCATTTAGGCCCACTTGGATGAGATTAGGACATTTATTATTAATTTATTTAAAGAAGGGTTAAAATAGTTAAAATCAAAGTTTAATAAGTAAATCATTTTTAATATGGGGTTATACATAAGATAAATTCAACTATAAATATTCATTAGAATTCTAAGAAGATTTCCTACATAATGGTATTTTATTTGTAATTTTTAGACATTAAATAATTTAATTTATTTATGACACAATGATGATGCAGTAATTATCTTATTAATGAAATATTGACATAATTGATTTATAAACACAAAAATAAATGTAATTTGGGACTTTTTATGAATTCCACTAATTTTATAGGTTACTATGATATATTAATGTTGATTTAATAAACTTGTTTCGAACATATAATTCTGTTATGACTTTCAAAAAAATCATATATCAAATAGTGTCAGAATTGACACAAAATAGTTTTTAAATCAAATATTATATTATTAATTGTTATTTTATTCCTAAAAAACTAGGGTTCGGCCAAATGACTTATATAAGGATATATATATTAATAATATACAATTTGGGGTTCGTTTGGCATGTTATAGTAAGTTTATTAACCATATAGTGAAAGAAAACAAAAAGACATGGTAAAAGTTAAATTATTTAACTTAGAGTTAAATCTAATTGATAAGGTTAAAATAATACCCTAAACTTGTCTAAATCTTATTGGTTGATAGGATTTCGACCCTTCCCCACTTTATCTTCTAAATAAGACCCTTTGGAACCATTATAAACCGATTTTTTACTTTAATATTAAATAATATTTTGAGATATTTCTAAGGTGCCCCTCTCCTCCCTTATAAAAGGGCACCTCCTCCCCCTCCTCCTCACACCAAATTGAGCACTCATGCTCGGCCAAACCCTGCTAAAATCTCTTCTCCACTTCCCTAGAAACATCCTAGTGGTTCTGGTATTCCTCAAAGACCAATTTTAGTGCCCTAAAAGGAGATCTAAAAGAGGCGCTTCAAAGAAGAGGTAATTTCCATTACCGATTCTTTCAACTTTATTTCTTCTTCCACATATTCTTATTAGGTTGTTTCATTATGAAGTAATAACATCAGTATCACTAATATACTGATATGTTATTATATGTATGAAACAACCCTATTTCACCATCTATCCATCCTACGGAAAAAGGAAATCACCGCGCGTGCGTACGTACGGAATACCGTCTCCATGCCGTGGTGTAACCTATTTTCCACCACCACCTTAATTGGATGGGTATAAAGGTGTAATTAGTAACTATATATTATTATTATAAAGTGATATTGATACTGAAATATTATACATACAATTCAACACAATTCCACGACCATGGTAACGATATCATCGCTCGTGCGTACGTACGGACTACCGTCTCCACGACGCGATTAGATTCATTCTCAATGATTAACCGTTCATGAATGATTATAAAGTATATACAATAAGTACTAATGAAATATATGACCTAATAATGATACTGGAATTATTTATATTTATATGTATTCCATTCAATTCAATAAGGAAACGAAAAAAGCGTTAATGCGTACGTACAGACTACCGTCTCCATGAACGGTGTATTTCTTTCCATTTACTGATTTATTATATATGTATATTATGAATATATATATATAAATCATGTTTTATATTCTGGAATTAAGTAATCATGATCTGAGTAATCATATGAATAATTACAAGTTAAAAACACGAACGACAAATGAGACGATTTTACCCAAAACGCTACTTTAACATGAATTTACAAAAGAACGGGTAATATAAAGTCATAAGTGGACCATAAGGATATAATAACAATGAATATGATTCTTTAATAAGTCAATAACATGATTTAAATCATTATACAGGAGGTTCAGACACATACGAAGCAAATCAGACCTAAGGTAAGGGAAATATCACAATCTCATTTTTATCCGAGATTGTTTGTACTTTGAAATTTACTGGGTTATATTTTATCATCCACATCCATGTTTCCTCAATATGTAATGTTATTTACATCCACCTACCATTTTTTAAATCCAATTTTACCCTTCGGTGAGTTTTTAGTAAAAGATATGAAAGGAATCTTTTGTCTTTTTTCATATGAGGAACTTTTTGACTTTTCTGACAAAAGTACGAGAAGAATGTTTTTTTAACGTATACGGAATGAATGGATTTTTAAAACATTATATCCAAGAAGCTTCCTTTACAAGTTTTCAAGTTTATTTTTAATCAACTTCTTTTAGTTTTAAATTGTAAGACATGTTAAGAAATGAAATTTTTTTTGAAGTAGAAAGGATATTTTCCTCAAGAATGGATTTCAAGTGTTTTATCAAAATTAATTTCCATCTAAGATAATAAAGGCTTCTGTTTCTATCCCTATTATTACATTGATTTGATTATGTTGTGATGGAAATATTTTTATTAATTCCTTTATCTTATATGAATTGTTTTATGATGTCATGTTGTTTAAAAATCCCATTTTTATTACATGGGTTATACAATGATGTATGATTTATGATTTTGTGGCACACATAAGAATGGTATCATTATGAGATGGGTGGGACCTATATCTCCCTCCAATGCACTGGGTAAAGATTTCATATCTCATGAGATAGACATGGCTAAAATGGTAGGTTATATCGGTTCAGCAAAACAGGACTGAAACGAGGGTGACTCGAATCAGAAAGGGACTTTGTCCACTAAGATAGTCTTGGCAATGAGTCATGACTAACAAGAAATGATTCTCTATGATTATGTGTGAATGCCACAAAGTTTCATGTTTTATGTTATGATTATTGTGATTACATTTCACTGCCATGATTTATCCCATGTTATGAAATTATGCTCTCTTTTGCAGGTTAAGATTTTCAAAATGTTATGTTCTTATGAATATGATGTGATTGATATTTCTTTTGTTTACCCTTACTGAGCATTTGAGCTCACCCTTTTATGTTTTCTTTTCCCCAGGATATAAAGAAAGGTTTTAGGTAAAAAAAAGGAAGATCTCTATAGGAGATGTTGAAGATCTTTCACCACGATTAGAAGATTACGTTCCGAGTTTCCAAAGACACTAAACTATTATGATCCTTGTGTGTGTGTTTTTGTTATGTACTAAGTATTCCGCAAATGTAATGTAATGTCAATGTAAGTCAGGCTTCGGGTCTCTACAGTTGGTATCAGAGGAAAGGTTTAGTCAACCTTTGGAAACTAGGATGCTAGAACATTAGTGAGATCCCTAGAGATATTTATAAGGTTTTTCTAGGGATGTCCCTAAGGATAAGTATACGTATAGGATACAGTCCTATAACTACGGTAACGATCTTAGAATTTAACCTAAGAAGTTAGATATTGAAGGTACTCCCCCTTTATTATGTTGTTTTCCCTAGCATGATTTTTGCCTCTCACACTATTCTTTTTGGGTTTTAGACGATGGCTGGAACCCGAAGGAACCGTGTTGATCAATGCAATGGACAATGCAATTATTGCCCTCCTGAACAAACAAATTTTATGGGAGATGGAGTGCAAAATCTTATTGATATACTTACACAAGCTATGAATCATTCTGGACTTCCAAATGAGCAGAGAAGGGAACAATATTCTATTGAGTCCTTCATGAGGCAACGCCCACCTTATTTCTAGTGCGTCTTCCGATCCACTTGTTGTTGAACAATGGATTAGTACCACTGAAAAGATATTTTCAGTTCTTCAATGTTCTGAACATGATAAAGTCATCTTAGCAGTATATCGTTTGGAAGGTGAAGCTGATCAATGGTGGAATCTTATCAAGAATACGAGGCCAAGAGATGAAATTTAGTCCATGGAATGGGACGAGTTCAAGAACTTGTTTTTCAGTAAGTACTTCCCTCGTATTCTTCGAACAAAGATGGAAAAGGAGTTTCTTGAGCTGAAGCAAAAGGATGATGAATCTGTTGGTATATACGAAGCGAATTTTACAAGACTTGCAAGGTATGCATCTGGCATTATTATCCAACTTGAAAGTAAAGTTGATCGATTTTTCAGTGGCTTAAAAACAAGTCTTCGAAGGGAATTAGCTATAAGAGGCTTCAGTAGCTATGAATAAATTATGCGTTGTGCTATCAAGGTAGAAATGGAAGTTGGTGTTACATATCCATCTCATGGTTTTGACAAGAAACGAAAGATGGAGTTCAAGGAGAAATCTCAAAATAATGGTGAAACGAAGATGAGTGTTTCCTTATGCACAAAGTGTGGAAGGAAGCATGGTGGAGATTGTCTTAAAGGGACTAGAAAATGTTTTAAGTGTGGAAAAGAAGGTCATCGAGCAGCTGAGTGTCGAAGTAATGGAAAAAGGGTTTCTAATGATGTGAATAAAGTAAACACTGCAGAGAACGCACCACCAACACTTCAATGCTTCAAGTGCAAGGAAATGGGGCATTATGCTAATAAATGCCCTAATCCAAGGGTTAGTGATGATCGACATGAGCAACCGCTTAAGGCAAAGGAAAAAGGGAAGTCACGTGCAATCACTATTGGTGATGTTGAATATGACAACGATGTGGTGGAATGATTAAGTGTTGTATCATAAAGTATTGTAGTATTTATGTATTGGTCTAATGTGGTATTAAAAGTGATTGAGATATTTTTGGAAATAAGATGATATGCGCATAATAAAGGGAAAACAAGAAAATGAAATGTTTAACAGTATTCATGAGCTCATGATTGATATAAGGACTAAGTGATATCATTGTTTGAGTATATAGAATTTTGAGGATTTTGGTATGTGGAAAGTGTTAAATTTTAACTGCATTCATGTTTTCACTAAGGTTTTCAAGAGAATACATGATTAAGGACATTGAATGTTTGGAATTTGAACAACAAAACATATCTTATGATATATGGGGATCGACGATGGTGTTAAATCTCTGGTAATCATTTTCACTATGTTATGAGAGTGGACTGCAGTATTATGGATAAGCCTAAAGATTGGAATGGATTATGTTAGACATAAGTTAGTATTGTTTAAGGATAGAAGTTTTTTCGATATTATTGATGGGATGTCATAGTAATATAGTTTTAGAAAAAGGACAACCTGTAGGACGGGTGACAGCCCATCGCTTCGGACAAGGATGTGAGAATCGAACCCAGAACTGAAGTGCGACGGGACTTTATCACCTACCACTGGCCTACAGGAAGTCCTTGTTTAGTATAAACTAATTTTATTAAGTAGTATGATATATAAAGTATAAGTCCATTTTAGGAACCATATATGATTAATCTCACTATAGATCGACTTATGTATATAATTTTTGCTAACCTTTTGTTTAAGACAGATGGAATGACCCGTCATTCTATCACATGATCTGCTAACACTTCACGAATAACAAATTCAACTTCATTTATTTAAGAGATGAAGTTGAAATTGTTAAAGGCACGAACAACAGTGAGGTTGTACCAACATAAAGTAAGTATTTATTCTAATTCAAACTCTTCAACTTTAGGGAAACGATCTTGAAAACCAAAAATGTTGTCCTAGTGCTCTTATATCTGATGAATCAGATGGTACCTTAGATCGTCACAAATTTATGGCTTTGTGATTGCTGGATTTTCCATAGCCATGTTCTCTACCACTCTCCATCAGAACATGATGGTTAGATTTCTCTTCCATATCCATATTTTCACCTATGTGGAAACCCAGTGATTAGTTTATTTGGGTAACCGTTACGTTTCATACTTTTTTTTAAAGATTGGTTTTGATATTCCTTTTTACGATGTGGGTTTCTATTAAAGAAACTTTCGATTATTAAACCATTTATAACCCCGACGAATTTCGAGGGAGAAATTCATTTTAAGGGGGTAGAATGTAACAGCCTGAGATTTAATGAAAAATATTCTTTATAATTTTATTAATGTCTTGTGTTGTACGCTACAAAAAAAGGAGTTTGCACAACACGCATCTCTGACTTACCTTGCATTACACGCAATCGCAACCTTCCTCGATAGCGTGTGTAGTACGCAATATTGATTTTCACGAAACAATGATATACTATTAAAATGTTATTAAAACTAGCCGTTATGAATAGTGATAACCACTTTTTAAATTTTAGAAATTTTAGCTCTCAAAATGGACTTCATTTTTGGATTCAGAGTATCGAATTTAGCCTAAGGTGAAATTTTGGTACTTTTCGGATAACTTTCATATTCTGATGAATAGTGAAAATTACTAAGTTATAATTAAAAACAACTTTTTTTAATCGAAATAATTAATAGTGATAAATTATTAATTTGAGTGGTTTTAAAGTATATTTAGAATATATTTTTACAATTTAATACAATGTTGGTCATTGAATGTAATTTCACATTTAAACCAGACATAATCAAGTGTCAATCTTTTGATAGATATTGTTTCTTAAAAACACGCTATTTGTTTTAACAGCGGGATTTAATTATAAAATTAATTAATGAAACTTCTATGTTATGAATTTGGTAAAATAGAATTCATTTTTGAATTCGGAATATGAAATATAGTTTAGGATGAAATTTTGGCATTGTTCTGAAAAACATCAATTTTTGATGAATAGTGAAACTACTAAGTGGTAGTTAAAAAAACTGAATTTTTCATAAAACTTAATTTTACTGCTTCTGTGAATGGAATTTCAAAAATCCGAGAGACACAGTTGATGTCAGTAAGTAAAATGTGGTTCAATGAGATGAAAATAATTTTTGGTGAATAGTAACTTTTTACTTTTATTTACAACGGTTAAAAGTAAATAGGGTAATTAAGGGTAGAAATGATATTATTATTACCCTAACACATGTCCTAATTCTATTGGACAAGTGTAATTCGACCAAAAACAATCTTAGGAACAAAATATGACCATTTAGGCCCACTTGGATTAGATTAGGACATTTATTATTAATTTATTTAAAGAAGGGTTAAAATAGTTAAAATCAAAGTTTAATAAGTAAATCATTTTTAATATGGGGTTATACATAAGATAAATTCGACTATAAATATTCATTATAAAGCTAAAAAGCTTTAATACATAATGGTATTTTATTTGTAATTTTTAGACATTAAATAATATAATTTATTTATGACACAATGATGATGCAGTAATTATCTTATTAATGAAATATTGACATAATTGATGTTATAAACACCAAAATAAATGTAATTTGAGGCTTTTTATGAATTACACTAATTTTCTAGGTTACTATGATATATTAATGTTGATTTAATCTACTTGGTTCGAACATATAATTCTGTTATGACTTTCACAAAAATCATATATCAAATAGTGTCAAAATTGACACAAAATAGTTTTTAAATCAAATATTATATTATTAATTGTTATTTTATTTCTAAAAATCTAAGGTTCGGCCAAATGACTTAGATAAGGATATATATATTAATAATAAACAATTTGGGGTTCGTTTGGCATGTTATAGTAAGTGTATTAACCATATAGTGAAAGAAAACAAAAAGGCATGGTAAAAGATAAATTATTTAACTCAGAGTTAAATCTAATTGATAAGGTTAAAATAATACCCTAAACTTGTCTAAATCTTATTGGTTGATAGGATTTCGACCCTTCCCCACTTTAGATTCGAAATAGGACCCTTTGGAACCATTATAAACCGATTTTGACTTTAATATAAAATAATATTTTGAGATATTCCTAAGGTTCCCCTCTCCTCCCTTATAAAAGGGAACCTCCTCCCCCTCCTCCTCACACCAAATTGAGCACTCAAGCTCGGCCAACCCCTGCAAAAATCTCTTCTCCACTTCCCTAGAAACATCCTAGAGGTTCTGGTATTCCTCAAAGACCAATTTTAGTGCCCTAAAAGGAGATCTCAAAGAGGCGCTTCAAAGAAGAGGTAATTTCTGTTACCGATTCTTTCAACTTTATTTCTTCTTCCACTTATTCTTCTTAGGTTTTTTCATTATGAAGTAATAACATCAGTATCACTCATATACTGATATGTTATTATAAGTATGAAACAACCCTATTTCACCATCTATCCATCCTACGGAAAAAGGAAATCACCGCGCGTGCGTACGTACGGAATACCGTCTCCACGTCGTGGTGTAATCTATTTTCCACCACCACCTTAATTGGATGGGTATAAAGGTGTAATGAGTAACTATATATTATTATTATAATGTGATATTGATACTGAAATAGTATACATACATTTCAACACAATTCCACGACCATGGGAACGATATCATCACTCGTGCGTACGTACGGACTACCGTCTCCACGACGCGATGAGATTCATTTTCAATGATTAACCATTCATGAATGATTATAAAGTATATACAATAAGTACTAATGAAATATATGACCTAATAATGATACTGGAATTATTTATATTTATATGTATTCCATTCAATTCAATAAGGAATCCAAAACAGCGTTCATGCGTACGTACGGACTACCGTCTCCATGAACGATGTATTTCTTTCCATTTATTTATTTATTATATATGTATATTCTGAATATATACATATAAATCATGTTTTATATTCTGGAATTTAGTAATCATGATCTAAGTAATCATATGAATAATTACAACTTAAAAACACGAACGACAAATGAGATGATTTTACCCAAAACGCTACTTTAACATGAATTTACAAAAGAACAGGTAATATAAAGTCATAAGTGGACCATAATGATATAATAACAATGAATATTATTAGGGAATAAGTCAATAACATGATTTAAATCATTATACAGGAGGTTCGGACACATACGAAGCAAATCGGACCTAAGGTAAGGGAAATATCACAATCTCATTTTTATCCGAGATTGTTTGTACTTTGAAATTTACTGGGTTATATTTTATCATCCACATCCATGTTTCCTCAATATGTAATGTTATTTACATCCACCTACAATTGTTTAAATCCAATTTATCCTTCGGTGAGTTTTTAGTAAAAGATATGAAAGGAATCTTTTGTCGTTTTTCATACGAGGAACTTTTTGACTTTTCCGACAAAAGTACGAGAAGAATGTTTTTTTAACTTATACGGCATGATTGGATTTTTAAAACATTATTTCCAAGAAGCTTCCTTTACAAGTTTTCAAGTTTATTTTTAATCAACTTCTTTTAGTTTTAAATTGTAAGACATGTTAAGAAATGAAAATGTTTTTTGAAGTAGAAAGGATATTTTCCTCAAGAATGGATTTCAAGTGTTTTATCAAAATTATTTTCCATATAAGATAATAAAGGTTTCTGTTTCTATCCCTATTATTACATGGATTTGATTATGTTGTGATGGAAATATTTTTATGAATTCCTTTATCTTATATGAATTGTTTTATGATGTCATGTTGTTTAAGAATCCCATTTTTATTACATGGGTTATGCAATGATGTATGATTTATGATTTTGTGGCACACATAATAATGGTATCATTATGAGATGGGTGGGACCTATATCTCCCTCCAATGCGTTGGGTAAAGATTTCATATCTCATGAGATAGACATGGATGAAATGGTAGGTTATACCGGTTCAGTGAAACAGGACTGAAACGAGGGTGACTCGATTCAGAAAGGGTCTTTGTCCACTAAGATAGTCTTGGCAATGAGTCATGACTAACAAGAAATGATTCTATATGATTATGTGTGAATGCCACAAAGTTTCATGTTTTATGTTATGATTATTGTGATTAAATTTCACTGCCATGATTTATCCCATGTTATGAAATTATGCTCTCTTTTGCAGGTTAAGATTTCCAAAATGTTATGTTCTTATGAATACGATGTGATTGATATTTCATTTGTTTACCCTTACTGAGCATTTGAGCTCACCCTTTTATGTTTTCTTTTCCCCAGGATATAAAGAAAGGTTTTAGGAAAAAAAAGGAAGATCTTTATAGGAGATGTTGAAGATCTTTCACCACGATTAGAAGATTACGTTCTGAGTTTCCAAAGACACTAAACTATTACGATCCTTGTGTGTGTGTTTTTGTTATGTACTAAGTATTCCGCAAATGTAATGTAATGTCAATGTACGTCAATCTTCGGGTCTCTACAGTTGGTATCAGAGGAAAGGTTTAGTCAACCTTTGGAAACTAGGATGCTAGAACTTTAGTGAGATCCCTAGAGATATTTATAAGGTTTTTCTTGGGATGTCCCTAAGGATAAGTATACGTATAGGATACAGTCCTATAACTACGGTAACGATCTTAGAATTTAACCAATGAAGTTAGATATTGAAGGTACTCCCCCTTTATTATGTTGTTTTCCCTAGCATGATTTTTGCCTCTCACACTATTTTTTTTGGGTTTTAGACGATGGCCGGAACCCAAAGGAACCGTGTTGATCAATGCAATGGACAATGCAATTATTGCCCTCCTGAATAAACAAATGTTATGGGAGATGGAGTGCAAAATCTTATTGATATACTTTCACAAGCTATGAATCATTCTGGACTTCCAAATGAGCAGAGAAGGGAACAGTGTTCTATTGAGTCCTTCATGAGGCAACGTCCACCTTCTTTCAGTGGGTCTTCCGATCCACTTGTTGCTGAACAATGGATCAGTACCACTGAAAAGATATTTTCAGTTCTTCAATGTTCTGAACATGATAAAGTCATCTTAGTAGTATATCGTTTGGAAAGTGAAGCTGATCAATGGTGGAATCTTATCAAGAATACGAGGCCAAGAGATGAAATTGAGTCCATGGAATGGGACGAGTTCAAGAACTTGTTTTTCAGTTAGTACTTCCCTCGTATTCTTCGAACAAAGATGGAAAAGGAGTTTCTTGAGCTGAAGCAAAAGGATGATGAATCTGTTGGTATATACGAAGAGAATTTTACAAGACTTGCAAGGTATGCATCTGGCATTATTATCCAACCTGAAAGTAAAGTTGATCGATTTTTCAGTGGCTTAAAACCAAGTCTTTGAAGGGAATTAGCTATAAGAGACTTCAGTAGCTATGAAAAAATTGTGCGTTGTGCTATCAAGGTAGAAATGGAAGTTGGTGTTACATAACCATCTCATGGTTTTGACAAGAAACGAAAGATGGAGTTCAAGGAGAAATCTCAAAATAATGGTGAAAAGAAGATGAATGTTTCCTTATGCACAATGTGTGGAAAGAAGCATGGTGGAGATTTTCTTAAAGGGACTAGAAAATGTTTTAAGTGTGGAAAAGAAGGTCATCGAGCAGCTAAGTGTCGAAGTAATGGAAAAAGGGTTTCTAATGATGTGAATAAAGTAAACACTGCAGAGAACGCACCACCAACACTTCAATGCTTCAAGTGCAAGGAAATGGGGAATTATGCTAATAAATGCCCTAATCCAAGGGTTAGTGATGATCGACATGAGCAACCGCTTAAGGCAAAGGACAAAGGGAAGTCACATGCGATCACTATTGGCGATGTTGAATATGACAACAATGTGGTGGAATGATTAAGTGTTGTATCATAAAGTATTGTAATATTTATGTATTGGTATAATGTGGTATTCAAAGTGATTGAGATATTTTTGGAAATAAGATGATATGCGCATAATAAATGGAAAATGAGAAAATGAAATGTTTAACAGTATTCATGAGCTCATGATTGATATAAGGACTAAGTGATATCATTGTTTGAGTATATAGAATTTTGAGGATTTTGGTATGTGGAAAGTGTTAAATTTTAACTGCATTCATGTTTTCACAAAGGTTTTCAAGAGAATACATGATTAAGGACTTTGAATGTTTGGAATGTGACCAACAAAACATATCTTATGAAATATGGGGATCGACGATGGTGTTAAATCTCTGGTAATCATTTTCACTATGTTATGAGAGTGGACTGCAGTATTATGGATAAGCCTAAAGATTGGAATGGATTATGTTAGAGATAATTTAGTATTGTTTAAGGATAGAAGTTTTTTCGATATTATTCATGGGATGTTATAGTAATGTAGTTTTAGAAAAAGGACAACCTGTAGGACGGGTGACAGCCCATCTCTTCGGACAAGGATATGGGAATCGAACCCACAACCGAAGTGCGACTGGACTTTATCGCCTACCACTGGCCTACAGGAAGTCCATGTTTAGTATAAACTAGTTTTATTAAGCAGTATGATATATAAAGTATAAGTCCATTTTAGGAACCATATATGATTAATCTCACTATAGATCGACTTATGTATATAATTTTTGCTAACCTTTTGTTTAAGACAGATGGAATGGCCCGTCATTCTATCACATGATCTGCTAACACTTCACGAATAACAAATTCAACATTATTTATTTAAGAGATGAAGTTGAAATTGTTAAAGGCACGAACAACAGTGAGGTTGTACCAACATAAAGTAAGTATTTATTCTAATTCAAACTCTTCAACTTTAGGGAAACGATCTTGAAAACCAAAAATGTTGTCCTAGTGCTCTTATATATGATGAATCAGATGGTACCTTAGATCGTCACAAATTTATGGCTTTGTGATTGCTGGCTTTTTCATAGCCATGTTCTCTACCACTCTCCATTAGAACATGATGGTTAGATTTCTCTTCCATATCCATATTTTCACCTATGTGGAAAACCAGTGATTAGTTTATTTGGGTAACCGTTACGTTTCATACTTTTGTTTTTAAAGATTGGTTTTGATATTCCATTTTACGATGTGGGTTTCTATTAAATAAACTTTCGATTAGTAAACCATTTATAACCCCGACGAATTTCGAGGGAGAAATTCATTTTAAGGGGGGTAGAATGTAACAGCCCGAGATTTAATGAAAAATATTCTTTATAATTTTATTAATGTCTTGTGTTGTACGCTACACAAAAAGGAGCTTGCACAACACGCATCTTTGACTTACCTTGCATTACACCCAATCGCAACCTTCCTCGATAGCGTGTGTAGTACGCAATATTGAGTTTCACGAAACAATGATATGCTATTAAATTGTTATTAAAACTAGCCGTTATGAATAGTAATAACCACTTTTTAAATTTTAGAAATTTTAGATCTCAAAATGGACTTCATTTTTGGATTCGGAGTATCAAATTTAGCCTAAGGTGAAATTTTGGTACTTTTCGTATAACTTTCATATTCTGATGAATAGTGAAAATTACTATGTTATAATTAAAAACTACTTTTTTTAATCGAAATAATTAATAGTGATAAATTATTAATTTGAGTGGTTTTAAAGTATATTTAGAATATATTTTTACAATTTAATACAATGTTGTTCATTGAATGTAATTTCACATTTAAACCAGACATAATCAAGTGTCAATCTTTTGATAGATATTGTTTCTTAAAAACACGCTATTTGTTTTAACAGCGGGATTTAATTATAAAATTAATTAATGAAACTTATATGTTATGAATTTGGTAAAATAGAAATCATTTTTGAATTCGGAATATGAAATATAGTTTAGGATGAAATTTTGGCATTGTTCTGAAAAACATCAATTTTTGATGAATAGTGAAACTACTAAGATGTAGTTAAAAAAACTGAATTTTTCATAAAACATAATTTTACCGCTTCTGTGAATGGAATTTCAAAAATCCGAGAGACACGGTTGATGTCAGTAAGTAAAATGTGGTTCAATGAGATGAAAATAATTTTTGGTGAACAGTAAATTTTTTACTTTTATTTACCATGGTTAAAAGTAAATAGGGTAATTAAGGGTAGAAATGATATTATTATTACCCTAACACATGTCCTAATTCTATTGGACAAGTTTAATTCGACCAAAAACAAACTTAGGAATAAAATATGACCATTTAGGCCCACTTGGATTAGATTAGGATATTTATTATTAATTTATTTAAAGAAGGGTTAAAATAGTTAAAATCAAAGTTTAATAAGTAAATCATTTTTAATATGGGGTTATACCTAAGATAAATTAGACTATAAATATTCATTAGAAAGATAAATAGATTTCATACATAATGGTATTTTATTTGTAAATTTTAGACATTAAATAATTTAATTTATTTATTACACAATGATGATGCAGTAATTATCTTATTAATGAAATATTGACATAATTGATGTTATAAACACCAAAATAAATGTTATTTGAGACTCTTTTTGAATTCCACTAATGTTATAGGTTACTATGATATATTAATGTTGATTTAATAAACTTGGTTCGAACATATAATTCTGTTATGACTTTTACAAAAATCAGATATCAAATAGTGTCAAAATTGACACAAAATAGTTTTTAAATCAAATATTATATTATTAATTGTTATTTTATTCCTAAAAATCTAAGCTTCGGCCAAATGACTTAGATAAGGATATATATATTAATAATAATCAATTTGGGGTTCGTTTGGAATGTTATAGTAAGTGTATTAACCATAAAGTGAAAGAAAACAAAAAGACATGGTAAAAGATAAATTATTTAACTTAGAGTTAAATCTAATTGATAAGGTTAAAATAATACCCTAAACTTGTCTAAATCTTATTGGTTGATAGGATTTAGACCCTTCCCCACTTTAGCTTCGAAATAAGACCCTTTTTAACCATTATAAACTTATTTTTAATTTAATATAAAATAATATTTTTAGATATTCCTAAGGTGCCCCTCTCCTCCCTTATAAAAGGGCACCTCCTCCCCCTCCTCCTCACACCAAATTGAGCACTCATTCTCGGCCAACCCCTGCCAAAATCTCTTCTCCACTTCCCTAGAAACATCCTAGAGGTTCTGGTCTTCCTCAAAGACCAATTTTAGTGCCCTAAAAGGAGATCTCAAAGAGGCGCTTCAAAGAAGAGGTAATTTCCGTTACCGATTCTTTCAACTTTATTTCTTCTTCCACTTTTTCTTATTAAGTTTTTTCATTATGAAGTAATAACATCAGTATTACTCATATACTGATATGTTATTATAATTATGAAACAACACTATTTCACCATCTATCCATCCTACGGAAAAAGGAAATCACCGCGAGTGCGTACGTACGGAATACCGTCTCCACGCCGTGGTGTAATCTATTTTCCGCCACCACCATAATTGGATGGGTATAAAGGTGTAATGAGTAACTATATATTATTATTATAAAGTGATATTGATACTGAAATAGTATACATACACTTCAACACAATTCCACGACCATGGGAAAGATATCATCGCTCGTGTGTACGTACGGACTACCGTCTCCACGACGCAATGAGATTCATTCTCAATGATTAACCATTCATGAATGATTATAAAGTATATAAAATAAGTACTAATTAAATATATGACCTAATAATGATACTGTAATTATTTATATTTATATGTATTCCATTCAATTCAATAAGGAAACGAAAACAGCGTTCATGCGTACGTACGGACTACCATCTCCATGAACGGTGTATTTCTTTCCATATACTGATTTATTATATATGTATATTATGAATATATATATATATAAATCATGTTTTATATTCTGGAATTAAGGAATCATGATCTAAGTAATCATATTAATAAATACAAGTTAAAAACACGAACGACAAATGAGACGATTTTACCCAAAACGCTACTTTAACATGAATTTACAAAAGAACGGGTAATATAAAGTCATAAGTGGACCATAATGATATAATAACAATGAATATGATTCTGGAATAAGTCAATAACATGATTTAAATCATTATACAGGAGGTTCAGACACATACGACGTAAATCAGACCTAAGGTAAGGGATATATCACAATCTCATTTTTATCCGAGATTGTTTGTACTTTGAAATTTACTGGGTTATATTTTATCATCCACATCCATGTTTCCTCAATATTAAATGTTATTTAAATCCACCTACAATTGTTTAAATCAAATTTTACCCTTCGGTGAGTTTCTATTAAAAAATATGAAAGGAATTTTTTGTCGTTTTTCATACGAGGAACTTTTTGACTTTTTCGACAAAAGTACGAGAAGAATGTTTTTTTAACTTATACGGCATGAATGGATTTTTAAAACATTATTTCCAAGAAGCTTCCTTTACAAGTTTTCATGTTTATTTTTAATCCACTTCTTTTAGTTTTAAATTGTAAGACATGTTATGAAATGAAAATGTTTTTTGAAGTAGAAAGGATATTTTCCTCAAGAATGGATTTCAAGTGTTTTATCAAAATTATTTTCCATCTAAGATAATAAAGGCTTCAGTTTCTATCCCTATTATTACATGGATTTGATTATGTTGTGATGGAAATATTTTTATGAATTCCTTTATCTTATATGAATTGTTTTATGATGTCATGTTGTTTAAGAATCCCATTTTTATTACATGGGTTATGCAATGATGTATGATTTATGATTTTGTGGCACACATAAGAATGGTATCATTATGAGATGGGTGGGACCTATATCTACCTCCAATGAATTGGGTAAATATTTCATATCTCATGAGATAGACATGGCTGAAATTGTAGGCTATACCGGTTCAGTGAAACAGGACTGAAACGAGGGTGACTCGATTCAGAAAGGGACTTTGTCCACTAAGATTGTCTTGGAAATGAGTCATGACTAACAAGAAATGATTCTCTATGATTATGTGTGAATGCCACAAAGTTTCATGTTTTAAGTTATGATTATTGTGATTACATTTCACTGCCATGATTTATCCCATGTTTTGAAATTATGCTCTCTTTTGCAGGTTAAGATTTCCAAAATGTTATGTTCTTATGAATACGATGTGATTGATATTGCTTTTGTTTACCCTTACTGAGCATTTGATCTCACCCTTTTATGTTTTCTTTTCCCCAGGATATAAAGAAAGCTTTTAGGTAAAAAAAGGAAGATATTTATAGGAGATGTTGAATATCTTTCACCACGATTAGAAGATTACGTTCTGAGTTTCCAAAGGCACTAAACTATTACGATCCTTGTGTGTGTGTTTTTGTTATGTACTAAGTATTCCACAAATGTAATGTAATGTCAATGTACGTCAAGCTTCGGGTCTCTACATCGTAGCTCCAAAGTCTCTCAGATTGCGCTCTGCAATCAGTGCCTAGTTGACGATGGAAGTGATGGAAGTCAACTAGAAGATATTCACCTGCGAGCAGATCTCCCCCCGGAGGCCATCCTCAAATTTCCTTGCTAAGAACACCCCACTCTCATCCCGAAGGGGTGTGAAATGCTGCAGCTCGGTGAAATGAGAGTAATACTCAATGATAGAAAGAGTACCCTGCTCTATGCTCAGGAACACTCAGGCTCGGTCAGCCCTCAGGGCCTCCAGGTAGAAGTAGTCATAGAACATGTGTCGGAACTCCTCCCAAGCCATACCCTGTTGATGACCCGCCTGTGAGATCACGTCCCACCACCTCTTTAAGGTGTCTTGGTGCATGTAGGTAACGAGCTTGACCTGCCTCCCTGGAGGCATTTCCAGATGCTCGAAGATAGTCAGCATGGCTTCCAGTCGTGACTCTACATCCTGAGGTCCTCCTTCCACCGAGAATGTAAAAGGATGTTGCTGCTGGAAGACCTGCGTCAAGTCATCCATAGTCGTGGAAGGAGGCGGTGCTCCCTGGAAGGTCTAAATTATCCCAATAAAACCATCCCTAAACTATGATTCAGTGCCGGAAACTGGTATGATAGCTGGTTCCATGTATGGCCCGACTGGAGGGTCGACGGGATGACCTTGATCATCCATATCTGGAATCTGATCACTGACTGATGACAGACGTACAGCCAAATGACGTCTCAGGTGCATAACTCTGAAAGTTAAAAATCCCACCTTAGATTAGAAAAACAAGGATAGGAAGCACAAGAGTACAAAATGGGAACAGGGGAAAGAAAACACGCAATTTTACAAAACACGACTACACAGCGTGTATAAAAACTACACGATGTGTCTTCTTAATCCACTGACATGGGCGTCTACCCCTACCCAACAGGTCATGTAACAACACAAAATACACGATGTGTTGAACACACACATGGAGTGTACTTGAAAACCAATCCCCTTCCCGAGTCTCTTTACATGTCTAACCCACACAGTCCGACTTAACCCGATGCTACACAGCGTGTTCTAAACAGACACAACGTATACTAGACAAGGCTTCAGTTGCCCGTGTTGTTAAACACACAGCCGTATACATGTATGAACCTTACACGGCGTGTTACAAACAAACACAGCGTGTATAGGTGAAGTTGACACCATCCCATGTTGTTCGTGACATGGCCGTGTACCTGAACAAGACTACACAACATGTGCTAAAAACGCACGGTGTGTCTAAGAGATGGTAACGCTGATCCGTGTTGTTCGTGACATGGATGGGTACCTGGAAAAGACTACACAATGTGTTCCTTTATAACACAGTGTGTTCTACTTGAGCTTCCCCGACGCATGTTGTCTGTTACACGACCGGGTACACGGCTCCGAAATACACGGCGTGTACCTACCGTACACGGCGTGTTATTGAAGTTTTTCTAACGACGCCGTGTTTTTCCTCACATAGTCAGTGACACGGATTGACAACTACATGGTGTGTAGTCAAAAGTACATGCCTTTATTCTGGGTTTTTCTGGGTAGTAGCTCAGAAACTGCACAGAATCCCAGAAAACACAGAAAAAAGGTCAAGGAAGTTCAAAATTCTGATTCGTGAGGGCCCATACTCCCCGAGAATCAAAAAATGGCCTTAATTTAAGCAAGGTAGGAAACAAACAATCCTCTAAAATGGAATCATAGATTTTATCAAGCATCTATCACAATATCATGCATAATCTACACAAAAGATATAACAACAGCATTCAATCGCTAATGCACCCTAGATGGCATGGGAAAAATGCATGGCATGTGATTTCTACAAATGTCTATATGATGAATGAGATGGAATAACCTCATCTCATCGGGTTGCGATAGAAATAGAACCAAAATCATCAATGAATTAACAACACAAAGCATGTGAATCACTCTAGGTGAAATCATATCAACCGTAAAATCTCAAAACTAGCAAACAACAATTAACGAGGTAGTCTGGCTTTTCCCTATACACGGGTTAGCTAATCCCGAGAACAGCTTAATACCAAGTAAAAAATCCATCCTAAACCTGGCTAAAGGCTCCAAACAGTAAATCAAGAGAAAAGAAACACCTCTGAGACCACTTAGTAACGACCCAATCCGGAGCCCCTCCACTGGTGCCCCGTACCCGGTTCGCCACATGACCTCAAGTGAATTTCCCCAAATGCTAGAGGCTGCCAACTAGCTGCGAGGGACATGGTGAGTCGGTGGGGAAACAATTCCCTCATTTGGTAATGTATACAGCAGAAGAACAACCAGACACAATAACAGAAACAATAAACAACATCCAACAACTTAACTGAACAGCAGATGCAATATATAAACTAATAATGATGCAACATGGTACATATGTCTATGAAAATCAGTAAACAACCCAACGTGCTGAAGTAAAACTAAAAAACAAGGTGCAAAAGAAAACAAAGTAAACTCCTCAACATCGCAAGCCACAGCTCGGTCCCATGCTCTCCAACTCTAGTGCAATCAAGAAACTGAATTAGAGGTGCGCTTTCCCTTATCTATACCTGTAACAACATAATCTTCTTGGCCCAAAAATCATGGCCTAAACAGGTTGTGAGAAAAAGTCCCAGTAGGAAACCACCAAAATATTTGTGCCTATCCTTCAATGAATACATGGAAAGTAAAGTTCAGGAACAGTAAACAGGAAAAATACACAGCAGTCACAGTCCACAGTTCTAGCATATAAACTGCACAAGTAAACAGCCAGAAACATGAATAAAATAGTTATCCCTCTAGGTATCCCTCATAGCCTAACCCCTATGGTCCTATCTACAAGTACTAGAAACCCTCTAGGAGGCACACATAGTCTCACCCCTCTGGTTGAGCTAAGAATAGATTCTCTGAGGAAGCACTCACTGTCAATTCCCCATATAGTCTCGTATCATGATAAAGGCTCTCTGGGGAAGCCCTAAATGTCTCATTCTCCCTGTGGCCCATGTTGAGGAACCAAAAAATATTTTAAGAATCACTCATCGTCAGTTCCCCTTATGGTCTCACATTGTATTAAAAGACACATTGGGGAAGCCCTTACATCTATTCTTTATTTGGATTACTACACTAGGTTCTCACAGTCTTGTGTGACACTAAAATACTAAGCGCGTGTGTATCGTCCATGTAAACCTCAAGAACTACTTGGCTATCAATCTAAGGCTCAACAACATAACAAATCAACAGTTCCACTATCCTAAAACAAGGCCTGAAAACCCGGCGAAAAGCCAAACAAGCAAAACAAGCATGGAAGACATCCATAGTACAATAAAAACTACGATAATCACATGAATAACATCTAATCTAGCAATCAGGATAGAAGGCAATACAATAAGGGAAAAACAGGAACACGCAATACCCCCTTCAAGGGTATTGCTGGAATTTTCAAAAAATACTCATCGGCTTTCTACAAAAAGGAACAAACCACCTACCTCGATCCAAAGAGATCGATATACGTGAAATGCAACGACAGATTCTCCTTAGAATGTCGTAGATTTGAGAAAACGTCTGAAACACATAAACCATGATATCTTGAAATGCAGGAGGAATTGGAAAACAAAGCTCATGAAAGAGGAAGAACTCACCGTTGTGCTTCCAACACAATTGAAAGAGCTCAAATCGGAGAACGGACAGAGAGGCGGGGGCTCGAGAATGATCCGTCCATACAGGTCACTCTCGAACAAAGAACCTGGAGAAGGGGTGTGTTCTGTCCGTCATGAGCGACCCCAGTGCGTTTAGTGAATAAAAAGTACACGGCGTGTACTAGGTTTTTCCGTACTCTGCCAAAATCGGCCTCCACGTCACCCATAAACACCGTGTGTGTGGCCTGGGCATGTGCAACACACGACTTCGAGCCGGAGAAGAGTACACGACATGTACTCAGAAAGTACATGGCGTGTACTTTGAAATTTTCCAAAAAAATTATTTTAAAAAAAAACATCAGAAAAAGGAATGGAATACCTGAAATGCAGATCTGGGTTCTTGCAGTTTACTAATAAAGTATTGACATTTACTATTCTAGTTTTAATACAAATGATTATTCTATTTTTAATCCTTTTTATATGAGTAATGCATTGGACTTACTAAGAAATATGTGGAGCCCGCTTTAGCTTCGTGAAACATCGGTAGTTATCATGAGACAAATTAGTGTCTTGGCACAAGGCCTTGAAAAAAATATTATTTTTAGTCTTTGAACAATGACTTTACTATGTGGTTATGAAGTCTGGAATTATTCATTCCATCATTATTAAAGATTCCATTGATATTTCATTTGATCATTCTAATAGTAGAATATCCATGTGAGTAAGTAAATGGAATTATTTTTTATTTATATTTTCCATATTATGATGAAGTTTATGTTAAAAATGATTTTGTTTTAGTTTTATACATTTCCTTAAATGTTTAATCTTGTTTATGAATGTTTCCGCTATATTGTTATCATTACTGATCATCTGAGAACACCCCTTTCAATGTTTTATTTTTCCCAGGATGCGAAGAAGTACATTATGACTGACCTGCAGGGATAGTCTATAAGATATCAGTGTTGTCTATGGAAACAATGTTGTTGTAGTTTTCCATTTTATGATTTAATTTAAAAAATATGAATGTATCTAGTACATCCAAGGCTACTAAACAAATCGGTCTTTTGATACTTGATCTTTTTTTATAATGCCAATGATACATAATAATTCAATGACTCTGGTATTTTGGGTTCGGTGCATTATAGTTAGTATTAGATGATGTTTAGTACAAACCTTGGAAACTAGATTTAGATAAACTATGATTAGAGAACATATCCTGAAGATCGAATTTAAGGATTAGAATAGAATAACTTCACAGAATTTTGGTATTGTCGTGATTTTTTGAGATTTCCAATCAATACATCCTTTTTAGGATACGAGCTGGTAGAGGCGGCTACGGCACATATGTATCTAGGGGTAAAACCTGAAAACACCGCTTTGAGCTATACTCAAATTAGAATGGGTACATGACAACGGGCCTTCCCGCACTCTTGGTTATGACACTCCTGGGGTATATGCTTAGGATAACTCTCATTTTACTTAAAAACCATTATGAAGGGTTTATGAGTATGTACTTCCACAAAAAAACATTTTTATGATTATAGATTATATCCATAAATTATATAATTTATGTTATGTGTTTTAAATGTTTGGATTCATGTTTTACGATTCATAAACAAATCTGGTGTACGCCATTGTTTATAAATGGTGCCAGGTGGAAGGAATGGAAACCATATCATTGCACACACTCCATGTAGGGATTTCCCTCCTGCTCATGATAATTATAGTGGAGTTGGTGATGAAACTGGAGCAGATCACCTAATCAACATACTAGGACCACTCACTCAGGTTATGAATAATAAACTTACACTTATGGAACACCCTGACCCATAATGTGGAAGATCAATGTTAGATCACTTCATGAGGAAAAAACCACCAAAATTCAATGGGGGTACAAATCCACTAGTATCTGCGTAGTGGAAAAATTATTTAGAGAAAATATTCAATGCCTTGGGGATAGAGAAATGGAAAAAATTGTCATGGTAGTTTACCGCCTCACTAGAGATGCTGATCAATGGTGGTAATTGATTCAAAACACAATGGAAAAGTATGATGTATCAAATATGGAATGGAGAGAGTTTAAATAAATTTTCTTAGAAAAATACTTTCCTCCTGACCATCATGAGGATATGGAAAAACTATTTTTGAGTTTGAGGCAAAAGGCGGAAGAGAATGTCGCAATGTATCAACATAACATTATATGGTTATCACGGCATGATATAGATTATATACGTATCCCAAGAAGTAAGTTTGATCATTTATTTGATGCATTAAAACCATTTATCTGTTGATAATTATTTTCACAATCCTTTTCATCATATTAAGACATTGTCTCATGTGCTATCAAGAAAGAAAAAGATTTCACCAAGTCCTACATCATTAAAGAAAAGCTAGTGAAGAAGAGATCTGTTGAACACTCTGGAAATGGAAATAAGGGGAATACGAGAAAAGTTGAATATCCATCCGACAGTAAATGTGGGAAGAAACACCCTAGTACTAGCCTGAAGTAATGGGAGTCTATTATATGTATGGTGAGAAAATGCCACTAACCTCGTGATTGTAGGTGGTAGAAAGAGGATGTCGATGATGAATTCTACAATTATAGAGAAAGGGGTTTGTTTTGCGAATAAATGTCCTAAGATTCATGGGAACTTACCTCCTAAAAAGCTGTGGGATCAAGGCCAATCTAATGCAATCACTACTGTGGAGGTTGAAGCTATGAAAGACGTGGTGGAAGGTAATTTCATAGTTTTCTCATGTTTATAAAATGATTTATATGATTCTGGATAATCAAAATGTTTCATATCTTCCCAGTTTTCTAAGAAAATTTTATATTTCCAATTTGATTTAACAAGGGAGTTGTTAGTCAAACCTCAAAATGGAAGTATCAATGCAACATTTTTTTGTGAATCAGTTCCCATTAAAGAATATAAACATTTTTTTGTTGATCTCATCATCATACCCAAGATTGATTTTTATATAATCCTCAGTATGGATTGGATTTCGAACCATGATGCAAAAAATTATTGTAAGAAGAAGGAGGTTACAATTTTTGATGTTGTTAAAGAGTACCTTATCTTAAGATCCAAAAATTCACCACCTAATCCTTATCTAGATCTGACCCCAGTAGCACAACTAAATTTAATAATTGAGGAGGAAGAGAATGAAATAGTCGTGGGTGAGGAAAATAGTGTTCAAATAGAGGATGTAACTATTTTTCCATAGTATATTGATGTATTTCTCGAGGATTTACCTGTACATCCTCTAGAAAGAGAAATTGACTTTTCCATTGATTTAATTCCTGGTTCAAGGCATATATCTATGACCCCTTATATAATTTCCACTGTGGTATTAGGGTAACTAAAGAAAAAACTAGAGAGATTGAGTAATAAAGGATTTATTCTCCCTAGTGTTTCTCCATGGGTATCCCTTGTTCTTTTCGTTAAGAAGAAAGATGGATCTATGAGGTTTTGAATTGACTATATGGACATCAATACTATAAAAATAAAGAACAAGTATCCACTACCTCGCATTGATGATTTATTTGACCAAATTGCTGGAGCTCAATAATTTTCAAAGATTGACCTCTGATATGGATATCATCAGTAGTGTGTGAAGAAGAAAGACATTATAAAAACAACATTTCGATCCAAGTATGGGAAGTACGAGTTTATAGTAATGCCTTTTGGATTGACTAATTCACCCTCGGTCTCCATGGATCTAATGAATAATGTTTTCAATAAATATTTTGATGACTCTATAGTGATATTTATTAATAATATATTGGTATACTCCAAAAGCTACAAAGATCTTGAAAATAACTTTCACATTATCCTAAACACTCTTAGAATAAATGAATTATGTGGGATGTTTAGAAAGCGTGAATTCTGGCCTCAAGAGATTTTTTTTCTTGGCCATATCGTCTCTAAGGATGGAATCTCTGTTGATCCTTCTAAGACAAGATCAATCCATGAATGGCCAGCACCGATGAGTATAACGGAGGTACATAGTATTATTGGGTTATGAGGTTATTTTCAGCATTTCTTCCAGAATTTTACTTGATTGGCCAACCCATTAACCAAGATCACACGTAAAGGGGTTAAATTTGTTTAGAAAAAAGAGTGTGAAGAATTTTTTGAATAATTGAAAATAAGATTAGTCAATGCTCTTATATTGAAACTACCATCGGGGAATGGTGGGTTTGTTATTTATAGTGATTCTACAAAGAGAGGACATCATTGTGACCTTATGCAGAATGATAGGGTTATTGCCTATGCATCATGATAGCTAAAAATTCATGATAAAAACTATCCTACTCATGATATTTAGTTAGTATCAATAATCTTTTCTTTGATGATATGGAGACATTATCTCTATGGTACAAAATATGAGATTTATACTGATCATAAGAGTTTGAAGTATATTTTATCATAGAAATAACTCAACATGAGGCAAAGGATATGGCTTGAACTACTCAAGGATTATGATTTCACAATACACTACCACCCAGGGAAGGAAAATAAGGTGGTAGATGCTTTGATAAGAAAAGATTATGGAGTTTTGAACAATATGAGAGTTGAAAAAGATCTGATATACATGGATCTAGTAAAAATGGATATGGGTATAACCATGGAAATTGAAACATCAATAATTTATAAAATGTTTTCCAAACAATCTTTACTAGAAAGGATAAAGAGTTCTCTAACCGATGATGATGAGTTTCAAAATATGATTAATGTTGTGAATGATGGGAGATTGAGTGAATTTTTGTATGAAGATAGAATTTTTAAATTTGGGAAGTGACTTTGTGTTCCCGATATACCAGATGTAAAATGGTAATTTTTGGATGATGCCCATAGTTCCAATTTCTCTATAAACCCTGGTAGCACTAAGAAGTATAGAGATTTGAAGGAAATTTTTTTGTGCTTCAATATGAAGAGGGATATTGATTATTTTGTGTCATGATGTATAGTTTGTCAACAAGAGAATTCTGGAAGCCAACAGCCTGGAAGATTCATGCAACCTCATCCCATACCTGAGTGGAAATGGGATAATATTATGGTGGACATTATCATGGGACGACCAAAGACTCTTAGAAGAAGCGATGCAATATGGGTCATTGTAGATCGGTTTACCAAGTCAAAACATTTTCTTATTATAAGGGAAGATTTACCACATGAATGTCTAGTAAGACTATATATTAATGATGTTTTGGGACTTCATGTAGTACCCCTATCGATTTTTTCTGATCATGATCCAAATTATACATCAAGATTCTAGAAAAGTCATCAGAATGCCTTGGATACTGAACTTCGTTTGAGCATTTCCTACCACCCCCGAACTGCTAGACAATCAAAACAGACTATTCATCCCTTAGAAGACATGTTGAGAACATTCTCACTTGACTTTCAAGGTAAGTGGGAACAATATTTACCTCTGATAGAATTTTTCTTTAACAATAGATTTCATTCAAGTATTCAGATGGCACCATATGAAGCGTTATATGGAAAGAGATGTCGCACACCAACCTATTGGGATGATGTTGGTGAAATAAAACTTGTAGGCATAGAACTTGTTGAGGAAAAAATGGAAAAGGAGAAGGTAATCCCAACCCACATCAAAGCAGCTCAATGTAGACAGAAGAGCTATAATGATAACCTTATCAAGGATTTGGAATTTCAGGCAGGAGATCATGTTTTCTTGAAGGTATCTCCAAGGAAGGGTGTTATACATATCAGTAAGAAGGGAAAATTAATTCCCAGGTATATCATACCTTTTGAAATTATAGAACTAATTGGGGATGTAGCTTACCATTTTGGAAATGCAGCCAAGTATCTCCAAACTTCACGATGTATTCTACATATCACTATTGAGATAATACATGCCTAAATTAATGGATGTACTCACCTATGAGGAATTATAACTATATCCCGTTCTATCTTATTGTGAAGAGCTTTTCAAGGTTCTTGATACATGAGATCAAGTTCTGAGAAACCGGACGACTCGTCTAGTAAAAGATCTATGGAGAAAACATAAGATGGATGAGGCAATGTGGGATCACGAGGAACTTATGATAAAGAACCACCCGAGTCATTTTATGTAGTAATATTCTCTAAATTTCGAGGAAGATATTATTTGATGGAGGGGAGAATGTAACACCCCATGCATCCACAATACGCTTCTCTTTGAATAATATAATAACATGTGTTGTACGCAACTTCGAGTTCTAACACACCACAACCAATCAAACTAGCCGTTATGAATAATAATACATACTTTTTGAAATTTTATAAATTTTATCATTCAAAATGGAATTCAATTTTGGATTAGGAATATCACAATTAGCTTATGGTAAATTTTTGGTATTTTTCTAAAAAATATCAAATTTTGATGAATAGTGAAAAACATCGAGTTATAGTTTAAAACAGATTTTTTTAATAATTATATATTTTATTTAAATTTAATTTAGGTCAAAATAGGTACATAATACCTATATAAGATCAATTTAATTCTTTATTGTCATTTTTTAAAATTTTTACATATATAAAAAATTTATTGAGCTTTTTACCATCATTTACCCACCTCCGGGGAGAATTTTCAACTTTACATAAAACTTAATTTTAACGCTTCTGTGAGTAAAATTTCAAAAATCCAAGAGACACGGTTGATATCAGTATGTCATATGTTGTTCAATAAGATGAAAATAATATTTGGTGAATTGTAACTTTTTACTTTTATTTACCACAGTTAAAAGTAAATAGTGGTATTAAGGGTAAAAATGATATTATTATTACCCTAACAGATGTCCTAATTCTATTGGATAAGCCTAATTCGAACAAAAACAACCCTATGAAAAAAATATGATCCTTTAGCTCCACTTTGATTAGGTTAGGACATTTATGTTTATTTTATTTAAAGAAGAGTTAGAGGAGTTAAAATCAATGTCTAATAACTAAAACATTTTTAATATAGGGTTACACATAAGATAAATTCGACTATAAATATTCATTAGAAATATAAAAATATATCCTACATAATGGTATTTTGTTTATATTTTTTAGACATTAAATAATAAAATTTATTTACAACACAATGATGATACATTAATTACGAAATTAGTGAAATATTAAAATAATTGATATTATAAATATCCAGATAAATGTAATTTGAGACTTTTTATGAATTAAAATGATATTCTATGTTAAAATGACATGTTAGGGTTGGTTAGATAAATTTATTTCGAAGTAATAATGCTGTTATGAATTTATATAAAAAAATACCAAATAGTGTGAAAATTGACATAAAAGAGTATTTAAAACAAATATTATATTATTAATTGATATTCTATTCATAAAAATCTAAGGATCGGAAAATATTCTTATATAATGATAGGTGTATCATTAATAAACCACATGGGGTTCACTTGGAAGTATATAGTAACTTGATTAACCATATAATATAAAAATACAATGATACGAGGTAAATGTAAAACTGTTTAACTAAGAGTTAAATCTACAAAGATAAGGATAATATAGTGACCCAAACCTATATAAAACCTATCGTTTGAGTGGTTTTTGAACTATACCCACCTAATAATTTAAATAATTCATTTTGTAGCCATTAGAAACCAAAAAATATTTTATTATAAAATAATATTTCTAGCTTTTCCTAAGGTGCCCCTCACCCCTCTTATAAAAGGGCACTCCACATTCTCTCAAATTAACACCTTAAAAGCCATTATTCTCGACCAAACACTTACCAAATACCCTATAATCTGTCCTCCCTTAATCCTAGAGGCCTCCATTTAGTCATAAAGCCATCCAATGGATCCCTTTTTATTTAATCAAAAGGAAGAACCCGAAGAAGAGGTAAATATTTCATCAGCTCTTTCTATTTCTTTCAAATTACACTTCCTCTTTCTTTGTTGTTTACATTATAATATAATACCTCGATTATATTATATATAATTTGATGTTATTATAAATGTGTTACAACCATATTCATTATTCTATCCATCCTTTGGATGACATGTCACCATATGTGCGTATGTACGGCTTACCGTCTCCACGTCGTGGTGTAATTGTTATTCAATACATTATTATTTGGATGGGTATAATAATGATATATAATTGAATTAAATAATAAACATAGAATCATAATTATTCTTTATATATGATATATCATCCATTTATATATTATTTTAATATCAAAATAATGATATTGTCGCTCCTGCGTACGTACGGATTACCGTTTCCACGAACGAGATGAGATTCATTCCCCATCGTATCCATTCAAGACTAATTTTCATTAGATTATTAAATATAAGTTTTAAAGAATTAATATAATTATAAATATGAATAATATAAATCCTATCCATAACAAACATTACTTTAGTAAAAAATCATATAAAGGAAAATAAATCAGTTAACCCCCAAAACGACGATAATACTAAAATATGATTAACAAAGCAATATTAAAAGATGATATATGATATCATATTAATGTATATGGTTCTTTTATAATTTAATAAAGATTATTTCACTATTATACTGGTGTTTAACCTACCATCGACCAAGGAAATGTACAAGGTAAGATTTAATTTCACTATCTCATTATTATATGATGTTGTTTTTGTTGGGACCACTTTATCATCCACATCCATGTTTCTTAAAAATGAATACCAATTTTTTTTTACTATTTACAAGACTAGGGGTTAAATTCACTTGTACTATTGTTTGAATTTTTATAAAATGTTTTTAGTGGAATATTTCTGTCTTTTTCCAAAAAAGTTACCTTATGACCCTTTCGAAAAAAATTAAGGTAAGAATGTTTTTCATAACTTATATGGTGGGTGCGGCTATTTTCCACTGTTATAACATCGTTGATGCATAACATACAATATTATAAGAATATTTTCAAAACAAATGTATTCATTATAATTATGATACTCTTATATGATTTCAAAATATAAATAGATATTTCTCTAAAAAAGTTTTAATTTCATCTATGCCAACATCCTTTGATGGATTTTAATCTTATTTGAATTTGATTATTATGATACAGAACTTCCATATTGTATTGATGGTTTTTTGATATGTTTGATTGTTTATGAGTTATTTTTATACCATTCTTGGTTTATTGATAAATTATTGACATTTCATATGATAGTTTCAATAGGAATGATTATTTTATGTTTAAACCTTTTAATATGTGGAATGTATTGGACTTAGTAAGTCATCGGTGGAGCCCGATATAGCTCCTCGATGAATCAGTAGGTCTCATTAGACAAATTGGTGTCTTGGAAGAAGGCCTTGACAAACTATTATTTGTAGTCTTGGAACAAGGCCTTGACTATGTTGTTATTATGTTTGGCATTATGCATTCCATCATTATGAAATGGGCTATTGATATTGCATTGACTATTCGACTAGTAGAATATCTATGTGTGTAAGTAAATGATATTATCTTTTATTTTTATTTTCAATATTTTGATGATGTTTAAGTTGGAAATGCTTTTTTTAGTTTTATATATTGCCTTAAATGTTTATTCTTATTTAAGAATGTTTCCGCTATAATTTTATCCTTACTGAGAATCTGATCTCACCACTTTCTATGTTTTATTTCTCCTAGGATGTGTAAGAGTATATTAGGAATGACCTTCAGGGATAGTCTTTGTGATCTCAGTGTTGTATATGGAATCAATTTTTTTTGGTATTTTTCCATTTTATAATGTAATGTAAACCATATTAATGTATCGAGCACATCCAAGGCTACTAAACTAATCGATCTTTCGATACTTTATCTTTTGTGATCATGCCAATGATACGTAATAATGCACCAACTCTAGGCTTCTTGGGTCAGGGTGTTACATGCATAATCCCCACAACATCCCTTGTATGTGATCACTTGGAGACATTAGTTTCCTTACTACATGATGTTAGATTTCATGGATCGGTCTGGTCACATGACCTTTAAACAATGGTATCAAAATATGTTAATTTTTATCCCTGTCTTCTAGAAATTGTACGTGGGATGCCTCTCCAAAGTTCAATCCTAAAAAATGGAAAACCTAGGTTCTCCATCATAGGGGTGAACCTCCATGATCTACCCTAATGAGTGTCTTGATAAAACATCATAGTTTGAAATATTCCCTCTATGGGAAACAACTCAGGGATCTTCCTCCATGGGTGTTCTGATCCATCAATCCATGATTTGAATCTATAGAAAATTCTCATCAACCTTCATGGTGTTACATATTCCCTTTATGGGACACGCCTCCCATATCTTCTCCAATAAAGAGTTCTGATTCTTCCATTAGTAAACCATTTTGTGTGACATCGTCCATCATAGGGATTCCCTTTATTGAGCCATCTCTATGAGGTTTTTTGATCAATTGACTCTGTATCAAAAAGATGTTAATCTTATGACTCCAATTACACACCTCATGAAAATGTGGTATTTCTGAGGTGAATACCTTAGAATATATGTTCCCGTGGAATCAACAACCTTATAAAAATCATGGAATTCTTGAGGTGAAATACATGTTAGATATATTACCTCATATTTATATACCTCATGATATACACAAGATGCATTATATTCCATTCCTATTAAGACTCTATAAGCATCCCTCCTATGAGGATTAATATATGAGACCAACGTTCATAGAATACATACAAGCCAACAATGTCCAACATGAATAATCTCCTGATAAAAGGTTTCTAACCTATCAAGACCCACTAGAATAACAAGATAGAAGTATCATAATTAACCAAACTCCATAAAGAGATGACATTAGGAATGAGTTCCGTGAACATGATATAACACTGTAAGGGATACCTGAACTTGGTGAAATGTTCCGGGAAAGAATCCATGGAAGGAGGAAACAACACCCCATCATCCTATTTCAAGAAATGAGTATACAAAACCATTAAATGTGCTGAATTCATCCCACCTTTTTAATGATGTAATGTGGGGAAAAAATCATGTCAACCCACATTAACAAGAGATGTGGGGTGCCCCGTCCAAAGTTCATGAAACAAAAAAAATATATGTACTATGGAATTTAGTGGCATATAATGTGTATGTTCTAAATAGACTCTTTTATTCCCTACTGTAACGCCCCGACCCTAGCTACCCAGAGTCGGTGCATTACTTCGTGTTGAGCCCTCTGGAAGATTGCTGATTTCATGTTTATAACTGATGTTTTAATAATCACAAATCATCACAACTCATTGATGCTTAATCTGGTTTGATGTCCCATAAACATAATTCCAATCTATGAATGAATCAGTTATCATGTTCTTTTTTTAACTATGCTTATTAACTTACAAAGTATGTTTGGAAGCCTTCAGGATCAATCAGACTCACTGATCCATCAGAGTCACCGATCCATCAGACTCACCGATCCATCAGAGTCACCGATCCATCAGACTCACCGATCCATCAGAGTCACCGATCCATCAGACTCACCGATCCATCTGAGTCACCGATCCATCTGAGTCACCGATCCATCAGACTCACCGATCCATCAGAGTCACCGATCCATCAGACTCACCGATCCATCTGAGTCACCGATCCATCAGACTCACCGATCCATCAGAGTCACTGATCAATCAGACTCACTAATCAATCAGACTCACCGATCCATCAGACTCACTGATGCAAATGAGTCACCGATGCAAATGAGTCACCGATGCAAATGAGTCACTGATGCAAATGAGTCACTGATGCAAATGAGTCACTGATGCAAATGAGTCACTGATGCAAATGAGTCACTGATCCAAGGACTCACCGATGCTGATCAAAATGACTCACCGATCAGATGACAGACCGATGCTGATCAAAATGACTCACCGATCAGATGACAGACCGATGCTGATCTATCTGAGTCACCGATCTTTACTCTAATGCTGATGACCTACCGATCTCTTGAACAGTCATAAACAACTGTTTGAATTTCTTTATCTTTATCTTTATTTATTCTAACCAACGGTCATATTAGTTATATTTTAATACACTGACAATTAATTAATAAAGGTTGTCGGATGTCAGGAAACCGTACCTCGTACCTGCGGAAAGGAAACCTTTTCTATCCTACGGAGCATGTGATATGAATACAAGAAGACTCTGCTGAAAAAGAAATATAGAGCTGCGAAGAAGTGTGAGACAACACACACAGAGACAAGGGAGCATACGACATACTCGAGAAGAGCTCTGTACATACAAGAAGAACCAAGCAAGACAGAATCAAATAAACAATCAAGCCTACTCAAGAAGAGTGGTGTGCATACAATAGATCATTGAAGAGCTTCATCGACTACATCTCACTGCCTGTGAACCTGAAGCATATGACACTCTGCTTCTCAAACAAAATCGAGAAGAGGACTCAGAATCACTTCTGATTAATTCCAAAACGAGTCCAGTGCTACACTGAAATCACTAGAGCCATTTCTAAACTCTATATTTTGAGCAGTGTGTGTTATCTGCTGTATTAAACACACACACTGACTCCTGTACATTCACTGGAGGATCTGTAAATCCTCAGCAAACTTTTTACACTTCACTTCCCACTGTGGATAGTGGTAGAGGTCTTGTGACCTGGACAGCTGGCTGCTGTTGTTTGTTTTCCCACGTAGAACTGTGGTAGAGGTCTTGTGACCTGGACAGTGTGCTCACTGTTGTTAACCCCGATCCAGGGTGTGGATCACTTTTATATAAACTTTTGAGAGGACTAAGTCTCGGCTTGAGACTGAACCTCTTGGTTACTTCTCTGTGTTTATAGCTATACTATATCCATACTATACATATTTATTTCATATTCCGCTGCTATTACTTTGAAATATAATCTATCTTCAAAGCTACTTTGATAATTAAATTCGCAAGTGTTTATATTTATTATAAATTAGTAAATTGGTTTCAAAAGTTAATTTAATCATAAGATTAAGTTAACTGAGAATCAATCAATCTTTGAGAAGCTAATTGAACCTTTATATTCTATATAAATTCACTACAGTTTAATTGATTTTTGAAATTGGGGGATTTTATTAGAAATTGTTTTTAACAGAAAATTTTGATTGGAACTCAATTCACCCCCCTCTTGAGTGTCCACTCCGACCAACACATGGTATCAAAGGAAGTAAATACTTTCTAAAAGTTCTCTGCTTTTGAACTGTGATTTTAGTTGTATTTTAAAGTTCTTAAAATTTCTGTTATTTCTAAATTTTTATCTCTTTAAAATTCTTTTTGTAATATCATGGATAATAGACTTGAGGGTGCTGCTACCAACCGGCCACCTTTCTTCAATGGAACTAATTATGCTCAGTGGAAACTGAAAATGAAAATTCATCTAGAAAGCATAGGTTTTGATATTTGGACTGCTATTGAATCTGAATACAAAATTCCCACTACTGCTAGATCTACTTGGGATGAACCTACAAAGACTGCTTACAATAACAATTGTAAAGCTATGAATGCTCTGTACTGTGCTCTAGGAGATGAAGAGTTTAATAGAATTTCTGCATGTAAAACTGCATATGAAATTTGGGATACCTTATCTGTTTCTCATGAAGGAACAACTAATGTTAAGGAGATGAGATTGAATACCTATACTATTAAGTATGATAATTTTAAGATGAAACCTGATGAACCCATTTCTGATATGTATCTCAGGTTCAATGAAATTGTCAACACAATGACCTCTCTGGGAAAGGATGTTCCAGCAAAGGAACAAATTATGAGAATTTTGAGATGTCTACCTGAAAGATGGAGAGGAACCTCTGTCTCCATTAGAAAATCCTGTGACATTGGTGCTCTACCTGTCAAGGAACTAATTGGCAAGCTGATTATGTATGAAGAAGAGCTTAAAGTGAACAAAGAGGAAGACAATGAACCTGCAAGAAAGTCTATTGCCTTCAAGACTACAACCTCAAAGAATAAGGATAAGGAAAAGCTTCAAGCTATCAATGAAAGTACAAGCAGTGAGGAAAGTGAGAATGATTCTGACAGCGATGATGAGATGGCTCAAATAGCCAGGAGATTCAAAAAGTTCTATAGGAAAAAGAAATTTTTTAGGAAACCAAATTACAAGGGAAAGTATGACCAACAAGGCAAATGGAAAAAGGACTGGAAGAAGAATGACAAATCAGATGATGTTGTCTGCTATGAGTGCAAGAGAAAAGGACACATTAAAGCCGACTGTCCAAAGCTGAAGTATAAAAAGAAATACGAATACAAGAATAACAAGTACAAGAAGGCCATGAAGGATACTTGGAGTGTTTCAGAAGACAGCACAAGTGAAGCTGAATCTTCAGACTCTGAAAAGAATCGGGCCAACATGTGTTTCATGACAAACACTTCTGAGGTAACATCAGAGACTCCTGCTTTTAATTCATACTATTCTGGAGAAGATTCTGACTCAGAAAACATGTCAAAATCTGAATTGTTTGAATACTGTGACATGCTAGAAGAAACATGTAATGAGCTTAAAGATAAATATAAAGGTCTAAAGAAACAGTATGCTTTAAATGTTAAGCATAAATCTGATCTGGATATAGAAGCTGAAAAGAATGCTCAGCTGCTTAAAGAGAATACTGAACTGAAATTGTCTAATGAGCAACTCAAGAAAGATTTAGAGAAGTTCACCAATGGTAAAAATACTCTAACACAAATGCTAGGAAAGCAAGTTGCACCTAGATACACTACTGGTATAGGATACCAACCTGGACAAAGGAAAGTTGCCAAAACTAGATTCATTCCTAAATCTGGACAGAAGATAGTTAATTCTGGAACTTCTTATGCCTCATCCAGCTATATTCATAGTTATGAATCTAATAAGGTTTATCTTTCAAAGGATGTTATTTCTACAAATTATATGAGACCCATTAGACAAATATGGGTACCTAAAGTGTTATTGGCTAACCTGTCTGGACCCAAGAAGATCTGGGTACCAAAATCATCTTCCATCTAAATCTGTTTTGTAGGAGACCTGCTTGAAGAGCTGTTACAAGAAGATATGGTATTTAGACAGTGGGTGCTCAAGACACATGACTGGAGATTATTCTTGCTTCAAGAGCTTAATAAAAGTTGATGGAGGCTTTGTCACCTTTGGTGATAACTCAAAAGGGAAAATCATCGGCCTAGGCCAGATTGGTAACACTGATTCAATTTTGATTTCTAAAGTTTTATTTGTTGATGGACTTAAATATAACCTATTAAGCATTTCTCAGTTATGTGATGATGGTTTTCATGTTAAATTTGAAAATGATTCTTGCAATGTTTGTAACTCTAAAAATGTTTTAGTATTTTCTGCTTTAAGAAATGAAAATGTTTATGCTGTTGATTTAGATTCTTTAGCTAAACAGAACATTCCATGTTTAAATGCTTTTCATAAAGAGTCTTGGCTATGGCACAGAAGATTAGGACATTGCAACATTCACTCACTTAGAAAACTTTCTAGGAAAAACCTAGTTAGAGACCTACCTAAGTTAGAATTCCCAAATGATAAAGTGTGTAACCCCTGTCAAAAGGGAAAACAACACAAAGTTTCTTTTAAATCAAAGAAAGAAGTTTCAACTTCTCAACCACTTGAATTGGTTCACATGGATTTGTTTGGACCATCAAGAGTTTCTAGTTTAAATGGGAAGCACTATGTTTATGTTCTTGTAGATGACTTTTCTAGATATACTTGGGTATATTTTCTAGCTCACAAAAGTGAAGCTTGTTCTTACTTTGTTAAATACTCCAAGTCTGTAGAAAATATTAGTGGACTCAAGATTAAGACCCTAAGAAGTGATCATGGTCGTGAGTTTGAAAATCAAGATTTTGAATCTTACTGCTCTCACAATGGCTATTCTCATAACTTTTCTGCCCCTAGGACACCCCAACAGAATGGTGTAGTAGAAAGAAGAAACAGAACCCTGCAAGAAATTGCTAGAACCATGCTCAATGAATATGACCTTCCAATTTACTTTTGGGCTGAAGCTGTTAATACAGCTTGTTATGTCATTAATAGAGTCTTGATCAGACCTGTTCTAAAGAAAACCCCTTATGAGTTGTGGAACCATAGGAAACCTAAGGTAAACTACTTCAAAGTTTTTGGCTGCAAAGTCTTTATTCTGAATACTAAAGATAATCTGGATAAATTTGCATCCAAGAGTGATGAAGGAATTTTCCTAGGTTACTCTATCTCTAGTAAAGCCTATAGAGTTTTCAATAAGAGATCCAAATGTGTGGAAGAATCTGTTCACATCAAATTTGATGAAACTGATCCACATGAGCCTAAAACCTCTCTTGGGAATCTTGAAGAAGATTTGTCTATTCTGGACCTTAATGATAAATCTAAAGAACCTGTTATAAAAGCATCCAGTTCTGGACATTCTCCAGAATCTTCTTCTGTTGAACCTCAATCTCTAGATGAACCTGAAACTTCTAGCTCTATCTTTTCAAGACCATCTAGGACTCTAAAGAACCATCCTTTAGATGCTGTTGTAGGAAATCTAGATAGAGGAACACAAACTAGAGCTTCTCTAAGAAACCAGGTTGAACATCAAGCCTTTCTTTCACAGTCAGAACCTAAAAATATCAATGATGCTATCAATGATGAATTTTGGGTAATGGCTATGCAAGAAGAATTAAATCAGTTTGAAAGAAACAAAGTCTGGGAATTAGTTGACAGACCTAAGGACACTTTGACAATAGGCACAAAATGGGTGTTTAGAAATAAAATAGATGAATCTAGAAATATAGTTAGAAACAAAGCTAGACTAGTTGCACAAGGATATAGTCAAGAAGAAGGTATAGACTATGAGGAAACTTTTGCACCTGTAGCTAGACTAGAAGCCATTAGGATCTTACTTTCATATGATGCACATCTGGATTTCAAGTTATATCAAATGGATGTTAAAAGTGCATTTCTAAATGGTTTTATAATTGAAGATGTTTTTGTAGAACAACCACCTGGATTTACTAATCCCCTTTTTCCAAATCATGTTTTTAAACTTTCTAAAGCTTTATATGGTTTGAAACAAGCTCCAAGAGCTTGGTATGATAGACTTAGCAATTTCCTTATTTCAAAAGGTTTTACTAAAGGGATTGCTGATCCAACTCTTTTCATTAAAAGAATTTCTAAAGATGTTTTAGTTGCACAAATATATGTTGATGATATTATTTTTGGATCTTCTAAAAACTCCTTATGTACTGATTTTTCAAAGGTTATGCAAAATGAATTTGAAATGAGCTTAATGGGAGAGCTTAAGTATTTTCTTGGATTTCAAATCTTTCAAACTAAAAATGGTATTATTTTAAATCAAAGTAAATATACAAAGGATCTTTTAAAACGTTTTGGATTGGATAGTATTAAGGAAAGTAATACACCTATGAGTACTACCTATAAATTGGATGTCGATGAAACTGGGAAACCAGTTGATCAAACCAATTACAGAGGTATGATTGGAAGCTTACTTTATCTTACTGCTAGTCGACCAGATATTATGTTTAGTGTATGTATGTGTGCTAGATTTCAAGCTAATCCTAAAGAATCTCACTTATTAGCTGTTAAACGGATTTTTAAGTATCTTAAGTATACTATAAATTTAGGTTTGTTTTACCCAAAAGAACAATCCTTTGAGTTAATGAGTTATTCAGATGCTGACTTTGCTGGTTGTAAGTTAGATAGAAAAAGCACATCAGGAACATGTCATTTGCTTGGAAAATCCCTAGTATCATGGTGTAGTAAGAAACAGAATTCAGTTGCATTGTCTACTGCCGAGGCAGAATACATAGCTGCTGGTAGTTGCTGTGCACAAAATTTGTGGATGAAACACACTCTATTGGATTATGGATTTGATCTTAAACATGTCTCAATTAACTGTGACAACACTAGTGCAATAAACTTATCCAAGAACCCTGTGTCTCACTCTAGAACTAAGCACATTGATGTCAGACATCACTTTCTAAGAGATCATTACCAGAAGGGTGATATTTCTCTAGAATTTGTTAGTTCTGAAAATCAATTAGCTGACATCTTCACAAAGCCCTTATGCTCTGAAAGAATGAAATTTATTAAACAAGGATTGTGTATGATTGATCTGTGAAACTGATCTGTGAAACTGATCTGTGAAACTGATCTGTGAAACTGATCTGTGAAACTGATCTGTGAAACTGATCTGTGAAACTGATCTGAGAAACTGATATGTGAAACCGATCTGTGGAACCGATCTGTCACACTGTTCTGTCAATCCGATTTATTTTTTTTAAAAAAAAAAAAAATTTAATTAATTACTTTTTATTAATTAGTAAATTACTTTTTATGGGAACCCTAAATGATAAAGTAAATGATACGCGGCTATTTATCTTCCCTAAACCTTTGACCTTTCATTTCCCACCGAACCTCTCAACCTCTCTTCCCCTCTGCTTCGAACCTTCGAACCTTCGAACTCCTGCCTCTCCAAATCCTCGAATGGCTAAGCAAAAGAGACCGAGCAAAGGACCAGATAGCCCTGTACCTTCAAAGCGTGCTCGAGGCGAGTCGAGCAGTACCTCTCAACGTTCAGTAAATCCGGACCTGGAAACTCGGATTGTAGCTGCAGAAAAAGAAGTAAACTCGGCGTGGCTTCTGTCAAGTAAGTCCCTGTTGCTACAAGTTCTTGAATCTCAAGGATGGATAGACTGGTTTTCAGACAACGCCCGAATAGATTATCCAAAGCTAGTACATGAGTTTTACATGAACCTGAAAATCACGCTGGATGGTGTGGAAGCTGCTAGGATGTCATCGGTTGTGAAAGGAAAGAAAATATCTTTCTCATCTAAGCAGTGGGCTGAATGTTTAAACGTACCTCATGAAGGTCGATATGAGGACTATGCTGGCAATATACCCCCAGTCACTGACTATTTTTCTTATGAGCTAGCTCTAGAGCTTCTAACTGGAAACAAAGAATCGAGGAGAATCATAGCGTCAGAATTAGATGGTGAAAGCAGACTCCTATTCAAGTTTATTCAGCACCAACTTTTCCCTCGAAGAGGAGATTTTGCTGCTGTTAAGTATCAAGATGTTTTTCTATTGTTTCTGCTCAAAACCCATGAAAAGATAAATCTGTGCAGATATGTGATGGTCCACATAGCTAGTATGCTGAAACCTTCCAAGAAAGCCACAGCTTTGTTTTATTCAAAAATGATATCTACTATGCTCCAGAATCTGGAATGTGTTGATGAAGATGATGAAGTTGTTGAAACAGAGCCTTCCTTCTGTCTCAACAAAGAGATCTGCAAGAGGATGAAAATCAATTGGATCCCATGGAAGAAGTGCTGGGTTGCAGATGAAGATAAGTTGTATGAAGCCTACAATCCCATAGATCATGGCAAGAGGCCAAAGGATGTGAGAGATCCTGGATTAAAACCAGATGAGGAACCAATTTATTCTGATGATGATGAGCAAGAAAAAGCTGCAACTGAAGAAGGAAGTGTGTCTTCTCCTGATGATAGGAGTGATCCAGACACTGCTAGCCCCAAGAAAAGAATAGAATTTGGACCTGCTAGTCCACCCTTAACCCTACCAGAGTCAGAACCTATTCTTGATGATGAAAAAGATTCTGATACTGAGGAATATCACAGTGAAGCCTCTGAGCAGAGTAATAATGAGCAAGGTGATGCTGAAGACAATCATGATGGTGATGATGATGATGCTGATGTTGTTGAAGCCGCTGCTGATAGTATCAACAGACCGGTGGATGGTCTTGCTGAAGTTCAAGTAGAACAACCTCAGTCAGTACCAGAAATCCATATCAGTGGCAAGACTGACTCATCAAAAATCAGTGGAACAGCATGCTATGAGAAACCCAACTACACCCTGTGTGCTGCTGTGTGGGATGACTACCCTGGATATGCTGTGTTGGGCTTAGACTATTCTGAAGAAGAAGGCGAATTACCAGAATCTGCTGCAACTGTGAAAAGGAACCCTCCAAGAGAAGTAAGGTCTATTCCTACTGATGATCCTGTAACTGTGAATTTACCTGGTTCTGAAATCTCTCGAGCTGATCTTGATAAGTTTAAGACTGAATTGCTAACCACTGTGAGAGATATAGTCAGAGAAGAACTTTCCAATGCCCTTCATCAAGTATCTCTACAAGTTTCTGAAAACTCCTTGAAAGCTTTTTCAACGGCAGTCTCAGATTTTCTCAAGCCAGACTTGACTGCTACGGGTGAATTTGTTGGTAGGCACATAGCCTCTTTGAATCAAACCTTGAAGGATCTCCAAGTTAGCTTACTTTCTCTGTCAAATGAGTTCAGATCAACCATCTCTGGTATGATGGAAGTTTTAAGAAATCTGATTGAACATCTTAACAAGTCTGATCTGAGGAAGTTGAAAGCTGAACTAACTCATATAGTCAGCCAAGCAAGTACAGGCAAGGTAACCAAAATCACTACTCGTGAGATAGAAGCTCTCAGAGAAGTTGTGCATACAGAGCTAGCTGCTGTTAGAAATATTCTTGACTTAGACTCTTTGAGGAGGATGAAAGATCTCTGTGATAATAGTCATAAGATGGCCTTAGTATATTCAGCAGATGCTAAGAATGCCCTGCAAGAGATCAAGGAAAAAGTTGATGCTTTCTTTTCCAAGATTTATACAAAACATGAGATGGCTGCAAACTTCAAAGTCCTGGCAGAGAATCTGAAATTACGTCCAGTCACTCAGGCCTTCAACACTCAAGTTCGCCAATTGCAAGATTTTGTTCCTTCCTTGGCACAGTTCATGGAAAACAAGGATGATTTTGAAAAAGCTATGAAGTATGGAGCAGAAGTCATTCAGGACTTCATTCATCTGTTGAAGCCTTACTTGGATGCACAGGCCACTGCCATTGTACTCCCTACATCCGAACCTCTAAGTGCCTCTGATGTCGCTCCAAATCAGCTGTCTGTTGCCCAAGCCCTATCTCAATTGCGGCCAGTCTCTCAGAAAGCTTCTCATCCAGCTCCTGCTCCTTCTCCACAACCTTCTGTGACACCTCCAACTGCACCTGCCAGAGTTGTCCTGCCACCACTTCAGCTCCGTGAACCACAGCCTGCCTCCAAGCCTTCTTCCTTACCTACAATTGATCCAAAGGATAAAGGGAAAGCCCCTTTGTATCCCACCAAATAGCCATGTATTATTTTTGATGGGGTGCTCTATGTATTGCTTGTCTTTTTCTGTGCCTTTATAAAATTTGTTTTTCCTTTGTGTTATGTTCTATCCTGCCTGCACCCTGCTTCTCTTTTCCCTTATCTATGTTCCCTCCTTTTTGATCATCCCAAAGGGGGAGAAAGAAGATATATAATGGGAGAAAGAAGATATATAATGAGAGAAAGATATATATAAGGAGAAAGAACTATATATCTAAGGGGGAGTACTCTATATATGAAAAGGGAGATCAATATCTCAGGGGGAGAAATCTGAATATTATATATATGGGAATGTTATCTTAAGAGGGAGATTATTTTTTTTTATTTTTATTTATATATATATATATGAAGATTTGTGATTATCAAAAAGGGGGAGACTGTTGAGCCCTCTGGAAGATTGCTGATTTCATGTTTATAACTGATGTTTTAATAATCACAAATCATTACAACTCATTGATGCTTAATCTGGTTTGATGTCCCATAAACATAATTCCAATCTATGAATGAATCAGTTATCATGTTCTTTTTTTAACTATGCTTATTAACTTACAAAGTATGTTTGGAAGCCTTCAGGATCAATCAGACTCACCGATCCATCAGAGTCACCGATCCATCAGACTCACCGATCCATCAGAGTCACCGATCCATCAGACTCACCGATCCATCAGAGTCACCGATCCATCAGACTCACCGATCCATCTGAGTCACCGATCCATCTGAGTCACCGATCCATCAGACTCACCGATCCATCAGAGTCACCGATCCATCAGACTCACCGATCCATCTGAGTCACCGATCCATCAGACTCACTGATCCATCAGAGTCACTGATCAATCAGACTCACTGATCAATCAGACTCACCGATCCATCAGACTCACTGATGCAAATGAGTCACCGATGCAAATGAGTCACCGATGCAAATGAGTCACCGATGCAAATGAGTCACTGATGCAAATGAGTCACTGATGCAAATGAGTCACTGATGCAAATGAGTCACCGATCCAAGGACTCACCGATGCTGATCAAAATGACTCACCGATCAGATGACAGACCGATGCTGATCAAAATGACTCACCGATCAGATGACAGACCGATGCTGATCTATCTGAGTCACCGATCTTTACTCTAATGCTGATGACCTACCGATCTCTTGAACAGTCATAAACAACTGTTTGAATTTCTTTATCTTTATCTTTATTTATTCTAACCAACGGTAATATTAGTTATATTTTAATACACTGACAATTAATTAATAAAGGTTGTCGGATGTCAGGAAACCGTACCTCGTACCTGCGGAAAGGAAACCTTTTCTATCCTACGGAGCACGTGATATGAATACAAGAAGACTCTGCTGAAAAAGAAATATAGAGCTGCGAAGAAGTGTGAGACAACACACACAGAGACAAGGGAGCATACGACATACTCGAGAAGAGCTCTGTACATACAAGAAGAACCAAGCAAGACAGAATCAAATAAACAATCAAGCCTACTCAAGAAGAGTGGTGTGCATACAATAGATCATTGAAGAGCTTCATCGACTACATCTCACTGCCTGTGAACCTGAAGCATACGACACTCTACTTCTCAAACAAAATCGAGAAGAGGACTCAGAATCACTTCTGATTAATTCCAAAACGAGTCCAGTGCTACACTGAAATCACTAGAGCCATTTCTAAACTCTACATCTCTGCTCTGTGATTTATTTATTCTACATTTTGAGCAGTGTGTGTTATCTGCTGTATTAAACACACACACTGACTCCTGTACTTTCACTGGAGGATCTGTAAATCCTCAGCAAACTTTTTACACTTCACTTCTCACTGTGGATAGTGGTAGAGGTCTTGTGACCTGGACAGCTGGCTGCTGTTGTTTGTTTTCCCACGTAGAACTGTGGTAGAGGTCTTGTGACCTGGACAGTGTGCTCACTGTTGTTAACCCCGATCCAGGGTGTGGATCACTTTTATATAAACTTTTGAGAGGACTAAGTCTCGGCTTGAGACTGAACCTCTTGGTTACTTCTCTGTGTTTATAGCTATACTATATCCATACTATACATATTTATTTCATATTCCGCTGCTATTACTTTGAAATATAATCTATCTTCAAAGCTACTTTGATAATTAAATTCGCAAGTGTTTATATTTATTATAAATCAGTAAATTGGATTCAAAAGTTAATTTAATCATAAGATTAAGTTAACTGAGAATTAATCAATCTTTGAGAAGCTAATTGAACCTTTATATTCTATATAAATTCACTACAGTTTAATTGATTTTTGAAATTGGGGGATTTTATTAGAAATTGTTTTTAACAGAAAATTTTGATTGGAACTCAATTCACCCCCCTCTTGAGTGTCCACTCCGACCAACACTTCGTAACATTGGCATGATCACAAGAAAGATCAAATCCCGAAAGACCGATTGGTTTAGTAGCCTTGGAAACACTAGATATAATCATAAAGTTTTACATTACATTTCAAAGTGAAAAACTACTACAACAACAAAGTCTTCATATCCACACTATTAACCCCTCATAATATCTCTGCAAGTCATTCATAATTTACTTCTTCACTACCTGGGAAAAATAAAACATAGAAAAGGGGTGAGCTCAAATGCCCAGTAAGGATAACAATAAAGTGGAAACTTTCATAAATAAGAATAAACATTTAAGGCAATGTATAACTAAAACAAAAGCCTTTTAAATACGAACTTTCAACATGGTATGGCATAAATAAAATGAAATAATGCCATTTACTTATTCACATGGATATTCTAGTAAATGAATAATCACATGCAAAAATCAATAACCACTTTCATAATGTTGGAATGCATAATGCTAAACGTTAATTTCTTTGTCTAGGCCTCATCCCAAGACCTAGGGGTTACTTCTAACCGGAACCCAACCCGAAGTGCCTCTAATAACCGGACACCAACCCGGAGTGCCTCTAATAACCGGACACCAACCCGGAGTGCCTCTAATAACCGGACACCAACCCGGAGTGCCTCTAATAACCGGACACCAACCCGGAGGGCATACTTTTACCAGTCCCTAACCTGGAGGGCTTACTTTAACCAGTCCCCAACCTGGAGGGCTTACTTTTACCGGTCCCCAACCCGGAACATACTTGTTTAGCACATTCATCTGAAGAAAAGTTTGAAATATAACATAAACATTCGGATTAAAACTAGCATACGAAATGTCAATAGTTTCACCATAAACTATGAATTGTATAAAATAGCACATCCACAGTCAAATATATCACAAAACCTTCAATACAATATAGAAGTTTTGTATTATAATAAATCAACTTCAAATAAGCGTAAAATCCATTAAAGGATGTTGACATAGATGAAATCAAAACACTTTTTAGAGAAATATCTCTTTCTATTTTTGAAATCATTTAAGAGCCATATAAAATAAAACATTTTCTTGAAAATATTCTTGTAAGCTTTTAAGGAAAGCTTTGACGATTTTATAACGGCGGAAAATAACCGCACCCGCCGTACAAGTAAAAAAAAACATTCTTATCTTAATTCTGTCGAAAAGGTTAAAAAGGACCTTGTTTTGAAAACGACGGAAAGATTCCTTTATAAACCTCTTACAAAAAGTCAAACAAGGGTATAAATGAATTTAACCCATATTCTTGTAAATAATAAATATGTTTTGAAATACATTTCGAAGAAACATGGATGTGGATGATAAAGAGATCCCAGTAGATTATTACGTATAATACAACCTCGGATAATGAAGAGATTGTGAAATAACCCTTACCAATTCGGTAACTTATGAAATATACAACCCATGAAAGAGGTATCATACAATGAATATGTAAATACACATAAATTAGAGTGTATTACACAAAGAATATAATTATGGGTAGTACATATACCACACAAAAGGTGATGGTGGCAATATGACATAAATCTCACGGAAATAAGGAGTGAGATGAAAACCCCTTACCTTGTACTTTTCCTTGGTTGGGGTAGGTTAACCTCCTCTTCTTCGGGTTCTTCCTTTTGATTTGATCAAAAGGGCTCCTTAGGTTGGCTTTCTGATCAAACTAAGGCCTCTAGGTTGTATTGAGGGATGTTGGGAGAGTATTTGGGCAGAGTTTGGCCGAACCAAAAGGCTTTAGAGGTGTGATGAAATGAGGAGGAGGAGTGCCCTTTTATAAGAGGGGTGAGGGGTACCTTTGGAAAAGCTAGAAATATTAATTTATATTAAATTCCTATTCGGTTTCCAAAGGCTCCAAAGTTGATTATTCAAAGGTTAAGGTGGGGATAGGTCGAAAAACACTCAACCAATAGAATTTAGACAGGTTTGGGTACTTATATTAACCTTATCTTTAAGTATCAACTCTAAGTTAATTAGTTTCACTTTTACAATGTCTCTTTGTATTTTTATATAATATGGTTAATAAACATACTATATACATCCAAGCGACCCCCAAGTGGTCCATTAATGATGAACCTATCATGATATAAGTCTCTTGGCCGAACCTTAGATTTTTAGGAATTTAATATCAATTAATAATATAATATTTGTTTTAAGAACTCTTTTATGTCAATTTTGACACTATTCAATAGTTGATTTTTGTGAAACTCATAACAGATTTATTACTTCGAACAAAGTCAATTAAATCAATCCTAATATATCATATTATCCTAGAAAATTAGTTTAATTCATTAAAAGTTTCATATTATATTTATTTGGGTATTTATAATATCAATTATTTTAATTTTTCACTATTATAGTAATTACTGCATCATCATTGTGTCATAAATAAAATAAATTATTTAATGTCTAAAAATTATAAATAAAATATAATTATGTAGGAAATCGTTTTATCTTTCTAATGAATATTTATAATCTAAAATCCAACTTATATAACCCTATGTAACAATTACTTTTCTAAAAGATATATGCTTGTGTCATTTTTGTATTCATTTTGACTTAATTAAAATAAAGTGTCATTATCACTTACAAGTGGATCCATGGGGTCCCAAAATTGACACAAAGATGCCCATGGTCGACCATATATCAACCAATAGGGTTAAGACACGTTTTTAGGGTAATTTAGTATTATTATAATATTATTTTTTTAACCCTTATTTACCGGATTTACCCTTAACCATGGTAAATAAAATATTTACCGCAGTAATTATTCAAAATGTCTAAAAATAAAAGTTACCTATTTACACAATTTGAACATCCTGATTCCAAATATGGAATCCATTTTCCTAAATTCAAAACACAGAAGTGGCAGAAATTAATTTAAAATTAATTCCCGCTGTCAAAACAAAAAGCGTGTTTTTAAGAGATAATAACTATCAAAAGATTGACACTTGTTTATGTTCGGTTTAATTGTAAAATTATGTTCAATGACCAACATTATATTAAATGGTAAAAATATATTCTAAATATACTTTAAAACTACTAAAATTCATAATTTATCACTATTAATTATTTTGATTAAAAAAGTTGTTTTTAATTAAAATTTAGTAATTTTCACTATTCATCAAAATATGAAATTTATCCGAAAAGTACCAAAATTTCACCTTAGGCTAAATTCGATATTCCGAGTCCAAAAATGAAGTCCATTTTCAAATATAAAATATATATAATTTAAAAAATTAGGTATTACTATTCATAACAACTAGTTTGATTGGTTACGGTGTGTTAGAACTCGAAGTTGCGTACAACACACGCTACTGTTTTATCCAAAGGAAAGCGTACCGTGGACGCTTGGGATGTTTCATTTTAAATTTTTTGATGTCTCCATTTAGTCAAAAAGTTTAAAATATTGTATTTAAAAAGGTTTCACTATTAGAAGTTGATAAAAGTGAAATACTGAAAATGAATTTGTTCTTGCATTATGACTACGAAACTCATAATAGGGATTCTAAAATTATAAGGATTATATAAAGTTCAAAATGTAGTTAATACTATTCATGACCTCTTTTAATGGTGTGATTGAACTCCGTGTTGCGTGTAGTGCATGTTATTGAATTATTTTTAAGAAATAACACACTCTGAAATCCTGGGGTGTTACATTCTCCCCTCCTTCAATAAATTGCGTCCTGGCAATTTGAAATTGTTCTTCGAAGATAAAAGGTTGAAAGTAGAAAATATATTTGTGGGAAAACCCACATTGGAAATTGGGTTACTAAAATTTAGTCTTAATATGAGGAAAAGAGAAATTAAAGGGTCACCACCAAATTATGATCTCGATTAGGAGAACATTGGTGGAAATTAGAAACATATAATCGGAGGAAAAACGTAAATATTTATAGGTAGTGATTGAGGTCATCAATCACAAACAAGTGTATAATTGAGGTCCTTAAACTCATCAATCTATGATGATTTTAAGTACCATCGGTTCAACAAAATATAGGGTATTGGGATAACACATTTTTGACGTTTCAAAATATCTTAGTTGAAATCCCACATCGAAAAATGAATTAACGAGGCCTCTATTTAAAATAAAGAGTCGAAAGTATGAAGATTACCGAAAATAACACATACTAGGGTTCCATTTAAGAAAATATGGATATGGAAGAAAAATCTAGCCATCAATTATCTGATGGAGAGTGGTAGAGAACATGGCTATGAAAAGGCCAACAATCCCAAAGCCATAAATTTGTGATGATTTAAGGTACCATCTAGGACAACATTTTTGTTCTAAGTTTCTATTATTAATGTTGAGGAATTTATTTATGAGATTGGATAAGATAATAAGGAGATATACTTAGTTTATAATTAGAGTTTTATCCATTAATAAATTTCTACCAAAACTCATCATTCACTCATAAAAAAAATTCTATTTATACTATTGATAGAGGGTTCCAAAATAAACGAATTTATAATTCATCTACCAGATCTTTTAAAAAACTACTTTATTTAATCCAGGACATCTCGTGGGATAGTGGTAGGTGATACACCCTTGTCGCCCTTTGGTTGCGGGTTCAAGTCTCGCAGCCTTGCCGGACGCGACGGGTTGCCGCCCGACCTCCGAGTTGTCCTTTTATGGCAATCCAAAATAATCCAAACTAGAACTATCCAAAATACTTCTGTCCAAACTCACAGTCCAACATTCATAAGGAAGGTAAACATAATATAGATCCTTTTTACCCCGTAATAGCATATGAATACCTTCATCATGTATTACCATATTCCTTATTGATTACATTCATGCTCCCTTATTCCATATAGAATGTTGGATATACTTTATTAATCCAAAAATGTTTTCAACCCCAACAATGATGGAATATACAAATCATTAATCAGTTCCAAGGTAGTCAAGTATATCCAATATATTTTTTCCAAAATAATCATGTATTATTCGAAAATCACTACCTCGGTATCAGAACTATATTATGGTTTATCATTCTCTCAACCATATATTTTCCAAAAATCTATCCTACTAATGAGTCACTTTTCTTTGTTCCACACAATCTCAAGTCCTTAATGAAATAGTACTGCAGTACAATCCTTATATACTCCATAATTATTATAACAAGTACATTGTTGATACAAAGCTCAATTGACATAATCAACATAAGAACTCTAATCATTCCTCTTCATCTGTGGTAGTATCATAACTTGATTATTATCCAATAACATCATTTGCGGCATAGTCTGATGATTGGGACATAGGTTCGCGTAGTGTCCAAACTCCTTGCAAATGAAGCATTGTACATTTAAAACCATTTTCTTACCCTTGCAGTCATGTACTTTGTGCCCTTTTCCTCCACACTTATAACAAACTCCCATTCCTTTCAGGCAAGTTCCAGGGTGTTTCTTTCCACAGTTACCACATATGGGAAAATTCTTCTTTTCCCTCTTCCCTTTATCCATCTTTCTCTCTTCCATCCTTTTCTTCTCTTGCTTCCCTTCAAAGCCATAGGACTCAGTAAACTCTTTACATATCTTATCAACACATGATATTATTTCTTCATATGATGATAATACATGGGAGACTATTTCTCTTATAAATTCTAGCTTAAGACCATGAAAGATATGATCCTTCCTTCTCTTTGAATCATGTGTATTTCTAGAGTTCTCATTCCTTCTACTGGGCGCCATTTCTATACCATGGCATAAACTAGATCAGTTTATGAATCAAAATACATAATCCCATACTTATAAAACACCTAACATAAATTGAACTATTTATGGATATAATCCATAATCATAAAAATGTTTTCTTTGAGGAAGTATATACTCATAAACCCTTCATAATGATTTGTAAAGAAAATGAGAGTTATCCTAAGCATATCCCCCGGGAGTGTCGTAACCAAGAGTGCAGCAAGGCCCGTTGTCGTGCACCAGTTCCCGTTCGAGTCTAGCTCAAAGCGGTGTTTTCGGGTTTTACCCCTAGGTACATCTGTGCCAGAGCCGCCTCTACCTGCTCGTATCCAGACAGGGATGTATTGCTCGGAAAACTCACAAAATCTCTACAATACCAAAATTCTAGGAAGTTCTTCTATACTAATCCTCAAAGTTCATCTTAGGTCTACGTGCTCTAATCAGAGTTTATCTAAATCTAGCTTCCAAGGTTTGTACTAAACTTCCTCTGATACCAACTGTAACGCCCTGACCCTAGCTACCCAGAGTCGGTGCATTACTTCGTAACATTGGCATGATCACAAGAAAGATCAAATCCCGAAAGACCGATTGGTTTAGTAGCCTTGGAAACACTAGATATAATCATAAAGTTTAACATTACATTTCAAAGTGAAAAACTACAACAACAACAAAGTCTTCATATCCACACTATTAACCCCTCATAATATCTCTGCAAGTCATTCATAATTTACTTCTTCACTACCTGGGAAAAATAAAACATAGAAAAGGGGTGAGCTCAAATGCCCAGTAAGGATAACAATAAAGTGGAAACTTTCATAAATAAGAATAAACATTTAAGGAAATGTATAACTAAAACAAAAGCCTTTTAAATACGAACTTTCAACATGGTATGGCATAAATAAAATGAAATAATGCCATTTACTTATTCACATGGATATTCTAGTAAATGAATAATCACATGCAAAAATCAATAACCACTTTCATAATGTTGGAATGCATAATGCTAAACGTTAATTTCTTTGTCTAGGCCTCATCCCAAGACCTAGGGGTTACTTCTAACCGGAACCCAACCCGGAGTGCCTCTAATAACCGGACACCAACCCGGAGTGCCTCTAATAACCGGACACCAACCCGGAGTGCCTCTAATAACCGGACACCAACCCGGAGTGCCTCTAATAACCGGACACCAACCCGGAGGGCATACTTTTACCAGTCCCTAACCTGGAGGGCTTACTTTAACCAGTCCCCAACCTGGAGGGCTTACTTTTACCGGTCCCCAACCCGGAACATACTTGTTTAGCACATTCATCTGAAGAAAAGTTTGAAATATAACATAAACATTCGGATTAAAACTAGCATACGAAATGTCAATAGTTTCACCATAAACTATGAATGGTATAAAATAGCACATCCACAGTCAAACATAACACAAAACCTTCAATACAATATAGAAGTTTTGTATTATAATAAATCAACTTCAAATAAGCGTAAAATCCATTAAAGGATGTTGACATAGATGAAATCAAAACACTTTTTAGAGAAATATCTCTTTCTATTTTTGAAATCATTTAAGAGCCATATAAAATAAAACATTTTCTTGAAAATATTATTGTAAGCTTTTAAGGAAAGCTTTGACGATTTTATAACGGCGGAAAATAACCGCACCCGCCGTACAAGTAAAAAAAAACATTCTTATCTTAATTCTGTCGAAAAGGTTAAAAAGGACCTTGTTTTGAAAACGACGGAAAGATTCCTTTATAAACCTCTTACAAAAAGTCAAACAAGGGTATAAATGAATTTAACCCATATTCTTGTAAATAATAAATATGTTTTGAAATACATTTCGAAGAAACATGGATGTGGATGATAAAGAGATCCCAGTAGATTATTACGTATAATACAACCTCGGATAATGAAGAGATTGTGAAATAACCCTTACCAATTCGGTAACTTATGAAATATACAACCCATGAAAGAGGTATCATACAATGAATATGTAAATACACATAAATTAGAGTGTATTACACAAAGAATATAATTATGGGTAGTACATATACCACACAAAAGGTGATGGTGGCAATATGACATAAATCTCACGGAAATAAGGAGTGAGATGAAAACCCCTTACCTTGTACTTTTCCTTGGTTGGGGTAGGTTAACCTCCTCTTCTTCGGGTTCTTCCTTTTGATTTGATCAAAAGGGCTCCTTAGGTTGGCTTTCTGATCAAACTAAGGCCTCTAGGTTGTATTGAGGGATGTTGGGAGAGTATTTGGGCAGAGTTTGGCCGAACCAAAAGGCTTTAGAGGTGTGAAGAAATGAGAAGGAGGAGTGCCCTTTTATAAGAGGGGTGAGGGGTACCTTTGGAAAAGCTAGAAATATTAATTTATATTGAATTCCTATTCGGTTTCCAAAGGCTCCAAAGTTGATTATTCAAAGGTTAAGGTGGGGATAGGTCGAAAAACACTCAACCAATAGAATTTAGACAGGTTTGGGTACTTATATTAACCTTATCTTTAAGTATCAACTCTAAGTTAATTAGTTTCACTTTTACAATGTCTCTTTGTATTTTTATATAATATGGTTAATAGACATACTATATACATCCAAGCGACCCCCAAGTGGTCCATTAATGATGAACCTATCATGATATAAGTCTCTTGGCCGAACCTTAGATTTTTAGGAATTTAATATCAATTAATAATATAATATTTGTTTTAAGAACTCTTTTATGTCAATTTTGACACTATTCAATAGTTGATTTTTGTGAAACTCATAACAGATTTATTACTTCGAACAAAGTCAATTAAATCAATCCTAATATATCATATTATCCTAGAAAATTAGTTTAATTCATTAAAAGTTTCATATTATATTTATTTGGGTATTTATAATATCAATTATTTTAATTTTTCACTATTATAGTAATTACTGCATCATCATTGTGTCATAAATAAAATAAATTATTTAATGTCTAAAAATTATAAATAAAATATAATTATGTAGGAAATCGTTTTATCTTTCTAATGAATATTTATAATCTAAAATCCAACTTATATAACCCTATGTAACAATTACTTTTCTAAAAGATATATGCTTCTGTCATTTTTGTATTCATTTTGACTTAATTAAAATAAAGTGTCATTATCACTTACAAGTGGATCCATGGGGTCCCAAAATTGACACAAAGATGCCCATGGTCGACCATCTATCAACCAATAGGGTTAAGACACGTTTTTAGGGTAATTTAGTATTATTATAATATTATTTTTTTAACCCTTATTTACCGGATTTACCCTTAACCATGGTAAATAAAATATTTACCGCAGTAATTATTCAAAATGTCTAAAAATAAAAGTTACCTATTTACACAATTTGAACATCCTGATTCCAAATATGGAATCCATTTTCCTAAATTCAAAACACAGAAGTGGTAGAAATTAATTTAAAATTAATTCCCGCTGTCAAAACAAAAAGCGTGTTTTTAAGAGATAATAACTATCAAAAGATTGACACTTGTTTATGTTCGGTTTAATTGTAAAATTATGTTCAATGACCAACATTATATTAAATGGTAAAAATATATTCTAAATATACTTTAAAACTACTAAAATTCATAATTTATCACTATTAATTATTTTGATTAAAAAAGTTGTTTTTAATTAAAATTTAGTAATTTTCACTATTCATCAAAATATGAAAGTTATCCGAAAAGTACCAAAATTTCACCTTAGGCTAAATTCGATATTCCGAGTCCAAAAATGAAGTCCATTTTCAAATATAAAATATATATAATTTCAAAAATTAGGTATTACTATTCATAACAACTAGTTTGATTGGTTACGGTGTGTTAGAACTCGAAGTTGCGTACAACACACGCTACTGTTTTATCCAAAGGAAAGCGTACCGTGGACGCTTGGGATGTTTCATTTTAAATTTTTTGATGTCTCCATTTAGTCAAAAAGTTTAAAATATTGTATTTAAAAAGGTTTCACTATTAGAAGTTGATAAAAGTGAAATACTGAAAATGAATTTGTTCTTGCATTATGACTAAGAAACTCATAATAGGGATTCTAAAATTATAAGGATTATATAAAGTTCAAAATGTAGTTAATACTATTCATGACCTCTTTTAATGGTGTGATTGAACTCGGTGTTGCGTGTAGTGCAAGTTATTGAATTATTTTTAAGAAATAACACACTCTGAAATCCTGGGGTGTTACACCTACAACTCAAGTATGAGAGATGAAACATAATTATACTAGACACGCAAAAATAATACAGAAAACTATGTGAAATTTTTTTAAAACCCATCTTGGCCACTCTTGAATGAAGAACCAAATCTAGTCAATTTTCAAACCTTGGAATCATTCCTGGTCAACATAGGATGAAAAGAATCCACAGTATATCAATGTACATCAAATGGGAATGATTCCATCCAATTAAAGATAATTGCCATTAATATTACTATAAAATAGATTAAATAATCACTATACACTTTAGAGGCATGTTCATAACAAAATAACATGTTTTAAATTTAGAATTACCCAATCAATAGATGAATATAAATAAAAATTAAAAATCAATAGTAAAAAATATTCATATTGAGAAAAAGAATAAATTTATATGAGACTAGATGAATAGGTCGATACATGAAAAATATATCAGAGCACCATAAATAATCTCCATGTGACCCCCATGATTAACATACATCATTATAAAGATTCCTATTCAAGAGATATCCCAAATTTCAATATGAACTTATAAAAAATATTTGGTATTCTAACATTGAGTTGAATAGGTAGGGTACGAAAACAATATTCTCAATGGAAATAACCAGAGATTCCATGTATTTAACTTTACAAAATATAAATTCTTTTTTAACAAATATTGATAATTATGAATTTTATTGTATGAAGGAAAAAAACATTAGCTTCACAAAAAATAATTCCTATAATATAAAACATCAGTTAACAAAACATTTAAAACATATCATAAATGCATAATTTAAAAACCCAAATATTTAAATCCATTAGTAAAAAACAACCTAAACAAACCTTGGTGGAAAATTAAATTAACCAAAATGATACTACATTAAAATATAATAACTGAATATATAAAACATAATTTTAAAAATAATACCATTCCAATTCAAGGGAAGCCACGAAACAAATTCAAAATTAGTAAATGGTGCAATTATAAATGAAATATATTATATTAATAGAATGACTAAAATATATAATTAAAAAATATAAAAATAAAGATACTTAGAAGTTGTAAAAAATGAATATTATATAGTAATAAGGGATTCTCAGGCATCAAATGATATGATCAATGGTGTACTTTAAAGGTATCATCTACTAGCCTACTGGTGATTTATTATTCTATAACTGACTATATTTTATCAAAAATCCCCAAAAATTATACTTCACCTTGTCTTATACTATTTCCACATATATTTGTTCCATTTCATTTGTACTATATAGTAAAAATCACTCTACCAAAAATTTTGAATCCTCACATTCCTCAAATAATAGTGGTTATATGTTGGGTAACATTATTGAATTTACCATGAAAAACACTTAGAATCTACATATCATTATCTAAACTCCACAAATATTTCAATGTAATTACCCTTTAGGTTATTGATAACAATATTAAAATCATGTAAACATGAAAATTAAAATAAGGTGTGGAAATTATAATTGTTTGTAAATCATTTGATAATTTTTTTTATGAAGGTGAAAACTATGCTCGAATTTTAAAAATTGTAATTATAAATTTAAACACCCTTCAGGAATGATTTTATATAAAATTTCATTTATGAAATAACTTTTAATAGTTCCAAAGTGGACGTGAAATATAGATTTTGAAATTTATATGGACTTCCATTTTGAAAACCAAAAAACCTCATTGAGTTCATGGAAAAAAATCATTAAGTCAAAAAACCATACATGTGGATGTGAATCAAAAATTAATCCATAGATAATGAATAAAAATTTATTATTTGAGATTTTTGATGAAAAATATAATATTAAACAATGTATACCCATTAAAATTCATAATAAATAGAAATCCATATCCGAAAACTCCTCTATACCATAACAGAAACCAAAAGAAAACATATAAATGTCTTTGAATGAATTGAAAAAACAAAATCCCCATGTAAATAATATGTAAATTTCATCAATAATATAACATTTTAAAGACCTAATTAAAACATATAACCTGATTTCCAAAATATTACAATCCAAAAATAAAAAGAATAAAGTTTTATTTAAAACCAATGTTAAGAAGCCAATATTATTTGTTTTTTCATGATATATAATATCCCTAGAACAAACAACCCTAAATAAGTCCAAAGGTAAAAAATATATTGTGTATGAGAAGATATGAACTAGAGACATGATCCACATACCAAAAAATAAATGTAAAAAACATATTTAGTCCATCTCACACCCTAAGATTCAAACAAGATGAGAATAGATAATAATGGAGGAAGAAAAGAAAGTAGTAAGAAAAATAGAAGAGTAATGATCCCTAAATATTAGATAAACAACATTAATGAGAGAGAGAAATCCAAAAAATAGAATGAGATGGAATATACTAGTGATACCTTTAGTTTTTTTAAATGAATTTGGAGTAAAATGACCCTAGGATTGTCTATATTTGAAATCATAAAATCTAGAAAGTACATGTTTCTTTAAAATAGAAAAATTGATAAAAACTCTGAAAAATCAATAGGGTTTATTGTGTGGATAAAATATAGGATTCCCCATACATTCCTTGAAGAAAATAATCATATGGAATGTATGCTAAAACATTTTCTAGTAAGACAGTGACCAAACACATTATATGGTTTCATTATTTTATAGATAAACCCACATTCTATAATAGTTTCACAAAACCTAAAGGCCACATAAAAGGGGTCTCCCTTTTTTCCACTTATACCTAAGTAACTAATGCTACCACTAAAACCAAAATAAATTCACTATCATGGAATTATGATCACATAGTTTTCTACAGGGAAACCTATATTCCAAAATTCCCATAGCTACTAGAATTTTCGTGGGGTAAGTAAAATAGCAACTCACATAGACATAAAAACTCTCGTAGATCTCTATGTCCATAATTTCATTTGATCACCCTCATCTAAAATACCCCATGAGGATTAATATCCATGGAAAGACATATAATAAAATAAAACATGTAAAATTAAAATAATGACTAATATTCAAATATTATCACATGTAAATTATGGTCAGCATTAGGCATTTGATGAATAGAGATGATTAAAATGTTTATGTAGGTATCTGGATGATGATTAGAAGATTTATATAAGATATTTGGTTTAAAATAGAATTGTTCAGAAAAATTTATAAGTTTTGTATTCCTAATACAATTTTTTTCATACATATAATTTATTTTTGAAATATATATGTTACATTGAAAATAGACTCCTAGAAATTAGAGAGTACTTAGTATACAATCCTAACAATATAGATGGGTATTTACATTAATAAATATTGAAATCTAATAAGTGAAAAGTTTTTTAAAATTAATAATTTCATAAAAGAGTCATTATTTATATATAAAACATTTATTTCATAATATGTGTATTACATATGAGGGTATAGGATGCCTAGGAATGGAAAATTGGAAAATCCATTAAGATCGATGTTTTTCTCAAAAAAAATATATTTAAAATGTGATATTTTACCAATAAAATATATTTTTTTCTCTAATATATTATTATTTATACAATTCTAAAAAAATATTTCTTTTATAATGAAATATATTTATATGAGAAAAAATACTAATATAAATATATAGGATCTCAACAGCTCAAAATGGATTAAATATATTCCAAAAATATTATTTAAATAAATTTGAGGAAACAAGAAAGTCTGGTATGATCGAAAAGAATTTAATTATGTATTAAAATTATAAATTGATAATGGTTGTTTCTTGACTAATTTTTGAAATTCATGCTTAAAATTAACAGCAGAATATAATGGGTTCGATTGTAGAATATATTTTTATTGTTGTAAATTTTTTTATTTTTTGACTAAAATAGTGTTGAAGTGATATTAGAATTTAATATATATAACATCCAATAAAATTTTTGTATCACTCAATTTTATTTATTTCTTTAATAGATTAAATATATTAGATATCTTTCATTACACAAAACACCATGTTTTAAAAAACCATGAAAAAATATAAATATTATGAATTAAAAAAAAACAATATTTACTAGAAATTAATATTGTAGGTATGAATAGGAGTAATTTTTTTAAAATATTATGTATAATGGTTCTATATATAAAAATATTATTGGTAAAAAATATTTTATCTTCAATAATGACTTTAAATTCATTGAAAATACTATTTTCTCAAAAAAGATTTATTTATTTTTTAATATATTAAAATAAATTTCAAAAAAAGTATGAAAATTATTTAGATAATTTTTTTTTCGGAAATAATATTGTCCAAATTATCTTAGTGTGATTTTTTTTATATAAATCAAAAAAGAATAATTTTTTGATGAATAGTGAAAAAATAGAGGTATTTATTGAATATTGGATTTTCGGTTACCTAATTTATATGGTATTTTTTTAATTTAATAGGATTTTTAATGAAGAAATTGTTAAATTATATATCAATTCATCCAAATTAATTTATTAGAAAAAAATTATATTTAATTTTCATATAACAATGTTTAAATCTATTAATCGTTTTAAATTTTGAAAACTGCTTTATTGTCCCCTATATGGGTTTAATTATAAATTATATTTTTATAATTATATGAATGGATTAAATATTTGGAAAAATAAAAAATTATATTATACTATAATATAAACTTAATTTTTGACCATAATGAAATTTTAAAAGTTTTAAATTTTTTTTCTATGGTTAAGGTAAAAATTGTTTATCAAGGGTAAATTTAAAATGATATGGGTTAAAAATGACCCAAAAGCATTGCCAAAACCCATTTTATGTGATAAGTTAGAGCTTATAATGTATAATTATTAATAATGGGAAATTGTTGAGACATTATTTATTTGAATAACATGGTTACACGTTTTCCATCCAAAAATTACAAGTGTTCCCCTCTCATCACTTATAAAAGGACACCACTTCTCCTCTCTTATTAATAATTAAAAAAATATTGTATTGGGAAATACATACCAAAATATATTCATTATTTCCATCCTATAATCATATATGACTTAGTTTTTCAATTTTTTATCCTATGAATGATTTTTGTGAAAAACTAAAGTGATTACTTGAAAAATATGTTACATTCTTCAAAGATATTTTTTATTTTAGTTATTCCTCCACCTATATAAATTTTTATTAATGAATGATTATATATTAAATTATTTATATAAATATTAACTTGATGTAATTATGTTTATGGAATAACCTATAACCATATCTATTTCCTTCAAATGGCATACAAAATCATATTTCGTGTGTACGGTAGACTATTTCATTGTGAACCAATGTAAATAAATTTACATCAATACCTCACAAAATAAGGATATAATGATGGATTAAATTTTTATATAATATATTTATGATATTATTATAATTATTGAATTATTATACCACATATACCTTCTTACTTTCTATTCTATGGGAATACGATAACATCATCCATGAGTACGATGAACTACCTCCTCACGAAATGATGTGATTCCTTCATGATTTACATGGAAGATAATAAATATTGTTTTAATGAATATATGTTATAAATATTATATTAAAATGATTCTATAATGGTAATATATTATTTATCTTTATTTCATTCAAACCATTGAGAAAATGGAAACAACATTTATATGTAATTATAGCCCACCATCTCTATGAACAATGTATTTCATTTTCAATATATATTTTTAGATTTATATAAATACATATATGATTAATATAATTATTATTAATAAAATGTTAAAATCTATATATATTATTATAAAATTATGAAAATATTAGAACCAAAAAATAATAAATCAAATATTTCACGTAACTATGTAGTCACTGCTCGAATTGTGAATTTAACATAGAATTTTTTATAAACTGGTAATAAAAGGTCATAATATAATGATAAATATATATTGTTATATAATATATTTTTAATAAATTCATATTTATTATAATTTATGTACGCATGTTCATGAATGAATTTGAGGCTTAAGGTAAGTTATTTTTGTCTCATTTCACCTTCATTGAGACATATGTTATGTTATGAACCAATCTTATTTTTTTAATTTATATAAATAACCATTACCATATAATATAATGAATATATTTATTGTCATTATATTATATTTTTAATTTTTCATTATTCTTCCCTAGTCCACATGGTTAAATGTCACAAAAGTGGTAAGTGGTTTATTTTACAATCTCATCAAATATCAGGATTTCTCATGATTATACTTCTAATGATAAAATATTATGATATATTTATTAATAAACTCTTTTATTTTAAACAATTATAATTATGAATATTTAATAAATTCTTTCCCATATTTTTTAATCTATTTATGTACTGAAGAGTTCAAAATAATGTTTTTTATAAAAATATTCGTTATTTCCCTCTTTGGTGAAATAACAAATCTTCTTCAAAACCATGTTTTTTTGAATTATAAAAATTATTTATTAAATATTTTATTACCCATGTTAGAATTTTTTCAATTTTTTTTGTAATTTATCTTCAAGTTGGTTTCTAAACATGGCCTTTTTAGATTTTATAGAAAACATGAAAAGATTACTTATTTTAATGTGTATGACATGAATAGAAATATCTCAACATCATTGCCATTATTTTATTTGATGATTCCGTTATAAGTTTTTTCAGATTATTGTCATTGAAATATATCTCAATAATATTTTAATAAATTTAAAATTTAAAATTTATTTTCAAGGAAATGATATTTTCATAAAGAAACATTCCATGTGGGTTTTCATTCAAAATCATTTTCCATCAATGATGAAATCAAATTATGTTTCTTATGATTTATTAGGGATATGATCCAATTAAATGATTCATTTAATTATTTCAATGGTTCATTTTTATGATGAAAATATGTTTATGAAACTTGTTTCACATCTATGGGTTATACAATTATAAAATGATTTTGAAACCCACTTCATTTTCCATAGGGTATGCTTTGATGAAATAATGAAAACATTTTGAAACCTATTTATTTTTTATAGATTATGTTATGATGAAATTAAAATAAAACCCATTCATCTTCATGGGTTTTCATATGATTAATGTTTTATGATCTTGTGTCATACATATATATAATTTTCATTCTGTGATCGCTGGGAACTATATCTCACTCCAATGCATTGAGTAAATATAGACATATCTTGTTGTAAATTGGTCTAGAATGTGGAAAGAACCAAGTTTAGTAATGGAATATATAAATTATGATAGTAATAGTAGTGAACATTGACTACTATAATGGTTTGGATAGTGGACCCATTCAACATTGATAGTCTGTGAAATGATATTTGAACTGCTAAGGAAATGATTTTCTAGGCTGATGTGTTGTAACCTCCCGACCCAAGTGGCATAAACTGGTTCCCTAAGCTCGTCGGTCACATGATCTAAAGCTCACCTCCCCATATGCTAGAGGTTGGTGCTAAGAACGAGGGTCAACATTGATCATGGGGAGACTATATCATATTTATCAAAGTAGAACACAAATTAAAAATAATAATAACAACCATTGATATGGCCAATAACCAACCTAAATAGAATCACAATATAAACATTAGAGGAAATATAATGTAAAAAACTAAATATTAGACATGTCAATCCAATATTTTTCAAGTATCAATATGAAAAAACCAAAAGAATACACTAACAACTCCCAAGAGGGTCCAGAATCTATGTTTAGTTCCCTCATCCAAGATCTATCGAAACACCACCATCCAACATAGGGCCATTACCCTTAACCTATCATTCAACCCAGAAATCTATTCCGGAACTGATAAGAAAACCCGGGTAAGTTGTGAGTGTAACTCAATAAGACTCCACCAAGGGAATCTAGAACAATATCTAGTTAAAATAGTGTATAATGTTTTTAAATTAATAATTACTAGCTATATATTAAATAGTTTACAATTATACAATTAATATTTATTTAATCACATTAACCCCTAGGTTTCAGAGGAAACATAAACTCATCCCATGATAGAGTCTAAACTGTCCCCAAAGGGAGATCATATATATGATGTTTTTGTTACCATTCATTATCTCAATTCATATATAAATTCCATTGTTACCATTCAAATTGTAAATTCATATATGAATTCCATTCTTACCATTCATCATCTCACTTCATATCTCAATTCCACTATTACCATTCATCATCTCAATTAATATAATAATTCCATTATTACCATTCACTTTCTCAATTAATTTCACCATTCATAATATCAATTCATATCTGAATGACATTGTTACCATTCATCATCTCAATTCATATCTTAATCACATTTGTATTATTCCTTAATTTAACAATATTTATCATTATGGGATTTTGATGCAGCAGATCATATCCCACACATTATTATGTCATATATCATAATATCTCTATTTCACATGTATTGAAATATCACAATAATTAATTTTACGATAAATTAATATAATTATGCAATTGCTTATTCAGACAATTCTACTAATTATTTAAACAATTTATTAATAACATCAATACCATTAATTAATTAATTAATTAATTAATTATTCATATAAATTCTATTAAATAAGTATCCAAATAATTAATCCAATTCAATAATCTTAATATCCCCATAATTTTTCCAATAATTACTTTTTCCAATTCAACAAGACCAATATCCCCATAAAAAATTCAATAATTAATTATTACAACTCCTTTTGTTCAATATACCCAATTTCATAATACCTTGATTAATTTACAAAATTAAATAATTAAATGTAATATACACAATTGTTAATCATCCATTAAGAATTCTACAATTAAATACACATAGTATAAAAGAGGACTTTCTGATTTGAATAATATACCACCTACCTTGAAAATCAATGAAGAAATCTCACCAATAGATATCCCTATTATGGGAACAATAACCATAAATCCTGAAGATGAACATTATATTGATTCAATTCCTATATCTAAGATTTAAATTGATTAGATCTCAAAAACCGTCATCTAGATCCATCACAAATAGTGTAAATCATCCCTTTATGTATGGGATATGAATGGGAAGGAGATAAGAAACCAATCTGGATGAAAATACCTTATTAAGAGAGTCAAATATCTTCAATATGAACATTTAATACCCATGAATAATAGTTGAAAGCCCTAGGTATTCTCCAGTGATCCTTAAAAATTTATAAGAATAGATTATGTCTGAGTTAGGAAAAATTTTGGCTTAAAATAGGGGTGAGAGGGGGTTCAGGGATTTTAAATAAAAATTTTAGGATAATTTAAAAATCATGCTTGACATTCTGTGTAGGGGAACATGGGTTTACAAACCATTTCCCATAAGCATTTACATATTCATGGAGGGAGGTGGTGTATGGTTTTTCTATAGAGGGTTCATGGTTTGAAAAACCATGTTCTAGTCATGAAATTCCCTTCTATATGTGGTTGCATATTTTGCTGGGCCAGGGCCCAAAATTTGGGAAAACTATGTGCCAACATGTACAACCCCTCCACGCAATTTCCTATAATTCCCACATATACACTGCCAAGGTATTACCCAAATTAAACATATTAAAAAATGTAGAGAGAATACATGAAATCTACCACGAGACATCACTAGAAAGGTTCAGATCTTACAATCCCCCACATTATAAAAATAAACCTCGAGATGTACACCCATGTTTCTCTAGATTTTGGAGTAAAAATTTTCTATAAAAAAATACCACAAATCTTCTTCTCTCTACCATGTATCCTCAAACACATGCCTATGTTTCCAAATATATGAACTATCAACACGGTCGTTCCCCACAACACTTTCTCATTATGATCCAACACATGTATGAGATGATCCTTAAAGAATGCATCTCTCTTAATCTTAACATCATTCATATTTATCACATTATATTGATTAGGGGGACAACACTGATGTTGGGACACAAACAAAAATTATTCCTAACATTATACCTCTATGGAAGAGCCAATTTCTAGACCGCCAGCTCGATCATTTCCACAACCTCAAACGGTCTAGCAAACCTGGGCACCAGCTTGACCTATCATTCTCCCCTAAAGTGACCCAATCTAGGTGACAGTTGAAGGAATCTATAATCACTCTCTTAATATTGTTGGGTTTATCGACGCCTATCAGCATATAAGGTCATTCTGCTTGAAGCCATAACCAAAATATTCAGAATCAACTGAACCTGCTTCAACCTATCCTACAAGAGACTTCATCTCAACATGTTTGGCTCACATTCATCCATCCAGCATAGAGTTGATATACATTTAATACAATAAATTTCCATCTAGGTTTCGATTAGAATATTTTACAAATAATAGTTTTTAGGAAAACTCGCAAATGCTGGGTGCCTTTCAAAATATCTATGAAAGTCTAGGAAAAATGATGATATAATATCCCAAATCACCTATATCGTATTCTACGACTTCCCATATATTTTTGTATGGAATTCTATAAAAAAAATAACATGTGTACCAAGATTAATCGACATTTCCTACCAGAAGTGAAAAGTAAAATAAGAGTCACAGACTAAAACTATAGTCCACGACACTATGTGTAGATATAGTATCTCTAAAATGTAAAAGTCTCCCAAAAGTTCCACTAATAAGGTATACCATATAGGAAATAAATGTTTTCCCATTATCATAAAGTCTATAATCATCTATAAAATTTCATTCTTCCAAGACATCCTTGGAAGACCCTCTATAATGTTCAGGGTAATATCTCCCACCATTATTACAGAATGGGAAATAATTTAATAAAATATTTGGTCATCGATGCTTGATCTTTACCTATTTATAGGTGTACCATTGTTTCATGAACACTAAAATAATATTTTTCAGGCCCAACCATGAAAACTATCAAAGCCTGTCACAATATATTTTTGTCACACTTAGATGTATCGCCCACTTCGAGGCATGAAATTCACGCATCCGCTCCTCCTACATAATCATAGGCACAAAAACATAATTCCTGACATAGATGATATCACACTCATCGAATGTATAATATATAGTTTAATCCCCATCTTCAAGTGTTTCCCTCATGGAAAAACATTACTGATCCTTGTATTACCTATGTCTGATCTGAACCAAGTGTAGAATATAATAACACTGATATGTGATTCATTTTATCCGGACTCTCCTGAACCCCAAAATGAATATCATCATGTAAATTCATTATCATCCACTAAAAACAAGACTTTTGAACCACCTGAGTCTTAGTTTTTCTACTTAATTTCTTAACCAAACTTTTTCCCTTCTCAAGCATATATGCTAGCTCAAAATCTAATGACTTCATATATTCAATACATCTATACTTCCATAGATTGAAATATTTATGATAAAATATATACTTCAGGATATTGTGATGTGTATACACAAAAAAATATTATCCTAACAGTTAATATCACCTAAAAATCTAATCATAAACCACCACAGCTGATTTGAGGTTTTGTGTATGGTAGTTTCGTTCATGTGGTATAAACTATTGAGAACTTTATACCACAAATTGACCACTCTTTACCAACGCTACTACTATTCCAATAAATAAATCATTAAAAAATTGTATACTCCTCAAATGGATCAGTTATAATCCATATTGGTGCTAATGTCTATTAATTCTTCAACATTTGGAATGCACTATCACATGCTTCTGTCCATTCAATAATAATCCCCTTCTTGGTCAAGCCCTAAAGTGGGGCTGCAAAACTAGAAGATTTCTAGATGAGAGTCTTATAATATCAATGTAACAACATAAATATACGGATATGAAAAGCATTATTTTGATTCTCCCAAGATAGAAATTCATGCACCTTATATGGGTCCACTGACATGTCATCCTCTACGATGATGTGACCCAAGAAGTGTCCCTAATCAATCCAAAACTGATACATACATATCTGAGTGTATAGTCGATGTTCTCTCTGTATACTAATAATAATTTACAAATGTTGTGCTTGATTTTCATGAGTCTAGGAGTACACAAATATGTCATCCACAACGACAACCACAAACTAATTTAGGTACAGATCATATATTTTGTTCATAAAATCCATAATAACTTCTGGTGCATTCAAAATTCAAAATGACATTACAAAAAACACATATTTTCCTTACCTAATTCTAAATGAACTCTATATCTTATCATAAGGTATAACTCACAACTGATGAAACCTTGACCTTAGGTAAATCCTTGAGAATAATAAATATCCCCTATACTTGTCAAGGAGATCATAGATACATATAAGAGGTAACCAGTTCTTCACTTTCATCTAGTTCAACATTTGGTAATCCATAGACAAGTATAGAGTCCCTTTATCCTTAGTAGAAAACAAAACTAGAGACCCCCCCAAGCGACATACTCAGATGTATAAACGTATTATCCATCAACTCTTATAATTGAGTCTTGGTATCTTGATGATTTTTAGGTTCCACTCTATATAGTGGAACAATAACTAGATCAGCCCCCGAAATGAGAACAGTTATAAATTCCACGTATCACTCAGGTATAATCCTTGAAAAGTATTTAGGGAAAAAATCCTAAAATATATCCACTACAGGTAGAAATACATCACACTTTACCCCATCATCATCTAACAATAATCCAGAAACCTGGGTGGTGAGCTCCCCTAGTTGCTAATGAACTAGCCTTGATCGACTGGAATGGATATCCCATTATCCATGGTGAATATATTAGTTACCCTTAGGTGATAGATACATAACTCTCTTGTTGTAAAATTCAATGTGGTCTTGATATTCTACTAATCATTCCATACCCATAATTCTGTTGAAGCCTATAATTTCAAGGATATAATGATCCCCTAGAAAACATTACGCCCAAACCATGAGATAACAACTACTGCTCAAACATATGTCCCTTGACCGTATTCCCAAATTCGTATCTATCTCTATCACCCTAATCATGAACTCCATTGCTGGGAGCAAACAATTTACAATTTGTGAACATATAAAATATTGAAAGGAACTAGAATCAAATAAGTATCTCGATAATGTAGAATCCAAAGAAATAGTACCACTCAATGTTGAGGGTACCGCCCCACTATCCGCCTGTTTAGGATGGATGAAATGTTACAATACATCCCCTCTTCCCTATGATGTATCTTGAAATCTTGGAGCTCTCCACTCTGTTAATACGAGTGCTCTATTCTAGAAGTACTAGGTCATCTACCTCTACCTCCCCAACCATTATAACTCCAATTATCAACGTGATTGGGTTTATAATATTCTCTTACCATTCATGGATTATTCCGAGTTTCAATTTCATTACCCATCTATCACAAGTTTCTAGAAAACATCTTTATATGTACCATCCTCCTGTAAGATCGTCACTCTAATAGTGGTATGAAATAGTGTCTATGATAGTGGCATTACATACTGCATTGGTGGAAAAATACTCAGTTAATATTTTGAGTAAATGACCCCTCCCCTTGGAAACATTTCCTAATATACCCTAGATGATATTCTCATAGACATGTTTCCTACTCTTGTAATACATTCCTAAAAAACTATCGGAACAATGCATATATTTTACACTGGATATCCACTTCAAGTTCCCCTTTGTTATGTGATCCTGATACACCACCTCATAAAGTGTATTTGACTAAAAGAGGTTAACATGGGACTTAATATCACAATTAAGATCATCATCAAAACTCCTTTTGGTAGTTGTCTCCTCCCATTAATTAACAATAGAAAACAACTACAACTCTGCAAAGAGACTAGAATAGTACATCACAAACATACTTCCTTGAGTCAACTACATTAACTCAAATTGTCTCTCCAGTCCCAACATATCTGGATAAAATCACTGCTTGAACTTCTATAAAATGTACTTCTAAGTCATCCAGTCTGCCTTCCCTATCTAGGCTTGAATATCCCACTAGTGCTTTGTTGATCCTCATAACATGTAAGTGGACAAATTGACCCACTTCTCAGTATGAGACTCTAAATGGTCATGTATAATTTGGATGGAATCAATCCATTACATTGTTACCTTAGGTCCACCCTCCCAGGTAACCATTAGAGGGTGTTGTAACTAAAACTAATATGTATTATAGGTAATGATTTTTCAAATACCACCATAGGTATCATTAATTTAATTTTATAAACTGAGAAATTTTCTCTTGAAATTGGTCTCTCACATCCTCCTCTGACACTATCAGTGCCTTAGGTTCCTCTACTGGTAGAACATAACCATCCATAACCTCAAGTTTTCCTGCCAAAAAGTGTCATCACAGAGGCATATCTCAATAATTACAAACACACATCTTAGGACACATAACAAAACTTTAACACAATTAATTAAGAGTAAAATCAAAACATGAAACAATAAGACTCTTCCCCAAACCACACCACACTTTCAAAACCGAGGCACTATCACTACCCTTAATAATCATACGACAAGATCATGGTTAACAAAGGGGATATTTATTCTCAGTATTTATTTTTTCACATTATACACCCAATTATTAACATTTTTCATCAATTTTTAATTCTGAATATCATTGTAGGTACCTCTTTCACTTCAATTATACTGCAAAGGAAACAATAAGTTAAATTCACCACATAACCAATAAACCATGTTCTCGTGAATTCCTAAAATGGTGGATGCCAAATTATAATCGTCATTTCCTAGACTGATGAATACATACAAAATCAATTTCCATTATAGGATATGAGACAAATCTCAAAGCTTTCATGAATAATAATCGCATCACATAAAAAGTGAATCACTAATTATAAAATAGCATCAACTGTAACAACACACATCCATAACAACAATCCCACTGAGTTTCATGTGTTTCCACCAATACATGAGTTAGATACACCCATGTAGATGTTCATAAAAAATATAGAATATTCCTAGTCTATTATAAACATTTCCTAAATAGGTAAAAAATATATGAGAAAACATCATCTAATACAACTTTTTAACGTTGTTACCCGACTGCCACACACCATTACCATTAGCATATTGGTTACGTAATCAAAAGCTTTCATCCCCATACACCATAGGCTGTCAAATACAAGTGAGGGATAATATAAATCATTGGGATACTACAACCTCTTAATCAAGTTAGCACAACAGTAAAAATAAATTAGAATCACAAATGTTATTTCTAATAAGAATCCAACCCAGAATCTAATGATGACGAAAAATGTAAATATTGTTTCCAAAACTAAACAATTGTTATTTCAGTCCAATATGTGTCAAGTGCCAATATGTAAAACCCAAAATAAATAAAGACACTAAAAACTCACATGAAGTACCTGAAACCAAGTCTGGTTCCTTCATCCAAGCTTCATCCCGACTCAACCCTCCAACAAAGGGAATTTACCCTTATTGTGTCATGCAACCATGAAATATATATGGGTACATATCAAGAATGTCTTGTATAGTGCGAGTAAAAATCATTAGGCCACCAAATACAACATCTAAAACAATACATAGTAAAAAATAGTGTATTCTATTGTATAAAAATTATATACTGAGAATAAATTGAACAGTTTACATTTTTTCAATTACACTTTATCTAACCACATAAAACCTTGGGTTTTCGAGGAAACCTAAACACTCAATGACTACATCATCCCATGCATATGTATAATCTATCCCCAAGGGATATTATATATCTAAATTATTTTGTTACCATTCAATGTCACAATTCATATTTGAATTACATTTCATCCATTTATCACCTCAATTCATATCTGAATTACACTGTTACCAATCATCATCTCAATTGGTATCTGAATTACATTATTACCATTCATCATCTCAATTGATATTTAAATTCCATTTTTCCAATTCATCATCTCAATTAATATAATAATACATTTATTACCATTATTAATCTCAATTCATATCTGAATTCCATATTTACCATTCATCATCTCAATTCCTCTATGAATTCTAATGTTATCATTCATCAATTTAATAATATTTTTCACTATGGGATTTTGATGTAGCAGACCATGTCCCACAACTAATTATCACATATATCAAAATACGACAATATTACATGTATCACAATATCACATTAATTAGTTCTCCAATTAATTAATCAAATTCAACAATTGTATATTCACACCACTCCATTAATTAATTCAATAAATAATTATTCACATATATCCAATTAATTAATTCAACAATTAATTAATCATATATATTCATTTAATTAATTTAAAAAAATAATTTACCCAATTAAATTATTTAAATATCCCCATAATTTGTTCAGTAATTAATTGTTCCAATTCAACAATCCCGATATCCCCATAATTAATTAAATAATTAATTATTCCAACTCAATAAATTCAATATCTCTAAATTACAATTCCTAAAGAAATTTACCAAATTAATTAATTCAATATAATAAACTCAATTTCAAATCATATAATACAAATTATATAATTACATAAATTTAGTTTAAATCAATACTTTTGGATTCAAATAATAGACCATTTACCTCAAAAATCAGCGAAAAATGATTGGCAACACATATCCAAAATTCATTCGGAATAACACTAAATCGTGTCAAAGAAAATGATCTCGATTAATTTCCAAGATCCTAGATTTAAATTGGTTATATAAAATAAAACTAGATCTAGATAAAACACATACATAGGAAATCATCTCTTGAAGGATAGGAGATGAACAAGAATGAGATGTGAAGTCAATCAGGATGAGAATCACTTATCGGGAGAGGTATAGATCTACATTATGGACATTGAATTTCCAAGAACCAAGGGCATTGTCTAGATCAATTTACTAAAGAGACATAACAAATATAAATTGGAATTTTCTTTGTGGGGGACTATTCTGGGTTATAATTTGGGGGGGGGGTATTTTAAATCTAAATTTCGGGTAAATTAAAAACCCTATCATGGTTTTCTTGGTAGGGGTGCATTGTTTTCCACACCATTAACTATAACTATTTGGCCCTTGAAATGGGAATAATTTCTCCTAAAAGGGCACATAGGTTTACAAACGATGCAGTAACCATGAATAACTCTTTGTCTAGGGTTTCACGGTTTTCTAGTCTAGGGCCCACAGTTTTGGTCCAACCAAAAACAACCCCTCCTATATCATATTTTATTAATTCTCACCCTTATGCTCCCAAGGTAAGAAATAATATAAAGAAAAAAAATTAAATAAATAGAATAACTGAAATCATGATCAATACATCACTAGAAAAGGTCAGGATCTTACATGTGTATTTAAAAAATCTATGTGTTATGACAATGTTATTCTCCTATGGTTCTTATTCTGTGATTTTATTAAGAATATATCTGATAAACTTGAATTATTTTTTCCATTACTCATTTTTATGATTTATGATATGTAGTGTATGGTTTTCAAATACTATTATCATGTTTTTATATATTCATGCTCATTATATGTTGATATCTCTATTTTATACACTTATAGAGATTCATAGGACACCCTTTCTTATTTTTTCCTTTCCCAATATTAAGATGAATGATATTATGTATTATATGTCTATGAAAAATTATAGTTATGTGGAACATAGTGTGAGATGGTGTATCTCACAAATGGAATAATTAGTTATGTTTACATGATTCCAAAGGCCTAGAGAATTACTATTATCAGGCTTGTGTTTGCATAATGTAATAAATATTCATCTAGAAATTTGTAATTTCAATGTATGGTATGTTTGGGTCTATAATGTCAGTATTAGGGGAAATTGTTTTATCCATTGGAAATTGGGATATTAAAACACAAATAATTATAATGATATGTCTAAGGATATGACTTAGTATAAGTCTAAGGATGAGTCAAATTATTGGAAAATGTTAGGTATTTTTTATAAATCATTGTGAGATAGGTTTCAAAGAAATTAAGTCCCTTTGTGAATAATACAAGTGGATGTGGATCTAGAATAGAGTTACATAGGGATAATTACTATAGAATAGGAACATTGATCTGGACTCAATTGTTGCATGGTGCATGCAAACATGCCTTTCTAAACACCTATATTGAAACTCGTGGGGAATATGCATTAAAATTTTTAAAATATCAATTCAAAACATCATTATGGATTTAAATCGATGATGACTATGAAAGACCTAGGATAATAATAATGTTTCCAATATTAATAATAAGTTTACATGATTTATGAAACCTATAATTGATTTTTTTGATTATTTGGTTCCCCAATATTATTATTGTTTCTTACTCTATTATTTTTAGTTTCAAAAAATGGTTGGAAACTATATGATCTATGATGATGTTGAGTGTGATGAATAATAAAATTATTTTCATCCTAAGAAAACCAAAAGCTACGGGAGCTAGAATGGAAGAACTCAATGTTATGCTCACACTACTTTCCCAATCTATGAATCATGATTAACATCAAAATGAGAAAATGAAGGAATAATGTTCTGTCGAGAACTTCTTAAGGAAACATCCTCCTACATTCAATGGTTATTCTGATATAATAATTTAGGAAAAATGGGTCAGTGCTAAAAAATTGATATATTCTGTTATTTATTTTTTGAATCAAAAAAAAGTAATTTTTTCTATCTATATTCGGAAGGTGAATCTAATCATTGGTGGAATATTATCATGAAAATGAGGGAACATGATGAAGTTGAATTAAATGGGTAACATTGGTTTAAGAGCCTATTTTTTATAAATTACTCCATTAATCACCTTAATACAAAAATAGAGAAGTGATTCCTTGACATATAGATATAGGATGATGAATATGTTTGTTATTGTGAGGTAAATTTTACAAGACAAGAGAAGTATGCTTATGGAATTTTCATCCAACCAGAATGTGTGGTTTTTCAATTATTTATCATCATATAAATACATCTTTGAAGGGTGATATCCATAAGGGACATCGTAGATATGATGAAATAATTTGATTTTCTATTAAATTGAATGTAGATATTGGAATTTCCCATTAATCTAACTTTTTTTACCAGAAAAGATGAATGAGTGAATATGAAACTCTAAAATCATAGTGTGACATATCTTAGATTTCATCCATACTCAAAGTGTGGAAAATAATATCGATGAAATTTTTAAAAGGGTAGTAGTAAATTCTTTTTGTGTGGTAGGGAATTTCATCCTAAAATTTATTGCTGATGTGATGGTAATAAGTTATCTAGTGATATGAATAGAGAGGAATATGTACATAATGCAGAAACCACATTACATTATTTCTAATTCATGGTTTATATGAAATATGATAACCAATTTTTAAATCTTAATGTAAATGAAGATAATTGATGTCATAATACTAATAATCTATGTGATAAACGGAAAACTCTTACGATCACTGTGTCTAATGAGGGGTGAGGTAACAATGTGATGAAATGTGCACTTACCATTCACTATAGAACTAAAAATGCACTATCTAAATATGGATCTACCCATTATATCATATCTGAAAATTTTTATAAGGGTATCAAGATAGAACCCAAACAATTAGATGTAGAATTAGTAGTAAAAATACTTAATGGTATGATTATTACATCCCAAACATATGATTCCACTCCACTAGAAATATTTGGGAATATGCTTCCTATAAATCATATCATTCTTCCTATCGTTTAATTATATGTTATATTTATCATGGATTTCCATTATCTTCATAAATAATAATTCAATTATCGGTGAAGTGAAGTTATTTTTGATATTATAAACCAATATATGATCTTCTATAAATGTGAAGTTATGTTTGAAGATTCAATTGTTATTATATCCATGTATGGGTTTGGATTACCCTTCATAAGGACAATTTATCTTAGATGGTTCGGGAGAAATTTGACATCATTGATATACCTATTTACTAGAAACTTATTAATGTATTTATACAAGAGTTTATTATCCTTCCATAGAATCATGATGTTGATTGTTTGATATAAGTCACACAAGGTTCCATACAAATTTCAAAGACTTCATACATAATTTCTTCGATTGAGTGTCCAGAATCACAAAATCCATATTAGGAGAATATTGACAAGGGATTCATTCGTCCAAGTGTGTCACCATTGGGTGAATTTATTATTTTTTGTTAAAATTAATGATGGATCAATGTTATAATTAATTTATTATTAGTATTTGAACATGATCAATATAATGAACATGTATCCTCTACCACAAATTATTATTCATTCGATCAACTATGTAGAGCTCAATAATTTTATTATAAAGAACATCATTCTAGATATCATCAATTTGGGTTTATGAAGGAGTATATACCTAGAATAACATTCCATAAAATGTATAGACACTATAAATACATATTTATTCCATTCAATCATAAAAATACCCCACTATAATTATGAATTTAATTTATATTGTCTTTAGAGATTACCTTTTTTAGTTTACAGTATTACTTATATAGGATATTATTATCAATTAAAATTAAATGTAAGATCAAGAAGAACACATTCTAATTACACTAAATACTCTAAGGTAGGAGAAACTAAATGGAAAATTCATAATATGTCAATTTTAACTACAAAAGTATTTATTTTTGGGTCATATAATCTCAGTAGAGATTACACAAATAGATCAATCAAAAATAGTGGCTATTGATCATTTTTGTAGAATAAACAAGTGACTGAGATTTCTAGTTTTACTAGTTTACCTATATATCATCAATGATTACTGTGTAATTTATCACAACTATATAATCCAAACAGTGTGTTTACATAGAAGGGGTCTGAGTTTCTCTAGATAGATGAATGTGATAAATTGTCATGGAACTACTGAGAAGAATAGTTTGTTCAATTATGATTACATTAACTTGTATTATTGAAGTGTTTCTAATATATTTTAATGCATAAAATAATGTATTGGGATGTGTTCTTATTTTTAATGAAATGTTTGTAAATTATTCCTCATTAAAATTTAATGTTCATGAGAAAAATAACCCAACTCAGAATTTGGAGTCATCTTTGGAAATTTTTTTCATTAATGAAATAGAGGAATTATCATTATGGAGAAAACTGTGATATATATACTGACCACTATTTATGAAATAATATATTACCATAGAAGGAGTTGACCAAGAACTAGATAAAATGGATTGATATGATTAAAGATTCAATCATATAAATACATTACCTCCATGGTAAAGTGAATAAGGTGGATGATGCATTGTGTTGAAAGGATCATGCTAGCATATCCAATATTAGGAATAAAAATATAAAATATTAATTTATTTTCAATGTATTGAATTTTATATTTTGAATAAAGGTAAAAATGATATAATTCTCAATTTAATGTTTAACTATGTACCAATGTGATGATTAAAGAGGTGTAGAAGAAATATTTAGAGATGAAAAGGAAGGATAGAAATGTTCCTGACATTATCCTCAATCATGATTGAATGATAAGGTTTATGAACTATTAACATTTTTGTTTCATAACATATTTTATGATTGAGTTATTAGAGGAATCACATAGATATTTGATCTCCATTAATCTTGGATATATGAAGATACATAGTGATTTGAAAGAATATATAATTTGTGCTGGCATGAAGAGTTATTTCATAGAGTTTTTATATCGATTCATATTATTTAAATAATATAAGGTTGAGAAAAAATAATCATCAGGGTTTGTTACACATAATACCCTTACAAGAATAGATATGAGAAAACATCTACAAGGATTCTATAGTTAATCTCATGAAAATGTCTGAAGTTCAAAATGAAATATGGAATGTAGTCGATCTCATTAAAATGTCATTAATCATAATATATATATCAATGAATATTTCTATCTTTATATTAATTCTGAGATATATAGTAAGAATATTTTATGAATTCATGAAGTACAACATTCAGTTATGTTAGATCTGAATTCAAGGTTTAACTCAACATTCTAGATAATTCATCATAAACCTATTGATTCATAGTTTTGTTTCATCACTGCATATCATTCCCAAATAGATGGTAATTCATAATGAAAAATTAAATCCCTAGAAGATATGTTGAGATCAATTTCTTTGTAATTTAATGGTGGTTGGGATTAAGACCTTCCTCTATTTGAGTTTCCCTGCAACAATAACTTTCACTCAAATAATAATAATGATTCTTAAGATTCCCTATAGAAAATTTAGAGTTCCAACATGCTAAAATGAATTTGGAGAAAAAGGCTATTTGGACCATAATCTTCTAAATAAATGGAATATAAGGTCAAATCCATTCAAAAAGACTTAAGGATGGTACATTGTCGATAGAAACGTTTTGCTAACAATCATTGACATTATAAAAATTTTTAAGTTATTAAAAAGGTGTTTCTAAGAATTTCAACATGGAAGAAGCTGATGAGTTTTGGAAAGAAGGGGAGAACCCCTTGTTATTTTTTTCTGATTTAATTTTTTGATAATATTGGTATGGTAGCCTATGAGTTAGCACTTCCATTAAACCTATCTCTATTTCATGATGTGTTCAACATATCTCTCTCATGAAAAAAACTGGACCCTTAAAATGTACTGAATATGGAGGTTGTACCTATATGGAATGATATTTCATGTAAAAACATTTGGTGAATCTGGATCATACAAAGAATGTTCAATGAAATAAATTTAATCACCTAATTATGGTTTTGTGAAAAAACCACCAGTTTGACTAATCTATGTGGGATCATGAGGATATGGAGACGCATAAGTATCTTCATATGTTAATTTTATAGTGATAGAATTTTTATAGATAAATTAATTTTAATGGGGGTAGAATTTAATTCCCTATGTTTTTAATAATAACCATTATTTCTATTAAATTAAATTTCTTTAATATCTTCTGTTAAATGAAACCCCATGTTTTAATGAATGATGAAAAATAATTAATAATATTATTTTATCATGACCATTATTACCATGTATATAAACATGGTTGATTGAATAAGAATAAAAATAATTTTAGAAAGATTTTATAATTTATTTACATAAAGAGAACATATTGATAAAAAATCATAATTTTCAGAAAAGTTATTATATGTTTCAAAAATATAATTTGTTCAAAAAAATTATTCTTATTTATTTTTGTGAAATATAATGAAATTAATTTTTGTAAATATTATAAAATTAAATTGATAAAATAATATATATTATTTTTGAAATCAATATTTAGAAATTATCTTACTAACAATGTTTATAATTTTTACAAAAAGACTATTTTTTTTATTGTGCAAGAAAATTTTAGATTAAAAAAAACATCCTTTTTTAAAATATTTTATAAGGTTATATTTTGATCTAAAATGGGGTTTAATGTAAAAATATTTCAATAATATTTCAACTAATCCAATTTAACAACTAGAATCATTTTAAAATTGATATATTTTTATAAAAACATTTTAATATTTTGAATATTTTCTCTTCTGAAAACAACATTCATGTTTTTTATGTGGGGTTAATTTCAAATTAAAATTTTCAACATATATTAATGGTATTTATTAAAATGGATTACATTTTTTTAATTAGAATAATTTATATTATCTAACAAGTTATTCTTAATTTTTAACAATAATGAATAATAAAAACTAGAAAATCCATTTATTGTGGTTAAGATAAAAAAGTGTTTACCATGGGTTAAACTAAAAAAATATCAGTTTAAAATGACAAAAATAATAATAAGAAACCAGTTTAATATCCCAATTTCAACCATAAAAATTTTAATTATCACTAAAGTTATTATTCCGAGACCTCTAGCAAGTGAAAAATGTGGGTATATCATTTTCTTTCGAACAATTACATGTTGGTCACTCACCTCTGTTTAAAATCCCACCCCTTTTCATATTCTCTTTAGAAAACAAAAAAAAATTTGGAAAATTCCTACAATAATATCTTCCTTTACTCCCTCCACTAATCATATAATTCTTAATTTTTTCATAGATCTAACCTAGGATTCCTTTTGGTTCTTACCTAAGGAGGTTTCCCGAAAAAATGTAACATTATTTGAAAAGTAGTTTTTTTATTTCTTCCTACACCTCCATAAATTTTAATTTAATGATGATTGTATAATATCATTAATATATTCCATATAATGGGTTTTTTTATTTTATCTTAATAAACTACCACTTATTCTTACTTCCATCAAATGTTATATGATATCATCATTTATGTATAGGGAAGATTTCCACCTCATTAACTGATGTTATTAGTTTACCATCACAGCCTCTCACTGCTAGGTATGATGATTGATTAAATGTATATATGGTATAAATGATATTTTTATAATTTAAGAATTATTATATCACATATACCACCTTACGTTCAATTTTTTTGGAATATGATAATGTCACACGTGTGTATGACAGACTCCCACCTCACGAAACAATTTGATTTGTTCAAATATTACATGTAATTTAATATGGATGGATTTAATGAATTTATAATAAAATTATACATAAAAATGATTCTATAAAAGTATTATTTTATTTACCTATTTCTCTCAACAAAATTGAAACAACATTCATGCGTATGTACGGCCGACATTCTTGATAAACATTGTATTTTATTTCTTATCTACAAATATTTTTGATAATAATGTATAAATATATAATGAGTATTTATTATATTTATATTTATGGTTAAAATTCAGGAAAGTATGTTACCATGACCATATTAATAAAAATAAAAATAATAAATCAAAACATAGAGGATAAACATAGTAGTTACTCCCCTAAACATGACTTTAATTTTGAATTGTTAATAAACAGCGAATAAATGAAATATATAAATAATATATGGAATGATATATTTATTTAAATTTATATATTAGATGTATATCAAAGTTATATTTAATATACCAGAGTTTTTATCCTTCAGAACCGAGGTGGAAACATAAGGTAATAGATTTTTTCCCCAATTTTATTTTTTAGAGACATCTGTTATGTTATGAACTAGAAATCATAAATAATGGCTACATAAATTCATTTTTAAATTTAATATTATAAATTTATTTATTCTATATATATTATATTTTTCATTTTATGTTGTTCATTCAAGGAGGACAAAATTCAATGTTAAAGTGGTAAGGGTTTCATGTTACAATCTCATCTTTTATTTGGATAACATAGGATTATGATTCTAGGGACAAAATATTATGATATAAATATCAAGATACTAAATAATTTTATTCTCCATTATATATCCCTATATAATATATATTTTCCCTTTATTTTCATCTCTTTTTGTACTCATGATTTCAAAAATAATCTTTTTAACCAGAATCATCTTTATTTTTTTCTTCTGTCAAAAAGTCATTTTCAATAATAATGATTGTTCTATGAAAATGATTTAAATTTTTTAATCTTTGTCAAAATAATTTTATAAAGTAATATTTTGGTATTTTTACATTTATTTTTTAAAAGAATAATTTTTTCATTTTCCAAATAATCCCCATTTGGATTTTACTGAAAATGTAAAAAAAGCATATTTTTTTTAATTTTTATGGAACTGAAAAAAAAAATTACAACGCCATGACCATTATAGTCATTGAGGATTCATCTCTATTCTTTAAAGTTTATTTTTATATAAATGTATTTTCACAATATTTTAGGAATTTTTAATTAAAATAATTATTTTTAATAAAATAATTCTTTCCTCATTAATTTTTCCAAGTTTTTTTTTCATTCAAATTAATTTCAAATATATGATATAATCATTTTATATTAAATATACTTCACCAGGTATATTATATTGGGATAAAAATTTTATTGTTTCTATAATTTCAATTTTTGTTGAAATTGTTTTTTTGAATGTATTTTCTCTTCCATTGGTGATTCAATTTTAAAATTCTTATGAAAACCTTCTTTTTTCCATTGGTTTTTCTAAGGTGAAATGATTAATTGATTATAAGATATGTTTCCTTTATGCAGAATATTTTATATTGAAATTCTTATGAAGTCCATTTCATTTCATTGGATATGATATGATTAATGTTTTATAATCCTGTGAAGTACATATATATGATTCTATTTATGTGAAGTGTCTAAAATATATCTACCTAAAATGAGTTGGGTAAAGATTGATATCTCATGTGAAAAATAGAATTGGAAATTGGAGTGAAACTAGTTCAGTAATAGTCTTTATCCACTATTATATTGTTGGCAGTAGACCTTGACTATTCTATGGTTTAGGGAGTGAACCCATTACTATAATATTGTCTCATAGATGATCCATTAACTATAAATGAAATTATTTTTTATGATTATTTTTATGCTATTGATCTATGTATTATTACCATGTTATTCTCTCATGATTCATGTTCTTTGATTTCACAATGAATAATGTATTATGAATTTCATGGATTTATTTATTTACTCAAATTTATGACCTATGATTTATAATGTATTATTTCAAAAAATATTTCTCATGTTTTTATACCCCGTTGCTCATGAAATTTTATTATATCCCTAGTTTACCCTTATTGAACTTCTGATCTCACACCTTATTATGTTTTCCTTCACATTGTGATGATGAAAAAATTATGTATGATATGTCTAAGAGGAGTACTATTTATTTAGATCATAGTGGGAGATGAAATATTTCCATTATGCACTTTTTTGTGGCCATGTATCCAAAAGGCATTATTCCTTTATGGTCCCCAAACTTATATTTTTATAATGAAATGATTATTAATCTAAAAAATAAAAAATCAACATATGAGAAGTTTCGGTCTTTACAATTTACATACCTATCTTTGGCCCCAATATATTTCATTCCCTAATTTATTCCTAAAATATATGAGCTTTTTACCTCTTATAACTGAAATATTCCTTAAGATCAATAATTATGATTGATTTAAAGATATTATTGTAATAATTTTCTACTATTGGAAGGTGATGATACTAAAAACCATTGAAATATATAAATCAACATCTCAAAATTCATTCTATATTTGAATAGTCCTATCAGGCTAACCATATGTCTGAGGATTTAATGTAACACTGAAATCTATCTCTTCATCTAGAGACTACTTAATATTTCTCCATAACAACAGGTTAAACTTATGGTCGTGAGTAGAAATAATACAAGGTGTTACTCTATACAATCCTGCAACATCTTAATGTTATATCATGGAAATATGATCAAGAGTGAATTTTTTTTTGATTTTAATAAAATGTTCTAACTTTATAAGATGGTCAATAATAATCGAAATAGAATTGTTCCTTTTTGATGTTTTGGGGAGTCTAGTGAAGAATTCCAGGGTAATGTTTTCCCTTTTCAATTATGGTATGATTAATGGTTAATGTATCTCTTTATAATTATTTATATAATCCTTAACATAATGGAATTAAAAGAATCACTATACATACATTGTGACATCCCTTTTCATGATATCCCTATGGAACCAATTTTTAATATATCAAACATCTTTTTACACCTAGGATGAATATAGAATTTTCAACTATAATCTTCATAAAATATCTCTTTCTTCAAGTCTGGTATTGAAGGAACACATAATCAGTTCCTAAACCATGTCATTCAATTACAAACATAAATGAACTCAACAATATTTGCCGCATTCTTATTTGGATTTACATCTTTCTTATGCTCAACAGTAATCCTCTCATGGATGGATGGTTTCATGATAACATTAGAAATATAGGATATGTACCATTTACCTAGAATTTAATATTCAAGAAACTATAAATCCATAATAATTGGAAATATTTTAATCCAAATAAAGGAATAACTATTATGGTCCATATGACTATGTGAATTAGTCACCTTATTCATCTACTTCGGTACATAATGTAATTTTTATATATAATAATTAATCAACAACAATCAAATTATTTGGAACATTTTGACCTCTTTTTATGTGAATATAGAGTTGATGATTCTATTTTCCATATATATGTCCCATAATTCACTATAATAATATTTTATCTATATGTTTAATGAAAAAATTACTACTTCTAGATCTAAATCATGTGTCATTCAGTTATTCTCATGTATTTTCAATTGGTTTTAGGGATAACATTTTACCATGTACTTATACATGAGTATGTGTCATAGTCCTTTAATTGGTAGATAAAAAATGATCACAAACACTTATTAAAAATAGAGTTCTGTAACTACAGGTTCTCTAGCCGCCGAAATTTTAAAATCTATTAAATTTAAACAATATTCAACTATCTAAATGAATATTGATCCCTTTAATGTCAAGTTGATTGTTTAATATTATTTCCTTGAGAAATCCCTCACTAAGAGCATGGATTTTCCATAAAACATATGAAAACATCATATCTCATATATCATGATTTTGGGCCATTTTTTAATAACTTTTATCTCTAAAGGACCCGGATGATATACCCTCATATGAAATTAGTTTTTCCATGAATAAAGAAATATCATGAAAAAAGTTCACAGATGGTAAAATTTGTATACAACATCACCTTTCTCAAGGTATTGAGTAAAATAGTTATATTTTATTCATTCTCTTTATTTCACATAAAATATATAAGAATATTGTCTATAAATTCTATCTAAAAGTGTACATAGTAATAATTGAAAACATTATTCATTAAATCTATAAATATTATAAGAGCATTGATAAGTCTAAATGCCATCAATATAAATACGTAAGGACCATACCTCATATGAATAGAAATATATGGTATATAATAGTTTATGAATATCAATTTATGATATCCATATTGATAATAAATCATTTATGAATAATTAATTCTTTGAAACTGATCATATAGATAATCAAAACTTGTTAGAGGATAATTTTTTTAATATTGATAATGTTAAGTTCACTATAATCAATTAAAATAAACCTTGAACCATATTTATCACTATAAAAATAAATAGGTTCACTCAGTGGTGGAACACTATTGAGTATGAATCCCTGGTCAATGTTATCCTATTGTTGCTTCATCAATACCTAAAACTCAACCAGGGCCACTTTCTTAGTGTTTCCACATCAATTTTTTAAACTCAATTGGGTAAATTTAGAGAAATAATAAGAAAATATTCCATTAATAAATCAATATAAAAAAAATAAGAATATCATCATGGTATTGTTTCTCCCCATCCATTTGAAATATATATCCCACATGAAGACGTAGTAACACCCATAAAATTAAATAAACTCCAATTAAAATTTCATATTCATCCTCACTTAAAAATATTATCAAAACATTGTAGATAATGTCATATAAAAATTACATTTCTCAATAATTAATATATGATATATAGAGAGAATAAATTCTCAAAATCAGACAATAGTCAAAAGTAGGGATAATCCCATGATTTTTATGATGTAAATTTCCAAAAAAGACTCAATTAGAGAGGAGATATAGACTAAATATGTGATCATTATATATTATGAGTTCTTACTACTCTATAAACCTGTAATCCTGGATTTTTAGCCAAACACCCTTCTCAAACTTCTTTATATATAATATAATGGTTATATCTAGAATTTTATTATAAAAAATTCTAGAGTGTATGGTAAGTGAACCTTTCAACCCCTTCATTCTCATAATTCACTTAAAAAGTTTTGATTTATTAATGATTCTTATTAATATGTTTTTAAGATATTTGGGATTATAATTTTAATAATTTACTATTGGATTAGTAAAATAGTTTTTATGACAAAAAAACATGTTGAAATTATTGTTTTGGAGTGTTGGTGGCTCATTCTATTGAGTGATTTTCACCATTCCATAAATTTATCCTCTTTATCACATCACTTCAACATTATCATTATTGATGGAAATTTTTTAAATACATATTAAATTTACCATAATCCATAATATATTTTCACTTATTGTTCCTTCAACGCATTTAACATGAATTAATTTTAATTTTCATTCATATATGTGTTCTATTATTATAATATCATTGATATTATATCCTTCCATTTTTTTTAAAAATGGAAGATTTAATTGAGTGAATCAAATTTATATATTTATATTTAGTGTAAATAGAATGATTTATTCATTTCTATGGTCTTCAATTATATCATATTCATAGTAGAGACTTAGTCTCAATCCACTAAAGATCCTGTCAACTTTTCTTCCAAGATTAATGATAAACCAAAAGTATATCATGCATGTCTACTGAAAATTTCTACAAAGGTACTAATGGAATAATTGTATTTATTATTTAGTACCAATAATTCCCCTTCCATATTTATTAAATATTTTGTGGAAATTAATTATAGAAAAATAAAATATTAAACACTTCTTATGTTATGGAGTCAATTTCCTCCTCCTACTTCATATTTATAACATGAATCCATCGTTTAGATGAATCACATTCAAAAAGATATAGTACAATGCGAAAATTTATATGATCCAAATACTAGACAATAGAAAATCTCCCTTCAAAGCTACTGGTTCATTTATCAAAAATCAGTTGATCAAGTAAACCATTTAATGAAGGTGGATCTTGATGCATAAAACACTTAACAATGAGTTGTCCAATCCTTTGGGAAATTTGATGATAAGATTAATTCATTCATTTTCTTCCTAACATTAAAAGTTTATATTATCATAAAAATAATATTTCTAAATCCATATCCAATTCATTTGGTTTCTCATAAGGATGATCATTTAATATCATATCAAATTTATCATTGACAAGATTCATCCAGGGTATATACATTGACTAAGAACCAATATCATAGGGTGAGTAACAATATTCATAGTTCTAAATTAGGTAATTTTTAAAAAATACTCTATTATATGTCAAAATCATGACATATTATTTTTGATCTATGATTACTTAGTTTTAACCATGGTATTGTAGGGACAATTTTTATTAATATGCTTCATAATGGTTCATAATGAAGCTATTAATTTTCCCACACATATCTCAACGGACTATCTTGGTAGGTTTATATTATTTTTCCCACTCATCATGCATTTTTGATGATTTAGATAATACTGAATTAGGACATTCTAGTGTTATTATTATTATGCTAATCTATTCTAGAGTCACATATAAAAAATATTATCAAGACAAGGATGGATTTTTTCATAATACCAAAAAATATATACTTTTCCAACGTTTCAATATGTTATTATATACATAGATTAATATGTAGTGTTTTTTAAATTTCTATATATTATTAAGCCCTAAAAAATTGAACCCTAATGCAATATTGACTACATAAAACCAATTATAACATTCAAAACTATTACTTCAATTCTGATTAATATTGTATAGACCTAATAATAATAAATTCCTCATATCTGAAAAGTATTTGATTCATTGGGGACTAGATACAGAAACAACTAATTTGAGGAATGATATTACAAATCTAGAAAACAATCTTTTCATATACTACACTTCTTATACATACTCTAATTAAGACCCTTCATAATACCCTGGGGAAGGAATACTTAAGAAAGGGTGAGATCATATTCCATGTAAGTGTAAATGTGGGAGATACTAATTGATTACCATGGAGATGCATAAAATAAGATTAAAGTTAGGAGTTCATTTCCATAACATAAAAAAGTCACACTCAGTCTATCATTCATTATAAATAATATTTATGGCATTAAACATTTCCCATTTCAAAATACCTGACATTAAAGAGGGATTAAACATCAAAAATCATTCATGATTTTTGATAGCATGTAACAAGAATTAGAACATGTCAAAGGAATTTTTGGGCTCATTCATATGAATATTATAATAAATATCTAAATATTCATAGATTACTCATGGAATTACATAATCAAGATAATTACAAAATTTTATTAGGAGTATAGTATATCTAGTTATCATTATTATCTTATATGATTTTATTAACTCCTTTATATATTGGGAGGTTATCAGCTCTATCTTATCATAGGAGTTTATTATGAATATCATCTATTTGAATTTTATTTACACTATTTAATTTAAAAAATTATTTTGAGTGATAAATAATTTCAGGGCCAACCACCACATAATCATAATTCATTCATATATATGACAGACAACTATAAAGCTTTCATAATATAAATGTCGCATAACATTCATAAAAAATTAGTTTCATAAACATATCATCTTGAAATTCATAAACCATCCTAAAAAATAATTAAGATTGTGTCACTGTTTCATATACTTATTAAATTACTAATAACATAAAAGGATGTTATCATAGTTTAAAATTCCTTCCAAATTAAAATGTAATATTTCTTGAGGAAGATACCTATTAATTTTTAAATATATTAATAAAATCCTAAAAAAATTCTACTATTATAGGAAAAAATTATTTGATGTAATCTAGAGAATATGGTAATTAATGATTTGATTTATTGAAAATACATGATTGTATGAAATTCTGTTCATGTTGAAATCATTTGAGAAAAATATTTTTCTTCACAACATCTATAAATATTAAATTGTTATGAAAACTTCCATAAGATTATATTAATTAATTATTATATAAGGTATTACATGGTTAAAAATATCATTAAAAAATAATTTGAGAATAGTAAAATCATTCTAGAAATTTTTTTGGGGACTTTGATATGGTGGATAAAAAATAAAAAATAAAAGAGGAGAAATAAGTTCTGTTATTTTTTAAAACAAGTTCATCCATTTTAATACCAAAGAGAGTAAAAAATAACGGTAGAAACAAATTTATATAACTATTTTGAGGATAATAAAATAATATTTATTTTTTAGATAAATATTATATGATTTTTTTGAAATTATATTCAAACATAATCAATCTTGATTAAAATAAGATTGGAACATAAATCCCTTACTACAAGTATAAAATTTCATTAAATGTGTTAAAAAATAGTGTATATTTATATTAGTTTTATTTTATATATATATATATATATATATTACAAGACCATAATCATATATATCTTACCAGATATGGTTTATTAATAAAATACATTCACCAGTTTATTAATAATTCTTTATTGAAGTCATTGTTCTTGGTGACAACTACATTAGTTTTCAATTAATTTTTTGTTCGACAGTCCTAACCCATGTATATATATCATTAATACATCATAAAAATAATTTTAACTATGTAATAAGTATCATATTAAATAATTACAAACACATTTATGACTATTCATATAATTTCTTTATTAACATTGAATCAAATCACTTCAAGGTGATGATAGTATGTACATATGGCTGAGTGATGCCTCTACTTTTCGATGCATGGTAAAAAATAAATGTATATAAAAAGTCACCTTTCAAGAACATTAAATTTATTATAAATATAAAACATATTCAGATAATATATCATTATAGTCATCCATGTTATCATTGTTTAGAAATGAAACACATCACATCGTGGAGGTGATGGTCCACACATACGACCGAGCGATGTTTTTTTCACATTGGATAGACAAGATGTGGGTAATGGTTAATACTTCATCATAATACTCATTTGTTATATTTAATGTATTGGTGTATATATTTTAGAATGTACATGATGATATATAGGAGGTACAATAATAAATACAATTGAAAGTTATCTTTTAAGAGTTATACCTCTTCGTTGAGAAGTATCCTTTAGCTTATAACAAATTCCTGGAACGGATGGTATTTTTGGAAATTCCAAATGTTGTAGGATGTGGGTAATGGAGATATGATGGTATTATTGTATCTATTATTATATATATGAGGATCAAAATATATTAATAATGGAGAATTTTAGGTTTCCTTTTATTTTTGAGGGGTCTGTCACCATAAGAATTATATAATTTATTAAACATTAATAATTGATTTTTTATCATCAAGTCAAAAAAATTCTTATATTTTTTATATAATATGTGGGTGCGTCAAACTAATATCTCTAAATTGTTTTACATGTTTTGGTTATTCTTTAACCGTTATATCATAATTTGAACCCACATTTCACTTTTTACAATAACCACAATATCATTCTTTTTAGTGTTTAGAGGTCCCTAAATTTACTATAAAAGAAAATGTGACCAATAATTGTAGAATAGATAATATTTTATATCAAACCCTTTAAAATTAGACAATTATTGGATTTTTAGGAATTTGAAATCATTATGGACCCCCGACAATTATGTGAAAATTCACTTCACGCACCATAAAAAATTTCAAATTTTCTTGACCATTGTGTCTTCATCCTCCTATAATCCATCGACACCTCCAGCTCTGGAGACCTACGATCTTGGCTTGATGCCCGTCCTTCCCACTCCTTCTCCTCTACTGGCTCCTTCCTGTATTGTTTTTTGGTCCCACCCCCACCCCCTGATCGCTGGTTTTTGGAGGCCCCTCTTAGCCCACTGGCCTCTGACCCATGATTCCCCTTCCTCCCCTCCCCTCATGTGTCCACTTCAGTCCCTCTCATCATAACAAGTGTTACTCCTAGTCTTGACCTATCCTTTTAGGATTCTCTCTACGGATCATCATAACAAGTGTGAATGTTTTTTACAGATTGAGATTCCGATACATGGTGTCAGTGGGATGTTTACCAGAGAGAAGGATGAGGTGTATCAGGTTTTGGTTTTCACATATGTTTTCTGCACTCTCTTAATTGTAATTCATGTTTGGGCATTACTTGGATTCTTTTATTCTCAAATTCATAGTTGATATTTTGGGAATTTCCCCATGGTTTTTTAATCCTCTACATGGGAGCGGTTTTCAACAATAAAAAAACTTGTGTACTAATATATTTATTCTATTCATATCACTTCCATATTTCGACAGGTTTCTCACGATATCTTTTGACATGAAATTTTCGTTCGGGAATCAGGATTCTCCCAATGAAGTGCTATCCGAGCTGATTGTTTGTGCTTGAAATTTGTGGTGAGAATTTTTTGGAAGCTTTGAAGAGGATCGATGGCACATATTTTAGGTAGAATAAGTTTTGGAAAAAAGGTTGAAGGAGATTCTCCAGATCATACACCTAATTCATTTCTTCATAATGTACGACTAGTGAATAAAGAATTAAAATTTGAAGATCGAGGCGATGCGCTAGGTGATCGGGATTCTGAGAAGGGGGGGCATGTTTTCCTTACAGGTGCTCCATATATTGTGGTGATCCCAATTTTGTAGGAACCATATATTATTGATTCTGGTATTGCTGGAGCAGACACGAGTATGATGAAGACTTTGGAATTTGAGTTTCTTTTGTAGGGGGAGCAGTCAGGTTTCTACCAGAGTTGAAAAAGGAAGTCATCATTTTTCTGCAGAGGAAATTTGTTGCTGGAATAAAAAAAATGTTTTTTGGTCCAACTCTGTTTGTTGGATGGTATCTTCATTGATAGGTTGAAGGGGGGGATTGTTGTGGTTCATCCTGCATCTTGGTGTTTCTAAATTTGAGATAAGATATGTTTTTTGGAATTTGAGGTATCTTTTATTATATCAAAACAATAAGGTTGCATGGGTATCTCAGGGGGAGATATATCTTATCTATTTTGATGAGATATTTTTTTGAATCTTAACATGATAGATATATGATGATTTTAATATTTAAAATATTATATTTGATATGTAATATTTATTTGAAAAATTAAATAGTGAATCCTATAAAAGGGGATGTTTCTGGGGGAGAACAGGGAGAGATGCTCAAGATGTAGTCCACCGAGAGAAAGAAGGGGCTACCACGTTGACGGTAGCTTATGTGGAATCTCGGTGTTCTATAAGTGTGAATCAACATCAATGTGATTAATGATCGAGCGATGTATCGAGAGTCTACTTGATTTAGGTGATCAAAAAACATGTCATGATTGATGATTGGTGGTACATTTTGATGGCGATATCATTCAGGTGTCGCTTGCTGGTGCCAGGCTGACGCATGTTCCGGTGAAGATCTCTAAAGTAGTGATGTTTCTTCAACAGAAGGGTGATATTTTTTCATTGAGTGATCTTCTGATAAATGGCGTCTGTGGGATGTTTATCATAGAGAAGGCAGAGGCGTATCAGGGTGTGGTTTCACACATGTTTTCTATGTTCTATTATTTGTAATTCACGTTTGGGAATTAGTTTTATTATTGTATTCTCTGATTCTTATTAGATATTTTGGTAATCTCACTATGGTTTTTTAATCCTCCGCATGGGAGTGTTTTTACTCTTTAAAAAAACATGCATGCTGATTTATTTATTCTTTTCATATCACTTCTTTATTTCGACGGGTTTATCACGATAATTTTTTCCAAGCAATTTTCAGCCCGGAACATGGATTCTCCCTAACAACTGGTATCAGAGCTGATGGTTTGGGTTTGGAATTTGTGGTGAGAATAGTTTGGAAGCTTTAAATAGGATTGATGAAACATTCATGTGGTAGAATATGTTTTGGAAAATAGGGTGAGGGAGGTGTTCCATATCATACACCTAATTATATTCATCAGAATTTGCGACTACTGAAGAAAGAATTTAAATTTTAAGATCGAGGTGATATGCTACCTGCTTGGGATTTTGAGCAGGGGTGAATGTTTTTCCTGCAAGTGCTCCATATTATGTGGTGATCACGATTTTGTGGGATCCAGATATGGTAGATTCTAGTATTGGTGGAGCATACACGGTTATGACAATGACTTCGACATTTGAGTTTCATTTGCAAGGACAGCAGTCGGGTTTCTTCCATAGTTGCAAAAGGGAGTTGTAATTTTTCGGCAGATAACGGTGGTTGGTGCAATACCAAAATGATTTTCTGGTCAAACTGGGTTTTTTGGATGGTATATCCATTGACGAGATGAAGGGGGAGATTTTTGAGGTTCAGTTTGCATCATCGTGTTTCCAAATTTGAGGTAAGATATGTTTTTTTGAATTCATGATATCTTTTATCATATCACACAGATAAGGCCACATGGGTATCTCATGGGGAGATATATCTTATCCATTTTGATGAGATATGTGTTTGAATATTAACATGGAAGATACATGGTGATTTTAAGATTTATGAAAACACATTTCATATCTTATTTGTATTTGAAAAAGGAAATATTGAAGACTATAAATGGGGAAGCTACTAGTGGTGAACAAGGAGAGCTGCTCAAGATGTAGTCCACTGAGGGAACGAAGGGGGCTATCGTGTTGGTGGTAGCATGTGCAACGTATCAGTGTTTTACAAGTTTTAAGCATCATCAACGTGATTAATGATTGAGCCATGTTTCAAGGGTCTTCTTGATTTCGGTGATCATGTAGCGTGTCCCGATTGAAGATTGGCGGTACATTATGAGGTCAAGACCATTAGGGTGTCGCAAGATGGTGTAAGGCTGACACCTGTTCGGGTGAATATCTCTAAGTTAGTGATGTTTCTTCGACATAAGTGTGACATTTTATATCAGATTGATATTCTGATCATGGCATCAATGGGATGTTTATCAGAGAGAAGGTAGAGGCGTATCCGGGTGCGGTTTTCACACAGGTTTTCTACGATCTCTTATTTGTAAATCAAGTTTGGGCATTACTTGGATTCCTGTATTCTCATATTCATAGTAAACATTTTGGGAATTTCCCTGTTGTTTTTTAATCCTCCGTATGAGAGGGGTTTTTCATGTTAAAAAATCATTAGTGTTGATTTCATCATTCTGCATATATCCCTTTGGGTTTCTCATGATTTTATTTGGAAAGAAATTTTCGTCCTGGATTAGGGATTCTACCCAACACTTTTTGGATGATCTCTACGGCTCATCACATGCCTCTCTGCAGCCATTCGTCCCAAATATCACCCTACTGTTGCCGCACGCTACGAGGGGGGGTTCTGGTATCTTCCTAAAGTTACCTACGTCTACCTTTGTGAAGGCAATGGATTGCGTTAAGTGGACACCTATAGCTCTCTTTGGGGATATGAAACCACCAATCTATATCTTCTAGAGATTTATAAGTTCAGGGAGACTTCGTATTCATGCAATGATATATTTAGTTCATAAAAACTCGTTCTGCATTGTCCTTACATCGAAAGAGGATTTTATCCACGCGTGGAGAAAGACCCCGCATTCCATGGATGGCTGGAGTTTTATCTTATCGAGGTGGTCCCTGGACATGCACAAGGGTATAGAAAATCTGCATGCTATCCCAGAAGAAACCTAATTTGAGGGGATCAGGCATACGGTGTTGATTATCCATAAGTCCTCCACACGGACCCAGATCCTGAGCTTCTTATTGTTCCTCTATGTGGAGATAGATAAGAGGTATGTCATGTATTGCTGCCCTATGTGACGTGGTGCTCAACCACTATACAGGTTGGTGCTTTCAACTTTTCTCTTTTCAACATCCAACAACCTATCAGGGTGAGCATGGTCAAAGGCTTTAATGGTGGAACATCTTAACACTTGGCATTCTATCCTTGTCGCCCCTCCTTAGTTCTGCCTCACAATGCCACTATAGTCTATGAGCATTCCGCTAACGAGGCCCCTATTTCAAATGAAGTACCTTTTAATGGGATTCACTTGGGTCTTATTGTAAAGTCCATATAAATGTCTTTCCCAAGGGCTGGAGTCCAAGGGATGTCTTCTTCATGTTCAATAAGGGCTGGAATAGGCACTCCCTTTATTCAAAAGAGTCCTCCTCCCCCTCAAAATATATCCTTTCAAAGGTATAGGAGTTTGCATGAGGTCAAAATATAAGAATCTTAAGTTGAGTCCTTTCTCCCTATTCGACAAGGCTATGTGTTATGCAGTGCTGACCATTACAGCATTCCCTCAATTAATTCCTTGATCATATAGAATACACATCCCACTAGCACCAAGGTCAAGCTGAATTTCATAGTTTTCGAGGTTACCAAGAACAAGGCTTCCATTTTTGCAATCCCATAACAGAATCAACATTCAGAAAAAATTTCCGAGTTCTCTAGAAATCTTAGGATACATGGATGCATGCAAGAAAACCCATCTAAAAAGCACTTTTGGATAATACAACATAGTAACAACAAAGTGGATCTCTTTTAGGCTGGTGACCAGTACATCACCACTAAGGTGACTCAATGTAACCATTTAATTATCGTGTCCATCTATGCAAGCTATGATTCCAAACAAAGAGAGAATATATAGAAAGTTCTATGGGTGTTGGACCGTGTTCACGGTCCATGTCTAGTCGGGGGAGACTTTAATTCATTTCTATCCAGGAGGAGAGGAAATGTATGGATCCCTTCCTCGGGAAAGCTAGCATAGAATTTTTTTCAATTCATGGTGGGAAAAGATCTCTTAGACCTGGGCATCCCAGGAGACCGATTCACCAGGTGCAACAACCAATGTTACAATCACCTTTTGCGGAGTAGGTTGGTTTGGTACCTTTCCAACATGAAAGACATTTCTCCACACTCTAATATCAAGGTGGTTCATCTGTATTGTATAATATCATATCACTCTCCACCTATCATCTTTCTGTCATCTGGAAAGGATCACCAGTAATGGTATGATTCTATCAACTCTGGGACAACTTTTTGGTGTACCATGATCCGGTTAATGATATATGGCTCAAAACCACCCAAAGTCATTCATGATATGCCTTCCCCCATAATCTATGGTGGCACATGTCAAAGCTTTAGTAATGGTCAAAATATATACCCCCATGGAAAAATACATCAACATCACGATTTAGGATACAGAATGATATGAGAGGAGTCTGTAGGTGGACTGGAATCATGAGACCATTGAGGATCTCTCTAGAAAGAAGGAATACCTGGAAGATATGATCCTAAAATTAGAAATAATAACTATAAAAGGATTGTGGATTATGTGTCTCAAGGAGGGAGATAGGAAGAGTGATTTTTTCCACACATTTATTGAGGACAGGAAATGACAGATGAATCCCAACATTATGTTGGATGATGGTACCTTCCCTGATTATTGGGATGTCATTGGTGGCATGGACCTCTCATTATTCAATGATTTTCTAGTTGGTCCCAACAACCACATTCCTTACAGATACCCCGGGGAGGACACTAGGAACTATGATGTGATCCCTAACAAGATCTATATCGAAGAAAGTGAAAGTATGGAGGTCGTTCTTAATAAAAAATTGTCAATTGATCATTATTAATTATTTTTTTGTCATATTAAAATTGATGTTCAATATTCTATAATCTAACCTACTATTTAAATTTATTTTCACCCTTTTTTTATTTTTTTCAATTCTGGAAATATATTTTCCTAGGGCCTTGAATTTTTTTGGGATTAATTTTTTTTTGTGAGGACATTGTAATCCCTACTTTAATTGATGGAAATCCCATTATATTTCTTGTTATTGTTTCACCATTGGTCAATTCCACCATTCATTGCAAGATGACCGTTAATTTTTCTAAGCATTCTTTTAAAACCGCTATTATTTTTCTAGTTTCTATTTCACGCCGGTGCGGTTGAAACACTGGACTTGGATATTAGTTACTGAACCATCACGTGTAGTGGGATTCTTCACCCCTACCCTCATTGTTTCCTGATGCTGATCCATTGCCTCCTAATCTCTTGCTTCGGTGTGGTGATCTGATATTCCTTAATAAATCTTGTAGCTTGTGTTGTTCCCCGATTATTGTTGTAATCTTCCCAATAAGAGCATGATCAGTCATGTCAATCTTTCTCATACTCATATCATGGTCAGACTGTGGTGGAGAGTGACATACTTCCTTAATTAGATGAACAATTTCTTCATGATCAATCAGAATAGGAACCCTGGAAGGAGTGGTGGGTGGATGCACCAACAAATCTGGGAGGCAATGTATTCAACATCCACATGAATCGATTCAGACTGTCAGACTAGTTGTGGTCCGATGTTGTTTTTGTTAGATTACAATTAATTATCATTTTGGGATTTCTATATTATTGCATATTGTTTTATTTTCCTTCCAGTTGGTCCAAAAATTGTGCTACTTTTGTTTCATTTTGTTTGAATGAATCAAAATGTGTGCGTGAGTGCATGTGGTGTTATTTACATGCAGTAAGACCCCATTGGGTCCAAATCATATAAAATCAACTGTATTTTTACTATTCTCCACCTTGAAATTTAGATTTTATTCATGTATTATTGTTTCACTGTGACAGAATTTGATCTTCATTTTATCGTGGTTGTATGATTCTAATTCTTCTACCCCCTCGACTATAACAAGTGGTAGAAGATCCTCCCTCACTACTATGTCATTTTAATCAAGATAATCTGATTTCATTGCATTTGGGTTTTAGTTTCATTAGAACCATTTTTCATTGATGTGTTCTATTTACAACCTTGTTTAAATTTCTATTTCTAGAAATCTTATCCTATTTACAATGTTGATATAATTGTTTCTAATAAAAAATTTATGTTCAACTGTTTTATTATTACCTATCTTCTTCCCATGCATAATGTTTTTTCAAACTTTATTGTTTTGTTTTTTTATAGTTTATTGTAGTCTATGTAAAACCTTATTAATTCATATATCATGCCTTTGTTTTTTCACATTTAATTACCTATTTAATTTTATCTATTTAATTGATTTTAGTGTGTTAATAGAAAACATTTTATTCACTGAAATCCTCTAATTTTTGTATCTCAGGGTAAAAATTTACCCAGTGAAATTTTTCGGTTGTTAGGGGCATACACCTAACGTTTTCCCCCTCCTGATCAAGGCTTCACCTAGGGTTTCCTTCAGAAACCCTTTTCATTGGGGTTGGCGGAATCTCTGAGCATTGTTTTCTCCTCCCATCCTCCTTTTCTTCCCCTCTTCTCACCTCCACCCTATTTCTTCCTCCAAGGAGGTGTGGTTTTCTGGGTGTTTGTCTCATAGGGTGGATATCTTGGTTCAATAGAAGGTTTTTTCTATGGAAGGCTCTAGGTGACTCTACCCTACTATGTCTTAATTTTACACTATTTCTCTCCAATACCAATCAAGAGTGTTAGATTTACTATGGTTTTGGGTTTAGTGGTTTGTCAATCATGGTGTTTTTAGGCACTATTTTTCCGGTTCTCTCTTGTTTTTGATGATAGTTTCAGCCCTGTTGTAATGGTTCTATTCGATGTTGTAGGCCATATAAATCTGCTCTCTGACCTCAAGTCCCTCGCATATTTTCTGAGTCAAATCGGGAGTGGAGGATCCTTAGAGGTTTTGGGATGTGGGATGTTGCGGCCGACAGTGCTCTCAGCATGGCTGGTTTAACTATGATTCTTATTCTGTGGTGATTATTATGTTTTCTCGGTGGCTACGACGATCTTTCACGGTCTCCAGTGTCTGTTGGTGGTTTTGGATGGTGACGATGGTGACTACAACGATGACGATAACAACTTATTTTTCATGCAGAGATGATAACTGTCATTTTTTGTGTCTAGATTTGGTGATTTTTTCTAGTGTGGTGATATCAAAAAAAAGGTGAGTTATGATGGTGTGGATTCTTCTGGGATGGGAACTGTGGTGGGGAGTTCTCTGGTGGTGGCTCGAATGGGGATGAAATGTAATGATGACAATTTGGTTTTTCTAATGATGATGGCGGATGGAGACAATGGGACAACTGACATGGTGCTTCATGATATGGGGCACCTCAGTGTTTGCATTAAGATTTCAATTTAAATTTATGTATTAGTTTTGTTTGTGAAAGTCAGTCAAATCGTGGTTCCATGAGGGTTTGAGGATGCTTCTGGTCGAGATGCGGTGGGCATGATTTTGTTTTGTATTTTGAATTGAAAGTTTCACGGTAGTTATGTTTGATTTTATTTTTTTGATATCATGATGTGGGTTTGTGTTTGAAGACATGGAACAGGATAGTGTTTTTTTGTAATTGTAGGGTTCATACATAGCCTTTTAAAGTGTCATATAAAAAATTGGATTTGGAGCTAAAACGAGCTATATTTTTATTCAACAAATCTTGATTAATTCTCTATGTGGGCCGAAGAAACCCATTACGATTTTTAATCAAACATTCCATACCATTGTAGAATACCAAGGAATCCCACGTGATGTTCTTGTTAAGGCCCATAACTACCTTTTACATTCTGTTGTAGTTAAGGTACCTAGAGAGGTTTCCATTGAGTCCACTAGTTTCATAATTTTGTTGAAATTATTTAAATTGAATATGATTGATACATTATTTGATAGAATTTATAAGAAGCATCACATGTTTACTTTAAGATAAAACTTGCAAGCTCTATCAAATAAAATCAAGATAAATTTAAAAAAATGGAGTTAGATCTTGCCAATATAAATTTAGTAGTCAATGATGAGGATCTGGAAATGATCCTCTTAATTTCTCTAAAAAATTAAAGTTATTTATTTTAGACTATGATGTATAGTATAGACTACCTAAATATAGAAGAGGTTATTTTCACAATTATTTGATATGAATTTCTATAAAATAATGGGTTAGTATTAGAGGGAGAGGGGATTATGTCTTGGGTAGAGTAGTTAAGAGGGGTTAAGTGATAAATAGGTATAAGTGTATAAAACAAGGTGCATGTCAGTATAGAACTTTGAATTGTTATAAGTGTTGTAAACCATTGATCATTATGAGGGATTTTCTGGAATTAAATGATTCAATGGGTAATGGGGTTCCATCCATTGTCGTTGATCGTGGTGTTGAAGATTCCATTGATCTGTAGTGTTTCTAGAATATTGTAGCGGTTCAGAGATATGGGTTCAACTCTGGGGTTTGCGTTCCTTCTTCATGTCCTAGGAGGGTTGGGATTCTCATGAGGCAACCTGGTGTTAGGATATTAAGGTTTTGGGATGTGGTTAGAGAATATGTTTTATGAGGAGATGTCTTGATGATACTCAGACATCATGAAGGTGATACTGGAATCTCTTTGACAATATTTGACGGGTACAATGTAATTTGGTTCTTATTGTCATTGGTGGGATAGAATAACATGGGGTTTCTATAGGTCAGTATTATGATTTTTTATTATAATTTGGACTTTAGAAATGGTGTTTTATGGGTTATACAGTGGATTAATTTTTAAGATGTGTTTTCTTCTATTGCACAGTTCTATGTAGGGTTCTATCCATAGGTGGAGAGTATTTTGGGTCTCTCGTAGAACTAGGTGGAGTGAATGGTTTTTTTGATTTGAGATTTCTGTTTTTTTATTTGATTTAATATTCACGTGTTGTTTCCTTTTCGCGTAATTTTTTCATATTAACTATTGAGTTTTTGTTCATACCTAGTATTACTATTATGATTTAAGGATTGGTGCGTCTGTGTTTGCTGCTTGTGTGTAGGTACTGTTTAGTAGTATTAACCATCCACAACGGCATCATCTTAGAGGTCGGCTCTGATACATGAAGGAAGGTTCAATTTTATATAGTTATTTTTAGAGGTATTAATTATATGAATGTTTATATAGTAGAGAATATTTAATTAATGAGGTAAAATGTGTATCGCATTGTTACACATGTTGGACATAAGAGGTTTATTATTTGACTAGAACTTTTTATTGTCACTTTTGTTTTTCATAGGTTTTGTATCATGATTTCATGATTCAATTGATTTCATGGGTGTAAGAAAAACCAAAAAAATATTTGAAAATGGTACATATTTGTGAATTAATCTTTCTTAATTCATTTTTTTGTTTTTCATATAAAAATTTTGATTTAATATTCCATAATCTTACCAGCCATATAAATTTATTTTCACCATTTTTTTTATTTTTTCAATGATGGAAATAAATTTTCATTGGGCCTTTTGTTCCATTGGTTTGATGTTGTTTTTGAGGGACATTTTCTACCTACATGAATTTAAGGGAATGTTTTTATTTTTCTTGGTTTGATTTTCACAATTGATCAATTGAACCATGCATTTAAAGATGTCAATTCATTTTCCTAAGAATTATATTCAAACCCCTTTTATGTTACGGGTTTTGGTTTATGTTGGTGATGTGGTATCACTGGATTGGTTGATTAGTTAAGGAACTGTCATGCGTATAGGGTTTCATCACCCCTTCCCTCATTGTTTCTCGAGAACAATCCTTCAGCTTCTCAACTCTTCCTTTAGCATGATAATCAGATCATCCATGATGAACCCTAGCGTCAGTGCGGTACCCTGGTTCTTGGTGTAAGTCTCCCCATCAGAGCATGATCGGGCCTATCAATCTCCCATGGCCTCATATCAAGGACGAACAGTGGTGGAGAGCTACATCCTTCCCTGATTGAAAGAAGTGTTGCTTCATGATTGACAAGACTATGAATCCTAGGGGTATTGGGTGGAAATTCCAATAGTTCTGACTATTTATACATTCATCATCCATGAGAAGTGATCAGGACCACCAAACAAGTTATGGGATGAAATTGTGAGTACCCGTTTACAATTCATTCTTTCTTTGGGATTTTTAAATTGTTGCTTCTTTTTTTTATTTTCATCTAGTTGGTCTGATCATTGTACTACTTCTTGTTTTTTTCATTTAATGAAATAAAACACATGTGTGGTTGCGGGTGGTGTTCTTGTCATGCAATAAGATACCTAAGGGTCCGAAGCACATTAAATTGATTGTCCTTTCACTATTCTGTACTTTTCAAATCATCTTTTATTCATATATTATGGATTCGTATATCAAAAATTCTATATTAATTATATTTTGGTTGTTTGATTTTAATTATGATACCCTTCAACCAAACATATGGAGATCTATAATGTTATAATGAACATAAACATAGAAAGTGCATCGGGACCAGATGGCTTCCATAGTTCATTCCACATAACCTCTCAAGGTATGGTGAAAGACGATATGATTACGATAATACATGACTACTTCCAGAGCATCAATTTACCCCAAGTAGCATGCACCCCAACAATCATGCTTCTACCTAAAACATGGAACACTTATTCTATCCTCCAGTATCAGCTAGTTACATTCTATAGTTTTCTATACAAAATCATGTCCATAAATCATCAAAATCAGGATATCTTCTTACTTCCCATTATGGCTCTTCATGGAACAACATGGGTTTGTGAAGGGAAGATCTATCTAGTGGGCATTAGACTTGCTCAGGAGAAGATTCAAGACAATAAGATCAAAACAAACAGGTTAAACTTGTCCATCAAGAAGGATATTAATGGAGCATACTACTGTTTCAAGTGGAGTTTCATCAACATAGTGATCATAATTACAGGTCTCTCCTCCTAAAATGTAAATATAATTTTCCACTATTTAATATCCTTGTGGTTTGCTATCATGTTCAGGGGGAAGAATTATGACTTTTTTAAAGAAACCCATGGCCTAAGTTAGGGGATCCTTTTTCTCCAAGTATATTTATTATCAAAGAGGAAATCCTTAGCTGCCTCATCCAAATAAGATTAAGAAATAGATTAATACTACTGTATCACATAAGAATGATATATCCTCCCACTTCTCATCTATTTCTAAATGTTCATTATATCACATTCATTAATTCCATGCCCATATAGATATGAGGTTTGAATAGGGTGTTGTAAGTGTACTACCACTGGAGAATAAATGTTATTAATAATAGAAATAGTAGCATTATTAATATGAGTGGCTACGATCCCGGCTGAATTTCTATTGTCATCGACGGCCTTGAAATTCATAGAGGTACACTTCCAATGTATTATCAAGGTTCCCCCTTATGTTCAAGAAGGAATCATTTTCAAGACTTATACTCCCTCCTCAGCAAGATTATAGATCAGGTTATCAACATTAAGAATAAATGTATAACCTTGGCGGGAAGGATATCCCTTATCAACAACATCCTACTAGAATCTCCAGTTCAATCCCTTTTGGATATTAATGTCCATAAAGACATCGTTAATCACAATAACAGGATACTTTTTTTCTTTATTTGGGATCCAAAATCAGAATAAAAATAAATTGGGCATCCTAGGGAAAGATGTAAAGACCAGATAAGGAAGGATACATGAATTTTTGTAACCATGAGGACACCCTTCTTTGTAAGAATTCTAATCTATCTTTGCATGTCATTGAACAACACACCATGTGGGGGTCTACAATGAACAACACCATCTTAGGGAATATGATAGAAATTGTTGGATATGCTTATCTGTATTGGTATGTGGTTGGTCCCCTTCTCCCCACCTTTCAGCCTCATGCCTGATGGATCATTTGTTTAGTTAATATTTCCTTTTATCCCCACAACAGGTGTGGGGATATCCATGGTTTTCTAGGATTCCCTACCATAGATATTTCCTTCATGAAAACTAGTTTCCACCTGGATTTCATTAAGGTTGTAAAGGACAGGGAATAACATGTCATCTTTTACCTCATCGAGATGAACGTAGACCCTAATATGTGTGTCTTCTCCCCCTTCCCATTAGGGTCCTTCAATTATAGGGACTTCTATTGGAAATTGTTTTTTCAAGAGAAGGATGGTGGTTGGTATGATGTTATTTAGGCCAAAAAAATACCTACTAAATATAGCTTTCTCACCAGGAGGATAATGAACAAGGCTATCCTCAGGGATTAAGTCATCTGATAATGTGGCATTCATATTGTATCCAAATGTGGTTGTCCTATAAAACATAGAGAGGAATGTTCATACCCTCTATTCTTCAAGGGAGAGTGATAACGTGATGTGTGGACCTTCTTCAGTGTGTTCACTACATACTCTACTCCTAACATGGTTGATCTTCCATTTCTGGAGCACTGGTACCATAGATATGGTGTTATGGGTTTGAACAGAATTTCCCATTAAATGGTGTTGAATGTTAGCTTTTTGAACCTTTGGAAGGAAAAGAACATGGTGTGTCATGATGAAAATATTTTTTTAGGAATATCTATCATTATTAGATCCAAAAAACCAACTACTTGACATGATCAATTGCGTGGAAAAGTGGAGGGATGCTCCTACTCTGCATTGACATAATTCTAGTACCCTGTAGAATCATACTAGTTTTAGTAGCATAAGGAACTAGTGGGATTTTTGGTTTCCTCCATCGAGGGCCATGAAACATAACACTGATGGATCTTGCTCTCTTGGAGTCATAAGAGGGGGTGGGTTGGTTCGTGACACTAATGGGTTAGCTTTATTGGCCTTTTCAGCCTGGTTAGGGTAGAGTTCCACTCTCTTGACAGAGGCTATAGTGATTCTCATGGGCCTCGACTTATAAAGTATAAGGATTTTCGACATCATTGAAGCACAAAAGTGATTCTATTATTTTTTAAAATTCATTAAATAGTATTAGATATATCCCTTGTTCGATATCGTATGTCATCATGAAATACATGGGCATCATTAATTACAACAAAAAAGTTAACCACACTTGGAGGGAGGATAATAATGTAGCAGATCACTTGGCCTCTTTGGATATAATCAGTCCAGATCAGTTATGTTTACATGACAAGACTAGCTTAAATCCTATGTGGTTCAATTTTCTAAGAGGCGATGTCGTTGGTATTTACTCTTTTTGGACCCCTTATGTTCTTGCTTCCTTTGGCTCACATTACATTCCCTTCCACTCCATTGTATTTATCATTATCCTTGAATAAAAATTTACATAATGTTGAAGCATTTGAAATCATTTAATTATATACTAATTAATGTAGGATGCAATTAAAATTATTTTAATTACTATTGAGATATGTTGACCATAAAAACTACGAGATATAAATTGAATTATAATACCCTATTTAAAACAACAAAAATATAGAAAATGTACCTAGTAAAGAAATAAAAAACAATAAATAATTCAAATTCTATTAATTTTAATATTTTTAGCATTATTTATTAGATTCAGCTATTACATGAAAAGGTATTGTAATGATGTTGCATAAGAATTTAAGGTTAGTATTTGAATAATAAAAATTAAAAATAAATTACCAAGATAAACCCAATTCATTATTCTTTAAAAAATATATTTATATTCAAACATAACCTCTTTTTAGACTTATTGAAAATTATTAAATATATTAAAATGTTGAGAGTGACATTTTTTATTTATTCTTTACGTAAAATATTAGTATGGTCACTATCGTGGAAAAATTAAACCATGTAGCCTTATTATTAAATTATGTATTTGTATGGTCCAAATAAAATCATCCAATAAATGAACGGTTGGTGTTGGATAGATTAGTAAATACATAACCCAATATTTTAACATTGTTTTATCTATTTTACACTAACCGAGGTGATAAATGTTTGTTATGGATATTAATCATAATAACCAAAAATAGAAGGTTATTATTTAACAAATGTGAACCTCCTAAATCCAAATATGAAATCTATATTTTCTGATTAAACATCAATAAGTGGTAGAAATAAATTTTATAATTAGCATTCAAAATAAACCAATACATTTTTCGGTGAAATGCATTTTAATCAAAAAATAATATCTATATTAATTTCATTCTGCATAAAAACTATTATATGAATATTAAAATATTTTATAGAATCAATTATCTAAAACTTTAATTAAATTTATTCTATTATAGATAATAAGATAAATTATTATGATCAAAACACATCATTCACATAAAAACATTTTTTGGGAAAGAACATCTATATTAACCTAAAATTCATTTATTTTGATTTCTATCCGAATAGAAACGATTGAATTAATTTTTTACCTAAGTAAATAATACTCTTTGAATATTTATTAAGTATTATTCATGTCTACCAATGTAAGAAGGTAGTCAATAAATATCACTTTAAATTATCATATTTTAATTATATATCATGGTATACAAAAATTTGATGATTCACATAAATAATATATGAAGGAAATTAATTTTACTTATAAGGAAATATAACAAAACAATTTGGGTATTATAGAGACAATTAGGGGATGATAGATCCCTATGATGGTTCATTTTTTAAAATTCATTGACAAGGTTTGTATTTATAAAACCCTTCGAATGAAATAATTAATGTTTCGTATCCCATGAGAGTATGATATTGGGAAAGTATTTTTTTTTCTTATTCACTACATTATGCATGGAAACTTTTATTATTCACAAAAGTTTTTTTATGAATTATTAATCATCATCAAACTGTTATTATTTCCATTGAATTATGTATTGTCCATGTTTCATTATCATGTTGTTCTTCAAGGGTTTGTTATATTCCAACAACATGTACCAAGGACTATGATCTATGGGTCATGTTTATAATCTTATGATTACAAACTACCATTCCATTTTACATATTAATACATATCATATTAGATGAATGTATATCATGGATTATGTTAAAAATTTATTCTTCCATAAATTATTTATTAAGAAATTTCTCAACTAATCATGATTTCTCATTTTCGTATGATCTTAACCATGTTTATGTTTTGTTTTTTTACATTTAAGTGAAAATTTTAGCTGAAACCAACCTTATATATCAATTACATATGTTATGAACAAGATTGTAACTTATGAGGGATTTAGATTACAACCTAGAGTGGTTCTGTTATTGGGAAATGTTCACGAGTATAGTAAAATTTGTTTCCTAAATAACTACTCCAAAATAACCAAACCTTACATTTATTGGAATGTGACTATTTTTTCAGATAAAATTATTATATTATTTAAATAATATATAATATATATATATTTATATATATATATTTAAATCAAGTCTATATAGAATGTTTTTTTGTATGGTATTAGTGACTGAGGATCTGGGGTACCTCACAGACCTTTTTAATTGAATATATAAAATAATAAAAACTTATTGAACCTGAGTGATAATAGGTAACCACCAAGAAACACCCCATCATCCTAGAATAACAATTTCAATGTTATCATAGAAATACAATATTTTAAATTAAACATAATAATATTATATATAATCTATGGAATGTAAATATAAAAATGTGGTCCGATCAACTACTCAATAAATAGTGATAAAAAGTGATATTAATCAAATATTTTATGTTTAAAATTTATTGAACATTTTCTAATGACAACATAAACTTGGTATATATAAAAATTAACACATATTAAATAAAACATGTCTCATAAATCATGAATCATTAGATTATATTTTTGAAATAAAATTTGAGATGAGGCACTGGAATATAGAATCATTAAAAATTTATCATAATACATAGAACCATAAAATATTAATGTTCATTATAATTAAAACAAGGATTATTAATGTAGTATATATATAATCTTTAAAATTTCATTCACGTGTCAAGGATCACAAACAATTATATCATAAAATATTATAATTTGTTTAATAGATGGTTATGTTCATTCACCATTCCCGTAAATATATTTAATAAATTCAAATAGTTTATTTTTTTCACTCCCCATTAATATAAAACATATGTGGATAGTTCCATTGTGGATTGGGTTCACTTCTAGTCATTTATGTTCAATCTCATTAAACAACCCAAACAAAATACTTTTTATATTATTATCAGAAAAAGGGGGAAAATACCTACAAATGAAATTAAAGAGGTCTAAAATAATTAACACAAATAGAATGATATCAAAAAAACTTGACCAATTCCAGAGGAAAAGAACCAGTCCTTATGAAAAAATAGAATGTTCATTCAAGAGGCTTCAAAACCAATATAGTACACCACAACATTCCCTCCACTCAATGTATGGAGGATGTTCAAGTGGTTGTGCACATGATCTTTACATTTTTTGATTGTGTATATAATAGACCACGGGATTGGGAAATTAATTGTAAAGGAATTATACACAACTAGTAAATTAGTCTTAATTTCATGGATTGGAATTTTACTCTGATTTGAAATGAGGAGTCCTCTATGTATGGACTTTGATTTTTCTTGAAGAGAGTCCCCATTACCCTAGAAGTTTGGGAAATATACAAAAATTGATCCCTTTGGATCGATGACCACACCACCACTACTCATTTCCTCATAGTATAGTGAAATGAGTATTTAGTTTGATCCCCTATAATGGGGGTTCCATTTGATCAATCGCCCCTGGTTTCAAGGATGATTCATGGCGGAGAAAGATACTATGAACAAAGATTTGTGGAAGGGGAAATTCTCCACTACTTTACACACTCCAACAAGATCCAAAATAAGTTTTCTAATTTTGATAATGATACTTTTATTGGTCTATGTTGATATGAAATGTGGTTGTGTATTCTTATAGGATCATAGAAGCAAGTAGCCTGTAGAAAGAAATAGGTCTCTAGCCTTCCTCATAGTACCCAAATTTTCATCACTGTAGAACCACCAATGGAGGAAGAGAACAAAGGAGAACTCCCACCTAGACCATCGAGTGAAATTCCCAAAGGATTCCTATATTGAATTTTCCTAGTAACGATTGAAAAAATGCTCAAAGGATTCATTCTTCATCACCATTTAGCACAGAGGATTCAATTTTTGTTTCATTAAAGGGATATTCATTTTTTGAACAACTCATTACATTATGTAAAATTATTTATATGTGTTCCATAAGAGAATAAATTCATTTTTATTCATTACAGGGTTAATTAATCATTGGTAAAGAAATGTTTTTAAAAAATATTTCAATAGGACGTGTTCATAGTCCATGATGTGAATGAAAATGAATTATATCTTCTATAAATATCCCATATAAAGAATAAAAATGTTAATAAATATTGACTTAGATGAGAAAAAATATAAATAAATAGAAACACTCAATAAAAACTAAGAATAATTATCCAATAAAATTATTACATAAATATTATCAAATGATTTTTAAAAAAATTATTTTATATAATAATTATAAATTGAAAAATAATTACATAATGTATTATGAAAACATTAAATGGATTAATTATAAATAAAAATGAATAATTTGAAGGAAGAAATAGATCTTTTGTAAAATTATAATAAGTATTCCCTTTATGTTTTAGTAATGAAATTAAATGTTAATAAAAAATGAAAATATGATGTAATAGAGTTGGGGATGATGAAATCCTTGACTACATATGAATAATATAGACATAGGGGAGAAATATTATCATTAAAAAATAACTGCTAATGTTAGATCCAATAAAAATAATCATTTATATTGTATTGAAAATGTAATGTCTTTGATTGTCCAATATATTAATATTGGATATTATATGGATTATTTTTAGAGTTATCCACTAAGAGGGAATTAGATTACATGGCCTTGTGTGATTTGAATCACTTTTTGAAATATATTAAATATAATAATATCAGGCACATGTTATTTTCCTGAGAATTGTATATACTCTTGAGTGGGGACCCATATAAGTATTATGAGGGAACCATTGAGTAATGAATGTTGATTTTAACCTTTTCATGATATAACTTTTTTCAATGTCGTGATTTTGTAAAAAAACCCTGGGAATGGAATTGAAAAAATAAATAAATAAAATTATTTAATTTGTATTATTCAATGAACCCACCAAAATCATCTATTTAAATGTTGTTATGAAAAATTTTTATGGTTACCCACATTACCCTACAAATTTGAGATGAATCATTGGAGAGGGTGTTGGGGGACAACATTGAGAAAAACATCGGATGGAGTATCATTTTTCCCAGTACTCATGCATGTTTCCAAAGATGTAAATACATAATCATTATTCATCAGTAACCAATGTGAAAATTAGGTAGGATGTTTTATTTGTGAAATTCTAACCCATTATTTTATGTCGGTCTAACTTTGACCATATCCATGAATAAGAATTGATTTTCACATCAATGATTGATTTAATTGATGGATTTATTTTACTGTTCATTGATTTTTATCCACCTTCATTAATCTAAACCCATGGTAAAAAATAAAGTCCGAATAAATAAAGGAAGAGGTTGAAGGACCCTGAAACACCATGACGGTGGAAGGGTGAACCACTGTGTCAGCTTTTTTTTTAAACTGATGTATCATGTTCCCAAGTTTGTAGGAACATGTTAAACCTTTATGAAGAAGAATTTTAGAAAATAAACAATCGCATGCAAGTAAATGACAAATAAAATTACATGGTTCTCCACTACGGGATACGTCCAAGGAGCATACACCGATAATGTGTCAGTCGTACCAAAACCACTAATATTCAAAAGTTGTGGAATACAATATTGTTTGGATGGTATGTGACTGGGTATGATATACTCTATAATACCAAACATAGGATCAAAATAAGAATGAGATTTTCAGATATAAGAGGGGGGTGAATTGTATCTTTTAAAAACTCCCTTAAAAAATTTTTAGGATGGCTATGTTTAACAAAGTTAAACAAGATCATTCACAAGACCTCTATAAGTTCTAAAGACTTTCTTGATTCTAGAAAAGTGATTCTGAAATTGAATCTTAAAAGAAGTTACAAAGACAATGATTCTACCTTAAAGCATATATAATATAATTATATCAGAGTACAAGGATGAGGAAGTATAAGAAATTATACTCTCCTCGACTATAAAAATTGTAGCGGAAAAACCTGTAACAAAACAATTAACAAGTATAAACTCTTTTCTCCCAAATAAGAGGGTTTCCAATAGCCTTGGATAAAGGTTCCTTGATTTATACTTTCAGGAAATTATGTCTTACCCAAACAAGGGTATTCCCTCATTACGAAGATCAGAGTCTATCTTATTATCCCTGTAAGCCCTCAACTATCAGGTAGTCGGAACCTCTGTCTTCCTTAGCAAGGAAGCCCTCAAATTCAAGGTGTTGGAACCTCTGTCTACCTATCCCCAGAAGCTTTCGATTGTACACAGCAAAAAGAGGTGTTGCAAGAATCAAATCTGCACAAGGAAAAGTTTGAACAAGATGTTCAAACATTCTGCACAAAGCTTGAGAGTTGATAAGAGCCTCTCTCTCTCTCTCTAGAAATCACTTCAGGAAGTTCTGAGCATTAAAATTCCAAAAATTTTGAGCATGTTCAAATGTGATTTTATTTATAGATGAAGCTCCAACAGTCGGCTCCATCCTCCAACGGCCATATTCTTCTTTGAATTTTGGAGGGACCTGTACAGGTGTCACTCAAACAATGGTTAGTCAATAACTAGAAGCACACCGTCATTTTGTAATAGAACAAGTGTAAGCATAACTAAACTGATATTCGGAATGGACTAGAAGATAAACGTTTAGAATTGAAAAGGTTAATGTTCGGAATATAAGTAAAAATAAATTCAGAGTCTATAAACATAAGAATATTCGTATTCTGTTTTGTAGGAATTCAGAACCTGAATTCTGTAGAAATTAGGAATCTGAATTTCAAGGAAATTCAGAGTCTGATTTCAGTAGAATTAGGATCCAGAACATACCATGTTCGGAGTCTAAGTTCATGAGAATTCAGAGTCAGACCTCATCAGAGTTTGGAGTCTGAATTCATAGAACTCGGAGTCAGAACATAGAGAAGTTCATAATCAGAATTCTGAGTGGAACTTTATGAGAGTTCATATCCAGAATTCATAGTGGAACATCATGAGAGTTTGTATCCATAATTCAGAGTGGAACTTCATGAGAGTTCATATCCAGAATTCGGAGTGGAACATCATGAGAGTTCGTATCCAGAATTCAGATTTGAACATCAATAGAGTTCGTATCTAGAATTCGGAGTTGAACTTCATTAGATTTCGTATCCAGAATTCGGATCCTAAAACATAATGCTTCATGTCTATGTATTATACAATTCTGAGGATTTAGATATGAATCCTATTTTTACACTTAAGAAAAATATTTATATGAACAATGAAAACAAGGTATGGGTAAATTTCCTTTGCGAAGGAAATTTTCCTTATGGAAGTAAAATAGGGGTAAAATGAAATTTTCTTTAAGAAAAGGTGTTTGTGATTTTCAAAACAATAGGAATGATCAAGTCATAAGGAATCCTTGATGACATATCAATCTCCCCTATATGTGAAGGAATGGAAATGTCATAAGGAATACCTTATTGACTCAACAATCTCTCCCGTTTGGAAAGCACAAATATCCTTATGAAAAAAAATAGTATGACTTAGAATATATTTCTAGACATGTAATAAAATCTTCTCTCCCTTTGTTTATGATCAATGATGAATACGAATAACTCCCCCTTAGGCTTTGGAACTCTAAGGATCGTATTCTGGATTTTCGGAATTAGATTTTCATTATGAATATGGAAGTAATCGTAATGAGGACTCCCACTCAAATAAACTCCCCCTTAATTAGGGATACTTCTTCTTATACTTAGAAAAGTTTCTTCTCCCTTTTTAGTTCTTTTTCCTCCTCCCCCTTTGTGATTTTCGAAAATAATTTGAGGGAATTGAAAAATAATAATGTACCTGAAACATTAGTAAGACATACAAACAATACAAGCAACCAAAGTTTTCATTATGATTATAAATATTAGTACAAGGAAAAACATTACAAAAAAACATCGGATTGGTCTATTTGTCTTCTTTTTCCTTGGGTATTAGCTTCTTCATAAGGGTTTTCAACTTCATTAAGTCTTTGTGGTCCTCCTCAGCTGCTTCTCCAAGGCTGTGATCCTTTCTTCTTGAGTTTTCAGGACCTCTGCATGAGAATTCATGGACTCTTCCTGAAACATCATCAATTCATCCTCCTATATAAGCTTCTCATTGATCTTAATCTGGATATCACTTTCCCCCTTCCAGTTTAGAGCAATATATTTAAGCTTCCCATTCGGATCCTTCACCTATTGATTCCGAGTATTTTGCTCAGGGGTCATCATTTCCTGAAGATTCTTCATCTTGGAATCCTCGGTATCAAAATATTCTTTTACATCATTCTGAATGGTATCAAGCTCTGTCAAATCCTCATCAATTTTCTTTGACCATAAATTCATTTTTCTGCTTTATTTTTTGTGGACCGCATAATTGAAAAGGATATTTTTCTGCTCAGCCCCAATCTTCACACACTTATCCATCACCATGGATACGAATTATGACTTTTGATTTAATATGTGCTGAAACATATGGAACCTGGAGTCTATTTTAGGATAGATCAGAATTGTGTCCACTGATTTCTTCAGAGACATAACAACAAAATCCTATCCCAGTGCACATGACTCTGAATCCAACATCTTGCTCGATGAATGTTCTTCTTCAATTTTCACAAGCTTTCATTTAGAATAACCACTGAAATCCTTCTTCCTTATGATATCTTTTGTTGGGGTGTCCATAAGAATTTTCTTACCCTTATCAACTTTTGTAATGGCATCCTCATCAGGAGATTCTTCCTCACATTCAGATAATTGATCTATCTTTTCTTCATCATGTATCTCCATCTATGCTCCTTCCTCAACAAATTGCTTTTCAAAACATTCTTCCTCATATAATTAATTCACATTATCTTCTTCCTTGTCTTCATCTTCCTTACCATCTTTATCATCTGCCTTTATCTGAGTGACAAGATTTGAGGACTCATTCACAGATGATCGGAGTGGTAATTTTTCGGATGAATTTTCCTTTTATTGATAATCTTAAACATGTTTAATCAGATCGTCTAAATCACGACTATCTTCTTCTTATTTTTCCACTAATTCCTATTCTTAATCTACTTCTTCTACAACTTCACTATTTTTTGATTTTTCTATAGTGAAAAAATTTTTCCCAGGGGTCTCGGGTAAGGGCTCGACAAGGAAAGTTTCCAGAACTAGAATATTTTCAGAAGCAACTGTTGTGGCTTTCAAAAGAGATTGTACAAATTCAGCCTTAATCAATTTCATCTTCATCTTCTTCTCTTTTTATACCTTCTAAATGTATTCAACAGTATTCTCCCACAAAGGTTTAGCTTCATCAGGGTCCAATCCAAACTGTGGTTCCCCTTGTTTCCTCTTTTCCTTATCTTCCCTCCATTTTGAATCTTCCTCATCCAGATATTCTTTTTTCGGTTTAGAAGGTGCAGATTGAGCTTCCTTAGCTTTAGGAGTTTTATCTGTCTCTTCCACTTCCTTCATCTTTCTCTTCTTCGCAACCTTCTTAGAGGGTTTAGCCTTTTCCACATTTTATAGATTGGCTTCTGCCTCTTCCACTGGAAGATCATAAAAATCTTTTGTATCCTTGGAATAATCCATATTCATTCTTTTCAGAGTTTCATCACTGACAAGCATAAGTATGCAATTCTGTGACTTGGATTTGCAAGAAATCTTAAATGAATCATGACACCGAACTATCATATTTTAAAGTAAGGTAGGAAAAATGATAATTGGGGCTCTAATATTCCCCTTCGTGATGTTCTTGATTGTAACAAGTACATGCCTCATTAAAAAAATTTCCTTACATTTACCAGTAGGTCTAAGGAATATATGTCACTTTTCCTGAGGGTATCTTTGTCGCCTTTTCTCATTACTATGAAACTGTGTATCTATATCTAAAGGATCCGATTGTTAGAATATAGTTGAGAAATTTTGGCTATCTTGACATCATCAAGTCCAAAACATTGTAAGGCCTTTAACATAACAAAACTACCTAGAACATCCAAGAGTTTGTGTGAAAAAAAACTCAGCTACCCCTTCATATGACAGCCGCACCAAGCTTGCAGCCTTGGTGTAAGTAAGTTTCTAGGTCTTCCCAAAAGAGTTAAAGGAAAATTTTTCCCTTACCTCTTCCTCTAAGAACCAAAATGATTCATAGAACTCTATGAGAAATTTTGGATACACCAGGTCTTGATCACCTATCTTAGATATGCATCCATCTTTCCATCTGTTTAACTTGATATCTTAGAGGTGATATAATCATACTTGAAAAATTTCGTATGGACCATCCTTTCCATGTATACTTTCCATTCTGAGATTGGCTTCATGGTAGACATTTCTTAAAAACTGGCTTCTACAGACATTCAGATTTGAGGAATTCTAAGAGATTTAGAACGGGCTTTAAGAACTAAGTCAGAGCTTCGAGACACAAGATCTTGGAAATTGATGTGGGACAGCATTAGAGACCCCGTTTATATAGGCTATGGTGGTGACCTTTCAGCTTCCAAAAACAATATGATGTTTGAAAAACTCTCTGATCTAATCTAACGGTTGAAAACATGCCCCCAAGGAAATCTTGAACCCGATCTTTTGTGGTTTTAAGAAAAACATTCAGATTTGAGAGGAAATGAATCTGGGAAATTTTAAATGAAAAATAAACTACAAGAAACTAAAAACGATTCTGAAAACTTAAGGAAGTCATGCATTTCATATTGTCTAGGATGTTTATTCGTAATAAGTCATATTCTTCTTGAAAAAAAAGTGACTACGAAAAACACACTACGAAAAACATACTACGAAAGTCATACTACAAAAGACATAAGATCAAAAAATATTTTTTTTCATAAACATTGAGTACCAAAACACGATTACAAAAATTATGAGTACAAAAATTCCCATTACGAAAATTATTATTATGAAAATTTCCAGTACGAAAATTTCCATTAAAAAAAATTCCAGTATGAAAATTTCCATTACGAAAACTTCTTTTACGAATATTTCAATTATGAAAATTTTCAGTATGAAAATTTCCCTTACAAAAATTTCAGATCTGAATAATTCCATTACGAAAGCTTCAGTTCTAAAATTATCATTAAAAAACATCAAAAACCAACTACAAAAACATTATTATGAAAACTTTTAAAATCTTTATATCATAAAATATAAAAACATCATTTCGAAAAATATGAAAACATCATTATGAAATATATTGAAATAATTATAAGAAGATGTACTCCCCCTATGAAAAGGAGTTTGTTACTATAAAGAAAATGGTTTAACAAAAATTTAAACAAGTATGATTACCTTACTGTTATCATTCCTAACATTTTTTTAATGTATTCAAAATCTACCAAAGGGTAATGATTTTGTGAAAATATCAGCAAGTGGATCTTGTGCTCTGATAAATTGTAGAATGATATCTCTTTTTAGAGTGTGATCCCTAAGAATGTGATGACTAATATCTATGTGTTTTGCACGAGAGTGATGTGCAAGGTTTTTACTAAGGGAAATGGAACTTGTGTTATCATACATAATTTGATTCTTAGTGAAACTCAAGCAATAATATATGATTGTGTGTTGCATCCACAACACTTGAGCACAAAAACATCCAGCTGCTACATATGCAGCTTTAGCAGTAGAGAGTGATACAGAATGTTGCTTCTTACAAGGCCAAGAAACTAATAGAACTCCTAAGAAATGAAAAGTTACGGATGTACTATTTCTATCCATTATACATCCACCAAAGTCATCATTCGAAAAGAAATTTAAAACAAAATCATTTCCAGAAGTATAAAATAGTCCTAAATCCATGGTTCCCTTTAAGTACCAATTTTTTTTTACTAACTTTAAATGAGATTCCTTAGGATTGGATTGATATCCTGCACATAAGAATACTAAAAACATCATGTTTGGTCGACTAGCAGTCTTGTAAATTAGACTTCCTATCATACCTCTAAAATATGTTTGATCTACTGGTTTTCGAGCTTCATCAAGATCAAGTGTGTTCGAGGTGCCAATAGGTGTACTTATACTATTAGTGAATTCATGTCCATAATTTTTAATAAGGTATTTAATATAATTATCTTGGGATATGTTGATTCCTTCTACATTTTGAGAAATTTTATAATCAAGGAAAAATGGTAACTCACCCATCATACTCATTTCAAACACAAATTTCATTATATTCGTAAAAGAATCGGTTAAAGATTGCAGAGTTAGACTAAATATAATTTCATCAACATAAATTTGAACAATCAAAACATTTTTCTTATCTTTCTTTATAAAAAGGGTTGGATCTGCATTTCTCTTAACATATTAATTTTGAAGAAAAAATCCTGTAATTCTATCATACTAAGCTCGAGGGTCTTTATGAAGGCCATACAAAGCTTTGGTAAGTCTAAAAATATGATTAGGATGTTTAGTATCTTCAAATCCAGGAGGTTGTTCAACAAAAACATCCTCTTGAACATAACCATTAAGGAAGGCACATTTTACATCCATTTGAAAAATTATGAAATTGAAGAATTCTGGAAAGGAAAGTAAAATACAAATAGATTCAAGTCTAGATATTGGAGAAAAAGATTATTCATAGTTAATTACTTCTTTTTGATTATAGCCTTTAGAAACCAATCTATATTTATTTCTTATAATGATTCCATTTTCATCACACTTATTTCTAAAGACCCATTTTACTCCAATAACAAAATTTTACTTAGGTATTTCAACCATGGTCCATACTTTTTTCCTTTCGAATTAATTTAGTTCATATTGAATGGATTGAATCCTATCATCATCACCTAAAGCTTCATCAGTGATTTTTGGTTCTAATTATGAAAAGGAATACTAGATGATCTACTTCATTTCATATGGAACATCTGGTCCTTACAAGTTGATTTACATCACCAATGATAATATCATTGATATGATTCGTAAGAAATGACTACTTTGGGTTTTGAAAAACTTTTTCATCCACATATGGTAGGAATTCTTCTAGGTTAAATGTTTCAGAAGTATCTTGTTGAACATTTTCCTTATCAGAAGATTTTCTATCAAAGGTTGATAATAAGTTTTTGAAAACACATATGAAGATATAGGTTGGGGTTGTTTAAATATAAAAGGATAATTTTCATCAAATTTTACATGTACTGTCTCTTCAATAGTACACGTGTTTTGTTAAAAACTCGATAATCTTTAGATGTTCTGGAGTAGCATAAAAAAATTCCTTCATCAAATGTTTGTGCAAATTTTTGTATTTATCTTTAGTATTCAGAATGAATACCTTGCATCAAAAAACCTTAATGTAGGAAATTCTAGGTTTTGTACCATTCCATAACTCATAATGAGTTTTATTAAGAAATGTTATAATTAATACTTGATATATAGTGTAACAAGCTATAATTATAGCTTCATCCCCAAAATGTTTAGCTATAGAATACTCACTCAACATGGTTCTAGTTGTCTCTTGATGAATTTTATTTCATCTTTCATCAACACCATTATGTTTATGTGTTCTAGGTGTTGAGAAGTTGTGAGTAATACATTTTCTACTACAAAAAGTTTCAAAATCAGAATTTTGAAATTCTACTCCATGATCAATATGAATAGTTTTCAATGGAAGTCTTTTCTCATTTTTAACTTTAGCTCTAATACTTTTGAAATAAGAAAATGATTTATATTTCTTTTCTAGAAAATAGGCCCACGTAAATATAGTGTAATCATCAACCAAAACAAACACATAATATTTTCCCCCAATGCTTCCAGTTTGTGTAGGACCAAAAATATCCATATGCACTAGATGTAATGCATCAGTGGTTGAGACTTCACTGTCTGATTTAAAACATGATTTGTTTTGCGTTCCATATTGACAAGGTTCATATACTATTGAAGAATCAAATCCATGATCTGGTATATCCTTAACTAATTTTTTCATAGAATGTTTATATAAGTTATTAAGGTTAAAATGTCCTAAATTTATATGCCATAACCAAAAATGATCTTCCATTTCACTATGTAAAGTTATGCCTTGGATCCTATGGTCATCTATGTTTATTGTGTAAACATTCTGTTGCCTCTGGGCAGAAAGAATAAACTCTTTCTTGAAATTGTATACTAGGCACTTATCATTCCTAAAATTCACATGGTAGCCTTCATCACATAATTGACTTATGCTGATGAGGATGTTCTTAAGACTCTTAACAAACAAAACATTTGAAATCAATGTTTTTTCAATAAGAACGATGTTACTTATACCAATAATTTCTCCCTGAGCATTATCTCTGAATGTTACTCTTCCTCCTTTCGTTTTGATAATCTTTTCAAAATAGTCTTTTTTACCAGTCATATGTCGGGAACATCAAATATCCATGTACAATTTATTGTTGTTGGTACTTTCCCTATTTTCTTGAATATAAGAAAATGTTAGTTTTTTTTAATCCAAACATGCTTGGATCCGAAAATCTCAGAAAGTAAAATTTTGGGTACCCACATCTTCTTAAAAAAGTAATCCATATGAAATCCTAAGGATTGGGTTTTGTTTAGGGAACAATTCATTGCCCAGTGACCACCACATTGAAACTTATTTCAGAATGGGGAACATTGAGGAACAAATTGGTAGTTGCTAAAATCAGTTTAGAAATTGTGTAACCAAAACTAGAAATATTCGTTCGAGGTCATATTTGTGAATACATTTTGTCAAAATTTTCCTTACCTAGGGTAATGCTCAACAAACACTTCCTGAAGAAAAATATTTCAGATTTTAGTTTTATTACTATGTTCTTGTATTAAAAAACAGTTGAAATTGAATGAGAGCTAGGCTAGAATGCATTTTTCATAGAAATTATGTTTTATATATCTTTAGAATGCATATTCTTATCAGAACATACTTCCTCAAGATTTTTTTAAATACTTTGAAAATCCACATTTTTCTTATCATGATCTTTAGAATGATATGATATTTACTTAGTAAGAATAATATTCTTAGAATTTTCCTTATTGAGTTTTTTCATGAGTTTTGAATTCTCATTTTCATGGAGTTTGGAAAACCTATAAAACTTATCATAGTTAGGTAATGTATTATCTTCATCAGAAGAAGATTCTTCATCCAAAGAGTTATAATATTTACTATCATAATAATTCAATGAAATATTGGTCAATGATTTAGCATTGTGTACCTTAGCCATCAAGTAATGATTTTCAATAGGTAGCCTGGATATAAGAACAAGATTCTTTTGTCCAGAAGACTCATAATCTGAAGATTTATCTGAAGAGTCTCCACCACTAGAACTCCCTGTTTCAATGGCTTTCAACACATTATTAGATTTGAACATGTAATACCTCTTTCTATTTGTCTCAGAATTCCTTTCCTTTTTTTATTTTCTTTTGAGCATAGGGAAATCAGGTCTTATGTGTCCAGCTCTCTTGCATTCATAGTATTTAACTTCAGAATATTTATTGTTTTTCATTTCTTTCTTCTTAAATTTAGATTGAAAGTTCATATGTCCAGATATCTTGTTCATCATTTGAGCTGGATTTTCTAATTCATTTTTTGAGGAATCACTTCCAAATTATTAGGAATGGATAACCACTTTCTTAGATCTGGATCTAGTAACTCTCTCAGGAGTCTTGGATTTCATATGGTTGGAAGTAGTAGTAAAAGTTACACTGCCATTTCCATTCTTCTTCTTCACAATATCAACATATCTCTTCATTCTAGTTTCATGCCAAATAAGAGTTCCAAATAGCTCATCAAGGGTAATCTGAGTAACCTTTATATTCTCATCAATTACAGTTCTTTTAGATTCCCACTAATTTGACATGATGTCAATAATCATTTCAACAATGGATTCATCATCTAAACTTTTTTCACCCATTGATTGTAAACTATTAACTATATTCATGAATCTCTATTTCACTTTGCATATGGGCTCACCGTAAGGAAAACTAAAACCATGATATTCATCTATGAGCATGGATTTTCAGGTATCAATTACTTTAGAAGTTCCAAAGTGAGTAACTTATAGTTTCTTCCATATATAATTTGCTGCTTCACATATAAGAAATTTTTCTATATATATTTATAGTCATTGAACAAAGTAATCTATTGGATACATTATAGTTCAGTTGGAAATCATGCTTTCCATGGTTTGTAAAGTCACTTACATCTTTATCAAGGATCTTCTATCCACTGGTAAGCATAAAAAAATTTTCAACCCACTGTTGATAATTAAAGTCTTTAAATGATCTCTCCAATATTCGTAATCATAACAATAAAAAATTTGTGGTCTGGTTGGTTTAAGATTTTCTATGGAACTAACATTGATTCCCTCCATATTTAATAAATGTCCTTCCACAAATCATGTAAGTAGAAAAGTTTTGTAAACCTGGAAAATTTTCAAGGTAAGAAAATATATAATAAATGTATCACTACGAAAAAGTGAATCTCATCTATGAGTCCGAAAAATAGATTCTGAAAATATGAATATGAATCCGGAAGTGTGAATCCAAAAATCCAATTATGATAATTCTCTTCTGAATCTTATCATGTGATTAATTTAGATTGAACCAAATCCTCTGATACCAATTGTTAAGATGGTATGTGACTAAGTATGATATACTCTATAATACCAAACGTGGGATCGAAATAATAATGAGATTCTCATATACAAGAGGGGGGTTATTTGTATCTTTTAAAAATTCCCTTAGGAAATTTTTAGGATGGTTATGTTTAACAAAGGTAAAAAAGATAATTCACAAGACCTCTATAAGTTCTAATGACTTTTTTATTACGGAAAAGTGATTCAGAAAATGGAACTTAACAAAAGTTACAAAGATTAAAATTATACCTTAAAGAGTATGGAATCTAACTATATCAGAGTACAAGGATGAGGAATTATAAGAAAGTATACTTTCATCAACAATACAAAATGTAGCAAAAAGACTTGTAACAAAACAAGTGACAAGTATAAACTATTTTATCCCAAAGAGGAGGGTATCCAACAATCTTGGATAAAGGTCCCTTGATTTATACTTTTAAGAAAGTCTGTCTTACCCACACAAGGGTAAGACCTCGATACAAAGATCAGAGTCTGTATTGCTATCCCCACAAGCCCTAAACTATCAGGTAGTTGGAACATCTATCTTCCTCAACAAGGAATCCCTCAAAATCAAGGTGTTGGAACTTCTGTCTTCCTATCCCCGGAATCCCATGATTGTACATAACAACAATCAGAGTCGCACAAAGCAAATCTGCACAAGGCAAAGTTTGAACAAGTTGTTCAAAATTTCTGCATGAATAGCGTGAGTTGATAAGAGCCTATCACTCTATAAATCACATCAAGATGTTCTGAGCATCAAAATTCCAATAGTTGTGAGCATGTTCAAATGAGCTCTTATTTATAGGTTAAGCTCCAACGGTCAGCTCCCTCATCCAATGGTCATATTCATCCTTAAATTTCGGAGGGACCTGTACCCGAGTCACTCAAACAATGGTTAGTCAATAACTGAAAGCATGACATCGTTTTTAATAGAACAAGTGTAAGCATAACTAAACTGATATTCGGAATGGAGTATAAAATGACAGTTAGGAATGTAAAAGGTTAATTTTTGGAATGGAAGTAAAAATAAATTCAGAGTCTATAAACTTAAGAATATTCGGATTCTATTTTGTACGAATTCGGAACCTGAATTCTGTAGAAATCCGGAGTCTGAATTTCAAAGATATTCAGAGTCTGATTTCACTAGAATTCGGATCTAGAACATACAATGTTTGGAGTCTATGTTCATGGGAATTCAGAGTCGGACCTCATCAGAGTTCGGAGTCTGAATTCAAAGAACTCGAAGTTAGAACATAGATAAGTTCATAATCAAAATTTGGAGTGAAACTTTAGGAGAGTTCGTATCCAAAATTCAGAGTGGAACTTCATGAGAGTTCGTTTCCAGAATTCAGAGTGGAACTTCATGAGAGATTGTATCGAGAATTTGGAGTTGATCTTCATTAGAGTTCGTATCCAGAATTCGGAGTTTAACTTCATTTGAGTTCGTGTCCAGAATCCGGATCCTAAAATATAATTCTTCATGTCTAAGTATTATACCATTTTGATGTTTTATATATGAATCTGATTTTTACACTTAAGAAAAATATTGATATGAACAATGAAAATAGGGTAGTGGTAAATGTTCTTTGGTATGGAAATTTTCCTTATGGAAGTAAAACATAGGTAAAATGAAATTTTCCTTAAGAAAAGGTGTTTTTTATTTTCAAAACAAGAGGAATTATCAAGTCATAAAGAATCCTTGATGACTTATCAATTTCCCCTATATGTGGAGGAATGGAAATGTCATAAGGAAAACCTTATTGACTCAACAAATATTTTATCACAGAAACTCTATGCCAAGAACACTTAATTTACAAGGTTCATGGATAGTACACTATATCCCTCAGATCACTTCTGCTGACTCCCCCATGATCCATGTGTTAGTAAAATCATCACTGAATTTAATTACATAATGTTCGCTTTAATGGTTTAGCATTAATTAATGCATCCTCAACTGAAAATGTATGATCTGTTGATGTCTTATAATTACACACAGATATAATTCATCTCCCCGTAAACATATATGTTATGAAGAATAATTTCTCAAACAGATTTGTCCAATTTTCAGCATCCTTGGGTGTTCGGTGTACCAAAATTGTTTCTGTGTACAACAACTATTTTTGTGTACTATCCATCTCCTATGTGTGCCATCAAGCTCCTCCGCGCACTGAACTACTCTGCATTCTGCTATACTCTGTGTATTTTTTCACACATCCACAAACTGTCTGGATCCATATAATGCCTTGCTCCTCCACATACTATGAGAGCATCCATCACGAACCACACACTCTTCTACGGTCTATTTTTCTTACAAAAATGAGTCTCTCTGCGTACCATCTTCTCCTTTGTGAACCACATTGAAACATCTATAGATTTCTCCCTAAAATGTTAATCTCTATTATCTTATCTTAACAAATGGGATTAGGGTTCCTCAAATATTCATGTAACTCTGCGAATTTATCTAAACTGATTTACCCAATCTTTCAATGTGGGACATTCTTAAGTCCATCTGCATACGGTTAGCCTCCACTGTGTACCACTCTTGTTTCTCAAACTGTAGTAATCCCTCTAACCTTCATCATTCTGTGTACTGCATATAAGGCCCCAGCCTTAAACCTTACTTAATCCTGAGTTATTACAAGATTACACATTGAGGATATTTTTCGGTTTAGAGTTTTAGATAATTAGATCATAAACATTCATTTCATTCCACATTTAAACAAAGTGGTTACATAAAAGATAGTATTCATTTTCTCCCATCAACATAAGCATATTTTAAATAAAAGATGGATTCTATCTTGACACTTCCTTGAAACTATCATCATATCATGTACCATTCCCTTGACCTATGAAAAACATTTCAAAAACTTGGGATGAGTATAAAAAGCTCAGTAATGGATATAAAAATATATGGAAAGGAAACATGAGTACATGTACATATAAGAATCAATGAAATCATACTTTACTCATAAAACATAAGCACTTTTACATTCATCATCAAATCATGAATAAATCATAGAAATCATAAGACATAAAGGTAACTTGAGGCATTCATAACATTCTTACATAGGGATTAACCCTCTTGGTTACGTTTGGAATACCCATCATAGTATATTCCCTAAATCTCTTCGGAGAAACCCTAATGTTTCACTCCTTCGCATTACCCAATGCATTGGAGAGCTATATCGGGCTCACCCGCCCTTAGTTTATCACGGAACCACCCGTCTTCATAATAATTCCCAAGAACCACAACATAATCATATCACATGAAACATGCATAAAGGAAACATAACATTTACACCTTTCAATCACAAGATATCAATACAACACATTGATATAAAAACATTATGAAAACAATTTTCAATAACAATATAAATGAAAAGTAAAAAATGGTATTTATTTTTCTTTTAAAAAGTAGGTATGGCTTGTAGAGGAAGCTGAAACTCAAATAATGGTCACGGCGGCGGAGAAGTCGTTGTAGTCGCATAAGTACGACAAAAACATTCCCTTTTATAGTTTAGTAAAATGCTTCGTATAAAAAATATTCCTTTTGGATAAATGTAAAAGTCAAAGGGGTTTATACACCGTATAAAATAAGGTTGTGTATAAAACAAAATATGCCTCAATTAAAGAATATTGAGATGAAGTCCCATAAAATGATGGTATCCTTGGATTAAGGATAAAACAATTACATAATTATGTGGGACAAATGAATACACGAAATAAAAGTGGATATTAAGTGTAAATAAATCAGAGGTTATTCACACATATTCATATAATGACATATTCAAGGAGTACAAGTTTATCCCAGTGAATCAAAATTGGGTTAAGAAGTTCCCTTGAAAAAATTTGACAGCCTAACGGAATCACTACAAAATTCAGAAAAATAGTTGATGAGAGATAAAAAGGGTATCTCATCACATGGACATAAAATTTAAATCAATAAGGATATAGAAGAACATAATCAAACATAATATTATGTGAATTAAAAGACATAACAAAAGATGTCTTTTAAGAAGAGGAGGGTGAAAGGTTCCCTTACCGACATGGGTATCTTTCAAAACATACACCCCGTTAAAGAGGGACAATACAACATTGATGTAAATAATCATAAATGAAAGTATATTACACAATGAGTAAAATAATTGTCAGTACATACACCACTCAAAGTAAATTGTGGAAAATGTTTCATAAATCAAATGGGAATAAAAGTGCGATGAAAAATCCATTACGAAAACTCCGCAGCCAAACGACGCCACTTAAATCATACAAAAATGGATTAATGAGATCAAATAGGGTCTCTCATCGTATTACAATAAAATGTACAAAAACATTAATATAAAATAACATCCTCCATCATAACAAATAGGAGCTTAAAAGATGTGACATAAAGGAGAGTACTTCAAAAGATAGAGAGAGGTTAGATCTCTTACAAAAATTCGGCAGCCTAAAGGCGCCACTCAAAACTTCCAAAATGGATTGATGATAGAGAATAGGGTCTCTCATAATATGAACATAAAAATTACAGTAACATTAATATAAAATAATATCCCAATAACAAGAAATATGATATTTAAAAGGAATGACATAAAAGAGTGTACTTAAAAAGAAAGAGAGGAGTAGGATCCCTTACCTCAAGTCCAACTTGCCTTGTTTGTTTCTTTATATTCCTGAATAATAAACATTGGTCCGTTTATAATTGCTTATGGACCCCCTATAAAGATTATTATTCAGTTCATATCACATATTTTAATTTTATAATAATATGTTAATAATATGAGTTCATATCAGACGTTTTTGTCGATGTTTGGTACATGAGTCAAAAATTGAACTTGTTGGAAAATAATTTTCAATGTAGTTATAGGTACATCATATCCAGAATAGTATTAATGTTTTAAATAACATATATATCCAGTATATATTCATTTTATACTATTACATAGCATTTGGAGATAAAAATTAAAGCACCGTTCATGGAGACAGTAGGCCGTACGTACGCATGAACGCTACTTTCATTTTTTTGTCATATTAATGTAATTAATACAAAATGATATATATATATATATGTTATAATTCCAGAATGATATCCATAATTTAGATGTAATATATTACATATATATCCATTATATATATGTACTTATAATAGTACATAACATTTTGAGATAAGAAATGAAATGTACCGTTCATGGAGACGTTAAGCCGTACGTACGCATGAACGTTACTTCCATTTCTATTTCATATTTAATGGAATTAAAATATAATGATACAGAATAGTGTTTTAATTTCAGTATGGTATCATATATAATATAATTAAATATATCCTTTATATGTACCACATATGGTATTAACGAATCAAATCACTTTGAGGCGCCGGTAGTCCGCACTTCCTTAAATGAAGAAATCGCATTTACCCGTAATGGAAACCATAAAGGTATGACACAAATGAAAAATACATAAGCTTAAGTAAAACATAAACATATTATATATCATATATAAATATAGTGTCATCTTAATGTCCACCTTTGAAGGTGTTAGAAGAATGTTGAACAATCATCGTTTCGTGAGGTAGAAATTCGCCATCCACAGAAACAGTATGTTCTTTAACCATTAGATTTAGGTGTGTGTAAGTGTAGCTCGAATAATTCTTATAAAAATATCCTAGTATATTTAATATACTGTATTTTTTACAAAATAAATAAATAAAAAGTATTTAGGGGTTTATAGAAGCAAAATAAAACAAAAGGACACAAGTGAATACATTACCTTTAAATCGGGTAACTCCCTTTGGTTTGAGCTCAAAGACTTCCTTGGGAAGACTTCTTCCCAAATTGAGGCTTCAAGGAGTTATAGAGGGATGTGGAGAGACAAAGTGGGCATGTTTTGGCTGATCCAAAGGCTTTGTAAGTGTGGGTAAGGAGGTAGAGGTGGGGGCCTTTTATAAGAGGAGAGGAGGGGCACTCCTGGAAAGTAAAGTAATGTTACTTTATTTTAGAATTAGTTTTTGATTTTAATGGTACCAAATTTATTTTTTTCGAGGCTAAGGTGATATTTGTTAGAAATACACCCATACAATAGGTTTTGGACATGTGTAGGTCTTATATTTTACATTATCTTTCCATTTAATTTAAATCGTTAAATAATGAGTTCATCGCTGATTCATCATGATGTCATAAATAATTTAATTTATTTAATGTATAAAAAATATAAAAAAAATACTATGATGTAGGAAATATTTTTATCTTTCCAATTACTATTTATAGTCAAAAATATGAACTGTATAACCCCATGTAAAAATTGTTTTATTAAAACATCTCATGTTTGTGTCATTTTTACTTTAACATTAAATAAAAAGGTATTTATGTAATTTTCCAACCAAAGTGGATCCATGCGTTCCCCAAGTTGACCCATGGATTATATTAATCTGACATGACACATAAAATGAGGTTAGTACATGTGAATAGGTCATTTCATTTTATTAAAACATTATTCTTACCTTAAACTACACTAATTACCTCTAATCGCGATTAAAAACTTAATAAGTTACTATTCACCAAAAAATTATTCTAATCCCATTGAACCACATTTTACTTCTTATTGACAACCATGTATGTTTGATTTTTGAAATTAAAAGCACAAATATGGAAAAAATTCATTTAAACGGGAAAATCAGTTTTTATAAGTACCACTTAGTCGTTTCACTATTCATTAAAAATTGATGTTTTTCAGAAAATTACAAAAAATTCACCCTAAGCTATATTTGATATTCCGAATTCAAAAATGATGTCTAATTAAAAAATTAAAAAAAATAAGTTTCATTAATTAATTTAATAATTAATTCCCGCTGTCAAAACAAATAGCGTGTTTTTGTGAAACAAAATGTTTTAAAAGAATGACAATAGTTTAAGTCCGATTTCAAAGTGAAATTAATTCCAACGAACACTATTGGATTAAATGATAAAATATATTCTAATTTCAATTTAAAACCAATTCAAAAGATAATCCAATCATATAAATAAGTTAGATTAAAAATTGGTTTTGAATTAAAATACACATTTTTCACTATTCATTAAAAATTGAACTATTTCAAAAAAATACCAAAAATTTTCACAAAGTAAATTTTGATGTCCCAATTCTAAAGAAGAATTTTATTTTGTCAAATATAACACATAAAATTGTCAAAAAGTGGATTTAAAAGAGGTTCTCCATCAAAAGGCGTTTAATCGACCATTTAAAGAATATTGGAATGTTTACGCATAAAATTGGATTCATTCGCATTTTTAATCCTATAACATTTATTGTAAAGAGTAAAAATATTTTAAAAACATATATAATCATTTTTTAGTTCGTTCTATTCATTCCCGCCATTACAACGGATTTGCGTTAACTACCATTTAATATAATATTATTTTATTATTAGAGCGCAACGCAAGATTCCCAAGAAAATCATTGTTGCGTATTGGGTACGCCAACGTGCATAGCATCCCCTTTAAAGTAATATTAATATTTTATTCGAAAATATGGATAAATATGAAAATATAATATTATTTATTTACCTGGGGTGTTACATCCTTCCCCCCTTTTGGGAATTGCGTCCTTGCAATTTTTTAAAATTGGGCTTTGGAACATCATTGAAAATCCCACACCGGAACAAGAGTCAAGAAAACAATCACATTAAAATAACGACAGATAAGTAAAAAGGTCACCCGAGTTAACCCATACTAGGATTCCAAGTATGAAAATATGGACATGGAGAGAAAACAAAGGGTAATGTTCTGATGGAGAGTGATAGTAAACATGTCTAGAAGAAAGTTAACCATAAGAAAATCACAAACTTGTGATGGGTTAAACGGTATTCGATTCCCCAGTAGGAAAATTGAAAAGAAACCATTTTTGTTTTAAGTTACTCATCATTGAGGAATTTATTTTTGATCTTAAGGAAACATACTTACATGTCAAGGTGACTTTCAAATTTTACTAGATTTCATACAAAAACTCATACTTTCCCCAAAAGGCGAGTATTTAAGAAGACTTGTTCAGATTAAGAGTACTATAATCAACTTCTAGAGAATCAACTAATCCACAAAAGATAACTATATACATCCCATGTCTTTAGAATTTAACCAAAACCAAAACCAAAAAGGTTAGTACATGATCAGATAATCCAGAAAAGGATAAACCTTTATAAAAAGAATATCTATTATTAATCTCCAAAATTTGTCCAAAAAAAACCAAAGTTCAACAAAGACCATTCAATAAAAAAATTTCCATAAAATACTTCAAAGTAAACCAAACTAAGATTGAAACCCTAAATATTTGAAGGATTTAGTCACGTAGTCTTCCCATTTAAATCGTATCATTTATCTCCAAACAACATCAGTTGCTTCTAAAGTCTCGTATTGAAAAGTAATTAACCTAATCACATATCCTCCATGATAGGTTAACAAATTTCCATAGATAACCAAAAATTAGCTTACTCTTAATTCATAAAATCATCTAACTAAAATGAATTAGTCAAACTAACCTGGGACTTCACATAGTCCAGTGGTAGGCGATAAATACCAGTCGCACTTTGGTTGTGAGTTCGATTCCCGCAGCTATGTCTGGCACGACGGGTTGTCACACGGTCTTTGTGTTGTCCTTTTTCCAAAACTATATAATTCTTAAAAAATTCCCTAAAACGAGATAAAATCTTTAAAAAAAATTATCATAAAATATTTTAACCTCAAGTTTATCTCATGCCTTTCATTTTCCATCATAACATATAATAACCCATAATGACCTCAAAAGTAAGGATCATATAAACCCTAATGGTAACCATTATAACTATTACCCGATCTTCCACATCGATTGGTCATCTCGTACATGATGAACTAAAGAACATAACAAGGTTCAAGTGGATGATCATGACTCCTTGATAGTTGGTTTAGAACAACCACTAGTTTACTCATTGAATACCCCATTTCATCCAGTCTCTTAATCAGAGAACCGCCATAGTTTCATTCAAACCTATTGTCACTTTGGTGCCTGATAGATCCATCCATTCACTAAAAAAAATAAATTTCAGTGTGAGTATGTCATCAAAACCATCATGTACTAATGAGGAAGATAACCACTAAGATATACTTACTTATTCACATTATGTAAAACTAGGACTCTTTCTGAAATACTAACCATTATGGTAATGTCACTTATGCTTAGAGGATACCCTAACCTCTAAAGTTATCTAAACCGACCTCTGATACCAACTATACGGCGCCAGTCTTAAACCTTACATAATCTTGGGTTATTACAAGATTACACATTGAGGATCTTTTCAGGTTTAGAGTTTTAGAGAATTAGATCATAAACTTGCATTACATTCCACATTTAAACAAAGTGGTTACCTAAAAGATAGTATTCATTTCATCCCATCAACGAAAGAATATTTAAAATAAAACATGGATTCTTTCTTGACAATTCCTTGAAACTATCATCATATCATTTACCTTTCCCTTTACCTGTGAAAAACATTTCAAAAACTTGGGATGAGCATAAAAAGCTAAGTAAGGGATATAAAAATATATGGAAAGGAAACATGAGTACATGTACACACAAGAATCAATGAAATCATATTTTACACATAAAACATAAGAACATTAACATACCTCATCTAATCATGAATAAATCATAGAAATCATAATACATAAAGGTAACATGAGGCATTCATAGCATTCTTATGTAGGGAGTAACCCTCTTGGTTACGTTTGGAATACCCATCACTGTATATTACCTAAATCTCTTCGGAGAAACCCTAAAGTTTCACTCCTTCACGTTACCCAATGCATTAGAGAGCTATATCGGGCTCACCCGCCCTTAGTTTATCACTGAACCACCCGTCTTCATAATAATTCCCAAGAACCACAACATAATCGTATCACATAAAACATGCATAAAGGAAACATAACATTTCCATCTTTCAATCACAAGATATCAATACAACACATTGATATAAAAATATTATGAAAACAATTTTCAATACCAAAATAAAAGAAAAGTAAAACATGGTATTTATTTTTCTTTTAAAAAGAAGGTATGGCTTGTAGAGTAAGCCGGAACTCAATTAATGGTCACGGCGGCGGAGAAGTCGTTGTCGCCGCATACATACGACAAAAACATTCCCTTTTGTCGTTTAATAAAATGATTCATATAAAAAATATTCCTTTTGGATAAACATAAAAGTCAAAGGGGTTTATACACCATATAAAAGAAGGTTGCGTATATGAAAAATATGCCTCAGTGAAAATATATTGAGACGAAGTCCCATACAAAGATGGTATCCTTGGATTAAGGATAAATCAATTACATAATTATGCGTGACAAATGAATACATGAAATATAAGTGATTATTAAGTGTAAAAAAATCAGAGGTTATTCACACATATTCATAGAACAAAATATTCAAGGAGTACAAGTTTATCCCAAAGAATCATATTTGGGTTAAGAAGTTCCCTTGCAAAAATTTGACAGCCTAACAGCCTCACTACAAAATTCAGAAAATGAGTTGATGAGAGATAAAAAGGGTATCTCATCACATGGACATAAAATTTAAATCAATAATGATATATAAGAACATATCCCAACATAATAGTATGTGAATTAAAAGTCATAACAAAAAAAGTATTTTAAAAAGAGGAGGGTGAAAGGTTCCCTTACCGACATGGGTATCTTTCGAAACATACACCCCGTGAAAGAGGGACAATACAACATTGATGTAAATACTCATAAATGAAAGTATATTACACAATGAGTAAAATAATGGGCAGTACATACACCAATCAATGGAAATTGTGGCAAATGTAGCATAAATCTCATGGGAATAAAAGTGAGATGAAAAATCCCTTACGAAAACTCGGCAGTATAACGACGCCACTTAAAACATCCAAAAATGGATTGATGAGATCAAATAGGGTCTCTAATCGTATTAAAATAAACATTACAGCAAGAGGAATATAAAATTACATCCCCCCTCATCACAAAGAGAAGCTTAAAAGAAGTGACATAAAGGAGAGTACTTAAAAAGAAAGAGAGAGGTTAGATCTCATACGAAAATTCGGAAGCCTAATGGAGCCACTCAAAACATCCAAAATGGATTGATGAGAGAGAATAGGTTCTCTCATCATATGAACATAAAAATTACAGTAAGATTAATATAAAAGAATATCCCAATAACAAGAAATTTGAGCTTTAAAAGGAATGACATAAAAGAGTGTACTTAAAAAGAAATAGAGGAGTATGATCCCTTACCTCAAGTCCAACTTGTCTTCTTCATTTCATTATATTCCTGAATAATAAACCTTGGTCAATTTATAATTTCTTAAGTACCTCCTATAAAGATTATTATTCAGTTCATATCACATATTTTAATGTTATAATAATTGGTTAATAATATGAGTTCATATCAGACGTTTTTGTCGATGTTTGGTACATGATTTAAAAATTGAACTTGGTGGAAAATAATTTTCCAAGTAGTTATAGGTACATCATATCCAGAATAGTATTGATGTTTTAAATATCATATATATCCATAATATATTCATTTTATACTATTACATAGCATTTGGAGATAAAAATTAAAAGCACCGTTCATGGAGACGGTAGGTCGTACGTACGCATGAACGATACTTTCATTTTTGTGTCATATTAATGGAATTAAAACAAAATGAGATATATATATATGTTATAATTCCAGAATGATATCCATAATTTAGAAGTAATATATTACATATATATCCATTATATATATGTACATATAATAGTACATAACATTTTGAGATAAGAAATGAAATGTACCGTTCATGGAGACCGTAAGCCGCACGTACGCATGAACGCTACATCCATTTCTATTTCATATTTAATGGAATTAAAACATAATGATACATAATATTATTTTAATTCTAGTATGGTATCATATATTATATCATTAAATATATCCTTTATACATACCACATATGGTATTAACGAATCAAATCACTTTGAGGGGGCGGTAGTCCGCACTTCCTTAAATGAAGATATCACGTTTACCTATAATGGGAACCATAAAGGAATGACATAAATGAAAAATACAGAATCATAAGTAAAACATAAACATATTATATATCATATATAAATATAGTGTCATCTTAATGTCCACCTTTTAAGGTGTTATAAGAAAGTTGAACAATCATCGTTTCGTGAGGCAGAAATTTGTCATCCACAGAAACAGTATGTTCTTTAACCATTAGATGTAGGTGTGTGTAGGTGTATCTCGAATCCTTCTTAAAACAAAATCCTAGTATATTTAAGATACATTATTTTTTACAATATAAATGAATAAAAAGTGTTTAGGGGGTTGGAGATTCAAAATAAAACAAAAGGACACAAGTGAAGACATTACCTTAAAATCGGGTAACTCCCTTTGGTTTGAGCTCAAAGCCTTACATGGGAAGACTTCTGCCCAAAGTGAGGCTTCAAAGAGTTATATAGGGATGTGGATAGTAAAATGGGCAGGGTTTGGCCGAGCCAAACGGCTTATAACTGTGGTTAAGGAGGTAGAGGTGGGGGCCTTTTATAAGAGGAGAGGAGGGGCACTTTTGGAAAGTAAAGAAATGTTACATTATTTTAGAATGAGTTTCGGATTTTAATTGTCCCACATTGATGTGTTTTGAGTAAAAGGTGACAAGGGTTCGAAATCCACCCATAAAATATGTTTTGGACATGTGTAGGTCTTATATTTTACATTATCATTGCATTTTATTGAAATCGTTAAATAATGAGGTCATCGCTGCATCATCATGATGTCATAAATAATTTTATTTATTTGATGTCTAAAAATAAAAACAAATACTATGATTTAGGAATTCTTTTTATCTTTACAATTAATATTTACAGTCAAAAATCTGACTTTAATAACCCCATGTAAAAATTGTTTTAGTAAAACATTTCATGTTTGTGTCATTTTAACTTTAACATTAAATAAAAAGGTATTTATGTCATTTTCCAACCAAAGTGGCTCCATGGGGTCCCCATGTTGACCCATGGATTTTCTTGGTCGGCCATGACACATCCAATGAAGGTAGGACATTTTTAATGGTCATTTCATTTTATTAAAACATTATTCTTACCTTAAACTACACTAATTACCTCTAATCGCGATTAAAAACTTAAGAAGTTACTATTCACAAAAAAAATTATTCTAATCCCATTGAACCACATTTTACTTATTAATGACAATAATGTATGTTGGATTTTTGAAATTCAAAACACATAGATGGAAAAATTTCATTTAAACGGAAAAATCAGTTTTTATAAGTACCACTTAGTGGTTTCACTATTCATCAAAAATTGAAGTTTTTCAGAAAATTACTAAAACTTCACCCTAAGCTATATTTGATATTCTGAATTCAAAAATGATTTCTATTTTAAAAAACTAAAAACTTATATGTTGCATTAATTAATTTAATAATTAATTCCCGCTGTCAAAACAAATAGCGTGTTTTTATGAAACAAAATGTATCAAAAGATTGACACTGGTTTAAGTCTGATTTCAAAGTTAAATTAATTCCAACGAACACTATTGGATTAAATGGTAAATATATATTCTAATTTCACTTTAAAACCAATTCAAAATATAATCTAATCATATAAATAAATTATATTAAAAAGTAGTTTTGAATTAAAATACAACATTTTTCACTATTCATTAAAAATTGAACTTTTTCGGAAAAATGCCAAAAATTTACACAAAGTAAATTTTGATGTCCCGATTCTAAAGAAGAATTTTATTTTGTCAAATATAACACATAAAATTGTCAAAAAAGTGGATTTAAAAGAGGTTCTCCATCAAAAGGCAGTTAATCGACCTTTTAAATAATATTGGAATTTTTACGCATAAAATTGGATTCATTCGCATTTTTAATCATATAACATTTATTGTAAAGAGTAAAAATATTTGAAAAACATATATAATCAATTTTTTAGTTAGTTCGGTTCATTACCGCCATTACAACGGCTAGGCGTTAACTACCATTTAAAATAATATTATTTTATTATTAGAGTGCAACGCAAGATTCCCAAGAAACTCATTGTTGCGTATTGGGTACGCCATCATGCATAGCGTCCCCTTTAAAGTAATAATAATATTTTATTCTAAAGTATGGATAAATATGAAAATGTAATATTTTTTATTTACATGGGGTGTTACACTGCATATCTTCACCACTTACTATCGTTGTGACCGATTTTTTGATTCAAACTTTAGCATTTTGCGTACCACATTCCATTACCGCCCACCGTTGCTGCGAACAATTTTTTGATTCTACACACTACTCCGCCTACTATTCTAGCGGAGTTCACTGCGTACCGAGTGCCTCCACCACATACAGTACACCTTCACTGCATACCGTGCGACTCCATCATGTATCATGCACCTTCATCATGTACCGTGTGCCTTTACTGCATACCATTCTCTTTCACCAAATACTGTTTCTAAACTATGGATTTATGAGGCCCAAAAATATGGAAATCGTTGGGAAACTACACCACCTTCAATACTGATTTTAGCCTCAATCGCATGACCTAATTCCTTACAAACTCTCAAGTCATCCGTCTGCAGATTGACAAAAAAACACAAAAAAACTCTATTATTATCAACAACCAACCTTGTTTTCAACAATATTCCCCTTTCGGTTTGTTGGTAATCTCCAGATAAATTCACGGATGTACAAACCATGATTCAAACTATAATCTTCAAGAAAAAACTCAACTGTCACTCTAAGTCTACATGATCAATTCTTGGTGTTGAAAACAAGAGAGTGGACATGAATTGAGATATCATTTGTTTCATTTCTCCACCTTCATTGTTGTTGTTTGGATTTTTCCTGTATCCAAAAAACAACAGATCACATTCCATTGAATTTATCCATTCTCTCCCATTGGAAATAAACCTGAAGACTAGAAATGTAACACTATAGAGCTCAGACCATACTCCCCTTGGATTGTGTCTCCCCCATAAACCTACAAAACAACCACAATAAAATTAGCACAGTTAAAACAACTAGGGAGAGGGGAGTCTCGTAACCTCCTTAAGCACTAGGAGGTGGATAAACACCAAGGCTCAACCAATGATTCTCAAACACAACCGATAATATTATCTTGATCATCATATCAGCCACTTTCTCATTAGTTCCCACATATTCCATTTTGATCAGACCTTATACATCTTTTTTCCTTGATGAAGTGATATCTAATCTGAATATATTTCATACAATATTGATAAATAGTATTATTCATAATATCAATTGCACTTCTGTTATCATAGTAAATCACCATTGTTTGTTTCACCTTATCACCAATGTCACTCAGTTACTGCTTCATCCGGAGTAGCTGAGTGCATGCCTTGGTAGCAGATATATATTCATCTTAGGAAGTATTTTGTGAAGTACTTTACTTTTTCTTGATTAACCATACCACACATTTCATCCCAATATATAATGATCTACCACTAGTAGACATTATTTTTACTACACCTCCTTCCTAGACAGCATCAGAAAATGATGATTATTCACCATCTCTTCCTATAGAAAAATATAGCCCCTAATTTTGTGTACATTGAATTTATCTCTGGATACTTTTCACTACTGCTATATATTATTCCTTCAGATTACTCTGAAAGTGGGTTGCAAGGAAAGTTGAAAAGACAATATATGGTCATGTCACCATTAGGTATAGTAGGCTTCCAATGATTCTTCTATACAAGGTGGGATCTAAAGAAGTCCCTTCCTCATGCTTTCCGAAATTTGATCCAACTGTAATCAGTGTCTTCATTGGTTTGTAATCTTGCATATGTAAATTCTTCTATATATCTCATTCATAATATTCTTGAGAAATGAAGGTGTAATTCTTCTTCTAAAGTACCTACAACCCTAAAAAATTTTCAAGATCACCAATCATGGACATTTCAAATTCAGATTCCATGTGATTGGAAAATTCATCCACTGTCCATGTCTGATTTCACCAAAAATAATATCATACACATATACCAATATAATGATCATATCATATTGATAGGTTTTCACATAGTGATTGTAATCCCCTCCTCCCATTTTAAACCCAACCATTCACATATTAGAGTCCAAACAAGTGTACCATGCCCGTGGTGCTTGTTTCAGGACACAATGATCTTTCTTTAATTTTCAAACCATCAGTTCATCATTGCAAAGAAAGAACCCTATGAGTTGTAAAATGTTATTTTATTCTTCCAATAAACCTTTTATGGATGATTTCTTGACATCAATTTGATACACTATATATCCTTGTGGGATTTCTATGGAATAAAATTTCCTGATTGACTCCAGTATTTCTACAGGATAAAATGTATCCTCAATATCAACACCTTCAATTTTTGAATATCCCTTACATACCATGAGAGCCTTATTTCTGATAACATTTCCATGTTCATAAAATTTGTTATTGAATATCCACTTCGTACAAATGACATTATGATCTTCAAATACTTTAACAAGATACATAGTCTGATTTTTGTCATTCTGATCTAACTCTTCATCCGTTTCCATTACACATGACTCATCCTCTACAACCTCTTCAAATGAGGGTGGTTCCAGAACTGCAAAAAATGAATAATATGCATTATTCCTCATTATCATTGTTTGTGTTGGTGCATTCCAATCCCCGATAATGTTATATTGATCAATTTATTCTCTTTGATTTCTCCTTTTTGGTTCAACCAAATTATCTCCAACTATGACTTCATCTTTGGATTCTTATTCAGATTCAACATCATGATGTGAATCATATGAGTTTTTCAAACAATCCTCTACCTCTGTGTTAGAATTTATTCCATGTTCACATACTTCTTCATTCTCTATCACATTAGAATAAAACTTTATTGATTCATTCATGCTTTTCTCTTCAATGATCTTTATAGTACTGAATCCAAAATTATTCCCAAGGACTTATTGACACTCTTGTAGGTTTTTTTTCATTGATTATCCAAGAAGTATTCCTTCATTTATATTGTTTCTATACTTCCCTTGATTTTCTTATTTGTTTCATATAAAAAATTTGCTTAAAAAATATTTCAAAGAGGGTTTCCTTCCATTCCATAATTTGTATTGTGTCTTTGTCTCACCCATATATAGCCCTGTTCAATTTTGAATATTCAATGATGATTTTACTTCCTATTTCTAGTAATGTCAAGGAGTAAAACTCTCGATCACCATAGTTCTATCCATGTTATTTACCTGTTTATGCATATGCTCAACAAATCCATTTTTTTGTGGAGTTCTCACAATAGCCACAACATATTGAATCCTACGCTTCTATAGCTAATTTTAAAATTCAATGGATGAGTATTTCCCTCCATTGTCTAAATTTAGGACTTTGATATTCTGTCCAGTATAATTCTCGGCGATTCGATGATAGGTTTTCATGAAATCAAGCACTTGTCCCTTCGTGTGTATAACGATCACACATGGGATTATACTGTAATAATATTTGAAAAGAACAATGTCCCATTCTCCATGTGTTCCAGCAACATTTATTGGTCCCCATACATCTGTAAGGATGAGGTCAAGGAGACATGATGCACTCTTCTTCTTTGGCTGGTAGTAACTGCAGACCAGTTTCCATCGCATGCACGCATCAGAGGTATTTTCTCATTCTATCATTAGATTAGGGATATCCATGACTATTCGTAGCATAGATATATTTTCCTTGTCTTGCTAATTGATGTGCCTTAATCTTCAATTCCATAATTCATTTTCCTATTCAACTGTTAAGTATAAAATGTTCTCATTCATGCCATATTGATATACGTTTCCATATGTTTATAGTGTTTCATGAGCAAAATTCTAAAAGTTCCACTTATAGTAAAACCATTTTGAATGAATTTAACAATAAGACCCAAGTCACAAAGTTGATTCACACTAAGAAGATTGGGACGCAGACCTTCAACATGAAGGACTTTAGTTTTGTTTATCTCTCCATTAGTGAACTTAGTACATCAACTACATTTTATCTTTAAAGAACCATCATTACTGAACACCATTGTTCCATCGACCTTTTTCATAAAATTTATTAATATTCATATATTACACATCATGTGGGACAAACATCTTATATCATGATTTTAGGTGTTTTTGTTCTTTGTTTCTTTAAGGGCCACTTCTACAAAATTGTTCTATTCAATTTTCCACTCATCCTTTTTTGAAATAGTGGGCTGAGTGTAGGATGATAATGGCATTTCAATTCTCTTTTCCATGTACATAGGTTCTTCATATTCGACTTCTTCATCCAAAGTAGAAAACATGTTTGAAATATCAACATCACCCGGTTGATATGTATTTGATCATCTCTGAGTATTGAAATAATGTATCCTATCATACCATTGACTGCAATACAATGCTTTATTGACAATGTTAGAAAAGGGAAAAATATCTATATAAATTATTTCTTCTATAAGAAGTAGGATATGAATATGTTCTCTATTTCTGACCATCTAACTCTTCCCCATTCATATAGCTCTTTTCTTATTTGTAGTATGAAATGGTATGGCCCAGATAGCCACATAACTGACACTTCATTAAAGGAAATGTCTTCTCACTTCTATTTATCCTCATCCCTTATTACTTTGGAAAAAAGTTTGACTCCTTATCATTTCTTTAAAATTGAGGATAATCTTTAGTTGTCCTGTCAGTTTGATTTAAGGGATTATTTTTCCAAAAAATTGGTGGCATATAAACATTATCAACTTTTAATCATTACATTATTATGGTTCACATTATTTATAGCATTTGATGTTTCAGAATCACAACCAATTGCACTATTTCCCATGAATGCGGGACTTTGATCACTAAATATTTTTTCAAATCCATAAAAACCATATTTTTCTTTCTATAGAAGCTTAGCATATGAGAATCTTCCAAATTGTATTTTGTTCTTTTTTTCTTTTTAAATTTATTAACTTTAGAGTTTAATTCTCAGAAAAAAAACTTCTTCTTAGAGTACTTCAACAGTCTCAGACTTCTCTTCTAGTCTCGAGGTAAGTTCATTGATGACCTTTGATTGTACTTCAATTCTGAGTTTTAGTTCCACAACCTCATCTGTGGTTTTAAGGATAGATGATTTAAAATTGACTAGTTCTTCCAATCGATCAATTTTTTATTCTGTCTGATCAATATATTCTGATTATTATTCCACCATTACTTTCCACTTATTAGATCTCTTGCATTTAATCTCAATAATACCAACTGCATCCTTAAGTTGAAACATGGGATCTAAATTAGTAGTCAAATGATTATCTATAGATTTATTTATTAATGGTTTTGAATTTTCAATGGTTTCCATAATGGATGAATGGTTTCTAGTCTTAAATTATGGTTCATCTTCCTCAAAAAATTCATTATCTTCGTCTTCCTCCTCATAGAGAAAACTCTTCTTCTGTAATTTCAATACAAATTTGAAGGTTCCCTTTTTGGAATTTTTTTGAGTATCTTCCGTATTTTTAACTTCACAATATTCATCATCAAATTTTCTTGAGCACTGAGAGGAAATGTACCCAACTCATCCACAACGAAATCAAGTGAGAGGTAGCTTGCCTTCAAATTTCCCTACTCCCTTCGTGGGATTCTAATAAATGAGAGAGAGAGTTTCGTTCTCCTCATTATCTACATCAATGATATCTCTTGAAACATTTAGTTTTTCTATGGTTTTTAATTCCATTTCCTTGCTCACACGAGTCAGAGCTTATTTTGGTTTCATTATCATTTCATAACCTGATAGATTTCTCAAAAGATCATCCACCGAGAGTTTGGTGAGATTTCATTCCTCAAGGGATGACACCTTGGCATTGTAATGTGGTGTAAGTATTCTAAAAATATTATTCACTATGTCAATGTCTTTTATTTCTTCACCCAGACCTAATATTGATCCTACAACTTCAATAATTTGATTGAAAAAAGAGTATACATTCTCATCAGGGCTCATCTTTAGATTATAAAACCAATTGTGTAGTACTTGAAGTTTTTCATCTTCACTTTTCTACCCCCTTCATATATATTCATCAGTTTATCCCACATTTTCTTAGATGATGTGAAACTCATTTCCTTTAGATAAATTTGATCAAAAATGGATGTAGTGAGAGAATTTTGTGATTTGCAATAATCATCAATCCATTTCATGTTTGTATCTATCATTGACAGTCCAGTAGGAACAATGACTTTTATTCCCTACGCAGTAGGAAATAACACATCCATTAAAATAAAAATCATGTGAGATATCATCATATTTTTTCCATATTTGAAAATTACTTCCATCGAATATGAGAAGTCCCCTAATGTTGACTGGATTCTTCATGACAACAGAAGACAGATTCAACACTAGTATCCTCTACCCATTGATACCACTAGAAGGACCCCAGAACACCATGAGTGGGGAGTGGTGACTCAGGATGTAAAATTTTTCATTTAAACTGATGGACCATGATCCCACATTGGTAGAAACTTGTTAAACATGTCTGAAGACAATGTGATGAAATTAAACATTCACAAAAAATGTAATGAAAAAACAATTTTACTTGGTTCACCACTAAGGGCTACGTCCAAGGAGCATACGCTGATAGTGTGTTAGTCATACCAAAACCACTAATCTTCACAAGTTCTGGAATAAAATTTTTTATCACAGAAAAATTGTGCTAGGAACATGGCCTTTATAAGTTTCAGTGATAACACACTATTCGCCTCAAATCACATCTACTAACTCTACCTTGCTCACTGCACTAGAAGAATCTTCACTCAGTTTAACGACTAGATGGTCGATTCAATGGTTTAACATTAATTAATGCACCCTCAACTGCAAATGGATTCGCGGTTGATGTCCCAAAATCACGCATAGATGTCATTTATTTTCCCATACACTGATATGTTATGATGAATAATTTCACATACTAATTTGGCCAATTTTCAGGCATCCTTGGGTGTTCCGCGTACTTCTGTTGTTTCTGCATACCACAACTATTTTTGTGTACCATCTAGCTCCTCTGTGCACTATCCATCTCCTCTACATACCATACTAATCCATGTTCTGATATACTCGGTGTACTTCTTCACACCTCCTAGAATTGTTTTTCTCTACATACTGCCTTGCTCCACCACCTACCGGGAGAGCATTCTGCCCGAACCACACACTCTTCTACATGTTGTTTTCCTTACACGAAGGAGTCTCTCTGTGTACCGTCTTTTCCTATGCTAACCAATTCATATTTCTCTATATTTCTCCCTAAAATTTTAATCTCCAACATCCTCTCTTAAAATAGGAGTTTACTTCTCCTTAAGTAGGCACGTAACTCCACAAATTTTGCTAAACTGATTTACCCAAAATTTCTATGTGGGACAATTTTAAATCTATCTATGTACAGTATGGCTCCACCGTGTACTACTCCTATTTCATGAACCCCCGGAATCTCGAAAAACATCATCATTCAGTGTAATGTATCCCTTCATCGTGTAACGTCGCTGCAAACCATTTTTCATTGAAACCTTCTTCATTCTGTGTACCACATTCCTTTACAGGGTATCATTACGGAGAACTATTTTTTAGTTCTTCGCACTGCTCCACATAATAGTCTTACTGTATCCACCATGTACCACATGCATTCACCGCATACTACGCGCCTTCACTGAGTACTAAGATCCTTCACTGCGTACCTTGCTACATCACCATATACTATTACCAAACTCTAAATTTTTGAGGCAGAAAAATATGGAAAACACTAGGAAATTGTGCCACCTTCAATATTGCATTAGCCTCAATTGTATGACAACATTTCATGTAAAATTAGTACTCATATGTGTGCAGATTGACAACAAACACAAACCAAACTCCATTATTATAAAAAAACAACCTTGGTTCCTATAGAGTTTTATTTCACAGAACTTATGTTTTATAGATTTTTGTACCTATCTTTTCATGATCATAAAAAACATTTTTATTGTAAATTTTTTTTTGATTAAATGGTATTATATAATTTTGTTATAGTTCTTCGATGAATGGATAAATACCATTATCATATCTTGTTATAGATGTTAAATTTCTGATGATCAGTGGCTCTTTTTGATGATTTGAGGAGTAATTAGACTGGATCAGACCAACGATTTCTTTTTCTATGATGGATTCATGAAGGAGGCATGGGGAAGATGTAGATTTGGGTCGACAATGGTGCTTTACCAGAATATCTAAGCCAAGATTCATTTGAACTATGATGATAAGGAGTGTTCAGGTTCATTACCATGATTTCCATTTAAATTCATGGTTACGATGGTTCATGCAGACAACCAGTAATGAACCAATGGATTCTAGAAATTTTCTAATTACAAATCATGTAATCAAAATTTACATTCCATGTGGGACCCCCTGTACAACACTATGGTTTGTATTGACAGAAAAATATCAAACGTTGTGTAAATATTGTTATAGGTAATGTGGCCCATGTTGGTATCATGGAATGTATCTCAAAGGATACATGGGCATAATAAGACAAAATTACACTAATAAAACTATACTATATGGACATGATTAGGTTCACAAAATCATTACCACATATACATGGGTTGGAATAAGGGCATGACCAGTGTTACATGAGCATGATCTGGTGACATGTATAGGGTGTTGGGAAATCTATACATGCCTTGTACTTTACCTACACACCGTTTATTCATAAATTTATATTCTATGTGAAGAAGAACTACATGGGAAGGCTCGGGCTTGGATGGACACACTATGTACCCCCAATACACACTATGTACCCATTTTTTGGGTTTTTGGTTCCCTTTATTTCTTAAGTATGGACCTATATCGATTGATTTTATTCCTTAGTCCATTTCCTATAGGGTAAAATGTGGTATTATGTCCACATATTAGTATTGTGATCCCCTCTAGACGATGAGTCTTATGTAGGGTTTTTTGTGTCCATTTGTGATACTAAAACTTGATACACTATAAATTTTATACCTTATGTGGGGGTTTTGGAATCTTCATGATGTCCTTGAGCATGGTGTCAATCCTCTATCTAGTAGGATATATCCGTAATGTTATAGGTATCACTGTAATATGATCTCAAATGTAGCGGGATGATCCATAAATGGTTTGTGGATTCCCTAAATGATTCTAGATGTGATCCCTTATCTGAGTATTAGGGATTTCTAATACAAGATTTATTTCTTGAGTGGGGCCCAATTTATCATTATATCTTGAATGAGTGTATCCAGTGATGGAATGGATCATGGAGTAGATTATCCTAGAATGAGTATTTCTTTGAGAAAAATTATGTAGCTGGTATTTTGTGTGTGATCTCCTGAAGATATGATGTAGTTCATGAGTATATCTGGGTTTTCATTCTTTTATTCATTAATTGTTATATCATTTTTATGAGTTTTATATTAATTATTATTTATGTTTAGTGTTTCTTTGGGTGTCTTAATGGGAATTTTCAGGCTCACCTCTATATAGGATCTATCAACACATGTCATCTTATATGAAGATGAAATCTCATTTGATGGTGTCCTCAGAGGACATGGAGTGAGTTGATCATAGATTGAGCATGACAGACCATGTTTCTTTCATGGTGGTTTTCATTAATTGTAGTCATTTTCTTAGGAGGATGGTGGACCCCGTTGGGTGGATTCATGATTGATTTGTATGATTGGAGTTAGTTCCTTGTTGGGTCTGGAATCTATGTGATTGGTTTGGGTTAACCATGGAAAGTGTTTCGAGTTTATATTTCCATACAAGGACTCCAGTGTTCGAATAACTGTCAACATGTTCTTAAAATCTGTCTCTAATAATCTTATTTTTGACTCATTACATGTAGAAATTGGTTGTAGGGAAAAAATTGTTACATGTGTCATGTAATAATGGGTTTTTGTTTGCATATCCTTCACGATTCGTCTCTGCAGTTTTACTTTTTGACCACCGTACATCTTCTTTATTACAGGAATCTTCTACAAAGAAATCCAACCATGATTCCACTATGAGATAATGAGGATTATCCACTAAATGAAGAGGATTTATTATATGGGGTTATACTATAGATAGACCCTTCAGGTCGTTTATTGGCTAGAGTTCCACTCATTAGAGAGCATCTATCACTTGCAGTTCTAGTTGAGGATGAACGCAAGATGAGTTCATGAAATGAGTTCCAAGAGTAGTTATCTCCCATTTTTTAGGGATATTCTTCCCTCTATTTGTATTATAAATCATTAGAGGTATTCACTTGAGTTTTTTTGCCTTGTGAGGTTTCCTGTAGATGAGATGGTTGTCCTCATGGTGAGAATTATTTATGGATATGTTGGGTGATAGTGGAGTTTCGTGACTTAGTCACATAACAATACAACTCTCTCCTAGTAAGAGATCAATAATCTCTTTATTGAAGAGTTTTATCTAGACACATTGTGATCGGTGCTCATATAAGAGCATTGGAATATTCATTAGGAATGTTTGACTATGGTGGAGTATTTGACAATGTTTACTAATCCCTCGTGATACAACAATGATATAATGGGAGATCCATTTTTAAGACCATGGACCTATGATAAATTATTATGTTATATATTATAGATTCAATTATATCTATCTATATTCCCACAAATGTTGGAGTGGTTGAGTTGTCCTTGGTGGGGGGAGAGCTTCCAAGAAGAGCAGGTGCTGACAATGGGTGGTAGTTGTCGGAGCCCAAGAGATGATACCTCTATAGAGTCTATCCGAAATTATTTATAAGTATCCATTAATGTTATATGATTCATTTTATGATCCCAGAACATAGGAAGAATATCATATGGAAATCATGATGGCTCGAATTAATCGAGAGTGAGGATATGTTTCTCTTATGATAGTCATGTACATATTGAATGAGACTATTCTAAAAATCATACAGTTGATTCGAAAAAGGTTCATGGAACTTTTAGGTAGATATATAGGTAACAGAAGTGTTCTTTTCATGTTGGAAGACATGGAAGGTGGGATGATAGAGTAGTAAGAGGTGGTTTAAGGTTTAACCTATTACCACTACCACCCCTAGGTGGTCAATGAAAAGATGAAGGAGCGGGTGGACAGGGATGATTCCAACTACAAGCTATAAAATCCTATGTCCTTTAGAATATAAGGATTATACAATGTATCATCTATGATTAGTCAACCATAGATGCATAATTTTTTGAAATAGGTGTGATTTATTCCTTTTTATCTGCATTACAGGTTCTAGAATTTGACATTCCAGTTGAGCCTTTGGGTAAACCCTTTCATTTGGATACAGTGGTAGAAGGTGTCTCAGATATTTCAAACATATGATGATAGTACTATATGATGCATGGAGGTGAGATTTTTGTTTTAGATCTCATTGAAGTAGCAATGAGGCCATATTATGTATTCTTTGGTATGGACTATCTATCCATAGTTCTTTCACATATTGACTATATTAGGTAGAGGATGTGATTTTTCCACAATGATAAGATTAGGTTTTCATTTATGAGTGAAAAGGAAACCATAAAGCAGTGGGATAAGTTCAAGAATTGGAGAGTGAGTCTTAATACACATAAGTTGTATAGAATGACACTTGCATAAGTAAATGCTACAGGATACCAGTTCTCCACCATGGTGGTAGAGTATGAGGACGTATTCCCAAAAGATGTGCTATAATTACCTAGACCTCAATAGATTTAATTTGTAATTGAATTACAACCTAAAAACACTGATATCAATTCCATAATATTGAATTTACCCCACAGATCATATTGATTCATGGGTGTAGTTCGGAGGACATGGAGGAGAAGGGATTTGTTGGACCATATATTTCCCCACAGGTAGCCCAGTGTTGTTTTCCTATAATGAAAACATGATGATGATTTTAGGTGTGGATTACCAGAGCTTGGATCGGGTGATCATGTGGAATTAGAACCCACTAACAAGGATTTAATACTCCATTGATCAGTTTAGAGGGGCGTAATGGATTTATTAAGATTGAACTCAGATCAAGAAATCACCAGCTATGATTACAAAATGAGGATATACTAAAGAAGACATTAAGATATTTAAATGTTGACTATGAGAACTTGGTTATTCCCATTGGCATTAATAAATCCATTAAAGTGTTCATGAGACTCATGAACCGAATCATTCAATCTTTGAAATACCGGTTTGTGGTGGTCTTTATCGACAATAACCTAGTACACATAGTGATTGAAGAGGAGCACACAAGATACACGAGTCTTGTCTTGGAATCACATCAGGAGAAATAGATTTATTTAAATATAAACAAGAGTTCGTTTTGGGTTTTAGAGGCCCATTTCCTAGGAAACATCATATTAGCGGTATGAGTGGAAGTTGATCTAGTGAAGGTTGAGGTAGTGATCACATGGGATCCACCCAACTATGTTATAATGGAATATAGATTAATTTGGTTTGAAGGGAATTATCAAATGTTCTTACACAACCTATCTAGAGTGGAATAAACATTTAAAGGATTAAACTAAAAGGGTAAGCCATTCATGTTGGTGGAAAGGTGATCGGTTTTTTTTGGAATTGGAAAAGAGGTTGATGATCGATCGTATCTTGAGATTTTCAGAGAAGGGAGTTGAGCACATAGTGTTATATAATGAATTAGGGACCTATCTTGGTTGTGTTATAATTCAATGGATGATAGTGATTTCACATGGTTCAAATAAATTGAGAGCACCTGAGATGAGCTATGTGTCCTATGATCTATAGTTAGAAATGGTAGTCTTTCAATTGAATATGTGAAGATAATACCTAAGGGTAAAGTGGTTTATCATCTAATATGACCACATGATTCTCATGTATATCATATCTCAGAAGTATGTTAACTGAGATATAGGTGACGAGAGGAATTAATACAAGACTACGACTGCTAAATTCTCTATACTCTACGGAAGGGGAATGTGGGGGAATATTCTATCAGTATGAGATCTTGTTCTCAGTTATTTTCTAAGGTGTTGGAGTAGTTAGAGTCATTAATATTTTACTTAGTGGACAGGGATGGTGCTTCATATATTAAATTCATGATTTTCCGTATTTATTTTAAATCATTCCAGTGATGGAAAATGTGGATATACTGATAGTGAGTTCTTATTTACATATATATTTCCACTAGACATGATCTTGATAGATATTATGAATCTGGGGATCATGCTAAACTTTTCGGAGTATGGTTTATGGTAGTATATAAATTGTGAGAGGAGGTGATGTGGGAGATTCATACATCCCCTTTAGCGGTACATCTAGGTGTGTAAAATAAGTTTCAAGACCTTCGATGACATTTTTGGTGGCTCGGTATGAAGAGTTGTGTTACAGATTTTGTCTCTCAATTCCACACTTTTCAAAAAGTGAAGTCTACACACCATGACCCAATATGTTTGATTCAACCTGTTATAGTTCTAAAGTGTATGTGGGATGGGATATCCATTTACTTTAGGATGGTGTTACCATGTATATTTAGGTGATATGATTCCATCTATGTGATAATAGACAGAATCAACAAGTCAGTTCACTTCGTAGATATTCACGATTAGATATCAGTTGAGGGCTTCGGATTCTAGTATTCAGAAGAGATATTATGACTATATAGTGTTCAATCAATGATATTTTCTGACCATGATGATTACATCCCATATCTATTATAGAGGGGATTTCCAGAGGCCTTTAGGACTGAATTACATTTGATCATGATGTTTCACCCCCTACTAAAGACTAGAATGAGTATAGCATTTAAGATATTGGAGGAAATGGTCTTAAAGTACATGATATAAGATTTTAGGATTGGTATTGGCCATAGTTTAGAGTATCGCTTATCCTTGTAGAGTATTCATACAAAATATCTACCATTACTCCATTTGAGGCCTTTTATGGGTGACCCTAATGGTCACCCCTTCACTAGACTAATACATGCGAGTCACCAAGAATGAGCCTAGTTTTGGTGTGAGAAACTACCGAAAAGGTGATAATGATATAGGAGAGTATGAGGACAATAAAGATCCATTGGAATTCAAATGTGTACATACAAAGTACACATCTAGAGATCGAGGAGGGACACAATGTGTTCCTGAGGGTTCAACCTCCATGAGGATTATATATATTTGGTTGAGGGGTAATTTTATCTACGATATTAATTATCCCCTTCAAGATAATGAATAAATTTATCAAGGTGTCACAACTCATGGATTTTACACCGCAAGTGGATCGTGTACATGAATTCTTCCACAGGGCATAACTGAGGAGCCATGTGCATAATCCACCACATGATGTTGACCAGGAATAGCTAATCATCAAATCTGGGGATACCTTTGTTGAGTACCTAGTGGAGATCATGCATTGGCCAAATAAGAGCATTTGCAGGGATTAAATTCCCCTAGTGCATTTCTGGTGGCACTAAGAGAATATTCTAGAGATCACATAAGAGTAAGAGATTTAGATGTGATCCTTGTACCCTCATATTTTTTATTAGGTGTATCTATTTTTTGGACTAAATTCCTTAATATGAGGATAAATATATTTATTTTATTTTTTATGGGTTACTTTTGGATATTATTAACATTATTTTTATATATAAGAACTAATAAAGTGTTTAATTATAGGGTAATCTTCCGAAATATAATTTTTGGAATGTATTAAATATTATAATATCATGAACATATAGTTTTAATGTAAAGAGAAATAAATATCTAATGGGGTTCAGATTAGAAATCGAAGGTCACCATTGAGTTCATAATGTGGGTTTTACCTAGGTGCGACATAACCATTATTGGAATTGGGAATTTGTATAAAAGTATTCATGAGAACGGAATTAAAAAATAAATTAATATATTTATTTTATTGATTTTATTTATTTTATTTTTTTTAGTAACTGAACTCTTCTATATTATTTCTATCATGGAAGATTTATATGGTTATCCAAAAACCCTGAAATTTTGATAAGAATAACTAGAGAAAGAGGTAAATAGATCATGGAGAATAAATTTAGATCATGGATCATTATGCCATCATATATCATGCATATACCCAATGATGGAAATATAGAACCATTCTTCATCAACGATCGATCACGGTTGGATGTATGGTTTGTGAAAGCCAAATTTGTTTTTTTATCTTGTTTGAACACATATCAATTCCAGAAAAAAGATTTGATTCACACTTTAATAATATATTTAACTGATGGATTTATTTTATATTAGTTGATTTTTATCCTTATTCATTCTTCAAAACATTTGAAAAAATATAAAGGATGAACAAACAATGGTTGAGGTTTATTCTTCGCATTTATTGGTTTTTGGATTTCTCCACCATATATTATCATAATAATCTAATGAATTTTCTATTACCCACGAATCAATTATTACATGGTATTTGGTCGTTGAGGGGCCATTCAACATCATAATAGAGAAATATTGTCGGTATGGATGGTGATATAGATTTCATTTTATAGATCAATGATGACACTGGGTGATTCGAGGAGGAACATGACCATATTGACGATGGAATTTTGTTTCCACAATGGAAACATAATGACATCTCGGGGTTGTTGTAGATTTGGCTCAAAAAATTGTTTCTTGAGTAGATCTTATTCCAGATGGAAAAGAACTATGATGAAAAGTAGGGGACAGGTTCAGATCCATGTTTCATGGATGAAATCGTGGTGATTTCACCATGTTTGGATGACTGAGGAAGAATCAAAGGGTTCTAGAAATTTCTAGGTAATATTTAGTGTACATCATAATCACACACCATGTGGCCCCCCGTATGGTGCTAGGATTTCCATAATGATGAAGATATCAAACAATTTGTTACCATTTTCGCATTACATGTGACTCGTGTAGGTAGCTTGACCTGTAACTTTTTTGATACATGATCATTGGTAGGATATAATACACCAACATAACAACTGTATGTAGACCATGTCACTTGTTCATGGGAACAACCAGGTGTATATGGGTTGGTACATTAGAAAAAATAGCAGTACAAAGGCTTATCGAGGATGAACATTTTGTATTTCAAATGATCCCTTCAAACAGTGTACTATTCATACAAAATGTCTATTTTCATATTGAAAAGTATTGTATGGAATCACCACAAGGGAAAATCAAGCATTATCTAGACATGTTTTGTACCCAAAATAAATGTTGTGTATCCCATTTTATTGTGTTTTGGAACCGTAGTTTCTTTAGTATAAACTAGTATTGATTTATGGTTTTACATTGGTCCATTTCCCTATTATCATAGTGTGAATTACACCTAGATATTAGGAATGTGATCCCCTATGGAAGATGAGTACCAGATAGGGTTTTTTGGTGCTCTATGAGATATTGGAGTGTGATCCTCTGTAGTTTTTATACCCTTGGTGGTGTTTGTTTGATCATTGTGAACTCATTGAGGATGGTGCTGATCCTCAATCTAATAGTTCATATTTGCAGGGTTTTCAATATCACTTGTATATGGTCCCCTATGTAGTGGGTTGATCTAGATTGTGTTAGTAGAGTCCCCTATTAGATCTAGGTGTGATCCCCAATATTTGTATTAGGGTCTTATGAGACCAGTGAGATTTCATTAGTGGGTCCCAATTGAACATGACCTCTTAGAATAGTTTCTCTGTTGATGGAATGTCTCCTGGAATGTATTGTCCTGTAATGCTCATTTCATTGATTAGAATCCTATAAATGTCATTTTAGTAGTGACCTCCTAGAGTGTGTTGTCTTTACCGATTATATTTGGTTTCACATTTAATTATACATTGATTTTGTCACAACCTATCCCAACAGGGCTTGAGTCACGACATACCATGCCCGAATCCAATAGTCCAGGTGTTGGTGACCAGTGCCGAGTAGCATATCACACACATGGGAGGAATTAGCCTATGGTACCAGCACACACACACCCACATACACCTCCATAAAATAGTCTGGAGATAACTAAAAACTTAAAGGAAAACCATACATACATATAACCCACAATTAGAGTACAATGAAAGTACAAAAGTTAACCTATAGGGCCCCAAAAAAAGTATACTACAAAAGTTTCCAACCATATCAGATGGAGGGGATCAATATCAAAACCACCCACCTGAATGCTCCCCGACACAGCTCTGATAAACATTCTGTTCAGTCAAGCTCACTAAGCTTCGCCTGCTATAGGTCCTCCTGGGACTCCGTCTAAAGGAATGTGGTTTTTACAAGACACAAAACATGTGTGGGAAAATCCCATGCATGGGTGAGTATAAAAATACTCAGTAGGCACCCCAAAAACCTCAAAATTAAAATACAGAAACTGAAAGGCAACAATCAGCTCATCCCAGCCGTAGGGAACCCAAACGAGAGAGATACTATATATTGAGACCATCCTCGGCTAAACAAGACTAGTTAGCCTGGCTCAGGTGTATGCCCACACATATACCATGAACATCCAGATATAATCCTCTCAGGAATGAAGCCTTATGAGGTTCTAGCCTAATAACCGGTGACAAGTTCTACTCAATGATATAACGCTTACCAAAACTAAGAGAACAAAATCCACGAGTTCTATCATTCTATATGACACATGTTTGAGAGATACACTCTATCTGGCCTCAGACCACCATCCTATATGGCCCATATGAGAGAACGCGCTCATCATACATCATCACTAACAACACCAAGCTGAAAAAGTGGAAACACCAAACTCCTAGGATAGGGGATCACACATAGGGTATGCCAGGGGATACATGAACCCACCCCATTGACTCCAACATCCGTTGGGGGATACCAAAACACAATCTAATGGTCCATAGGACACATGACTCAGATAACAGATCATTACCCATGTAAAGGTTGTCATGATGAGGCCAGAAACCCAATATGGTATAACTTGCGATGTTTGGGATTGAACTGATGAAACCACAAACCCAACCAAAATCACACACTGAGTAGGGGATCACATTACCGATGATACCACAACCCTATGGAAAACCACACCCAATGTAGGGGGTCATATACCTGGTGATTCCACATCCTTGATAATACAACCCACTACATTGAGGGTCCTATTCACGCTGATACCACAAACCCAAGAGGGTTTTCTTGCTAGATATGGGTTCACCGCCAATGGATAAGCAGTCATAGCGATACCTAGAACCTGATCTTGGGACGTAAAGCTAGAGGATCCTTCTCTAGACTCACTATAGGGATACCACAACTCTATATGAAAATATTCAATCGAGGTGATCACAAATCTGAACTGGGTTTGTAATGCAACAAATATTCTCATTGGAACAAACCATGGGAGTTCACCCATCCGTTGCGAGTCTGAACATCACATACTGATAAAACCCACAACATCACCACACTGTATAGCTCTCAGGCCTAGACTGAGTCCACCATCGCGTTCTACATGAAAAAACATGCAGGATAGGCTATTTACTTACCCGAAATAGAAAACTAGTTAAAAATTCACTATTCAACAAAACAAGCACTTGTGGGGCCCACATAGTAACATCCCAACCCAGAAGCCACTAAACTAATGCTCTGAGCTAGTTCACCACAGGGCCTCAATAGAACCTCCTTGAATTCCAGGGGCTTCCGACTAGTAATGAGGGCCTTGGGTGTGGTAGTGAGAAGATTATGCCCTCATAAAAAAGTAAGAAAACAGTAGAAATAACTAAGTATCACACATAGTGGAATGTAAACCGAGCATGGAAGCAATATAAAACTGAAATAGAACAAGATGTAATAGTAAAATTATATAAAATCTAGAACTTATATGAGGTAAAATACATCACTGGTAACCCACTAGTCTGACCATATAGATAAAAGCACAAAAGAAACTGAAAGTAAAATTTCAGGGATCTACTACTAACTCAGAGCCAACCCACCTACTCGATCTCTAGACACTGTCAAACTAGACCGTATCGATTAGTATAACCACTCGAGAAGTTCCACTTGATATTGCAACACTGAGCCACATCCCTATCCACCATGAAACTCATGCTCAACCTGGAAAATTGACATAAGGTCTACACGTACACTGAGGTTCATGTGTAGGGGTGAAAAATAATCCCAATAGGGTACCCTGAAATGTAACCTATAACTATGATGCTAAAAGTGTATAAAAAATATGTGCTCAATAAAGTATAAAAAGAACAAAAGGAAGTAAAAACCAAACGTGAAACTACATTTAAACTCAGGGATTGAAATCCCTAAAAACTGGGTGAGTTCCACCATGGATGTTCGTATATATATATGTACACGTGTATAGTGCCATACCAATACACATATACATAAATATGAATATTCATGAGTATGTGAATCAAATAAAATGAAACCAAATTAGAAGTCGATCCTTGGTTCCATAAGCCCAGTCACCCAGACATCTTGTGAAAGGGAATTGATCTGGATGTCGTGCCACTCAATCCTTGTATCATTAAGTCAGTCTTTTGGTCTGTAATCCCATCAACATGTACTTTCTTCGGCCAATGATGGAAGTAATTCTCTGATAAAGATACATCACCAGAGGGGGATGCTAATCCTACACTTGGGTTCACTCATACTTGCCTCAAATCACTCACTATGATGAATTATAATGACATTCAATCCTATAAATAAGGATATCATGTACCGATGGTCCATCCTATAAGGAAGGATACCGTATACTGATTCTCAGTCCTGTAAATGGTCATTAGTCGGAAAACACGGACCATAAGCCCATGAATACAATCGAGTCTTAGAAAACCATTCCCACATGTGTATAAAAAACCAAAAATTCAGGGAAATCAGATCCCTCCCACAGTCATTGTAGATGCTGCACATAGTAATATCACAACCCACCAGCAGGATTTTCACAACCTCGCATGCAGGCATATCAGAACATCTCCTATAGGCATATCATTCATCTCAAGAGTCATTCCAAATAATTACAACTACGGGAATCCAAGTATCACTCACGGTGTAAAACTAAACATGTAAGGCTCAATGGTCTAATACCAGGAAGCAAGTATGGGCTTCTCTACAAAATATAGAAAGATGGCTCATGTCAGTATCTATATCCACGAACCTAGAAGCACCTCTGGTAAACACTACTACATCATAAAAACCAAGTCAAATATTAATATACAAGTGATGGTGGCCTGAATGCCCATCCCAACAATAAATCCACAACCCCATGAGATTACATGTTTGTAAAGGGTTCTAGGTAACACCAAAACACCATATCTACCGAAAATCGACGTAAACTCTCATGGTTAGTCAAAAAACAAGAACCTTCCAGATCTCTCAAGTCAAACACTAAAGAGGAATACTACTTGGGATTTTCCAGGTAAACACAAGAGAAGGCATCCAACAATGGATCCTTAGAAAAGATTAAGGGAGGTATCCTACATGGAATCCTCGAATGAAGAAGAATAAAGGTGTCCTATAACAGATATCCTATAAAAGGAAAACATGAGAGAGATCCTATAAGGGACTCCCTATGTCAATTCATATGTAATGTCATCACTCGGAAGATCCTTGGAAGTATCTGGTCTCACAGCCTCATAGGCTAGAAGGACACATATCAAAAGGGAAATATCCTCAAAATCATAGGTTATGAAAGAAAGATCACAACTCAACTCAAATCAAAAGTCTCAAATAAGTTAGTTCTAACACCCAACCTATCATATACGTAAAGTCTCACACTCTAGTGATAACTAACCTCGCTTTCGGGAGGAATAACCTATCAATTTAGGTAGAACCACAAAACAACATTTTTATGACCAATATATTTCAATAGTATTCCACGAATTAAATCTCCATAGAAAAATGCTCAAAATGGACTACTAATTTGCCTATATTGGTCCAATGGTGAAAAAGGTACTATAACAAAAAATAATATCAAGTGGTTACCACACCTATGGCTGACCTTTGGAAAATGAAATCAGTTTCTAAATATTTCTCATCTAATGAAGGGTCATAATGCCACTGACGGTCTGTCAAACACACATTAGACGCAGATGATACGTATAATTCAATAATTGTAAAATAATAATAATTAAAATATTAAAATTATTATTGATATTTCATAAAACCGATGAATCGTTCCCAATATAAAAATTTCTCCAACTAGCCTCAAATGCTCCACCTCAAATAAAGGGTAGTGTGTCTGTATAAGGCATGCGAAACTAATCCTTTTATTGCAAGTTACCGGGTTTTATGGAATCCCCGGCCGAAAACAGGCTGGAAGGAGTACATGGAATGTACCCTAGAGTACATGGGGTTTTCCCATGTAGTATTAGACGGTGTGTAATTTACTGAACACAACATGTACTATTCAAAAAACATCATACCATGTGGGTTTTCACCCGGACACATTTCCATGTGTCACTACAGAGCGTGTACTCCCAGTACATGACATGTACTCCATAAAAACTTCTATTATGTGTCCTTATTGCAAACAGACGAACACACGACCACCACCACACGACATGTACTAATACTAAAAAGAGTGTACATAAGAAAACTTCTTCATACCCATACAAGAATAACACATGGTGTGTTCCCCTAGAACACCCGTCGTGTAATCCGGGTTTCCCATTGGGAAATCGGTCAGATCGCCCGAAACCCTTGTTTTAACCCCTAAAACAAAAAAACTATCCTCATGGGGTCAACAAGAAGAAAAATAAGGATTTAGAAACTTCAAAAACATGATTAAAGGATATCAATGGTGAATACATAAAAAACACTAACATCAGTCAGAAATTGCCAATGGTTCGCTTGATTTTATGGTCCACTGATGCCACACGCCGATTCAAAGCGTCGATAGCTTCGAATCGGTAAGCCTCTTCCCTATCAACTCTATCTCATTCTAAATATACATTTCTCTAGAATGGAAATGACAAAGGAGGAGGAATGGGATACATTCATATGGGGAATGAGTAATGAAAATATGGAAGATAATAAAAGAAAATGAAAAGAAGAAAAAGGGTCATATGTCGGCCCTGACGCTCGACTCGAGTTTATGCCTCACCTAGGCTAAACTACCCATTACAGACTCAACAACGCAAATGTAATATCAATAATATTTCTTTTTTATATTTATATTTCTAAAATAACATGAATAAATAATTAAACATTTAATTTAATACTATTACATATTAAATATTCTACTAAAATTTGAAAAACACAGATTTCCACTTAACTCCTGTCCTAGGGTAAATGCCATATTCTGGGACCAACAGAGTAATCAGAAAAATTATCTAAGATCAACTGGTAGGGTAAAAAGACCATTTACCCATCACAAACATCCAACAACAAAAATTCCAATTTCTTCTAAAAATGACAGTCCGAAAAAAACAAGTTCTTATAAACTCTACACCATAATCCTTCTTGTCCCCATGAAGCTCTGTGAAAGGACCAGCAAACATGCTCCCAACCAGAGCATCTGTAAAACCAAGATATCTAGATTATCCAACGACTAGGCATATAGAGTTAAGAACTACCTTCTACATGGAAGACATTAACTACGACCTATGAGGTACTCCCTACCATAGGAATACCCCAATTGTTAATTTAAAATAAAACTCTGAGCTCAAAACATAGGGAAAAGGCTGAATTTTAACTAAGATGTGGAAAACAACCCTCAACCGGCCAAGGTTTAACTCCTAAACAAATTCCTTTCCTTACACCACTCCAATAGCGCAACCAAAAATGGTTACCTCCTCAATAGGGAAGAATATTAAGAAATAAAAAGTAGCTCAGTGTATGCCCAAATCTCTCTCAGTATACTCACGACGAATCAAGATAGCACATGATCCTCTCTTACAGGAGTACACTAATAATTCATTGAAGGCATGTATAGATCCTTATGAGCCACTCTCACATACTGTCAACTTGAGTAGGATATATCCACAGGTCAACCATCTCATAGTAACCCAACAATTCACAATGTCACCTCTAACATGAAGGGAAATTTCAACACAAATTCCAGGGTCTAAACCCATAACATGTCTTTAAAAATTGGTCATTTCCTTGTACCCGGACACTCACAGATTTAGACTCAAATTATACCATACACAACCAACATGTATCCTAAACACCTGACATGTACACATGACATCGTTCAAGTCACGAGCGTCAAACCACACACTGACTACATTAGAAACATTGAAAACACCAATCAACCAATAAAAGCAACCGAACATTCCTACCCGTTTAAGCTACTCTTGAAAAGAAAGCACTCAAGGAGCCTCAGTCATAAAATGAGAATATGAACACAACAATCAATGAGGGTAAAATATGAATAACTTGGCCTATGAGAGCCCTAATCCTCTCTGAGCATCCTCATAAAGAACTTCACCATGATGGTCGCAACCAAAGTAGAAGAGAAAAGATGAAATAACACTCATCAGGTATCTGTAGACAGTAATACCCCAAGGAGGTCATATTCAAAAGAAAGTCATTGGTATCTATCGACATCTTACTCATAGACCTGACTTGAAAAACACATACCTGAGACCCAATTAGGGGTTCAATTGAAAGGCATCACATTCTATAATAACTTAATAGGGCCACTGCACCACCTGTGCATGTGGACAGAGTCATCAGCCACCCAAAAGAAACTCCTCAATGTTGATCCACATAACCTACCATCTGAGTAAAAAGTATGTGTAAGATGAACCAAAGGTCTGATTCGTTAGTAAAAACACACACTAGCAGGCATATATGTTGTGAATCCTATGTGCATAGAATGATGCATGAGATGCTTCTCAGCGCGGCTGACCAAGAGTCAAAATCCTTCTCTAGCCTCTTACTGATGGCCAAGATCCAGAGATCCATAGTAAATCAAAATGCTCAAAAACAACATGTGCCTCACTCAAGGAGAAAATCATATAAAACTGTAACATCTCAAAATCCGAACAATAATCCCAAACCATGGAAACTAGGACTTTCTACTGGAACAAGTGTTCTCGATGTACCAGTCTGATATCCATCACAAGTTTCTATTCATTCTTAACACAGATATCTACCACATCCAAAATAGTAAAGACCAATAAAAGAAACAAATCTGATACCACTTTGTAATGTCCTGAACCAGAAGCCACTAAATCAGTTCTCCGAGCTTGTTCACCACAAGGCTTCTAGAGCACCTCCTCGTATGCCAGAGGCTGCCGATTATCAGCGAGGGCCTAGGGTGTGATAGTGAGGAGACTATTACCTCATGATAGAGTAAAAAAACAATATAAATAACTATGTTTCATAAACAACGCAAATTAAACAGAGTGTAGAATAAAACTACAACTGAAATCGATTAATCTGCAACAGTAAAATGATGTAAAAGCTTGAACAACTATGAAATACATTACAATAGTGTTCACCCACTGGGCCGACCATATAGATAAATGTACTAATGAAATTAAAAGTAATAGTATAGGGATCTTCTACTAACTCTGAGCCGACCCACCTACCCAATCTCTCGACATTGTCGTACTGCACCATCCCAATCAGTTGAACCAGTCGAGCAGCTCCGATCGATTATGAAACATTGGGCCTCATCCCTATATACCATGAAACATGTGATCAACCTAAAAAACATATGGTCTACAAGTACACTGGGGTGCATGTTTAGGGTTGAGAAATAATCTGATAAGGAAACCCTTATAAAAAACCAATAACTATGTTTCTAAAAGTGTTTTCAACAACAATATGATCCTGAAAGTTGAAACACAACAAAAGTTCGTAAAAAACTAATGTGAAACCATATTCGATCATAGGGACAGAAATCCCTATCAAATGTGTAAGTTCCACCATCGATGTTGATATCTATATTTTTACACAAGTATAGTCCCTTATATATAAAAACATATAAACAAATATTCAAATTCATTTGTATGTGAATCAAACAACAAGAAACCACACCATCTGTGTATCCTTGGGTGTATATGCTCGATTGCCTTGACATCCTATTTTATTGTCATTGGGTTGGACAACTTGCCACTAAAGCCTTGTATCATTAAGTTGATCTCTAGGTTCATAATCCCACCAAGATGTAACTCCTTTTCCTAATGCTAGAATTATGTCTCTGAACAAGATACTCACCATAGGGGCATCCTAATCCTACACCTGGGTTCCCTCATACATGCCCCCAATCACTAACTAGGATGTCATATACCAATAGGGAATCCTCTAAATAAGGATAACATATATCGACACTCAATCCTATAAGTAAGGATAATGTATAATGACAATCAATCTTGTAAATGGTAACCTGTTGTAAAACACGGATCATAAGCCCATGAAGCCAACTAAGAGTCAGAAAATCATGCCCATAGGCATTGAAAAACCCACACCCTCAATAAAATCGGAAGCCAGTCATATACATAGTATAACCCAACCACAAGAATTTCAGAACCCGCCGGTAGGCATATCACATCCTTGCCCACAGGCATATCAGAACCCCGCTCGTAGGCATGTCATTCATCCCATGAGTTCTTCCAAGGCATTCCTACAACGATAATCCAAGTATCACTCTTGGTGTAAATGTAGTCATGTAAGGCTCAATAGACGAATACTAGGAAGAACCTTCTGACATCCCAACAAAATATTGAAAGATGCCTCATGTCAGGCTCAATGGAAACCAACCAGGAAGCACCTTTGGTAAAAACTACTACATCCACAAAACCAAGTTTGATATAAAAAAATGAGTGAGGGTGGCCCAAATGCCCATCCCAACAATACAACCTTATCCACATGGGATTAAATGTTTCACATGGGTTCTAGGTAACACCCAAACACCATATCTACCCAAACCTGATGGAAACACTTAGGGTTGGTCAAACAACGGGAAACTGTTGTGTTCTTCAAGTCCAACATTGAGGAGGTACCTACTCGGGATCCTCCAGGTAAACATGAACGAAGGCATCCTACACATGATACTTAGAGAATAATATGGTAGGGATCTTTCATGGGATCTTATAAAGAAGGAAAATATAGAACTCCAATAACATGGATCCGATAAATGAAAAAATGGAGAGAGATCCTACAAGGAACTCCCTTTGACAATTCATAAGTAAAGGAATCCCTTAGCAGATCCTTGGAAGTATCTAGTCTCATGGAATTTTAGGACATCAGGGAACATATCACAAAGGAAATTTCCTCACAATCATTGATCATGGGAGATATCTCACAACACATCTAAAATCAAATTTCTCAACTAAGTTGGTTTGAACACCCAACCTATCATATATAATATGTCTCACACTCCAGTGGTTACTAAACATGATAAATGGAGGAATAACCTCTCCATTTAGATAAAACCCCAAAATATCATTTAGATTACCTCTAAATTTTAAGAGTATTCCACCATTTTGATATATGCAGAAAAAGGCTCAGAATGGACTACTCACTCACCCAAAACAGTCAACCGGTGAAAAATGTACTATTACCAATAATGACCTCGAGTGTCCACCACAACTGATATCAGTATAAATCACCTGAAATCAGTTTCTAAATTTCCTTCTCTAAATCTGGGCCACAATGCAATTCATGGTGTGTCAAACAGACAATAGACATAGAAGATACGTCTGATTCAATAATTGCAAAATAGTAATAATTTAAATATTATTATTATTCGGTACATTTCTTAACACCGATCAGTGTTACCAATGAAAAAGTAATCCAAATAGTCACAAAAGTTCCAACTAATAGCAAGGGTCGTGTGGCCAAATACGTCACATGAAAGGACCCCTAGATTGCAAGTTATAGGGATTTAAAGAACCCCAGATGAAAACAGGTTGGATGGAGTATATAGAATATACTCTTGAGTACATGGGTTTTTCCAATGTAGTGGTTGTAACAGCCCAAGATTTTATAAAAAAATATTCTTTTTAATTTTATTAATGTCTTGTGTTGTACGCTACACCAAAAGGAGCTTGCACAACACACATCCTTGACTTGACTTGCATTACACGCAATCGCGACCTTCCTCGATAGCGTGTGTAGTACGCAATACCGAGTTTCACTAAACAACGATATGCTATTAAAATATTATTAAAAACTAGCCGGTATGAATAGTAATTACCACTTTTTAAAATTCTGTAAATCTTATTTTTCAAAATGAACTTCATTTTTGGATTCGTAGTATCGAATTTAGCCTAAGGTGAAAATTTGGTACTTTTCGGATAACTTTCATATTCTGATGAATAGTGAAAATTACTAAATTATAATTACAAAACAACTTTTTTAATCGAAATAATTAATAGTGATAAATTATTAATTGGAGTAGTTTTAAAGTATATTTAGAATATATTTTTACAATTTAATACAATGTTGGTCATTGGATGTAATTTCACATTTAAACCAGACATAATCAAGTGTCAATCTTTTGATAGATATTGTTTCTTAAAAACACGCTATTTGTTTTAACAGCGGGATTTAATTATAAAAATTAATTAATGCAACTTTTATGTTATGAATTTGGTAAAATAGACTTCATTTTTGAATTCGGAATATGAAATATAGCTTAGGATGAAATTTTGGTATTTTTCTGAAAACTTTCAATTTTTGATGAATAGTGAAATCACTAAGTGGTAGGTTAAAAAACTGAATTTTGCATAAAACTTAATTTTACCGCTTCTGTGAATGGAATTTCGAAAATCCGAGAGACACGGTTAATATCAAGGACTAAAATGTGGTTCAATGAGATGAAAATAATTTTTTGGTGAATAGAAACTTTTTACTTTTTTTACCGCGGTTAATAGTAAATATGGTAACTAAGGGTAAATATGATATTACTATTACCCTAACACATGTCCTAATTCTATTGGACAAGTGTAATTCGTCCAAAAAGAAACTTAGGAATAAAATATGACCATTTAGGCCCACTTGGATTAGATTAGGACATTTATTATTAATTTATTTAAAGAAAGGTTAAAATAGTTAAAATCAATGTTTAATAAGTAAATCATTTTTAATATGGGGTTATACATAAGATAAATTCGATTGTAAATATTCATTAGAAAGCTAAAAAAATTTCCTACATGATGGTATTTTATTTGTAATTTTTAGACATCAAATAATTTAATTTATTTATGACACAATGATAATGCAGTAATTATCTTATTAATGAAATATTGACATAATTGATGTTATAAACACCAAAATAAATGTAATTTGAGACTTTTTATGAATTCCACTAATTCTCTAGGTTACTATGATATATTAATGTTGATTTAATTAACTTGGTTCGAACATTTAATTCTGTTATGACTTTCACAAAAATCATATATCAAATAGTGTCAAAATTGACACAAAATAGTTTTTAAATCAAATATTATATTATTAATTGTTATTTTATTCCTAAAAATCTAAGGTTCGGCCAAATGACTTAGATAAGGATATATTGATTAATAATATACAATTTTGGGTTTGTTTGGCATGTTATTGTAAGTGTATTAACCATATAGTGAAAGAAAACAAAAAGACATGGTAAAAGTTAAATTATTTATCTTAGAGTTAAATCTAATTGATAAGGTTAAAATAATATCCTAAATTTGTATAAATTCTATTGGTTGATAGGATTTCGACCCATCCCCACTTTAGCTTCGAAATAAGACCCTTTGGAACCATTATAAACCGATTTTGACTTTAATATAAAATAATATTTTGTGATATTCCTAAGGTGCCCCTCTCCTCCCTTATAAAAGGACACCTCCTCCCCCTCCTCCTCACACCAATTTGAGCACTCAATCTCGGCCAACCCCTGCCAAAATCTCTTCTCCACTTCCCTAGAAACATCCTAGAGGTTCTGGTCTTCCTCAAAGACCAATTTTAGTGCCCTAAGAGGAGGTCTCAAAGAGGCGCTTGAAAGAAGAGGTAATTACCGTTACCAATTCTTTCATCTTTATTTCTTCTTCCACTTCTTCTTCTTAGGTTGTTTCATTATGAAGTAATAACATCAGTATCACTCATATACTGATATGTTATTATAAGTATTAAACAACCCTATTTCACCATCTATCCATCCTACGGAAAAAGAAATCACCGCGCGTGCGTACGTACGGAATACCGTCTCCACGACGCAATGAAATTCATTCTCCATATTAACCATTTAAGAATGATTATAAAGTATATATAAGAAATAATAATGAAATATATGACATTATAAATCTACTGGATTTATGTATATATATATACATATTTATGTCATCTACTTACTTCCATTTCAAGACAATAAGGAAAGGAAAACAACGTTCATGCGTACGTACGGACTACCGTCTCCATGAACGGTGTTTTTCATTTTATTTATCTACCTATTATATATATATATATACTGAATATATATGATATATAAATCATATTTTATATTCTGGAAGTTAGTAAATCATGATATAAGTAATAATGATGTCAAGAACAACAAGTCAAAACACCTACGATAAATGAAATGATTTTACCCAAAACGCTTCTTTAACATGGAATTTACAAAAGAACGGGTAATATAATGTCATAAGTGAACCATATATGATATCATAACAATGAATATGATTCTGTAATAAGTCAATGACATTATTTAAATCATTATACCGGAGGTTCGGACACATACGAAGCAAATCAGACCTAAGGTAAGGGAAATATCACAATCTCATTTTTATCCGAGATTGTTTATTAGTAAGTATTTACTGGGGTGTATTTTATCATCCACATCTATGTTTCATCAATATGTAATATTATTTCCATCCACCTACAATTGTTTAAATCCATTTTTACCCTTCGGTGAGTTTTTAGTAATATGTATGAAAGGAATCTTTTGTCGTTTTTCGTAGGAGGTACTTTTTGACTTTTCCGACAAAAGTACGAAGAATGTTTTTTTAACTTATATGGAAAGAATGGATTTTTAAAACATTATTCCCAAGAAGCTTCCTTTACAAGTTTTCAAGTTTATTTTTAATCAACTTCTTTTAGTTTATAATTGTATGACATGTTAAGAAAAGAAAAGTGTTTTTGAAGTAGAAAGGATATTTTCCTCAAGAATGAAGTTCAAGTATTTTATCAAAATTATTTTCCATCTAAGATAATAAAAGGGTTCTGTTTTTATCCCTATTATTACATGGATTTGATTATGTTGTGATGGAAATATTTTTATGAATTCCTTTATCTTATATGAATTGTTTTATGATGTCATGTTGTTTAAGAATCCCATTTTTATTACATGGGTTATGAAATGATGTATGATTTATGATTATGTGGCACACATAAGAAAGGATTCATTATAAGATGGGTGGGACCTATATCTCCCTCCAATGCATTGGGTAAAGATTTTATATCTCATGAGATAGACATGGCTGAAATGGTAGGTTATACCGGTTCAGTGAAACAGGACTGAAACGAGGGTTACTCGATTCAGAAAGGGACTTTGTCCACTAAGATAGTCTTGGCAATGAGTCTTGACTAACAAGAAATGATTTTCTATGATTATGTGTGTATGCCACAAAGTTTCATGTTTTATGTTATGATTATTGGGATTACATTTCACTTCAATGATTTATCCCATGTTATGATATTATGAGTTTTTTTGCAGGTTAAGATTTCCAAAAGCTATGTTCTTATATATATGATGTGATTGATATTTCTTTTTTTTACCCTTACTGAGCATTTGAGCTCACCCTTTTATGTTTTCTTTTCCCCAGGATATAAAGAAAGGTTTTAGGTAAAAAAAAGGGATGACCTTTATGGGAGATATTGAAGAACTTTCACCACGATTAGAAGATTACGTTCCGAGTTTCCAAAGACACTAAACTATTACGATCCTTTAGTGTGTGTTTTTGTTGTGTACTAAGTATTCCGCAAATGTAATGTAATGTCCATGTACGTCAAGCTTCGGGTCTCTACAGTTGGTATCAGAGGAAAGGTTTAGTCAACCTTTGGAAACTAGGATGTGAAAACGTTAGTGAGATCCCTAGAGATATTTCTAAGGTATGTCTAGGGATGCCCCTGAGGATAAGTATACGTATAGGATATAGTCCCAGAACTATGGTAACGATATTAGATTAAACCAAAGATAATAGATATTTAAGTTACTCCCCCTTTATCATGATTTTTGCATCTAACACTATTCTGTTTGGGTTTTAGAAAATGGCTGGAAACAAGATGATTCACAATAATGGAGGATATGATGGACAATGGAATGATATTCTTCATGAGCAACCAAATGAAATGGGATTTGGATGTCCAAACATCATTATTATTCCGAATCAGCAATCTCACAACATGATCAATAAAGTAAAATTTGGTAAGTATCCTGACTCGACTAATAAGAGAAAGATGGAGTTCTATGATGATCATAGAGGAAAGAAAGTTCAATTTCCCCTATGTAAATCATGTGGGAAGAGGCATCAAGGAGAATTTTTCAAGGGAACTGGAAGATGCTTTGGGTGTGGAAAAGAAGGACACAAAGCAAGTAAGTGCAAAGGAAAAGGGTCGGTTAACACCATGGATGAGAATAATGGTATTGCTACGACATCAAAAATGGTTAAGTGTTTTAAATGTGGAATGTATGGGCATTATGCAAACAAATTCCCTAAGGGAAAGACTCATGAAGAGAATCAGTATGGTCATATGGGTAGTATTTATGTGGATGATGATGAAGAGACTACAAATGATATGTGAGATGAAAGAATTTTTAAAGCTCGGTCAATGGTTTGAGAATGTAGTGGAATGATTACATGTTTATCATGTGTAATTTCGGAATAAAGAGACATCTATGGATTGTTACACTGTTGTCTTTCCTTGTGTTTTGAAAGTGTATGATTAATGTTACCAGTATCCATGAAAGGTTATTCAGATATTTTTGGAATGTAGATGATATGCGCATAATGAAGGGATAAGGAGAAAATTAAATGTTTGATAGTATTCATGAGCTCATGATTGATATAAGGACTAAGTGATATCATGGTTTGAGTATATAGAATTTTGAGGATTTTGGTATGTGGAAGGTGTTAACTTTTAACTGCATTCATGTTTTCACTAAGGTATTCAAGAGAATACATGATTAAGGACTTTGAATGTTTGGAATGCGACCAACAAAACATATCTTATGATATATGGGGATCAACGATGGTATTAAATCTCTGGTAATCGTTTTCACTTTGTTATGAGAGTGGACTGTAGTATTATGGATAAGCCTAAGGATTGGAATGAATTATGTTGGACATAAGTTAGTATTGTTTGTTTTTCGATATTATTTATGTGATGTTATAGTAATGTAGGTTTAGAAAAAGGACAACCTACAGGACGGGAGACAGCCCATCGCGTCGGACAAGGCTGTGGGAATCGAACCCACAACCGAAATGTGACTGGCCTTTATCGCCTACCATTGACCTACAGGAAGTCCCTGTTTAGTAGAAACTAGTTTTATTATATTAACCAGTATGATATATGAGGTATAAGTCCATTTTAGGAACCATATATGATTAATCTCACTATAGATCGACTTATGTATATAATTTTTTCTAACCTTTTGTTTGAGACAGATGGAATGACCCGTCGTTCTATCACATGATCTGCTAACACTTCACGAATAACAAATTCAACTTCATTTATTTAAGAGATGAAGTGGAAATTGTTCAAGGCACGAACAACAGTGAGATTGTACCAAAATAAAGTAAGTATTTATTCTAATTCAAATTTTCAACCTTAGGGAAATGATCTTGAAAACCAAAAATGTTGTCCTATTGATCTTATATCTGATGAATCAGATTATACCCTAGATCATCACAAATTTATGGATTTGTGATTGCTAGCTTTTCCATAGCCATGTTCTCTACCACTCTCCATCAGAACATGATGGTAGATTTCTCTTCCATATCCATATTTTCACCTATGTGGATACCCAGTGATTAGTTAACTTGGGTAACCATTACGTTTTATACTTTAGTTTTTAAAGATAAGTTTTGGTATTCCTTTTTATGATGTGGGTTTCTATTAAAGAAACTTTCAAATAGTAAACCATTTATAACCCCGACGAATTTCGAGGGCGAAATTCATTTTAAGGGGGGTAGAATGTAACAGCCCAAGATTTTATAAAAAAATATTCTTTTTAATTTTATTAATGTCTTGTGTTGTATGCTACACCAAAAGGAGCTTGCACAACAAACATCCTTGACTTGACTTGCATTACACGCAATCGCGACCTTCCTCGATAGCATGTGTAGTACGCAATACCGAGTTTCACTAAACAACGATATGCTATTAAAATATTATTAAAAACTAGCCGGTATGAATAGTAATTACCACTTTTTAAAATTCTGTAAATCTTATTTTTCAAAATGAACTTCATTTTTGGATTCGTAGTATCGAATTTAGCCTAAGGTGAAATTTTGGTACTTTTCGGATAACTTTCATATTCTGATGAATAGTGAAAATTACTAAATTATAATTAAAAAACAACTTTTTTAATCGAAATAATTAATAGTGATAAATTATTAATTGGAGTAGTTTTAAAGTATATTTAGAATATATTTTTACAATTTAATACAATGTTGGTCATTGGATGTAATTTCACATTTAAACAAGACATAATCAAGTGTCAATCTTTTGATAGATATTGTTTCTTAAAAACACGCTATTTGTTTTAACAGCGGGATTTAATTATAAAAATTAATTAATGAAACTTTTATGTTATGAATTTGGTAAAATAGACTTCATTTTTGAATTCGGAATATGAAATATAGCTTAAGATTAAATTTTGGTATTTTTCTGAAAACTTTCAATTTTTGATGAATAGTGAAATCACTAAGTGGTAGGTTAAAAAACTGAATTTTGCATAAAACTTAATTTTACCGCTTCTGTGAATGGAATTTCGAAAATCCGAGAGACATGGTTAATATCAAGGACTAAAATGTGGTTCAATGAGATGAAAATAATTTTTTGGTGAATAGTAACTTTTTACTTTTTTTACCGCGGTTAATTGTAAATATGGTAACTAAGGGTAAATATGATATTACTATTACCCTAACACATGTCCTAATTCTATTGGACAAGTGTAATTCGACCAAAAACAAACTTAGGAATAAAATATGACCATTTAGGCCCACTTGGATTAGATTAGGACATTTATTATTAATTTATTTAAAGAAAGGTTAAAATAGTTAAAATCAATGTTTAATAAGTAAATCATTTTTAATATGGGGTTATACATAAGATAAATTCGATTGTAAATATTCATTAGAAAGATAAAACGATTTCCTACATGATGGTATTTTATTTGTAATTTTTAGACATCAAATAATTTAATTTATTTATGACACAATGATAATGCAGTAATTATCTTATTAATGAAATATTGACATAATTGATGTTATAAACACCAAAATAAATGTAATTTGAGACTTTTTATGAATTCCACTAATTCTCTAGGTTACTATGATATATTAATGTTGATTTAATTAACTTGGTTCGAACATTTAATTCTGTTATGACTTTCACAAAAATCATATATCAAATAGTGTCAAAATTGACACAAAATAGTTTTTAAATCAAATATTATATTATTAATTGTTATTTTATTCCTAAAAATCTAAGGTTCGGCCAAATGACTTAGATAAGGATATATTTATTAATAATATACAATTTTGAGTTCGTTTGGCATGTTATAGTAAGTGTATTAACCATATAGTGAAAGAAAACAAAAAAGACATGGTAAAAGTTAAATTATTTATCTTATAGTTAAATCTAATTGATAAGGTTAAAATAATATCCTAAACTTGTATAAATTCTATTGGTTGATAGGATTTAGACCCATCCCCACTTTAGCTTCGAAATAAGACCCTTTGGAACCATTATAAACCGATTTTGACTTTAATATAAAATAATATTTTGAGATATTCCTAAGGTGCCCCTCTCCTCCCTTGTAAAAGGACACCTCCTCCCCCTCCTCCTCACACCAATTTTAGCACTCAAGCTCGGCCAAACCCTGCCAAAATCTCTTCTCCACTTCCCTAGAAACATCCTAGAGGTTCTGGTCTTCCTCATAGACCAATTTTAGTGCCCTAAGAGGAGGTCTCAAAGAGGCGCTTGAAAGAAGAGGTAATTACCGTTACCAATTCTTTCATCTTTATTTCTTCTTACACTTCTTCTTCTTAGGTTGTTTCATTATGAAGTAATAACATCAGTATCACTAATATAATGATATGTTATTATAAGTATTAAACAACCCTATTTCACCATCTATCCATCCTACGGAAAAAGAAATCACCGCGCGTGCGTACGTACGGAATACCGTGTCCACGACGCGATGAAATTCATTCTCCATATTAACCATTTAAGAATGATTATAAAGTATATATAAGAAATAATAATGAAATATATGACATTATAAATCTACTGGATTTATGTATATATATACATATTTATGTCATCTACTTACTTCCATTTCAAGACAATAAGGAAAGGAAAACAACGTTCATGCGTACGTACGGACTACCGTCTCCATGAACGGTGTTTTTCATTTTATTTATCTACCTATTATATATATATATATACTGAATATATATGATATATAAATCATATTTTATATTCTGGAAGTAAGTAAATCATGATATAAGTAATAATGATGTCAAGAACAACAAGTCAAAACACCTACGATAAATGAAATGATTTTACCCAAAACGCTTCTTTAACATGGAATTTACAAAAGAACGGGTAATATAATGTCATAAGTGAACCATATATGATATCATAACAATGAATATGATTCTGTAATAAGTCAATGACATTATTTAAATCATTATACAGGAGGTTCGGACACATACGAAGCAAATCAGACCTAAGGTAAGGGAAATATCACAATCTCATTTTTATCCGAGATTGTTTATTAGTAAGTATTTACTGGGGTGTATTTTATCATCCACATCTATGTTTCATCAATATGTAATATTATTTCCATCCACCTACAATTTTTTAAATCCATTTTTACCCTTCGGTGAGTTTTTAGTAATATGTATGAAAGGAATCTTTTGTCGTTTTTCGTACGAGGTACTTTTTGACTTTTCCGACAAAAGTACGAAGAATGTTTTTTTAACTTATATGGCATGAATGGATTTTTAAAACATTATTCCCAAGAAGCTTCCTTTACAAGTTTTCAAGTTTATGTTTAATCAACTTCTTTTAGTTTATAATTGTATGACATGTTAAGAAAAGAAAATTGTTTTTGAAGTAGAAAGGATATTTTCCTCAAGACTGAAGTTCAAGTATTTTATCAAAATTATTTTCCATCTAAGATAATAAAAGGGTTCTGTTTTTATCCCTATTATTACATGGATTTGATTATGTTGTGATGGAAATTTTTTTATGAATTCCTTTATCTTATATGAATTGTTTTATGATGTCATGTTGTTTAAGAATCCCATTTTTATTACATGGGTTATGAAATGATGTATGATTTATGATTATGTGGCACACATAAGAAAGGATTCATTATAAGATGGGTGGGACCTATATCTCCCTCCAATGAATTGGGTAAAGATTTTATATCTCATGAGATAGACATGGCTGAAATGGTAGGTTATACCGGTTCAGTGAAACAGGACTGAAACGAGGGTTACTCGATTCAGAAAGGGACTTTGTCCACTAAGATAGTCTTGGCAATGAGTCTTGAATAACAAGAAATGATTTTCTATGATTATATGTGTATGCCACAAAGTTTCATGTTTTAAGTTATGATTATTGGGATTACATTTCACTTCTATGATTTATCCCATGTTATGATATTATGAGTTTTTTTGCAGGTTAAGATTTCCAAAAGCTATGTTCTTATATATATGATGTGATTGATATTTCTTTTGTTTACCCTTACTGAGCATTTGAGCTCACCCTTTTATGTTTTCTTTTCCCCAGGATATAAAGAAAGGTTTTAGGTAAAAAAAGGGATGACCTTTATGGGAGATATTGAAGAACTTTCACCACGATTAGAAGATTACGTTCCGAGTTTCCAAAGACACTAAACTATTACGATCCTTTAGTGTGTGTTTTTGTTATGTACTAAGTATTCCGCAAATGTAATGTAATGTCCATGTACGTCAAGCTTCGGGTCTCTACAGTGGTACACGACATGTTATTTACTATACATGGCGTGTACTGTTCACAAAACATCATCCCGTGTGAGTTTTCACCTGAACAGATTCCCATGTGCCACTAAACGACATGTACTCCAATTACACTACGTGTACTCCTTAAAAACTACAACTTTGTGTTCTTATTGGACACAACCGGAGACACAACCACAACTAAATGGTGTTTACACAAAGTAAATGGTGTGTATTGAAGAAAAAATTTCTTCCCAAAATGGGAAGAACACATGGCGTGTTCCCCTACAACACAAGTCGTCTCCTCTTGGTTTCCTAACATGATATCCCTCAGATCGCCCAAACCACTGTTTTTTCCCCCAAAACAAAAAATCGAGCCTCATGGGGCCACAAGAAAGATATATAAATATATAAAAAACTAAAAAAACAAGTTTAAAGGGTATATATGGTGAAAACATAAACATCACAAACATCTGGCAGAAACCACTGAAGCTTCTCTTGATTTTATGGTCCACAGATGCCGCATGCCGACTCAGCGAGTCGAGAGCTTCAAATCGGTAACCCTTTTGACCTTGACTCTCTCTTACTCAATTTACATTTATCACCATAGGAAATTTACAAGGAGTAGGCATAGGAGATGTGCACAAGGGAAAGGAGGAAAGAAGATAAGGAAGAAAATAAAAAAAGGAAATGAAGAAAATGGGGCTCGAGCCTACCCCAAAACCCGACAAGAGTTTATGACATGCGTAGCCTAAAATACCTATTCTGGACTCAACGACGCATACAAAATCTCAATATGATCCCCATTTAATAGTGATTTCCAATATAACCAACAAGAATAATTTAATAAAATTAAATATGAAATATTTTTCTAAAATTCGAACAGCTCAGATTTCCACCAAACTCTTGTGCTAGGGTAAATGGTCTATTCCGGGACCAACAAAGTGGTCTAAAAAATTATCTAAGATCAACTAGTCAAGGAAAAAGACCATTTTACCCCTCAAGAGCATCCAACAACAAAAATTAAAATTTATTCTCAAACCGACAGTCCGAAAATACACAGTTTATTACACACACCTTTATTCTAAAACATAGCACAGGGATCACACCATTGTGATACCCTCAGAAAAATTTATGAGATCATCTACCCGTTCATCCAAAATGGACAACAGACGAAAAAGTAACGCTTCTTCGTTAATTTCCAAACTCAGCCTCATGGGTCCCACATGCAGATGTCAGTCCCTGCACGTGGGAACTGTCATCCAGAGTCCACCTTACTATTAGGATCACAACTCCACTGATGGCACGTAAATCAGGAACTCTGTTTAGATCATATGGTGGGTCGAAGTTGAATAATAAAAAAAATTATTATTATTTAAATTTATTGAAGCCCTCGGCCATGAACACTACTCATAAAAAACCAAAACAAAAATAAATAGTTTCACCTGGATGAAAGTACTGTGTAGACAAAAATGGCTCGAAAATAAGACATTGGAATTGCGAGTTGTCGGGGTTTAAAGAACCCCCAAAAATCCGGCCATACCAAAACATGTCTCACTAGAAACCACCACACCAGAGCTGGAAACCGTCACACACAAGCCAGAATATGCCATTCAAGAGCCGAAAACCCCAGTGTCTCCAATTCTCCACCGCCGTCCTCGCTGGAATATGCCATGGTTGACACCAGAATCTATCCTGGCTAATGGAAAACTACAAGAATCCACTGAGAGAACCCTGGTGCTCCAAATTCAGATCTAAAACATTTTTTACAAATCATGGGACCCAAACTACACAAATATTATGTTTATTTGAATAAAAAACTCAAAAAAGGTATCCATTGTTTAAAAAGTCCAACTACATTCCTTTTGGCGGATCATCGATGCTTTGCACACTCCGTTGATGTTGCTTCACATTCTAAGATCGTATGTCGTAAAGATCTGAGACTGACGGTGCTTCATTTCCATGATTAGGCGAGTCATCATTGAAGAATGGAGGAGGAAGGCACTTCAGTTCCACCTGATGTGCTAGAACGTGAAGGGAGGGGGGGGGGGGGTTGTTTATTTTTTATTATATTTTTTAATTAATTAACTCAACTGTCGTCTATGCCCAGACCAAACGTCTTGGAGTGATGATGTTTAGGTCACCCCAAGGGTAAAAATGACATTCGGAACTCAATCGAATGATTATAATTTCGATCCAGGACTTTATTCAAGAGTCATTCAAGCTGGCGACCATAAATAAATTATTCATTTATTTATTATAACTCCACTGGTCACTTATTTCTACAGCATGATTACTCCTGCAAAGGTTACACTCCACCAAGGGTAAACAATATGCTCCAGTTGCAACCATGCCCTCATATTTCCGATCTGAGCAATTGTTTAAGGGATAAATCACCTCCTCCACATTCATAGTATAAAAATAATTAATATTTTAATAAAATTAATTCTTAGCACACCGGGTCTCGTAATTTCACACCACTTTCGTGCCTAGCTCTCGATTTATTATTAGGATTATTTAATAGATAGATAAGAAAAAACAGAGTCGCTACATCCTCCCACAATTGGACATTTCATTCTTGAAAATCCATAAGTATGAGGGAATGAAACTAAACTCTAAACATCGTTTTCCACACCAACGAGTTCACCAAAAACCACAACAAAGCCTCCACGGGTTCTTATGATGTCAACTAGAAGACACTATATGGAATCCAAGGGATTTTTGACAAACACCTCAACACACAATCCTACCCAAACACTTATTTCAGAGGGAATCCTCCTCTACACCTTGATCCTGTCCTCTTTGGGTTGAACTGACTTGCTTGCACGGTTTTAATCACATCATAAAAACACATCTCGGTGGGGGGAAGGAACCCTTTTCCTTGTGTACTCGAGGCTCGTCAAGAAACACAAACAGAAGGTCATACCAATGACATGAAAAAAACTCTAGAAATAAATAGAAAATACTATGTATTGGAAAACAATGTCTAGAAAAACTACTGTAGAAATTAGAATGGACATGGAGAGTACCTCAATCCATTCACAGAGCCTCTGGGTCAACATCCTCGAAGGCGTGTAGTTGTCCTCACCCCCATCCTCCAACTCCTTGAGCTCGGCGTGGACCACCAGGGTTTGGTGGTGGCCTGCAACTCTTACCGCCTGCCACCTCTCGATGCTGCACCAACTTCATCACCACATCTGCCACCGTGCAGACCTCTATACTTGAGACACTGCCTCTGCCACGGTGGTCTATCGATTGACTACCTCGCAACATCATGATGGGTTATAAAATCTATATCAAGATGTCCACAACTATTGAAAGTTAATCAACACCTCCCCTAGGGATAAAAACAACCGAACTTTGATCCCTAAGCCTCAAATCCTCCATCATGGGGTCACGTCCTGAAACGTCGAGCGCGTCTGGAACCCTGTGTGAGCCGTCATCTACCTACTATCGAACCAGCTGCCAAGGTCTTAGCTCCCATGTTCTTATCACTAACAGGAAAAATCTGCTCGGCTAGAAATCTCTCCACCACCAAGGACCGCTCTAGCACTCTAGCGTAGGTGGGTATACACAAGGAAACAACACCTGATTGGATGTCTCTGCATAGTAATTCTCAAAGGTATGATCCCTAATGAACGGGTCTCAGACCATATATTGGGAGTATCACGACAAGTCTGAAAACCTCGCTGAGTACACTGAAAAAGTCATGCCCTCCTACCAAAGCTACACAAGATCCTAGATTCACACTGACCATAGTATCACTGGATATACCTTTTCCTTGACGAGATGCTCAAACTATGACTATGTGAGCTTCTCCTCATCGTGGGACTACATCACTAGACTCCACCATTGAATGACCAAACTATCTAGAAGGCTCAACGTTAAGACCACCATCTGATTTCGAGGTGTCCTCACAAGGAAAGAAACTCACGTGATTTCCTTAAGAAAGTCATCAGCTACTTGGGGGTCTGAGTCACCCCTGTACCAAAAAAGTTTCTGACTCTAGAACTCATGCAGTGTGCTCAGCCTGTGCGCATCTTCATCAGGCAGTGTTGGTACAACCAACTACTCGACCGGTGGAGGATCAACTGGCAGACCACCTGGAGGTCCAGCCTCAGAACATGTACACTACTCCAAAACCACTACATGGGAAGGATCATCACGAGAATCCCGCTGCAGAACCCATGTGACTGTTATCGTGGAGGTATCTAGAAATATAATCAAGATGCACCACCATACCGCTATGCAACCCAAACCAAATGCACAACTAGACCACCTACACATAGAGATCCCAAAGGAGGAAGTCCTTTTGATACCACATTGTTACGACCCGAACCAATGGGGCATGATCCGCAAATCCCCAAGCCCATCTCCAATAGGCCTGGGGATGGCGACCAGCACTATATAGGCTATCACAAACATGAGACTCATTAGAAAAAGGTACCTATATGCGTGCACCCACAAAGTCCTCTATGAAATATTGAATAGATATCTAAAAACTGATAAGAAATAAATGCATATATCTAAACCATAACTAGAGTAAAACAGAACAAAAAATGGAAAATATAGGTCCCACCCAAGGAAAACAAAAAAAATAATCCAACTAGATCAAAAGGAGGGGATCATTGTCAAAAGAACCCACCAGAAAGCTCCTCATCATAGCCCTAGTAAATAACCTGGTCGGTCAGGCTGACTAAGCTCTGCCTGCTCTGGGACCTCCTAGGACATTGTCGAAAGGATTGTGGTCTCCACAAGATACAAAACATGTTCCAGAAAAATCCGTGAAGGGGTGAGTCTAATAATACTCAATATGTTCCCCAAAAACCACAAAACAAAAACAGAGCAACTTAATGGAAAAATAATCTCATCCATGCCAAAGGGAACCCAAATGAGAGATAAACTACATCCTGAGAGCATCGTTGAAAAAACATGACTAGTCATCTCAACTCATTTATGTGCCAATATATATTACATGAGCATACAACTATACTCATCTCAAGAACCAAGCCTCAGGAGGTTCCGAACTCATAATCAGTGACATGTTCTATTCAGAACTCTATGGATTACACAAACCAGTAGGACACAATCTAGGAGAACATTCACCCAGATGAAACTGATCCATGATATACACTCTATCGGACCACACACTACAATCCCAGAGGGAACACTTAATAGAACACGCTCATCAGACATCATCACTAAGAACACCACACTAAAACTATCAGAAAAACAAACTCATTGGATTGGGGATCACTCCTAGGGTCCACCAGGGGATACATAAACCCAGCTCGATAACTCCAATATCTCACAGATAGGGGATAACTCCCAGGATCTATGGGTGTATACCACAACCTGTTCTGACGGTCCACAAAACAAATCACTTAGATAGAGGATCGCCACTTGTGTAAAGGTGTCCATGATGATGCTGGAAACCCCATATGGTATAAATTGCGAATTAGGGGATCAAACCGGCGATGCCAAAAACCCTACCGAAACCACACACTGGGTAGGGGATCACATTACCAATGACACTGCAACCCTATAGAGAACCACATGCTTAGTATGAGATCATATACCCCATGATACTAAAACACTACTAATACGACCCACTGCGTAGAGGATCATATTCCCGATGATACCTCAAACCATCCATGGTTGTCCTACTAGATATGGGATGACCGCCGGTGGATAAGCGGTCACAACGATACAAAAAAAACAATCTAGGGAAGAGAAGATACATGATCCTTCTCCAAACTCACCTGAGGGATACAAAAACATAATCAGAAAACATCCTATCAAGGGGATCACAAACCTGAACTGGGGTTATTATGACACATTAACCCACATAGGAAAAAACCAAGGGAGTTCACTCAACCGCTACTCGTCCAAACATCACTATCCCAAGTGACCAGCAACATCGCCACACTACACACCTCTTAGGCCCAGACTGAGGCCACCATCACGTTATATGTGAAAAAACATGTAGGATAAGCTATTTATTCATCCGAAATAGAAAACCGGTGAAAAAGGTATTATTCACTATAGCAAGACAGTGTGGGGCCCACACCACGGTAATGAAACTCATCAAGAGGATCACAAAATTGTGATCCCATTAGAAAAACTTATGAGATTTTATACCTATTCGTCCAAAACAGACACCCAATGAAAATGTCACGTTTCTCCATAAATGCCCAAACCCATCCCCATAGGGCCCACACCCTGATCATGGTCCTATCACATGAGAAAAATCATAAATAAATTTCCATACTATAAGGATCACAAATCCACTGACTGTAGATCAAATAGACGCTCTGTGAGAATGTTATGGCTGGTCAAAGCAGAATAATAATAAAATATTATTATTATTTCAACATTTCTTAGCCTTAGGCCACGAAAACGAATAATAAAATTCATAATGAAAAAAATAATAGTTCTTCCTCGACTCAAGGAAAACTTTTCTAAAAATGGATCACAAATCGGTCATTCAGTTTGAGAGTTATGGGTGTTTAATGAACCCCTTGAAAATTTTGGCCTGACCACTGCCAGTCTCACCAGAAACTACCGCACCGGAGCCCGAAACCACTATGCCAGAGTGGGAATTTTCCGCACTAGAGCTAGAAACTGCTGAGACGATGTTGCGCCAACAAAATCCTCACCATTTTATGCCATGTCCGACTCTGGAATCTGGCCTTACTTCTAGAATGTCACGAACGGACCCATGTTGTCCCAGAACCGGTCACCCAAGCCGGCCCGCGACATGGCTCGTGGGGCATTCCTGATCACCACGGGCAGACAACTAGTGCCGAGAATCAAAATTAGACAGGTGGGAATGATTTGGCCCAAAAGAAAATAAACTCAGCAGTGGAAAAATAAATATAACACAAGCATATAAATAAAGAACAACCCACAATGATACTAACCTCACTACGACCAAAACTCCACAAGACCCCATGGGTCACTCTCCAATACCACAAACAACGTCGATCAAGGTCAGAAACTGAAGCTATAACCTACAACAGAACTAAAAACAAGAAAACATTATAGGCGTGAGTATTAAAACTCAGTAGGTGTTCCCAACAAACTATTCCCAAAGCACTACCATTAAATAAAGAAATTTACTAATTCCAAGTTTGAACTAAGTTATACAAAATATGGGTTTTCACACACACACTTCCATTTCTACAACAAGTAATAGCCCATTTCCCTTTTTAATTTAAAATAAGTTTAATGTTTGAAAGGAATAGGTGTATTTCATTTTAAAAAAATTCTGCGAGCAGTTTCGAAATTCAAATTTTAGTTTCTAGTCATAGGGAATACCACACACAACACACAACACACACTAAGGTAAATGGAAAAGAAGTGGCACACATGGGCCATCAACTGAGCTAGACCTCTCTATCATCCGCCACATAAAAAAATAAACACTAAAGAAAACATGTGTCGAACCTAAGAGATCGTGAACAATCCAGAACATACCATACATGTGACTCATTGTGAAAGCATGCTCTAACTCGATGAATTCATAACACCCTAACACTCGGTATAGCCCTACATGGCCAAACAGAGGGGCCCAATCCCCATAGCAGTAATAACTCAGCATTCCCCTGCTATGGGGCCACTAGACATTGGTAATCTAAACTAGTGCAGAAATCCTTCTCAGAAGATTCACTCACTATCCCATCTTCCAATGTCAACACAAGAAATAAAAAGGGATGCTTACACAATGTAAATAAATCAGTCACAATTCCCAAACATCACATACAGCTCATGAAATCAACGCACACCAAATATCACCCCTTAGTGGGTTTTCAAAAATAATTTATTTTATTAAAGTGCCAAACATACCTTCACTAATTTTAAAGAAAAACCTCATTTCTCGAGAAAACCCCAAACAATTATTCAGAAGAAATGATTTATCTTTAGAACTAGAACTACATTTGAAATTCCGTGAATTATGATTAAAGGCCAAACAAGCATTTTTTCAATACTGGGTGTTCTCTTGTCAAGAAAATGTTCCAAGTGTCGTGTAGAAAATAAATGGCTCTTTTTACACCAAATAATCATTAAAAATTAATTATCTTATATTATTTCTCATTTATTAAAATTAATAAAACATCAAGAAATTAAAAAAATTCTAAATTTAAAGGTTAGTGTAGTGGGGGACCTACCTCAGCTCGCTGTCCAAACACAACGATCTAACACGCCTCGCATGGGCGCGTAAGCGCGCACGCAAGCTGACGATCGCATGATTGTGAAAAACCATGCCAACATGCTGCATTTTCAAAGATAACTAAAATAAATTAACCCAGACTAAAAACAATCCAAACACTCAAATTTCACAACAGAACCTCCTCGACCTACTTTTAAAACATAACTCACTTTGTTTTCACTATTTAATAAACCACTTTAAAATCAATAAAACAGTTTCCAAAGAGTAACCCATGACTTTAGACAACCAAAACCCCTTTTAAAACCAACGCATGACATAAAACCAATATTCAACAACTTCATAATTTAATAATTTATTCAAAATGATAAACTACTCATAGGTGACATAAATAAAACTTTGCACACACAATATATCAAATTTGACATGGAAAACTCATTTCCAACTAGAACATGTGTGGTAAAAACATAATAAACCCAAGAAAATGCTTTCGCACGCTACAAATAAATTCTTTAATTTCAAAAAACAGAACTTTTCGCACACATATAGCAATCTAAATCCAACCATAAAACAATTTTCATAATGGTCATTCACTTTTAAACAAAACATCACTACTCATCAAGAAACGAGGAATCAATTTTTGTGTTTCATGTAAAAAAAATCTAACCAATGATTTTAATAAAACACTTAGCATAAATATAATATCTGAATAACAAGAAAATGATTCAAAGAAAATTAGAAAGGTGGTGCGTATGGAAGCCTACCTCAATCGATGAATAACAACTGAGTATCAGTGCGAAATGTATTTCATACTCCAATTTCACTCGTGGAATTCAAAAAAAAAATAAACATCAATATTCGACCATCAATTTTCAGATCAAACTAAAATATATTGAAACCCTACATCAATGTTTTGTGCAAAAAAAAAGACACTAAAACAAGAAGTAATTAAAAAGGGAAAGAAAACGTCACTGAAAGGGGAGGAAGAGAGACTATCTCCAGAGTGGGGTGCGCCGGTGAGGTGGCTGACTGCAGGGCATGGTGGCGGTCTGGGGCAGTGAGGGAGAGAGGAGGTCGGTGCATTGAGTGGGGGGGCGTCTGTGTAAAGGGTTGTTGGAGAGGGCATGGGGAATGTTGGGGCAGCGGTCAGCTGAAGAAGCAGAGAGAAAAGTAGAGTGATGGGGAACTGGGCCAGCGCAATATCTTGAGGGAGAGGGATAAAGGCAGACAGCGAGGCTGGGGGTCGTGTGCAGCGCGGAGTGAGGCTGGCGGCTGGATAGGGAAAGCGGTGCAGAGGAGAGGACATGTCGGTGGGCGGAGGGGGGGGGGGGGGGTTCCACGATCGGCTGGACAAGGGCGCTGGTGGATGGTGAAGGCAGGGTGGAGGGGTAGATGGGTAAGGAGAACGTGATGGGGGGAGCGCTGAGGGGTGTAGCGCGGGGATCGGGGCTACTACAGGAGTGCATGCGGCAGAAAATGGGGTCGGGGCTATAGTGTTCCTATGCAGCCAATCCAAGGGAAAGGGGGGGGGGGCGATGCATGTAGATTAGGGTTTGCTGATTATATATATATATATTATAAATAATAATACCATAAATATAATAATAATAAAAATAAAACCAAAAATAAAAATGAAAAAAATAAAAAAAATTTTAATAAAATTAATAAAATTTATTTACAATTAAAAAAATAAGCAGAATAATAATAATAATGAAAAGAATAATAATAACAATTAAGATAATAATAGTAGTAGTAATAATAATATAAATAATAAGAATAAAATAAGAATAATAATAAAATAATAACAATAAAAGTTATAATAATTAAAATGATAATAACAAAATAATAAAAAAAAGTAATAACAATAATAACACCTTATTGATATTAATATTATCAATTATAAAATAACATCCTTATTATGACAATTTAACCTCATAACCCCCATTATTTACATAAACATTATTTACCTTAATGGTTAGACACTTGCACGGACACCCGGGATAACGACGCGACTACCGCTCGTTCCGCAGTGACTGCGCATGAGTCCAAAACCCACAAAAGATATTAAATGTCGGAACTTTGAAGTCAGGACCCAGCCCAGACCTTGGCACAATGACTCGGAGCCATTAAACAATAATATAAAATAATTAAAGTAAATTAGAAAGTTGGGTGTTTAATTTATCCCCACCACATACACTTTATGCTCCCAAAAAGTCACCCACCTGAATGATGGACCAAACCAGAATCCATGCCCAGTTGAAACTAAAAGAAACCACAATATACGAAAACGAGAGAACAAGAGAGTGATCTCCCCACCATAAGAATTCAACTAGTGCTGAAATTTAATACCCAAATACATCACCCTGGTAGGGGGGGAGACACAGGAACTCCCAACCGATCCAGAATAACCTCCATACCACGAGGGAAACAACACCTCCACCAAACATGGAGCTCTCGACTCAGACCAAAGCAAGCTCGAACGCTAGAGAAAAAATCCAAGCAGAACTTATCCAAAGCGGTAAACCCAAGAATAACCACAAACCTAGGCTCCGTGGAATGAACATATATCTCCAAATGATCACCGCTAAACCAAGATTAACACATGCAAGGTCCAAACATACTTTTAAGAAAAACACATGATCTAGAACACCATAATCAGACAAAAGAGACTATTTGGATTACAAACTAACACATCCATCCCAACTTCATGATGAAAAAATATACCAACAACAATGAAAAACTTTAATGGTGGAAGGACGAGAACAGAAGGACTTTAAAATTTTCATTTCCAACACGGAACACGAAGCCCAAACTGAGGTGTCAAACCCCTTACAACACCTGACTGTGAACGAGAAACACCCCAAGACCTGTGGTTGGGGATCTGATGGTTGAAGCATCTCCTTCCTCACAATCAGGCACTCGAATCATCTGGTCATAGTGTCTTCCTCAAGAAATGCTTCCTTCAAAGCATCTCCAAGTGACCTAGACAGTAGAAACGACGACAAGTCTTTGGAGGGATGTGACATGATGGCTTCACATTCCCAAACTGACCACACCAATGGCACACCACTGAATGGTCTGATGAATTGGAACCAGAACCACTGTAGATGAATCTTCAAAAATTTGTTCCTATGGAATGACCTGCTCGCTAGATGGGGAACCTTTGCAAGCAACCAATCACAGTGGATTTCCAACCTTCTACGCTCCAGATACCAACTCCTCTATAAACGCCTCATCCACCAACATATCATAATAATGGTCCCTTGAAGGGAGGACATGCTCCATGATCTCTGTACGAAGACCACCGATAAAGATATAAATCTTCATCAAATCATGTGACACTACCCCCAGAGAAAAGGACACAAGTTCCTTGAAATTTTCAATACACGCTTTCACCGTCTGTTGGCCCTGTTGATTATGCATGAGCTCTTCACATTTCTTCATCTTCCCCTCTTCATGTATAAATCATTGGACGAAGAAAACATTAATGAAATCCCACGTCATCCAAATATTATGTGAGGGTGGTGCGAACAACTCCTACTCGTCCAGAGCTGGACCTTCGAACAGACCCAAAATGGAATGCACACTAACATCTTCAAGAGATCCCAATACCCTGGAGACGTGCTCAAACTCTTCAAGACACTGCACTATCTCTAATAGACTCAAATCACCATGAAGGAAAGACAACGTCCGATAATGACAAAAAACTGGGCATGACTCATCAAAACTCTGGGGACCTTTCTTGGCTAAATTTCTAAACAACATATAAAACACCAATATGTAACCGATATCATTCGAAGCAACATATATGAAAGTACCTTCATCCAAAACAACCAACTCAAAATAAACAAGAAAATGGAAACATAAACCAGAATTCATTTTTGAAAACCCCATCTCTTTTTTTTATTTTCAAAACCACCTTTTTAAGGCCATTTTACAAATACTAAACCCACATTCCAAACCAAATCACTTTCCAAAACCATTTTATTCTTTAAAATCCAATTTAGAAAACAATTTCAAGCCTTTAATTTCTAACACACCCAGGTAATCCCATGAACTGTTGCCAATGTCTTCATCCACTTTCATACATATGCACCAACACACACTTTCCATGCTTCCTCTCACTTGTGCAAATGTTCATAAGAAGTACCTGAGGTTTCACCCTAAACCATTCTCAACCAATTTCTAAGCAAACAACAGTTTCCAAACCGAAAGATTTTAGTTTTAAAACCCATTTCACAAATTTAAAGCCCTTTGAAAGAAATAGTTCTCATTTCAAAAACCCTTTTAATTTTCAAAATAGCTCTTACACCCACAAGAACCAAGACAACACACAAATTTCATCAAATCACCGAAGAGGGGGACTATTAGTCATACTTAACCTAGCGACATGGTAGTGGGACATGCCCAAAGTAAGCATCAACAACTATGAGGAATTCAAACCGTGTACCCAAACTCCACATGGGTCACTACTCCATGTGAGATCAGGATGTAACATCGGATTACCTCTGTTGTCATCCCTCAATCCAAAACAAACCATAACAAAACAAAGAATCAATTACCGGACAATCCATGGCGACTGGAGGTGCAGAATGGGAAAGTGTTCAGGAAGTCCCTCCTATACCTACCTCTCGAGTCCCAATAATTTTTATCTTCATATACCAGACACCACAAATAACAAGAAGCTCCTTTGATACCATTCTGTCACGATCCAACCCGGTTCGACCCTGAACCGGTCACCCGAGCTAGCCCGCAACATGGCCCGAGGGGCGTTCTTGATCCCTACGGGATGACAACTACTGTCAGGCATCAAAATTAAATTTGTGTGAATGATTTTCCCCAAAAAAATAAACTAAGAACTGGAAAAATAAATAGAACAAATTCAAATAAATAAAGAACAACCAAAAAATGCTACTAACCTGACTACGACCAAAACTCCACATGACCATGTGGGTCACTCTCAAATAGCACAACCAACATTGCTCAAGGTGAACAACTGGAGCTGGAACCTGCAATAGAACTAAAAAAAATAAATAGAAATAGGCGTGAGTATTAAAACTCAGTAGGTGTTCCCAATAAACAATTCCCAAAGCACTACCTTTAAATAAATTAAATTACAAATTTCATGTTTGAACTATGTTATACAAAATATGGGTTTTCACACATAGACATCCATTTCTAGGACAAGTAACATTCCATTTCCGTTTTTAATTTAAAACAAGTTTAATGTTTGAAAGGAACATGTGTATTGCATTTTAAAACATTTCTGCGAGCAGTTTAGAAATTCAAATTTTAGTTCCTAGTCAATGGGATTAATACACACAACAAACCACACACACTAAGGGAAATGGAAAAGAAGTGGCACACATAGGCCAGCAACCGAACTAGACCTCTCTATCATCCACCATATAAAAAAATTAACACTAAAGAAAACAAGGATCAAACCTAGGAGATCATGAACAATACAGAACACAGCATACATGTGACTCATCCTGAAAGCATGCTCTAACTTGATGATGTCATAACGGCCTAACGCTCGGTATAGCCCTACATGGCCGAACCGATGGGCCCAATCCCATAGCAGTAATAACACAGTATTCCCCTACTATGGGGCCACTAGCCAGTGCGTAATCTAAACTAGTGCGGCAATCGTTCTCATAAGATTCACTCACTATGCCAGGTTCCCATGTCAACACAAGCAATAAAAAGGGGTGCGTCCACAATGAAAATCAATCAGTCACGATGCACAAAAATCACATACAGCTCAATAAATAAACACACACCAAATATCACCCGTGAGTGGGTTTTCGAAAATAATTTATTTTATTAATGTGAAAAACATATCGTCACCAATTTTAATGAAAAACCTCATTTCTCGAGAAAACCCAAAACACTTTTTCAGAAGAAATCATTTATAATTAAAAATAGATCTACATTTGAAATTCCATGCATTATGTTTAATGTCCAAATGATCATTATTTCAATACTGGGTGTCCTCTCATCTAGAAAATGTTCCACGTGTCTTGTATAAAATAAACGGCTCTTTTTACGCCAAATAATAATTTAAAAATAAATTATATTATATTATTTCTCATTTATTGAAATTATTAAAACATCAAGAAATTAATAAAATATAAATTTAATGGTGAGTGTTGTGGGGGACCTACCTCAGCTAACTGTCCAAACACAACGATGTAATGTGACTCGCACAGGCGCGCAAGCACGCACACAAGCTGACGATCGCATGAGCATGGAAAAACCTTGCCAACGCGCTGCAACTGAAAAGATAACTAAAAAACATAAACACAGACATAATAAAATCCAAACAAACATATAGTGAAAAAGAACTACCTCGACCTACTTTTAAAACATAACTCGCATTGCTTTCACTATTTAATAAACCACTATAAAATCTATAAATAGTTTCCAAAGAGAAACCCATGACTTTAGAAACCCAAAACCCCTTTTAAAACCAACACAATACATAAGACCAATTATCAATAACTTCTTAATTTAATAATTTATTAAAAATTATAAAGTACTCGTATGAGACACAAATAAAAACATTGCATAAACCATATATCAAATTCGACATGGAAAAATCATTTCCAACCAGAACTAGTGCAGTAAAAACATAATAAACCCAAGAACATGCTTTCACACGCTGCAAATAAATTCTTTAATTACAAAGAATCTTTTTCACACATATATAACATTAGAAATCCAACCATAAAACTATTCGCATAATGGGAATTCACTATTTCACAAAACATCACTACTCATCAAGAAATGAGGAATCAATTTCTATGTTTCAAGCAAAAAAATCTATCCAATGCTTTAAATACAACACTTAGAATAAATATAATGTTTCTATAACAATAAAATGATGCTAAAAAAATTATAAAGGGGGTGCGTATGGAAGCCTACCTCAATCGACTAAGAACAAATGGTTATCGGTGCCAAATGTAGTTCACACTCCAATTGCACACGCGGAATTCTAAAAAAAGATAAACATCAAAATTCGACCATCAATTTTCGGATCTAAATGAAAAATATTGAAACCCTACATCAAGGGTTTGTGCAAAACAATGACACTAAAAAAGAATAAATTAACAATGGAAAGAAAACATCACTGAAAAGTGAGGAAGAGAGATTGTCGCCAGAGTGGGGTACACTAGAACAATGGATGGCGGTAGGGCAGGTGTATGGTATAGGGAAGAGAGTGTGACATGAGGTCAGTTCGTAGTGGGGGGGGGGGTGCGACACTGGGTAAAGGGAGGACAGAGAGGGAAGGGGGATAGTTGGGGCTGCGGTCGACCAGGGAAGCATGGATCAAAGCAGAGGGCGGGGGCACTGGGTAGGCCTGACTGCTTGAGGGAGAGGGACAAAGGAGGACACTGAGGCTGGGGGTCGGGTGCAGTGTGGAGCGAGGCTGGCAGTCGGACAGGGAAGGCGGCGCAGATGAGAGGACCTGGCAGGGGTGGAGGTGCCGCGATCGGATTGACAAGGGCACTAGTGGAGGGTGAAGGCATGGTTGCGGGGTATCTGGGTAGGCAAAACATGAAGGGGGAGCACAGGGGGTGTAGCATGGGGAGTAGGGCGGCTATAGGAGTGCAGGGGGTTTTTTAGGTGGATGGGTTTTTTTTATTAAAATGGGTCTAGGTTTAGATTAATTAGGTAAAAGGGTTTATTGAGCGCCACTTCAAGTAGCGCTCAACAACTCTGGTGGCTAGCGCCACTTCAAGTGGCGCTTTGCCACCTTTTTTTCTGGTTTTGTTTTATTTCTTTTTTTTAATTTTTTTCACCTCATCTCTTCTTAATAAATAATTTCAAAATAAATAAATAAAATTTTGTTTTCTTTTTTTTTGTTTTAGTTTTTTTCCACCTCATATCTTTTTAATAAATAATTTCAAAATAAATAAATAAAATTTTAAAAATAATCTTATAAATATGTATTTAAAAATGCTAAATTAATTATTATTATATTTATAATTATATAATTATGAAATTATATTTATGTATATATATAATTATATGTGTGTGTATAAATATAATTATGTATATATATAATTAAAAATAAATATTTATATATATAAATCTATTTATATATATTTTTTAAATAAAAAATATATTTGTAATTATATAATTATAAACTAATCTTTAAATATAAATATTTATAATTATATGAATATGAATATATTTAAAATATATAATTATGAAAATATTGTTACATATTTATTTTAAATTTATTTATAAATATATTTAATATTCATATATAAATATATATATATGTGTGTGTGTATGTGTGTGTGTAGAATTATATTTATAATTATATTTAGAATTATATTGTAATTATAGTTATACTTGTATATGTATAATTATATATTTATACATGTATATATTTACATAGTTATAACCTAATTACAATTATTTAATTACCTAATTATGATTAATTAATTACCTAATTATGATTAATTAATTAACTAATTATGTTTCATTAATTACCTAATTATGATTAATTAATTAGCTAATTATGATTTATTAATAACCTATTATGTTTCATTAATTACCTAATTATGATTTATTAATTACCTAATTAGGATTAATTAATAACCTAATTATGATTAATTAATAACCTAATTAGGATTAATTAATAACCTAATTATGATTAATTAATAACCTAATTAGGATTAATTAATAACCTAATTATGATTAATTAATTACCTAATTATGATTAATTAATAACCTAATTAGGATTAATTAATAACCTAATTATGATTAATTAATAACCTAATTATGATTAATTAATTAACTAATTATGATTAATTAATAACCTAATTAGGATTAATTAATAACCTAATTATGATTAATTAATTAACTACTAATGATTAATTAATTAACTAATTATGATTAATTAATTAACTAATTATGATTAATTAATTACCTAATTATGATTACTTAATTAACTAATTATGCTTAATTAATTAACTAATTATGATTAATTAATTAGCTAATTATGATTACTTAATTAACTAATTATGATTAATTAATTAACTAATTAGGCTTAACTAATTAGCTAATTATGATTACTTAATTAACTAATTATGATTAATTAATTAACTAATTAGGATTAATTAATTAGCAAGTGATGATTGATTAATTAGCAAGTGATGATTGATTAATTAGCAAGTAATGATTGATTAATAACCTAATTACGATTATTTAATTACCTAATTATGATTAATTAATTACCTAATTATGATTAATTAATTAACTAATTATGTTTCATTAATTACCTAATTATGATTAATTAATTAGCTAATTATGATTAATTAATAACCTATTATGTTTCATTAATTACCTAATTATGAATAATTAATTACCTAATTATGATTAATTAATAACCTAATTATGATTAATTAATAACCTAATTATGATTAATTAATAACCTAATTAGGATTAATTAATTACCTAATTATGATTAATTAATAACCTAATTATGATTAATTAATAACCTAATTATGATTAATTAATAACCTAATTAGGATTAATTAATAACCTAATTATAATTAATTAATTACCTAATTATGATTAATTAATTAACTAATTATGAATAATTAATAACCTAATTAAGGTTAATTAATAACCTAATTATGATTAATTAATTAACTACTAATGATTAATTAATTAACTAATTATGATTAATTAATAACCTAATTATGATTAATTAAATTACTAATTATGATTAATTACTTAACTAATTATGATTAATTACTTAACTAATTATGATTAATTAATTTACTAATTATGATTAATTACTTTAATAATTATGATTAATTAATTAACTAATTACGATGATTAATTAATTAACTAATTACGATTAATTACTTAACTAATTATGATTAATTAATTAACTAATTATGATTAATTAATTAACTAGTTATGATTAATTAATTAATTAGTTATAATATTAACTAACTATGATTATTTAATTAACTAATTATGATTATTTATTATCTACTTACCATTAATTAATAACCTAATTATAATGAATTAATTAACTAATTATGATTCATTAATTAAATAATTATGATGAATTAATTTGCTAATTATGATTAATTAATTAGCTAATAATCATTAATTAATAATCTAATTACATTTAACTATTTACCTAATTATGATTAATTAATAACTTAATTATCCTTGATTAATCAACTAATAATGATTAATTATTTAACTAACTAATCATTTCATTATCTAATTACATTTAAAAAAACCATACTATTTATAAAATACAAACATTATATACTAATTCAACAAATTAAACAACTAAATTATTAAATAAAACTATTAAATAAATTTAAAGAAAGATTTACCTCAAATTTGTGACGTCATAGGTACACAGGCAGAGCAACCGAAGAGGCAAGGCTTCACCGCAACCGAAGAACACAAGAAAAAAGTTTGAGAGAGAGAGAGAGGAAGGGATAGGGAGGGAGGAATGAGGGTGGGTGAGGTAGGAATTGAGGAATGGGGTGGGGGGCGAGGCCCTATTTATAGGATGGGGGGTGTTTCGGCGCCACTTCAAGTGGCACCGAATTGATTGGGAAGAAGGGTGCAGCGCCACTTGAAGTGGCGCTGCACGGTTTGCATTTATTTTTTCAGCGCCACTTCAAGTGGCGCTGCACTCTATTTCCGCCAAATTGGTGGAGCGCCACTTGAAGTGGCGGTCCAATTCCGAAACCCTTGAGCGCCACATGGTCTGGTGCTCAAGAGACCCAATTACCTAATTATTTAAACGTTTGACCCATTAAAAAGAAAAAAAAACCCTGTCGGCAAATTTAGCCGAGTGCAGGCAGCCGAAAATGGGGTCGGGGCTACCGTACTACTGCGCAGCCAATCCAACGGAAATGGGGGGCGATGCGGGTAGATTAGGGTTTTTTGATTATATATATATATATTAATAATAATAATACCCGAATGATAATAATAATGATAATAATAATAATAATAAACCAAAAATAATAATGATAACAATAGAAATAATAAATATAATATTAATAAAATTTATTTACAATAAAAAAATAACCCAAATAATAATAATAATGAAATGAATCATAATAACAATACAAATAATAATATTATTAGAAATAATAATATATATAATAATAATAAAATAATAATAATGTTAAAATAATAACCATAAAAGTTATGATAATTAAAATGATAATGAAAAAATAATAAAAATAAAAGTAATAAAAATAATAACAACTTATTTATATTAATATTATCAATTATATAATAACATCATTATTATTTAAATTTAACCCCTTAACCCACTTTATTTACATAAAAATTATTTACCTTAATTGTTAGACACTTGCACGAACACCTGAGCTAATGATGGAACTACCGCCTGTTGTGCAATGACAATGCACTGGTCGGAAACCCACAAAAGATATTAAATGTCAACAATTTCAAGTTGGGACCCAGCCCTGACCTTGGCGCGATGACCCGGATCCAAGAAATAATAAAATAATAAAATTAAATTAAATTATAACATTGGGGTGTGACATAGAAAACTTCTAGGAACCACCGGGAGCATGCTGATGCTCCAAATTCAGATACAAAACATGATTAAAAAATCTCGGGACCTGAACTACACAAATATTATGAAATTTTCAATAAAAAAATGCATAAAAGGGATCCTGGATTTTAAAAATCTAACCAAATACCTCTTGGCTGATCATCGACGATTTTCACACTCCGATGCTGCTAATGCATGTTTCGAGAGCGTCCGTCGTCCTGATCTACGATCGACGATGCTTCTTTTTCTTGATTTGGTGATTCAGCATTGAAGAATAGAAGAGGAAGTTTACACGGTTCCTCTGACTATACCTAAACGTGAAGGGGTGGTGGCATTGATTATTATTATTATTTTTAATTAATTAATTAACTCAACCACCATCTACACCCCAGACCAAACCTCCCTGCGTAGAGATGTTTAGGTCACCCCTAGGGTAAACGTGACATTCTGAACTCAACTGCGTATTAATAATTTCAATCCAAGACTTCTTTCAGGATTAATTTAAGCTGACACCCATAAAAAATTATTCATTTATTTATGAAAATTCGACGGGTGACCTTTTTTATAGTAGGCCTAAGCCTACAAAGGTTACAACTCACCAAGGGTAAATGGTGTGCTCTAGATGCAACTGTGCCCCCAAATTTCTAATCCAATCTACCATTTAAGTGATTACTCATATCATCCACATGGATAGTATAAAAATCCTTAATTTTTTAATAAAAATAATTCTATGCACATCTAGCCTTATAATTTCATGCCACTTTCACGTCGTGCATTGGAATTATTCATAGGAATATTCAAAAGTTTGATAGTGCCAAAACCTGAGTCTCTACTTTTTTTTATATCATTTTCAAGAGAGGACTATTCTTCAGGATTCATGTTTAGTATTTTTAGGGTTTTAAAATTATTATTGTTATAATCATCACTGTATGGGATATAATTTCATGTTCCATTTATTACGAAATTGAAAACCCATTTAAAAGTGTCATAAGTTTATAGGGAGTTCATGGAGAAAATAATGATCTTGAAAGAATGAGGATTTTTCCATGGGGATGAATTTGATCATATTCCTCACCCATGGATTAGGTTGTACATTCTAATGTTTTTGGTTAGGATTTTATATTTACTTATTTATTACATTCAATACTTTATTATCATACTCTGATTGTGGGATCATAGATGTGTGGAATAATTGGTATCAGTTTTTTTAAATTTCAAAATATCAAGGGCTTATAGATATGTGAATGTGTGCAGATACATTAGGCTAATTCCTCCCATTTGTGGGGTTTGTCTACATGGGGCTTTTCATCACCCCTTAGCCAATTAGTGGTGGGATTGGGTTAGTTGTGGTCCGTACCCATTTTGTTTTGGTTAGGATTAATAACCAGAGGAAGGTTATATAATAAAAGAAATTATAAACTATATTAAATATGAATAATAAAATCAACTATATTTTAGGGATAATTTACATATAATTTCACAAATCATTAATTTGTACATAGATAATCATAATTTATATGTTTTATAAAAAATCCATACAAACACCATACCATTTGAATCAAAATACCTTGAATGATAGACCATTGAAGGATTTAAAAAATTTGATTTAATTAACATTAAGGGAAATAAATTTTATAGTGTGGAATATACACAATAAAAATAATAAAAATTGCGACTATGGATTATATGTAAATGAAGGGAAAATAAGAAAAAGAACCATTACATTAGACTTATATATGGTCTGATAGAGTATAAATCCATATAAAAAATTTATGCTTATAATATAATATGTATAAAATCCATATTAATATTCATTTCACATTATAAATTTCATTTTTAATTCAATATTACACATATATTATTTTATAAAATTTATATTTATTATTCAATTATTAATTATTTCGTTTGTCTATGTATGATTTTGTTTTGAGGGATCATTCCATGCTCCATGATAATGGTTTAATAACCTGTATAATTTCCATGAAATGTATTATTTTTCGATACATAATTTTATAATCTTGTAGCAATTTCACTGATCTGATAAATAATATTTTTATTTAGTTCTTTAAAATCCATATTTTAGTTTTTATTGAAGTACTATAAGAATTTAATTTTGTAGTGAAAATATATTCTCATTTTATATTTCTAAAATGATAAAAACGTTATATATAATTAATTAATACATTTTAAAAGAAATATTTATTTTTATTAGTCAATCATAATTTTAAATTTCAAATTTTATACATATTGGTGAAAAAAATTACTTGAAATGGTAACATTATAATTAATGAATGGGAAATAATAAGTGATTATATAGTAGCAATATAACCTATAATGATTAATAATGAATTAAAAATGACATTTCAATTTTTTAAATTAAATTTAATATGAGGGGGATGAATATGTTAATGATTAATAATTTTGGATATGATACCAATTACATTGATGACATGAAACTTCTCTTATGGAGACTATGAAATAATGTATTTGGGACACTTTGTTTTGATATAATGTTCCAAAATAAGGAATTTAAATTGTATGTAGATAATTTCAGTAGGTTATAATGAGGAACATAATTAAATTTTTAAAAATTTAGGGTGGGGTAATTTCTAATTATAAATTTACTTAACTTTACTTTTCAAAAAATGTGTTTCTAACTTTTTATGAAATTATTTTTTACAAGGATAATGGATCCAAACTAGGAAAATAGTAGAAAATGGCTAAATGGAGCCCTAGAATCCCCATATACAACTATTATTTTTATTGTTGATATTTTAGGGAAACACCCCTTTTACATATCTCGTTTACCTTTATTTAACAGTATCTTGTTGAGTAAATATTACCTTCATAATTATTTGTTTCCTAGAAATTTAATTGAACTTCATACCTAATTTTTATTTTTTAAACACAAAATATTACACTATGTAATCAATTAAAATTTAAAATTAATATAAATTTAAAATTAATTTTTATTTAAAAGTATATATAAATTTTTTTATTTCTTGATGATTATAATTTTTAAAATTAATTATTATTAATATTATTGAACATATGTTTCTAATTAAATGACAATTAATATATTGTTTTAAAATTTGAAACATTATATTTTATTATAATCATCCTTTAAACGTTATTGATTTATTTTATTTAGATAAATATTCATAACAGTTTGAAAAAAATCATTTGAAGATTTCAATTTTTTGTATTAATTTATTTGAATAACATCAAATTATTTATTATCAAACCATAAAATTTTATCAATCTACCAATGTTAAAATACTAATTAAATATTGTAGATATTAAAAAACAAATATTTAATATTTATATTATTATTAAAATGTAATTAATGAAAATATATATTATAATAATATATCAGTTTAATTATTTATTAACTTTTCATATAAACTATAAAATATACCTAAAAAAGGACATATTTTATGAAATTAACAAACTCTTAGAATATAAAGTTTTGGGGTAATATGGTAAACCATGTTTCACAATTTTTGGGAATAAAAAACACTTTTGAAATTTACACAATGTTATGTTCATTATTTTTGTGTTCATCATAAAATTTATTTGTTAAATGAAATTAATAATTGTATAATTTGTAACATTGAGATGGAATTTTTTTATCTCGTATAAAGATCATTTATTCTGATACATATAAATATGATATAATTATTTATATAGTGGGGTTATTAAAATTTTAATTAACACTATTACATTCTATGTATATACATTATACTCTATTTGGTGATAAAATATAATAATCAACAATTATGGTTTAATAATTTCAGTTCAATGAAAAATAATTCATCTATTTTACAGTTAGTAATAAAAATAAATGTGAAATAAAACAAATTTAAAATTTTCAAAAAAAACTTATAACACTATATTTTATGCTTTCTACTGTGTTAAATAAGTTATACGATCAAATAAATGATTCATAATGTGAATGGTTACTCATATAATGTAATTCACCATGGGAATTCCTATTTCTCTTTTATAATAACACTGATGAAATATTTAATCTTTTTATAGACTTTTAATTTTTTTTAATGAAAGATAACAATGACTTTTTAGGATATATTATATTATTAACCATCGAAAGTGGTCATTATGAATTTAAAAATAATACTTTAATATGTAGTATCACTAGTTTTGAAGAAAGTTATTATATCAGATTTACGTTGTAATGTATACATTATCTAATTTAAAATTCCATTTGAAAGGAAATGTGATCCCATTACGATAATAGATGTAGTTAATCAAAATTTTTAGTCATGAATAGAAGAATTTTCTATTTTATATTAGTATTATTTTACTTTATTTTCTATTAAAAAAAATAATGTTATTTTTAGGGGGATTGTTTTATGTCATATTTACCAGAATCCATAATTTGTATTATTTAATAATTTTTTTTATAGAATGTCTTATCCATTATGGGGTGTACATGAAATCAAATTCAATAACCAGTAATATCATATACTCAAATGATTTTAATGGAAATTATTTCATTGCATCACAACTAATTAGTTCACAAAGATATATTACTAAAAAGAGATATAATACTTCTATGATTTATTTTCCAAATCATTTAGATCTAAGTGAAACAAGTGGTCTTGATCATAACACCACAACTCAGTTATAGTGTATAAAAAAAGTGTCTCTATCTAGATATAACAAGGGATTAATTGTGAAAAAAATTGATCCTTTAGAATTACAAACACATATTATAATGACCATAGAATGATGATTTTTGATAGAAAATCATGAGAAAAATCTAACTCTACTCCTAAAAAAATATATGTAGTTGATGAAACATTAATTAATTTTGTTTTTAATTTTGTTACTGATGGTTATAAATTATATATAATAGATATCCTAACTCCCCAGCTCTTTATATTTCAAAATTGGATAGGTAATTGTAATGATCGATATCACCATTAACACTCCTAGGATTATCAATATGATAACCATATTTTTTGAACATTGTATTAAGAGTCATGTTTTTTGTATTAATTATCCATAATTATCTCATTATTTAATAATAAAAAATTGGTAATAACTAAACTAAATGTGTAAATGAATAATAAATATTGGGAGTTTTGATATTTCGAAAAATAAAACTCTCTCACCTCCTCAACTACTAGTTTTATACACTCTATTGTCTTATTAACATTGTATCAGAGTGCTAATGAATGGGGCATCATGAAATTATATTGTTACATCTATTTAAATTTAAATATATTATATATTTTACCAAATAGATCTATATATTCTATACATACCAACAATATAACATATGTCATATTTTTTAATTTTAATGGATTTTATCTATAAGATGATAGGTCAATTTTATTTCAAAAAAACCACTCTTTTAAATTCAAGAAATCATCAAGAAATATATAAATATTATTGAATGATGATAAATTTCTAAATACAATATATGAAAAGAATACATGTCAACGTGTGTGCACGCAATGCATTACCCCACACCCATAGTGATAGAGATGAAAATAATTATGGGAACAATGGATTCCATTATAAAGTGAAAGAAACATCATTATATAAAGGGTAGTGTTAATAAAATGAATCATTAATGATTATAATGAAATGTATATTAATATAAGGATGTCTAAATAGGGGATTATAAATCATTAAATGAGTTTTTTTTGTTCGAGAGAGATTAATTTTAGTCACGACTTAAAGAAGGGATGGAATTATTTGTGATTTATAAATGATAAAGAAGATGATTATTATCATATTTTACATATTCTTTAAGAATATATCATCCCCTGATGATTATTACATCAACGATTCGACCATTGTAAATCTCCATAATTTCATGATAGAAAACAATATGAGAAAAAGTATTTTTACTTGGAAATGTAAATGTTTTGATGGAGAAATTATTCAAATAAAAATGGTTTTGAGTTATGATGAAAAAAAACCGGTATCATATGCATGAAACTAATACCAAATTTGATTCCATGGATATTTATGATTTCTCATATTTCATTTATATATGACTGTAGTGAGGAATAACTAAATATAATTGAATTATATCAATCAAAAATTTTAATTATTTGAAGAGTGGACACATTTTATTACTAGATATAAAAGTATAATAATAGGAAATAATAAGTAAAGGTACCCTAATTGAAGAATATTCATGAATATATAATTATAATACATAATAGTAGTGATAAATATTGCATAAAATATGATTCTCTATCCTAGAATAAATAATATTTTAGGGAGGAATAAGAATCATAGATGAACGAAAACATATTCAATGGAAAAATGAAACCATATAAAATTTAAATATGGGGAGGATAATGATATGGCCATTACTGATAAAGAATATGAGAATATAGAGACACATATATAAATTCAACAATGAATAGAGATCATGGTTTTCTTAGAAAAGCTCTAAATGGATTATACATATTTGAAATATGGGAACAAATTATTAGTGAAATCATTGTATGGATCGAAAGATAATGAAATTATTTATAATTTGTTTTTATTTGTGACGAATCATATGAAAAATAAATTTAGATCATATTTTAAGGGATATGATACTTATTATTTCTATAAAAACCATCATTATGTATATTGATTAAGTAAAAGATTTATTGGACGATCAATGTTTACAAATCACAACCATAAAAATGTATAAATTGTGACATGGTAGCAAGAACGATTGTATTAAAAAAATATACAAATTAAAATGGTCAAATGTGTCATTAAATTTAAAGGATGTACACTACATAATCCAAGAATGAAAATATATCCATTAATAAATTTTATGATTTTTTGAAAATTATTTACAAATGGTCGTGTGGTCGAAGAAATATATTATCACTTTATGTAATGAAAACATTATATTAAAAGATATCATAAATAGTTAGTATTTAATTACTATATTTACTCTATGATGTTATTATTCTTTAAAGGATTATATTGATATTACAATGTCAATAGAAGAAAAATATATGTGTGCAGGTATAATTTTCACCCATCAATAAAATATCAACGATGGATCCATAAGATGTCAACATAAAAATATTATTATATAGTTGGAAAAAATTCAAAATATATGGTAAAATTTACATAATCTTTTACAATATTTTGAAAACATGTAGAAAATGTGATTCACAGAATGAAAATTACATAAGTACTCATAAAATAATTCTAGTGCTCATATTGAAAAAGGATAATTTTATATATAATAATAGGATGAAAAATATAGAGTATTTGAGGATATATAAGATAAAAAATATGAATAAAATGGATAATGAACATGGTTCTTCTATTTATGTTTTATAAAATATATGAAAAATAATAAAAACAATTTTAATAATATCCATAGGTGTGATATATCATTTATCACATTGATAAATGATGGAACACTCAAGCTCAAAAGATTCTAAAACACTGAAATATGGTAAAGGAAAGATGAATCCAATACAGTTTCATTTTTGATTGGTTTGGGAATAATATCTTTAGTGTATCTCAACATTTTTAAAATTTAAATTATTTTATTTTTTTATATAATAGAAATTTTATTCAGAGTATTAAATATTTAAAAATTTCTATAAATTGGTGGGGAATGAGGAATGACATGAATGAATAAATTTTCATAGTACATAAAAAATGATTCATCGACATGAAAAAATAAGCTTTGATAGTAAATAATATCTATTTTCTAGAAAATGAATATGGATAAGATAATCATGAATGGTACGAGGAATTCATTGAAGATAAATCATGAAATAATAAATAACATTTCAATATTTATCAATATGAAAATTAAAACCAGGTGACACATGATAATGGCTGTTAAGACAATGAAGCATAAGTCAATAATATAAAAAAATGTTTGTTTTTTAATTATATTTAATTCCTATAATTGATATTAGTATTTCAAGGCCTTTGTTAATGATTTTATTTATATTAGTATTGTCTATTTTATTTTCATCGCATCACATACTCGTTAGAAATTCAAACTCCCCTAATTGTATTTTTAATTAAAAATAAGAAATATTATTTAGATATTTTGAATGAATACTGGATACAAATGAATTAATTTGGAAGTTCTTTCATATACTGAGAAATATATAATAAGATTATTTTTAGAGATCCATATACTCCATAGAAATATGTTGTCATTGAGAGGAAGAATCAACATTTATTGACATGGAATGACCATTCCATCAACACCTAACACATTGATATATTTTTGTATATATTCCACATTATTGTACCTCTATATTATTAGTTTATATTTTCATAGAAAATTTCCATTTAGAAAATATATGATATTTTTAATTTAAAATAATTCATACTTTAAAATCATGAATATATTCAGTTTCCTATATTGTATCAAAATCGAAGGTAATTATTTTGAAATGGTCGATGACGGAGCTGATGAAGTTATATTATTTGGACACACATTATATGAAAGGAGTTACATATAATATAACTCATATCTAAGATAAATTTGGAATATAATTGATGTATCTATATTTGAGAAATCTAAATCTATCACAAAAAACAAATCCTATTGACGATGATATTGATGAATCTATTGAATGAAATATTATGTATCATTGGAGAATATAATATTTTAATGAAGCTGTTAAAAATACTCAGATTATTTATAATTATAAATCACGTATTAATCCCAAAAAAATGAATGAACTATGTACAATGGAGTGGGAGGAATTTTGAGTTGATGAACATTCCTACAGACAAAAAATGGTTATTTAAACCTAGAAGATTTTGAAAAGATCATACCATACCGACTTTCAAATTCAAGAAAAAATAAAGAGTGTTCAATATTATTTTTATCATATAGATTAGATATCTATGATTTTTAAATATAAAATTCTAATTGATAAGAATAAAACTTTGAAAATGGTTTCATGTTATAGAGTCAATAATTATTTAAGGATACAGAGGGTTTTCAGGAATAAATTCATTTGTGAAAGAGTTGTTATGTGGAATAAAATATTTTATACGGTTCCCTAGAAAGAAATTTTTCCACATTTGATTACAATAATATTTATAGGGTCAAATATTAATACATAATCAATTGATCATTGTTATGATTCATGAAATCTATGTTATAATGTTTTTTGGGTACCTATCATTTAGAAAGGTGATAATATTTTCCTATTATTATGAGAACCTAGATGTACAATGACATTATTGTTAAATATATTGTCTATGGCCATATAGTAATATTTCATGGGATGTTAATTTTTCATGATATCTTGTTTAAGTGTCTTATAAGTCATTAGTATGTCTTCTTATCATTTTAATACATGATTATCTTCAAGAGAATGATGTTATCACATATTTATCAACATATAAGATATATATATTTATAAGTTCCAATGTATATACTTTGTATGTACATTTTTAATAACACATAAACATTATAATTAATATTAAATCATATAATCAATTTGATACTTTTATGAACTGATGAAAATGGTGAATACATATGCTCATAATAATGTTAGAATTTTTCGGTTGGTTATGAATGATATTGCAATAATGAATAATGCAAGAAAGGATTAAACAGCTATAAAAAGTAATAAATGTTGATATATTGTGACCCTGATGAGAATAGATCTTCCTAATCATGTATATATGGATATAGAATTCTATCAAAAAGTAAATTAAAAGAATTTTTTTTGAAATAGAGATCAGGAACATTGTTTAGTTATACCCGAATGAAACCTTATTCATTAAATATATCATGAAAAAATGGATTATATTACATAGTCTACAATCCTATATTGTTATTGTAATTCACCATAATAATTTATTTACTTGAATAAAAAGGTCCATGTAAGGGATGAACAAGAAAACTAACGGGGCCTATTGAAGTATAGCCCAAGGGAATCCCCAAGAACAATGGGAGCCCCTTAGAGGGAAGAACCACTAGGCTAGAAAATCAAGTTAAAGAGTAATTAAGAGGATCCTAGGAAGCAAGGTAGTCTACCACTCTATTTCCCTCATGCCAGTGCGGGAAATATCCATGCTACTACCAATCAAACTCTGGATTTTCCTTTCATGATACATGATAGACCATGGAGTGGAGGAAGAAACTATGATGGACTTGTGGAGGATATTAGAGTACATATCCAAAACACTAATGGAAATTTAATCCCTTCTGCATATCTTAAATCTAGCCAACATAGAAAGAGCTTCAGCTTGAAGAGAGGTTTCATTCCCAATGAAAGCTGAGAATAAAATGGTCACATAGCCGAGGGAATGCCAAACCAAACCACCACCCCTCATAACACCGAAGGAGCACAACCCATCAGTAATAAGTTTAAACCCCATACTTGGTAGCATCCAACTAATCCATCAGCCTAAAGGAGAGATAGTGTTGATAAGAGAGTCTGTTAGGGGACAAGAATAGCATGAAAAGTGTAGGTGGAGTCATAACTGGGAATGAGGCGGGACAATTAAGAAACCAAGAACCTTACACTTGCAACAATTACTATTCTGGAGGAGGATTTCCCCCCAAAACTCACATTGTTCCTCGCACTCCATAAGCAGCAGCTTCCAGGTAAGAGAATATTGAATTATTATTTTCTCACAAGATTTTTAAATTTGATATTTATTTATTTATTGAAAATAAATTTAGTGATATTTTATTAAAAAAATTGTCGATCATTGCATGAATAATTGTTAATTATGATTAGTGGATTAGATTGTGTGTCTTGTGAGAAATGATATATTAAATATTACATAAAAAATGTTAATTTATTACATCATGAAATAATATGTTTTTAATTTTCTATTTTATGATTGTTATGTTAATAATAATAATATTATTAATTATACATGGGGCTTAAAATGGATTAAGGGAATGATAAGAGATAATGTGACAATATTATTTTATAAATATATATCTATATAAACCCAATTATGTCATTATGAACTCATATAGTCATTCCAAACAATTAATGTCAAGACAAAATTCTCTTATTCCTTAGAGATATCATTTTCTAGAATTCTTTCATGAAAGGAGAGTGATCCTCCTTGTTCAGACTCTTGAGTTTAGAGTGAACAAAATAACCATTTATCCTAGAAGGGATTATTGTAGTGATTGATGAAGAATGAAAGATGAATTAATGACTTTAATACATTCACTAGGATACATATATAGCAATATTTAGAGGTTATTGATTATTGTGTGAATCACACTGGTATAAAGACTATACACATGAATCCTCTCAATACGGTGATGTTATACAAAATAGTCGATTATTGTAATTTCAAAAAATTTATAATTCCAATTTTTTATAATTAATCTTCACTATAATTTTTTATAATTATAATATAATGATTATATATTCATGGACCCTATTTTTATATCAAATTTTTACCCAATTAATTCATTTTTCATGAGAAACCATTGTCTTGTAAAACTTGTTTTTTTGTTTAGGATGAAAAAATCCTAAGTTTGGTACTAGATAATATGAACTTATAATGTGTTAAAAACCTATAATTTGGATCAGTGTGTTTACATGCCAATTTACTTAATTATATTCATTTATTAATGATTTATATATTTACAAATAGTTATTAAATACTATAAGTAATTCATTAAAATTAGAATGTTTATATTTTCGCTTCATTTCATAATTAATTAAAATATAATTAAATTAGATAATATATATGTTAAGAACTTCTAACTAACCCATCAACATATACAAATGCTTTTTTGATGAATTTCATAATTCTATCTGAGGTGTAGCATATTGGTATGTACCATGAACTAATGAAAAATGTAATATTATGAACTATGAGAAATGAATGATCTCGTGAAATATATAAACATTGAATGTGCTAATACATGAAAAATTCTTTTTGGATCATCTGTAAACATGTTTTAATGGACTACAAGTCAAGTATTTAACTAATATGACCTAGTGTAATCACATTTTTATAATGTAAAATTTATAGTTATAGGAACATAATGTATTTCATATATGATTCATGTGACTACCAAATGAGTATCCCATTGGTTACATATTGTGTAACTACTATAAATGATGTTTTTGTCATAAGGTTTCATAAAATACCTTTACGCCCAGACCCTAAATGATTTTTTCAAATAGAAACCAAAATATTATACATGGTGTATTATTATAATGTATATAATATGTAACCTACATGTTTAAGAAGAAAGTAATATTAAATACCTATTCCATTTAAACTCATCTACCATGATTTAATTTATAATTTATTAATAGTATATTAAATTTGGAAGTATATATAATTATTTGTAATGATTTTTTAATTCTTAATTAATTTTTTGATTAACATGTTCTATAATGATGGAATACATCGATGATTTGGTGTGCATTGAAATCATAATGTTATATTTAAATAACATTTTCCAATGATTCATTTATTGATAGTTCAAGGAAGACAATACTGAAATTTAACATTTATTCTATGTTACATATGGATATATACAATAACAAAACTATACACTCCTCGTATTTTAGTTGGCTACTCATACAATTACCACCGTTTATATTCATTGTTCATCGTTAATTTAAATAAAAATAATATAGTTAATTTTACTAAAATATCATAGGATAAAAAATTTAAATATTTTTTGGAAGATAATTAAGATAACATAATATATTAATTTATTATGAAAATTAGTTGATTTCTAAGAATTTTATCTTTACTAAAAAAAATGAAATGAATGATAGTTTGTTAAATAATTAAATATTTCATTCATTTAATTATGATTATTACTTTATGAAACTTAATTGATAGATGTCATATAATCTTGTCATATATCATGTAAGGCCACACATAACCATAATATTATTTATATAAACATTGATTAAAAAATCCATTAGTTGTAGGGTCCCATAAATTTAGCAACCTATTTTCCATTTATATATAATGATGTCATATTTATTAATTTAGTTTTATATTGAGACCATATACCACATTTTAAAAGAAATAAAATTTTATTATATTAATATTTACATTTAATATAGTGAATTAATAAAACTTGAAGATGTGAAAATATTACAATGGTATAAAAAATATAAAACAAGAAAAATAAAATATGAAAATTTTGATCTTCTTAGTCTTTGAGAATAACAACACTCAAAAACAAATCTCTACTAAAGAAACAAAATATTAATAATAAAATATTATTCTTGAAAAGAAAATACATATAACCATGATAAAAAATTTGAGTGAATAGATATTCAATTAAATATGAGGAATTTATAGAATCTAGGGAACCCATATGATAGTTGAAAATAATTGAAATGGTATATTATTATGACTGTAAAAAATAATAACTTAATCATTAGAAATTAATACTCAGCATTGGAATTGTGAAATAATATTTCATTATTTTCTAAAATGTGAATATGAGATATCAATAACATGATAATAGTAAAAAAATGTTTGAAAAATGATTAAATAAGTGTTTATATTTTAGTAAAACATGAATAATTTATTTGTATTCTAATAAAAAATATAAAATTTTAATGGAATTATTATTTTCCTCAAATAATTTTTCGAATTTATATCATGATTTATTAGAATGATAATATATTTTTTGGAGACCATAAGTAAATTTTCAAAGAGATAAATAATTGACCATAATAATAAAATTAATATTTTTCCAATAAATAATAATTTTACTAAAAAATTACGGTTATCATGTTTAGAAAAATATTCTCAGAAAATCGATATAAATTTTTTTAATCAAAAAATTCATAATTTTTTTGGGTGAATTTTTTATCTGAAGTAGTAATGTTTTAGGGAATAGTGAAATATAGTAAAATACAATATTCAACATTATTTTTTAAATACATGATTAATTTCACAAGGTATCATATAAGAAACCATTATTTAAAACATAAATGAACAATTTATTATATATAGCCATTATAATAACCAATATTGTATTCTTGAGGAAAAATAAATCACTAATGAAGATAATATTCAAAAACTCTCATCTACTACTCATATAAAAATTTCCATTGAGAATCCCTTATCCACACCCTTTATATGAATTTCATCTTACCCAAAGTATTCCATAAATCTCAAATAATCTCTCCCCCACATCCCAAAATTTTTTTATATCTTCATATACCAATCCATGATTATTTTAGTGGAATCCAAATTGTTGTCATCCAAAGAAGATGGTATTACCTTAAATCGTGACTTTTATTTCTTTTTCATCCTCCTAATGCTACAAAAAATATTCATTCAATTTTAAATAATAAATTATGTATCATAAATATTTATTATTTTCATTTTGAAAATTGGACATATATCATCTATCCTCTTATCTTCTCCATTTATTATAAAAATTAAAACATTTCCCATATTCTGTCAGTTCCCCGCCTCCATGGACGATGCATATTTATTTTAAATTTCCAACTTCATGGAACGATTAAATTCACATAAAATTTATTAATGTGATATAAATATGTATATTATTTATTTATTACATTTTAAATTATTGTAGAGTGGTAAAATTAAATAAAATTAAAATTGTTTATAATGGTTAGTAAACCTGCTAAAAGGAACTAACGTTTGTCATTAACATTTTTAATAAATTAATAGTCACTATGTAAGAACATATAGAGATATTAAGGATATTAAAATTTTCATAAAGGTCATGAATAAAATTTTATTTCACTTCTATATTTCTAGTTTCATTCTACAAGAACATCAATAGTTATTACCAATTGATTCAAACTTGGAAACATGAAATGAGCACCTTTAGAACAATGAAATTGAACATAATAACACATTGAAATGCCTATATATTACCAATATATAATATTATTAAATAAAACATTGATGTAAAATTTTAAAAAATATATTATTAGTTAATAGAAATTTATTATTCAAGATTAGATGTGTAAGTAAGTAAAAATTATGGAAAATAATGTAATAGATCTCTCCAAACCACCCAATTTTCATTGACTTTTAACATTTATCCTTATGAATCAATTAATATCTCTATTGCATGTCATTTAATGATTATAAATTCACTATATGCATCTACCAAATATTTTCTATGATTATTCTTCCTTCATTTTATGACATTTTAAATACTAAAATTTAATTTCTCTAAACATTATTTTAAATAATTCCCAGCAAATGGTACATTTTTTAAAAGTTAAACCATTAATGAAAAATTATATTGAAGACCATATTACCATTCAATATTTCATTAAATATAGGAGTAATTTTTTTCAAACCATCATAGTTTATGTATGTTTTTTAAATTAAATATCATATTCCTTCCTTCATCAATTATCCTGATTTGATTCATTAAAATACAGTTTCAAAAGTTCACTTCTATAAAAAATTCTCTAAAATTTATCATGTTTTTTTTCATATTAACCAATTATTTAACTAGTCTTATATATGAATATATGAATTTCCAAACTTTTTATTTACTTATTCTATTTGGAATATTTATTAAATCTCCAATAATTGTGATATGAGTCAATATTATATAGTACATTTCATTCCATGGGAATTTATTATGTTCATTCCCTATGTATGATTATATTCATTTTCATCCCATATGATTTTAAATAATCTGATTGGCGCATATAGATAGTGATCTTTTTCATTCGGAAATGTATATTTGTTATGAGATGATATTTAACATATTGGGTATTAAGCCTAATCAAAGTCTAGAATCTGTCCACCATGTTATGTTGTCTAGGAAGATAAACATATATTATGTTTATATCAAGTTATATGCTATTTACACATTTATATGATTCCATAATATTCCCATTCCATGTTCTTTTGGACACACATCCATATGATTATTCATGAAAATTTAATTTTATGAAATCACGAGTGTTTATTGGAATCATATATTATGCTTCATTATAATGTTTATTCCATTACAGGGATTTAAATGTCACCCATTTGATTATTATTTTAAAAAATATCCTATGTATTTTGAGAAATTCAAAATGTTCTAGGATCTTATTATAGAGAAGAAAATAATTTTTTCTTGTTTTATTTTTATTTTTTCATACTATCCTACTAGTATTCCAAAAACACAAGGTTTCTCGATATTGTTGTATTGTTTGACAGATATTTACATTAAATACCATGTAATAATTTTTATAAGTGGCTTGGATCCCTATTGGTATTATCAGGGAAATGAATTGTTATATTTGGTGATTATAACTAAAATATCAGAGTAAAAATACTATGGATATGTCTGTGTATATGGAAAAATCCTGAAATTTTGATGATGTTTAGTACACGTGGTTTCAAAAAAATTACATCCCTTTAATGATATTATTAGTGTACATGGATCTGGAACAAATTTATGTATAGATAATAACCCAAAAGGGATCGTTGTTTATTATATAATCCTTTTACATATACTTGAAAATGAGTCATTTCCACACACATGGTTTGATTCACCCAACGAGACATGATCTTGGATATTAAAACACTCTGTAAAAACCAATATGATGGATAGGAATCAATTGTTATGATTGGAAGATTAATATGGAAATTACGATGGAATACCTAGATTAAAATATAGAGACTCAATATTTATGTTATACGTGTCTATTACAATTTTTTCATTCTAATTACACTATTTCCTTTTTATATTATTAGTAGTTTTATTATTTTCATCACGAAATTTTTCATTGATATAATAAATGAATTGAACTACAATAAAAAATTGAAATGTGTTTTCATTATCCAATCTTGAAATAAAAATTTTATATATGATTATAGATCTGTACATTTTTTCATATAACACAATTTTACTGTATATATTCAAAACTCACCTCAAAACATGGGGTTTGAGTTATCTTTAGGAAGATTAAATGGATTTTTTGCATACAATGTATATAAATCCCCCCTAGTATATATCAATGAACATAAAATCCAGGAAAATATTTTATTTCTTACATTAGATTAATTTGATTCTATTTTTGTAGTGGATTGATTTTTTTATATAAATCCAAATCAACTTTTCCGATTGAGAGATCACAATTCACATCCCTAGTCATCAAATAATTTTGAACATGTGTAAGGAGGAAGATTATTCTACTTTTGAATCTTATTCACATGCATGGATATTATTTCCTTATGATAAATCTTATCTTTCTCAAATAATTGTGAAAAACGAAATAATCATTATTATATACATTCCCCTTCAGAGGGACTATACTAGTATATTTTATGAGGAGTTTCCTGGCTTTTAAGATAAACAATAGGTTGTGTTCTCAATTTAAATTATACTTGAATTTTTTCTCATATCCTTGAATCCATATACAATAACAAATATTTATTTGCAAGAACTAAAAAATAACATACTCATTAATATTAAAAAGGGTATTATATGTCTGAGTGATTCATTATGGGCTATGTCAATCCACTTCATCAAGAAGAATCATTAATCAAATTTACTATTCATTTCATATCTTGAACTCAAAAAATCATGATAAAAAAATATTTTCCCCATCTACAGAATGATGACATGTTCAATCAGCTATGATGGTGTAAGAACCCGGATCTCTTTTCAGGTATGTTTTTCCTTTTTCTGGAGTTTTTGAGAAAAATGAATTTTCTGGAAATTTCATAAGTACACGCCAGGTACTTTCTGAGTACACGCCGTGTACTCTTCCTCGGATCGAAGCCATGTGCTGGCCGTGTCTAGGTCACACACACGGTGTGTAAGGCTGAGGTGGAGTCCGGTTATTTCGGAGTATGGAAAAATTGAAGTACAGGCCGTGTACTTTTTTTTCATTAAACGGACCGGGGTCGCGTCTAACCCCCATATTCATCTTATTCTTCAGTTTTCGACCATCCGAGAGTGACCGTATGGCTGAATCTTTGACGAACTCTCACCCCGCCATCCGTTCTCTGTTTCGAGAACGGTCAGTTGCGTTGGAATCGCAGCGGTGAGTTATTCCTTCTTCTTTAGCCGTGTTTCTTGTTTCCCCCTCGTTTCAAAGTTATCGTGGGATGAATGTTTTGTGCGTTTTCTCAGATCTACGTCGTTCTAATGGGAATATTTCGTCGAGTTTCATGTATATCGATCTCCTAGGATTGAGGTAGGTGGTTTGTGCCTTTCTGTAGAATGTTGATGAATATTATGTGCAAATTACACCAATACCAATGAACGGGGTATTTCGTGTTTCCTGTTTTTCCCTTGTTGTTTGCATGATTTGCTTGATTGCTTTAGTAGAGGTTATTGCTTGTGATTAGTGTAATTTATTTTGTACTCAGGTTGTTTTTCCATGCCTATCTATCTCTTGGGTGTTTTCCCAGTTGCCATACCTTGTTGTAGGATAGTGGAACTGTCACCTTTGTTACTGTTGGGCCTTAGTTGATATCCAATTAGTTCATGAGGATTACTTGGACGATACACACACGCTGATCTTGTTTAGTTATACTCAGGACTATGAGAACCTAGAGTAGTAGGCCAAAGGGAGAATTGGTGGAAGGGCTTCTCCGGAATGTCTTTTAATTACGATGTGAGACTATAGTAGGAATTTACGTTGAGTGCTTCCCCAGAGAGTCTGTAGATCTACGACGTGGGCCACAATGGGAATTGACGTTGAGTGCTTCCCCAAAGAGCCTTTAGCACGATACGAGACTACAGGGGGAATTGACGGTGAGTGCTTCCCCAGACAGTCTGCATAATTACGTAGCTGAACCAGAGGGGTGAGACTGTGTGTGCCTCCCAGAGGGTTGCTAGTACTTAGAAGTTGAACCATAGGGGTTAGAATGTTAGAGCTACCCATAGGTTTACCTGTTTTCTTCTTGTTGTTGAATGCTTACTTGTGTGCTTTACTTGTTAGAATTGTGGATTGTAGCTGCTTGTGTTTTCATGTTTACTTCTTCTTGTTTATTTACTTCCATGTATTCATTGATTGTTACGCACAAATATTTGGGTAATTTCCTACTGGGATTGTATCTCACACCTTTTTTGGGCCATGCTTTTGGGCCCAAGCAGACTATGTTGCTGCAGGTATAGATAAGGGAAAGTGCCCTTCTACTTCAGGATCTTGACTGCATCAGGAACTGGGGAGCATGGGACCGAGCTGTGGCTTGCGATGCTGGGGATCTTACTTTGTTTTTCTTTTGCATTTGGTCTGAGTTGTATTTCAGCATGTTGTTGAGTTTGCTGTTTTCCTTAGATACTTGTGCCTACTGCATCATTGTCATCATAGATATATATACATTGATTCCTCTATTTGGTTTCTGTTGTTATGCATGTTGTTTACTGGTTTGGCTATTTATTGTTGTTTCCTACCTCTTATACCTTACCGAATGAGGGAATAGTTTCCCCACTGAGTCACCAAGTCCCTAGCTACTAGTGGGTAGCCTCTGGCGTTCGGGGAAACACGCTTGAGGTCAAGTGGCGAACTAGGTACGGGGCACCAGTGGAGGGGCTCCAGACTCGGGTCGTTACAATGTGGTATCAGAGGGGTTCTTTTATCTTGCATTACTGTTTGGGGACTTTATCCAGGGATGGGATGGATTCGGTACTTGGCATTAAGCTGTGCTCGAGAGTAGCTAACCCGTGTACAGGGAAAATCCATACTACCTCATTAATTGCAATTTCTAGTTTAGAAATTTTATGGTTGACCTTATTTCACCTTGAGTGATTCACATGGATTGTCCTATTATTGTTTTGATATATCGGTTCTATTTATGTCGCAACCCGATGAGATTAGGGTATTCAATCTCATGCATTATATAGGCACTTGTATAAATCACATGTCATGCATTATTAATATGCCATTTAGGGTGCATTAGCGACTGCATGCTGTTGTGATTGGCTCTATGTACATAATGCATTCTGTGGTGATAGTTGCTTGATAGATTCACTACTTTTATGCTATAAAACTATTTGTCTTGTTCCTTGCTTAAAAAATTAATGCCAAATTTTGGTTTTTGAGGTGTTATGGGCCCTCACGGATCGGAAATTGGTATCTTTTCCACAGTTTGTAGTGTTTCTGGAATTCTGCGCAGTTTCTGCGCTACTGCCCAGAAAAAACCAGAATGCACGATGTGTACTTTTTGGATACACGCTGTGTAGTTTTCAGGCCATGTCACTGAACGTGTGAGCATAACATGGTGTCGTAGGAGTAACTTTGGGAACACATCGTGTACCATTGTTACACGTTGTGTGAGTTTGGAGTTGTGTACCTGGTCGTGTCACTAACAACACTGGTCGGGGAAGCTCGGGTGGAACACGCCGTGTCCGTAGGGAACATGCCATGTAGTCCTGTCCAGGTACCCGGCTGTGTCACGAACAACACTGGCTGACATGACCTTCTTTTCTGCATGCCGTGTTTGTTCGGAACACGCCGTGTATTCTTGACCAGGCAGCCGACCCTGTCACGAACAACACGGGATGGTGTCACCCTCGACTATACACACCGTGTTTGTTCGGAGCACGCCGTTTATGGTTCAGCCATGTAGAAGGCCGTGTACTTAACAACACAGGCTTCCAAAGCCTTGTCTAGTGCACTCCGTGTTTGTTTCGAACACGCCGTGTAGTGTTTGGTTGAGTCGGACCGTGTGGGTTTGTCGTGTAAGGAGACTCGGGCAGAGGAATAGTTTTCAAGTACACGCTATGTGTTGGGGTCAACACTCCATGTAGTTTGAAGTGTACATGACTTGTAGGTAAGGGGTTCACGCCCATGTCAGTTTCTTAAGTAGACATGCCGTGTTGTCTTACACATGCCGTGTAGTCATGTTTTCCAATCTTGTGTGTTTTTCTTCCCCTGTTCCCGTTTTGTGATCTTGTGTTCTCTGTCATTGTTTTTCTTGATCTATGGTGTGATTTTGATCTTTCATAGATATGCCTCCAAGACGTCCTCGGGTCGTACGTCTGTCATCAGGCAGTGATCATACGCTAGACAGGGCTGATCAAGGACTTCTTGTCAATCCCCCATCCGAACTATCCTTGGCACCAGTGGTTGTAATAGTCATAGGCGCTGATGCGCAGTTCATGGAAGGTTTCATGAGGATGATGCATGCTATCCAAGGAGCACCGCCTCCTGCCTCATCTATGGAAGACTTGACGCATGTTTTCCAGTAGCAGCATCCTCCCACGTTCTCGGGGGAGGGAGGACCTCATGCTGCAGAGTCATTTTCTGGAAGCCATACTGACTATCTTCGATCATCTGGTGATGCCTACAGAGAGGCGGGTCAAGCTTTCCACCTATATTCTATGAGACTCTGTCAATAGGTGGTGGGACGTGATCTCACAGGTGGGTCAGCAACAGGCTATGGCTTGGGAGGAGTTCTAGCGCCTGTTCTACGACTAATTCTACCCGGAGACCCTGAGGGCCAATCGAGCCCAGGCGTTCATGAGCATAGAGAATGGTACTCTATCTTTACTGGAGTATTCCTCTCGTTTCACTGAGCTGCAGCGTTTTACACCCCTTCGGGATGGGATTGGGGTGTTCTTGGAAAGGAAGTTTGAGGATGGACTCAGGCGGGAGATCCGCTCGCAGGTGAACATCTTCCAGCTGACTTCCATTACATCCATCATCAACTAGGCACTGATTGCGGAGTGTAATCTAAGACACTCTGGAGCAGTAAGCCAAGGTGATTAGGCTTCCAGAGCTAGCTTTCCTTTAGATGAAGGTAAGAAGCGCTGTAGGGAGCCTACGCGTGGTGATTCGAGGAAGCGAGATGCATCATCAGGTAGCCAGGTGACATGCTATCAGTGTGGCCGGACAGGGCACACGAGGCCGCAGTGCTAGAGGGACCCCATGGAGTGCCGATCTTGCGGAAAGATGGGTCACCTTTAGCGTTTTTTCTAGGTTTTCTCACCAGAAGCTGGTGACAGGGGTTATTCTATGACTCCTCATTCAGGAGAAGCACCGCCAGCTTCTCACCAGTTGGGGAACTGGAGTTCTTCTGGCCATTCGGGATGAGGTGGAGGTCGAGGCCATGGCGGTCAGCCACTAGTTCCTCAGTAACAACAGGGTAGTTCAGCTCAGAGTGTTCAGCCAAGGGTGTAGGGCCGCGGCACGGGCCAGTCTTTCACCATGGATAAGACTTATCAGGAGCAGGATCCCGACCCTTCTACTGTTCGCGGTACGATTTTAGTAGCCTTAGTTTTATCTTCATCCCTTTTCTATACTAGTTCTACGCATAGCTTTATCTCTGATGCTGTTGTGGAGAGCCTTGGACTCTGTGTCTTTTATTCTACTGACTCGTTGACACTAGACACACCATTGGGAATGAGGACATCTAGTGTACGCCAATGTAGAGAGTGCCCTCTCACAATTTCTAGGTATCGATTCTTATGGTATCTCTATGTACTTGATATGATAGGTTATGATGTCATCCTTGGCATGGACTAGTTGGTTCCCTTCCATGCAGTCGTCGACTGCTATCTCCGCAGAGTGAGTTTCGTTTCACAAGAGGGTGAATCCTTCCTTCATAGAGGTGAATGTGACGTTCGGGCGAGTCGGGTGGGACTCGAGCATCTTGGGATAGGAAGGGTGACAACCCATATTGATAGTCTTTATCTGGATGATCAGGGGACTCCATAGATGGACTTTCCTCCAGTGGTGGATCGCTTCAGGGATGTATTTCCAGAGGACTATTTGGGTTTTCCTCCGGAGCGTGAGGCAGACTTCTCTATTGAACTCATGCCAGGAGTGGCATCGACGTCCATTCCTCCATATAGGATGGCCACACCTGAGTTGCAGGTTCTTAAGAAATAGTTCGAGGAGATATAGGGTAAGGGTTTCATTCGACCCAGTACTTCTCTTTAGGGTTCGCCTATTCTGTTTGCGAAAAAGGAAGATGGTGCCCTTCAGCTTTTTGTGGATTATCGGAATCTGAACCAATTGACGGTCCAGAACCGATATCCCTTGCCGCGTATGATGACATTTTCGATCCGCTTCTAGGATCCCGGGTGTTCTCAAAGATCGACTTGAGTTTTGATTATCATCAGTTGCATGTTTGACCATCATACATACCTCTGATAGCCTTTAGGAGCAGGAATGGTCTATACGAGTATACTGTCATGCCGTTCGGTCTCACGAACGTGCCAATAGTTCTCATGGAATTGATGAACTGAGTGTTCCATCCTTACTTAGATTCCTTCGTCTTGGTCTTCGTGGATTATATCTTGGTGTACTCTCACACTTGACACGACCATGCCGCACATCCTGAGATCGTTCTGAGTACACTGAGAGAGAATCAACTTTATGCTAAACTCTCGATGTGCCACTTCTAGATGGATCAGATTCACTTCTTGGGTCATGTCAACTCAGAGGCAGGAGTATCAGTGGACCCATAGAAAGTGAGAGCTATAGTTTCCTGGGAGCAGTCGAAGAACTTCATTGAGGTACGGAGTTTTCTAGGGCTGGCTGGATACTATAGACGTTTCAGTCAAGACTTTTCGCGCCTAGAAGCACCTTTTAAAGGTCTGACCAAGAAGGGGGGAAAATTATTATGGTCAGATTATTGTGAGTCAGCCTTTGAAGAGGTGAAAGGGAGGTTGAAGTCAGCACCAATATTAGTCTTATCGGAGCCAGAAAAGAGCTACACCATTTACTGTGATGCTTCATGTATCGGGATGGGAGTTGTGCTTATGCAGGAGGATGGAGTCGTTGCGTACGGGTCTCGACAGTTGAGGCCACATGGGAAGAACTACCCTACGCATGATTTGTAGTTAGCTGCTGTTGTTCATGCCTTGCGCTGTTGGAGACAATATCTTCTGGGAGATCACTTCGTGGTCTTCACTGACCATAAGAGTCTCACGTATATCTTCACTCAGCGTGATCTGAATATGAGGCAGTTCAAGTGGGTCGTGTTTCTTCAGTCTTTTGATTTTGAGCGTGCCTATACGCTGGGAAAGGGCAACGCCGTGGATGATGTGTTGAGTAGGAGAACTCAGATTCAGACAGTTCAAGAGGCCAGTAGTGAGTGGAAACTGATGGATCTGTTCTCTGAGATTCATATGGAGGTGCACGACAGACGGGGATAGACTTTTCTATCTTCTGTAGCTGTTACCTCCATGCTACTTGATCGGGTACGGATGAGGCAGCTATCAGACTCAGAAGGCTTAGTGCTACGGGAGAGTGTGTCAGGAGATGACCCTCTTCCTGGATGGACATTGGGTGAGTATGAGATCTTGCGTTTCCAAGGATGCGTATGGGTGCCAACAGAGATACGTGAAGAGCTAATGCATGATTTTCATTCCTCTGTTTTGGAAGTTCATCCTAGTGTCACCAAGATGTATCAGGACCTTCATCACCAATACTGGTGGCCAGGTATGAAGAAAAATGTTGCTGGTTTTTTCATGATATGTTCTACTTATCAGCAAGTGAAAGCAGAGCATCAGTGACCAGCGGGGCTTTTACAGCAGATACCGATTCCAGAGTGGAAGTGGAACGATGTCGCGATGGACTTCATGACCGGGTTGCCGAGGTCACCTCGGGAAAACGATGCTGTTTGGGTTATCGTAGAGAGACTCACGAAGGTTGCTCACTTCTTGCTGATCAAGGAGACCTTCAGTGTCGATGATCTGGGAAGACATTAAATCAGAGATATCCTTTGTCTGCATGGAGTTCTACGGTCTATTGTTTCAGACAGAGATGCGCGCTTTACATCTCGGTTCTGGCAGGGATTTCAGAAGGCCTTGGGTACGCATGTACTCTTGAGTATAGCATACCATCCTTAGACTGATGGCCAGTCCAAGATCACGATCCAGGTGCTTGAGGATATGCTCCAAGCTTGCATCATTGACTTTGGAAGTTCTTGGGAGAAGCATATTCCTCTGGTTGAGTTTTCCTACAAAAAAAGTTTCCAGGAGACCAATCAGATGGCTCCATATGAGGATTTGTACGTTAGGCCATGCTGATAACCCTTATGCTGACTGGAGGTAGGAGAGGCAGCTTTGCTGGGACCTCATCTTGTTCAGGAGACTTTAGAGAAGATAGAGATGATTCAGAAGAGGATGGCTACAGCACAGTCTCGACAAAAGTATTATGCTGATCAACAGAGACGAACTCTGGAGTTCGAGGTCGGTGATCAGGTTTTCTTATATGTCGCACTGAGGTTGGGACACAAGAGGATTCTGAGAGAGGGTAAGCTTTCACCACATTACATCAGACCATTTGTGATCATGGAGAGAGTTGGGCCGGTCACCTATCAGTTGCAGCTACCTCAGAGGTATCATGCGATGCACGACATCTTCTATGTCTCTCAACTCCGACAATACTTTTCACACCTGTCTCACGTCTTTCAGCCCAAGGATGTCGATCTTGAAGATGATGCGTCATTCGAGGAGGATCCTATCTGGATTGTCAATCGTAGTACGAAGGTTCTCTGCGGGTGGTTTGTTCATCTGGTATGAGTGCTATGGCAGCACGGGCGAGTACAGGATGAGACATGGGAGAGGGAGGCCGATGTTCGATTGCAGTGGCTGGAGTTGTTTGGGGTTTCTCCTTCTCCGCCTCATTAGGGAAATTCGGGGACAAATTTTTTTAAGGGGGGAAGTTTGTATGAACCTGGATCTATTTTCAGGTATGTGTTTCCTTTTTCTGGAGTTTTTGAGAAAAATGAATTTTCAGGAAATTTCAAATGTACACGTCATGTACTTTCTAAGTACACGCCGTGTACTCTTCTCCGGCTCAAAGCCTTGTGCTGGCTGTGTCTGGGCCACACACATGGTGTGTATGGCTGAGGTGGAGGGAGGTTATTTCGGAGTATGGAAAAATTTATGTACATGCCGTGTACTCAAGAAGTACACGTCGTGTACTATTTTTTTCATTAAATGGACCGGGGTCGCGTCTAACCCCTTATCCTTCTTCTTCTCTAGTTTTTTACCATTCGAGAGTGACCGTACAGCTGGATCTTCGACGAACTCCCGCCCCGCCGTCGGTTCTCTGTTTCGAGCACGATCAGTTGTGTTGGAATCGCATCAGTGAGTTCTTCCTTCGGCTTTAGCCTTGTTTCCTGTTTCCCCCTCATTTCCATGTTATCATGGGATGAACGTTTTGTGTGTTTTCTCAGATCTACGTTGTTCTAAGGGGAATCTGTCATCGAGGTTCACGTATATCGATCTTTTCGGATCGAGGTAGGTGGTTTGTGCCTTTCTGTAGAAAGTTGATGAATATTATGTGCAAATTCCACCAATACCCATGAATGGGGTATTGCGTGTTTCATGTTTTTCCCTTGTTTTTTTCCTGCCTTGCTTGATTTCTTTAGTAGAGGTTATTGCTTGTGAATAGTGTAATTTATTTTGCACTCAGGTTGTTTTTCCATGCTTGTCTGCCTGTTGGGCGTTTTTCCAGTTGCCATACCCTGTTGTAGGATAGTGGAACTGTCTCTTTTGTTACTGTTGGGCCTTAGTTGATATCCAAGTAGTTCTTTAGGTTTACTTGGATGATACACACACACTGAGCATGTTTAGTTATACTCAGGACTATGAGAACCTAGAGTAGTAGACCAAAGGGAGAATTGACGGAAGGGATTCTCCAGAGTTTCTTTTAATTACGATGCGAGACTATAGGGGGAATTGACGTTGAGTGCTTCCCCAGTGGGTCTGTAGATCCACGTCGCGGGCCACATAGAATATTGACGTTGAGTGCTTCCCCAGAGAGCCTTTAGCACGATATGAGACTACATGGGGAATTGACGGTGAGTGCTTTCCCAGAGAGTTTGCTTAATTACGTAGCTGAACAAGAGGGGTGAGACAGTGTGTGCCCCCCAGAGGGTTGCTAGTACTTAGAGGTTGAACCATAGGGGTTAGACTGTGAGAGCTACCTAGAGGGTTACCTATTTTCTTCTTGTTGTTGAATGCTTACTTGTGTGCTTTACTTGTTATAAATGTGGATTGTAGCTGCTTGTGTTTTCCTGTTTATTGATTCTTGTTTATTTACTGCCATATATTCAGTGACTATTAGGCACAAATCATTGGGTGATTGCCAACTGGGATTGTATCTCACAACCTATTTGGTCCATGCTTTTGGTCCCAATAAGACTATGTTTCTGCAGGTATAGATAAGGGAAAGCACCCTTATACTTCAGGATCATGACTGCATCAAGAGCTGGGGAGCATGGGACTGATCTGTGGCTCGCGATGCTAGGGATCTTACTTTGTTTTTCCTTTTCATCTGGTTTCAGTTGTATTTCAGCATGTTGTTGTGTTTGTTGTTTTCCTTAGATACTTGTAACTGCTGCATCATTGTCATCCTAGATATATATATACATTGTTTCCGTTGTTTGGTTTCTGTTGTTATGCATGTTGTTTACTGAATCCGCTGTTTATTGTTGTTTCTTACCTTGTATACCTTACCGAATGAGGGCATAGTCTCCCCACCGACTCACCAAGGCCCTCGCTGCTAGTCGGAAGCCTCTGGCATTCGGGGAAATGAACTTGAGGTCATGTGGCGCACCGGGTATGGGGCACCAGTGGAGGGGCTCCGGACTCGGGTCGTTACAGAGGGCCCAATAATTTTTTAGAGTGAACCTTTAGATGAAATATAAATGATTAATGGTATAGAAGGTAGATATTCTAATGATTGGATTTTGAATAGGTTACATACATTACGTGATCATAGTGATTCCATTAAGACTCCTTAAAGAAGAAAAATTCTCCATAAACATAAGGAATGGGGATAATATATATTACCTAGAAAAAAATTTATACTATCTATAGTTGATATTTTGATAACTCTAAGATCAAGGATGGGAATGAGGAGTATTTTAATACATTGGTAACTATATTATGAAACAAGTATGTACATGCATTGTAAAATAAATGTGACTTTTGAATGATGGATGTATTATTCTTGAGGCCAGTAATCATTTAGAAAGGGATATATATAGGCCATTCATAGAGAGAGTAAATTAATATGTTCCCTAGGACACCATCTATAATATAGTACCACATTTTCCATGGACTAGTTGGGTAATACTGATGATTTTTTAGAAATATATCTGTATTTTCAGAATCACTGACCAAAATGTCTCAGAATGTATTAATTTAAGTTTGGAACAAATAATATGAATATTAATTCATTGAATTGAAAAATATGTGTTCCAGTACGCAAAAAATTATAGTATACAATAACGATGATCTTTTCATGGTATATAGTGATGTTTCATGAAGGCCATGTCCTTTATAAAAATGATAAATGATAAACTGATAACCTATAGGACAAGGAACTTGAAAACTCATGAGATGAGATACCAAATGCATGATCTCGATTATTCTATAGTAATCTTCAAATTGATTATTTGGTGACATTATCACTATTTGGTGAACATTAAACATTATATGGATCATAAGATCCTCATGTATAATTTCTCATAGAATTAGCGTAATATGCACTAGTATAGACGTTTAGAGCTAATACAAGATGATAAATACCCAATACATTACCATCCAATGAAAGAAAATAATGTGTCAGAGACCATATGTAGAATGATCTTTCAGCCTTATCCGTGATAAAGAATGAAATGGATATGATCATCTTAATATTTCAAAGGATTGATATAGAAGTGATAATAGAAAAAAGAAACATCATACCAAGCTCAAATGAGTTCTCGATTATAGATTATAGAGAACTAAATGTTTTATCAATTATATTATATTTATATATAGTATAATTGAAATCTATATGGAAAGGAAATTCGTTGGAGATGAATGGTGATGAAGTATGCATTATTAGATTTGGGAAACAACTAAATATATAATAAAATACTAAGATAATGAACAATATATTAAATGATGAACCAAACTCATCCTTCTCTATCCAACAAGGGAGTATAGTGTTAAATCAAGATCTCTAAGAGAACTATTGGTGGAGAAATATGACGAATTTATCACTGAGTCTACAATACAATACATAGTTTGTCAGCAGGTGAAGGCTAAATGGAAAAAGTCCTCCGATTTAACCCCATAATTACCTATTCCTATATGGAAATTGGAAAACCTAACTATATAATTTTTATTTGGTTATTAATTTAAATCTAGAGTTAACAAATAAATATGATTTATGGTGGACCATATTATAAATTTTTTTCACTTCACTACTATTTGAGGGGACTTCTTAATTTATCAACATGAATGGACATAAATTAGAGAAGTTATGAGGCATCATGGAACTCCATTATCAATTGTATCAGTTAAATATATTAAATTTAACACATTGTTTTAAAAGAGTATAATAAAAAATCCAGAAATAGAGTTAATATTCATATTGTATTATCACCATTAAACTAATGGTTTATGTGATGAAATTATCATGATATATGAGGGGATGTATAAGTAATGCTTGATGGACATCAAAGGAGTATGTGATTCGCATCCACCTCTGGCCATCTTCTCAAGATCTAACATTTTCCACTCAAGAATCTAAATTTATCTATATGAGTCCCTTAGTGGGAGTTGGTGTAGATTTCTTTTTTTGGGATGATGTTAGTGAAATAATGATGCTGGGACCCAAAAAACTCAAAAAATGGTAGAAAGGTACAATATAATTCCTCAGTACATAAAATATTCTCATAGTTGATAGACATTAAATTATGATAATCATCAATGTGGTAAGGAGTTAGCAATTGTAGTTAACATGTTTTTCCACATATCTCTTTGAAACGATTTGAAGAGACTTGGGATAATGAGAAATAAATATCTCTAATACATCTAACCCTTTTATATTTGACTGGTTTTGAAAACACCACAATGGAATTAAAATAAATCCCATTTATTTTTAGAACTAAAAATCTTTAATGGAGAAAAAATGGAAAAGGAAGAAGAAAGGTATTGAAGTATAAATCAATTTTATATCTCCTATCTACATGGAGATACACTTCACGAGGTATCTGCGAACTAAGTAGTTCACATGAGAGAAATGACAATGCCACCCCCCCAATTGATAAAAAAATCATATGTGGGATGGATCCAGAGATATCCCCCAAAAAAATTCTCTCCCAAGAACTAAAATGGTTCAAGTGTAAGGTGAAGATGTCGTCTCCCCACGAATGAAAAAATGTCGTTTGTGGGACCAAGGTGGTGATTCTCACCTCTACAGACTACGCAAATATTCCCCCACTGACTAAATCTTATGTGAACAGGGTATTTTTAACTGGATTCTATAAAATTGGGATCACTAACTCATCATAGACGATCATACATTCTTGTGTCCAATTCCTCTATTTCAATTTAAATAGTACCCAAGATTAAAGGATATGAGGATTGAAGTATCAAGTAATAGACAAATCTATAGAATGGATAGATCACCCACTCCACAAATTTCATAATCCAATAAAAATACTTTATAGGAAAGACCTACTACATAACATTAAGGTGGATAAAATAAACCAATTGGTAGATCACAAACACAACACTTATTTTGGGAATATTCCCCAAAAGGTGTAGAAGCAATGACCCATTTTTTAACTAGGAATCCCACATAGAAAATCACAATGCGAGTAGAACCCTACCAAGAATAGAAAGTCACTAGGCATGTGGAACCCTACCACATATAGAAAATCACTATGGGGGTAGAACCCTGCCATGTATAGAAAATCTCTACTTCGGTGGATCTCAATCCCACGTAGTAACATTCTATATAGAAGGAAGATGGCCCCACGTTTAAAAACGCTATATGGACCAAACTCTGGTCCTCATACCACAATGGTTTTCATATTACCCTATTATATATAAATAACCATGCTACATGGAATGGGGTATCTTAGATTATTCCAATCAATGGATCTAGTCATAACCTATGGTTATATCATCACCCCTGACCACTCCATCTGCCAGTCCAATGGCATGAGGATAAGGCCTCTCAGAAATCCACCGAAAATGTATAATGATACTATAGAGCACAACAACACATTCTTTTGAGTTTACATTCAAATGGTAACTCAAGTTTCCAACCTTGGTGTACCCATTTGAGATTCACAATTCATGTAATTTAAAGGAACCACTGGCCTTTCCCCTTGATGAGGGCTATTGTGGAAATTATCTTCTCTCTTAGGAGAAATAACTTGACAATACCATTGAGTTAAGTACATATACATTCTTATTGGAGGTGAATCTCTTGATACTTTTTTTATTTTACAAGGAAGTATTCAAATAGATCACCAAATATTTCTATCTCGGACATGAAAACAAGATTTGGGATATATATGTTCAACATCATCTTTCTCTCTCCCTTTGAGATTTGACTCCATCTATCAGCATACGAAGTGTGATGTGTGATTTTTAGATCCACTAAATACTATTTTTTCTCACATTGAGAATGAACCACATAGGCTTGGATGTTGTTGGTGATCATGACATACATATGGTCCCAACCCATGGGCCTTTTCCATAGAATTAATCCCCCAAATCAATCCAATGTATTAGAATTCTACGTCAATTTTTGCCCCAACACCAATACTAAAATGAGCCATCTCTATATATGTAATCCCCAACATTAGTCTAAATAAAGGGCCATCTCCATAGCTTCAGGAAAAAACATTAATCTAAAGAATGGGCCTTCTAAAATGATGTAATCCTCAACTTCAATCAAATGAATGGACCTTCTCTATAGTTATAACCATCAAATTCAATTTAAATGGGACACCTAGAATGTGTAAGAACCAATCAAATACCATAAAATGGGAACCTCCGATGCATATTTCCCTAATCTTTTACACTTTGACAGACATATTCTAAAGTGTAATTCCATATCAAATAGTAATACGAAGACTATGATTCCGAACTAATTAGGATACTTAAGAATCCTATTAGCGGTCAAAAGTCGATGCTCAAAACAACCCGAATGATATCCAACTATAATAATAGTATGGTCATATTTTACCAAGGGACCACACCTCTCCTGGGCATCTCATGTCGTCTCAGAATAAGTCCCACACCCTCATTTTCTAGACACCCTTTCATCTAGATGTCATTGTCACATGACATTTAGATGCATGGTGAGGTCATTGTCACATGAACTAAAAGGGTGACATGTCTAGTATGTCAACATTAAATAATTTGGGTTTTCATTCCTATAACAAGGTTACATAAGAATCATGTCTTAGGGGTTTGTTCCCAAAATCAAAACAGCTTATGTCTGCCCTGTATAATGATAAACTCCAAAGTACCCCATTATATGGATTACGACCAGTGTCTTCCCAAAAAAATGACATAGGGATCCCTAACATATACATAAAAGGTTGAAATTGATAAAGAACAAATAGTAAATACATTTCCCTCTATCAATGGTGAACCTCAAATATATACAAATGATTCCTAACTCATGTGTGTTCATGAAAAGTCATTATCTAAGTGTAATCAGTAGACACTTTCTTTGGAATGAACCAAGGATTCATGAAAATATGAACTTGAATTATATATATAATAGTGTTTTAGAAAAAGTGACAGGTCCCTCCAAAAGGGTTTTATGATCCTTAGATCCCATCCTCTTGACCAATGTGTTCTCTTAAGTGTCATTCTCCAAATTACCCAATGATCACCTCCATTTGGAATGTAGGTCCTTGAATCATGGATATAAGAGCAGTTGGACATTTTTGACCCCAAAAATAAACCTTTTAGAGTCGTTTTAATACCTTATATCTAGAATCATGGATTTCACAACATTCAACCCCCTTGTACTCAACTATTCAGGCCACAAATGTGAATTCTATTCAAACAAATGGTACATCTAATGTGAATGACTTAACTATCGCACCTCATTTGAATAATATAAATGATATATTTCCTAGTCCCCATCATAACATTTTCATTCTGGATAAATACACTTCTCTGAGTGAAATAATAAGGGTGAACCTATAGTGAACCTAGACTTTTACACATAACAATACTAGATTTTAATAATAATCATACATCAGTATAAAAACAAGGGATCGTGAAGTCTACTGTCTTTGAAGACTAGGTACATAAAACATAAAACATGAAACTAAATATAAAATTTCTTTATTTTTTCTTTATAAATGGATTCTAACATTCATTTTTCACATACGTATTCATTGGATAACCTTGGTATAACATGAACAAAGGGATGAGGTAAAAAATCCCAGAAAGGGAGTATACAAAATAATAAAGCTTTTGCACACTTGTAATAAGGCGAGAAATAATGATAAAAAATAATGGAGCATATGGAAATATAAATTTTAAACAAGGGATAATATAAAATTGGAATCATAGTAATGTGGCAGCAACATAAAACATGATTTTTTTATGTTTCAATGCTAACTGCCAAGACTTTTTCACATTATAAAGACGTTGGCTTTTCTTACATTACTATTACATCATTATAAAGATAAAACATAATGGTATTACACCATGAGGATCCAAAGATTTAGTTTATTTTAAAAACTAGCACAAACATAACATTCACAACATCAAGCATAAACATTTATCAAATTCTTAATTCTCAAGTTACTTATTGGCTCTTGACCTCTACTATGTACATGTAGTCACCTGAGGATATACATCAAAAATGGGTGATCTAAAAGCCCAGTTATAGGATAGATTAGTACAATATATTAATGGGTGAGCATAATAACAACATAGTAAAAGGGTCATCATCATGGGAGGAAGAATTAATAAGAGACATGTAATGTTGCAATGTATAAAAAATGAAACATCATGTCTTAGTGGTTAACTACCACACATAGTTGTGAACAAATATAGCATCATGTTCATACATCATTTCACATTAACTCTTGATATTAATGAATTTACCCAATGAATTGGAGTGGTGTATAATTATAGGCACACTCATCAAATCATAACATTCATTTTTTCCTATATAATTCTAGGCGCACCTATCACATCATAATATTTACATTACCAGGAAAGACACATAAAACATATATAAAACATCATCATAAAAAAAACATGGAAAGAAATTGGTTTCACGTCACAAATCATACATTAATACACCATTGGTCCCTGAAATAAAGAGGGAATATCATTCTTCACATAGAACCATCAATCATGAGTGAAGAGTAAAGAAATATTCACGAAGTGAAAATAGTGCGTTTATTTGAAAGAAGTGTTCTTTTGAAAAAAATTTGATTTTTCATGAATTAAATTAGAGTAATTGTATATAAAAAATGTAATTAATTGAGTAATTAATTATTTTTATGTATAACCCATACCGAACATGGAGTGAAAGATATGGCATCTGGATTTTATTACATAACTTTTCATATCATTTTACAAACAGAGGATCTTTAAAGTCTTGTGTCATTGAATTCCAAAACAATATACCGGAAATAATAAAAAAACTATTATAATCCACCTGTAAGGATTCATAAAATGTTAATCATACGTAAAATTATTGCATCTCATAACCTAGAGACATACATCAATGTAATGGGTGAGAATATGGCCTAGTAAGGAAATCAAGGTAATCAATTTACTTGTGAAATCAATAAGAACTCGATGAAAAACACAAAGAAATGAGAAAAGGAAGTAGAGGAAAATCATAATGAAAATTACTTGAATCATAACATAAATATGGGGCTATAACATTTAATTTATACATTCATGAATATATCACCATGGTTCATCACTAAGGTGTCATAAAAATTACAAAGGTTATTCTCCAAGGTAGCATGAAACCTGTGACTTATGGAGATTATATTCCATACCAAATGCATTGGAGAGATATCATGTAGATCCCTTAATGTTAATTTATTTTCATGTTATCCACATTGATAATAGAAAATTATTTCATAAATAACCCAAAATAAAAAAATAAATGGGTTTCATTTCAAAATCGTGATGTTTTAAAAGTGCATAAAAACATGATCGTTATGTCATTTATAAACCATGGAAAAGGAATTAAGGTTTCATGTATATCAAATCCAGAATAAAATATATCATATTTATGTCTTTATGAATACACATAGAAACTGGATGGTTTTGGGAATTCATATAAATAAAATTATATTATTTCTTGAGAAAGAGAGAAATATCATGAGACAAACATTCTGCATCAAAAAAAAAATATAAAACGGTTTTAGAAAACATTAAAAAGAGGTGAAAAAGAGTAACCCACTCATAAATAACATATCATACAGTATATGGACATAATAAAATTTAAATATGATCATGGTGTGGATGTTTTAATGGCATACCACATGAAAAGAAAACATGAATGAAAATATAAGATATGATTTCTATTACGAAAATTATGCACCATAACGACATCATTTAAAAATTAAGAAAATTGTTTGATGAGATATGAAAGGGTATATCATAAATTGGACATGAATTGGACAGTAATATGGATGAATAAGAACATAAATCAACATAATAAAATGAAAACTAGAATACATAACATAAAGAAAGTCATGACTTAGAAGAGGTGGGTGAAAAGTTTCCTTACATTGAAGAGTAACTTCAAATGTTTGAAGGTTGGGACCTTGGGCAGATTGATAAAACCTTGGGATGACTCATTGGGAGGTCAAAATACTAGATCATCATTGATAATGAATTTTCAATGAACAGAATGAAGGAATGGATTGGTATTTAAAGAAAATGTGAGATAATATATTATTAATTTTCAAGAGACACCTCATCGGTGATATTTGATAAACAATGGGATTGCATATTTTATATGCCCATGGTATTGGCCACATGGGACACATCATAAAATAAATTAATATTCAAAAGTTGTATATAATTATTACATCATTAATGATTTCATTAATCAAACTGAAATACAAAACTATATTTTTACTATTATCTGGAAAACAAAACATTTTAGAAAAATTACACTAATTCACCCTAACCTAATATCGATCCATTGAATTGAAAAATAAACTACATTTTATGAAAATAATTATCTAATTTTGAGATATTTGATTTTTAAGTAACAACGCTATTTATTTGAATAATATAATAATACTTAACAAATAATTTTTGAAACATTTAATTACTTATTATATTATATAACTTCACCATTCAACATGCATAAATTATATATATACATTCTGAATTGATGTTATTATTCCATCAGTCATATTACTATTTATTATTGTAATATTTCTATTCATACTTTACTATTCAAAAACATTTAAGTTGAACTTGTTAGACTCTAAATTTTTTACTGATCACAATTGTAGAATACCATTTTTTGAAAATAATTTCACATTATTAATTATTTACTGTATAAAATAATATCTAATAATACTATTTTTCAAAAAATTTACAATAATATGTAACTTCTATAAATTCATCCTATATATATTTTAATATTTGAAATCAAAAAATTAAACATAATAAGAAAAAACATTATTTATACGAAACGATTTCCAATGTAACTAAGGACTGAATACATATCCCATTATAACACCTGCTTAAGACCTAAGTGTCATGTGTGCTATGGTGATATAATCATTGGTCAGATCAGACAACATTTCCCGAGTTGTAATTTCTAACTGATTGAACTTATCCCGTAGGCGATTCCGTTCAAGCTTCACATGTTGAAGATCAGATTGGGCTTGGTCCAGAGGAAAGCCAAATCATGCATACTTCTTCCCAAGCACTATCATATGGGCTTCGTCTAGCCAATTTCTACAAGATGTGGCCATCGGCTCTTATTTCTATTTTAATTTACCATGATCACTTGTCTTAATATACAATAACCATAACATGAAAGATTTTGTTTCAAATGGTCATATTGACTAATGGTCTTAAAAGAGTCAAAAACCAGTTGTATTATTTCAATTATACTCACTTAAATTATTAAAGGATATAAATTTGTTTAGTTTAAATTAAAATAATACAGAAATTCAGGGAAAAAATATTATTCAAATGTTTGGGTTGTTACATTCTTCCCCCTTAAGAAATCTTGTCCCCAAAATTTCAACATGTACCCTTAGTAGAGAAAAGGTGTGGGAACTTCTTCCTCATAGAGTCCTCTAGTTCCTACGTGGCTTCTTCATATATTTGGTTCCTCCAAAACACCTTAACTAGGTGGGTAGTCTTATAGCATATAACCTTGTCTCTATGATACATGATCTCTAACAGATTCTCCTCATAAGAGAGGTCAGGAAACAGTTATACCACCTTTGGATTTAGTACATGTGAAGGGTTAGGTATGTAATTCCTCAAGAGGGATACATGGAAGTAATCATGAATTTGTTATAGATTTTGAGGAAGTGCACGCTAATAAACCACTACTACTATGCAATCAAGGATTTCATAGGGGCTAATGTACCTAGGGATGAGATTCCCTTTTTTACCAAAACTTATGAATCTCTTCCAAGTGGGTGTTCTACATCTCTTCCCATATAGAGCTTCATAGGGTGCCATTTTAATTCATGAGTGGAAGATGTTGTTGTAATAGAAATCAACTGATGAGAGATGTTGATCTTATCCAACATTAAATTCCATTGAGCATGTCCTAAACATGTCCTCAAGTGTTTTAATTGTCCTTTAAGATCAGTCATCTTTTTGGTGGTGATAAACTGTACTGAAATTCAATTCTGTACTTAGAGAATGTTGATGACTTTTCCAGAATTTTGATGTGAATGTTGGATCATGATCAGATAAGATAGAAAGTGGAACTCCATGCAGCCTTACCACATCCTTTATATAAATCTAGGAATTTTTATCAAAAGAAAAATCTTCCCGAATAGATAAAAAATGGAATTTCATGGTGAGACGGCCCACAATAACCCATATTACATTGTTTCCATTGGATTTTATTGGGAGACCAATGAAAAAGTCCATTGTGATATTGTACCACTTCCATGCTAGTATGGGTAGTGGCTGCAATAACCCTTTAGGAAGTTTCCACTCTTCCTTCGCGTGCTGACATACCAGGCACCATAAAATTTAGTTGGCAATCAACCATTTCATATTATCCAACCAATAATTACCATGAAGGTATATAAACATTTCTGTGCTTCCTATATGTATGGAAAAGTTAGAGATATGAGATTCATCCATCATCTACTTCTTTATTTCCGGAAATGATGGATCACATAGTCTTGTATGAAATTTCAGTACACCTTCTTGATCAATATTGAACTCAGGAAACTTACCATCCTTCACAGACTCATACTTCATCTGTAAGAAAGTATCTTATTTTTTAGATTTCTTGATATTCTCTAGTAATGATGGTTGAGAAATCATTTGGGTCCGGGTTGATGATGTCCATTCCCTTGTAATTCCCATTTCCCTCTTTACTAGGTCATTGATTATAGGATCTTTTTGAGTCCTCATCTTGTAAAGAACAACTAGGTCTTTCCAACTTAATGCATATGAGACACTGTTTTCTATTATGGGATGACAATGAATTGAACAATCAATGTCTTTAAGTAGTTTAAACCATCTATTTTCCCTCATGCCCAATTCCTTTTGTGTGAAAATATACTATAAACATTGATGGTCTATGTATATATCATATTTATCCCTATAAAGATAGTGCCTCCATATCTTTAGAGAAAAAATGCCCGCAGCCATCTCTAGATCATACGTAGGATTGTTCTGATCATGAGTCTCCAAATGACAAGATTCAAAAGCAATTACATTTCTATTTTTCATGGGGACGCACCCAATCCCTTTTAGAGATGAATCACTAATAATAATGAATCCTTATCCACTTGAGGGAAGATTTAACATGGTTGTAGTAACCATTCTCTTCTTCATCTCTTATAAACAGTCATCACACTCTTTTGTCTAGATGAAATTGACTCTTTTTCGAGTTAACTTTGTTAATGGATTAGAATGTTATGAAAAAGTTTTTCAAAAACCTCCTATAATATCCTGCTAATCCAAGGAAACCATGAATCTTAGTTATTGATGAAGGTGGAGGCCACTCCTCTACAACCATGGTCTTTCTAGGGTCAACTGTTATTATTTAATTGGTTACAATGTGCCCTACGAAGGCAACTTGTTATAACCAAAATTCACATATACTTAACTTTACAAAAATCTTATCCTTCCACATAGTTTTCAAAATAACCCTTAGATGATCCTGATGATCCTCAAAAATTTTAGAATATATCAGAATATCAACAATAAAAACTACCACAACATTATCAAGGTTGTCCTTAAAGAATAAATAATAAAACCCATAAAAATATAAGGTCAATTAGTTAGTCCCAAGGGAATAAAAACAAACTCATAATGCCCATATATTGATCAGAAGGTAGTTTTTGGAATATCATATTTCTTCACACTCAATTGACGATAACCAGATCGAAGATCAAACTTAGAGAAGAGTTAAGCCCCATGAATATGGTCAAATAAGTAATATTTTATTGGAAGGGGATATTTTTTCTTCACTGTGATCCCATTTAGTTCTCTATAATCAATGAATAGACACATTAATCTGTCATTATTCTTCACAAAGAGAAGAGGTTCTCCTTAAGGAGACACATTCAGTCAGATAAACCCCATCTCCAAAAGATCATGGATTTTCTTCATTAATTCCTATAGCTTCACATTTTCCATTAAATATGGGGTCATTGATATAAGATGAGATCTAGGTACGAGTTCAATGAAAAACTATTCCTCTCTTTCTAGAGGAGGTCCTAGAAACTCCTCATGAAATACGTCAATGTATTCTTGGATGATGGGGACATTTTCTATCCATATACTCTTATTTATGTTTTCTTCTTCACTGATAAACTCCATAAAGAAGGATATAGGAGGTTCTTCTAGACAAATATCAGGTTCAGATATCTCTACATGGAAGATTACTATAGGTTTTCAATTCAAGAATACTTATATTTACTTACATTAAATTTTGATACATTAATTTCCAGTCCATCCCTAGTATAATGTCAAATTGCAGCATGGGAATTACTACTAGATTTGTGATAATTTTGTTCTAAATTAAGTAAATACTAGAGTTTATAAACATTGATGATTCTTGGATAATCCCACCTAGAGTCTTGACTGATAAATGTACTTCTAGAAATTCAGGGTTTTATTCTAAATAATTTTAAAACCTGGAGGAAATAATGGAATGCGTAGAACCAGAATCAAACAAACTACTTGATATATTTGAAAGAACAAAAAGAGTACCTACTACCACATCATTCAGAGCTTCAACATCAACTTTCATGATAGAAAAAGCATGAACATGATTCCAGGGAATTTTGTAAAACTAATGGTGGCTCCCCTCTACTTCCCTCACATTTGGACAACGATTGGAAAAGTGCCAACATTTTCCACACTTAAAGAATTGGAAATCAGGTAGGGCCTACACCATATTCCCATTTTTAATTTCTATTGGGTTGTTTTGGATTCACCTCATTCTGAAAATTCTACGCAATATGGCCATCTTTTTCACACATATAGCACTTCCCACCCCTGAGTAGGCAGTTCCCTGAATTCTTCATCCCACATTTATTAAACTTGGGATGGTGCACTTGTTTGAATCCTCTTCTATGATTAAAATTACTCCATATTCTAGGATCCATTTGATCTCTTCTTTTCATTGGATTTATGAGACCATTGTGTCTCCCCAAACCCCAGTTCGACCTTCATTCACACTATGTGATCTCTTCATTACTTTCATTGTCTCAGTTGGCTAGATTTTTCCGCAGATGAGGTATCAGTCCACCAAAGAATCTATCGACCTTCCTATTAGGATCCATGCCAATTATTGAGGTGTAATGGGAATGTTTTGTGAAGTTCAACTCATAGCTTCCAACAGATTCATTCTCCTTCTTCTTCAGCTCGAGAAAATACTCCATTTTTTTCTCATCGAATGAGGGAAATACATATTAAAGAAGATCTATTTGGACTATTCCCACTCTATAGACTCAACCTCCACTATTGTACTTGTGTTTTTTAATAGCTCCCACCACCGATTAACTAATACCTCTATGTGGTAAATATCCAGGGAGTCCTTCTCATGTTCTGAACAAAGGAGCACATAAAATATCTTTTCGATAGTTCTGATCCACTTTTCAGAAATCAATGGGTCAGAAGATCCACTGATGTTTCATGGTTGTTGACCCATAAATGACTCAACATAATGTTTTTCCATTCATAGTGAGATTGATATCTCTTCTTGATTCAACTTATTTCCCATAAATTGAGTCAGTTGGTTCATCATTCTCATGAATGTTTCCATTCCAGCTTCCATCAGAGGGCCGTCAACGGATGGTCCATTGGGGTCATCATTTACACAGTTCCTACTATTTCCCACCATGTTCTAATTTCATAAATCCTTTTTTAGAAGATTATTTCATTTAATATTCTTTTAACTATAAATTATATTATGTATTAAAAATTCATTCTTAAACTATTACATTTCACTAGCAATCCTTCATAATGATTCATAAAATGCTTCTGATTGACCAAACATATCTTCCTGGCGTGTCAATCCAGGAGTGCAGTAATGACCATTGTCATGTACCAGGATACCATAGGTCACTCCACAAACACTTTTTTGGAGTTTTCATTCCTAGGAACATTTGTGCCTGAGCCACAAGAAATTGTTCATATCCAGATATGGATTTATTTGTTTGGTAACCACATACATAATATTTCACCAAAATAATAGGAATTTTTCCTATATTAAAAATTTTCATTGGATTTATTCATAATGATTTCATATCATACTTTCCATAAATAAATATATTATCCTTCGATAACAACTATGGAATCTATCCTTTTATTACATAAGTTTTCATTATATTTTACAAAAAAGTATCCTTAAAGGCTAGTGTCTTTGAAATCAGGAACACAATATATGGAAATACAGAAAATTATTCTAATCCCCATGTAAGGATTAATCAAAATTTCAGCCTATGTTCAATTACTACATCTGATAACCTAGAGAAATACATAAAAGGAATGGATGAGAAGAAATCCGAATAAGAAAATCAAGGGAATCAGTTTTCTTGTGATATCAATAAGAACATGATGAAAAAAATTATGACATTAAAAATGGAAGTAGAGTAATATCATAATGAAATGAAAATGAATCATAACTTTAATACATCATTAAAACATTTAATTAAGACATTCATGAACATATTACCATGGTTCATCCCAAAGGTCCCATAAAAATTACCAATGTTTTTTACCAAGGTAGAGTGAAACTTGTCACCTATAGAGGTAAAATTGTTTACCGAATGCATTGGAGCACAATCCGGGTTCACCCTTAATATTTCATTATTTTAATGTGACCCATATAGATCACATACAATCATTTCATAAATAACCCAAAAATAATAAATGAAATTGGTTTCATTTCAAAATCGTGATGTTTTAAAAGTGCATAAAAACATGATCGTTATGACATGTATAACCCATGGGAAAGGAATGAAGGGTTCATGTATTTAAATTATAGAATAAAATATATCATTTTATTGTCTTTATAAACACCCCTACAACCTAAATGGTTTTGGGTATTCATATAAATAAATCAAGATAGTTTCTTCTGAAAAAGAGAGAGATATTTTGAAATGAAATATCTGCTGCTAACAGTTATAAAACATGGTTTTAGATAACATTAAAAATAGAGGTAAAAGGGTCACCCACTAATAAATAATTCATAATACAATATAGGTACAGAATAAAATTTAAATAAGATCATGGTATGGATGTTTGAATGACAAACCACATTAAAAGGAAACTAGAAATAAAAGAGAAGATGCGATTTCTTTTATGAAAGTTCAGCAGCCTAACAAAATCATTCAAAAATTTAGAAAATCAGATGATTAGAGAGGAAAGGGTACATGATCAATTTTAGATGAAATTAAAATTAAAAATTATATATAAGAACATTCCCAAACATAAGAATATGGAAACTATAGGACATAACATTAATGAAGTCATGGACAAAAGAGGATGGTGAAATGTTCCCTTACCTTGAAGAGTAACTTCGAAAGCATGAAGGTTGGGAACTTGTGGGGCTTAAGGGATCCTTGGGGGGACTCCTTGGGAGGAAAAATTACCATATCTTCATTTATGATGAATTTTTAATGAAATTAATGAAGTAATGGGTTGGTATTTATAGCAAAAGCGAGGGCATAATTTATTAATTTCCAAGAGTCACCTCATCGGTGGTATTTGGAAAATCGTGGGTTTGACCAAGGTATTTTACCATGGTATTGGACACATGGGACACCTAATATCATATATTACTATTCACAAGTCTTCCATAATTTTTACATCATTAATGATTTCATTAATCACACTGTGTCCCAAAACTGGTTTTTTAATATTCACTGGAAAACAAAACATTATATATATATATATTTATAATAAATTAACCATAACATAATATTGATGCTATGAATTCAAAAATGAAGTCCATTTTATGAAAATAATTTTCTAATAATGATATATTTAAAGTTCATGTAAAAACACTTTTTAGTAGAAAAATATACTAATAATTAACTAATAATTTCTGAAACAACTATTTACTTATTCTAGTACATCACTTCACCATTAATGATTCGTAAATTATATTTATACATTCATATGTGAGGTTACTATTCCATTGGTCACATTACTATATATAAGGGTAATATTACTATTCATACATTACTATTCACTAAAAATTATGTTAATCTTATTAGACTCTAAATTTATTTCTGATCACAACTGTAGAAGGCCATTTTATGAAAATAATTTTACATTATTAATTATTTAAATTATATAAAAATATTTTAAAATAAAAATTTAACCAAATTCATTAATAATATTGAACTTCAATAAATTGAACTAATATTTCTTTTTATATTTTAAATCCACAAATTCAACATAATAAAATATAACAATTTTATTTATATAAAAGGATTACATAACACAACTATGTTCTAATTTCATTTCCCCTAATAGCATTTCAATAAGACCTAAGTGTAATGTTTGATTTGGTGACATAATCTTGGGGAATTTTAGACATCATTTTCCAAGTGGTGATTTCTAACAGCTTGAACTTCTCCCGTATGAGATTATGTTCAGGATTTACATGTTGAAGTTCAGTTTATGCTTGGTCCTGAGCAAAGACTAGTGATGAATCCTCCTTACCTAGCTCTGATAGATTGGATTTGAATGGACTAAGTCTACTAGATGAGCCAATAAACTATTATTTCTATATTAGTTAACCATGATCACTTGTATTTATAAATAATAATCATAACATTAAGAATTTAGTTTCCAACAGTCATATTGACCTGCAGTCATATAACAGTCAAAACCCAGTGGTATTATTTTAATTATTCTCACATCATTAATTAATGCATATAGTTTTTTAGTGTAAAAAAATAATTCAAAAATTCAAGAAACAAATATTTTTCAAATGTTTGGGTCGTTTCAAAATATGGAGAACCCGAAGAAAGAATGTTCTCTTCGAGAATTTCCCCTTACATTGTATCTGAACAATTTCTTCACATTATTGTCCTGTAAAACCACATTTGATTCATTAATTATCAATTAAAAATCCTTTTATACAATAATAAAATTCATTATGGTCTTATTAAGTTCATTTATGGGATTTTTGATGAGTTATAGATTTTAAATTCACTGTTCAAGAATGTTTGTTTTTATAGTTTTCTTAAATTGTTCACTTATATTCATGAATGGAATAAAATTTATAACATGGATAAACATCTATAATTTAAATTACATGTTATCAATAATTTTACATAACATGAAATTATCTTATAAATAATTTTTGATATACCATGAGAATGGATTATTAGATAATGATTTAATAATGATTGTTTTCCTTAATTTGAGCGGGTTTCAACCACAATGAACATGTTTTGTTTGGTCATTTATTATTATGTACATAAGATATTTCCATAACATTATGTAGGATATAATAAATATAACATAATTGTGTTTAACCAATAAAATTGTTTCATGAAGAGATCTGATGGTGGTAAAGGAAAATGAAAACAAGTCGTTCATGAAGGTGATAAATAAACACCTTCTGAACAATGTTTTCCTTTCGAAAATAAAAAGAAAAGGAGAAGGGGGTTGGATGATATATTGTCCCTTTAGTATCATAACATTACATTATATGTATGAAAATGGAGTTACAGTACAATGTGGATGAGTATATGTGGGGAGGGATTAAGAAAAAAACATGAAATTGAAAGAATATTAAAGGAATGGGGAGAGAGAGATATGAAATACATCTTGAATTCTCCTTCAGGAACCTTGGATTGGTATTTTGAATAGACCAGAAGATATTTTGACATGGGGGAGGGGATAGGGAAAATTTCTAGATAGATTTTAGAAACGTCTTGAGGCTTTCGAGGTGTGGTTAGACAATGGGAGGGTGATGGGTTATTTATACATGATTAGGGGAGTGTTTTTAGAGTAAAATATTAAATAAAATAAAATATCAAATGTTTTACTTGTAAAAGTTGTTTTTTGAAAACACAAATCATATATTAATATAATATTGTTACTTTTAGACATTAAATCATCTATAGAATTATAATTTATTAAATCATTAAAAGGGACGTGAAAAGAAAGAGAAAATGATATTTTAAGGAATCACTATTTGACATTACGTTTTGGAAAGATATTTTTTCAGTTTAAAAATTGAGTTTATTTTATTTTAGGGAACCATTTATGAAATTAAATAGAACATGTCTGAATACAACATTCTTGAATTTTTATGACATCATTACATCGTAAATGATGCAGTTTAAGATATACTGGTTATGTGAAAAATGGTATTTTACTATTCACTTGAAAATTGTTTTAATTCAAAAAATTACAAAAAAATATCCCAATCAATTTTTCATTGTGTAGAATCCCAAAATGAAATAATGTTTTCAAAAATAATTCTCTAAATAAGATTAATATAATTTGTATTTTAAAATAAAAATTTAGTTGAAAAATACAGATTAAAAAAAAATTGATTTCATAATGCTTTCAAAATTTACATAAGTTATTATAAATTATCTTAAAACCAGAAGACAATGAATTCATAATTTATGACCATATTTTCAGAAAAATATATTCTTTTAAATTAACTAATTAATTAAATTTAATTATTTTTGACTTACAAAAATAACAATACTTTTATTATGGTCTAATTTTAAATTATAAGATGCCTAAATTTTATTTAATCATTCATGTGTAATGTTACAATTATTTTTGGAAACCTTACTGTTCATAAGGGTTATAAGGGTAGGTTAGTATTCTTAAGGGTATGGTACTATTCAACAAAAATTAAGTATTCCCTATTGGACTCCAAACATCATACTTATCGCAACTGTGTATGTCATATTTTCAAAAATAAAATCATAAAAGTAGAACAATTATATTAAACGATCAAATAGTTTTTGGTATCATGGCATGTAATTTTGATTCCTAATGTGATTATAATATATGTAATAATAATAATAAGGTAATTCCATTTATAAAACATTTTCACATTACATTTTTCACCCTATAGGAAATTTCCCCATAAAATTTTTATTTTATAGAAATAGGTGAGGGTACTTCCCCTACACTGCTTCTTCTAGTTCCTATGTTGATTTTCCAAACTTATGGTTCTTCAAAAAAATGTTAACAAGATTTGTTGTCTTGTTGCGTAGGACCGTATATCTTCTATCCAGAATCATTACTGGCTACTTATCATAATAGAGATAATCTTCTAGTTGTACCACCTCTGAGATTAGTACATGTTGGGGATCTGTAATGTCCTTCTTAGGAGTGATAAATGAAACACATCATAAACATTTTCCAAATTTTGTGGAAGTGAAATATGATAGTCCATGACTCCTATGTGGTCAAGTATCTCTAATGATAAAATGTACTTATGTCATATATTCCATTTCGTTCCAAACCACACGACTCTCTTCTATGGTAATATTCAAAGGAATAATTTATCCCCAACAACAATCTCCAAGTCCCTTTGATGGTTGTCAGCATAGCTCATTTTCCATCTCAGAAGAATATTTTATGTGTTTCTGGATGACATGATACTTCTCTATTATCATTTTCACAAAATCATGTCCAAGTAGCTTTCTTTCTCCAACTTCATCCCAATAGGTTGGAGTTCGACATCACATTCCATACAAAGCTTCATATGGAGTCATCTGAATACTCGAGTGGAAGTTATTATTTTATGAGAACTAAACCAATGGGAGGTGCTGATCACATCCCCATTTTAATTATAAATTTAAGTCTTTTAGCATGTCTTCAAAAATATGAATAGTCATTTCAGAATGGCCATCAGTTTGTGGCTGATAGGTCATGATGATATATAATTCATTAGTCAAAGCACGATGAAGAATCCTCCAGAATTTTGATGTGAACATTTGATCGTGGTCAAGGAAAATCAAGAGTGGAACACTATTTAGTCTCACCACATCATTAAAATATTATTTTTCAAGTTGTTCAAGAAGGAAATCATCATGAATAGATATAAAATGCGCAGTCTTGGCATGTCAGTCCACCGAAACACATATCACATTGTTTCCCTTTTATGTATACATGAGACCCATGGAAAAGTCCATAGTAACATTATCATTTTTCTAAATGGGTATATACGATGGCTAAATCACCCCTTTGGACTTTTTTTCATGATTTAAATTGATATCATACTAAGAACCTTGATAAATATTCCGCAATATCATTCATTATGTTATCCCACCAAAAGTGTTCTTATAGATCTTATCAAATCTTGGTTCTACTAGGATGAATATAGAATGTTGAGCTATGTGAATTATCCAATATCTCATTCTTTATAAAGTGAAATTATGGAACAAAAATTCATGTTTCAAACTGAATCACACCATCACCGTAGACATGGTACTCATGTAGTTTACCTTCATTTACTACATTCAACTTCTTTTGTAACTCCAGATCATCCCTTTTTGCCTCATTAATTACATCTTGGTTTGATGGCCGTACAATAATTTAGGAAAGGTAGGATGTATCCCATTCCCTTATGAGTGCCAAATCCATCCTATGCATATCCAAGAAGATAGAGTCTTTCTCAATCTATAACATGGATAGAGTAGGAGGTTCTTTGCTTCTTAGACCATCTTTTACCTTGTTCTCCTTTCCATGATGATAGTGAATAGATAAATTGTGGTCCTTGATTATCTCTAACCATATACTTTGATGAAATTTTAGCTCATTTTTTGTGAATATATACTTTAGGATCTAGTTGTCAGTGTATATGTAACACTTCTAACCATAAAGGTTGTGCCACAATATTTTTAAAGAAAAAAATCACAGCTTATAGATCTAGATCACGAATCTGGTATTTTTTATCATGGATCATAAACTGTCGTGATGCGTAGGATATCACATCATAATCTTGAATGAGTACACAACCCAAGGCTTTCTTTTTTGAATCAATGTTTATAAAAAACATTCTCTACCTTTTAGTAATGTGAGTACATGTGAAGTGATCAACCTCATTTTTAGCTCCTCAAAGCTTCCTCGAATTCTTCCCTCTATCATAATTTACCGCTTACTTTTTAACTTAGTCAGCGGGCTTGAAAATCATAGGAACATTCTAAAAAAACGTCAATAGTAACCAACTAATGAAGAAAACTATGGATTTCTGTGACTCTAGAGGTCCTGGGCCGTTCCTCAATCACCTTTTTTTTGAAGGATCCACTGAAATTACCTCAATTGTCATCACATGTCCATGGAACATTACTTGCTTTATCCGAAAGTCGCATTTTATAAACATATCATACAACATAGCCTTTCTCAATATTACCAAAACATGTTTTAGATGTTATTTATGTTCCACCTTGATCTTAGAGTATATGAGAATATCATCAATAAAAACTACCATAAATTTGTTGAGGAATGGTCTAAATACTCTATTCATCATATCAATGATGATTTTAGGGGAATTATTATGTCTGAAGGGAATAACTAGAAAATTATAGTGGCCATAACTTATACATAAGTTAGTTTACTGAATATCTTCATTCTTCACCATTAGATGAAGATATCCAGAATGGAGATCCACCATTGGAAAGTATTGATATCCTCCTTACTGATCAAGCAATTTTAAAACCTTGGAATATGATACTTTTTCATTATGGTGATTTAGTTGGGTTATTGATAATAGATACAAATCCGCATTGATCCATCCTTATTCTTCTCAAAGAGAACTATAACACCCCATGGTGATGCACTAGGGCATATAAACTCTTTTTCCAAATTCTATTTTAGGTTCTTATTTAACTCCTCTAGTTCTATAGGATCCACTCTATAGGGACACTTTGATATAATAGTATATTCATGTATGAGTTCTATTGAGAAATCTACCTCACGATCTAGGGGAAGTCCACCTAACTCTATTGGAAATACAACACTAAATTCCCACATGATTGTCACTTCCTATATGTTGACACTTTTGTTTCACTCAGCTAATAGAGAAAGGTATGCCTCATCATAGGGATTCATGACCCACACCATTGAAGGATTTTTCAAAGGTGATTCGTGATATTTTTTTCATTTGTAGAGGATCATGGGATGGATCATAATAGGAAAAAGTTATTTCCCATTATAGAATCAAATTCCACTAAGGAAATTATAATGAGATTCACGGGAATAATCATCCCAAAAATTCCAATATGATAAGTGTCAAACATATGGGATGCAATGATTCCACCACATGGTGTTTTTATTGATATCTCTACTTCAAGGTTTTGGTGATTTAATTCTATTGTTCTAGTGAACATGCAAGATATAAAGGAATGTGTAGAACCAGAATCAAATAATACTTTTTCAATTCATGAGTGAATATGAAGTATACCTTTTACAAATTCATCATATTTCTCTGCATCCATAGTAGTTATGGAATAAGGCATTCTTTGTTCTTTTGGATTTGATGGATACTGTTGCTGATTACCCTTGAGAACTTGAGGATTAAGGAACAAGCATTTATAGTGCCCTTTCTCTCTACAATTTTTTCATTGAACCATGGGTGGAGGTGCCCTTTCTTCTGTTATATTCTTCTTCCTTATCATGTATTTTCATCAGAATTGATCATGGATAACTTCTTTCCAACTATTAAATCATTTCCCCAATCCTTTTAAGAATATCCCATGATGTAACATCACACATTTTTGGCATGCGGGTCGTTGAGTGTTTTTCCTAAATTTATCATTAGCTCCTCTGACTTGAAACTCTTTATTTCATTTCTTATCACCACATCCATGATACCATTCTTCAAACTCCATATCCACTTTGAGGGAACACTAAAAAACTTCTCCATAACTCCAAATGTTTTTAATTTCAAGATCCTTTCTATGGTGTGTTTTTAATCCAATAAATAATCTATCAATTTTTTCAATCACTGTTGATATCAAAACCCGAAGCATACCTTTCAAGCCTTATGAAACTCACTTCGTCATTTGTGAAAGATTATCCTTGCATTTTCATGAGCTCTATGAATTCTCTCTCCATATTTGTATGATTATTTCATGGGAAATACTTGTTAATAAACATGATATTAATGTCTTTCCATTCCATCTCTTCAATTTTTCCTCTTAGCTTGGGGTTCTTAATAAAAGACCACCATTGATCAGATCCTCCCTCTATATGAAAAATGGATAATGTCAGATTATATAACATATAATAGTGAAGTATAACGAGGATATTATCCAAGGATTTGACCCAATATTCAGAAACTAGTGGGTCATAAGATCCACTAAACGTGAGTGGGCATTGCCGCATAAAATACTAGATATCCAATTTATCACTCTTTTGTGAAGGAGGACGTTCCCCATTATTCGGGTTATTGTTCATAACCTGAGATAGTTTGGTAAGAATAACCATGTAGTTTTGAACTCCACCTTCCAAATCATTGGGGATATCATTCAGAAAATAACTGCATTGGACATCGCATGGGTTGTTAGCCTAGGTTCTCCTAGTTCCCACCATTTTATAAAATAGAAAAGGTTAGAACAAAACATGAATCAACAAATCATTAAAAAATAATTTATTCATTTATACAAATTAAACTAAAATAACGACTTGTGGGATCCCAATATAAATCATCTTGTGTGATTATTTTTACTTAGTATTATACTAGAGGTTTTCTCTAAGGATCACTAATCCTAATTACCAAATTAACTAAACCTTGACTCTGATACCTACTATACCGACACTGATTTTTCTTATATCACTCTTAAATCATTATATTGATAAAAAACATAATTTTATTTCACCATGTGGATCCATATGTTTAGTTTCATGGAAAAACTAGGACCATACATAACATTTACAACATTTAGAAAAAAAATTTATTTAATTCCATTTTCTTTAGCTTATTATTTGAAATGGACCTCTGTATAGTAATTAAAGTCACATGTAGATATGCATAAAAAAGTGGTGAAATAAAATCCCAGTAAAATGATATATAAGAACAATATATCAATGGGTGATCAAAATAAAAAATTAGACAAAGGATCATGAACATGAGAAGAATCATTAATAAAAGACTTGTAATGTGGAAATGCATAAAAAAATGAAACATCGTGTCTCAGTAGTTAACTACCACACATAGTTGTGAACAAATCTAGAATTGTTCAGATATCATTTCACATTAACAGATAATATTCATAACAATACCCAATGCATTGGAGCATTGTATAATTATGGGATCACCCGTTACATCATAACATTAATATTGTGCTATATAATTCTAGGTGCACCTATCACATCATAACATTTACATTATAATGAATGCCACATAGAACATATGTAAAACATAAAAATAAAATAACCCATGCAATGGAATGGGTTTCCCATCATAGATAATTAATTCATAAAAATTTGGCCCTGTAAAGACCCGGAAATTTGAAGGAATATTTTTTCATAATTTATTTGGAATTTTGCGATTCCGCAGTTTCTGATGGCGCCTGATTCTGAGGCCCGGTGTGCCCGAAATCAATTTCGGGAGTTTAGTTCGGGTACCTTCAGTAAACGTATGTGTGGGTATTTTTATCTTGTGAACCAGTGCTCGGAATTGAAAACTGAGGACATTGATGAACATACAACGCCAGTATTCATTTAAGGAGACCTACACCACAATTGTATTTGGTCGAGAGTGGATGTAATTATTTGGGGTTTCTTTTTAAAATTAAATATTAAATAAAAATGTTTCTTTAACACATATTTATTTGAAGGTGGTTAAAGTATTTGGGTGGTAGTTTTTTTCTTTAATGGGAAGTTGGAGGTGGGGCCCACCCCCACATAACCTCCCATGGGAGGATATTATGCAGTGGGGCCCACACGTGCATATAACCCTTCAACTTCCCTTTAACTCCTTAGACCCCTCTCTTAAATTTTAGACTCCCAAATTATGGTGGAGCCTTTCCCCTCCCCCCTCCTAATGTTTCCAACACAAGATTAATTAATGCCTTTATTAATTATTTTGAGTTGTCTTGAATTCATTTGAATTTATTTGAAATGCATAGAAATATTAAAATATTGGGGGGCCTTTTATTATATTTTCCATGGTAAATATTTGTGAGGATACTTGGAGAGATTTATAAATAATGACATTATCTCGACGAAGAACGATGATTCCACTGAAGAACGAAGACGTGTCTTCCTTCATTACAACTGGGGAAAGATCGTGAGGTGACACCCACGAAGAATGTCGTCTTCCTTCCACTTCCTCCGTGTCAAGGGATAAGAAGCCGTCTTTGAAGAGTGTTTCCAACAATGAAGCTTTCTCCTCAGACACTCCCCAACGCCAATGAATCGACGTCATCAACGATGAATGATCCTTGAATCGAGGTAGGGGTTTTGTATAATTATTAAATGAATAAAATTATACCCTTGATCTTGCTGAATGCTTAGTACGACTATGGCCTTTTTTTATCGCCTAACACGGAGGGTGCGGGTCGAACAAACATGGCCCGACGACCCTCCGTTGATCTTTGTTTGTATTGGTGACAGAGGTGGTGTCAGAAGAGGGGAGGCGACCGGAGGCAGCAGTCGTGCGCCGACCGCGTGGAGGAAAACCGCGGCCTGCAATCGCGGGCTGCTCGGGCTGAAGAACAGGCCGACTATTTACAGCCGTGTTGGTGGACCGCGGCACCTATAGGTGCTACATGGAGGAGATGCAACCCGCATCCGTGGGGTGCTCGGACGAGCCAAAACAGCCGGCTGCCTGCCTGGTAGGAGGGAGGACCACACCGCCGCTCTTCGGAGAAGACCGCGACCTGCAGTTGGGGGCCGCTCGATGGGTGAACCGGCCGGCCTCCTGCCGGCTGGACAAAATAGACTGCGGCTCCACTTGGCACCATGTGGAAGGACCACGGTCCACTGTGCGGGAAGCTCGCACAGGAAAAAACCGGCCAGCTTTGGCCAGCAGGACAGGGAGAGGCGGCATCACTCAGCGTCGCCAGGCCAAACGGACCGGCCTGCTCCGCGGGCCCGGTCTGTCGGTGGGCCAGGCTGCACCGGGCTGGCCAAACCCCCCATCTGGGTTCGACCCGCAATACCGAGCATGGCCGACCCCCCCCCCCCCAGCCGAGTTGGACCCGCCGAGCCATGACGGGCCAACCAGCCAGCCCACATGGCTTGATGGGCTGGGCCCGTTTCACTTAAACATGGATATCATCAAGACCATGTGTCCGAATAATGCACCGTCTACGAAACTAGGAACATTGCGATGTGTAATTCCATTTGCGATACTCTAAGTTATTTTTGGAAGACTTTGGAAAATGGCTGGGTTTGAATTGAGCGTAAATCCAACTTGGTCCATGGAACGAAAAAGCCACTAACTCTCAGACCGGGCCACTGATTGACACGCTGTCTGTGGAGTTGGGTTAGTTTTTAAGAGACAGAACTTCAGGATACATCATTTTAGGACTTCTTGATAGTTGATGTATCGACCACTTTTTTGAGGAGTAGACTCTCCCAGAATCAAGCGTGTTGTGTGCGAGAATCCTAGAGCTGGCTGCGACTACGTCAAATTCTGTATCGGAAGCCTGTGTGGGTTCGACATCGACAACTATCATACTAGAATACTTTTGGGTTCTTTGACGATGAAAACTATACCATAATACTTTGTGGGTTCAACCGTTCTGACAGAGTAGCAGGTCTTGTATCCTGTGTGGGTCCGACTGCTTAGATGAATCGTTTACAAAATCTAATCATCTATATTGATCTAGAATAGATTTCATGTATCCTATGTGGGTCTGATAACATAGAAAATATAGATGACCCATATCCTATGTGGGTTAGACATCTTAGCTGGACTGTATAATGTGTGGGTCTGACAACTTAGATGATCCAGTGGCTACATCTAATCATCTATATGTCTCTAAAATTGTGGCATACCTGTGTGAGCTGATACATGTCTTTAAACCATTATCATCATGGTGATTGACTTTATTTCCTTTGTGGAATTGGTTTGTTCTTGGGCTAATGAGTTAGTGTCGGACTGATTTTGGTAACTTAGGTATTGGTATGGGAATATACTTAAGTAGAGTTCGTTGATACTTTGTGGTTTTATCATTCTTCTTTTTCTTATCCTTAGTGGATATTGTGATACCTCGTGAGTTTAGGGGTCTCTACTGAGTATATTTATACTCACCCATGCTTGAGTTATGCCAGCACCTCGTTATGTTGGATGCTGATGACGGATAGCGCTGATGGAGGCCGAGAGCGCCACGAATGGTTGATACTCGGAGGTGGACCTTGCGACGAGTCGACACATGGTGGAAAATGATGGGCGTGGGTGCTGAGGTTTCCATCTATACCTACCCTTCAGGTAGGAATACCTGGAGGTTGATCCATGAGATGCTCTTTACTTTCAGTTGTTTGTCCCTTTACATGTACTTGTAGTTTAGTTGGGTTTGTATATTGGCCAATTTACTTTCCAGAACACACTTTTGTATTCAGTTTTACATAGTGTTAAATTCATTTTGCATACATAGTTGTGTTTTTTTACTTTAATAAAGGAAATTCCTTTCAATATTAGGGATTTATGCCTTTGGTGCTAGTCACTAGCCCATGGACTATGGAAGGCGAGTTTGGGGTAGTCATCGTACGGGCCCCGTGGACGGGTCATGACAAATTGGTATCAGAGGAGTTGGTTATACCACAGAACATGGACTCTATTTTTTTAATAGGAATAGTGTTAATTGTTTTGGGTGTGGTTATCAGTTTAGGGAAACCTATGTTGGTGCGGCGACCAATGTATCCATACACTAGGACTCTATCTTCTGATCGCCGAATCAGTTCACAAAAACACTGATTACGTGTGTGTTTCCTTTAAAAAATATTTCTTTGTGATTACTTTGTGGCAGATCACTATGTATAATTTTTTTACCATGGAAGACCTATTTATTTTTAGGATGGCCCCATGAAGGTAGATAGCTAGGGTTCCGAGTTATGTATATGATGGTAGCCCACCGAACGACGAGGCCTCGGTGCAAGGCCCCATCACAGCGGAGGCACCAGCGGTACCACTACCTGCTGGACCACTGATACCACCAGCCCCAACAGCAGAGAGTGCACATCGTCTGACTGCGTTGCATAAGTTCTATCGATAGAGGCTTCCTAGGATCGGGGGAGTGGTGGACCCACAGAAAATTTAGGATTGGCTGGAGGCTATCATGAGAGTTTTCAGATTGGTAGGGACACCAGCCGACCTTATGGTGATCATTTCCATGAGTCTCCGGCATGCAGCAGTAGGTAGATGGTGGATCCTAATTCTCCAGGTGCATGATGAGGCATCACTACTTTGGGAATATTTCAAGAGCCTGTTCCGGGAGGATTTTGTTCCAGCCACCTTTCATGCGGTGCAGATTCAAGAGTTACTACATCTCCTGCAGGGAATCATGATAATAGTTCAATACTCAGCGAGGTTCACCTAACTCTCATGCTACACCATGGATATGGTGCGAGACCCGTTCTTTAGGGACCTGACCTTCGAGCAGGGACTCAGGCATGAGATCAGGTCTTCAACGATTCCACTACGAATTCTGACGCAGGCGGGGGTGCTGGAGTGAGCCCTTCTAGTGGAGATCTTTCTTACCGAGCAGTCACCAGTAGCGAGACCCACCACATACTGACACATAGAGGAGTCTTCTCCAGCCAGCAGTAGATAGATGCCACAGAGGTCAAAGAGGACCAGACCATCAGGTGGGCGATCCAGGATACAGGTTTGGTTGTGCGGGGTACACGAGACAAAGTCTGCTATACAAGGATCAGGCAGTGCTATGCAAGCGGCTGGCAGGGCCACAAGGCACGTGACTACCCGACCCACCATGCAGATGTGCAGAAGGTAGTAGAGGGACCTCCCAGATATAGGCTAAAGTTCGACGGTGGTGGTCTGTTGGGAGCAGACAGATGTGGTAGAGGATCTGGCCGAGCCGCGGGTGGTTGAAGATGTTTCGAGGCTCTACCACCACCACCACCACCACCAGGAGGTCCACCCCGGCCACAGGGAGCTGGCGGACAGAGGCGGGCTCAGCTCCAGGCAGTCGAGGACTGCGACCATGGTGCACATGAGATGATTTGAGGTACTATCTGTGTCTATTACACCCTTTCTGCAGTACTTATAGACAAAGGTGTGAGTCATTCTTTTATTGCGGATGCCCTTGTTCGGAGCTATGAGATTCCGACGGAGCCATTGCCTCGATCCTTACCGCTAGAGACTCATACGGTAGCAGTCTCAACAATTTCGCACTAGTGCCGACAGTGTGAGCTTACTCTAGGTTGTGAGTGCTTCGGTTGGGATCTTCATGTAGTGGCCTCAAGGCATTACGAATTAATCTTCAGTATGGACTAGTTATCCGCAGTTCATTCCCATATAGACTGTATTAGTCACAAAGTGCGGTGTATCCGCATAGATGAGACTAGGTTCACCTTCACCGGCGAGAAATGATCCTTTTCAGCACAAGATGGACTTATGCAGAGGAGAGAGCAGCCGATCACACATCAGTTGGATAGTCTCATCCTCAGGGCGGTTGATGTGCGGAGTCTGTGTTTTAATTGTTGTGGCAGATCAGTATGCAGATGTCTTTCCTAACGATGTTCATGGACTACCTCTTCACAGAGAGGTAGAATTCTACATTGACCTGTACCCTGGGACAACAATGATATATACTCCATCATATCAGATGGCTCCTGACGAGCATCATGAGTAGCGCGTACAGCTGGAGGACATGTAGGGGAAGGGATTTATCCAACCCAGTGTTTCACCTTCAGCACCACTAATTTTTTTATCCAAGAAGGCGGATGGGAGCATGCGACTGTGTGTCATCTATCGTCGCTAGAATCAGGTGACCATTAAGAACAAGTACCCACTCCTGAGGATTGACGATCTCTTTGATTAGCTCAAGGGAGCACGATGTTTCTCGAAGATAGACCTCAGTTCAGGCTATCACTAGCTCACAGTTCGAGATGAGGATTTGCAGATGATGACATTCAGGTGCCGATATGGCCATTACGAGTTCATGGTTATGCCCTTCAGCATATCCAACACTCAAGCAGTTTTCATGAGTCTGATGAAGAGGATCTTCCAGCCTTACCTCGATTGATTTTTTGTAGTCTTCATCGATGAGATACTGATTTTCTTGAATACTTAGGAGGAGCACAATTGACCTTTACGGGTTGTACTAGATACACTACGAGATCACCAGCTTTATTGTAAACTCTCGAAGTTCCGTTCTAGATTTGAGAGGTTCAATTCTTGGGACACATCATCTCAGAGGCTAGAGTTGCACTGGATCCAGTGATGATTGAGGCAGTGCTTGCTTAGGAGCCACCCAAGAGTGTGACAGAGGTGCGGAGTTTCTTGGGAGTAGCTGGATTTTATCGGATATTTGTGCCAGACTTCTCCAGATTTGCAGCACAACTTTTAGCATTGACTAAGAAAGGGAAAACCTTAGTCTGGTCAGATAGATGCCAACATATATTTCATGAGCAGAGGTAGAGGTTGACCAGGGAACCCATATTGAGGATACTCGAGGAGGGCGTAGGGTACGTAGTTTACTGTGACACATCTGGTACTGGACTTAGCTGTGTCCTGATGTAGGAGCGAGCATTGATCACGTATGGTTCACGATAGTTGAGACATCATGAGCAGAACTACGCTACAAATGTCATAAAGATAGCATTAGTGGTATTCTCCTTGAAGATGTGGCAACACTATCTTATGGGAGAGTGTTTTATAGTCTACTCCTACCACCAGAGTCTCAGGTATTTCTTATCGCAAAATCACCTGAACCTAAGACATCGACGATGGCTTGAGTACCTCCAGGACTATGACTTAGAGATATTCTATACTCCTGGGAAGGGGAAAGTTGTAGCATATGATCTTAGTAGGAGATCAGGAATTCAACTACTAGGAGAGGAGACATAGTATGTGGCCGTGTTGCAGATATTATTTGTGGATATAGATGGAGCAGCCGTTCTGGAGTCTCTCACAGTCACTCCTCCACTTCTTCAGCGAGTCAGAGAGGGGCAGCGTGGGGACATTGACTGTGAGGTGCGATGTGCTCAGATATCCTCAGGGAAGGCACCTGATGCGTTTTATGAAGGAGGGGATCACATATCCTCTTCAGAGTACGTACCATGGTACCAGTTGCACTATAGGAGGAGGTGTTGAGGTAGTTTCACACTTCCCCTCTAGCGGTACTTCCAGGAGTGGTTAAGAAGTGTCAAGACCTCAGACGATAGCATTGGTGTAAAAGTATAAAGAAAGTAGTAGCATATTTTGTCTCTCGATGCCTCACTTTTCAGCATGTGAGGGTGGATCACCAGGTACCATCAGGCTTGGTACAACCCATAGAGGTCCTATAGTGGAAGTGGAATGGAATATCAATGGATTTCCTGACGGTACATCCACGTATAGCTAAAGGAAAAGACTCTATCTGGGTGATCGTAGACCTTCTCACCATGTCGTCCCACTTCCTACAGATAAGAGAGCAGGGCTCAGTAGTGATCTTGGGACACCTCTACGTTCAAGAGATCATACATTTTCATGGTGTGCCATCGACTATCATCTCCGATCAAGATGCTCATTTCACTTCTCGGCTATGGAAGGGGTTACATGAGGCTTTTGGGACGTAGCTTTGCTTGAGCACCGCCTTCCATCGTCAGAAGGATGGTCATACTGAGAGGACCATTTAGACTCTCGAGGACATGCTCCGTTCATGTGTCCTGGAATTGGGTCGTAGCTGGGAGGATCCCTTACCCTTAGTGTATTTTGAATACAACAACAGTTCCCACTCCACCACCGGGATGGCCCCTTACAAGGCACTGTACGGCCGAACGTGAAAATCAACTCTTTGCTGGACTGACCCATGGGGGTCAACACTTGTAGGACCAGAGATGGTGCAGGCTATGACACAGAGGTTCAGATCATCCAGGAGTAGATGAAGACTACATAGAGTAGACAGAAGTTCTATGCAGATAAGAGATAGAGACCACTGGAGTTTGAGGTTGGAGACCACGTCTTCCAATGGGTCTCACATTGACGTGGTCTACAGTTATTTGTCCATGAATTCATGTTATCTCCCTGTTTTAATGGGATGTACCATGTTGTTAGAAGAGTAGGCGAGGTGGATTACCGACTGGTATTTCCATCTCAATTGCACCTGGTGCACGACAACTTCCACGTATCTCAGCTGAGGAGATACGTACACGACCCATCCCACATCATCGAACATGGGGAGATGGACGTCAATGTCATGTATAATTTTATGGAGGTCTCAGGGGAGATCGAGGATCGACAGGAGTGAGTCCTATGAGGATAGTTTATTCCTTTGGAGTGCATTCGCTAGGTGCACGGGAATCTCCCAGAGAGCAAATGGGACCAGTTGGCTCAGATGCGTGCTCAGTACCCCCATTTGATTCTCTAGTGTGTGTTGTAGCATTACATGGACGTTAATCACTGATGTGGGGGTAATTTAAAGACCTGTAATTTTCATGGAATTTTCTTTCATAATTTCATTTGGATTTTACGATTATGGAGTTTCTGACGGTGCCTGATTCCGAGTCCCGGTTTTCCTGGAATCAGTTTATGAAGTTTTGTTCAGTTACGTTCAGTCAACGTACGTGCATGTTTTTATATCTTTTGAACTGTTGCTCGAAATTGAAAAATGAAGACAACAATGAACTCGCAACACTGATATTCACTGAAGGAGACCTCTACCGCAGTTGCGTTTGGTCGAGAGTGGAAGGTATAATTTGGGGTTTCTTTCTAAATTAATGATTAAATAAAAATGTGTGTGTAACACATTTTTATTTGAAGGCGGTTAATGTATTCTGGTGCAAGTTATTTTATCCAATTAGAAGTTGGAGGTGGGGCCCACCCCCACATAACCTCCCATGGGAGGATCTTATGTGGTGGGGCCCACACGTGCATCTAAGCCATCAACTCCCCTTTTACTCCGTAAACCCCTCTCTTATCTTTTGAACACCCACATTATGGTGGAGCCTTTCCACTTCCACCTGATAATGTTTCCAACTAAAGATTAATTAATGCATTTATTAATTATTTTGATGTTTCATGAATTCGTTTGAATTAATTTGAAATGCATGGAAATATTATAATTTTGGGGGGCCTTTTATTATATTTTCCTTGGAAAATATTTGTGGGGAGACTTGGAGAGAATTAGAAAGAACGACGTTCTCTCGACGAAGAATGACGATTATACCGAAGAACAACGACGTGTCTTCCTTCATTTCAACTGGGGCAAGAAAGTGAGGCAACAACCACAAAGAATGCCGTATTCCTTCCTCTTCATCCATGTTAAGGGAGAAGACGCCATCCACAAACAACATTGCCAATAAAGACACTTCCTTCTCGGATGCACCCCAGCTCCAACGAATCGACGCCATCGATGATGGACGAACCTTGATTCGAGGTAGGGAGATTTTGTATATTTTTTAAACGAATAAAAGTATACCCTTAATCTTGTTGAATTCTTAGTTCGACTATGCCATTTTTTTATCACCTAACGCGGAGGGTGAGACCCAAAAAAACACGGCCCAACGGACCTCCATTGATCCTTTTTTGTATTAGTGATGGTGGCGGTGTCAGTAGAGGTGGCGATGACCAGAGGCGCCGGCTGTGTGCTGGCCGCGTGGAGGAAAACCGGGGCCTGTAACTACCGGCCGCTCGGACTGAAGAACTGGCCAGCTATTGTCGGCCAGGATGGAGGACCGTAGCACCTGTAGGTGCCGCGCGGAGGAGATGTGGCCTGCATCAGTAGGCCGGTCGGATGAGGCGAACTGGGAGGCCGCCTGCCGGCCATGAGGGAGGACCGCACCACCGCTTGGTGCCGCGCTGCGGAGAAGTACACGGCCTGCGGTTGCGGCCCACTCGGCAGGAGAACTGGCCGACCGCCTGCCGGTCGGGATGAAGAATCCACGGCACCGCGTGGGAGGAAAGATTCCCACTGTGCGGACCACTCGTGTTGGAAAAAACCAGTTGTCTTTGGCCGGTCAGACAGGGAGATGTGGTGCTGCTCGGTGCCACCTGGAGAACAGGACCAGCCCGCTACACGGGCCGAGTTTTCAGGGGGGGCGCGCCCCCACCGGGCTGGGCCAACCCCCCAGCCGGGTCGGACCCACCAAACCGAGCAGGGCCGACCCCCACTAGTTGGGTCAGGCATGCCGAGCCCGGACGGGCTAACACGCCAGCCCACAGAGCTTGACGGGCCTGGGCCATTTCTCTTAAACGTGGATATCTTCATAACCACATGCCCAAAAGACACACAGTCTATAACACTAGGACCCTTACGACGAGGGGGTCATTTTTCAATACTCTAAGTGAGTTTTGGAAAACTTTGTAAAACTGCCGAGTTTGGATAGAGCGTAAATATAACAGGGCCCCTGGAACGGAAAATCCAATAACTCTTTCATTGGGCATCCGATTGATACGCCGTATGTCATGTTGGATTTATTTTGATGAGATGAATCTTCGGGATACATAAAATCTGGACTTATTGATAGTTGAGGTATCAACCCCTTTGCTCGATGAGCGGAATCTATTGGAATCGTGCATGCTATGTGCATGAACCATAAAGCTGGCTACGACTGTGTCGACTTATTTACTGGAATCCTATGTGGGTTTGACAGCGATGACAACCGTACTGAAATTCTCCACGAGTTTGATGACGATGACAATTGTACTAGAAACCTGTGTGGGTTCGACAATTCTAACAGAGTAGCTTGTCTTGTATCCTATGTGGGTCCGACAGCTTAGATGAATCAATGACTACGTCTGATCAACTCTATTACTCTAGAATATCTAGAATCTTTTTTTTGTGGGACTGACAGCTTAGACTAGATAGCTGGACTATATCATGTGTGGGTCCAATAGCTTAGTTGGACAGTATCTTGTGTGGATCGGACAGCTTAGATGATCCAGTGGCTACATCTAATCATCTATATCTCTCTACAATTGTGGCATACCTGTGTGAGATGATACATGTATTTCAACCATTATCATCATGGTGATTAACTTTACTACCTTTGTGAAATTGGTTTGTGCTTGTGGTCAGGAGTTGGGGTAGGAATGAGTTTGGTAAATTTGATAAATGTATGGGCATATACCTAAGTAGGGTTGGATGATACTTTGTGATTGTATCTTTCTACTTTTTCATATCATTAGTGGATATTGTGAGACATTATAGGTATCAGGGTCCCTACTGAGTATTGTTATACTCACCCCTGCACGGACTATTCCCGCACCTCGTTGTGTTGGACGCAGATGATGGATAACGCCGACAGAAGCTGAGAGCACCACTATTGGATGGTACCCAGAGGTGGACCTTGCGATGAGTTGGCACACTGTGAAGACTGATAGACGTGGGTGTTGAGGTGGCCATATGTACCAACCTTTCATGTAGGAATCCCTATTGGACGATCCAGGTGCTACTCTTTACTATTAGCTGTTTGTCCCTTTACATGTAATTTTTGTTCAGTTGCCTTTGTATACTACCCCATTTACTTCCCATCACACTCTTTTGTCTTCAATTTAACTTAGTGTTTACTTCATGTTGCGTACTCTGTTGTGTTTGTTTACTTTCATAATGGAAATCCATCCTAGGTTAGGGATTTAGGCATTTGGTGCTATTCGCCAGCCCCTGGAATATGGAAGGCGGGCTTGGGGTAGTAATGGCACAGGCCCCATGGACGGGTTGTGACAGGCCCCAGAAAAATAGGGAATATGATTCTTGACATTGGACCATCATCCAAGAGTGAAGAGTAAAACAATATTGATGAAGTAAAAATGGTGTGTTTATTTGAAAGAAGAGTTCTTTTGGAAAACATTGGGTTTTTAATAATATAATTTATAGAACATTTATATCAAACAAAAATTAATATATTGATGAATTAATTATTTTTATAGAGAACCTATACTGAACATGGAGTGAAAGATGTAGAACCTGAAGAATGAATGTTGGGTTCAATAATTTCCCCTTACCTTGTATCTGAAGGCTTCATTTATTTTAGTACACCATATAACCACATTTGGTTAATTAATTTACTATTAAATAGGATTTTATAAATTAATAATATTCATTAAATTCTAATTAATTTCATTTATGGGCTTTTGGATGAGTTATTGAGTTTAAATTCATTCTTCGGAATGTTTGTTTTTATATTTTTCATAAACGGTTCACTTGTATTCATGAATGGAAGTTCATTTAAAATGAGGATAAACATAAAAATTGTAATTATATTTTATTTATAATGTTACATAACATTAAATGGTCTGTTAAATTAATTTTTTATATACCAAGAGAACAAATTATTAGATACGAATTTAAGGATGATCATTTCAGTTATTTTATGCGGTTTTCAGCAACAAAGAACTTATTTTGTTTAATCATTTAGTAATATGTAAATAAGTTAGTTCCATAACATTAAATAGTATATAATAAATATAACATAATCTAGTTCAACCATAAAAATATTATCATGAACATATCTAAATGTAGTAAAGGAAAATGAAAACATGACATTTTTAATGGTGTTAAATTTACCCCACACGAACAATGTTTTCCTTTCTAAAAGAAAAAGTAGAGGATAAAGGGTGTTAAATGATATATTTTCCTATTAATAACATAAAATTATAGTATATATAAGATAAAGTATTTAACATACCATTTTTATGAGGATATGTGGGGAGATATTATGAATTGAACTTGAAATTTAAATGAAATTAAAAGAAAAGATAGAGAGAGATGAATTACCTATTGAATCATCCTTAAGGGTCCTTGGATTGGTATTTTGATGTGACAATAATATCTTTGGAAATGGGGGAGGTTCTAGGAATGCTGCATGGATAGATTTCAGACATGTTCGGTAGCTTTAGAGGCTTGGTTTGACAAGGGGAGGGAGAGGGGTTATTTATACATGAGGAGGGGTGTTTTTAGAGTAAAAAAAAATATCAAATGTTAGAATTTTAATAGTAATTTTTAGAAAAATTAAATCATATATTAATATTATATAATTATTTTTACACTATAAATCATATTTTTAATTCTAAATCATTAATTTATTAAAAGGAAAGTGAAAAGAAAGAGAAAATGATATTTTAAAGAATCTCATTTTGACTTCAGGTTTTGGAAAGTTCTTCTTAGGTTTAGATATTGAGTTTTTTGTATTATATGAAACCATTTACTAAATTAAATAGAACATGAAATAATATAATATTATATAAAATTTATTTCATCATTACATCATGAATGATGCAATTTAAGATATAGTAGATTTGTGAAAAACTATATTTTTTTACTAGTCACCTGAAAATTGAAGTATTTTAGGAAATTTAAAAAATATCCCAAACTTGTTTAGATGTGTAGAATGGAAAAATGAAGTCCATTTTGATTAATTAGTTACTTATTATGATAAATTTAATTTTTAATTAAAATCATTATTTTCCTGAGAAATACAGATATTAAAATTAAAACCGATTTAACAATGCTTTCAAAAAATACATACGTTCTTATAGAATTATATTAAAACTAGAATACATAGATTTTTTATTTTTATAACTCATTTTATAAAAATAAATATTATATAAAATTAATTAATTAAATATAATTCATTATTTAGGACTTCCAAAAATACCATTAATTTATATATGGTCAAACTGTCACTTATATGATGCCTAAATTTTAATTAATCATTCATGTGTAAGGTTGATATTATTTAGGGATTTTTACTATTATAAGTGTCATAAGGGTATGTTACTATTCATAGGGGTAGGTTACTATTCACCAAAAAATATGTTTTTCCTATCGGACTCCAAACATCTTGCTGATCACAACCATGTATGTCTGATTTTCAAAATTCAAAACAAAGAAGTGGAAAATTTATGTTTAATGATCACATAGTATTTAGTATTCTGAAATGTCATTATGATTCCTAATATTATTATACTATAAGGCATACTTATAATAAGTTAATTACATTGATAAAACATTGGGTCATTACACACATGGTAGCATAAGTCAAGGCTAACCACCAAGACCGTCACACATGGTAGCACAAGAGAAGGCTAACTGCCATGACCATGACATAAAACGTCTCGTGAGACTCAAATTTATCATATGAATTGGGTTGATATCTAGGCACAACCATTTAAACATTTTCATGAATATTTTTTCCATATAATGAATCATATAAAATCAATCATACATAGACATAAGGGTACCCATGGAAAGAAATGGTTTTCATAATCATGTTATAAAGCACAATAGATGGCTGTATCATACAAGTTTCCACAAAATAAAAAAAATTAAATCATAAATGGAAATTAATAAGATAAAACATTAATATATCATGAAATTTTATGTCAATAAGGAATGAAAACATGTAAAAAAATTATTTAAAAAACATTAAAATTGAAACATTTTAGTGAGGTTTTATGGAAAATACTAGCGAACATTTAAAATAGAAAAGAGAATAATAATTAATAAAAAACAATATTCTTTTGAAGAATGTTTTCAGAAGAAAAATAATTATTTTTTAAATACAATTGTGGATTAATATATAAGATAGGGTGCACTAAAAATCAGGAAAGAATTTGAGAAATTCCCTTATAATAGGTTTGCTTATCCGGAAGTATTGAGGAGGAAATCACGTAAAAATATGTATATTACTAAAAAATAATGATGAAAGGGTAATGATAAATTAATTTTGTACAGTTAAAAATCATTTATAATATTAATATAAATTGATAAGATAAAAGCATTTTTGTAGAAAGAAAGATAAAGAAACCCATTGGAATAAAGGAGGTTTAGGTAGAATTCATAACTGATTATCGGCATGGTATCAGGTGTAACTAAGAGTTATTGATGAGAGATTAATGGGGTTTATCATCACTTATACATCATTGGAAAATTATTTTGGAGGTGATAAATTATACCTCATCATTAGGTATAACACATAAAAGGGCATAACATATAGGACATTCATGAATAAAATTGAAAAAGAGAGGATCCCATACCTTAAGTCCGAATGTGTTCTTTCGTGGATCTTAACGAACTAAATAATATATATAGGTTCATTAATTATTCATTAAAAAACATATTTTATATGTAATTATCATTTTATAAACTTCTTCGGACCATTCATGGCCCTTTTTATGTGTTAAGAGGCTGAATTTCATTCTTTAGGTCTGTTGGTTTCATGACTAGTTTACTTATATACAGGAATGGATATCCTTCTAAACATTGTGATGGTTTTCCAGAATTGGATTTATATTTAATATTGATAATAAATAAGGTTACAAGTTTGTAAATTTTATTTGGTTACTTTCTGTGAATTTGATTCATTATATAAAACATTAATGATAAATGTTTGGAATAACTTGAGGATTTTTCTCATAATTAACGTGTTTTGTATTATTGTTTGACATCAAGTGTGAAAAAGGATTACAGAATATACCATAAGATAAAATAAATATTAAATAGACTATTTCAACCATAATATTTGTTTCATGTCCAAAATGGAATATGGTAATAGAAATCGATAAACCTTTGACCTTGAATTTGATAATCTAATACATCTTGGATAGTGTTTTCATTTCTTTTGTATAAAACAAGGGGAATGGAGAGATGATAATGAATTATAACAACATCATAAAAAATGAAAATAAATTTATGTGACTATATTTATCATACCATTTGGGCAAGGGTGGTTAGAAAAAATAGAAAAAAATAGAAGAACTTGATATAAAGTAAAAGAATCAGAAAGAGGAATTTAACTCTTGAGTTTATCTCCTCTGAGAATCTATCAAGGGGAGATTATTTTGTCTTTTGAAGAGAGGATGTGATTCTAGATGTTTTGGAGGATCTTAGGGAGATATTTGGGGATAATTTATGAAGAAAGAATAATTGAGAGGATTGAATAGAAGAGGGGAGTGTGGGTGGTTTTTATAGTGGAGGGGAGGAGGGGTTTTCTTAATGTTTTAATCAATAGTTTGTTATTCTTCCATAAGATAAGAAATAATGATGATTCCATGAACAAAACTAGTAATACATTCAATTTTATTCTATCAAATTTTTATTACATCATCCATGATTCTATCAATAGTCTATTTAGTTATAGTATATATATATGGTAAATTACATTATTTCACTATTAATAAAAAATTCAACAATTTTAGAAAAATCCCAAAAATTCACCCTTAAAATTTTTCATGTAGTTGAATCCAAAAATGAAATCCATCTTCCAATTTTTTTTTTTCAAAATATAATTAATTTACATTTTAATTAAAATAATAATTTACATGAAAATTATAGATTTTAATACTATGTTAGATTTTATAATGCTTCAAAATATTACATAAGGCCTTATAAAATTATCTTAAAACTAGAAGACATGAAATTGTAAATTTAAGAACACCTTTGAAGAAAATATATATTTTTTAAAATTAATTAAATAATTTTAATTATTTATTTATGACCTACAAAATACTAATACTTTAACTATGGTTATATTATCACTAATAATATGTCTAAATTTTATTTATACAATCAAGGGCGGGCATAATTTTATATTGGTTGATTTTATATTCATAAGGGTTTTATTACTATTCATAAGGGTATATTACTATTCATAAAAAATGTTTTTCTTGTCGGACTAAAAAAATCTTACTGATCACAATCATGTTTTTTAGATTTTTAAATTTTAAAACACAGAAGTGTCAAAATTATGTTTAAAGGTAACATATTAAATATTAGTTCACTGTGTTGTTATATCATGTGATTATATGACATATTTATATGAAATAAATTTCCATTGATAAAACATTTGGTCATTAAATAATTCCCCCTTATGAAATTTCTCCATCAAAATTTAATTTTTCATTTTAATCCTTAAATAGGTTCAAGTAATTTTTCTTTATTACCTCACCCAATTCCCAGGTTGCCACTTCATAATTATGGTTCTGCAAATGTACATTGACTAGGTGAGTAGTCTTGTTATGTAGAACTTTATCTGCATGATCCAAGATCATTACTATCTTCTCCTTGTAAGAAATATCATTCTCGAACTATAGCACCTATGAAGAGATTAAATGTGAAGGTCGTCGTATATACTTTCTTAAGAGGGATACATGGAATACATCGTGATCTTTAGCAATGGTAGTTGGAAGTTCTAGTCAATAGGAAAAATCTCCAACATGATCCAGAATATCTAAGGGGCTGATGTACCTGGGACATAGAAATATTCTCATCCCTAATATCACTAACTTATTCCATGGATATATGTTGAGAAATACCATGACTCCAACTTTTAACTCATGTTCTCATCAATGACTGTCTGAAAAAATATTTTTTTGACTTTGGGCTTCCATGATTTGATACTAAATGGTTTTCCCATTCTCCACTATTTTTTCAAATATTTTAGGTCCTAGTAGAATACACTCGCTGACTTCATCCCAACACACTGATGGTTATACACCATTTACCATAAAGGGATTCATATGGTGCCATTCTGATTCTTGAGTGGAATCTATTATTGTAAGAGAATTAGACTACTAGATGATGTTGGAACCATCCTTCTTTGATTTCTATACAAAATAATCTCAATATATCTTCCAATGTATTAATAGTTCACTCAAATTGTCCATCAGTGTGAGGATGATAGGTAGTGATGAATTTCAATTCAATGCTTAGATCTCTTGGAGACTTTTTCTGAACATCGAGGTGAATCTTGGATCTAGGTCAGATACAATATATAGTTGAGCTCTATGAATCCTAATAACTTAATTTATGTATATCAGTGCATGTTGATCAAATTAGAATCCCCCTAGAATTGTTATAAAGTGAGTTGTCATTTTAAATGATCGACAATAACCAATATAGAATTGTTTGGTTTGGATGTTTGTTGAAGTCCAGTGAAAAAGTACTTGGTGATGTTCTCCCACATCCATGTTGGTATGGGTAGTGGTTACATCATCCCCTTAGACTTCTGTCTTTCTACCTTCACTTTTTAACATACCAGGCACTGTGATGAAAACTCAGAAATCTCCTTATTCATATTGTCCCAACAATGTTTTCTCAGAGATATTGATACATATTTGTGTTCCCTGGGTGGATAGAGATGGTTGATCTATGTCTGTCATTAAGAATATCACACATTATCTCTGGATTAGATGGTACACAAAATCATGACCCAAATATTACAACTCCTTCATCATAAATCATTAACATTGTGGAATTACAATTTCCAACAGCTTCCATCCTTCATATAATTTCCACATCTTTTCATTGAGCGTCCTTTATTTTTACCATGCGGGATAATTGAAAAATAATTTGAGGAAGTATTGATGATGTTCCTCCCTCACTGATTTCCATGTCCATCATTAGCAAATGTAATACGATTGGATCCTTTTCAATAATCATCATTGATAAAGATGAAGGATCCTTTAAACATAGAGCATCTACTACCTTATTTTCCATTCTAGGATAGTAGTGGACTGATAAGTCATAATAAATGAGGAGATCAAACCATATTCACTGAAACATATTAATATTCGTTTATGTGGACATATATTTGAGGATTTTTTGATGGGTATATACCTCGCACTTCTCCACGTAGAGATAATGCCACTATATTTTTTACCCAAAGACCACAACTACCAACTCCAGTTCTTGTGTGGGATTGTTTTTCTCATAGATTTTCAACTGAATTGATGCATAGGATATCACATTGTTATATTTTCTAAAATAAAACCTAAGGTAGGATTATAATTTTTTCTAGAACAACATTCCAATATACATCAATATTCGATACAGTAATCATAGATGTTTTCCCGCGTAATATAAAAACATTTCAGGTGGGAACTCATTGTTATTAAAAAACATTAATGATATACTAACAGGACATATATTGGAATAATTTAGGACATAAACTACATTAATGTTGTGGTTACGTGTAATTTATTCATTATTATCCACCTTAGCATAGGAATTTTAGTTCTCCCTTGATCGTGGAGATTGTTGATGCTCATCACGGTTCTCAGCCCTTGCAATATAGTATCATCTTGGATAATTTCCAACTTCTACACATTTTTGACATAGAACTATGTATGATTCTAAATATGTAACATTTTATCCATTCATTACATTTTAAATTTTTTACAAAAATTGGATACCTTGTGACCTATCCCTCCACACATAAAATATCTTCCAATACTTTTATGACATTTCCATCAGTGCCTCGTTCCAAAGTCGTTACAAAATGGGAATTGGGTCGTGTTTCCTTTATCACCTTTATCAGATGGACCTTTTGGAGAATTCATCATTCTATTCCAAAACTCTCTTGGTAAATCAACCACGTACCAATTGTTATTATAATTTTCCATAGCTGGTTCGACATAATCACGATATGCTCATCTTGGGCTCCCATCTGATGAGGGAGCTCATTTTAGTTGTCATCACATTGTCATTCAAAACAGTTGTAAAAATGGTTCATCCTATTAATTTCCATTTGAATGAATAAAATAAATTTGGAGAATATTATCACATAAGGTGGAAACCAATGATATTAATGTTATAAATTAAAATTACACTAATATCTTTAACTTCTGTGTTTTTATTCCTCAGTCTATGTTATTCATGATCTATATCTAAATGTATATTATTATGGGATCTTTTTTGAGTACCCTTAATTGTTCTTCATAATGATCTTATGAATTTATCAAAGCATATTCCTCAAGAGTGTCAAACTAAGAGTGCAACAAGGCCTGTTGTCATGCACCGGTTCCTATTTGAGTCTAGATCAAACTGGTTTTATTGGTATTTACCCTTAAATACATTTTTCCAGATCCACCTAAATATTTTTATCAGTAAAGGGATGTATTTTATTAATAAACTGGTTACTCTATAATTTCCAAAATTTAGGGGTGTGTTATAATACTTTGTCTCATTCCTATGATTTTTACTAAAGTTATCTACTACTAACCTCCAATAAACTAGGCCATCATTTAATACTAACTATAGTGACCCTATCCTTTTGTACATAACAATATTTTATTTTAAAAATAATAATACATCAAAATAATAACCAGGGATCATGAAGTCTACTATCTTTGAATACTAGGGACAAAAATCATAAAAAAATGAAACTAAATACAACATTTCTTTATTTTGACTTCAAATAGGGTTCCTAACAACCATTGTGCTACTACATCATCAGAGGATAACCTAGTGATAAAGTTAACAAAGGGATGATCTAAAAATCCAAGAAAGGGAGTATACATAAGAATAAGGCTTTATCATATTGGTTATAAGGAATGACATAATGATAACAAAAGTATGGAACATATAGAATCATAACACATAAATATGAGATCATATAAAAACTGAATAATAGTTATGTGGAAGTAGCATAAAAAATGAATTTAGTACGAGTCAAGGATAACCTATAAGACTGTTTCACATGGTAGCACAAGTCAAGGCTAAATTCCACGATCGTGGCAAATTGAAGCACAAGCTAGGGCTTACCGCCAAGACCATGGCAAATAACGTCTCATGAGACTCAACATTACCCAATGAATTAGAGAGTTGTCTGAAACACCCATGTAAACATTTCAGGAATATTTTTCCATAATAATGAATAATACAAAATCAATCTTATATAAACAGAAGTGATCCCATTGAATGAAATGGGTATCCCAATCATGTCATAATTAATAATAAATGGGTGTATCATACAAGTGTCTACGAAAGAAAGGAATCAAATCATACATGGATATTAATATGGTAAAAAGGCATATATCATGACAAGTTATTCCAAACACAAGTGAAAAATTGAAATAAAATAATATAAGAAACTATAGAATTAAAACTTTTTAGTGTGGTTTTAAGTAAAATACTAATGAGAATTTAAAATAGAAAAGGGAATAATATTTTATAAAAAAAAAGTGAAACAATAAGGATTTCATAAGAAAAATATAGATATTATAAATAAAAATTTGGATTAATACAGAAGATAGGGTACACCTGAAATTGGGTAAGATTTCATGAAATTCCCTTAAAACAGGTTTTCTTATCTAGAAGTAATGTGGAGGGAATCACATAAGAACTTGTATATTCCTAAAAGATAATGAGGAAATTGTATTGATAAAACAATTTTATTAAAATTAAATATTATATATAATATTCACATAAATTGGTATGATAACTTAATTTTGTTGAAAGAAAGATGAGGCAGCCCGAATGAATAAAAGAGGTTCATGTAGAATTAATTACGGATTATCGGCATGGTATTAGGTGTACCTAAGAGGGATTAATGAGAGATAAAAAGAATTTTTAATCAGTTAAATATAATGAGGGATATATGTGGGAGCTTATAAAATATACACCATCATTACGGATTAGACATAAAATGGAATAACATAGAAGACACTCTTGAATAAAAGAGAATTGGAGAGGATCCCTTACGTTATGTCTGAAGGTGTTCTTCCCTATATCTTAACGACCTGAGTAAAAATATTAGGTTCGTTAATTAAAATTTAAAGAAACTATTCTATATTTAATTGTCTTATTATAAACTTTTAGGTTCATTAATGTACCTTTTTTGGGTTAATATGTTTAATTTCATTATTTGGGACTGTTTGTTTCATAATCAGTTTACTTATCTACCTGAATGGAAAATCAGGTAAAAATGGGGATTGTTGTCCACAATTGGATTTATATTTTATTATTGAACATTAATAATGTTACAAGGTTTAAAATTTAATTTTATTTACTTAGAGTGAAGTTGAATCATTATATGAAATATTAATGATAAACGCTTGGATTAACATGGTTATTTTGATCATAATTAACTTGTTTTTAATTATTCATTTACATCAAGTCTGAAAAGGATTAAAGAATAACACATAAGATAAAATACTTATTTAATAGTCTGGTTCAACCATGAAAATGGTTTCAAGACCCAAATAGAAGATGGTAGTTGAAGTTGATAAACCATCATCCTTGAATGTGATAATTTAACACATATTGGATGATGTTTTTTTTTCTTTTGTAAAAAGAATCGAAACGGATAGATTATAATGAATTATCCCATTATCATTTATAAATTATAGTGCATGCATGTAACTATAGTTATTATACCATTTTGGACAAGGGTGGTAAGGAGTGAAAAAAAAGAAACGAACATGAAAAAATGTAAAAGAATCAGAATGAGGGATTTACCACTTGAGTTTATCTCCTTTGAGATCCTCTTAAGGGGAGAGGATTTGGTATTTTTAAGAGACCAAGGGATTCTGGATGTGGGGAGGGTATTTGGGAGATATTTTTTCAGAAATTTTGTATGACCCAAGGTTTGAGAAGAGTGAAGATAATATGGGAGTGTGGGTGGCTTTTATAGTGTAGGGGAGGAGGATTTGAATTAAAATTTTAATCATTAGTTTATTATTTTTACATAAGACAAGAAATATGGATTATTCCATGAACAGAAATATTAATAATAAGATTTTAATTATAACCAATGTTTCTTAAATCATCCATGATGCTAGGAATTTTCCATTTATCTTATAATTTATATATAAGGTAAATTATCGTATTTCACTATTCATAAAAAATTCAACTGTTTTAGAAAAATCCAAAAAATTCCCACTAAACATTTTTTGACCTTTAAAATCTAAAAATGATTTCCATTTTCCAAACATAAATTTATAAATATGATTAATTTAATTTTCAATTGAAATTATAATTTACGTGAAAAATATAGATTTTAACAGTATATCGGATGTTATAATGCTTTAAAAAATTACATAAGGTCTTATAAAATTATCTTAAATCCAGAAGACATAAAATTTTTAACTTAAAAAAAAAACTTTTTGGAAATTATATTTTCTTTTAAATTTATTAATTATTTATGACATACAAAAATAAATATACTTTTACTATGGTAATATTATCAATTATAAGATGTTTAATTTTTATTTATACAATCATGGGTGAGGTTACTATTCATTGAAATATGTTCAATTAATAAAAGTCATATTACTATTCACAATGGTAGGTTGATATTTAGAATTTTTTCTTATCTTATCAGACTCCTAAAATTTTACTGATCACAACTGTTTATGTCATATTTTTGAAATTAAAAACACAAAAGTGTAAAAATTATGTTTAAATGTCACATATTACATAGCAATTCATTGTGTTGGTATTTCATGTGATTATATGACACATTTATAAAAATTATATTTCTATTGATAAAACATTGGGTCGTTATATTATTCCCCCTTATGAAATTTCATCATCAAAAATTCACTTTACATTATAATCCATAAACAGGTGCATGAACTTTTCCTTCATTACCTCCTCCCGTTCTCATGTTGCCTCTTAATACTTATGGTTCCACCATAGTACATTGACCAATTCAATAGTTTTTTATGTAGAAAATTATGATAATGATCCAAGATATTCACGAGCATCTCCTCGTAGGAAATATCATTCTCCAACTATGAAACCTCTAAAAAGAGTACATATGAAGGGTCATGTATGTACTTTTTTAAGAGGGATATATGGAAGACATTATTTACTTTGGAAATGGTAGGTGGAATTCTAATGAAAAGTCCACAACTACATCAATATCAAGAATACTGAATGGGATATTGTACCGATGACTTAGCTTTACATTCTTCCCAAATCTCATGACCTACATCCACGAAGATATGAAGATAAATTCCATGTCTCCAACATTGATCTCAATGAATCGTCGATTACACTCTACATAACTCTTTTGTCGACCTTGGTCTTCCTTGATATGGTGATAATTTTTTTTCACCTTCTCCACTATTTATTCGACTGTTTCTGGTCCTAGAAGCTTAAACTCACTAACTTCATCCCAACAAAACGATGTTATGAAACATTACCCTAGATGTCATTGTATAGTTCCATTCAGGTTATTGAGTGGAAAATATTAGTATAATATAATCTTCCTCATTTGGATATAATTCACGAGTAGAAACGATATCGGGTTATACCCTTTCTAAATCGTTTCATATGCAATCCGTGTCCATGATGACTGTGCCGCCCATGGAAGATTGGTTTTCTTATTAATTTATATAACTCTTACCTTCTTCATTCATTTATTTTGAATCAATGATCTACTGTAATTAAGTTAATAAGATCTATTAATAGTGTCTTTAATATAAACGAAGCTATGAAAGCAATTGAACAATTGACACCAATACACACAAGGTCGAGAATTGTGTAAATTGGGATAGTGTGATCTTAATTGGTAATACAAGACCACATAGGATAAATTTTTACAGTTCAAGTATAATCCCTAAACTCAATGAATCCTCATTTTTAGATTGAATATATGCTCTTATTAACCACTAAACATAAGATAACATAAGAACATCAATCAAGAAAGGGTGCAGCGATAGCTTGTTCTGATGCTAGCCTAGGGTTTATGTAATTTCTTCTTTTTGGTTAAGTTAACTCTAATAGAGTTCGATGGATAACAATATAGGAGATTATAATTAAGTGGATGTTAATTTAAATTATTATTATAAATAATTGACTGAATAGGTGGATTTATATTTATTACCACATTTAAAATATTTTCTAAAAAAACATCTTCTTATTATGTGATTATAATCAAACTTCGTTTAAAATATTAATAACAAAAAAATGAAATCTTCATCCAGAAAAATTCATAATGTTTTATTAACGATAAAATACCCCCCATACGTTCATTTGGTGAGTTTTATTTATTTAACTTTCTTTTCAAAAAACCTTTATAAATTTTTCTTAATTAATGCCTCTTTGAGAGAAGACCTTGGTCATTCACCCTACTGCACCTAAATAACCCAAAAGTAAACATCATTTGAAAGCACCCATGATACCTCCTTTAATTGTTCCTTAGAATTGTATAATTAGCTACAAATTAAATCCTAATTGGAATTATTTATATCTATGGAATGGTCTTCCCCTTTTCAAATCGAATACAATAATGGCATCAAATGATGATGTTCTAGAAATGATGGGATCAATAATGTTAGAAACCCTATCAATAGACAATGATATCCTTTCCCTACCAAGAGATGGATCAAGACTAATCTATTATTTTGGTCCACCTTCAGATCATTCACTTAATAATAAAACCCATACTAGCCCAATTAATTGTAATAATTTCATCATAAAGAATTTATGTTTTGAAAATCATTTAGGGGGTCCTTGGTGAAAAAATAAAAAAAAATATTTCTCATGAGAAGTCAATTATAAAAGTATTTAATACCAATTATTTTTTGGCAGACAAAATCTTTTTGGTTTCACAAACCATGAGAGTGGTCAGAAGAATTCATATATTACATTCTTCTCAATCTATAGACAACTATCCAACTGTTGAAAGACAAATTATTTCCCTATGACGGGTATGTTGACAATTTCAAATAATTGGAAATAATTCTGCATGAAATTGACATGGAATCTATTAATTTTTTGTGATGGCCACATTGAGAGAGGAAAGAGAAATATAATCATCTAAATTTACTCGATGTGTTGCGTAATTTGTTTCATCTTATGGACAACTCCCTGTCTTGGGTTTATATACGGGATGGGGATAGCATGGATGTTTTCATTTTACCTCACATCCTGTTCCGCAGAACCTAATGGAAATAAAATCATGTAATTCCATTGTCAAAATAAAGTTATTAAATGAAATAACTATTTTGTAAAGTAGGTAGGATCCAAAAGAATGGGTTTTGAGAATGTTTTGGATCATCGTGACTTACTAGAGTATGCCATTAAAAAATACTCCTGAACCTAGAAACATAGTACATTCAATAGGATTCCCACTTAGGGGAAGAAAATCATCGATAATTTTTAATGTAAATAGTAGAAAATAATTCTATTGTATATATGGCACCACATATTTCTCATACATGAATGGGAATGCATGATAACAATAAATCAGTAATAGCAGTAGTGACCACCGTAGTATGGGATTAGCCCCAACCCATAGGTAAGGGATATTTTTTTACTCAAAATGCCCCTGTATGTCCATAAAATATGGAGCGTGGCAGAATAAAAAGATAAAGGGAGAAACTCCAACCCCTAGGGCGGAGGGAACTTTTATCACAATGAACCATCCAATGAAGATTAATCTCTTCTCATTTCTAGATGATGAAAATAGAGAGGTATCCTATTCCATCCCATATCATGATTCATTCTCCCTAGAAGGTAGGTATATGAAGTGGTCATACAAATGTTCCCTTTCAGTTACCCTTCCCCAATATGACGTATGAAGATCCCAAAATTGAAGGAGAAGACCTAATAAATGGTGAAAATGGCCCTACCATTCAATATTCGGTATACAAATCACAACATGTTATGCATCTATAATTGTTGTAGATGTCAATCCTATGTGTGAAACCCAAAATTTAACAAATGATGAAGATCAAGAATAGTATTGATCCATATAGAGTCCAATCCACACTATGAATGAAGGTATGTGTACTCGAAACTAGTTGGCCACAAAAAATTTGAGTGTTTCCCTAGTCAATCCTCTTCCATCCCACAATATATCCCTAATAGAGGGAAGAACAAAAGCAAGTTTAGACATGACCTTCCACATCCTCATGTTGACAATGAGAACCTTATGCTTGAGGAAGGATTTTCTTGGAAGGAGGAAGAAAGGAAAGATTTTAGGAACATCAAATATGAGCAACTATAAGTAGGATTTTTTATCGAATATACTCCTCAGAAAGAGACTCAATGTATACTCCAAGAGGGTGTACCCTAACTAGGAAGGTTTATCCCTGCAAATGAAGAAAGGTTATAACATCCACCCAATACAACACCTAGGACATTAACCTACCTTGACCCAGTCATTGAAGGATTTCATGATTTCCCCCATTAAGGGGAAAACTGACATATCTATAGGTAAATCCTCTGAATATTCATCCAGTCGAATATCCACCTAAAATACAAGAAGAACCAACACATAAAATCTTTCCCCCTATAGCGCCTATCAAGGATCACTATTAACAGGAATCAAATTAATGGAAAATTAATCTCATTGAGTCATTGTAATCATGATTGGAATCCAATGAAGGATAAAACACATTAGTACCGCCATAACATATACCATACCATGATTGGGTATGTAATACTCTGCCACCAACAAATTTCTAGAACCCTAAATTCCAAATATTCAATGGTTTAGGTGACCCAGAATATAATTTGATTCATTGTGAATCATATTATGAACCTATGATGGTAACTCCAGAGAAACAAGAATAAGTTAATCTAATATTCTTTGTATTTAGTTTTCAAGGTTCATCCTTTGTATAGTATAAAAGTTTTACAGCTTAATCAATAACTGGATGGGGGATCTCTGGTGAGTGTTCCTTCTCTTGTTCATCTCATAACATCCAAGAATGATTGTTGGTGACCCCATGAACTGTAGGTATTAGGATAATGATATAGTCTCATTCCATATTACAAGATGGAAAAGGATGACCTAAACCTCTAACTGACTACTCCCTCGAATGAGATTCTTTTTATATGAATTGATAACCTCCATGACGATATTTGAAAACCACTCATCCTAGTAAAATATAAATGTGGGTTTCATAATTTCTTATCCATTACCCATATAATAGAAAAATACCAACATATAACTAAGATTATGCCCCTTGTAGCCCCATTGGAGGAATGAAATAGTATAGGAAAAGATGAAGCATCTTCTATTATGATTTAGCCAGCCCCTGCACCTACCCCAACTATGAGGATTATACTATATCATATAATTACCCATGTATTCCAATAAAAGCCTTTGAATTGATATGATGATTGGAGGGGCTCTAGGAGAAATCAATTCAGAAAATAGAGCAAAAAAATGTACTCTTTTTGAGATGATCAAGTATGTGATTATTGTATAGACAACCTAAAATTAAATTTAGTACATTAACATGAACCAAATATCACAAAATATGTTTGTCTTAATGATTGATAAAATTATTATCTATTTAAATAGATATTGGGAAATAACATTTAAAAATTATTAATCATTATGGACCTCATGCAATGAATGATAGATTATAAGAATGTTAAACAAGGAACACTACCAGCACAATTGTAAATATATCCACCACTAAACCTGATTAGGAAGAAGATAGTAAAAGGGTTTTTAATACAATGGATCATAAGTTCAATATTTGGATGGATCGAAAAAAAGTTACCGAGCTCATTGTATTCTCCAAGCATAGTTGAATTAAACAATTATACCCCCAATTGCTCCAACTACAACCCAACCGACATCATTGCCCCCCCAACCCTCCAAAAGTCTATAACCCAAGAATTATTTTGAAAAAAATAAGGGAGAAAGTTAAAATAAGCGAACTCATGTCAAGGCCAATGTTAGTCTTGAACATCTCATATTTTCTGATATTTTATTTGAAAGCAGACACACTATCCCCCCATAGAGAACCACAAAAATTAGTCAATAAGGAAGAGTCATCATCAGATAAATAATTTTTTTAGATCCATTAATTTTATTCACTTAATGTAACCCATTTATAATTAAGATTTTGTCTATGAACCAAAAGTCTCTGCACCCAATCGGGGAGACAGAGGAATAGGCCATAAAATACAAAGATATTAAGAAAGATAGATATGGGGACAGAGTCGAACTTATGGCCACACCCCAAGTCCAACTGCCAAAATTGTTGTAACTTACTCTACCTCCATTTTACCAACCTTCCTAATGAACTTGTATTGTTTTTTTCTTTTCTATAAAAAAATTCATACTTTTTAGATCACTCAAAATCCACTCTCGCCAAATCATTCTGGAATGTCCATTAAAAGAGGAATAGGTGTCTAACATTCCTCGCTCTATAGGAATACATGGTTGGACCGATCCACAAAGAACCAAAGAACCACTAGCTCTTGTATTGGGGGATGGTATGTCAAAATACAATGATCAATCCCCTAATGTACCTTTGAAAGAGAATCCCCACACTTGGAAGCCCGAATCATTAGTCCACAAGTATGATATAATGAAGTAGTTATCCTTATTCCTAGTCATTCTATTAATCATGAATGCACTATGTCTATAAAAAGACCACAGTGAAGTTTTAATAAAAGCTTTTCTCATCCCCTATGAGTTTAATGAAAAATTGGCCACCATCGAGGTCTATCAGACATAGACCAACCCTACAGAAAGCAATGAAATTATCTCTATCATATATCAAAATAATGACACCATTATTTAGGGACACATCAAACCATTATATTTGTACAACATGATAAATGTTATTTATCTTCATAAATTCCACCCATACAATTGATTTGGAGTCAATATCATCCCAATGAAAACACTTCGTCAACTAGGAAACCACAGTGACGACCTAGAACCCTCAGCCACTACACTGCTAAGTTGTGAAAAAAGTGAGTAGAAATTGTTAGGCCAAATCAAACTCAAAAACCGGTTTGTGGAACTTGATATAGATATCAAATTTCCAGTGGTATAAAAAACACGAACTCCAACGGTCAACAAGGAAGACCTTGTTTTTATAATGATGTGGTGTTTCCTTCATCCTACCATTAGTGCATCAGATATTTCCCTAATGGAATAAATGGGATGTTGTACACTGATAAGGTCCTATTTGAATCATTTGAGTCACATTATATCTATGTTGGATTCTATGAGTAGAATGGTAAGTGACCATCAATCAATGGTTTTGATTGGGCACCATCCCAAATGGTTAGGAGATAGTCCCACCCGACCACTTAAAATAGATCATCAAATAATAAATATTGTCTATCAGCCAGGTTGAGTGTGTGAGTCCAAACATGGAAATGTACTAAACAATATTCGTGGTTTCAATCATGGAGACTAAATCTAATAGTGTTCAAAAATACTTTAACACCTAATATGATGTTGAATGCTCATATCGAAACTCTCCAAATTTATCATCTTGACCAGAAAAATTCCATATATCAAATAAAAGACTAAGAAAAAACTATTTTTTTCCTCACTCCAACCTCTTTAGAAATTCCTTCGGAGTTAGCTGGGTTAGTAGTATTCTCTTCAGCCTCACAATTCAGAGATAATGACTCTTCTCTTAATTTTGGAGAGCTCATCTCAGGAATTTTTTCTCAATCAGGACAAGAGGAATTAGAAGAGGAGGAAGATGAAAATGAATAATACCTTAGGGATTCCCTTACATCAATCATGGAAGGTGTTTCTACCACCATTTATGAGCTTAGGGAAATAAATTTAGGTACATAATAAGTTCCATAGTCCACGCCAATTAGTGAATCCATGTATTTTGATGAAAAAGAGGAACATACGTCTTTCTGAAGGCAACATTGTGATATATTTACCTAGATCTGCCAAAAAATTTCTTGGACGAAATCCTATCATGTCCTCTTTCCAATTAGGCTCTCAATAAAGTCATTGGGTCTCTGAGCAAGTCGCCGGAAGGATGCACCCAACACATGCTTCCAAGATAAAGGATGAGGTTGAAAAGCTCATTAGATCGAAATTTATTTGGGAGGTGAAATATCCCATCTGGAGTACCAATATTTTTCCTAAAAGAAATAATAATTGACAAATTTGAGTTTTCTTAAATTCCATAGATCTCAACCCGCACTACTATAAAGATGATTTCTTGGACCCGATTATCGAACAACTGATTGATGCAACAAACATATATCAAGATATTTCATTCTGGGATGAATATTTAGTGTACAATAGAATCTAAATTATTTGATAAGATGAAGAATCTACCACCTTATAGGCCTTTAGGGAGTGTTATGTTATTAGTTAATTAAATTTGGATTGAAGAAAGATGAGGCCACATATCTGTGTTTTATGCCTCACATCCTCAATCCCTTCCATGGAATGTTTTTCAAATACTATGCTGATGACCTGGAGGTTAAATCATGATAAAAATCATTCCACCTTTTGGATCATGAAATCATCTTCAAAAAATTAAGAAAAGACATTTTGAAAATAAACAAAAAATGTTCCTTAATCATAACCTAAGGGAAGTAATTTATCTTAATCGTACACCATTGTGGAATCGAAGTCGTACCTGAGAAGAAAAAGTCTGTTGTTGGAATGCCATATACTCACAATATCACCAATTTGAGAGGAATTGAATGAATATTGGCATATATTAGACACTTCATATCTACCCTTTCAAGAAAATATTTTCCATTTACAATATATATTAAAAAGGGTATTAATATCAATAGACTAATGATTTTCAGGGAGAATTCGATAGTATCAAGAAGTATCTTATATGTTAACAGAATCATATGCCTCCAATCAAAGGAAGACAACTCATCTGGTATGTGACTACCATGGAGCGATCTCAATAAACATTACATGAAAACAAAGAATGATTCTGATAGTGAAAACATCCTCTACTATCTAAAATGAACCATGATCGATATTGAGACTCATTGCTCAGATATTGACATGATCTATTTCTTAGTAAACATAATTTTCCAAAAAATGAGGCACTATATATAGTATCACAAGGCTCACATGGTATCTCATAGAAACCCACTCAAATATATTCTCATTTGTGCAATGCTGAATGGACATTTGTCATAGTGGGAAGTCAACTTGTAACAGTTTAACATACTATTCCTACCCGAATAATCCTACAATGTCCAAGCATTATAAGATTTCCTAGAAGATAACCCATCAAATTAGATGACTTCATCATTTGATGATCTACCCAATGAAGATACTTTCACTTTAAATAATAATCCCCAATCATTGGAGATTCATTTTTACAATTCATCTATAAGCCCAATGAAAAATTGGATGGAAGACCCCTGACTCAACAAGGTAGGGCTAGGGATCATGCTCATATATATAGGAAATGAGGTCATGCCATAATCATTTTTACTATCAGATGGGTGCACAAATAACAAATTTGAATATCAGGTTCTTATTATAGGTATAGAGATGGAAATTCATGTACAAGTAAAATTCATGAAGATAAAAGGTGATTTTGTACTAGTAATCAGGCTTGTTAATAATGATTATTATATCAAAAAAGGAGAGATAATTTCTTTGTTCAATTGTGTCCAAGGTTAGATTAAATAATTACCTATAAAAAAATTACTAACTCATGTACCTATATTATATAATTCTATAGACGATGCATTAGTATATGTAGCCACAACTCTGGATGATCCGGACTAGGATGAGATAGTCATAAAAAATTGAATACTTTCACATGGACTCACTGTTCTATTAGGATAAAAATGATAAAATCAATGAGATCAGGCCTATCCCTAAGCCATATTGTCTTACCAATGGATGGATGACTGCAACATTAAACTACCTCCAAAAGAGAGATCTCCCACCAGATAGAGACAGAATAGAACAAATCATAAGATGATAAATTAACATTGTTTTCTATAAAGAAACGACCCATCAAAAATAAATCTATAAATAGGGACTTAATTGGGTATTTCTTAGATGTATTGATGGAGAATAAACCAACACCTTCATAAAAGTAGTCTATGGTGGAGCTTGTGGGGATCACCAAACAGGATCCATGATTTCCAACCAAATTCAAAGTATTGGATAAAATTGACCCACTCTAATGCAAGACTACATTAAATTCTCTAAAAAGTGTCATTCCTGCCACATTAATGAAAATTTCATCCACCAAACCCCAGAGTTACATCACACATCAAAGTAATCAAAGCCATTTTCCAAATGAGGGATAGAAATTCTGGGATAGTTTCCTCTCATCACAACTATGAAATTCAAGTATATCTCTATAATGAAAAAATTCTATTCCAAAGAGACAGAGGTTGTACCCTTCAAAGAATATGGGAACAAAAAATTTTCATCTTCATGAAATTGAACGTAGTCACCAGATTTGGTGTACCCCACACCATAACAATGGAAAAAGACAAAAATTTCTATTCTACTGAGTTGGAGAAATTATACTAGGAGTATAGTACCATGACCAACCATTCATCCAGCAATAATGAATCATCCAATGGAAAAATAGAAGCTTTAAAAATTACCCTATCCAATATAATCCAAAATATAGGGGACACAGATAAGAAATCACGGTCATACAAACTCCTCTATGCTCCATGTGCATATCGGGATGTGAATTGTACTACCACTTAGGAAAACCTACACTCATTAGTATATAGGATGTAGGCCATCCTATCCATTGAAATTAAAATTCCCTCTCTCAACATTTCCATATGTGACCAGATAACTACAGATGATCAATCCAAAAAAAGTTTGGATGAACTGAAAAATATCTATAAAAAGATATTTCATAACTTACATCATTTGAAGATTTACCAAAACTGGGTCACCTGAACCATTAACAAAAAATTCCACCTCTAGTATTTCCTCGAAGGAGAAATGGTGTTAGTTCCTAGGACACCAATGCTACTCTGAAATAATCCTCCAACGATGGAGATGAAATGGGAGGGGCCATATGCCATACATAAGTTTTCATCAAATGAACCTTATTCCTTTATTTCAATGAATGTAAAGCTCACTAAGTCCACATCCACTACTATGTTCATAATGAAATATTTCATGTTCTCCCCTATAACTCATCCTAACCACATGATGCTAAACTTATTTGAATTCATCCTAATTACATGCTATTAAACTACATGGAATTCAACATGATCACATGAAATTAAACTGTAGGATCCAATACACCCTTATCATCATGTTGGGTGATAAATAGTCATATCTACATAGTGATAAACCACATGAACAATGTACTAACCAAATGACATTAAACTATATAGACGTCATAACTTTAATATGTTAGTACAATGTGCTTCCAACATACTAATCATATGAAATTAAACTGCCGAATGATCATTAATAAAAAATTCACTGCACATCATCAAGATTTGTGTGATAGAAAAATGATATTCCACTACATCTATGTGAGATCCAAATCCATGTAGAAAGTCACTGCAAGAACGATGTACTATTTGATTCATGTAAACACAATATATGTAGTGACACTTGGATTTTACATCATTGTATTCTCACCCCAAAAGAATGGTGGAAAATACCTACTTCCCCATGTACATGGGTAATATTAGCAGATGTATCTTCACAAACTAAATAAATCATGATTCTTATTCATGAAGGATATATAGCGGCGCCTGTGTTTTACATCCTAGTCCATCCACCACCGATGTGTATAATTCTCCCTCTCTGTATATGGAATAGACCCACACAACAATTTTTTCTTTAATGAAATACACTTGGATTGATTCATACAGACATAAGATACGTAGTGACACCATAATTCTTCACCCTTGTCCTACTACAACAAAGTATCATAAAATAACCCATGTGTACGAACCAAGTCTGCACAAGGAAAATTTTAATAAAATCATGTGGCTTGATTCTCACTCTTTAAGATTAATATTCACAACAAGATCCTATGTTAAAGGCACACCTGTGAAAGACATGAAATGCCCCTCCCTTGTTTATAGGACATGTTGATATAGGGGATTCCCAAATAGGTCGTATTTATAGGACTACCTCAAGAAAAATTCCCCCTCCTTTGTACGAATCAAATCATCTATATGGAAGTTTTTAGGAACTATGGGGGGTGTGATATTTAGTTCAATGAGGTACATAGTGATATCGAAATCCTACATCCAGGGAAAACCTTCTATTAAAAAATTATTCCACTATCATTTATTGGTAAATAAAAATCATTACACAAGGTTTTGAGTTTGGATTCCATGTCAATGATCTTTCAAGAAATCAAAATTCCCCTATTTAAGATTTAGATTCCTATAGGGTGACTCATAAATCATAATCAATTATTGTATTAATTGTTCTTGTATATTTGGAAACATTCCTTCCATCTATTAGACTTTATGAACCTGGTAATTTTGGATCATCGCAATCATCCTATGACAACTAGAAATGGAAGGTCAGTGTTATGGGGGATCCTTTGTTTGACTGTGAGCAATATTCCATGGTGAGACATAACACTCACTATGTTGACTTAGTGTGTGTACTTTTACTGTTATTAGAGTTATATTAAAACCCCTACGAAATCTATTCCTTTATAGTTATCACCCAACAATTTTTTATGTCTCGTATGGTGTGTGATAAGCGAGCATAACTTTGAAGGATTACTAGGTGAGACTCACTATTAACCAATGGATATGGGAGAAATGTGACCTTCTATAGGCATCAAAATTTCCTAGAGAATATATAAAGTGTGTAAGGTTCACAAAATTTTATTCCATAAATATGAGCAGTCAACATTTCTTCTAATAGAACAATGTTATATGAAAATCATTTCAAATATTACTTCTATCATCTACCATTAATTGAAGAGGGGTAGGGTTTCATACTATAGAATATATTGAAAACTCACTCAACAATTCAATCATGCAATAAAAATTCAAATATTTAGGACAAACTCTGGAAATGTTGAGTCGGCCTAAATGAAAAACTAGATGAGGAAACATTTCTAAATGTCTGTAGGTGTAGCTAGGGAAATGATCCTCCATACAGTCGTATAATTGTTGAAATGGTCCACTAAGATGACATGAAGATCTCCAATCCTCTATTTACCCCTGTAATTAATATATATAGGCAAGGGAGCTGATGGATAAAATGATAGGCTATCCATATTATAAAATAACATCTATAATCTAGGTGAAATCATGGAGAACAGTATAGACGTCACAGTAGGGGAAATCCATCTGATTAGGAACTTGGAAAATAAACCCTCTAGTCTTTTAACATATGATTCGTCTGATAAAACCTCATAGCCTCACAAGGTGTACTGAACTGCCTCATGGGAATCTATATATAAGCCTAGAATACATTGTGATTGTTGTTTTGGATGTGTCCAACTATAGAAGAACATTGATCATAGTCCATTCACCATGAAATAAACTTCTTTATCCAATCATCAAATGGAATAAGGGAGATATCATATAGGGGTTGACCGAGAAATATCTCAACTATGATGAATCAATACTTTGCTTGTAGAGACACATGTTTGACATTCTTCTAGGTATTGGCCAGTGGAAATAATTCTTCAAACATATTACCATGGATGGGATTTACTACTTGTTGGTAGATATCCCATAAGATAATTCCATCTTCACCACATGAAATTTAAAAGGTGATAGTGATTCAATAGAAAAGACTACGTAGTTCAGAAACCATCTCACCCGAAAAAACGTTTAAAAATGAGGAATCCACATTGATGGGTACAAGTTAATAACCTCCAAATATTAATGAAATTCTATGATGTTTTTGTGTACCGAGAATGCCTAATCCCATTCATCAGAGAAGAACCCTCCAAACCACACAAACCATTTTGAACTCCATCATCCATTTGTATTTCCTCATGAAGGGTTTAAAATAGATGGATAATCATGGATGAAAAATTATAAATTTATATTAAATTTATATTGTTTAATTTCTAACCACTATAATTCATTTATAATTAATATATCATCATGGACCAAATCCTATACAATATCCTCCATGGTGGTAACATTTTCTCGATTTCACATCCATGACATTATGAGATGAATGATAAGGATGCTCCATTCAACCAGTGGCTGAAGAGAATCATTATTGAGGGTGATGTTATACAATAGAAATTATCTAGACAGTGGGTTATCCATACGTTCTCTTGTATGAAGATCTTTTAGAGTAATCTCTTTAGGGATAACATGTGTTAGGAGGTCATCTACAACATTCTAGGCCAAATCTGTTATTCTTCATGTCACATTCATTTAAGTGAGAGGGATAGACATTACCATTCCTATGATGGTTTGGAAAAATTTAGTCTCTAAAAAAATTAGAAAAGGAATAAATACTAATATTCATACTCATGGTTCATAGAAACTATTAGACCATGAATATTCATTCACAAAATTATGGCCCTCAAAGCATTGGACAACAAAGAAATAGTTAATTGAAAAAGAAAACTAGAAACCAATACCCACTATACAGAATACTGAACATTCCATTGATAGATGAATTCATAGTTCAAATATTCAATGTTCGTATTTTTTGGGGAAGACATCTCTAAAGGAAACAACTCGCGGTTGTACGTTAGTTGTGTGAGATATGTGGGAGGGTAAAATTCAATAAGAAACATGGTAAATGAAAAATTACCGGGGACACCTATATATAGTTATGGTCCCCTCCCATGATTCCACCAACATACGACAAAACATATTCAAGCATGGATCACTTTCTACATCAGAATAGCCTCCTCTTTATTCTGATCGCATCCTATTCCGATGGGGAATATTTGCTAGGTCCTGAAAAATATGAAATTGAAATTGTAGTAATCCCATTGATTTGAAAAAGGAATGAAAAATGTTTTATGGAATGATAATGGAAAAATAATATGTGAAGCAGAAAAGTACAAATCCATTGAGAATCACCTCTATACATTGAAAAATAGTTCCTGAGGTGTCTGTGAACTCTTTAGATCATGGGAAAAGATGGTGGTGCTTACCCACACAAAGTAAACTAAATCATATGAGGGATGGAGGATGAGATATCCTCCCAAACAATGATTCTCTCATGTGAACTAAAATGGATCATGTGTAAGGAAAATCCATTATCTCCTTGGGAATGATACAATGTTGTTACCATGACTGAGGTAGTGATTCTCACCACTATAGATAATAAACCCATGCCCCACCTAACTATGTCTTCTCTGGGATGAATATTTTCTATGGGATTATAAAAATAGAGGTCTCACAACCTCATATTAGACTAAAATCATTGATTATTTCCAATTCATCTTTTTCTCTATAAATAGAACAAAAGATAAATGGATGGGAGGATCCAATGTTCACGTAATTGACAGATCCATCTAATAGATAGATTGATAGTTTTGAAAAAATTAGAATCCTCGAATGTTTCCTCATAGGTAAAACACCATCACATGGAATTAATTAAGAGAAAATAAAACAATTTGATGTACGATAAGTCAGAACCAATCATGAGAATATTCCCCCCAAGGTGCAGAACCAATGACCCCTTTTTCAACTAGCCTTCCTGTGTAGAAAATCACTTCAAGGTTGGAACCCTACCCCGTGTAGATAATAACTACATGGGTGGAACCCTACCCCACAATAAAAATATCTAAATGAGTGGAAACCTTCCCTATTTAGAAAATCACTACACTATAGGAATATAATCCCACGTATGGACATACAATATTGAAGAAACCAGGACCCACATAGAAAAATGGTACATGGCCCAAACTCAGGTATACATTCCACAATGGTTTGGGTATGACCCTCTTACTTGTGAATCTCCACACAACATGGGATGGGGTATCTTAGGGTCTTCAAAACCCTATCTGTAGTCATAAAAATTAGTCATATAATCACCCCGGACCCCTCTATAATCCAGTCCAACGACATCAGAACAAGGCTACTCCCAAAGTGAGATGACATGTATGATGATACCATTAGGTGTATTAGCACGCCCTTTTGAGTTTACATTCCCATGGTAACTATGGTTTCAAATCACGGGGTACCCAAGTAATCCTTATCATTATAGTGATTGAAAGGAACCACTTGATTTTATCTTCAATGAGGGATATTATTGTAAATTATATTCTCTCCCATGGCCAATCATAGGACAATACCACTAAGGTATGCCCTTATCCTTTTTTCCAGGAGGTTTCTCTCTCGATCCTTATTTCCTTCTCATAGGGAATATTATTATAGATAACAAAATATGACTATGATGTATATGAAAACAAAAGTGGGGATATCCACATTCAACAACCTATTTATCTCTCTAGTTGGTCTTCGACACCATCTATTATCATATAATGTGGGACATAAGATCTTCAGATCCACAATCTCATCTTTTCTATCACATCGAAAATAAAGCACATTGTCATAAGTGTCTGTGATGATCATGAAATTCTCATGGTACAAAAAAATGGGCCTTATCTATAGATAAAATCCCAATAAAAAATCCAAAGAATGGCCCTTCTCCAAATATTTAAGACCTAACTTTAATCCAAAGAATGTGACATCTCTATATATGTAAGCCATATCTCCAATCCTAACAATGGGCCTTCACCATTGATGAAAGACCCAACTTGAATAAAAAGAATGAACCAAATCCATAGTTGTAAACCCCAAAATCAATTTTAATGGGACACCTATAAGGTGTAATCCCCAATCATATGTCCTCAAATGGGTTTCCCTCTTGCTTAGGGCCCAAATCATGCCCCCATTGAGGGGCTTCCTCTAAGGTCTAAAACCCTATAAAACATAACAATGGAGGATTAGTTTTCCAAATATCTGAGATACATAAGAAGCATATCATATATCTAAGCATCATGATAAAATTCACCCTAATGATATTTGGTCCATATTACAAATTGGGTCATACTCACCTAGGATACCACATCTCTCATATGTATCTTGGACAGTCTCGACATAAGTCCAAAACTATCCTTGGCTATGAACCCTTTCCCCTAGATGTCTTTATTGTATGATGTCAAACTGCATGCTCAGGTCCTTATCACAAAACCTTTAAGGGTGACGTGTCTAGTAAAGTGACACCTAACTATGTGGATTTTCATTCATATTAAGTGGGTACATAGGTATCACATCTTATGGGTTAGATCCTGGCATCCAAAGTGTTCTTGTCCCCCATGGATGATGATAAACTCCGGAGTGCCACATCACATGGATTAAGACCAGTGTCATCCTAATGATAAACCAATGAATATTTGACTTTCCGACTAAAGGATAACATTGATTGAGAATCATGGATACATACATATCCCTTCATCAATGGAGATACTCAAATACATAAATATGATTATGAACCCATGTGTATTCATGACCAGTCGTTGTCAAAGAGTAATCCACAGAATTATTCTTGGGAATGAACCAGGGAACTTTTAACATATGAACTTGACATAAATCTATAATAGAGTCCCAAAATAGGAAATAGTTCCCCCTAAAAGGGTGTGATGAGTACCAAGTTCCCATACCCTCTTCCAATGTGTTCTATTAAGTGTCTTTGGCCAAGTTACCTGCTAAGTGTGTAACATTGGAATGTAGGTCCACAAATCTTGAATATATGAGTCTTTGGAAATTTTTGGCTTCATGAATAATCATGTTGGAGACTATCAAAGATCATGTATCTGACATATGTTATTGTACATCATTCAACCCCATGAAGTCAACTGTTCATGCAAAAAATGTGCCTTCGATTAGAAAATGGTATATCGGTCGTGAAATAATTAATTGTGGTGCCCCTTTTGTAAGATAAAAAGGATATATTTCCCATTACTCATCCGACAATATTCATTATAGATACATACATGTCTTCAGTTTAAATAATATTATTGATTGGATTATATTTGTGGCCTATCAAATAGCACTCCCACCAACCCTATATCAAGTTAATTGAATATTGTACATAAAAATCTTGATGAAGTATATACTATTTCCCTAACATATACATAGCTGAGATGTTTTGAATCTAGAATATAAACATTCATATGAGAGGAAGTACAGAAATTCTTGGATAGTAAAAGCTATGTTATATGAAGTAAGAACACTCACCTATCCAAATTAGTATGGTGGAACTACAAGTAGGATGGTGAGACACGAGAACTTGAGAATGTGATTAAGTAGAAGTACCCTAATTTTTTTTCATCATAAAGGATAAATTGAAATCTCTATGGTCAAATTTATTAATTTAGAAATAATGTTATGACCATTAATTATATCGATGGAATTTCTAATCATATATTTTTCTTCATATTTAGCTAAATTTTATTATACAGAGGAAATTCAACACATGATAAAACCTAGAAATTTTATTATATTAATTTGAACATTATATTTAGTGAATAAATATAAATATAATAATTTGAAATACTATAATAGGATAATAAATATTAAATAAGATAACTAAAATTTGAAAATTTCAAATGGCTTGATTATGAGAATATCCATGCACATGAAAAATATTATGAAAATGAATCCAAATATTGATAATATTACATTTCACTTAAAAAATAAAATATGTATAATGATGAAATAGAAAAATTTTAAGGAGTTAAGGATTTAATATGAGATATTTATATAAATATGGGATCTTATATGACTGTTAATATATTAACCACTAGATAAATAATTAGATTGTATTAACAATATTCTAACTATTATGAATATAAATTCAATAGTTAAAGTAGAGTCCTAACCTATATAAGTGTAAAATAATATTTATCAATCTTATTAAATATGAATGTGACAAGTTTTATATCACCATATAGGTAAATTAGTAAATAAAAAATTCTAAAATATGTGTTATTATTTTCATAAAATATAAATATTTATTTTCATTTGTATAAAAAATATATCAATTTTTTAGAAATTTATTTTACATAAATGGGATTATAAACTAATATTATGATTTCTTATAATTGTAATATTATTTTAGGAAAACGTATTTAGTTTTTGAAATTCTCTAAAAATTAATAAAAATATTAAAAATATTATTTTTCAAATAAATATTTATTTTATTTAATAATTAACGTCAATATATTTTGAAAATTAGTTTCATTAAATGGATTTTATTTTGGGAATGTAAATTCTGAAAAATCATAAAGTTTGATTTTTTTAAATTTTATTATTTTTTGATTAATGGGATAATTGTCATGTCAAAACCCACTCCCCACAATGTGCACCCCTCCTGGTCCAGCAATTTGAGAAGGGTGATAATGACCCCTGAGTCCCTCCTCCAGTAGGCCCTGGGATGGCGACTAACACCAAGGGTATAGTAAACACCCAAATGGGATGCATTACCCTCTAAGAGAACACATGCAAAAGAGAGAGATAAGATAGACACCAATCAACTCTAACTCAGAACTGGAAAATAAAAGAAACCCAAGTGCATATATTAAATGACATGAAAAAGTACTACAACTGGAAGGAAAAAACTGCATGTACCCAAAAGAAAATAAAAACAGCTGCAACCACTATCCCGAACAGCTCCTGCAATTACAAGCTAGTAGAAACCAGCTTGAACTCCATCCTGCTCTAAGTGACCTGAAAATTAGTTTATATATACATAGGGTGAGTATAACAGCATACTTAGTAGGATCCTCCCCAAATCCTCTTGTTCAAAAATAAAGAGAGAATGTTAAAGCACAATGAGAAACAACTGAAACTAACTCATTACCTAAGCAGGTATACTAAGTTCCCAAACTCACCATGGAAACTCTCACCAAGATATGTATTCAAGAATATTTCATCTTATAAAGAATATCAAGGGTAAACCTCTACTACTTCCCCATTGGTTTTCCTCTTTACCCCAATGTCGCACGTCCTAAGCATCTCTCTCCAAAAAGGATTTCCTGCAGACACCTGGGTGAAGCACCACGATATACACCTTGTGAAACACAAAGGCATTCCCACAAACACCTGGGTGAAGCCCGAAACCATCCTCACAACCAAAAGTATCCAGGTAGCTTCTGGAATCCAGCACAGCTCACATAACCTGTATCATTCATCGGGTATTATACCACAAACGATTACAGCCCTACACTGAGTAAGGATCCTCAATCCTTCAAAGCCTATACACAGTACATCTATAATAGTCCACGTGATACTATATCCAGATTATATATGTTTGATTAATCACTAGCCATTATATCCCACTACACACATATATGGGGGAAAATTAACCAATGTGCATACCAACATAAGTAACTACCAAGAGAAGAGAGTGGGGCCAAAGGGGGTAGTCCACCATTCATCCTCCAACCAGAATGTTGGGGAAAGCGCCCCCCAGGGATCAAAATCCCCAGGGTGTCAGTTTCCCTTACTGACATGGTGGAGTAGCGTATAGAAACCCAAAAAGTACAATATATATTATAACTCACAACCGCACTATAGGAATAACCTAGTCTTAAACACAACTACAGCTAACGTCTCTCAAACTCCAGGATGCTACTTCTAAGACTAGGTATCCTATAAACACAAAACCATTTAAATATATTTATTAAATTACTTCATTCCCTTTTTATCAGTTCCACGTTACGTTAATTAATTATTTAAACATTAATTAACCATGAAAAATTCCACTTTAAAAATTCCATTAGGATCACACCAAAAAAATTTCCATTGTCTATTCAAAAAATTACAACCTCATCATTATGTTCCAGAAAATACAACCCCATGGGTTAACACCATTTATTCAAACATTCATTATAGAAACACTTTCCCATATTCACAGGAATTCTAGAAAATCATTCTATGCTACTAAAACAAAGGGGTTTCAATATGGTGAGTAGATGTACTACCCATCGAGTCTTTACTACCTATAAAAAGAGAGTAGACCCATTCCCCCTTGAGAAGATAAACACAGAAATCATGTGGCACACCCCTTGTGTCTTTGCCTCTTTCAGAAGAAGGGTAAACAAGACTAGCAGCCTTGAGTAGTGGGGAAAAGTAAAGCAGATAATCAACCAGTCAAAAATTAGCAAGCATCCAATAATAACATCCATCCCATTCCATCAACCCTGGTGTCCTACCCGACACCCACATGCATAAACTGATTCATATCACCACACTAGGTGTCATCCACTACCACAACCAAAAGGCCTCTATGACCCCACATATCAGAACAACCATCCAGGATCACATCACTGCACAAGAAGCAGGAATGCAAACATCACATCAATTAGGATTTTGGACCTTTAACAATCAAGAGGGAAACTCAAAACCCTTCAAGTAATTATCAATCAATCAAATCATTAACCCATCTTGAATTAGAATATTTAGTTTGTTGGTTCCAAATTTTTGAAACCCAATCTGTAAGCCATCACAAAATATTAAACATGCTTACTACGCCAATTTTATTATCGTAAAATTGAAAAAAGAACTAGATTCGTTTTCATGCCTATTTATCTTTAGACAAACAATTATCAATTAGTCCTGATATATGTTCGTTACCGATTTTCTTCTAGAACAAATAGCTAAGCAAAGAAAGCATAGATATCACACTATCTAGATAAAAAGAGGCAATAACATTCGATCGGTAACAATTTCTTTATCCGGTTATAATATGTAATATTTCAATTCCATTTTTCATCCAGTGGGATTAAATATGCTAACAATATAGTCGCACATGAAAGAAAGATAAGCAATGAATCCCCTACCTCAAGGGTTTTTGACGAAAACCCCAACAAACGATGAACACACAAGAAATCCGGGTTGATTCCCCACATTCATCCTTAGATCTCTTATCCTAGAAAGATAAAGACCAAAACTCATCATATTTGGCATCCACTTACATAAACCTACCCATAACGGGCATAGATATAAGAAACCGAGAGAAGAGGAGAAGTATATATAAGTATATATAAGAAAACAAAAAAGAACGATCACATACATTAAGAAACCAGCTTCGATTCGCCAAGAGAAGCCTTTGGATCGCCTCCATAACGCGTGGGATAGGTTATCATACCTTTAATGGAGGGTAATCCTGAGTTATGTCTTTTTATGAGCTTAAACGAGCAACTTAGATCCGAAACAGTTGAGATCCACAATTATAGGATCTAATTTAAGTACCCGCACGGTTTTCTCGCATGGTTAGACAAATCGTGCGCTCACAGTGCGGTTGCTACTGCATTTTGAAACACTCCTCGCATGCTTAGGGCACATAGTTAGACAAATTGTGTGCTAACTGTGCGTTAGCCACTACCTCTAACATTAACTACAGATGTTATGGCCACACGGTTTAGGCAAACCGTGCGCAACCCATGCGAAAGATACTGCCTTATAATTTTCCATAAAAGTCCACCCAAAGACACCCCCAAGTCACCTTAACATCCTAGAACACCTCTAACACCACATTTCAACAAATTAATGTACTAGAGGGGACCACGTCATTACATCAGATATCTCTCAAAACATTCTCGTCCTCGAGAATCCAAAACCAACCTAAAGAGAAAACGAATCAGGATCTAAACAACCACCCTTCGAGATACCTCTCAAAAGAGAGCGAGCCACAAAAGCAACAATGGAGCCATCTCATAAACATGAAATTTCAAAACCACATAAGTTAAATCAATACATGAATAGAGTTAAACATCAAACAACTCTGGCTACCAAGGACATATCTATGACTCACGTTCTTAGGTACTCTCCTCAAATCCACTGTGTCGCCACATGATACGAACTAAAGGAATAGAATTCCCATGAAACACCTTATCCTTGCAGTCTTGGATCTCCACAGGTTGCTCCTCAAAGGGCGCATCATCATCAAAATTGATCTCTCCCAAATTGATGAGCTGAGAGTAGTCATGAAGATAATGCAGGAGCTGTGATACATGGAAAACTTCATGTATCCAACTCCTATATGGGGGGAGTTCTACTCGATATTCCATATCTCCATCATGAGATAACACCTCAAAAGGCCCAGCAACCCGGGGAGAAAGCTTACTTCCACATCCAAACCATCACTGCCTATGATGGGGAGTCACCTTCAGAAACACATGATCCCCAACACTAAACTCTAAGGGTCTCCTTATTTGATCGGCATATGATTTCTGACGATCTTGTGCTGTCTTCATCCTCTCACGAATCACTTGAACAATCTCTATTGTATTCTGCACTAGTTCCAGTCTAAGAATTGATGACTCTTCAACCCCAGTCCAGCATAACAGAGAACGCTAAGGCAGGCCATACAGGGCTTCAAACGACACTATACTGATGGTGGAGTGAAATCTATTATTGTAAGCAAACTCCACCAAGGCTAAGTGCCTCATCCATGAACCTCTGAAATCAATAACACAAGAGCGTAACATGTCTTCAAGTGTTTGGATGGTTCACTCTTTCTGACCATCCATTTGAGGATGAAAGGAAGTGTTATGGCATAGTTGGGAATCGAAAGCATGTTGGTGGCCCTTCCACACCCTCGAGGTAAAATGAGGATCTCAATCAGAAATGATCATCCTACAGACTCTATGAAGTCTAATCACCTCTTCTAGATACTACCTTGACAAAACAACCACTGAGCATGACTCTTTGATTGCTATAAAGTGGGATTATTTTGTTAAATGATCCACTACCACCCAAATTGCATCATGTCCTCTCGGAGAAAGAGGTAACCCAATAATAATTTCCATTGAGATTTCCTCCCACTTCCACTGAGGAATCTCTAATGGCTGGAGAAGAACACTAGGAACACGATGTTCGACCTTCACCTTCTGGAAGACTAAACATCGAGACAGAAACTTTGTAACTGCACGCTTCATCCCATGCGACCACAACTGACTTATCAAGGATCGGTACCTCTTTGTCATGCTAGGATGTACCGATAAAGGCGAACTATGGAACTCTCTAAGAACCGTCTCCTGAATCTTCGAGGGAACAAAAACCCTTCCAGGATATGACACTCAGTGTTGTTCATCTTCAGTCCAACCATAGAAGGCATCACCACAAAAAACTCGGTCTCCCCATACATGCACCTCTAGATCTCCTAACTGGGACTCTTCCAAATTCACCATTAGGGATGAATGAACTGTCATCTGAAAAAAACAGAATCTACCCCCAACATCTCCCATATCTGGATGTAATGCTAACAGTTCTTACATTACTCAATACGAATCACCTGATTCACACAAAACATCACTACGTGACTTTCAACTCAGCGCATCAGTCACAACATTCCCTTTTCTAGGTGTATTATATATTTCAAAGTCGTATTCCTATAAGAAATGCATCCATCGATGCTATCATATGTTCATGTCACGCTGGGAGAAAACATACCTCAAACTCTTATGATCGGTGAAAACCACAAAGCGCCCACCAATGATGTAATGTCTCCAAAACTTCAGAGAAAACACCCCCGCTGTCAAATCAAGATCATGGATGGTATAGTTTCATTCCTGGGGACACAACTGCCGAGTCCCATAAGAAACAACTCACCACTGCTACATGAGAACAGATCCTATCCCCAGATGTGACGCATTGTAGAAAAAATCAAACTGAACTCCCTCAGCTGGAAGACAAAGGACTGGAGCACTTACTAACTTCTCCTTTAGATACTCAAAAGCTGCCTGAAACTGGCCAGTCCATATGGATGTCTAATCCTTCTTGGTCAAAGCTGTTAGAGGGGTCACAACTCATGAGAAATTGGATACAAACCTCATGTAGTACTTGTGAGACCATGGAAACTTCACACCTCTGACACTATCATGTGGGATTCCCAAGACAAAACTGCTTCAATCTTCGATGGATCCGCATCTACTCCATGTTTGGACACATCATGCACAATGAAAATAACTTCTCGAGCCCAAAACTCACACTTAGACAACATCCCAAACAGTCGATGTTGACGAAGGACTCCCAAAATGGCGTGTAGATACTCCGAATGCTCCTCTTCAGATGTGAAGTACAGAAGGATGTCATCGATGAAAACTACCCCAAAATTGTCCAAGAACTCACGGAACACAACATTCATCAATCCCATGATTACATCTGGTACATTATTCATGCCAAACGGAACTAAAAAAAACTCATAATGCCTATGACGACAACAGAAAGCAATCTTTGGGATATCCTCATCCTTCACACACATCATATGATATCTTGACTGCAATTTGATCTGTAAGAACCATATTTTACCCTTTAGTTGATCGAATAAATCATCATTCCATGGAAGAGGATAGTGATTATTTATTGTCACTTTGTTTAAGCGAAAATAATCGAAAAGCAACCGAAAACTGTCATCAGCCTTCTTCACGAAAAAAACTGGTGCACACCATAGTGACACCCATGGCTGAAAAAAACCGCACTATAACAGACCCTCATGATTTATACGTAGCTCTCATAACTAATAAAGGGAAATACAATATAGAGACATTGAGATAGGAGATGCTCCTGGATGTAGCTCGATCCTAAACACAAACTCTCATCGGGGGGGTCATGCTACAACCTCTTCTGGAAAGACATCAGGGTACTACTCTATGGACCTAGGAAACGCCAACTGTTGAACCTCTAAAGAACTCAGAATCATCTTAGCCATCATAGATGATAAGGATGGAATGCGCCTATGACACATCTAAGGATCACACTCACCAACAAACCCCACTTTCTCTCCATCCACACCAAATAAAATGACCTTCTTTCTGAAGCAATCCATGATAGCCTGCCCAAAATACAACCAATCCATGCCGATGATGATATAATATGGTTGTATTAACAAACATAAGAAATTTCTTGAAGAGCGGTGTTACCCGAAAACTAGATCACAGTCTTTGAATACTTCAAACAAGTCAGGTCGTCATCCAACTATCGTAGTCAACTTCCAGGGAACCAGAATCCTCTCTACCTCACGTACCAAAGCATGGACTAGGGTAGGTGATATGGAAGAGTGTGTTGCTCCTGAGTTAAACAAGTCATAAAAAAAGGTAGAAAATTAGAAAAGGGTACCTCTAATGACGTATGGCTCGCATGGAGCTGGCAACGCTAGAGCATGAAGCTGACCACGACCTCCACCATGGAATCTCTAACCCAGATGATGACCACTACCACGGCCGTGCTCTGCTCTCTCAGGATGGGGAGAGTCATCGGGCTGTCCTATGCCACCCACTGCTGATCTAATCGTCGTGCAACTGGCTGTTGCTACCTCAGCTGGTACAACCTCAATGGAAGAACCTGGAGAGTAGTTCCCAGTTCACGATGACTGCTCTTAAAGGTTGGGAACTCTTGCTACTGATGGCCATGACCACCACAAGAAAAACAAGCGCATGATCCCCTAGCATAAGACTGAGAGTTTCTTCCTATGGAGAAACTAGATGTCAAGGGATGGGACCTACCACCGGTAGAACATAAACTCTTCCACCATGAAAACCAAGAACTGTGGACCACAACTCTACTTTCTGATGGATCACGTTGATCCCCATCTCACGATGATCTGGTACTAGAAAAAGTCCTCTCAACAACCTCTTCCCTTTCCATCACCTCAAGATATGTCTTCAGCATAAATGGGGTGACCTGGCGTTGAATCTCTTGATGAAAAGTCTCTTTGAAATGCCTCGCCCTGGCCTCCTCCTCTAGTAACAGGACCGTAGCATATCATAAATGGTTTCTGAAACAGATTCCAAACTCTCGAAAAGTAGATCTCCAATGTCGAAGGGTAAGACGCTCTTGGCGACTGGATTCCTTTGAAGTCGAAGAATGGAACTCGACTCTAAACTTGTCTCAGAACTCTTCCCATGAGATCGATGACTCCTCACGGTCCCCGAAGTACAAGAACCTCAACTGCCTTGATACTCCATGCAACATTGTCACAACTAAGGACCCCTAGTGCTCCATCCAAGCATATATCGAACTGAATCCTATCTCAAACTCTTCCAACCAGTCTTGCGAGACTACATCTAAAATAGAGGCCTCATACTTCTGCAGATTCTGGTGTTGAAACTCTCAGAGTGTCTTCCTCCAAGTGTCGTCGGCGTCAACCTCTACCCTACAGTGATCTTCTAGAATAACCTGCTGGACATTTTCCACACAAACCAGATGAGGACATCATACTGGAGCCATACCTGTAAAAGAACCAATGTTAGAGTTCCCAAACCTGGAATATGTAAGACTCAATATTAAATAATTTTTTTATTCATTTTAGGTTATCCTATCCCAAGGTCTACCCATTCAAACAAAGGCACAAAGAAGAATGATGCATGATCGTTTCCTAGGTCTCTACCCTGAAACCAATATCACACGGTTTAGTATCCATTGTAAACTTAATGGTCCATACATCAGATCATAGGGGGCCATAAATGGATATGTTTTAGCTAGTCTCTAGTGTTTATCTCACTTTTTAAACATGAATGACACCATTGCCCAATCAACCCATGCAACCTCACCTATTCCTAACTCCAATCTCTATCATATCCCTTAACCAGAGCTCTGATACCACTCTATCATGGCCCCCTCCCCACAAAGTTTACCCCTCTTGGGAAGGAAATATGTGAAGGGAGATAATGTCCCCCAATTCCCGCCTCTAGTAGGCTCCGGGTTGGCAACTAGCACTGAAGGTATAGTAAACACACAAATGGGAGGCATTACCCTCTAAGAGAACACATGTGGAAGAGAGAGATAAGATAGACACCAGTCAACTCCAAATCCTAACTAGAATATTAAAGAAACACATGTGAATATATAAAATTTCATGGAAACAAACTAGAACTAGATGGAAAAAATTTCAAGTACCCAAAAGAAAATAAAAACAGCTGCAACCACAAGCCCGAACAGCTCTTGTCACCACAAGCTACTAGAAACCATCGTGATCTCCAAACTGATCCAGCTGACAAGAAAAATAGTTTATATATACATAGGGTGAGTATAATAGTATACTAAGTAGGATCCTCCCCAAAGCCTCTCATGCTAAAGTAATGAGATCATGCTAAGGCACAGTGAGAAACACGTGAAACTAACTCGTTACCTAATAAGGTAAACTACGTTCCAAACCTCACCATGGATACTCTCACCATATTACACATACAAGAATATATCATATAATAATGAATATATAGTGTAACCCACTACTACTTCCCCACTGGTTTCCCTCTTTTCCACAGCGTCACATATCCAAATCATCTCTCTCCAAAAAGGATTGCCCGCAGACACCTGGGTGAAGCACCACAATATGGACCACATGCAACACAAAGGCTTGCTCACAGACACCTGGGAGAAGCACCACACCATCCTCACAACCAAAAGTAGGCAGGTAGTTTCCGGGAGCCACTATAGCTCGCATAACATGTATCATATGTTGGGTATTATACCTCAAACCATTACAACCCACACACCATGTAAGGATCATCAAGCCATCACAACCTATACACATTAAACCTATAATATTCCATAGGATACTATATCCAGAATATATGTTTGTGAATAACCACAAGCCACTACAGACCTATACAGACATATATGGGGAAAACTAACCAATGTACCTACTAGCACAAGTAACTACCAACAGAAGAGAGCGGGGCCAAATGGGGTAGTCAACAATTCATCCTCCCACCATAATGTTGGGGAAAACACCTCCTAGGGCTCAGAATCCCCAAGGGGTCAATTTACCTTAATAACATGGTGGGTTAGGTATAGAAACACAAAAAGTACAGGATATATTATAACTCACAACCACACTGTGGGCATAACCTATACTTTAACACAACCACAACTAATGTCTCTCAGACTGCAGGCTGCTACATGTAATACTAGGTATCCTCTAAGCACAAAAACATTAAATGAGCATTATTAGATTACTTCATTCCCTTTTTATCAGTTTCAAATTACTTTAATTAATTTTTTAAACATTAATTAACCTTGACAAATTCCACATTAAAAATTCCATTAGCATCACACACAAAAAATCCATTGTCCCTTCAAAAAATTACAATCTCATCCTTATGTTCCAGAAAGCCCAACCCAATGGGTTAACACCACTCATTAAAAACATTCATTACAGAAACACTTTACCATATTACCAGGCATTCTAGAATAGCATTCTATGCTACTAACACAAAGGGGGTTAAACGCGAAGAGTAGATGTACTACCCGTCATGTATTTTCTTCCAATAACAAAAGCGTAGACCCATTACCCATTGAAAAGCTAAACATGGAAAGCATGTGGAATACCCCACATGTCATTGCCACTTTCAGAAGAAGGGTAAGAAAGACTAGCTACATTGAGAAGTGGGGAAAAGTAAAGTAGATAATCTACCAGTCAAAAATCAGCAAGCATCCAACAATCACATCCATCCCATTCCATCAACCCGGGTGTCCTCTCCGACACCCACATGCATAAACTGATGAATCTCACCACTCTAGGCGTCATCCACTGGCAGAACCAAAAGGCCCCTATTCCCCCACATATCAAAACAACCATATAGGAGCACAACACATCACAAGTAGTAGGAAGGAAAACATCACATCAATTGGGATTTTGGCCCTTTAACAACCAGTAAGGTAACTCAAAACCCTTCTAGGAATTATCAAACAATCAAATCATTAACCCATCTTGAATTAACATATTTAATTAGTAGGTTCCAAATTTCGGAAACCAAATAAGAAAGCCATCACAAAATATTAAACAAGCTTACTACGCCAATTTGATTATCATCAAATTGTAACAAGAACCACATTCGTTTTCCTGCCTCTTTATCTTTAGCTAATAAATTATCAATTAATCCCCGTTTACATTCTTTACCAATTTTCATCAGGAACAAATAGAAAAGAAAAGAAAGTAGAGATATCACACTATCCTACAAAAAAAGAGGCAATAACATATGATCAGTAACAATTTCTTTATCTGGTTAAAATATTTATTATGTCAATTCCATTTTTCATCCAGTGGGATTAAACATGATAGAAATAAATTTTCATTTGAATGAAAGAGAGGCAATGAATCCACTACCTCAAGGCATTTTGACGAAAACTCCAACAAATGAATAACGCACAAGAAAGCATGGTTGATTCTACAGAATACTCTTTATATCTCTTCTTCAAGAAAGATCAAGACCAAAAATCATCATATTTGGAATCCACACACTTAGACCTACCCATAACAGGTTTAGATCTTACAAAATGAGAGAATATGAGAAGTATATCTATGTAGATCTAAGAAACCAAACACGAACGATCACATTACTCAAGAAACTGGCTTCGATTCACCACGAGAAGCCTTCAAATCACCTCCAAAATGATTGGGAGAGGTTCTAATACCTTCAAGGGAGGGTAATCCCGAGTTATGGCCACTTAGGAGCTTAAACGTACATGTTAGAGCCGAAACGATAGAGATCCCCAATTTTAGGATCTAATTTAAGTGCCTGCATGGTTTTCTCACACTATTAGGCAAACCGTGCGCTAACCATGTGGTCACTACTGCCTCGTCCAATAATCCTCACACAGTTAGGCCACATGTTTAGACAAACTGTACGCTAATAGTGTGTTAGCCACTGCCTCCAAAATTAACTACGCTCGGTTTGGATGCACGGTTTAGACAAACCGTGCACAGCCCGTGCAAACGCTACTTCCCTTTAGATTTTCTTAAAAGACCACCCAACACACCCCCAAGTCACCTTGACCTCCCAGAACACCTCTAACAACACATTTCCACAATGTAATGGACTGGAGAGGTCTGGGCCATTACAAGTTAAATATTGTAAAATACATTATTTAAATTTTTTAGAAAAATACATATTTTATTGAATAAGGGATTATGGAAGAACAAATTATTAGAAATCCAAATTAACCATTATATATATACTGATATTAGTTAAAACATTTAGTAGTTTTTAGTAAAAATTATAAACTTATGAATGTAATATTTTTGATGTCTCCTCTCATCCCATTATAAATATAACCCCTCACCTCGCATTCTTATCACACCTTATAAGCATAAAATATTTACCAAATCTAAAAAATATCATTATCTCTTCCCCATGCATCTAAAATAATTCTTATAATCAAAGAATAACCCATAATACCATAATTGGAATCCAAATAGAAGACATCCAAATGAGCATATAACACTTCAATCCGAGTCTTTTCCAAATTTTAATCCTCCTGACCCTCCCAAAAAAATTAATGAAACATGGAATAATAAAACAAAAACAATATATAATATATAATTTTATTTTATTAATTTAATATCTATCATACATCTTCTTCTACTCTCCTCTTATTCAAAAAATAAAAACGTTTTCCATATTATGTCCGTTCGACGCCTCCAGGGGAAAGGAGTTTTTTTTCCATTAAAGCCTTCATGTAATGGTTAAATTTAATAATAATTATTCAAAGTGACCTAAACATTTATAAATATATTTTTCAAATTTTTTTATGAATTCACAACAATAATATTATATTTAATTAATCCTGTTCTAGAAGGTTGATAAATTCACTTAAATGAACAAACGATATTCCGTTAATGTTCTCATTAACTAAATCCTACAAATGTCAGAATATATATTGATATTTTAGATCATTTAAATTTATTTAGTTTCATTAATAAAATTTCATTTCAATTATTTATTTATATATAATTTTAAATTATCCTAAATAATTATAAACATGTGATCCGACACTAGAATCGAATAATGAATGCCCTCATAATAATGAAATTTAACATAATATATTATTAGAATAGTTGTAGATAAACATAACCAAACTATATTAAATATATTATTTTTGGAAGAGGTACTAAATTAAACAATTATTGAATCTAATTTTATTATTTTGGATGTTATGTGTATGTGTATAATGATTATAGAACCAAATGTAAGGGATATATCAAAACAACACTGTATTCATTGGGCTATGATATTTCTCTATATAACTCATATTTTAATTATATTTCATTTTTTGAATGAATATAAATTATTTATTTGTGTACCTTACATATAAAATAATCTTATTTTCACTTTTATGGGGTTATATAATCCTAAATTTCATTTCAAAATACAGTATTTACATTTAAACCCAATTAATGGGAATATTTATTTCCCATAGTCCATTTATATATCTTGGTATTAATGTCCTTAATATTATTAAAAAAGTTCAATAAAGAGAGAAATATTTTAGTAATAACCATTTATTTACCATTGGTTTTCAAAAGAAAATTTAATAATCATAATTTTTATAATCTTCTTTTAAACAACTATTAATAACCCTAAATTAAAAGTTAATTTATTTACCATTTTTTATACCCCTTATTGAAATATTTTATAACATGACCACCATATTTATGAACTATTATTATATATATTTATATTCATGTAAAAAATATTTAATTCATTATTCTCATTGGAATCAAAATGAAATCTACTCTAATTAAGATATGTGGAAATATTAAGTAGTCTATTTCATTCAATGGGTGTTTAGTATATTATTTCCCTACGTTTGAGTACCTAATTATAAAAACGTTTTCATGTACATTTCATGATTTTAAGATCCATATATATTTCAAATTAATTAGAAAATTATTATGTATCATATGATTATATATATGGGATTATGGAGTAAACATAATCCATGATTGGAATATTTCTACGATGTGAAGTTTTATTAGGATTTTCCATTGACTTATGATTATATAATCCATTAAATTCTTACCCATTAAAATGATTACAAGATATTATGATTCAATATTAATTATATAATTAATATCTCTGATTATTAATTGTTCATTCATTTTATGATTTCATTTTATTCCCTTTGTATCATACTCTATTCTTAATTTTTATATTTATTCCCATAATGGGATTTATAGGTCACCCATTTTGTTTATGTATAACCCTATTTTTCTATGTAATATTTTGAGGTTATATGGATTTATAAACTCATTATGGAGAATACAATAATGCTTCAGTGTTTTTGTTTACATTTATGTAATATGAATTACGTCATGCTATGAAACACGATTTCTCAATCATTTGGTTGGGTTTGTCGGATATTTAGAATAAACACCATGTTCTAATATGTGTAAAGGAATGGGTAAATATATTTTTACCCCTCACCAATGTTTGATAAAAATATTATGTAATTGATTGATATCAAAAGTTAACAGAGGTTGTTATAGTTCATTATTAAGGTGAAATCAACATGTGATTTATATTGGAGTACAATTAGATTGTTGCAGCTTAAACCATATTATGGTTTAATGAGTTATTCCCTATAGTCAAGAGGAAATTTTATCTTATATTAGTTACAATTACCAATAGAAAATCTCATGGTAATTCCATAATTATTATAATATTTTAATAATTTCTATGGTTACTTTTTTATTCTTATGGGTTCTTTATCATGACCAAAAAAATGAATAAATTAAGATGAATGAAATATGGAATCAATGTTAACTTATATATGAGTAGTTTTATTATTGACTTGGTTAATGAATTAAGAAAAATCTATTTAATATTATCAATCATGTACTTATCTAAAATGGGTTATTAACAGATGATGATAAAAATCCCCCAAATCAATATATTAATTTAATAAATCATTATACTATTTATTCTATGGTTGAACTGTAATTTAATGTTCTTGATTGTCCCTAATAGGGGGTCATTCACTTATTAATTTTTTTAGTTCTTTCTCAAACAACCATATTTCATATCAATAGTTGACTCACCAATAAGGGAATTATTTAACATTATGTAATGGCTCAATGAAATATAAATCTATAGTTTTTGGATTATGGATCTAACTAAATAGATCATCGAGTTGTGTATTAATATAGTTGATATATTATTCCCAACTAAATACCTTCAAATAACTTATCATGGATAAGTCTTGGTTATAGAAATTGGTACATATATCCCGTAAACTATATTATCTAAGAGATAAAATACTTAGTAATAATTATAGAGGCATATTAAGTTCAATAAATTATTAATAATTTATTAAAATATAGTTATTATTTCATATATTTCAGTAATAAAGATAAAAAAAATAAAATATTATTTTTATTGATGATGACTTTTGAAAGATAAATCATTATAACATTGTTTTAATTTTAGGAAACTTTAATATAATTTATATACCCAATTTTAAAGAGTAATTTTTTAATTTATATGTAATTTTAACGTTGAATTGTTTGAATTATGTGCTAGAATCCCATATTCCTAATATTCAATCTCAATGCGAAATCAAGGGTTAAATGGAATCCTAAAAGAGAGTAATGGGGATGATTTAATTTTCAATTGCATTGGAAAATTTGTTATTTCCGAATAAGATGTAATTCATCATAATTAAATTGATTCTTATACCAAAATATATAACCTACAATAATTTAGTATTATAAAGAGTGGATTTCACAAAAAGTGATTGTCACTATACAATATTAGTGAAAACTAGATGAGGTTAACCATCTATTGACTATGTTATAATTAAATTTGTATATATTGTTTAGAAAGTGAGGGTTGGGATTCCATATATGTGTAAAATTATCCATTAATATGAAAGTATAATTTATCGTATATAGTTTCTCCAAATTTATCAAGTTGTATGATTAAAAATGTAGATAAAAAACATAATAATCGTTTGGATTTGTTTTACCAAGGAGATAATAGTTTTAATACACTTGGATCCATGAAACATTTGATGAACAAAATGAATGAAAGGTTAATAATACCACAACTATTTTATGGTAAATATTTGTCATGAAATTTATTTAATTAATTAATATTATTTATAGTTAGTATGGTATATAAGAGGATATTTTCATCACATATATACAAGAAAGTTATTTTTAAAATAAATAAAATTTAATACAATGTTTTCAATTACATATAGATCAAATATATTAATTATAGGTTATTAATTTTTAATATTTGATATTTTAAACATAGATTTCAATATAAGAACCAAATAATTTTGGTGGGTTATCCTTGTAGTAAAGAAAATGTAATTCCTATATCATCAGTGAGAAGTATATAGAAAAAAGAGAATAAAAAGGGGTTTTCTAGTAGGTGTTGAAGAAGTGTGGTTCATAGGTCATCTATGAGAGGCATATAAAATCTAAAATTAATATATATTTCTCACTGAGGTAGAAAGGTTTGATTCAAATATCAGTTGATAGATTTTATATACTTTATATTTCAAAAAGGATTGAAACAAGAAGAGCTAATATTTTCTATTATGTGACACCTAAATAGTAATATAAGTGTTATATTAGACAGAAAAATAATTTCATTTCTTTTTTAAAAAAATATTGTTATTTTATTATATATATAGTTAATTGTTTAGCAATATTTGATTCATAAATACCCAATAATAGAAATAAATTATTAATGTAATTGTAAAACTTACACTATGTTGTGGAAATATAATACATTTTTATGTAAAACTAAATAATTATTTCTATGATATTCCAACAAAGTATTTATAATCCATATAGATAAAAAAATATTATGTATTAACAAAATACATACTTATTGTTTTTTATACAAATAATCCATTAAAAATAAGGGTATGACATAAAGTCTGTAGAGTTTGTTCAGCTATAATGAATTAACTATTCCATGATAAATATAGATGAAAATAAAAATAAATTTTATTAAATCTCATTAAATATTTATATGAAAGAGAAATAAAAAAATGAAATTACATGTTAAATGTTTTAGTACACAAAGCATAGTTTTTTTTGAGAAGGTCTTAATCATGCATTCATAGATAATTCAATATAGAGTAATGGCCTTTAATAAACTCACATTACCTTAATTATATCATAGAGATAGTTATAGTACTTCTTAGTTCAATGAATATTCTTATATATATATATATTTCATGATAACTTTTTATACATGTTTAAAATGATTATAGAATGAAAAGAAAAAATATTCTAACTAATTTAACGAAAGAATTTTAAATATAAAATGATATTATGGGAGTTTCATTATTAAATAATAATGTGTTTTTTAGGAAAACCAATCATTTATTTAGTCTGATATTAAAATTTTCCTTTGTAGAAATGTGATGTAAATATTTGTTAGTTATTCTATAGCTTTTTCGTATATTAATATCCATGAGGTAGAATGGAATTAATCAAACCTACCACAAATAATTTTTAGATACATGGAGAAAACATGAACATAATCAAACATTTTTTATAGTTGGAAAATATATTATAAGTAAAATTAAAATAATATTTCTTAGTGACATGATTTTTTTTTGAGAAAAATATTGTCTAGGATTTTTAATACCATAATAATGATTTTATCATCATCGTAGATGGTGATATATATTATTCAGTAATAAAGATAATTATTAAATGAATAATTATGTGGATAACTATCACCTATTAATAGATTGAATGAATATCTAATATGGATATCATATCCTAAAATCCAATTCCTATATTTTTTGGTTATTATAGTTTATGTAAAGATGTTTTTATTCACTCAATGGAATTTATATATGGATTTTAATTTTTGGACCAACAAAGAAAATATTGTTAATAAAAGGATTAAAATAAGTATAAACAGTTTAAATTATCTATATTGGGTGATCATACCTTCATAATAATTTTCAAAAGAAATGACATAGAAATTTTACTTTTCAAAGGCTTTATATGATCCTTTTTTTTGTAATTAGATGTCTACAACATGCTAATTAATGGAATACTTATGGGTGATGTGTATTTGGAACTACCGAGAAGGATAATGAAATGATGAACTTAAAAAATAATATTTAATTTTCCAAGTTCCATTTATGGATATAATTGATCATAATTTTTATTTGACATTTGTTTAATGTGAATTTGTACTTAGGTGTTTATATGTAATTAGTGAGAGAATTATTTTGTTAATAGAAATATTATTTATAACATATAGAAACCTATAGAATTTTATTATGGATAATTAACACTAATTTTTATTTAACCATTATGGTTTTAGAAGTATCGTAATTTATCATGAATGTGATCTAGTAAAATAAATAAATTGGGTTTCTTAGTACAACCCATCCTATATTTTTGACATGGTTTTGATTACAACAAGATCCAAAAATATATCAAAATTTGTTTATGTGTTAGATGGTATTGTTTTTTAATACAGACAATATATTTTTAGTATTTCACTGGGGATATATCACCCATGATATGAAATGTTCCTAGGATTTTTCATTATTATATTAAAAGTTTATTCTAATAATATCAAACAATATCATAAGAATTTAATATTTTTGTAGTCAAAACTATTAGATTGGGTTATAAGAATAAATAATGGACGACATACATGTAATAAAATATTTCAAGATACTAGTTTTTACGGGCTATAAAATTATATTTTTATGGATCATATTTACCTTGAATCATTATAAGGTTATGTTAACATAAAATTTTAATGTATATTATAAGTTGTAGTTTTCATGTTAAATTTTTACTACGTATGGTGTGGATTTTTATGTGTACTAATAATGATTATTAGTGAAATTTTGAAATTGATTTTTTTAATTGTACCAGATTAGTGAAACATAATGATATTATAGTGATCATTTTCTTATGGTTTTATCTTATATGTTAGGGATGAGAGAGTAATAAATTATATACATCATTATACCCTCTCTTGATGGATTTTATTAGATAAAGGAGGTAATAATAATAATATCAGTCATAGGTAGCATGTTGATAACAAAAAAAATGTTCCATATCAATTTAAAAGTATGTTTATCACGTGAGGATAACTAGTTATGTTCATACAATTTAGATCTATTTCAAGTTTGTCTCTGTCAGAGTTATTTCCCCAAAAATAACTATAACATATATTCAATTTATGAAATATTAATAGTGTTAAACAATATAATTTAATAATTACATAACTATAAACATTATATTATCATGATTTTTTTTCAATAATTTATTCTATTACATTTGAGGATATTTTTAGATTTATATTTTTATATAAATAAGTCATAACTCATAAATTACAAAACTATATATATACAATGTGGACACTTCCAATAAATATATATTTTACCATAATATTGATATTATAAAATAATCTATGATTTAATTTCATGAATATTTTTTAAGACATTTACATTGACCTCTTTCTTTCCCTTACCCATCCTTAATCCCTGTGAAACACATTCTAAAAAGTGTAAGAGCATAAAAATCTCAATATGTTTAATTAAAAGAATAAGATTGTTAGTCAAGTGAGAAACAAGGAAACCCATTAAATGGTTTCCTTTATAACAAATTTCTTTGATTTTAAAGAATGAAGTATCTTACATATGAAATAAAACACTTTTTCCTCAAATAAATCATTAAACCTCATAAGAATTTACTCAAAACCCTTTTTGGAATCTTAGAGAAATATATTCATAAACCATTTTAAACAAGTTCTAGAATTAACTTGAAACCAATTAAAAACATAGAAACAAACCTTTTGGATCTTCCTAATTACTACATAATTAAATTTGGTAAATTAAAAATCTATTGGAGTGATATCTACGTGCAACCCTAATATAGGCTATATCAGACTCACCTAGTGCAATTTATATAATAAATATCGGGTTAACCTGAAGTTATCTAGGAACACCCATAAAATAAATTGTATTAGTATAAATTATTTCTCTTATAATTATCAATTTCTATATAATTAATAAAACATTTTTAATGCTTTCACATTTTTATAATTATATATTTAAAAAATACTTTTAAAGTCTTATAAAAATAATTTTCAGATATAAAAATACCCTTTTATTTTAAAACCCAATTTTTAATATGAAAATACCATTTTATTTCAAAAATAATTTTAAATACCAAAATACTATGAAATTTAGAAATAGGTTTTCATTGAATAAATTGATAATGATTTTAAGGGAATAAAAACATTAAATAATGGTGACAATGGTAGGGAATGTCACAATTTGTGTACGTGTTATTATAAAAAATTGATTTTATTATTTGAAAATAAATTAAAACATTGCATAGAACTATTAATTTAATGTGAAAACATTAAATAAAGAAAAAACTTAACATTATATAATTTTGATGTTTATATAATTAAATTAACATTATCTCTTAAAAAAATTCGACATGTCAGAGAATGAATTTTGATTAAAAAATTAAATGACATATTTATAATCAAAAATTCCTTACCAACTTAAAAAAAATTGAATCATAATAACCATAAAATGATAACATAATAAAATAATTATATTAGATAAATAAATGATATAACATGTGAACATTGTTTTATATACACCTCAAAAAAATAGTTGGAGATGATCAAAATATCCTCAATGAAAGGAAATTGATACAATATACCTTACATTGAGTTTGATTCATCATGTTAATTAATTATATTACTAAATAATAATAAATTTTATTATTTAATTGATTTATAACCATTTTTAGATTATTTTTTAGTATAACTTTTACCATGCTAGAAACAATTACATAAATATATATGTTTACTTCATATGTTTTACCGATATTCAACTTAAATGTAAAAAATGACTATGGTAGGTTTATTATGGTCAAGATAGGTCATTTTTCAACATCTCTAGAAAAATAAAAATTTCTTAATTATAATTTTCTACATTATTATACTATCATGACCAATAAGGAATGATGGTTATGGAAAATTTACTACATTACAATCATGGAGATGGTAAGCCATACTTGCACATGAGTAGGATTTCCATTTTTTCGATAATAATTATAGAAAGAATGTATGTAACATTTTATCATTCAAAAAATGATCATCATATCATAACTAACTTTTAATAAACTATTATGGGATTATTTCGATGTTTCCATCCATATTTCAGAAGGATTTTATTGTTCTTTTGAGGTATGATCTTCACTTTAAACCTCTATTATTTTTTGATTTTTTCTTCTCCTTGTCACCCTTTTTTTTTCGGAAGAAATATAGGGTGAGATTCAATCCAATTTTCTATATTTTTATCTAATATTAGGGCATGTAATGGTTCTCTCATGTCCAATTTGTGAAATTTTCAGCATCCTCCAATTAAGTCAAGGAATATTAGACCATTTTGACCCCCACCATTTTTGTATCACCCTATAATGATAAATGGTAAAATGAATAAATTATTTCAATAATGTTAAAAATTTGAACCTTTATTTTCAAAAATCCCACCATAATATAAAACCATTGTTAAGTGTGATTATCTTGGAGTACTGATCAGAATGGGTGATCTTTAGGGAATTTTCCCAGAGTTTATGTGAGTGAGGAGAAAGAGAAGTAGAAAGAACATGTGTTGGCCTGTGGGGAAATTCAGTAGTCACATTACTCGTTCGGGAATGTTTTCATGTCCAAGGGATTAGAACACTTGTTTTTGGAGAAAACTAGTGGTACCTGGGGAGATAGAACCTCAGAACCATGATAAAGAGGGAAGCATGTACATTTAGTAGGGCTGAGTTGTTACATTAGCATCATATTCAAATCCCAACCATAACTGTGGTGTACATCCTATAATAAGATGTAGGGCCAAAAATTAGATTTCGTGTTCTAATGTGGGTGTGAATGTAACACACTATAAAGATATAGAGTCCAATAAATAAATGATATGGATCATGTGAACAAGTTGCTCCTCCTTTTTCAATAGAAAACCTGATTAGAACCCAACCGTTACATATTCTTGGTTTGGAATAGTTATCATGATGGGTGAACATCTACGATGTTTCCCATGGCTTATGTGAGTGAGTATAAAGTACACTTAAAATAACATTTTTTGTCATGATGGGATAATCACTAGTTGGATGGCCCATTCAGGCACTTGGGTGGTCACTATGGAAAGGACCTCATATCTATGGGGAAAATTGTGGAAACTAGTGATCGAAGACCTAAAATTATTATTAAGGTGGGGTTTCTATGCTATGAGTAATTACTAGTTTTTATAGTTTGGGGTTTAAATATTTTGACCAATTTGTTTGGAAAAATTTTAATTGGGGGATTTATGATATTTTTAGCATCATTATGGTTTTTTAGGGTGTTTTGTGTCTCATAAAAGATATGCAACCATAAATATAGGTAATTATATATATATATTCCATCATTACATATATTCCATCATGGAAGGAGGAATATGTGCATTGTATTAAGGGATATATATATCTAAGTTTTCATGTGTCTAAGTGTGAAGTGTTCATCGTAAAAGGCGATGAGTTGCAACATGTTTCGACCTCGTCTTCTTATCTTTAGGGAGGGTATTACTATTAAATTGTTTCATTTTTTAATTATAAAATTTTTTTCATTTTAAATTCCCATTTATTCATGTATATGTATATGTGATAGATATATAATGATTTAAAACCATTTACAAGTGTTTTGAGCATGGAAGAAGTGTTTAGTCTTGTTTAACAGATGATTTATGATTTAAATTAAAATGTTTAATTGTGATAAAGATTTTATGAAACGAATTTGGTAGTTTTTTAATTTTTTATATGTTGGGAAATGGCTTTTGATTTGGTTTATATTATTATTTTGTGAAAAAAATGTTTTAAAAGATGTTATGTTTTATAGTGAGTTGTAAACCTCATTGGGATTTAAAAATGGATTTATTAATTGGATTTAATATTTATTTCTGGTATTATTCTGTGGTTTACCCATTGCAAAAAACACCTGTTATATTTACTTAAATGGTTTGATGGAAATTATGTGGCTTCGGTCCTTGTTTTTTTATATTAAATACCCTTTTCTAAGGGTGAATTTTTAATAATTTTAATGTGTAGTTTATTTCCTCAAATTTATGGGAAATCCCATGAAAGGTCATTTTATGAATGAAAAGGTCTTGGAGTTATGAGAAATAATTTTGAGTTAAATGCCTGATTGAAACATTGCTTTTAAGATGGTACTAGTGTGATATATCCCATGATTGAACCTTATTTTTCTCATTGAGTGGGTTTTTGACCACTATGTTATGCAGGTTTCTCCCTAGGTATAAGAAAGTGCATTCTATGATATAGGTGAATGTTTTTTATTTTAGGGTCTATATATTATTGTTTGTTAGGGGTTGTGGGTATCTTTGGTTATTCCATGTTTCCTAGAACATAATAGTTATCAAAAATCCCCATTTTTATTTGATAGTAGTGGTTTTGATTGTAAGTGTGAACACTTGATAGTTGTGATAGGAACTATGACTAGTTGAGGGATTTTCAATCCAATGATTCTTTTAAGGGATATGTGGATGACATTAAGGAATCACCATATATGGGTAGAATTTTTGGCTGGTTATAACAATTTAAGATATGTTTTAGACATTTTAGGGATCCATTTTATTTCCCACATCATATTCAAATGTTTATTTGGTTAGTGATTGGAACGAGTTTATTATTGTACGTGTTTTTATCATTTCCCCTACTTTTTTGTAATGGAACCTTATATTTTTATATTAAATATATGACTGGTGTATATGTTGTGATTTCTAGTCTTTCTAAACATGTGTGAGTGTGTGAGTTGGTTTCATTGGAAATTTGGGTTTTTAATGATTTTTGAAAAACCATTTTGAATTTATCGATTCTTATGTGATTTCTCGTAGTGGATTTGAAAATTGGTTTTTTGAATGGATTATATTGGTGAAACATTTTTATGTATGTATTTTCATTTAAATAATACATAATATTTTATTTTGGAATAGAAAATGGATGTGTGTTTTTGAAATAACATAGGCCACTAGCTCTGTTTTCAAAATGAATGTGTTTGGTTTTAGGGATCAAATTCTAATATTTTAAAAGTTAGATTATGGGATTGATTTGGATTTCATAATGTTTTAAATGCATGAATACATATTTCATATTCTTACTTTCAAACATTAATCTATGTTTTTTCCTAGGAAACATAATTCCTAGATTAAATATGTTGTCATGACATACTTGAATTTTTGCACATGTCCATATCTTTCAGGCTCCCGGATCTCAGTTTGATCACATTTTGTTCATTGTGTCCAATATTAGGAGAGATTGTTAGAGATTTTTTTTGGGGTATTACATGGCATGGTATGTTTTTATTCTTCCCTATGGATGTTTCTTTTTAGGTAGTATTTCTTATATTTTATCATACATTACAGTTTGATTATTTTAGATACTATATTTACTTATTCTAAATTTTTTATCTATATTTTTTGGAAAATAAATACAAAATCCTTTCATTTGATTCTCTTGAATGTTTTTATAGCCCATGGGGATTGGGAACATCTTTTAGGCGATGTACTAAATTAGTTTGGGTGTTGGTTCATTTAGAAGCCCCAAACAATTTTTTATAAAATGGAATCAGTACCATATCTCCTTTATCTCGAGAAAAATATTATCAGTATACCCTTAATATTTGTTGGATCCTTGGTAGAATGTAGATTATGTTTTTTAGGGATTGATTGGTAAGTTAAATAATAGTCTAGTTAGCTCATTCTTTTATATAGACTCAATACTCTAGGGGAAATTGAGTTTAAAATTTAGAATTCAAGATTTAGTTTAGTTAATTTTGATGTATTATTCTTTGATTAATGTTTTGATTTCCATTGGAAATGCATTTGATTTTGGGGTCATGTGTAGTTTCAGGGTGGAAAAGAGGATAATATGAGATTCATAGTTGACACACATTTGTTGGGAAAATATGCAGTATCCATGTGGCACCCATGCAGTCATGTATACCTCTTTAATTGAGTTTTCTTCATCTTTGGATTGTAGTTTCCTAACTACAGTGCCAATGTGTACATAATTTTAATTTTTCCATGTCAAAGGAGGATTGATTATTGTGATGATATTGATGAGAATCTGGTGATAATGTATTGAATAATTGTGTTGTGCTGGTGTGATTTTGGTTTCAGAAACCTTGTTTTGGAATAAGAATGTATTTTTTAATTTTAATTTTCAAAAAATGGTTTTATGGACAACAAGGAAGGGATAATTCAATTGATTTTATGAAATTTTCTCTACAGTGGTCATTATTCCTTGTGATTGATTTTGAAGAAGGTAGTTTGGTTCGATGAGAATCCATGAGTTCTATGTTTTCAAAGAGAATAGAATTTTGGAAAGGATTTTTGAAATATGAATTTATTTGGATGTTTTTTTATCCATAAAGGGTTTTTTGTTTTTAAGGATGGGTTTTCTTGGTTTTTAGAAAATACCTTGTTTGAGGGTGATATTTAAAATTAATTATATAAATTGGTTTCATTTTTTTAAAATATATATCGAATCATGAGATTGTTCTTGGTGTGAGGGCAGGCTTTTTATTTTGATTCCTTGATTGAGATGGAATCATTTAGTACCATTTTGAGGAAAGTATTTTCAATTTCCATGTCTTGTTCTATTTTCTTTCCATGACTGGTAAAAAATATCTTTGGTTGTGGTGCCTACCCAAATTCTTGCCGCAATTGTGGATGCCAAAAATCCATTATGAGTTTAGTCAAGAGAATTCATGCTAGTTTAGCGGTGGAAATTTCAAATGATGTTGTTCATTTATTAGTTCTTCATGGAGGTGGTAGGAGTGGAATTAGAGCTCGATCTTTTGGGGATATTGTGGATGTTATTACCTTTTTGGGATGTTTTTTTTGTGGATGGCCTTGAATGGAGGTTCTAGTAGGCATAGATTTTCTTGTGATATCCAACCTCGTATCCAACTGCATAATCTACCCCTAAATGGAGAGAAGTTATACTATGATGTTTCTACTATGATTTCATGGGATTTATAGTCAGTACTTAGAGGCATGATCTCATCTTATATCCTTATTTATTATCCCATAATGTTTCTTCACCCTATAACCACACTTTGTTTTCATAAACACATTGGAGAGGGTAGATCCTATTTAGGTTATTTTCATTCTTTTTTAGGGGATGAGATGGGCCTCTCGTGTCATATCTCAACATGTTTGGAATCCAAAACAAAAGGTTAAAAATATTAGACCATTTTGGTTTTCCCATCACTGTTTGTGAAAGCCTTATTCTGACCTCTTTGTTTGGCCCAATTTAAATTGCGTGATTTGGTTATTTTTAGATTCCACTTAGTTATCTAGGGAGTTTTTTGGTTTGTATAATACTTTCACACATATAAAAAGATATGTGTATATATATATTCCTTGTTTTCACATATTTTCTCATGTCACAGGGAATATATTCATTGGATTTAGGGTATATATATATATGATTTCATAATTTTAAGTGCGATGTGGTCACCATTGAAGGTGATGAGTCTTAGGGTGTTTCATCTTGGTAATCTTTTATTAGAGGTAGTTGTTACTATAAAATTGATTCCTTTTTGAAATTATATATTCTTATGCCTTTTAAATTCCCTTTTATGAAGGTATAAGTACTTTTTATAGTCCCTTGATGATTCAAAACCATTTCATAGTGTTTTGAGCTATGAATAAATGGATTGGGTTATGTAACCCATGATATATTATTTAAATTGTAATTTTCATTTTTTCTATGAATTTTATGAAATGACATTGGCTGTTTTTTGAATGGTTTTAATGTTGGAAAATGGGTTTTGATACAGTTTTGGTTTTCATTGAGTGAATGTTATGTTTTAATGGGGTTCCATTTTTTAAGTGATTTTTTATCGATAATGGAATTTCTAAATGGGGCATCATAATTTCATTTCAAACATTTATTTGAAATTTGTCTATTTTTTAACCATTGGGGAAAATCATGGTTTAATTTTTTGGGATGATATGATGGAAATTGGGTGGACATTAGCCTTCTTTTGATTTTAAAAATTGAATGAAATTTGTCGATGGGTTAATTTTAAATGATTTTAATGTTTGGGTGAATTACATAATTCATGGGAAATTACTTGGAATATAATTTTAATAATACGAATGAGATTGGTATTGAAATCTTTGTTTTGCTGTTAAAGACCATATTTGAGATTTTCATTTAAAATTGTAATTTTTGAAGAAACCCCATATTTTTGTATTTTTTGTTGACCCATTTAGTGGGTTTCGGATAAATATTTTATGAACTTTTATTTTATTTCATTGGAATTTTATTTCTATGATACGAGCACATGTCTTTAATTTTAGGGGCTATTTGTTCATGGTTGTTTGAGGGTGAGAGTATCTTTGGTTATTCTTTATGTGACAGACCATGACTGTTTTCACTACGTCTCATTTACATTTATTAATATTTTCCATAAAATAGTTAGGAAAACCTATCATGTTCTACTTATTAGTTCCCATGTGGACAGTTTTCCACCCGTTATGTTGGGATTAAGGGCTATGTAGACAATTTCTCATTCTAATGATACATGGGTTGGTATCTGTGGATGATGGTATGAAAATATTATATGATGGTAGATAGTATTTTTGGTTATAAAAATTTATAACTGGACCTATGAACCTTAGGGATCTATGATGGATCCCATTACATGTTCTACTATGCATTTGGTTAGTGATAGAGGGGTGTTTAATATCACAATTATTTTTTTAGTTTTAGTTAATTTCTTGTGGTGTAACACTCTTAGTTTATATTCAGTTTATGAGTTTTGTATGTTTGGTGAATTTTTTTTTGATCTACATTAGTGTGTGGTTTTTTTTGTTTGTAAAATTTGGATTCCATATTTCTTGTAAAATCATTTGGAAATTTGATGTTCTAATGTTAGTTCTTGTGGTGGATATTAAGAAGGGGTTTTAAAATGTTTTTCGATATTTAAATGTTTATATGTAATAATTTTCATTTAAATAAAAAAATGAGTTGTTTTAATAAATTTATAATGGCTATGTGGGTTTTATTTGAATCTGGATAGTAGATTTCTTTTTCAAAACTTGTTATTTTGGTTCTAGGGGGAAAAGAAAAATGTTTTATAAAGTGGATTAGGGTATTGATTTGGATTTCATAATGTGTTATAGGAATGAAATCTTATTTCTGTCATTACTTTTAAATCCACATTGATGGTTTTACATATGAATTATATTACATAGTTTAGTTATGTTTTGGTTACCATATAGGATTTTTAGCTCACTCCTATATCTTATAGACTCCTAGATATCAATTAGATCCAATTTTTTTGATGGTATCCAACATGGGGAGTGTTGGGTGGGGATTTTTTGGGGCTCTACAAGAGTTGGTTAGTTTCACCACCTCTTTATAGATATTTAATTTTAGTATATTTTTTGTCTGTTTTATCATACCTTCCTATTTATTTAATTTTCAAAATTCAATTATTTATCCTGCTATTTTTATCTCAACATTGGGAAAAATTGTTTCTGAAGGGGTTATTCCAATGCCCATGAACATCATTCCAGCTCAGGGGGATCTGGAACACCTTTTGTTCCTTATAAAGAATTTACAAAGGTATTGGTTCATATATAAGACTTTTGAGGTTCATTATATACCCTATTAATTTATTAAATATACTTATATATATCATTATTTCTTTGGTTATGAAAAAAGTATCAAATCACTTCGTGAAGTCAGTAGTCCCAACATACAAATTAATGGCATTATTATTTTTCATTGTAGTAAGTAAAATAATATTATATATTTTCATATAGATAAATATTTCATCAATATCATAAATATTAATTAACTTTACCTTTATTTCCATACATGTAATTATGTAGTGTGAATTAAATCGCATCGCATCACGAGGTAGTAGTCTGCCAAACAAATGAGAAACATTATCGTATCCCTGATGGAATGGAAAGTTAAAAAGGTATATTGGATTTAATAACACCAGTGATATAAATATTTCATATATATATAAATAATTTAAATCCATCGTTATAACAATATGTGGTGAGTGATGATGAGAAACGAAGGACATTAGTTTGCAAGGCAGTTTTCCAATATACACACGATGGATTATTTAATATGACAATTTATAAAAGTGGGGATGAATTTAGGTAATTAAATTATCATAATATCATCTTAGTATATGAGTTATAAATATTTTATTATTTAATAACAATTCAATAGAATTTAGGAATGTTAAAGTAGAAATAAAATAAAAACACATGGTTTAACATGAAAACTCTTCTTCCGAAAACCTCTTCAGGTATGAACGAGAAGGCCTCATAAGATTGGTTTATGATAAAAATAAGGGATCTAGGAAGTGGGGAGGTATTTTATTATGGTATTCAGTATGTTCTATAAAAAAAATATTTCATTGAAGGTGTGAAGAAGAGATGGGGGTCCTTGTATAAGTAAAGTGAGTGGGGAAGTGTATTTTTTGAAACAATGTATACCAATGTTTTTCAATTTCCAAAATGATAAAAAAAAATGGAACATTATTGATCCATAGACATGATATAGTGTATATATTTCTATAATATACATTTTAGATATGTTTTTAGGTCATTTTAACCATTATATTTATAGATTAACCCAATGATAAATTAGTTTATACCATAACAAAAATAAGTAAAATTTTAATATTTCAATTATTCATGTGGTAAAATATTACTCTTAACTTATAATATAATATATATTATTATGAAAAAAATATTGAATTAATTTTATCAAATTATTTTGAAATATTCAGAAAATTCTAATTTAAAATTAAAACAACCGATGTGAAAAAATAGGTTTGTAATGAGTGTATTTTTGATGAAAAAAATTAATTTCAATTAAATATATGTCTATAAATAACAATTATACTTTTAAAAATTAATATCCATTGTGATATAATATATAAATTCAATTTAATTTTTTCATAAATATGGTGTTTTAAATACTATAAAAATGATACAAATTATTCACTTTAAAACAGTTTTCAGAAAAATTATTCTTTTAAACCCATAAATAATCATTGAATAAAATTGAATATAAAAATTATTAAAAATAATTTAATTAGATTAAATATAACCAAAAAATACTTATTTTACTTATCTTTGTTATGGTATGACTATTTAATATTATTAATAATTTTTTGAAAATTTTAATTATAAAATATAGAAATAAATCTTTTAAATAAAACATTATAATAATTTATTTTATTTAAAACTATTTAATTTTTTATTTATAAATGTTTATTAATATTTTTATAATTTATATGATAGTATAATTCTAATTATTAAAAACTAAATGATTTATTATATTATTTCAAATGTTATTTAAATTATTCCACACTTTTGGAAATTGTTTCCTCACAATTTTAGTCACCTATAAAAGAAGTGTGGATATCTTTCCCTTATATAATTTTCAGATTCCCATGTTTCCTCTCAAAATATAATTTTTTTTCCTTAAAAAATTAACCAAGTGAATTTCCATTTCTAAAAACAAATGATATCTATATTAAAAAATATAAATATGAATTTTTATATAATAATAGTTAACTTCTAACTGAACTACATGAAGTCTCAAAACATGATATGAATTTGAAACATAATTTTCTCAACTTCAAGACATTAAAAACATTATGTACATGGAAAAACATAGAGGAAAGGTTAATCAGTAGAAAATTGATCTAGTTTTCACCAAGATTTCATATGTTTCAATCGACTGTAGATATTACATTACATTTTTAAAAAAATCAAATAATAATTTTCTATGGTAATACTTTTTTAAAAACTTAATCACCTACCGATAAAGTAATATAATTCATCCAATTATCCACATTATGTTTCTAACTTCTATGAGATTTCCACCTATGTATCTAAATCAATTGAACTTTAGCATCCATTTTACCAACCTTATTTGGTCCTATTAACTTCCCATATCTTACATAATCCCAAAGATATTACATTTGATAGAACATTAAACAAAATACCTCAAATAGTACCATCTATACACAATAATGGAAACTATTTTTATAATAAAACTCAACCTAAGAAATATGTTGGTAAAACCAACTTTGGTAATTCAATAAATAATATAGAATCACATATTCAAATTTCTAAATCATTATCTTATATTTTCCATCATATCAAGGATGAGAAGCAGTATTTAAATTTAAATAAGTACCTAACGACATCTGATGTCCATTCCAAAAATTAGATGTGAACATTATCACCGTATGATATAATAAAGAGAGGGACTCTATGTAACTTGACTTTATTTTTTATATATATTCATGAAAATTGATTTCATGACATAAAATATTTAATATGAATTAAATTTATAGATTTATTCAATCGTTAAACGATGTCCCAAATAACATTTATACCTTGTGGTGTTCATGGTATTTCAACCGCACAATTTTTCAATATATTTTCCAATTTCCACTTAGACATTGGAAAATGATGAATCACACCTTTATGAAATTTTCATTAATCATAAATCTACTAAAAATTAAAATAAATCATAGTAATGTCATCTATATCTCATTTCATTTTATCCCATATACATTACTCCCAAATATCTCTATATATCATAGTACTAGAATGATAAAGATAAAATGGATAACAATGAGATTTATTCAATAACACTCTATTCATCAAGGTATCACATGAAACACATTATATTTTCCCATATATTATAGAACCATCTTCATAAAAATTAATTTAATGAAAAATAAAATTTTTAATGGAGTATAATATTCTGTAAAAAGTATAATACTATTTTGGATCTTGCATAATTCTTTCTCATAGAGTTTATTAAAAAAATCCTAAAATAGAACCACAGATATCACTATATCTAGAACATATTGAAAAGAATTATTCAAAATAACTAACCAAAGGTTCATGTTCGAAACCTAACATGGTTAATGTATCATTATTATTTAAAAAAAATCACCACTTTATTTTATTTTCTATGATAGTAATGAATCATGAAAACATAATACCTGATGAGTTCAATAAATCTTATATTCCCCATGTTTAACTCTTTCTATGAAATAACATAATTCAAAATTCAATTAATAGTATATTTCTCACCATTCACTCCATATAAATGATGCCTCTATGTATCAATTAAAAAATGACTACTAATAATAGATCATGTATAATATAATTTACCTCATTAGGATTCAGTTGATTGAAAGCTAAATGTTTCACCTAATCATTATATATCACACCACATAAAAGAATATTAAATAAATCATCTAGGTAGATTAAAAATTAACCATTTTTGAAAGACAAGGACATAACTAGATCATTCACCAATCCACTTTTCATTTGAGGAATATAATCATCAAATTAATTGGTCTATATAAATTTAACTCATTTTTGAGTGAACATAGTAATGGGATGAAAAATGATCATGTATTTGAGTAATCCTTTAGTATTAACCTATTGTAAAATAAAAGTTATGAATATCCAAGATATTTTTGGGTCTCTACCATTATTCAATAAATTTTTTAGTACAGAATAACATAATTCCATCTTTCAAAAAAATCTCTCAAGAATAAAATTTGTTTAAATGAAAAGTAACTCTGACTAAATATCAATTATGGTTTTTTTACCATTTTTAAAAAAGTATCAGGTTTCATTAATATTTATATTTAATGATAGAATATAGAAAATATAAATTATATCCCCATCACTAAATATATTAAGACATTCATGGAAAACTCAACTCAGAAGTTATATTAATACATTTGGTGCCTTATATAATCCAAATTGGATAACTAATAATAGATAATGTACTATATACTAAAAAATGTAGTCTATTTAATGTCATCATCCTTTGTGTACAAATTATAGTACCTTGAAATTAGATCACCCATTAAAAAATACCGACCTATCTGAAGATAATAAAAATCATCGATATGAGGTAACATATACCTATACTTAACTATAATTTTATTACATGATTTATAATCAATGTAATGACTTACTAAAACATATTTATTTTTTAAAAACAAAATAGTATGACCCCATGATGTGGTTTTAGGGTTAATGATACTGTTATCTATAAACTCTTGTAATTACGATTTCAATTCAAAAAGTTCCTCTTTCTACATTCGATAACGAGGTTTAGAAATAGGACTGCCCTTAGACATAATGTAAAGAGTAAAATCAACCTCATAATGAAGAATAAAACTAGAAAAAACATTATTAAATACAAAATGTATTTATTAACTATTCGAACATCCTTAATTTAGAGAGTTTCATGATTTCAAAAATACGTTCTACGTAAAATTTTCTTCCATAAAAAAACAATTTTTCATATTATTGGTATGTTATCATAGGCATAAAATTATTAAACACAAAATTTTATGATCTATAATCTCTCTTGTCATTACAAAAAAATCAATAACTATAATTATATAAAACTATAAAATTGGAATATCAATAATACTTAAATTAAATATCATTCCACTGATAATAATAAGTAGATTCCAATATATCTTGGTTGATTTTACATTTCCACACTAAGTTTTCTCAAAAAGTTATTTCTTCTATTGATGTAGTGATACATCCAAATTTTTAAGAAAATTTCCCAATAATGAATTAATTTGAAGATCTATATTCAATTAGGGAATTGTAAAAAAATTTAATAATAAATTATCTTATATGTAACTAAATTATGTGATAGTCCCACATCAACTATAGTTGTGTAAAATGGCATTGCTATACATTTCTGTTTCTTGTCATGATGATTTATATCCTTTGAAAATTACATTGAACTAATGTTTCCATTATGATCATAATCATTGAATATAAAATATCGTACCATTTCATTGCTAATAGTAACCCCATTGTTCAGTTTCTCAGGACTCTTTCCTTTACAATCAGGAGTCATGTGACTAAGCTGTCCAATCCAAAAACACATTCCATATTATATCATACATTCCATAAAATGTTTTAGACCACACTTTGAACATGTTGGAGGCGTACAACCATAAGTCCTAGTTGGTGTATTCACTATTTCCTTCAAACATAACATTTTTTATTGTTTGATCTTATAGAACATATGTTTCGGGAAAATATATTTCAAAATTTATATCAAATTAATCCACCTTCTAAAAGAAATAAATTTATACATGCAAAATAATCGTCATAAAAATAGACCCATAATAAGTAAAATATATTAATTTTATTATCCATGTATTGGATAAAATTTTACATATACCTAGCCAATCATGTGTGTTTTTCAAAATATACATATACCAAATCATAACCATTTTACAGTAATTAAAAAAAAATTCCATTAAGAGTTGACTAAAATTTCAAGAACATTTTTAAGGAAATGATCCATAAAATTTTCCCCTTCTATGTAATTAATATAAACTTTCTATATGATATTATAAAATAGATACCACCATTTATCTTCATACCCTTAAAATGATAAAAGGGATGGGTTAAATATTAACATTTTGAATATCCCATGAATTCAAATATCCACTCAATGGAATTAATCCCCCATTCTTCTACCATAGGGTTACACATTCCACTGAATTATAGAGGATATTTTCTCATGAAATGGACCACTAATGACATATTCCGTTTTTTAGATCTATCTACACCCCATATTGGATACCACCAAAATTTATATCTTATTTCAACAGAGAAATCACTATAATAATTTATTTTCATCCAATTCCAACCTTCTTGGATTGTTGGTTTGGAAGGATATATTCATCTGGATACCTTTTACCTACATCCTATTTATTTTGAATGTTGAAAATAGTTTTCAATAGTCTTAATTTAGAAAAAGAAACATTAAATCATAAAATTATATATTATTTCTGCGTAACAATAAAATAAAATCATTCAAGGGAATTATATTGACATTATCCTCAACTCTAAATTTATATTAACCCTTCATATTTTCCGTCTATAAAGTAGAGAACATAAATATTACATAATTTTGAGTTTTATGTTATGATTTGGTCAAATTAAATTTTAGGATATTTTTTGGTCATGTGTTTTTTATATTTGAGTCACAACTCATACATTAAAAAACAATATATATATATATAATGTTGAAAATTTTGATTAGAATGAATTTTACCTTAATATAAGACTTTAATTGGTAAACCTGATTAATTTTAATGAAAAATATGAATGTATTTAAAATTATATTCTTCCTTTCCATTATAAATCCATAAAACTGATGAATTTTTATTAAAATGTGGGATGAGTACAAAAATCTCAGTATAGGGAAAAAATAAGCAGTTACCTTCTACAATGAAGAACATTAATACCAATGAATAATTACCTTTATCACAATTACAATAGAAAAAATTGAAATAAATAAAATTCACATGAGAGCACGCAAAATTTATTCTCAATTAAATCTTAATACCCCCAGAAAGAAAATCATGACCCTTTTGAAAACATAGAGCATCATATTCATAACCAATTTACACTTGTTTCAAATGTAACTAGATCCTAGTAAAATCCATTGAATAAACACTATAGAAACACCATACTTATTTTAAGAAAAATAAAATAAAAAATTCATCAGAGTGCTATTTAGGCACTCTAATCATATTAGTTATATTGGAATCACCCAACAGCAACTCAATATAGCCATCATATAAACTGTATCAGGCTCACCTGATGCCATATGAGTTCACCTATATTATTACATGTATTGGGATACTCATTTCTATTATAATATCACGTTACATATAATGAATAAAACATTTTATATGATTCATTAATAATTTTTTAGATAATCTCTTTTAAACTCATATTAAAACCACATTTACATATCAAAATACAATTTTCTTTCAAAGCACCATTTTCAAAACCAAAATATCCTTTTATACAAAAAACCATTTTTAATAACAAAACAACCTGATTAATGGAAAGATGATTTTTATATGAATAAAACATGAAGCCAAATAGTTGTATCTAATATTCAAATAATGGTTATGGTGTATGTTAATGTCATTATTTCTTGAATCATTAAAATAGAAAATTCTTTTTGTTATTTGTAATGAATGTAAGACACATCATATGAAGATTATTATTACGAAAAAAATGGAATGATAGACAAAAAAATGCTTTATAAAATTCTATTTTCAATATAATTTAATTTTTAAAATTACATTAAAAACATTGACATAGAATGGAGAAATAATAGAAATGAAATTTTTTGAATTCGATTTTTTATAGAAATTACCCTTACTACTTTCTAAAGATTTTAATCGCAATTCCGTAGGAATAATTACATTATTTTTTTCCTAATATTATGATAGTTTATTATGCCATTATATAATAAGTAAATGTGGCTACAATAACACTTTATAAATGATATAGGTTCAATACATTACAATGTTCCATGATGAATTGATATTGAGACGAAATCCCCGACAACAAGTTCAACTCATCAAATTCATTCTCTAACATCATGAATAATAAATTTATGTTATTTATTTAAATTAATAAGAAATATTTTAAATTTTATTATTCCTTTTATTTTACCTTTTACCTGCATACACAATATTAGATAATCATTCATGTTCTCTTTGAATGTTTTGATGATATTTTTCTTATAAGGAAAAATTAACTATGGTAGATTGAATTTTGTCATAGATGAATGTAGTCAAAAAAATATAGAATAAAAAATTTTAAGTAATAATTATATTTATAATATTTTTACTATATTAAAATAAATCATCAATAATGGTTATGATAATTTAACTACATTACAATTATAATGATGGTACATTTTACATAAGAATGAGTACCACGTAATTTTTTTTTCAAAAATCTCTAAGGAAAAGATGAATGTAATGTTTTATAATTAAATAAAAACATCATATCTTATAGATATATATATCATACATATCATGTGGTTAGGAAAAAATATCTGCATCGCTTCATGGATGATGTTGTCCACACATACACAAGACCGATGTTATCATATTTAAGTGTATTAAAGAAAATGATACATTAAATTTTAAAAATGATAAATATATCATTAATAAAAAATTAATTTAATATATATCAAATTTATTCCATAAATATATCCTTATAACCATCATCATAAAATATTAGTAAATAAATCTCATCACTTCACAAGGTTTTATTATTCTGTAAACAGAAGCGACGTTATCATATCCCCCTCAAAATAGAAATTATGAAGGTATATGTAATATAGTAACTATTTAAGAGTAAATATATTGAAAATAGAATATATATGCTTTTATTACATCATATTTAAAATATTATAGAGGTGAATATTCAAAGAGAATGATATAGATTTGCGAGGTAGCGGTCAACTGTATACATGACTGATGATTTTGTATCCAATTTGATATAACCGGATTTGGATTTAGGTTATAAAATTAAAAAAATAAAATATTATTATGTGTTATATAATAGTGATATTATATTATAATATTGTAATTTTATTTTAAGGGGGATTAATAACAATGGAAATAAAAATGAATGGTTAAACATAATACATCATATTCGAAAATCCTTCTTAGGTAAACACCTCAGGCATTCATAGGACATATTTATGGTCAAAATTAGGGATCTATGAAAGGAGGAGAGACTTCAAGAATATATTTGGGTACATATTAGTAGATTAAAATAATGGATTTTATGGTTTGAAGATGATAATAGATGTGGTGACCTTTTATTAGTGGGGTGATCAACACACTTTTATTTTTAAAAAAGAAAAATATGTAACCACATTTTTCACATTCCAAATGGCTATAAAAAATAAAATTCCTCATACATATACCTGAAAATTTGAAAATAGTTCCCTAAATCATATTTGAGGAATGTTTTATGTATTTTTAACCATTAAATTTCAATTAACCCTATGTAAATCTATTTTTACCTTATGCACGAAAACTAATTTCAAATGTTTTCACATTTTATAATGGAAACAACTATGTTCATCATGTAAGATAATATAAAATTTGATGGTTCCAAATACTTAATCCTTTTATCTAATTTCAATTAACATATTAAAAAAATCTAATGTAAAACCAAACCCACAATCATTAAAAATGGGGTTACAAAAAGTTCAATTTTTTAAGAAAAATATTATTTTATATTTACGCCCTCAAGTGTAAAAATAATTCAATGAGTTTGAATGAATATTTTTTTCATATAATATATATATATATTTATTAAATTTAAATAATTTCTCATTAGGGGTTTTTATATAATTAAATAAAAATTATAGACATTATGCACATTAAAATAGTTATAAAACCCCCCATATTTATACAAAAAACCAATTCTAATATACAATTTAAATTAGATAAAAATGTATTATATATAATAAAATGTTACCAAGTAATAATAATATTGCCTCAAATCATATTAAAAACAAAAAACTTATTTTCTATTACTTAATTTTGTGATAAGCAATGAAATTCTTAGAAAAATACATATTTCTCCCTATTTACAAAAAAAATCAATATATTTTGGAAATTAATAAAAATAAACCATATGTAAATTTTAATATGATGATATAAAAATTTGTAATAATTTTTCAATGTGAAATTATAATATTTAAACATAATTTTTTTTATAAAAATAATTAAGAATATTTTAATTAATATTATTTCCTTATTGATTTTAACAAATTTCATATTATCGTAATAATGAATGTAAAAAAGTATTGTTCATATCTTTAATAGGGTTGTTGAAAAAAGAATTACTCGATGATGATTCTTTTGTATGTTATCTATGTGATAATGTTTTACATTTACCTGTCGCACAGAATGGTCATAAGAGTTCCATGAAATGATGAGAATCATTTTATATATTGATAATATTATTAAATAAATTTTTTGGGTCAGGTGAGGATATATATGTGGGAAAAATTATTTTTGATAATAGGTGCAAGAGGCTCATATGTAATTGAGAACTCTTCTCATAATTTTTATCCTCTAAAATCTTCAATAGAAAGAGGTTATATGAACATTAATTTATATTAGAGAAAACATATTTACATTTTCTATTTTATTTTCTTATTTCAATACATGTTTAATATATTTTATACATTAATATTATAATTAATAGAAACAATTTTATATATAATTATATATATTGTTTATAAAAATGATGATTTATACTTATAGTGTCGTAGGATACATTAGGTGTGTCATTAATGATTTGTGGATTATACTAGTATGTTACTTTTTTATAATAGATAACAAAATAAATTAATTATATTACATTGTGTTAATTTGAGTGTGGTCATTTTAATTATAAAATTATCTTTTTTGTCTCTTGGTACACAGAAATGTTTCTTGACAGTACCTCTAGATAGTAGGTGGATCAACCATATATAATTAAGAAAACATTCAAGACGACACATAATTAGGGTCTTAATAACCTCAATCCAATATATATTTGAGTTTAACATGTTGAATAAATTTCCTTATCTTACATGGTACAATGATAATAATTTTTTTATTATAACATGGGTTCAATCCCAAATTATTTTTCATACTAATTTCTTGGATTGGATTTTAAATAAATACCTATCAACTAAATAATTAAAATTTATAAAAATATATAAAATTTATTTCATTCATTATATTTATAAGGTAAATAAAATTACTTTTTTATTTACGGAAATATTTAATGAATACTAATTCACCTATTTTTAGAGCATAATATTAATATATTTATTAGAAAATATTGACTTGAAATTTATTTATTTAAATAAATATTAGTTATTCATGTATTGATAAATATTGAGGCTGATCTAAAGACTAGCTTTCTTGGTTTTATGAGAAATGATATAGAAAATATTCTATGATAAAATGATAATTTTATATTCATGAGATACTGGTTCTTTACCCCCATGACTAGGGAATGAAAAATAGATAATAATAATATTATAATTATTTTAACATATGAAATATTTGGGATTAATAAATTGGTAAGGGATTTTTTATAATTAGAACTCTCTAACTATAGCTTTATATACTCCAATTATATCATTCTCAACACATATCATCATTAGAGAAATTTCATTACCAAAGGAAGTTCACCAAATACCTAGAGAAATCATCTCCCTGAATGATATTGAGGACATAGAATGATCCTCATCTTCCACACTGTCTTGTTTATAGATATAAATTGAATCCTTATAACTCAAATTTATTATAGTAGTGATAAAAGATAAATTAAACACTTATAAGAGGCTTCCCACCACAATAATGTTACGAAAATTTTGGTTTTCTAAAACATTAATGAAAATTAAATTATTAATAATGATAATTACTAATAAATATATATTAAAAATAAACTATATGTGCTGATATTTTCATCTTTGATGAGAAATTTAATATAATTAACTGTTGAAATAACCCAATAGTGATTTTAACTATTGTCAAGTAAAAAAAACTATTCATATATTATGACAAATATCCAAGTTTCTTATATCCTAGAATGAAGTTTCACAATGTTTAGAACCAAAATAAAAATAAACATGTTTGTATGGGAAACTATGGAATTTCAGGTATTGAGTTTTACAAAACCTTTTATCTCATCACATGGCTCAGAAATGAAATGATATTTCATTGGATTATTTCACAACATAATTACATGATTTTCTATATAGATGTGAAGTCAACATTTTTAAATTATTACAATGATGAATATGTCTTCATTGAACAATGATATGTTTATAACAAAAAAATTAATTTATAGTGTTTTGTAAGTAAATAATGAAATTTATAGACATAAAAATGTTACAATATATAGGCCTTAAAAAAACATCCAAATTACATTTATCATATATAGTGTAAAAATATTTTTATAAAATATATATTAATTAGAATGAAAAAAAATTCTTCAATAGGTATTTTGTATCTTGATGAATTTATTTTTCTGGAATCAATGAAGAGGATTGTGAAGAGTTTTATAAAAAATGATGAAACCCATTAAGATGAAAATTATCATTGTAATACTATTATTATTATTTTATCAGGTAATATGTAACTATATTCTATATTATTCGCACTCATGAAATAAATATTTTATTGAGTAGTGAATTATGTTCTAGGATCTTATTCCACACAGTAACAAGTTGTATAGTTATGAATAATGAATTCGAATAGATTAAATGGGGTTGTGGGGAATTATTGATAGTTTCATCTGAATTATAGAAGCTAGATAAATCATGATATTTGGAATTATTGGATTTTAATGATAAAAAATTTACCCTAATTATTCTTATTTTTCACTAATGAAAGTAATCAGGGGGTCTAGAAAAGGAATAAAAATATCAAGATTAAGGTAAAATAGGAATACACAACATAAACAATATATATACAATGATACTAATTTTGAATGATAAATTTCTTAGTGAATATCTACTTTTTAGGGTTCTTTCATTTTTATAGTAAGGTTCATTTTTAATCACATAAACAAAAAATTATCTCAAAATTTTATCAAATATAGTAGATTAAGTTATGGTTTATTAAGAATTTTTTTATTTAGATGAATTAATAGTTCAAAGACCCATGTATAATTGTTTTATACTATTTAGATATTAGGTGTAATAAGAAAAGGGTAATCATTATATTCAATAGTTTGGTGAATCATTCAAGGTAAAAGTATATTAACATCGTGAATACCTTCATTATGGAGAATATGAAGTATGGTAAAAAAAATTATGATATTTGAGCCAAAAGAAAACGTCAGAGATATTATTGTAAAACATATTAAATATGATATATTTTTGAGAATTTCTGTGTGTTCTTAGGAATTAAGTATCTCATAAAATCCTAGATTGTTTTTCTAGATTATTTTCTATCTTTTATCTCATTGTGATTTTTGAAAATGAGGTATCATAAAAAAGAACCCCATAATGTAGCAAGTTTGTGAATCATTTTACCCTTCAAATATGACTATCAAGAGGGAAACATGCCCAGAGTTTTAATTTTTTTACGATTTAGGAAGAGCTTACATGTTTATTTTCAAGTTTTTAATAAATCCAATGTTATATATTGAGGACCCTTTGGATAATTGATGATCTTTTTGAGTATTAGGATGTTAAAAATCGAAAAATACCATTATAATATAAATTGGAAAGGGTAATGAGTCTAAACCAAGGTCAATTGAGATGTCTTCAGATAAAAATTGTTATTCTATTGAGATATATAGTACACTATGATACACATTCCAATAATGTAGCATGGTTTTTTATGTCTTTTAAATAGGGTTCATGATGTAAAATTTTTGGTGAGGAAATTCAATAATGTTTTTTTATGTTTATGTCATTTTATATGTTGAAAAAAATTTCATTAATGGGATACAAAGTCATTGTAGGTTTTTGGCGTGACAGAGTAATGATGTTCTTTTGAGTTGAAGAACATCACAATGTGAAGTTTCATATTGGTCAAGGAACATGGTTCTACATGTAATGGGTTTTGTCTGTTAACAATTACACAAATCAAAGTGTAAATTATCAAGAATTTATGGATTTTATGATATGGAAATAACCATATTACATATAAATTAATCATTTCATTGTATGATATCAAGACAAAAATAAATTACCTATGTATTTTTTGGATTATAAATATGATAAGAGGAAAAGATATGAGTTTGGGTGTTTATTTTTTCAAGAAACAATAATAAATTATGAATGAAATTCTATGTTTAAGAAATAATTATATGGAGGTCACAATCTTATTCATTAAAAATTAAAACTAATATAAAATAATATTTTTCCAACTCAAATTGGAATACTTCCATACTGGGAAAATTATTTTTGAGGTTACTTTGATTTAGTTTCAGAATCCATTTGTATCCATCTCCCATTTCAAGATTGATGATCTCACCAAAACCCATGTTGTGTGTATAAAAATATTGTAGTCTTGTTGAAACCATTCTATAGGTGATTTTTGGAAGATTAGATAAATAAGTTATAGGTTTGGAAACACATTCCTAGAATAAATCTAGGATTATTTTGGCTATCAATTGAGGAGATGAATAATGGATCATATAAGATCCAAATCAGGAATGAATTTAGGATCTAAAAACATATGATAATATAATATATTTATTATACACATACATTATTGTTCAAGATAGTTCTTGTTAATATCCTCGATACATTTCTTTATCTTGTAGATATTAAAATCATATTGTTTTTAATATGAAAAAATCCTTTCTCACCATAGATATGCAATAAGATATGAACTATTTATTAATGTCAAATTTTCCATTATGTCTTGTGCATTATTTATCACCCCTTTTCTAATAGTCATTTCATCACCATCATAATCCAATTATATTAACCAATGATGAAAATAATATTGAATATATGATAGTGTTAACTAAAACGAATGATTACATATAGTCCAATGGATGAACGTATGATCAGTACATTAGAAGAAAAACAATTAAATTTTTATTAAATTATTACTGATTCAATATGAATATAAGAAAATGAAACATAAAAATTTATACGTCAATTAAATTGATCATAATATGTGTTTATTTTAATTAATTATGTTATATAGTTAATAATATGTAATAGATGATATACTAATACTTCTAAAGTTATATAAAACAAACAGTAGAATACTCATACTCTATAAGAGGACATATAATAAGAAAGATGTGTTTTAGAACCTTATTTAGTGATGATAATGGAAAACGTTTCTTGATCATTTGTTCATATATGGATGGACACTATTTCACCCAATTAAAAAGTGGATACCCATCCTTTATAATTGGTTTCGTCATCAAAAAATAAATTCTGACTATCATCTTCCCATATAGGTTAGTCAACATGAGCTATAAATTACACAAAACAATTGTTGTAGAAGCAGATATGAATGTTTCGAATTATTATTCTATATTGGTATATGAAAATATGAGTCATCCAAATTATAAATTATAGAATGAAAAAATAGAATTACGAGGCCTTATCTTGAAACTATATAATAATTCCATTATACATTATGAAATTGGAAATTTAGTGGAATATATGATATATATATATACTATATAATAGAATATTAAAAATATTAATACTATGAGAGGAGTTAGATTAATTTTAGAATACCGGTGAATTATATTTATTCTAGGTTCATCAATTTGACCCTTATTGTAAAATTCTAAATGGGCCTTACACAAACCATCATATATCATTATAAATACATATTTATTCCATTAGAAACCATTTAAAAAATTTAATTCAGTCGACTAAATATTGTTAAATATATTTGGATTCTTATTATAGAGATTTGTAGAGTACCCTAGAGAAATTTATATCCTAAAAAAATAAATTCCATATATAATTGATGTACTTTGACAGTAAACTCCTGAAAAAATCTAGAGTCACTAAAGCTAAAAATTAATTGGTGTGATATGAATAAAAAAAATAGTATCTCTATATAAACATGTCCACCAGAAGATGTATAATATAAATCATATATATTCCTATATAAAACCTTTTTCCACAGAACTAATTTCCCAATTGATTTTGAATATGTCATTATAGTATAAGGAGAATAATATATTCATAATTCTATGGTATAGACTAATTAATACAAATGTTTCAATCATATGTAAATCAATAATTTTATTTGTAACATCACATTTTACTTAAATATGAATAACTATTTATTTAATTAGTTTAAATAAATATAGGGCTTTGATGTCTTTTGAGGTTTATATGTGAAAACATTTCATCATTTATTATCACTAACCAACGACATGATTTACAAAATTCCCATCAACATTCGATTAGACATTCATAACGGCATAACCAAGCATGGAATTAATGAAATAAGAATTCATTTTATATATTTCAATAATATCATGTAATCTAGATTTTGGATAATAATAGACCACTATATATATATATCCATTACCACACTATATTCTATATGATAATATTTAGTAGATAATTGATGATAATAAGGCCCACATTACTATATATTGGATTCAATAATCATATAATATTTAACTCATTAAAAGAGATATAAGATTCAACATTTGATAATTAATCAACATTTTAAAAAACCCATTATAGTATATCATGATCATCTATTATCAATGAATTATGATTATAGTTTGAGGGGATTTTATCATTCTAATATTATTTTACTATATATGAAACACAAATGAATGAATGAAAATAGGAATTTACATTAATATAAAAAATGATAAATTTTACTTCCATTATATGTAATCCCTCATGATTCATATACTAAAATGTTTAAAATATCCCTTAGGATTTTAATTAATAATGGATCTATTAAATGTTTTATTTTATTTTAATATGTTTCTACACAACATTTCATTACCCCATTACTTTTAAAGTTATATGGAAATAGATGGTACTTGTGAAGGATGTGTATAGTTATTTTTTAATGTTGGGGTTCCTTTTCATGATAAATACGAACATTTTTGTAATAGTAATTCTTAATTAATCCCCAATATAGATGAACTAACCCATGTTTAGTGGTAAGATCTTGAATAAAATATCTCATTTAATTGATTTTGAGGTTAGGATACCCACTTACAAAGTTATTAATTCCACTATGTAGGTGTATTCAAAACTCATATAATAGTCAAATACACCATTAATACAAAACATGAAACTATATTGAGGTCATTAATACTCTACTGAAATCACACATCATGTAACGCCCCGACCCCAGTTACCTAGAGTCGGTGCATTATTACATAACATTGGCATGATCACAAGAAAGATCAAATCTCGAAAGACCGATTGGTTTAGTAGCCTTGGAAACAGTAGATATATTCATATGTTTTACATTACATCATAAAATGAAAAACTACTAAAGCAACTTAATGTCTCCAGAGTCCACACTATTATCCCCTCATAATATCCATGCAGGTCATTCATAACTTACTTCTACACATCCTGGGGAAAATAAATCATAGAAAAGGGGTGAGCTCAAATGCCCAGTAAGGATAACAATATAGAGGAACATTCAAAATAAGCATAAACATTTAAGGCAATTCATTACTAAAAAAATTCCATTTAAACTTGAACTTCAACATAGTATGGAAAAAGTAAAATGAAATAATGCCATTTACTTATTCACTTGGATATTCTACTAATCGAATAATCACATGAAAAATCAATAACCACTTTCATAATGATGGAATTCATAATGATAACTTTAATTTCTTTTCAAGGCCTCGTCCCAAGACCTTGGGGCTAACTGTAACCGGAACCCAACCCGGAGTTCCACTAATAACCGGACACCAACCCGAAGTGCCTCTAATAACCAGACACCAACCCGGAGTGCCTCTAATAACCGGAGACCAAACCGGAGGGCTTACTTTTACCAGTCCCTAACCTGGAGGGCTTACTTTTACCAGTCCCCAACCTAGAGGGCTTACTTTAACCAGTCCCCAACCTAGAACCTACTTGTCCAACACATTCATATGAAGTAAAGGTTGGAATATAACATAAACATTCTTATTGGGACTAGCATACGAAATGTCAATACTTTACTCATAAACCATGAATTCTATATAAATGACACATCTACAGTCAAACATATCACAAAACTTCATTACAATATGGAAGTTTTAAATCATAATAAATCAACATCAAATAATCTTAAAATCCATCAAAGGATGTTTACATAGATGAAAATGTTTTTAAAAAAAAAATTATTGAGAGAAATATCCCTTTTTCATGAAAACATTTTAATGTTACACAATTTAGAAAGTAAGGCATTTAAATACATTTTTGAATCAAATTGTCCCAAACCACTTTGAAACTTTTGAATGGAATTAACACTTTTAAAACATTCATTTTCATATAAATAAATCCTTACAAACCATTTTGAAAACGTGGACATAAATGAGGATTATTTAGAAGAATAAATATTTAAATCATTTAAAATGATGTTTTAGAAAAAGTTCCCTTAGAAATAATCCCTTTGAAAACTCTTTTATGAAATATGGACATGGATAGTAAATATGTCCCTATAGATACTTACATAAAGACAACCTCGGATATTAAAGAGATTGGGAAGTAAACCCTTATCAATTTGGTAACTTATGAAACATACAACCCATGAAAGAGGTATCATACAATGAAAAAGTAAATATACATAACGTAAAGTTTATTACACAAATAATACAATTATGGGCAGTACATACACCACACAAAAGATAATAGTGGAAATATGGCATGAATCTCGCGGAAATAAAGAGTGAGATGAAAACCCCTTACCACGTTAATCAACTGAGTAGTATGGCCAAAAGTTAATAACCACCAAATTATTTACAGAATAACATGAATATAAAGATAATCATGATAATATATATCATATTCCAGTACACAATACACCACTTTCAATAATTTAGTGGCGAATAATGGAAATCTCACAGAATTGAATGTGAGATAAGAAAATCCCTTACCTTTTACTTTTACTTGGTTGGGGTAGGTTATCCTCCTGTATAATATTGAAATAATTGTTATTAAATTATACAAGAATCATATATATTAATATAATATCATATATTATCTTTTAACTTTGCTTTGTTAATAATGTCTTAGTATTATCGTTGTTTCGGGTGTTAACTTACTCATTTTATTTTATATGTTTCATTACGTAATCCATGTTTGTAATGGATAGGTTGTATATTATTCATATACAGAATGATATCAAGTCCTTAAAGATCATTTTTAAATCAGCAAATGATAATTATACTTGAATGGATATGATGGAGAATTAATCTCATCACGTTCGTGGAGACAGTAGTCCGTACATACGCACGAGCGACAATATCATTCTTTTGATATTAAAATAATATATAAATGAATGGTATATCATATATAAATAATCACTAACATGTTATATTTATTATTTACATGAGTTAAACATCATTATTATACCCATCCAAATAATAATATATTGAATAACAATTACACCACGACGTGGAGACGGTAAGCCGTACGTACGCACGTATGGTGACATGTTATTAAAAGGGTGGATAGAATACTGAATATGGTTGTACCATATTTATAATAACATCACAGTTTATATATGATACTCGATTTATTATTTTATAATGGTAACAACAAAGTAAGAAGAAGTGGAAGAAGAAGGAACTTGGAAAAAGGGTGGTGAAATCATTACCTCTTCTTCGGTTCCTTCCTTTTGATTTGATCAAAAGGGCTCCTTAGGTTGGCTTTCTGATCAAAATAAGGCCTTTAGGTTGTAGTGAGGGAAGTTGGGAGATTAATTGGGCAGATTTTGGCTGAACCATAAGGCTTTGAAGGTGTGACAAAATGAGAAGGAGGAGTGACCTTTTATAAGAGGGGTGAGGGGCACCCTTGGAAAAGCTAGAAATATTAATTTATAATAAATTCTTATTCGATTTCTAATGGCTCCAAAGTTGATTATTTAAATGTTAAGGTGGGGATGAGTCGAATACAACTCAACCAATAGAATTTATACAGGTTTTGGTACTTATATTAACCTTATCTTTAATTATTAACTCTAAGTTAATTAGTTTCACTTTTACAATGTATCTTTGTATTTTTATATAATATAGTTAATAAACATACTATATACATCCAAGCGACCCCAAACTGGTCCATTAATGATGAAAATATCATTATATAAGTCTCTTGGAAGAAAATTAGATTTTTAGGAATTTAATATCAATTAATAATATAATATTTGTTTTAAGAACTCTTTTATGTCAATTTTGACACTATTCAATAGTTGATTGTTGTGAAACTCATAAAAGATTGATTACTTCAAAAAAAGTCAATTAAATCAATTATAATATATCATATTATCCTAGAAAATTAGTTTAATTCATTAAAAGTTTCATATTATATTTATTTGGGTATTTATAATATCAATTATTTTGATTTTTTACTATTATATTAATTACTGCATCATCATTGTGTCATAAATACATTAACATATATAATGTATAAAAATTATAAATAAAATATCATTATGTAGGAAATATTTTTATCTTTCTAATGAATATTTATATTCGAAAATCCAATATATATAATCTTATGTAAAAATTGTTTTTCTAAAAGATATATGCTTGTGTCATTTTTGTATTCATTTTAACTTAATTAAAATAAAGTGTCCCTATCACCTACAAGTGGCACCATGGGGTCCCAAAATCGACCCAAAGATGCCTATGGTCAAACATGTATCAACCAATAAGGCTAGAACACGTTTTAGGGTAATTTAGTATTATTATAATATTATTTTTTAACCCTTATTTACCGGATTTACCCTTAACCATGGTAAATAAAATTTTTACCGCAGTAATTATTCAAAATGTCTAAAAATAAAAGTTACCTATTTACACAATTTGAACATCCTGATTCCAAATATGGAATCCATTTTTGTAAATTCAAAACACATAAGTGGCATAAATTAATTTTAAATTAATTCCCGCTGTCAAAACAAAAAGCGTGTTTTTAAGAGATAATAACTATCAAAAGATTGACTGCTGTTTATGTTCGGTTTAATTGTAAAATTATGTCCAATGAACAAAATTATATTAAATGGTAAAAATATACTCTAAATATAATTTAATACCTCTTAAATTCATAATTTATAACTATTAATTATTTTGATTAAAAAAGTTGTTTTTATATAAAATTTAGTAATTTTCACTATTCATCAAAATATGAAAGTTATCCGAAATGTACCAAAATTTCACCTTAGGCTAAATTCAATATTCAGAATCCAAAAATGAAGTCCATTATAAAATATAAAATATATATAATTTAAAAAAGTAGGTATTACTATTCATAACGGCTAGTTTGATTGGTTGTAGTGTGTTTGAACTCGAAGTTGCGTACAACACACGCTACTGTATTATTCAAAGGAAAGCGTACCGTGGAAGCTTGGGATGTTTCATTTAAATTTATTTTGATGTCCCCATTTAGTCAAAAAGTTTAAAATATTGTATTTAAAAAGGTTTCACTATTAAAAGTTGATAAAAGTGCAATACTGAAAATGAATCTGTTCTTGTATTATATCTATGAAACTCATAATATGGATTCTAAAATTATAAGGATTATATAAAGTTTAAAATTTAGTTAATACTATTCATAACCTCTTTTGAACGGCTTGTTTGGTAAGTCATGGTGTGCTTGAACTCGGTGTTGCGTGTAGTGAAATTTATTTTATTATTTTAAAGAAATAACACACTATGAAATCTTGGGGTGTTACATTCTCCCCTCCTTCAATAAATTGCGTCCTCGCAATTTGAAATTGTTCTTCGAAAATAAAAGGGTGAAAATAAAAAATATCTTTGTGGGAAAACCCACATCGGAAATTGGGTTACTAAAATTTAGTCTTAATATGAGGAAATGAGAAATGAAAGGGTCACCACCAAATTATGATCTCGATTAGGAGAACATTGGTGGCAATTAGAGACATATAATTGGAGGAAAAACGTAAATATTTATAGGTAGTGATTGAGGTCATCAATCACAAAAAAGTATAAAATTGAGGTCCACAAACTCATCAATCTATGATGATTTGAAATACCATCGATCAACAACACATGGGGTATTGGGATAACACATTTTTGACGTTTCAAAATATCTTATTTGAAATCCCACATCGAAAAATGAATTAATGAGGCCTCTATTTAAAACAAAGAGTGGAAAGTATGAAGATTACCGAAAATAACACATACTAGGGTTCCATGTAGGAAAATATGGATATGGAAGAGAAATCTAACCATCAATTATCTGATGGAGAGTGGTAGAGAACATGGCTATGAAAAGGCCAAAAATCCCAAATCCATAAATTAGTGATGATTTAAGGTACCATCTAGGACAACTTTTTTGTTCTAAGTTCCTTTTATTAATGTTGAGGAATTTATTTATGAGATTGGATAAGATCATAAGAAGATATAATTACTTTATAATTAGAGTTTTATCCATTAATAAATTTCTACCACAAACTCATCTTTCACCCTAAAAGATAATAGAATGCGATTTTTTTTCTATTTATACTATTCGTACATGGTTCCAAAATAAATGAATTTATAATTCATCTACCAGATCATTTTAAAAAAAACTACATTATTTAATCCAGGACATCTCGTGGGCCAGTGGTAGGTGATACACCCTTGTCGCCCTTCGGTTGCGGGTTCAAGTCTCGCAGCCTTGCCGGACGCGACGGGTTGGCGCCTAACCTCCGGGTTGTCCTTTTATGGCAATCCAAAATAATCCAAACTAGAACTATCCAAAATACTTCTGTCCAAACTCACAGTCCAACATTTATAAGGAAGGTAGACATAATTTAGATCCTTTTTACCCCGTAATAGCATATGAATACCTTCATCATGTATTCTTTTAATACACTGAAACATCCTGATTTACCATAATCTTTGTTGATTACATTCATGCTCCCTTATTCCATATAGAATGCTGGATATACTTCATCAATCCAAAAAAAATTTAAACCTTAACAATGATGGAATAGGGAAATCATTAATCAACTTCAAGGTAGTCAAGAATATCCAATATAATTTATCCAAATCAATCATGTATTATTCTAAAATCACTACCTCGGTATCATAACCATATTATGGTTTATCTTTCTCTCAACCATATATTTTCCAAAAAATTAACCTTATATTGAGTCACTTTTCTTTGTTCCACACAATCTCAAGTCCTTAATGAAATAGTACTGCAGTACAATCCTTATATACTCCATAATTATTATAACAAGTACATTGTTGATACAACACTCAATTGACATAATCAACATAAGAACTCTAATCATTACTCTTCATCTGTGGTAGTATCATAACTTGATTATTATCCAATAACATCATTTGCGACATAGTCTGATGAATGGGACATAGGTTCGCGTAGTGTCCAATCTCCTTGCAAATGAAGCATTGTACATTTGAAACCATTTTCTTACCCTTTCAGTCACGTACTTTGTGCCCTTTTCCTCCACACTTATAACAAACTCCCATTCCTTTCAGGCAAGTTCCCGGGTGTTTCTTTCCACAGTTACCACATATGGGAAAATTCTTCTTTTCCATCTTCCCTTTATCCATCTTTCTCTCTTCCATCCTTTTCTTCTCTTGCTTCCCTTCAAATCCATTGGACTTAGTAAACTCTTTACTTATCTTATCAACACATGATATTATTTCTTCATATGATGATAATACATGGGAGACTATTTTTCTTATAAATTCTAGCTTAAGACCATGAAAGATATGATCCTTCCTTCTCTTTGGATCATGTGCATTTCTGGAGTTCTCATTCCTTCTACTGGGCGCCATTTCTAAACAATGGCATACAATAGATCAGTTTATGAATCAAAATACATAATCCCATACTTATAAAACACTTAAAATAAATTGAACTATTTATGGATATAATCCATAATCATAAAAATATCTCCTTTGAGGATGTATATACTCATAAACCCTTCATAATGTTTTGTAAAGAAAATGAGAATTATCCTAAGTATATCCCCCGGGAGTGTCGTAACCAAGAGTGCAACAAGGCCCGTTGTCGTGCACCAGTTCTCGTTCGAGTCTAGCTCAAAGCGGTGTTTTCGGGTTTTACCCCTAGGTACATCTGTGCCAGAGCCGCCTCTACCTGCTCGTATCCAGACTGGGATGTATTGCTCGGAAAACTCAAAAAATCTCTACAATACCAAAATTATAGGAAGTTCTTCTATACTAATCCTCAAAGTTCATCTTGGGTCTACGTGCTCTAATCAGAGTTTATCTAAATATAGCTTCCAAGGTTTGTACTAAACTTCCTCTGATACCAACTGTAACGCCCCGACCCCATTTACCTAGAGTCAGTGCATTATTACATAACATTGGCATTATCACAATAAGGATCAAATCTCGAAAGACCGATTGGTTTAGTAGCCTTGGAAACACTAGATATATTCATAAGTTTTACATTCATCATAAAATGAAAAACTACTACAACAACTTAATGTCTCCAGAGTCCACACTATTATCCCCTCATAATATCCCTGCAGGTCATTCATAACTTACTTCTTCACATCCTGGGGAAAATAAAACATAGAAAAGGGGTGAGCTGAAATGCCCAGTAAGGATAACAATATAGCGGAACATTCAAAATAAGCATAAACATTTAAGGCAATGCATTACTAAAACAAAAGCCGTTTAAACTTGAACTTCAACATAGTATGGAAAAAGTAAAATGAAATAATGCCATTTTCTTATTCACATGGATATTCTACTAATCGAATTATCACATGCAAAATCAATAACCACTTTCATAATGATGGAATGCATAATGCTAAGCTTTAATTTCTTTTCAAGGCCTCGTCCCAAGACCTTGGGGCTAACTGTAACCGGAACCCAAACCGGAGTGCCTCTAATAACCGGACACCAACCCGGAGTGCCTCTAATAACCGGACACCAACCCGGAGTGCCTCTAATAACCGGAGACCAAACCAGAGGGCTTACTTTTACCAGTCCCTAACATGGAGGGCTTACTTTTACCAGTCCCCAACCTGGAGGGATTACTTTAACCAGTCCCCAACCTGGAACATACTTGTCTAACACATTCATATGAAGTAAAGGTTGAAATATAACATAAACATTTTTATTGGGACTAGCATACAAAATGTCAATACTTTACTCATAAACCATGAATGCTATATAAATGACACATCTACAGTCAAACATATCACAAAACTTCATTACAATATGGAAGTTTTAAATCATAATAAATCAACTTCAAATAATCTTAAAATCCATCAAAGGATGTTGACATAGTTGAAAATTTTTTTTTAAAAAAATTATTGAGAGAAATATACCTTTTTCATGAAAATTTTTTAATGTTACACAATTTAGAAAGTAAGGCATTTAAATACATTTTTGAATCAAAGTGTCCCATACCACTTTGAAACTTTTGAATGGAATTAACACTTTTAAAACATTAATTTTCATATAAATAAATCCTTACAAACCATTTTGAAAATGTGGACATAAATGAGGATGATTTAGAAGAATAAATATTTAAAACATTTAAAATTATGTTTTAGTAAATGTTCCCTTAGAAATAATCCCTTTGAAAACTCTTTTATGAAATATGGACATGGATAGTAAATATGTCCCTATAGATACTTACATAAAGACAACCTCGGATATTAAAGAGATTGTGAAGTAAACCCTTATCAATTTGGTAACTTATGAAACATACAACCCATGAAAGAGGTATCATACAATGAAAATGTAAATACACATAACGTAAAGTGTATTACACAAAGAATACAATTATGGGAAGTACATACAGCACACAAAATATAATAGTGGAAATATGGCATGAATCTCACGGAAATAATGAGTGAGATGAAAACCCCTTACCACGTTAATCAACTGAGTCTTATGGCCAAAAGTTAATAACCACCAAATTATTTACAGAATAACATGAATATAAAGATAATCATGATAATATATATCAAATTCCTGTACACAATACACCACTTACAATAATTTAGTGGCGAATAATGGAAATCTCACGGAATTGAATGTGAGATAAGAAAATCCCTTACCAAGTACTTATACTTGGTTGGGGTAGGTTAACCTCCTGTATAATATTGAAATAATTGTTATTAAATTATACAAAAATCATATATATTAATATAATATCATATATGATCTTTTAACTTTTCTTTGTTAATAATGTCTTAGTATTATCGTTGTTTCGGGTGTTAACTTACTCATTTTCTTTTATATGTTTTATTACGTAATCCATGTTTGTAATGGATAGGTTGTATATTATTCATATCCAGAATGATATCAAGTCCTTAAACATCACTTTTAAATCAGAAAATGATAATTATACTTGAATGGATATGATGGAGAATGAATCTCATCGCGTTCGTGGAGACGGTAGTCCGTACGTACGCACGAGCGACAATATCATTCTTTTGATATTAAAATAATATATAAATGAATGGTATATCATATATACATAATCACTAACATGTTATATTTATTATTTACATGAGTTACAAATCATTATTATACCCATCCAAATAATAATATATTGAATAACAATTACACCACGACGTGGAGACGGTAAGCCATACGTACGCACGTATGGTGACATGTTATTAAAAGGGTGGATAGAATACTGAATATGGTTGTACCATATTTATAATAACATCATAGTATATATATGATACTGGAGTTATTATTTTATAATGGTAACAACAAAGTAAGAAGAAGTGGAAGAAGAAGGAACTTGGAAAAAGGGTGGTGAAATCATTACCTCTTCTTCGGTTCCTTCCTTTTGATTTGATCAAAAGGGCTCCTTAGGTTGGCTTTCTGATCAAACTAAGGCATCTAGGTTGTATTTAGGGAAGTTGGGAGAGTATTTGGGCAGAGTTTGGCTGAACCATAAGGCTTTGAAGGTGTGACAAAATGAGAAGGAGGAGTGACCTTTTATAAGAGGGGTGAGGGGCACCCTTGGAAAAGCTAGAAATATTAATCAATAATAAATTCTTATTCGGTTTCTAATGGCTCCAAAGTTGATTATTTAAATGCTAAGGTTGGGATGAGTCGAATACAACTCAACCAATATAATTTATACAGGTTTGTGTACTTATATTAACCTTATCATTAAGTATTAACTCTAAGTTAATTAGTTTCACTTTTACAATGTCTCTTTGTATTTTTATATAATATGGTTAATAAACGTACTATATACATCCAAGCGACCCCAAACTGGTCCATTAATGATGAAACTATCATGATATAAGTCTCTTAGAAGAACATTAGATTTTTAGGAATTTAATATCAATTAATAATATAATATTTGTTTTAAGAACTCTTTTATGTCAATTTTGACACTATTCAATAGTTGATTTTTGTGAAACTCATAAAAGATTGATTACTTAAAAAAAGTCAATTAAATCAATTCTAATATATCATATTATCCTAGAAAATTAGTTTAATTCATTAAAAGTTTCATATTATATTTATTTTGGTATTTATAATATCAATTATTTTGATTTTTCACTATTATATTAATTACTGCATAATCATTGTGTCATAAATAAATTATCTTATTTAATGTATAAAAATTATAAATACAATATCATTATGTAGGAAATCTTTTTATCTTTCTAATGAATATTTATAATCGAAAATCCAACATATATAACCTTATGTAAAAATTGTTTTTTTAAAAGATATATGTTTGTTTCATTTTTGTATTCATTTTAACTTAATTAAAATAAAGTGTCCCTATCACCTACAAGTGGCACCATGGGGTCCCAAAATCGACCCAAATATGCCTATGGTCAAACATGTATCAACCAATAAGGCTAGAACACGTTTTAGGGTAATTTAGTATTATTATAATATTATTTTTTAACCCTTATTTACCGGATTTACCCTTAACCATGGTAAATAAAATTTTTACCGCAGTAATTATTCAAAATGTCTAAAAATAAAAGTTACCTATTTACACAATTTTAACATCCTGATTCCAAATATGTAATCAATTTTTCTAAATTCAGAACACAGAAGTGGCAGAAATTAATTTAAAATTAATTCCCGCTGTCAAAACAAAAAACGCGTTTTTAAGAGATAATAACTATCAAAAGATTGACACCGGTTTATGTTCGGTTTAATTGTAAAATTATGTTCAATGACCAAAATTATATTAAATGGTAAAAATATATTCTAAATATACTTAAAACCACTTAAATTCATAATTTATCACTATTAATTATTTTGATTAAAAAAGTTGTTTTTAATTAAAATTTAGTAATTTTCACTATTCATCAAAATATGAATGTTATCCGAAATGTACCAAAATTTCACCTTAGGCTAAATTCGATATTCCGAATCCAAAAATGAAGTCCATTCTAAAATATAAAATATATATAATTTCAAAAAGTAAGTATTACTATTCATAACGGCTAGTTTGATTGGTTGTGCTGTGTTTGAACTCGAAGTTGCGTACGACACACGCTACTGTATTATTCAAAGGAAAGTGTACCGTGGAAGTTTGGGATGTTTCATTTAAATTTTTTTTGATGTTCTCATTTAGTCAAAAAGTTTAAAATATTGTATTTAAAAAGGTTTCACTATTAAAAGTTGATAAAAGTGCAATACTGAAAATGAATCTGTTCTTGTATTATGTCTAAGAAACTCATAATATGGATTCTAAAATTATAAGGATTATATAAAGTTTAAAATTTAGTTAATACTATTCATAACCTCATTTGAACGGCTTGTTTGGTAAGTCATGGTGTGCTTGAACACGGTGTTGCGTGTAGTGCAAGTTATTGTATTATTTTAAAGAAATAACACACTACGAAATCTTGGGGTGTTACACATCATTACCATATTTGAAGTTCCAAATGAGCTCAAACTCCCCTCCTTCGACCCCTAGGCTTCCCACTAGTGTTGAAAGCCTCAATAATATATCATTGTGGCGCTTCCATAGGTATCTCAAACATAAATAATAAATAAATTAACAAAAAAATCCTCAATATATAATCAATAGATTTATAATTAAAAAAATCCATCCTTTTACATATATTACTATTCTCATACGATGTTACATGCCAAAAGATCATACATCATGCCTATTATAATATAATGAAAATATATAACATAAACAATTATGTTCCAAAAAAATCCTATGCCTTTGAAATTCTATTTTATAATTCTTGTTGAGATCGCCTTTGTTGATATAATATCCATCATTTTCTTAGACATTAATAACTGCCTTAAGATCTTCATGTGCACCAGGATTCCCACACAAGGTGAGAAAAATTCATCTCAATAGCATCTTACTAATTTAATATAAAATTGTTCATCATATAAATGTTAATATATAATAATTTTAAATAAATAGAATTCATATTTTAATAGAATCAATATGAGTTCAGTGTTTGATGACCAGTCCACCATGATAGTAGAGCATAACTCACCCAACCAACACTAGATGATGTTGTCGTATGATTGAAATTATTTCCAATATCTCTCTAACATTGGGTGGGGTGTCATCATAACTCATTAATACAACCGTAAAACATATATAATAATCTCCACTAAAACTCATTTGAATCATACCATGTATTGAACTCTACTATTTTATTTAGGATATAATACTTCGAGTAGTCATGGGAATATACTCTCCGCGTTATTATAGTCCCGATATAAACAATATTTTCATAGATTGTCTAGAGATCCATAAAGTCTTAAACCATATCAAAATGACTACACACCTATTTCAGGTTAGGTCAATGACATACAACTTGGACTAATTAACACTCACTCGGGGTTGTCCCTTCCAGAACACTCTCACTAACGTTCAGTCCACAAAACTATAAAATCTTTTTCCAAGCAACATAAACCACTCCACTCTTTGAGGGTGGTCCTGTCACATTAATATAGTGCAAACACCATCTCAATCATGGTGGACCATTCCAACACCCTATAATAATATGAGATTAAAAACATCTATCGAATCACATTCCACATCACATCGACCACTCTATTTTCATAGAGGTTTTCTCATTGGTACAAAATGTATCAATACCTACTCATTATGGAAAATATATTCTAAAAAACACTCACAATAAAAATTTATTTTCATATATTATATCAATAAAACTTACACACAATCAATAACACACATTAATCACAATAAATTTCTTCTAAACATGTCTACCATGCTCAACCAAAATCTAAATGCATGACACTAGTTCTCAACTAGGAATAGATAAAATTATAACAAAACATACCAAGCTGTCCACATAATATGGCCAACCAATTACTAGATAATTATATGAAAAATAAAATACCAACAAATTAGTTTTCATATCTCACACATTTGTTAATAAAATGGATTTCCCAAACTCATCATTATAGTGTACTCATAAATAGTAACCAACACATGTCACCCAAGGATTACCCCATGGAAATATTCCCAAACTGACACATTCCTCCATAGGAATTTCTTAATCCCCTATAATATTTGACTTAAATATATCAAACCATATGCCTATGTATCACACCTGGAACATACCCTCAAATAATCTGAACATCTGGTTTCCAAAAAATCATGATTATATCAAACATTAATAGCTTATTCCAATCTTTCACCTCCCATGGTGGAGTTCATGAACCCTTTACCTAGAAGAAGAAGTATTCTTATCGTGACATATATACCTACAGGACATATCCAACCTATTAAATGCACATAATTACTCTTCTCCACCATGAAAATGGTATTCCCTTTCACTCGTATTATTTTTTCTACCTTACCCTCCATATGAATTCTTTAACCAACCATCCCTTCATTACCTGTATATGAAATCTTTCCTGGGCTATTTATATATAATATGAAAAAGAAATACAAATCTCATTCCCCATTTATACCCCCAACATCCTCACACCCATGGATACATTTTCGGCATGAAATTTTATTTCAATAAACATGCATCACAAACACTTAATCAAATCAATATATACTAAATACAACTTTATATCATCACCTAGGATACTATTACTCCCTTTTAATTCTACAAAATACCTATATATTCGTGTAGTAATGAATTTTATTTAATATATATATATATATATATTATTGATATTATCTCCCACAACCATATTCATGCACATATAAGCCTCGTTGACACTCATACCAAGAGATGCCATTACTGAAGACCCTATCCCAAACAACAACATTTTATTTATTATAGTAAATAATTTATATTTAATTATAAAAATTATTGTAAAGAGTCATAATGGATATATATTAACCCCGTAGCATTAATTAAATATAACATCTAACAATTACATGTGAACAATTGATGGAATGGTCATGGAATTCTCAAAAAAGACCAATACTATTGAAATCACATCACAATTAATTAGTATAAAATCCCTCAATGCCATTCCCGAAAAACCTGTATTCATTTGGAATACAATTGTTAGAACCAAGAATAATGAAAAATTCTGACCTTTATCATATGGGAAATATTCCAACCATTACAAAAAATAATGTTTGTTGGCGGGAAGAATATGAAAATAGATATTATTATTTCATCCTATTATTCATATGATATAAATATAATGATACCCAAAATAGCATCCTATGTAATTATCCAAAATACCATTATAAATTTGTTTTTATATAAATTTTAATTGCATCTGATCATAGATTTCCCTCTATAGATAAAAATATAATACCCTCCTAGAGACCCATAATAATATGGTCCATCATGTCAAAATACGGAACTAATCTGCATGACAGAGAATGAAAATTAACATCCTAACATATAGACACATACAATAATAGTCTTTCACTTCATGTAATATCCTCTAACAATGTGAAACATGATTCTATTTACTCTTAAAACCCTCTATTGTGTTTCCAATGGTGGAATGTCAAGACCACCCCTCATACTTAATTATTTCATGTTCTGGAACTATTAGTTTTCATGAGTACAATATGTAACATAATAACATCATTAGGAACCCTTAATACATTGGAGAGTATAAAAACCTTATATATCATAAATTTAACCATTACATGTCATATATTTACAATTACCCTTTAGAATATTAACTATTTTCTAACTTGCATCATTTAGATTTTCACATATGTATCATTTTATCAACTTGTATATTCCAAAATGATGAACCCATATACCTAAAAATGTGACATAGATATCACTTGTATAAATTAGAGAGTCAAATCATACATTACTATAGATAAATTATACATATCCTATGATAACCCATTAACACCACAATGTTAACGATTAATTATATTAGGGTAACCATAATGTTCAATAGAACGACCCTTATATATATAGTATAGTTCAACACTTATGTTATTCTTAACAAAATATTTCCATTAAATAATTATGTATTTAAATTTTCATTGAGAACATCTATGTATCAAAACCCTTACACGTTTAGAATATAATGTATCAGTCTTTATAATCTCCATTACATTAAATCTATCTCATAATGTATGGCATCCCATTACATCCACACATCACAATGTAAGATACCACCTATAATAGAAATTCATAATAATGGTCCCCCATCCCTACTCCAATACTTTTAAGAGAACCAATGAAATCTATGAGAGATTTTCCATGTCCCATGTCCCTAATATGAATCCATATTCTCATAAAATCAATTGATATTGGAAAAATATTTCATATTTTATTAGAATGTAATTACAGAAAAATATAAGTGTCATTAGAAACTCCCAAAAATATGGTATCACATTTCTATGATGCATGTGGGAATATTATTGGAAATATATTACATCGTTTGGATTCTGATACCGCTCTATATTCCTAATTTTTAACTTAATAATGAATAACTCAAATACATTCAATCCAAACCAAGATCAATCTTATGTCCCCAAAAAATTACAAATTTAATCCTCAAAATACATTTTTCTTACCTAATTCAATATCCTATATGTATATTCGACATCAACACATTAAAATATATGCATGAAAAATATATAAGGGTCCCAATATAATATACCAAAATAGTACATCAATTTTAGGATTATTAAATATAAAATACAATTATTGATGCACTGAAACCATAAAGGTTTAGTGTGTTTCAATAGTAGACACACAAAAAAATTATATCATATAGTTTTTTCATTATATCTCAATTCAATATTTATATTATTATCATTATAGACATATAATACATAGAAATTTACATAAATACATTGGACATAACAGATAAGAAAGGGTGAGTTGTAGTGATAAATAAGTTTGAACATAAGAGACATCAATTAGTGAACATATATGCGAATTTGGGTATGATAAACTGATCATAACTTAAGGCATTCATAACTAATAAATTGATGATCATTAATTACATGTGACAAAAAAATAATTGTCATAATAAATTGAAAAATTCATAAGAGTTCAAAATCAATAATAATCAGTCCTCATCCATGTTAACATTTTATAAACATAGGAATATAAAACAAATATAGGACATTAAAATTGTGAATAAGTATAAATATAAATAGATTCAGTCATAATGTTACGAAATAAAATCATGTTCTGACTTAATAATATGGAAACAAAACCTAGTCTATACAAAAACATATGGAAATGATACTAGGTCCAAAAATAGTATTTTGAAAACAAACCCGAATAACATATAACATATTTATCTCTTGAGTTATCTGACATTACACAAAATCATTATAGGAATATAAAAAAAATCCCATTATATATCCCTAAACCAAAAATTTCCACAATATTAGAAAAACATTCACCCATTCATCATACTATAACCCATTGAATGAAAATGGATATCATTAGATTATTTCATCATAGAATAACCCATGGGAAAATATGGGTTTCATAGTATCATCATAAATTTATAATAATCAAAACACATCTAGATAAATAATACCAATGATTTAATAAGAGAATATCTATATTCAATAACAATAATCATTAAATTATGATGGCGTATATAAAAAATAACATTAAAATATGTTTTCAATTATAATTCTAATGATTGAATATATATATATATTTTGAATGCTTGGGGAAAACATCATTTAATTTAAAATAATAATGGATTATTTTAAGGGAATATTCAAAGAAAATAATGGACACTATAGTGAGAATATATGGTCATTTCATCTATGTTAAAAGAGTGAATTCATTATCCAATTTATAAAAAATAAAAACAAAACAATCGGAAAGCATTCTGTTAGAATTATTCATTTTAATAATTTTAAAAATGTATTAAAATTAAATAAAAATTTTATTTTTATAATTTTTTGAATATATATAAATAATTTGAAAATATATTATTAAGGATAATGGACAAGGATAAAAAATGATATTAACTAATTATGAAATACGCTCAACATATTTTGAAAAAAAATTCTGGATCATTTTATGTACTAAAGAGAAGAGAATGGTATTATTAAGAGAAAAATTAATGAATAAATAGAGGTACAAAATATGAAATTTAATGAATAAGATTCTTAAAATTCCCCTAATTGAAAATTTTTCAAAAAAGTCTCAAAAATAGATGAGATTATATCATAATTCCATTACCACACGTCTTGTCCAAAATCACATGCCTTCATTACTCTTTAATAATAAATATAGATTTATTATCAACCTATTTTAAATACATATTTACTTATATCATTTAATATAATATTTACATAGAATATTGTATCCCCTGTTTGTTATGAATTTGTAATAAAATCATAGTTCATTGTGATAACAATTCCATTTTCATGTATGTGTTTACTTATGAGTTTTGGTCCTTGTAAATTGATTTGGGTTCAGAAAAATATAGAATGATAATCATTAAAAAATTATAATTTATACAAATTATATTCAATTTTATATCTATTCATAAAAAATAGTGATGAAAATTGAATTACATCACATCATAGAGATGGTAATTCCTGCATACACAAACGTGATGTTTCCATATTCAAGGGGTCAAATGAAGGAAAATTAAAATATAATTATTCTTTCCAAAATAATAATTATTTCATAATTATCATATATATTTATTATGTAAATATATATTTCCATCCATGTATAGAGTAAATTATAAAAAAATCACATCATATCATAGAGGTTGTAGTTGACATTTACCCATTATCAAGGATATCGTTTCATAATCTATGGGAAGGTTAAAAGATAAATAAAATAATATAGTAAATAATACAGAAATATATAATAAATTACATATTAAAAAATTAAATCAATCATAATGACCAAGTTTAATGGGTTTTTATAGAATTCAAATCATATCGTTATGTGGAGGTTGTTTTCCATATGTTCATAAGGGAAAATATTTCATTTTCCATTTGATTGTAAAGTGTCATAAAATGGTTGATACATCCTCATAATAAAAAATATAAATATTTATGATATTTATGTCAAGAATTTATATAGCTCACAATATTTTTTTTGGATATATAGTATTAAAAAACATTTATTGTAGTTGGTTAAGAGTAATACATCTTGATTAGGAAACAACTTTTGTATTACACCATAAAAAAAGAAAATAATTGTATAATAAATTATCCATGATCTATAAGGAATGGAGAGGAATTTGGAATTGAGCTAAGTGTATCTTTATGTGTGAGAAAGATAACATAGGTTGTTTCATATTTTAAAGTAGGTATGGGACACCCTTTTAAATTTTTCAAAGGATAAAATTTATTAAGGTCTCAATCAATCCAAATGAACCCAAATTGGTTCATGTTTGATTATAGTAAAAGATATTACTAAAAAATATTCATAAAATTGGGGTTTTATTCACTATTTTGTTAATTTACTACCTTGTCACATTTTTATAACTTCTCCTAATCCCCATTTAATTTTTATCATAGTAATGAATTATAAAATCAGTTACTATTAATAATGACCAATATTTATTTCAAACATATGATATAATTTTAATTATGATTATTACATACATGGAATTCATTTTATAAAATTCAATCTAAATTTTTGGAATTAGTTAATTTAAAAAAACTCAAAATATGTGACAAAATGTTTTCGTAGAAAAATATATTTTAAATTATAAAAACGTATTTATACCAAAATAAATCATAATTTTGATTCTGATGTTAATAATTGAATAATTTTTTTAAAAAAAGAACTAATTTATTTTTTAATTCAACTAAATGTATAATGGTACTTTGTAAATACTTGAATGAAAATGTTAGTTTTCTAGGAAATTGTTATTTCATCCCTATTCACAAAAACATTAATATTCTCAAAAATATCTCTAAAAAACAAAACTAAAAATTTTAGATATGAGGATATAAGAATAATAAAAAAAATTAAAATTAATTTCTAATTTTGGTATATAATAATTGTAATAATTTATCACAAAATGAAATAAAAACAATTATATGGAGAAATTTTTTTTATTGAATCTTAAAATGACATAAAAAATCTGCTGCTTAACTCCTTAAAATTAATAATTACCTTTTTATTGATTTAGAGAAATTTAATTTTTTTTTTCATCTTTTATTTTTTCTTATTGATACCCATCAATCAATAATCAAGGTAAAAAGTGACACTATATTATTTGTTTTAGACTCAAGGATTTGTGTAAATGATGATATAAAATACATCATGTTTACATCAAATAAAGAAATTCCTTTCAAATCCTATAGTGTAATATATTAACAACATTTAATTAAACTTTTCGTTTTAGATAACATTATTTGTATATAAAAATGAGGATATCCTTGTTTTATCACATCCTCTAGTTACCATAGAGATTTATTGAATTTATGATCCCTCGATATAATATTAACCAGATGAGTAGTCTTCTTCCTTATAATTTCTTTTATATGATATAGGATTTATATCAAGTATTATTCATAGGAATTATTATTTTATAGTGGTTTGGACTTTGAGTTAATCAAATTTTAAAGATAAGGTATTTCATTCTCTTGGAGGGGTAGATGGAACATATCATGATCTAGAGAGTGGTTCACTGAAAGTGAAAGGCGATAATATATGATCCCAATTAAACAAATTAACTCATTAGGGATGATATATCAAGTGAAATTAATTACCTTATTTAGAATATCATAAAAATATTCCATAGAGAAATTCTTTTGATCACCTTCTTGTGAATTATTAATTTAATATCCCAACTGTGATTGTCAGCATAACACATAAATCAACTCTATGATTCCTTGTTGTCTAACTGAATGGTTATGGCCTTCTATTCCATTTTTTATCTTTATCAGTATATAACAGAATTAATTATATAAAATCCTCTTATCATGTTTGTTTATTGCATTTCATACTGTATAATTATTCCCAAGGATCCATCTAAATGATATTTTGAAATATATATTTCTGTTAAAATTCCACAAATTGATGCTGTTAATCTCAAATAACATTGAAATCTATAGATCAATCTCTATAAGCTCTTTACAGAGTATAAATTTCCCATCAAAATGACCAATAATAAAAGGATGATATGTAGTAATAAATCTAAAATGTGTATAAAGAACCTAAAAAATAATTATGTTGGATTATCAGGTAAACCTAGAATATCTATTTGATTCAATTGATAGTTTTACTCCTTGTAATCTTATACAATCAATAGTTTATATATAATTTTGTTGATCAAGATTGAAATATTCTATAATGGTAATTAATTATTCTAAATTTATATGGTGAAAAACTATAACAAAAACATAATTAATCCCTCTCGTTTTTTTTGTGGATTCCTCTAACAAAATAGGTGGTTATGTCTTCCTATTTCCATTTAGGTTTGAGTAAATTTCTTAACACCTTGATAGAAATATGTCTCTCATCCTTAACTTTATAACATACCAGTGATCAAGATATATAATCTATAATATCCATTTATGTATTCCCATTATAAATATTATTTCAGATCTCTATACATTATAATAATTTTTTGATGAATAGTGAATTATGAACTATGAGATTTATCCATCAATTCCAAAATGTCTCAATTTGATTTGAAGCATACAAATTTTAATAGAGATAACATTTAATAACAAGTGCTAATGAACATAAAAACATTTCAATCATTTTTCTATAGTTAACAATACTTATTTTATTCCTTCATAATACTCTCATTTATTGATTAATGATCATTCACTTGAGATAGATATTATAGGTAAAATTTAAAAATAAATTCTTGATCCAAATTTTTGAGATCCATATATAATTGAAATATTATAATCCTTATCAAGGGAAGAATATAATGGGTTTTTTGGTCTGAGATCATCAGCCACCTTGTTCTCTTCCCTAGGGATGAAATGTGATTGGTAGTCCTAACATTAAATAAACTCCAACAATATTCTCTGGTGTATATTAAACTTTTTCTTTGTGAATATATAATTTATAATTTTACGATCAGTTTATATATCACTCCATCCATCATATTGATATTTTTATAAAAATTTAAATGAAAAAATAACTATTAGAAAATATAAATATCAATTTGAGTAATTTTAATAATAATATTTCAATTGGTGTAATAAATATTTTATCACTATAGAATTACTTATGAGGAAATATCACAACCACATTTTTTTCCTAACTATAGATTAAAAAACTGTATCCACTATTTTAATATTTATGCATAAGGGAACCAAACAAACTTTTTCATATCATTTATTATTCCCGAAAATTAATCTTTCTAATGGAAAATTTATCCCTTCCACATAAAATTGGTTCTTAAACTTGACATCCCTTTGAAATTTATCACAATATATTGGTTGTATCCTTCTGTCCATAGAAAAATATGCACCTTGTCACTGTGGATCTTCTATCACAATGTTATATAACATCTATATTAAAATGATCCATCAATATAAACTCCCTTGAAATTTTATATTCCAAAAATCATATTTTCTATATAAAAAACAAAATAATAGTAACTTCTTCATGTATCTTATCATTTATTAGTGTCATTAAAAAATTATATAAATGTAACTCATGATCATCAATTCTATATGAATATATATGAATGCAATATTTAAATGGTACAATAAATAGACCGAGTTATTATCTAAATAATATATTAATTAAATAGTTGAAAGATGTATATGAATTAGAAATTACAAATGGCATCATTATATTTTTTTAATGACCATAAATAAAATAGAATAATACATTAGTTACGTCCTCCTTCTGTACCATTAATTAATGATATCCATAATGATGATAATTCCTAGAAATATATTATACCCTTAAAAATATATCAAAACATTTATCAGTATACAGTAAATCATACTTGTTTCTGATAGTGACTTTGTAATGTTAATGGTAATCATTTCAATGATGCATCAACCCATATTTCAGCCTCCTCCAATGGCTCGAAGGCCTTCATTTTTTTTATTGATTTTTGATAATCAACCTTCCAAGGCTTTAGGTGGAACCCTTAAAAAGCTTGTAGGAGGAAGTATTAGAAGGCCCATATTCCTTAGAAAAATTCATTTCCTATAAGATTCAAACATTACAGAATACCTAGAAACTACTTGGAACTGCTCCTACCCAGTATCTTCATTATGAAATCAAGACTCCACCTTCTCAGGGATGTTTGAATAGGCTTTCCCGTGCATGGAATGGCTTGCCCCGATGATAGCTATCCTACCCTACCAATTTTTTAATCTTTTTAGCCTCAACTACGTTCAAAGATCCTTTCTCATCATCCTTCTGATGCTTTTTCTTTGTAGGATGTCTGGTTTTCTTCTACACATTAGGTGTCCCAAAGGCCTTAAGGTGGCCCAATAGCCATCAGGTGGCCCCGTCACCTTAGTGACCTGAAGAAAATGGTGGCCTGAAGGACTTAAAGGAATCGAGGACCAAATCAGTGGCTCAATGGCCCAAACGAGGGTATAGTCCCGAATACTATTGTGCCAAACAGTACATTCTACAGTTCCCGATAATGTGCTTATTACGATATAACTACAGCCCTGCTACAGTACTTCTACAGTAAGAGAAATTATTCCACCGCCTGGATTTGATTCTGGGTCGCCTAGATTCACTTAAGGTGTCCTCACCAACCCGACTGAGGCTCAGGTGACTTCATCCTAAATAATAGAAATGGTGCAAACCAAAATGATTCACTAAGATATATATATATTTTATCATGATTATACTAGAATGGATTCTTCAATTAATAAAAATAAATGAAACATATTATATATAGACAACTTCAAATAAGTGTTGCATCAAGATGTTCCCAATATAAATTTTTTCCTCATGAGTTTGTCAAATGCTATACAATTCCTCAAGAAATTCGTCTATATACTCAATAAATAGTTTTATAATTGATGTTGTGATCATTCCCAACCATTTGGGTTAATAATCAATCATGTATAAGAAAAAAGATTCATATATTTTATTAAACTTAAATTATATGTTTATATTCATCCTCTCCTTGAAATACAATTTATGGATGATTTAGAATATTAATCCATGGTTTCCTTCCTCATAACTTTTTATGGGGTCTATATAGGGAGATAAAATCATTACAAAAATTATAACAAATTCAAAAATTTGTAGAATAATAAGAGTTGTAGGAAGATCATTTTTTAATAATTCTATTAGAGTGAACATATATGTTTGTGATGATATCATCATACCATTATGATTTTCACTACAAAATCCCAATTAAATCCTTGTACTAGTAATTTGATAACCCTATAAAATTAATTTTATATTAAAGAGTGGAAATTTTGATATTAATATTTTACCTTAGATATTCATGACTTGATGATAAATTTACATTTCACCATGTCATTTAGGATGGACACATTAGTAGTTAGGATCACATTATATTTCCTTTTTTTAATCATTAGATGTTCCTAAGGATTATTTTAATCATTTCCCCTTGCGTTATTGTATTGATAAAAATAATGATGAAAGAAACCTTTTAGAATGCAATGAAGTTTTTTTCAATAAATCATTTTAGATATATATTATTTAAATTAATTTACTAAAATCCTCACATGACTTTGAAATGGTTTTTCTCATTGGATAGGACTCCCAAAATTGAATTATCTTCCAATTTTCTTTAGTTGATTAAAAAATTTATCCTTAACATATTTTTGGAAAGAAAGAGGATCAATATTCTTATTCCATTCAAGTAAACCCCCCTCTATGTATTCCATGAATATCTACAATCCTTTTCATATCACTAGAACCAAATGAGTATCCAACACCCATTTTAACATTGTGTTTATATTTAATGATTTATTCATAGTTCTTAATGACCCTTTGTCCTAATACTCTATTTTAACATGGTTTAATACAACTATAGAATCAAGAAAATTTTTATCGGTTGCAGGTGAATATAGAAGAATTCATTATGAGTATTGTATGGGTTTAATCATAGGTACAAATGGATTAATAATCTTTGTACTCCACCTCTTGTAATTCTATCTCTATTTTCTTTTTATGTGTTTTCGAAAAGTACTTTTTTATGAATAATTTTATAGAATACTCTCATTATATGAAGTTTGTTTCTTCCACATTCTTTACATTGTAAATTTGAGACCTCAATTCATCTACTTAACCATCTAACAGAGTAACTATTAATACAACTCTTTCATGGCCTGATAACTAGAGAAGAAATAACTCCCCATAACATTTATCCATTGTTAATAAACTAGTATAGATAAAACACAAAGATACAGGGTGTACATTTTCACCTAAATAATTAAATTGTATGTTTCTATCTCATTAGTGAATACAGATAAAAAATATGTTATACATTATAACCCATATATTGAGAATGATATTTTATAATATTGATAAGATATTGTAACAAATCCATTTGGTAGATCATTATTATAGTCATTTTATTATTCATCACATTATTTATTCTTAATATTCATTCTTTTTTCATCCATTGAATTATGCTAAAACCTTTCTGTAAGATTCAATCTATAATAATCGGAATTAATTTTTATATATTAATTGAAATCATCCCATAGATTTATTAAATGTTCAAGAATATTATCATCCAATATAACTGTTGTTTTAATATAGTTTCCCCATTGTCATCATCATTTAATTCATTCTTAATTTTTTTAAATTATAATTGAAAAATAAATAAATCATTTACAATGGTATTTTCTATAAAGGTTTTTATTCTTAGGTTCACGTATAACATAATAATATAGTGATTTATACATATTTTCCAAATGAATTGAAAGAATCAAATGAAAACAAAAAAATGTTATCTTAGACAATAAATTTTATAAAATATCATAAAAATATTATTTTATTCATTATTTAATAACCCATGGAAAGGATACGGATTTCATTCTATCGTTTTCTCATGGAATAACCATTGTAAATTTATCTAGATTTATTCTATCATCCATGAAAAATAAACATCAAAATACATGTAGATAATGAATGTAGATGGTATAATAATAGCATATCCCCAATGAGGCATCTAAATTCCTAATGGATAGGGATATAAAATTAAAATTATGTATTATGTATTATTTCAATATTTCTATTAAATAATGAGACAAATATCTTAATATCTGGATAAAAATTATCAAAAAATTATGAAATTATATATAAAATAATTTTTATTAAAAGTGACAATATTTTGTTTAAAGGAATCCATAAAAAAATTAATGGTAATTTGATTGGGAAAATCTATTCAAGATTTAAATTACAAATGAGAACATGATTTTCACTCATTTTTAAGTAAAAAATTATATTTTTCATGGAAAATATCTTTAAAAGGTTTCTTTAAAACCTTTACAAACAAATTAATATTTAATTAAATAACCTTTTAATAAAAATTAATTTATATGAAAAATATTTATAAAACAATATTGAGGATATTGAACACAAAAGAAAAGGATCATCAACCATAGATGTGATAAGGTCCACTTCTTTTAAAAAACATTTTCTTGATTATTTTACAATTTGAAGAGATGAGGCCATGTATGGTTTCTCACTTTTTCCTTAAAAGTGTTTTCATAATAATAAAAAAAATTCAGAAGAGATGAAAATTAAAATGTTTCTTTAAAGTTAAATAAATAACTAGAGATAGGGAAATTTTTGTTTTTTAAAGGTTATTATATTTATTTAGTTTTCCTAATTGAAAAGTTAGTATAAACTATCCAAAAATGAAATGAGACTATATCAATTCTCCCTTTCATAAGGACATTTACTTCTTGATATATAATCTAAAATACTATATGATAATTATAGATTTATAATAAATTTATTATAAAACCATATTATGAAATATTATAGGATATGATATTTACTTATACCATATTATCCATTTTTTATTTAGAAATTATTATTAAAAAATTATTTTGTGTGATAAATATTTTTTTTTCATGCATTTTTCTGTTTATACGTTTCAATAAAATTACATTGATCATGATTTCAAAATATAAAAAATGTAAAGCATGTAATAATTATAATATCTAACAGTTGTTTAAAAATTCCATCTATTTATATAATGTGGAGATAAAAAATAATTGAGATCACTAAAGGGAGATTGAAATATTTATGTAATAAAAATGGATGCTTCCATTTTTTTGATTTATTTGATACAATTATGGTCACTAATAATTAATAATTATGGTGTGATTATTATATCTTAAATGATGTATATTTAAACTAAATATATCCTTGTTAAAAGATATGTATGTTCTAAATAAAAAATGAATCACATCGATTCTTGGATGTGGTAGTATATATATATACAAAAGTGATGTTATCATTTCACAGTGGATGAGACGTTAAGAAGGTAGAAATGATATTATAATAAAATAAAAATAACAATTTCATTAATATGATATATAAAAAGTTAAAAAAATATTAATAAGTAACCTTTAATGATTATGATTAAAAATTAATTGTAGCACTTTGTGGTGGTGGTCGTCCACCCTTATGCCCGAGCAACACATGCAGTACCTATTTGATAGAAAAGATTTGGGAAGTGGTTTCAATGTTATTATAATAAAAATTAATTACATTGAAGATACTTAGGTCTCTATTTTAAAAATATTAAAAAATATTTTTATGATGTCAAGGATGAAATAAAATTGAAGGTAGTCAATTAAGATTTATACATCTTGCATGACAAACATACTTTTCATTAAAATATAACTCTTGTAAAGACTGTATTATGATCTAAACAATACATTTAATATGTTATTATGAATGTAGGGAAATGATTACGTTTTTTATTGGATTTGATAATACGATCTCTAATTGAGAGGAAGAAAATATTGGTTGTGTTCTTTTAATAGGGGGAGCATATATAGTTTCAATTTTTTAATAGATTAAATTATAATAGTGCATAAGTAAGGAAAATGGATTTTATTTAATATATTTTAAATATATGATTACATATAAGTTAATTATATTCATATAATTGGATTTACGTTTTCTTTGTCACTTAAACCCTTATCACTTATGTGTAACCCATCATTATCCCATTGTAACCATTACCATAATAATGAAATTTTACCATGGATTTCATAAAGAACAAAAATTATGATGACCATATAATATAATAATAATTATTCTGATTGATAATATATATTCCCTGATATGAAATCTATTCTCCATATTTTACAGTAAATAACTTTAAAATAATCCCAAAACATATGATGAAAAAAGTTTTTCCAAAAAATTTAATATTTAAGTATTAAATTATTGTATAAAAAAATTCTAAATAATTTCGATTAAAATGAATTTATAAGGGTTATATTTAAAAAATTAGAAATAATGAAAATGAAAATTAAATTTAATTTAAAATATAACATTGTAAATACATTAATGTAAAATATAGTTTCTTATATAATATTAATTTATCCATTATTCACTAAAAAATAAATCATTTCAAAAAAATAAAAAAAATTACAGTGATCTAAATTTTTATGATGTTTAAAAAAAATATTACTATTTTATAAATAAAATTTATTCGAGTCATATAAATTATTTAGAATATTTTATCCTAAAAAATAGAAACAACACACAAGAAAAAGTAATTTGAAAGGGTAAAATTATTCTATAAAAAATTATATAATTAATTATTAACAAATAACAATGTAATTAATATTTCATAGAACAATGATAAATATAATTAATATTGTTTTTTCCAAATTCATACCCACCAATCCCATGAATTGGTTATAATTGTATACTATATCATAGTTCATTTTGACATAGGGTTCTATGTAAAGTTGACTATCAAATACTCAATATTGATTTCAATGTTGAAAATGCATTTAAGATCTATGTTTTTTACTAATATATTTTCACCCCACAACTGATTTTCCCCTAAAATTATATACTTAACAAGAAGAAATGTCACTACATCACCTAGGAATAATGGTATAATTCAATGAGGCTACGTGGGATAATCCAAAAAACCACACCATGTTCATACATGAGAATAAAAAAAATTAAATACTTGGATGATAATATAGAAACATAATGTTTTCTTACATTATTGTTACATCATTTTTATGATAATAAAAATAATAGTTATACATTCAACGATTGAAATGATTTGTTTTGGGAAAAAATATGGATCATGCCTAAATTATACATAACGAATAACAAACATTAAGGTAAAGCTTTATTATTTATCCATATAAAACATTAGGTCATTATTAGTACATATATTCTCCTATGGATATAAATAAATGAAACAGATGAGGTAAAATACCAGTAAAAAGATGAATAAGGGACATGAATCAATATAGAATGGGCGAGCATCATCATCATATCATTAGAATAGGAACATCATAAACATCACAAGTGAAATATCTGATACATTCATGGAATGATGAAATACATAAAACTAATACATCATTTAATAGTAGAAAAAATAAACACGTAATTTTTAGAAATGGTTCATAATGTTCAATAACAACATATGTGTTTAATCATAGAATCATCATTGTGAATTTTTATATGATCATGTTCACTCGTAATACACATTATCTCAGAGGATACATCACATTAACCAATACATTGGGGGTCTATATAATTCAGGACCCACTCCTCCGAAATAGAATTTTTATTATCAAATACACATTTTCAGATAAAGTCTGAAAACAAAAGTCCAAACACCAAATTAAAAGACAAAGTGATTAAAAACACTTATGTATACTAGAAAACTTTTCCTTACATAGATTCCAGAAAATGGATCTTACCTGAGTCTTTGGGTCCTCCATTAGATGTTTTTAAAAATGGTATTCCTACATGTCCCATGTATTAATATACTCCTCTTTGGTCACCTTAATTTATTTGTATCATGTGATCAGTATGAGATCTTGTTTGTCAATCCATGAACATAGCTCGTCATTTTACTCAAATTTATGTGGACTTCCCATCATCATATCGAAATATTCTTCAAAGGAATTAATCCTTTAATATGATTCCTTAATTTCATCCTATGAATTCATAGTAATTTATCTATTTTTTTCAACGTATTATCTCTCTTCCCTTTGTTGTCCAGTTAGAGATACACATGAAGTAGTCCCGTGGTACCCTGCCTTATCCCTATCAGAATTTTCACACATCTCGGGAACCATTTCTTTTATCTTTAGATTTCTTAGTGGATCATATATCCATTAAGAGTGGTATGTATAAATATTATTTTATCCCTTTCTTGTTTACACTCATACTCATCATCCTCCTAGGGGTGGGAGAACTATTTCCTTTAAAATTGTCTTGAGAATAACCTGAAACTGAGCCATATGACTCATCACTATGCTCATCTGAAGCCTTGTTATCATCATTGGAGATCACACCCCCAAAAATCTCTTAAACCCAGTAATCATTTTCAAATATTAAAAATATGTTTTCCATATCATTATATATCACCATCATACCTATATTTTTCTTTTCCAAATGTCTGCCCCCATTGGCATGTTTCCAGGTCATGTTGTATAAGAAATCACCAATTTTGAGCACATTAAAAGCCCTTATTTGTCCGGTAATTTCTTGGTTCCCCTGATTCCATCCTGGACCAGTAATTTCATTCTCAGATTGAGCTATATCCCCATAGTTGGTAGCAGTAGGTGGCCTCTAGCCTCCCTGAAGTTGTGTTTCAGAATTTGTTTTCTCTGATGGAGGTTGCACAGACTCTCCAGGGGCACCCATATCTGTCCTCAATTGATTAAATACCAAAGATACCATTGTGTTACCATTGGATTACCATACCTCATTCCATATTTCACATTTGGGAAATTTGGACTAGAAGAAACCCTAAAAAAGTTATACTATAGTTATCCTCCCTCTATATGTTTCTCTAATCCGTTTCAGTAACATATAATATTGCGCCCTCCAGATTAATGATAATCCTCATTCCACACCTATTGGTAGCCATTGAATGTCCCAATTTAGTAAAAATGGAGAAAAATTCTACCAAAAATTCATATAACACATGCTGTCCAAAATGAAATTCCACACCCACTATAATACAAAAAAACTAGAAAGGCATCCTAGAAGAATTCACTTCCACAAATAACCACAAATATAATGTGAGAAAAAGATCTATAGTTCTATCATTCCCAGTAAATAAATATAACCATGAGGTTCCATAAAATTAAAAAAAACCGGACGGGTATTTAAATGAAATTAGGAGTTGTGGAAAACATACTCAAATCGTGACCAAATAAGATTCTCTCTTCATGTGAAAGTCCCAAGATCATGTAAATAAAAATAGATGACATCTATTCTAGCTATGGGGTGTGTTAGACCAATCCTCAATCAAATACTCCTCCAATCCAAACTGAACGATAATATTATTATTGTGGAGAGAACCCATTATTTATCTGTACTATAAATACTAGTTCCCAAAAAAAAAATCTACCAAAGAAGCCCACCAAATGTTGCCTCTTCTAAAACTGATCAATTAGTGTAAGATTCAGAAGTGCTGATGCCACATGGAATTTCAGAGATTAGATATAGAGGATAAGGTTTTCAATGAACAGATTCAGTACCTTAGGGAAAATTGAGATTGATGGTAATGATGGAAAGATTCCAGGGTAAAAAAAATGGATAGAAGATCCTGGGGCCACTCATCACATCATAATATTTATATTATCATACATTCCATATAAAACGTATATGATGAAGTAACCCAAGGAAGGGAAATAGTTTTCGATGGATTTCATAAATCATGATTTCATGAATAAAATTGATTTTCTAAAATGAATATTAGAGGACATATTTATCATAAGAATCCACATTCTTGAGTGAAAATGAAAAAACTGATGAGGAGTAAAAGACGTTCTTGGGAAAAATGTATTTTTGGAAAATTCTTTTTATTTGACATTAAAAATCAAGGTGGAAAATTTTTTATCCCAATAAATAAATTTGAAAATTATTAATATTATATTATTGAAATAATATAGGACAATTCATAATAATTATGTTATAAAATATGAATAACCAAACCAAAATGAGTTGGGTTTGATAATCCCCTAACCATAAATCCAACTATTTCATCGCTTTTGTTCCTCTTGAATAATATGCATAAATTTATAAAATCATTGAAATAAAATTGAATTATGCTAAATTTTCAAATATTTATCCATTATAATTATCAAATTCAAAATTATAAAATTTATTTTTTAATGTGAATTGTTTTGAACTGATGTTTTTATTAAAAATTTTCCTTTTTTCATTAATTTTTTTGTTTTTGTTCAAGGTCATTCATACATAAGTATCAATAATTCCAGAATCGTAAAACACACACACACATACACCTATATATACATTTAAATTTTATAAATAATTAATTTTAACCTACTATTGTGTTGGTGTTAATAAAATGATTAATAATTTCCAAATTGGTGATTAACCAACTATTAATGGGATATTATCAAAATATAAAAAATGGATGATTATATTTTATATATTTCCTACTTATGATACCATATACAAGTTAACATAATTAAAAACATTTTAAAATTTTTATTAATTAATTTTATAAAATTTTACTTCTAATGTAATTTTGAAAAAAAAATAGAAGAAGAAGAATAAAGTATAGAGTTGACTGAAACTGTCTATTTAGATGATGTAGCTTCTCTTGCATGACAAAAAAATACATTCATGTTGGTAGTATTTTTTCCCCAAAATATTCGTATATATTATAAAGGTATTGAAAGAGAGTATATGGGATGATATTTGGATTTGGAATGTGTGAGATGAGTTGATTTCAAAGGGTAGGTGTAGGGGTTATTTTTACTTTAAAAGATGTGATTTTTTAGAATAAAATATTAAATAAAATATTATATCAAATATAAAACATTTCATAGTGATTTCTTTAAAAATATTAATATTATATAAATAATTTGAAGTGAATTATAAGATGTTAAACATATTTATAATTCTAATTTATTAGTTTATTAAAAATTTAAGTGGGAAAAAAAGTAAAATTTTTATTATAACGGAACTCTGTTGACTTCAGGGATTGCAAAAATATTTTGTGTTTTTTAAATTGTTTTTATTTAATTTAAATTGCTAATTTATGATGTTAAATATATTTTGGAAGGACCGTAGCTTTTCTAAATTATTAGGTCACTATTACATCTTGAATGATAAAAATAATGATACACTGATTATGTGAAAAAATGTATTTTTACAGTCTAATTGAAAAATGATGTATTTCATAAATTTAACAAATAATCACCCATTGAGAATTCTGAAATTTTGATTTTAAAAATAATAATAAATTTTTTCAATATAAAATTTTAACATAATAAATTTTTTATTTTAATACAATTTTTTCGATATTTAGAAAATAATTTAAAATAAAATTATTAAAACATTCCTTATATTTATTTTGAAATTTTTAATCATGATGTTAAATTTTCAAAATTATAAAAATAATATTCATATAAATTACTCATGATTAATTGTATTTAAAACACAATTTTTTATTTTGATGTGAAATTACTATTCTAATTGTTAGGTTACAATTCCTAATGCTTAGTTTTATATTCCCAATGGTCACGATACTATTCAAATAGACATATTACTATTCCAATGGTCAAATTATATCCTTAAAAAACTATATTATTTCAATTAATATTCACTATAATTCCTCCCATGGTTATATGTTACCAGTTTCTCTGATGTTGATTGGTTTACATGATTCATTTATAAAGTGTTGGTCATGGGGTGATGATTATAAAATAATTGGGAAATCAATATTTTCCCATTTTAGATTTTTTATTTTATTTTTTCTCCAATTTTATTATTTGGGATTTTCAACAGTTTTATGGATGGCTACTGTAATGATCTTTAGTAATGATATAAAGTTATATTGGATTATCTATATTTTTATATTTATATTTTTTTATAATATAATAAAACTAATGTTTATTTGGGAAAAAATATTACTAAAAAACAATAAGACACTACATTCTCCCCCACCTTTAGAAATTTCACCATTGAAATTTAAAATAACAATATCTGTTGAGAATAGGTAAGGATACTTCTACTTCATTGTTTCTTCTGGTTCTCCTATCATCAATACTAATTTATTACTTCACATAATAAATTTTAATGTTTAAGTTTTATTGTTGTATAACAATTTGAATATATGGTCCACGATCTTCACCAACATCCTCTTGTAAGAGAGGTTATCTTCTAGTAGTGAAAACTCTTGATACATTACATGTGAGGGGTTTGGTATATACTTTCCCAAGAGAGATACATGGAACCTTTCAGGAACTTTAACCATATTTTCATATAGTATAAGATGACTAGCCAATATTCCTATAAGATCAATGGTATAAAAGTGGCCAACGTACCCTGGGATAAGTTTCCTTTCTTTCTATATGAAATGAGTATCTTATATGGTGACATTTAATGGGAAAATTATCTCTATCATCAAACTTTATTTTCCATTGATAGTTTCCAGAAATTCTCTTTTACATACTCTAAGTAGATTTTAAATTAATTTTGATGGATTGAATATTTAATATAATATCTTCAAAAATATTGAGTTCATGTAGCATTCATTCTGAAAATTCATACCAACATGTGGGAATTCAACACTGCTTCTCATATAGAGATTAATATAGATCCTTCTGAACAGTGGTGTTAAATATATTTTTACATGAGAAATCAATCAACATGAGATATTGTTACTATACTCCTTTAAAATACCCAATGAAATCTTTTATCATATTCTATAGTTTATGAGTAGTCAATTAATATTATCCATGGATTTAGGGATGATAGCCCACAGTCAAACTCAATTTAGTACATAAATATTGTTGAATACTTCTCTTGAATTTATATTTTAACCATTGATCATGGTTAGAGATGGTTGAATGTAGAACTTCATTCATCCTCTCTATTTCCGTTACACACATCATGGTAAAATTTTTCAATTATGAAATCATTCCATATAGTGATGAAGTGGGAAGTATTGGTGAGTCAATCCACCACAACCCATATTTCATTGTTTCTTTGGATCATCTTTAGGAGATGAGTGACAGAGTCCATTATTATATTCCCCTATATTCCTGTGTGTATAGAAAATGGTTGTATCATCCATTTTTAATCCTATATCAATACATTAACTTTCTTTAATACCAATAATCTTGAAATATACTCTGCAATATCTTTTTTCATGTTTTCCCACCAAAAGCGCTCTTAAAGATCACAATACTGCTTAGTACATCCCTTATTGATTGAGAAATGTGAGATTTGTGTTTTATCCAATATCTACTTCTTCAAAAAAAACTTATGTGGGAACACATAACCAAGTTGAAGACAATGAAAACCATCCTTATCAATATAGAAATCTGGACATTCCCTTAATGTATTCACCTTCATTTGATGCTCCATATCACCCCTTTATTCTACCTTGATCTTATCATAGATAGATGATATGCAAATAATAGAGAATGGTGGGATATATTCCAAACCATTATGATTTCAATATCCATTGTTTTTTATATCTATAAAGGTAGGGTCTTCCTAAATCCATAAAATGGATAAAGAATAATGTTACTTTCTAATAAGAGAATCATCTACCTTGTTCTCCTTTCCCAAATGGTGTTGAGTAGAGAAATAATAGTCGTTGATTAGCTCAAACTGTATTTTTTCACACCTTATAAGCTCATTCTATTTAAAAATAATTCCACAAAATATTCAATGCTAAAATCATCTCTGATAAATCCATATTTTGCATCAAGTAGTCATTCACATAGATATTATACTAACAAGAGGCAAAGGATATCACATTATAATTATACATTAGTACACAACCCAATAATTTCTCTTCAAACAATCCTTATATATCACAAAACCATACCAACTTATAGGTAGTGTGACAATAGGCATGATGATTATCCTCTTCTTAAGATCCATAAAATTTTTCTCACAGTATTCCATCCATACCTACTTTACCAACTTTAGTTTTAATATAGTTATTGGGATAGAACATTTGAAAATTTTAAACCAAAATTTATATAGTACCCTATTAATCTAGGAAAACTATGGATTTATGTGTAAGTAGTTAGTGTTGGCCTTTCCTATATTTCATTTTTCATTTAATCATCCACAAAAATTACCTCATTTGTTTTCTCATGAACCAATAATGCTCCTTGATGCATCAAAAAGTAATACCTCTTGAAATTGACCCATATTTTCAAGGTCCTTAATGATACCAGAAAAATCCATAGATCCTCTTTAGGTTCGGCCTCTCTCTATGATTAAATGAGAATATCCTTGTTAAGTTATTGAAATTTTTTTGAGTTAGTCTCTAATGAATATGTTATTGAAATCCCTGAATATTTTTGGGGAATTATTATGTTATAAGGGCTTCACTATAAAATCATTATTTTTATACCTTATATGGAATGAACTATTCTAAATATATTCCTTCTACACCATCAAGTGATGAGATCATGAACAATGATGTACAATTGAGATGTATTAAGCTCCTAATAGTTGATTGAAAAATCCATCAATCCATGGTAGATGATACTTCTTTTTTATAGTGATCCTGTTGTGCACGTTTTAATAAATGCACATATCTATTGATCCATCCTTTTTCTATTTATAGTCGACTGTCACACATTATGGTTATGCACAATGGTGTTTGAAACCCTTGTCCAATTTCTCTTTTTTTTTGCTTATTTAACTCCTCTAGTTTTACTGGGTGCATAATTTTGAAGAATTTTAAGATAGTTATCACACTAGGTATACGGTACCCCGAGAACTCTACTTGATGATTTGTGTAATGTTATGAAAAATCTTTGAGAAATACATCAATGTTGTGCATCACAATGAGAATTTTGTTCGTGTTGTAACCTTCCATGGATTCATTCATTGGGGAGAGTTAGGATTCTTCAAAACGTATCAACACTTGCACCATTGATAGATTTTCTAAAGGAGATTCATGATGTTTCGTACTTTTTTAGAGGAACATTTAATGGTTACGAATATGAATATAGATTTCAATTTCCATATAGTTGATGGGTTCAATATAATGAGATCCAATATATGCATATTATATCATCTAACACTACCAAGGGAAGGATTATGTGATTTACAGGTAGAATCTTCCCACAAACACTAACATGATAAGAGTTAAACACATCAATTTAAATGATCAAAATAGTAGGAGTTGTTACAGATATATACACATAATGGATTTGAGTATTCAATTCAATAGTTATAAAAAAATTTCAATATAGAATTGAATGTATATAACTAGAAATAAATTATACTTTTCCTTTCTTCATTGAATAAGATGAGATACTTGAGTGATAATATTTCTATACTCTAATTCAGTAGTAATGATTTAATAAAAATTAATCTTCTTTTCTATATTTTGTGGTTGATGATGTTTATTTCCTTTAATGACCAATATTTTAGTTCAATATCATGAATTGTTCCCTCTATCCATATAATTGAAGGATTTAACAATGGGTTCTTCTTTCCTTTCCTCCATCATATTGGACGTCCTCATCATCACTCTTTGAAAACATAAGAATTATGGTCTTACCATCCAAACATATAGCTTTTCCTCTTCCGCTTGAGGTAGTTCCCATTACCCTTCTTCCCACATATTTATATATTGGTGTTTGGCTCTTTCTTCCACATTTTTAATTTGATTCTCCAACATTAAATTCCGAACTTCATTTCATATCTCTATAACCATGGGACTATTCTATAAATATCATATCTTCTTTTAGAGAACATCAAAAAAACTCTTCATAATTATCATATTATCAGATATACAGTTCTTTTATGTTGTGTGGTATTACGATACTTAAAAATTTAGTATTTATTAAGCCTTTGTTGATTAAAAATCATGAGGGGTACCTTACAAGACTTGGAAAATATTCTTTGTATGTTGTGAAATATTCACCATAATTTTTTATTAATCTCTAGAAACTCTCTAACCATTTTTATTGGGGAGTTGGATAGAAATAAATGTTATTAAATAACTTCTTAAATACATCCTACTCAATTTCAACCATTTCATTCATTAGATTAATATTATATATTTGTTCCTGCAATTTATAATGCTCTCCATCTAGAAGAAAACCGGCCAGAGTAAACATCACCTTTTCAGAATAGTTGATCTTAGGAAATATCTTCTCTATTGAGTTAAAAAAAATATTTTTAAACGATTAGATTGGAAAACTCAGAAAACATTGGTGGTCATTTCTTCATAATGTATTTGATAGTTATTATTTTCATATTAGTTGAAAGAAGATGTTCAACATTTTCAGGTCATTATTTATATCATGATATTTCTAGTTAAGAATATCTATTTTGTTTTGAACTCATCCACTTATTGAGTTTGGATATTTATTTAGGAATTCAATGTATTGTACATCACACAAGTTGTTGTTATGGTTTCTCATGGTCCCAACCATTATTTAAATCGAAAATTATTTAACAAACATATGTTAATAAGTAATGAATACACAATTTATTATTAATCTTAAATTAATTCTTAATTCACATCTTATGGGATCAATATTATTGCCCTTTTCCATAAACTAATATTTAGTATCATGTACATTAATACATATCCAATTTTAAAAAGAAAAATTACCTTTTCTATATATCCATTATAATGGGTTTTATTAGAGTTTGTGATTAATCAATGAATATCCCCCAGACTATCAAACTAGGTTTGTTGTAAGGATTACCGTCATTTCCCAGTTCATAATCTAGTCTATCTCAATATTGTGTTTTTAGGGGAAATACCCCAAGGTATATATGTGATATATCCACATACAATTTTATTATCAAGAGAGGGATTTCATTTCTCAGAAACCAAATTCTCTTATATTTTACCCAAACATTGTATGTTTACCATAATGTAGACTTATAGTTTTTATTTTCATATTCATTTTATAGTCTTAATTCCAAAATTAACTAAATTATACAAATAATACCTACTATAAGGGTAATAAATTTTCTCTTTTTTCTATAACAACATTTTTATTATAAATAACAAAATAGTTATGTAGTCATGGTTCTAAAGGTACAATTTTAATGGAATGCATGGATCAAAAATCATTAGTAAAAAATAAATCATAAAAATTTTCTTTAAATCCTTATTATTTTTCCTTATAAAATGACGAGTTCTCTTTTTTACGTGTAGTCAACTAAATATATCCATCAAATAAAGTGGTGAGATAAAATCTCATTTAGAGGACTAATAAGGGACATGAATAAATATAACACGTGTAAGAAAAAATATAATAATCATGTCATAAAAATAGTATCATGATACTAACCAAGAGGGGGGAATTTGATAATATCATGGAATGTGGAAATGCATAAAAATTAAACATATGACATAGTGTTAAAATACTAAAAATAGTTATGAACCAATCAAGCATCAAGTTCACCCAAAGCATATGTTCATAATTATAAAAATATAACTATAAATAAATATATAATCCTTTCCATTCCAAATGCACATTACCTAATGTTATACAATAAATTAGCCAATGAATTTTATGGATATATAATTATAGGATTACCGGATAGATTATAATATTTTCATAATCATGCATGACACATAGAATGTATAATAATCATAATCATCAGGTATACCATAGAAAAAATGGGTTTCGTAATGATTTCATGAATAAACACATCGTTCCAAAATTAAGAGTTGAAATTAGATTTTTCATATTAATCCTTGTTTTTGCGTGTTGAAAAAGAAACAAAAGAGAAGTAAAAGATTTTTTTTGTAAGGAAAATAATTTTGGAAAAAATTTGTTTATTTGGCTTATAATTCAAGGTAGAAACATATATATCCCCAAAATGAATATGGAAAAATGGAAAAATTATACTTATAGAATTTTGGAGTATTATCCATATAGAAGACGTCATGAAAAAGGGATAAACCAATTTAAATGTGTTGGGTTCGAGAATCCATTACCTTACATTCCACATTATTTCAGTACAAGTGTGCCTCATGAATAACAAACTTATATTTATTAAATAATTCGTCCATAATTGAATAATGTTCACTTTTTTCAATATTTTTCAATTATAATTATTATATTATAAATTTTAACACTCCTTGTTAAATCTGAATTGTGTTGATATCATGTTTTCATTAAAAAATTCTTAATTTGCTTCGATTTCGTTATTTTTCATTGATATCATATATAATAAAACATAATTATGTAAATAAATTTTAAAATAAAAATATTTAATAATTTATATATCATAAATAATTTTTTACAATAATGGGTTAGGTAAATAAAAAAGAATTGACAATGTCCATATTATTGATTAACCTACCGTTGATGGCACTTTATTGAAAGAGAAAAAAAATGGAATTTTGAAGTTATATTTATAAAAAATATGTAAAAACTATTATGTTAACACAATTAATGTAGTTTTAAAATAATATATAACTAATTTTTTAATAAAATTTAAAAATTAATTTGAAAAAATATTTATAGGAAGAAAAAAAAATAGAAGAGTTGATAGAAACTTACTATTTCCTCTGTGTAGCTTCTGTCATACAACACTGAAATTACCGTAATGTTTAGAGTTTTTTAGTAATAAACATACCTACATATTGTAATAGGATTTATCATCAGAATATTTTCATATCATTTTATTTTAAAATATTGAGATCAGAGGTTATCCAAGGAGAGGGAGAAGTGTTATTTATATTTGGGGAGGAGTATTTTAAGAATAATGTATTAATTCAAATATTATAAGAAATGAAAAACATGTAATTATGAATTTTGGAAATATATAACATATATAAAAATAATATAATGGTTTTATAACATTAATCATATTTTTAATTTGAATTCATTATTTTATTAAAAATGGACAGGTAAAAAAGCATGATTTGTTATTTTAAGAGACAACTATCGACTTTCGGTTTTGGAAAATTAATTTTTCGGTTTGTAAATTGAGATCATTGTATTTTAACAAAATAATTTATTATATTAAATATATTTTTGTTGAAGATGATGTTTTAAAAATTGTCATGTCATTATTACATCATGAATGATTTAATTTAAGATACATCGATTACATGAAAAACTTTTTTTACAATTCACTAGAAAATAAACATATTTCAAAAATTAACATTAAATAACACCTGAAAAAATTTGATTTGAATACTTATAAAATAATATTAATTCTCTCAAAATAAATTTAAATCATATGTAGTTTTATTTTTTTAATATTAAAATTATTATTTTTAGGAAATAAATTAAAATTACATTTTTTAGAAATGTGATTATATTAAATTTCAGATTTTTAATCATGATGATAAATTTTGGAAATTATAATATTTATATTTAGCTAAATTATAGATGATTAATATTATTTGTATCAAAATTTATATATTTTTATGTTAAAATACTATTCTAATGGTCAAGTTACTCTTCCCAAAGGTCATGTTATATTATCAATAGAAATGTTACTATTTCAGCGGTCAAATTTCTAATTCAATAGTAATATTAAATATTATAAATAAAAACTCATTATTTCATTGAATATTCATTTAAATTAGTCCTAAATTTATATGTTTTATTTTCTTTTATTTTAATTTGTTTAAAAATATTTTGTTTCATTTCTACAGTATTGGTTGTGGGTTTGGTGATTCTAGTTCATTTGGGAGATCCATATTTTCCTAGATTTGATATATTTTTATTTTCTATTGTTTGACCAATAATAATTTTTGAAATTTTCAATGGATTTTATAAGAAAAATGTAAATACCTCTTTTGGTATCCCTATATTATTTACGGGTACAATAATATATTATATAATAAAAAATACATTATTTCATAGAAAATTTATTACTAATACGCACTAGGTCATTACAGATCATCCAACCAATTATATTATCACACTCTTCTATATAGAAACTACTATCACTTGATCATAGTCAATCATAAGAAATATAATATTCTTCCTCAAGCCTAATGACAATAGGTGACGTAAATTCATTACTTCATTTTATTTATGAATATATAATTTTCAATAAAAACATTTAAATTAACAATTATCAACACAAATATATCCAAATTCAATAAAAAAGACCCTCATGTTAGTCTTCTATGAGGTTGAATAAAAATTCATCAAAAAAAATCATTTAAATAAAAAATATTGGATCATAATGGAATAAATATGAACCTCTAGAAAACTGTAAACAAAGAACAATTATAAACATCGCTAGTCTTCACTAATGAATACAATAGAAACATCCGAATAATAATTTGATATGTTTGATAAGGAAAAAATGTGGTATATAAATACCTCCAATGATATAAGTTATATATAGATTGGGGAAAATTATCAATCACAAAGTTGGGATCAATCCATTATATATGTCTTGTTTGTCGATCATGTGAAAAAATAAAGATGACAAGAGTATAAGGATAAAATAAGATTTATTAAAATATTATAAACCATCACCACCATTGATATTGATATGATGGGATTTATATTACACATAAAAAGTATCCTTGAGTGTTCATTCATTTGTTAATGTGCTATAATTAATAGGTAACATTATATAGACTATTAATGAATCTATCGCATTAATGAAACACCACATTGGAGTTTCTCTTAATGTAATGCTTAATTAAATGATACAAACATGGGATGGTGACTCGATTTTGAGTCATGAATGTTATTATATTATTAATTTTTGAAATATAATTTCATAAATTTATCATATGTTATTGAATCATCACTATTATAACATTTTCACTTTAAATTGTTATATTCTACACTATATAAATTATTTTATACCACATTAAAAGAAATTTTGGTATACTAACTCCATTAATATTTAACATCAAATAATGTATCATTGAATTTATTTTATTTCACTATATATTATATCGTAAAAAATAAAATATGTTTAAAAAAAACTCATTTTAGATATCTTTAAAGTATATTTTGGAAACCTATCACTAAATTCATCTGTAATAAAATCATATGTTATTATTTTTGAATACCCATCCAAAGCATTTTTTTGGTTTAACTATGAAAAAATCATATATTTTCTCTCTGATTCATATTTAATCTCAATTTATTCCTCAACAAAACGTTACTTGATACAAATTTCCATTGATGGATACAAATATTGTCACGGCCCGTCCTCGGGGCCCGTGTCGTGACTACCCCAAGCCCGCCTTCCAAATGCCAGGGGCTGGCGACGAGCCCCAAGGTGTAAATCCCAACAAAAGGGAAGAAATTGACTTTGAAAAGTAAACAAGCACCACAGATTAAGCACGCGGAAAAGTAAACACTAAGTAAAAACTGTAACAAGTTTTGCTGAAAGTAAAAGGGGCCGGATATACAAGCCCAACTGTAAAGTACAACTGAAGGGAAAAACAGCAACTGAAAAGAAAAGTCGCAGCATCGAGCTATCCTCTGGAAGTCCCACCTGAAGGGTGGGTACAGATAGCCTCCACAGCTCCTCGGTCCAGCCGTCCGCTCTGAGTGCGTCCCGCCCAGTGGTCCACCTCCAGGTACCGTCCTGCTCCGCACGCCTCCACCACGATCAGCACTGTCCGTCGTCTGCAACCATCCCAACAAAGTGCGGGCATAGCCCGTGCAGGGTTGAGTATAAGCTACTCAGTAGGGACCCCGAGACCCCCGAAGGTCTCCCAAAATCCACAACGGATAATCCACAAAGTAAAGATACAATCACGAAGTAACAACCGACACTGCTTAGGTATATTCCCATACATATACCTAAGTCATCAATTCCCGTTCGGCTCCAACGTCCGAGCCCAAGCACAACCCAGTCCACACAGGAAAGAAAAACGTATACCCACACAGGATAGCACAACACAATCCACAATGGAGAGTAAACAGTAATCCACATAGGATAGCTCAACACAATCCACAAAGGAGAGTAAACAGTAAATCCACACAGGATAGCTCAACACAATCCACAAAAGAGAGTAACACAGGATTCAGCTCACATAGGTATACTTCTTCGGATGACGATAAATATGATCACTGAGCCATCTAAGTCATCGGACCCACAAAGGATCGATAGGTAACTAACCCCCGCAATGACCCACACAGGATCGGGCCCACACATGACCTGTAGGAGCTGGCTCACACAGAACCGTTGAGCGCTGACCCACATAGGATCGGACCCACACAGGATCGGGCCCACACATGATCTGTAGCACTAATCCACGTTTGATCGCAGAGTGTTGTAGTCGTCGCAGTCCACTGAGGATCTATGCATAGTCATCGTCGCAGTCCACTGAGGATCTCTGCACAGTCGTCGCTGCAGTCCACTGAGGATCTCTGCATAGTCGTCGCTGTCGAAGTAGCAGTCGCAGCCAGCACTAGGGTTCCCGCACACAGCAAGATCGTTCGGGAGGGTCCACTCCATGAGCTGAGAGTCTGATACATCAACTGACACAAAGTACGAATTTGATGTATCCAAAAGTTCCGTATCATCAAAAGGAACTCAACGTCACAGACGGCGCGTCAATTGGACGCCCGGTCTGAGAGTTATTGGCTTTTTCATTCCAGGGTCCCGGTTGGTTTTTAAGGCAAAACCAACCTGACTGTACTCCACCTGCGTCCCAACCTCAGGTGGAGTATGCCAAAATATCCTTCTCACTTAGAGGAATTAAATGAAGTCGACGACACGTCAATCGGACGTCCGTAGTTTATGATATGAGCGTTTCCGCTCTGAGGGACCGGTTGGTTTCGTGTACGAACCAACCCGGACAAATCCAAAGTATTCCGAAACCTTGAGTGAGATATAATAAAATGGCCGTCCTGAACCAAGGACCGTGTTACCACTGACGGCGCGTCATTTGGAGGCCCGTAGCTCATGTTACGGGCATTTGACCGAAACGGTCCGATGACAGGGGGGTCCGGGCCCGGGCCGACCCGGTTCGGCCGAGCGGCCGAGCGACGCGGGGGGGAGCCGCCGCCCCAGCATGACAACCCCGCGTCACCCGCGGGGTGTCTCCCTGGATAGCCGGACGCGGATTCAGCCACATCCCGCGAGCGCCGGACCCGCGCGGCCGCGGGTCAGCGGGCGCCGCCGCCTCCGGCCGAAGCCGGGGCGGTTCTTCTAGCGGCGCGCCGGGGCGCTGCCGCCCGCTTCCGTGGGCCTCTGGAGTAACTCTGGTGGTCCGATTCCGTTCCCATCTACGCCGCTGCTCCTCCCGGGACTCATTCTTCACTGCGGAACCATCAAACTTCCGTTGCGGCACGTTCCATCGTCGCCCGTCAAATCCGCACAACAATGAAGAACGGCGAAAGGTTGTCGGACCGTGTTCGTTTGGCCCGTACCCTCCGCGTTAGAGATAAACAACGGGAGAAATATATTCAACACATGAATCAACAATTTTAATGGATTAAAATTGTTCTTATTGTCCGGTTCATCACTTTTAAAAGGAACGATCACGGGAAAAAGGAATTATTCACAACAACCCCTACCTCATAGTCATCGTCGTACGCACGTTCTTCGCGGATTTGTCCGTCGCGGAAGGAGGGGATCGTCGCGTCGTCGCGGAATCCGGCATTGAGTCGGAGAACTCAACGGACCAAGAAACAATAGATTTAATTTAATTATTAAAATTAAATCCGTGGTTTGTTAAAAAAACACATGGTAGATTTAAGAGAATCCCGAAGTCTCTTACCTCAAACAGCTGATCGAAGATTTCGTTGCGGAGGAAGAGACGTCGCAGAAGAACGTTGCAGGAAGGGAACGTCAGCGACGCGGAACACGGCATCGCATCGTCGACTTCCGCGGGTTCGGAATTCTTCGTCGGAGGCCGGCGTTCTTCGCGTTCTTCGCATTCTTCGCGAAGGAGGATTAAGGCTCAAGAACTCTGACAAAACCTCTCAACGAGTAATCCCCAAAAAGACTTGTTGGTCTTATTTTATTATTACACCAACAAACGATAATGGTAAGTAAAGACCCATCAATTCGTTGAATTAATTCAACGAAAGAAACCACCCATTTAATTCCCGAAATAAAACGCCAAATTAAATGGTGCGTTAAGGATTTAAGAAAATGCGGCAGTTGACTTTCATAATGACGGGTTTTCGCGGGTGCGATACTTAGCGGAATGAAACGGCGGGGCTCGTGCGGGCCCCACCTCACAAATATTCTACAAAGGGGGTAGGATATTTCTGGAATGCACCCTATCTATTTTAACTCAGTTTAAGTGTCTTTCAAGTGGCTTCCAAGTGGCTTAAGTGAAATAAAATAATGTTTGTCGAACAATTGATTTTATTTCATAACTTTAAGCCCGAAAATTAAAAACCACAACCGAGAAAACGCAACTCTGAAAGAGGTGTTTCTAATAAAATACCAGCCTTGCGATTTCATCGGTGCCCTCAGAATTCGATTCCGGGCACCGGTTCAAAAGTTAGAAAAACCCGCTCGTCCGTTCACTGAATGTAACCAAGCCAAACTTCGGAAAATGATTCGGGGCACACCGGGCCTCGGAATCAGGTGCCGTCAGAAACTGCGCTCTTGTAAAATTACAAAGAAAATTAAGAAAAAATTTTATATGAAATTTACAGGTCTTTACATTACTCCCACCTCAGGGCTTTACGTCCTCATAAAGATACATCAAAAACTAGAGAAACAAATGTGGGTACTGAGCACACATCTGAGCCTCCCGCTCGCATGTGCTCTCCTGGAGGTTCCTGTGCTGCCATATGATGTGCACAAAAAGAATCCATCTCCTGCGTAGGACCCACTCCTGTCGATCCTCTGTAGAGACCCGAAGCCTAACGTACATGGACATTACATTACATTTGCGGAATACTTAATACATAACAAAAACACACACACACAAGGATCGTAATAGTTTAGTGTCTTTGGAAACTCGGAATGTAATCTTCTAATCGTGGTGAAAGATCTTCAATATCTCCCATAAAGATCTTCCCTTTTTTTTACCTAAAACCTTTCTTTATATCCTGGGGAAAAGAAAACATAAAAGGGTGAGCTCAAATGCTCAGTAAGGGTATACAAAATAAAAATCAATCACATCATATTCAAAAGAACATAACTTTTGGAAATCTTAACCTGCAAAAGAGAGCATAATTTCATAACATGGGATAAATCATAGTAGTGAAATGAAATCAAAATAATCATAACATAAAACATGAAACTTTGTGGCATACACACATAATCATAGAGAATCATTTCTTGTTAGTCAAGACTCATTGCCAAGACTATCTTAGTGGACAAAGTCCCTTTCTGAATCGAGTAATCCTCGTTTCAGTCCTGTTTCACTGAACCGGTATAACCTACCATTCCAGCCATGTCTATCTCATGAGATATAAAATCTTTACCCAATGCATTGGAGGGAGATATAGGTCCCACCCATCTCTTAATGAATCCTTTCTTATGTGTGCCACAAAATCATAAATCATACATCATTGCATAACCCATGTAATAAAAATGGGATTCTTAAACAACATGACATCATAAAACCATTCATATAAGATAAAGGAATTCATAAACATAATTCCATCACAACATAGTCAAATCAATGTAAAAATATGGATAGAAACAGAACCCTTTATTATCTTAGAAGGAAAATAATTTTGATAAAACACTTGAAATGAATTCTTGAGGAAAATATCCTTTCTTCTTCAAAATCAATTTCTTTTCACAAAACATCATACAATTTTAAAAGAAAGGGATTTTATTAAAAATAGTCATGAAATATTTTGGAGGAAGGTTCATGAAAATAAGGCTTTATAAAACCGTAAAAATCCGTTCGTGCCGTATAAGTTAAAAAAAACATTCTTTTTTACTTTTGTCGAAAAAGTCACAATGTACCTCGTACGAAAAACGACAAAAGATTCCTTTCGTATCTTTTACTAAAAACTCACCAAAGGGTAAAATTGGATTTAAAACATTGTAGGTGGATGGAAATAATGTTACATATTGAGGAAATATGGATGTGGATGATAAAATACACCCCAGTAAATACTAAAGTATAAACAACCTCGGATAAAAAAATGAGATTGTGATATTTCCCTTACCTTAGGTCCAATTTGCTTCGTATCTGTCCGAACCTCCTGTATAATGATTTAAATAATGTAATTGACTTATTACAGAATCATATTCATTGTTATGATATCATATATGGTTTACTTATGACATTATATTACCCGTTCTTGTTTAAATTCCATGTTAAAGAAGTGTTTTGGGTAAAATCGTTTCATTTATCGTAGGTGTTTTGACTTGTTGTTCTTGACATCATTATTACTTATATCATGATTTACTTACTTCCAGAATATAAAATATGATTTATATATCATATATATTCAGTATATATATATATATATAATAGGTAGATAAATAAAATGAAAAACACCGTTCATGGAGACGGTAGTCCGTACGTACGCATGAACGCTGTTTTCCTTTCCTTATTGTCTTGAAATGGAAGTAAGTAGATGACATACATATGTATATATATACATAAATCCAGTAGCTTTATAATGTCATATATTTCATTATTATTTCTTATATATACATTATAATCATTCTTAAATGGTTAACATGGAGAATGAATCTAATCGCGTCGTGGAGACGGTAGTGCGTACGTACGCACGAGCGATGATATCATTTCTATAAATATTGAATTGAATTGGAGTGGATTATACAATATATAAGAATCAATATGATGTTGTAATAACTATGTATAGTTATTCTTTACACCATTATACCCATCCATGTAAGGTGGTGGTGGAAAATAGATTACACCACGGCGTGGAGACGGTATTCCGTACGTACGCACGCGCGGTGATTTCTTTTTCCGTAGGATGGATAGATGGTGAAATAGGGTTGTTTCATACTTACAATAACATATCAGTATTTGAGTGATACTGATGTTATTACTTCATAATGAAACAACCTAAGAAGAAGAAGTGGAAGAAGAAATAAAGATGAAAGAATTGGTAACGGTAATTACCTCTTCTTTGAAGCGCCTTTTGGAGACCTCCTCTTAGGGAACTAAAATTGGTCTTTGAGTAAGACCAGAACCTCTAGGATGTTTCTAGGGAAGTGGAGAAGAGATTTTGGCAGGGGTTGGCCGCGCTTGAGTGCTCAAATTGGTGTGAGGAGGAGGGGGAGGAGGTGTCCTTTTATAAGGGAGGAGAGGGGCACCTTAGGAATATCTCAAAATATTATTTTATATTAAAGTCAAAATCGGTTTATAATGGTTCCAAAGGGTCTTATTTCGAAGCTAAAGTGGGGATGGGTCGAAATCCTATCAACCAATAATATTTAGACAAGTTTAGGGTATTATTTTAACCTTATCAATTAGATTTAACTCTAAGTTAAATAATTTAACTTTTACCGTGTCTTTTTGTTTTCTTTCACTATATTGTAAATACACTTACTATAACATGCCAAACGAACCCCAAATTTTTTATTATTAATATATATATCCTTATCTAAGTCATTTGGCCGAACCTTAGATTTTTAGGAATAAAATAACAATTAGTAATATAATATTTGATTTAAAAACTATTTTGTGTCAATTTTGACACTATTTGATATATGATTTTTGTGAAAGTCATAACAGAATTAAATGTTCGAACCAAGTTGATTAAATCAACATTAATATATCATAGTAACCTAGAAAATTAGTGGAATTCATAAAAAATCACAAATTACATTTATTTTGGTGCTTATAACATCAATTATGTCAATATTTCATTAAAAAGATAATTACTGCATCATCGTTGTGTCATAAATAAATTTAATTATTTGATGAATAAAAATTACAAATAAAGTCCCATCATGTAGGAAATCTTTTTGGCTTTCTAATGAATATTTACAATCGAAGATATCTTATGTATAACCCCATATTAAAAATGATTTACTTATTAAACTTTGATTTTAACTATTTTAACACTTCTTTAAATAAATTAATAATAAATGTCCTAATCTAATCCATGTGGGCCTAAATGGTCATATTTTATTCCTAAGTTTGTTTTTGGTCGAAATACACTTGTCCAATAGAATTAGGACATGTGTTAGGGTAATAATAATATCATCTTTACCCTTAATTACCCTATTTACTTTTAACCGTGGTAAAAAAAAGTAAAAAGTTACTATTCACCAAAAATTATTTTCATCTCATTGAACCAAATTTTAGTCCTTGATATTAACCGTGTCTCTCGGATTTTCGAAATTCCATTCACAGAAGCGGTAAAATTAAGTTTTATGCAAAATTCAGTTTTTAACCTACCACTTAGTAGTTTCACTATTCATCAAAAATTGATGTTTTTCAGAACAATGCCAAAATTTCATCCCAAGCTATATTTCATATTCCGAATTCAAAAATGAAGTCTATTTTACCAAATTCATAACATAAAAGTTGCATTAATTAATTTTATAATTAAATCCCGCTGTTAAAACAAATAGCGTGTTTTTAAGAAACAATATCTATCAAAAGATTGACACTTGTTTATGTCTAGTTTAAATGTGAAACTACATCCAATGACCAACATTGTATTAAATTGTAAAAATATATTCTAAATATACTTTAAAACCACTCAAATTAATGATTTATCACTATTAATTATTTCGATTAAAAAAGTTGTTTTTAATTATAATTTAGTAATTTTCACTATTCATCAGAATATGAAAGTTATCCGAAAAGTACCAAAATTTCACCTTAGGCTAAATTCGATACTCCGAATCCAAAAATAAAGTTCATTTTGAAAAATAAGATTTACTGGATTTCAAAAAGTGGTTATTACTATTCATAACGGCTAGTTTTAATAATATTTTTATAGCATATCGTTGTTTAGTCAAACTCGGTATTGCGTATTACACACGCTATTGAGGAAGGTCGCGATTGCGTGTAATGCAAGGCAAGACAAGGATGCATGTTGTGCAAGCTCCTTTTGGTGTAGCGTACAACACAAGACATTAATAAAATTAAAAAGAATATTTCTTTATAAAATCTTGGGCTGTTACATTCTACCCCCCTTAAAATGAATTTCGCCCTCGAAATTCGTCGGGGTTATAAATGGTTTACTATTCGAAAGTTTCTTTAATTGAAACCCACATCGTAAAAAGGAATATCAAAACCAATCTTTAAAAACAAAAGTATGAAACGTAACGGTTACCCAAATAAACTAATCATTGGGTTTCCACATAGGTGAAAATATGGATATGGAAGAGAAATCTAACCATTATGTTCTGATGGAGAGTGGTAGAGAACATGGCTATGGAAAAGCCAGTAATCACAAATCCATAGATTTGTGATGATATAAGGTACCATCTGATTCATCAGGTATAAGATCACTAGGACAACATTTTTGGTTTTCAAGATCATTTCCCTAAAGTTGAAAATTTTCTTAGAATAAATACTTACTTTATTTTGGTACAATCTCACTTTTGTTCGTGCCTTGAACAATTTCTACTTCATCTCTTAAATAAATGAAGTTGAATTTGTTATTCGTGAAGTGTTAGCAGATCATGTGATAGAATGACGGGTCATTCCATCTGTCTCAAACAAAAGGTTAGCAAAAATTATATACATAAGTTGATCTATAGTGAGATTAATCATATATGGTTCCTAAAATGGACTAATACTTCATATATCATGCTGCTTAATATAATAAAACTAGTTTCTACTAAACAGGGACTTCTTGTAGGCCAGTGGTAGGCGATAAAGGCCAGTCGCACTTCGGTTGTGGGTTCGATTCCTACAGCCTTGTCCGAAGCGATGGGCTGTCGCCCGTCCTGCAGGTTGTCCTTTTTCTAAAACTACGTTACTATAACATCCCATCTTCTATCCTTAAACAATACTAACTTATGTCCAACATAATCCAGTCTAATCTTTAGGCTTATACATAATACTGCAGTCCACTCTCATAATATAGTGACATCGATTACTAGAGATTTAATACTGTCGTTGATCCCCACATATCATAAGATATGTCTTTTTGGTCACATTCCAAACATTCAAAGTCCTTAATCGTGTATTCTCTTGAAAACCTTAGTGAAAACATGAGTGCAGTTAAAAGTTAACACTTTCCACAAACTAAAATCCTCAAAATTCTATATACTCAAACCATGATATCACTTAGTCCTTATATCAATCATGAGCTCATGAATACAATCAAACATCTCATTATCGTCTTATCCCTTCATTATGCACATACCATCTACATTCCAAAAATATCTGAATAACCTTTCATCGATACTTGTACCATTAATCATATACTTTCAAAACTCAAGGAAAGACAACAGTGTAACAATCCTTAGATGTCTTTTTATTCCATAGTACCATGAGATTACTTATACAACATTACACGTGATAAACATGTAATCATTCCACTACATTCTTAAACCATTGACCGAGCTTCAACAATTCTTTCATCTCACATATCATTTGTAGTCTCATCATCATCATCCACATAAATACTACCCATATGACCATACTGATTCTCTTCATGAGTCTTTCCCTTAGGGCATTTGTTTGCATAATGCCCATACATTCCACATTTAAAACACTTAACCATTTTTGATGTCGTAGCAATACCATTATCCTCATCCATGGTGTTAACCGAACCTTTTCCTTTGCACTTACTTGCTTTGTGTCCTTCTTTTCCACACCCAAAGCATCTTCCAGTTCCTTTGAAACATTCTCCTTGATGCCTCTTTCCACATGATTTACATAGGGGAAATTGAACTTTCTTTCCTCTATGATCATCATGAAACTCCATCTTTCTCTTATTAGCCGAGTCAGGAATCTTACCAAATTTTACTTTATTGATCATATTATGAGATTGCTGATTCGGCATAATAATGATGTTTGGACATCCAAATCCCATTTCATTTGGTTGCTCATGAAAATTATCATTCCATTGTCCAGCATATCCTCCATTATCGTGAATCACCTTGTTTCCAGCCATTTTCTAAAACCCAAAAAGAGTAGTGTGAGAGGCAAAAATCGTAATAAAGGGGGAGTAACTTAAATATCTATCATCTTTGGTTTAATCTAATATCGATACCATAGTTCTAGAACTATATCCTATACGTATACTTATCCTTAGGGGCATCCCTAGACATACCTTAGAAATATCTCTAGGGATCTCACTAACGTTTTCGCATCCTAGTTTCCAAAGGTTGACTAAACCTTTCCTCTGATACCAACTGTAGAGACCCGAAGCCTAACGTACATGGACATTACATTACATTTGCGGAATACTTAATACATAACAAAAACACACACACACAAGGATCGTAATAGTTTAGTGTCTTTGGAAACTCGGAATGTAATCTTCTAATCGTGGTGAAAGATCTTCAATATCTCCCATAAAGATCTTCCCTTTTTTTTTACCTAAAACCTTTCTTTATATCCTGGGGAAAATAAAACATAAAAGGGTGAGCTCAAATGCTCAGTAAGGGTATACAAAATAAAAATCAATCACATCATATTCAAAAGAACATAACTTTTGGAAATCTTAACCTGCAAAAGAGAGCATAATTTCATAACATGGGATAAATCATAGTAGTGAAATGAAATCAAAATAATCATAACATAAAACATGAAACTTTGTGGCATACACACATAATCATAGAGAATCATTTCTTGTTAGTCAAGACTCATTGCCAAGACTATCTTAGTGGACAAAGTCCCTTTCTGAATCGAGTAATCCTCGTTTCAGTCCTGTTTCACTGAACCGGTATAACCTACCATTCCAGCCATGTCTATCTCATGAGATATAAAATCTTTACCCAATGCATTGGAGGGAGATATAGGTCCCACCCATCTCTTAATGAATCCTTTCTTATGTGTGCCACAAAATCATAAATCATACATCATTGCATAACCCATGTAATAAAAATGGGATTCTTAAACAACATGACATCATAAAACCATTCATATAAGATAAAGGAATTCATAAACATAATTCCATCACAACATAGTCAAATCAATGTAAAAATATGGATAGAAACAGAACCCTTTATTATCTTAGAAGGAAAATAATTTTGATAAAACACTTGAAATGAATTCTTGAGGAAAATATCCTTTCTTCTTCAAAATCAATTTCTTTTCACAAAACATCATACAATTTTAAAAGAAAGAGATTTTATTAAAAATAGTCATGAAATATTTTGGAGGAAGGTTCATGAAAATAAGGCTTTATAAAAGCGTAAAAATCCGTTCGTGCCGTATAAGTTAAAAAAAACATTCTTTTTTACTTTTGTCGAAAAAGTCACAATGTACCTCGTACGAAAAACGACAAAAGATTCCTTTCGTATCTTTTACTAAAAACTCACCAAAGGGTAAAATTGGATTTAAAACATTGTAGGTGGATGGAAATAATGTTACATATTGAGGAAATATGGATGTGGATGATAAAATACACCCCAGTAAATACTAAAGTATAAACAACCTCGGATAAAAAAATGAGATTGTGATATTTCCCTTACCTTAGGTCCAATTTGCTTCGTATGTGTCCGAACCTCCTGTATAATGATTTAAATAATGTAATTGACTTATTACAGAATCATATTCATTGTTATGATATCATATATGGTTTACTTATGACATTATATTACCCGTTCTTGTTTAAATTCCATGTTAAAGAAGTGTTTTGGGTAAAATCGTTTCATTTATCGTAGGTGTTTTGACTTGTTGTTCTTGACATCATTATTACTTATATCATGATTTACTTACTTCCAGAATATAAAATATGATTTATATATCATATATATTCAGTATATATATATATATAATAGGTAGATAAATAAAATGAAAAACACCGTTCATGGAGACGGTAGTCCGTACGTACGCATGAACGCTGTTTTCCTTTCCTTATTGTCTTGAAATGGAAGTAAGTAGATGAAATAAATATGTATATATATACATAAATCCAGTAGCTTTATAATGTCATATATTTCATTATTATTTCTTATATATACATTATAATCATTCTTAAATGGTTAACATGGAGAATGAATCTCATCGCGTCGTGGAGACGGTAGTGCGTACGTACGCACGAGCGATGATATCATTTCTATAAATATTGAATTGAATTGGAGTGGATTATACAATATATCAGAATCAATATGATGTTGTAATAACTATGTATAGTTATTCTTTACACCATTATACCCATCCATGTAAGGTGGTGGTGGAAAATAGATTACACCACGGCGTGGAGACGGTATTCCGTACGTACGCACGCGCGGTGATTTATTTTTCCGTAGGATGGATAGATGGTGAAATAGGGTTGTTTCATACTTACAATAACATATCAGTATTTGAGTGATACTGATGTTATTACTTCATAATGAAACAACCTAAGAAGAAGAAGTGGAAGAAGAAATAAAGATGAAAGAATTGGTAACGGTAATTACCTCTTCTTTGAAGCGCCTTTTGGAGACCTCCTCTTAGGGAACTAAAATTGGTCTTTGAGTAAGACCAGAACCTCTAGGATGTTTCTAGGGAAGTGGAGAAGAGATTTTGTCAGGGGTTGGCCGCGCTTGAGTGCTCAAATTGGTGTGAGGAGGAGGGGGAGGATGTGTCCTTTTATAAGGGAGGAGAGGGGCACCTTAGGAATATCTCAAAATATTATTTTATATTAAAGTCAAAATCGGTTTAAAATGGTTCCAAAGGGTCTTATTTCGAAGCTAAAGTGGGGATGGGTCGAAATCCTATCAACCAATAATATTTAGACAAGTTTAGGGTATTATTTTAACCTTATCAATTAGATTTAACTCTAAGTTAAATAATTTAACTTTTACCGTGTCTTTTTGTTTTCTTTCACTATATCGTAAATACACTTACTATAACATGCCAAACGAACCCCAAATTGTTTATTATTAATATATATATCCTTATCTAAGTCATTTGGCCGAACCTTAGATTTTTAGGAATAAAATAACAATTAGTAATATAATATTTGATTTAAAAACTATTTTGTGTCAATTTTGACACTTTTTGATATATGATTTTTGTGAAAGTCATAACAGAATTAAATGTTCGAACCAAGTTGATTAAATCAACATTAATATATCATAGTAACCTAGAAAATTAGTGGAATTCATAAAAAATCACAAATTACATTTATTTTGGTGCTTATAACATCAATTATGTCAATATTTCATTAAAAAGATAATTACTGCATCATCGTTGTGTCATAAATAAATTTAATTATTTGATGTATAAAAATTACAAATAAAATCCCATCATGTAGGAAATCTTTTTGGCTTTCTAATGAATATTTACAATCGAATATATCTTATGTATAACCCCATATTAAAAATGATTTACTTATTAAACTTTGATTTTAACTATTTTAACCCTTCTTTAAATAAATTAATAATAAATGTCCTAATCTAATCCAAGTGGGCCTAAATGGTCATATTTTATTCCTAAGTTTGTTTTTGGTCGAAATACACTTGTCCAATAGAATTAGGACATGTGTTAGGGTAATAATAATATCATCTTTTCCCTTAATTACCCTATTTACTTTTAACCGTGGTAAAAAAAAGTAAAAAGTTACTATTCACCAAAAATTATTTTCATCTCATTGAACCACATTTTAGTCCTTGATATTAACCGTGTCTCTCGGATTTTCGAAATTCCATTCACAGAAGTGGTAAAATTAAGTTTTATGCAAAATTCAGTTTTTAACCTACCACTTAGTAGTTTCACTATTCATCAAAAATTGATGTTTTTCAGAACAATGCCAAAATTTCATCCCAAGCTATATTTCATATTCCGAATTCAAAAATGAAGTCTATTTTACCAAATTCATAACATAAAAGTTGCATTAATTAATTTTATAATTAAATCCCGCTGTTAAAACAAATAGCGTGTTTTTAAGAAACAATATCTATCAAAAGATTGACACTTGTTTATGTCTAGTTTAAATGTGAAACTACATCCAATGACCAACATTGTATTAAATTGTAAAAATATATTCTAAATATACTTTAAAACCACTCAAATTAATGATTTATCACTATTAATTATTTCGATTAAAAAAGTTGTTTTTAATTATAATTTAGTAATTTTCACTATTCATCAGAATATGAAAGTTATCCGAAAAGTACCAAAATTTCACCTTAGGCTAAATTCGATACTCCGAATCCAAAAATAAAGTTCATTTTGAAAAATAAGATTTACTGGATTTCAAAAAGTGGTTATTACTATTCATAACGGCTAGTTTTAATAATATTTTTATAGCATATCGTTGTTTAGTCAAACTCGGTATTGCGTATTACACACGCTATTGAGGAAGGTCGCGATTGCGTGTAATGCAAGGCAAGACAAGGATGCATGTTGTGCAAGCTCCTTTTGGTGTAGCGTACAACACAAGACATTAATAAAATTAAAAAGAATATTTCTTTATAAAATATTGGGCTGTTACATCCTCTATCTCCACTGGGACCTCCCAAAAGTCGCCCCATCATCCACATCTAGCTCCCCATGGTCGATGATGTGTGTCGGGTCGTGCATGTATCTCCTCAGCTGAGATACGTGGAAGACGTCGTGCACCCGGTGCAACTGAGGAGGTAGAGCCAGGTGATAAGCCATCTCGCCAATCCTGCTGAGGTCATGGAAAGGTCCGATGAAGCATGGAGACAACGTGCCGCCTCATCCAAATCTCCGCAAACCATGTCGAGGTGAGACACGCAAGAAGACGTGGTCGCCATCCTCGAACTCTAGTGGCCTCCGCCTCCAGTGAGCATATGACTTCTGTCGGCTCTGAGCTGTCGTCATCCACTCCTGGATGACCGGGACCTTTTCTGTCATGGCCCAAAACATCTCTGGTCCCACAAGTGCTGACTCCCCAGGGTCTGTATAGCACAAATGAGATCTGCAAGGTCTTCCGTACAACGCCTCGTATGGTGCCATCCCGATGGTGGAGTGGTAGCTGTTGTTGTACACGAACTCCACAAAGGGTAGGTGGTCCTCCCAACTGCGACCAAAGTCGAGGACACACGCATGGAGCATGTCCTCGAGAGTATGAATGGTCCTCTCCATCTGACAATCCGTCTAAGGGTGAAAGGAGGTGCTCAGACGTAGCCGCGTCCCAAACGCCTCCTGCAATACCTTCCAAAGTCGGGAAGTAAAACGAGCATCCCGATTGGAGATGATAGTCGATGGCACACCGTGAAGCTGTACAATCTCCTGAATATAGAGATGCCCCAAGCTCTCCACTGAGCCCTGCTCTCAGATGGGTAAGAAGTGTGCTGACTTGGTGAGTCGGTCAACAATCACCCAAATGGAGTCGTGACCTCTAGAAGTGCGTGGATGTACAGTCACGAAGTCCATAGATATCCCATCCCACTTCCACTCCGGGACCTCCAATGGCTGTACCAAGCCTGCTGGTACCCGAGGCTCTACCTTCACTTGCTGGCAGGTGAGGCACCGTGAAACGAACTCTGCCACAACCTTCTTCATGTCCGGCCACTAGTTCTGTCGTCTGAGGTCCTGGTACATCTTCGCCACTCCAGGATGTACTGCCAAAGGAGAACTGTGAAATTCTCTCAGCACCTCCTCTCGTAAAGAGATTGGTACCAAGGTACATCCTCTGAAAAGGATGGCTTTCTCTGCTGTAAGGGAGAAACCATCAGGTGCATGTCCCGAAGATATCTGTGCACGCCGCGTCTCACAGTCAGCATCCTCACGCTGTGCCTCTCTGACCCACTGCAGAAGTGGAGGAGAGACTATGAGAGAATGAAGGAAGGTTGCTCAGTCCCTATCCACGAATGATATGTACAAGGCGGCTAGCTGCTCTATCGCCTCCTCAAGTATCTGGATGCCCATCCTCCTGCTGAGGGCATCGGCTACCACGTTCCCCTTCCCAGGAGTATAGACTATCTCAAAGTCATAGTCCTGGAGGAACTCGAGCCATCGCCAATGTCTCAGGTTCAGATCCTTCTGAGAGAAGATGTACCTGAGACTCTGGTGGTCATAAAAGACTGTAATGCGCTCGCCCATCAGATAGTGCCGACATGTCTTCAGAGCGAAGACCACTTCTGCTAACTCCTGGTCATGGGTAGCGTAGTTCTGCTCATGCGGCCTCAACTGACGTGATACATAGGCAATCACGGCCCTCTCCTGCATCAGGACACACCCGTGTCCGGACCCTGAGGCATAGCAGTAGACTATGTATCCAACATTCTCCTTAGGCAACCTCAAGATAGGTGCACTGGTCAATCTCTGTCTCAGCTCTTGGAAGCTCTGCTGACATCTGTCTGACCACACGAAGGGTTTCCCCATCTTTGTCAAAGCTGAGAGTGGCACCGCAACTCTGGAGAAGTCTGGCACAAATCTCGGATAGTATCCGGCTAGACCCAAGAAACTCTGCACCTCCGTCACGCTCCTGGGTGGCTCCCAAGCTAGCACTACCTCGATCTTCGCGAGATCTACTATAACTCCTGCCTAAGAAATGGCGTGCCCCAAGAAGTTGACCACACGTAACCAGAACTAGAACTTCGAGAGCTTGCCATAAAGCTGGTGCTCTCGGAGTGTGTCTAGTACAACTCGCAAGTGGTAGGCGTGCTCCTTCTCCGTGGTCGAGTACACCAAAATTTCATCGATGAAGACCACGAAAAATCGATTGAGGTATGGCTGGAAGATCCTGTTCGTGAGGCTCATGAACATTGCTGGAGCGTTGGTTACGCCGAAAGGCATAACCAAGAACTCATAGTGGCCATACCGACACATGAAGGCCGTCTTCTCCAAGTCCTCGTCTCGAAATCTCAGCTGATGATAGACTGACCTGAGGTCTATATTTCAGAACCACCGTGCTCCCTTGAGCTGATCGAAGAGGTCATCAGTCCTCGGTAGCGGATACTTGTTCCTCGCTGTCACCTGGTTCAGGCGACAATAGTCGACACATAGTCGCAAGCTCCCATCTGCCTTCTTGGCGAACAATATTGGCGAATCCCAGGGTGAAACACTGGGTCGGATGAACCCCTTGCCCTGAAAGTCCTCAAACAGTACCCGTAGCTCTCGAAGCTCAGCGGGGGCCATCCGATACGCTGGAGTGGATATCGGGGCTGTCGCGGGGTATAGATCAATATAAAAGTCTACCTCTCTGCGAGGAGGTAGCCCTGGAATGTCGTCGGGGAAGACGTCTGCATACTGATCCACCACAACAGGAAAACTAGGACTCCGCACGTCAACTGCACCAAGGATGAGGCTAGCCAACTGATGAGTGATGGGCTACCCTCTCCTCTGCGTGAGTCCATCTTGTGCTGCGAAGGCTCCCTTCTCACTGTAGGATCGAAATATAGTATGAGATGCTCAATATACAAGAGGGGGGTGAATTGTATACTTCAAAAATTCCTTTGTAACCTTTAAAGTTAGTTAAGAATAACTATGTTTCCTTAAGCAAATGAAAAGGCTAAGTTTAAAAAAGATTAAACTAAGAAAATTCACAACACCTCTAACACCGAAAGTAAACTAGGAAAGAGATTCCGAAAGTAGGTTCTGGAAATATGATTCCGGAGATTGAAACTTAACAAACAATTACAATATGAGATTCTACCTTAAAGCGTATAGAATCTGAATGAATCAGAGTACAAATAAGGAAGTGTAATGAAGTTATACTTTCCTTATATTACAAAATATAGCAGAATAAAAACAAGTAGTAAAACTACTAGTAACAAGATATAAGTCTTTTAACCCAAAGGGAAGGGTATCCAACAACCATGGATAAAGGTCCCTTGATTTATACTTTCAGGAAAGTCTGTCTTACCCACACCAGGGTAAGCCCTCGATACGAAGATCGGAGTCTCTGTCTTGCTATCCCCGCAATCCCTCAACTTCAAGGTAGTTGGAAACCTCTGTCTTTCTCAGCAAGAAAGCCCTCGAACATTAAGGTAGTCGGCACCTCTGTCTTCCTATCCCCGGAAGCCCTCGAATGTAATCACCAACATTCGGAGTCGCACGAAGCTTTGAGAGTTAATAAGAGCCTCTCTCTCTAGAAATCACTTCAAGAAAATTTGTCAGCCTTTCATCACTTTCATCATCTATCAGCTATCCATCAGCTTCGAGCTCTTTCAAATGAGCTCCTATTTATAGGTAAGGTCGGCTCTTTCTCCAACGGTCATATTTTCCTTAAAGTTCAGAGGGACCTGTACACGTGTCACTTAGACAACGGTTAGTTTATAACAAAACAGACGACATCGTTTTATAAGAAAACAAGTGTAATAGAATGTACGACATCGTTTTAATTCTAACATAAAAGTTTGGAATGAAAACTTCAGAGTGAAGGTTCGGAGTGTAAAGAACAATAGTAAAGAGTAGACAAATTTTAGAAGTGTAATCAATATAAAAATTCGGAGTCTAATAAAGATATTTTTGGAGTCTGAATTAATTCAGAGTGTATAAAACAAATATACTCAAATTCTGTTTAATAGGTGAATTCAGAATGAGAATTCGGAATAGGAATTCATCATCAGAAATCGTAATGAGAATTCATCATCAGAATTCGTAATGAGAATTCATCATCAGAATTCGTAATGAGAATTCGGAATGGGATTTCTTTATTAGAATTCGTAATGAGAATTTGTCATCAGAATTCGTAATGAGAATTCTTCATCAGAATTCGTAATGAAAATTCTTCATCATAATTCGTAATGAGAATTCGTAATGAGAATTCTTCATTAGAGTTCGTAATGGGAATTCTTCATCAGAGTTCGTAATGAGAATTCTTTTTCCGAATTCGTAATGAGAATTCTTCTTCAGAATTCGTATCCTGAATCTGGAATAGAACTTAGTCAGAGTTCATATCCTAAATTCGGAATGAAACTTCCTTATAGTTCTGATCCAGAATCCGAACCCTAAAACAGAATACTTTATATCAAAGTTTCAATGATTCCGAGAAAAATGAATCCGAATTTTATACATAAGAAAAATATGGATGAAAATGTGATAAGGATAAATTTTCTTATAAAAGCGATTTTCCTTAAGAAAGCTATTTTCCTTATAAAAGTAATTTTCCTTATAAAATTAATTTTCTTAAAGATAATGTGTTTGTGATTTTCAAAACAAGAAGGAATGGAAAAGTCATAAGGAAAACAATATTGACTCAACAATCTCCCCCTTTTTGGAAAGCACAGACATCCTTACGAAAAAAAATTCTAAGAAGAAAGAAACATATTAATGCTTATCTCCCTTATTTTAAGGATATAGATGAATACGACTAACACCCCCCTTAGGCATTGAAACTCTAAGGATCGTATTCATTTTTCCGGAGTGATATTTCATAAGAAGGTCTTCTTTAAGAAAATAAAACTCCCCCTTAAACAAACTCTTATTAGAGTTCTTTTTCCTTGGGTATTTTCTTTCTCCCCCTTTGATAAACTCTTATTAGAGTTCCTCTTTTTCTTAAGGATCATTTCCTTCTCCCCCTTTGTGATTTTCAAAAAGGAATTGGAGGGAATGGAAAAAATAACAATGTTCCTGAAAGATTAGTAATGACAACAATAGAAACAACAAGTACAACTTTCATTAAATTTGAAATCTCGACAACAAGGAAAAAAAATTACAACAAAAAGATCAGATTAGGTTATTTAGGATCTTTTTCTTTTGACATGATCCCTTTATGAATAGTCTTGATCTTATTTAAGTCTTTATGATCTTCTTCTGCTTGCTTCTCTAAGACCACTATTCTTGCAGATTGAGCTTCAATATTTTCTTCCTGAGCCTTGAGTTTTTCTTCCTGATCTTGGATCTTTTCTTCCTGAGCCTTCATCCTTTCTTCAAAATCGATCCAATGATCCCTTTCAAATTTCCAATTCTGAGAAACAGAATTCAACTTCCCATTCAGATCCCTGACTTCGTGGATCCGGAAGTTCTTTTCTTCAGTCATATTTTCTTCAAAGGAGGAAGTCAGCTCATTAATCTTCTTGTCCTCGGTCTCAAAAGCATCTTTAACATTTTCTTGAAACTCATCAAGCAACCTTATCTCTTCCACATTCTTCTTCGACCAGCTTGTCATCCTCTTGCAAGATCTTTTATGAGCTTCGTAACCAACAAAGAAAGTTTTGAACTGAACCTCAATTTCAACGCACTTATCCATAACCATAGATACGGAGTCGGTTTTCTGATTCAACTCATGTTGGAGCATCTGGCATCTTGAGTCAATACTAGAGAAGGTCAGAATGGTTCCTACCAACTTCTTTAAGGACTGAACAACAAAGTCATGCCCCAACGAGGATGACTCCGAATCTGAAATCTTTCTTGGAGAGTTTTCTTCCTCAACAAGTTGAAGCTTTCTCTTTGAAGAGCTACCAAATTCCTTTCTCTTCCTTACTTCTTGAGCTCGGGGTATCAGCAAGAATTTTCTTTCCCTTGTCTTTTTCTGGAATAGAATCCTGTTCCGGAGTTTTCTTCTCACTATTAGAAACTTGAACAACAAAATCTTCCTCATCAGCAACTTCCTGAACACCAACCTCTACGTTTTCCATCTGAGCAATATGATGTAAAAGTTGTTCTTCTTCTCCATTATAGGAAACTTCTTCTTCTCCTTTCTCTTCTTACATTGAAGGAGTAACTAGCATCGAAGATTTAGCTTCTGAAGTCCGGAGTGATAAGTGTTCCGAAGGTGTCCCTTTGTAATCATCTACTTGTTTCAGCACATCTCCGGTTTCACCACTTCCTTTAGCACCCTCTTCTACTTGTTCCACTTGTTCAACTTGCTCTACCTCCTCAGTATTCTTAGCAACAGCTTCTTACGGAGCAACAAGATTTCTTCCTGGAGTCTCAGGTAGAGATTCCAAGGAGAAAGATCTCAGAACTGGAATAGTTGCTGAAACCATTTCATTGAATTTCAATAAAGCCTGAGCTACCTCAGCCGCAGACATCTTCTTCTTGAGCTTCTTTTTTTTTTGCTTGTTTTTCACGCTCATCAGCAGTTCTCTCCTTCAAAGCTTTAGCCTCCGCAGGGTCCAATCCGAACTGCGGATCCCCTTCTTTCCTTTTCTATTTATCAGCTCTCCACTTTGTAACAACCTCATCAGGACAGGCTTTCTTTTTCTTAGCCTTTGGAGGTGCGGAATGGAATTCCTTAGACTTAGGATTTTCTGCTTGTACTTCCACTTCTTTCAGCTTTCTCTTCCTTACTGGCTTAGATGATTCCAGATCAGCAACTTTCGGAGCCACTTCTTCTTGAGGAGGTAGATCAATAAACTTTCCAGACTTCTTGTCAAAAGCTACATTCATTATTTTAAGAGTGCCATCACTGAGCAGCATGATCTTGCAAACTATCGGCTTAGATTTGCAAGCCTCTTTGAAAGAATCAAGGCACCGAACAATCTACATGGAGAGGATTGCTGGATACATAATAATCTGAGCTCTCAGATTCCCCTTCTTCAAATTTTCAATAGTAAGAAGAATATGCTTCATCAAGTTGAACTTCCGTAGATTTATCAGGAAATCTAAGATATAGATCTCGCTCTTAGTCAAGCTATCTTTATCACCTTTCCTTGGTACGATATGTCCTTTCACCCATAATTCAAGAATCCGAAAGTTTGTAGATAGACTTGCAATCTTCGGAGCCTTGTCATCATCTAGTCCGAGAGTTTCTAAGGCTTTTTCCTTGTCGAAGCTACCCTTAGAGTCTGGTAAGACATGTGAAATAAACTCAGCTTCTCCTTCAAAAGACAGCCCTACCAAGCTTGCAGCCTTTGTGTGAGAAAGCTTGTAAGTCTTGCCATAAGTCTTAAAAGAGAACTTCTCCCTATTATCTTCCTTGAAGAAAGAAACTGACTCATAAAACTCGACAAGTAAATCTGAATATACTTCATCTTGGTTCCCGGTTTTTGATACCGCAACATCTTCCCAGCCATTCAACTTAATATTCTTTGAAATGATAGAATCGTAGTTGTTGAAGAAAACCAGATGAACTAACCTTTCTCTGTAAACTAACCACTGAGAAATAGGCTTAGTGGATGACATTTCTTGAGATGCTAACTCTGCAGACATTCGGATCTGAAGTTCTCTAAGATGTTCGGAACAGAGAAGACTGAAGTTCGGAATGGCCTTGAATCAGAGAGTCGGAGCTTCGAGACGCGAGAGCTTTGAGATCGATGTGGGACGAGTATTTAGGTCCCCTTTATATAGGCGACGAGATGACAGTTCACATTCCACAGTTGATCTAACAGTTAGAATGAGCCGAGATCAGATCTGATGGTTGGAAGCTTGAATCCGATCTTTTTGAGGTTTTTATTAAAACAAAGATTTAAGAAAACTATAATCCGAAAACTTAGTACAAGAAAATTCCAGCAAGTAAAATATGACTATGAAAACATGAGTAGGGTAACCATACCTTTCGGATTGGCTTAGGAGGATTATTCGTAATGACAGATTTCTCAAAAAAATTTACTATGAAAAATAAACTTATTACGAAAAACTCACTATGGAAAACTTAGTACGAAGAACAAACTTAAGAAAAAAACAGTACAAAGAACTTAGTACGAAAAATACATTACGAAAAATTTGGTATGAAAATTCCTTTATGAAACTTCTAGTAAGAAATTTTCATTCCGGAAATTTTCAATAAGAACACTTCCATTCCAGAAAAAAAAAATTTAGTTCCGGAAGTTCAATTCTGGAAATCTTCGTTCCGAAACGTTTGAAAACACATTTTGAAAAACTTTGTTAAATAAACAATCAAATGTACTCCCCCTATGAAAAAGAGTTTATTACTGTAAGGATATTTTTTTCAACAGAAAGTTATTTAAGAAAGATTACCTTACGGTTATCATTCCAAAATTCTGTTTAATATATTTCAATCTATCAGAAGGCAAAGATTTTGTGAAAATATCAGCAAGTTGATCTTGCGTTCCAATAAACTGAAGAATACTATCTCCTTTAAGTGTGTGATCCCTAAGAAAGTGATGCCTAATATCTATGTGTTTTTCACGAGAGTGATGTGAAGGGTTTTTACTTAGGGAAATGTCACTTGTGTTATCACATAAAATTTGAGTTTTAGTAAAACTCAAGCCATAGTCTGTGAGTGTGTGTTGCATCCACAACACTTGTGCACAACAACTTCCAGCTGCTACATATTCAGCTTCAGCAGTGGAGAGTGCTACAGAATGTTGCTTCTTGCATGACCAAGAACCTAAAGAATCTCCTAAGAAATGACAAGTTCCGGATGTACTTTTTCTATCCATTTTACATCCACCAAAGTCAATATCAGAAAACCTTTTTAGAACAAAACCATTTCCATAGGTATAAAATAATCCTAGATCCATGGTTCCCTTAAGGTAGCGAAAAATTCTTTTTACTGCCTTTAAGTGGGATTCCATAGGGTTGGATTGATATCTTGCACATAACCATACTGAAAACATTAAGTCTGGTCGACTAGCTATTAAGTAAAGGGGACTTCCTATCATACCTCTAAAAGATGTTTGATCTACCGGTTTCCCAGCTTTGTCAAGATCTAAAGAGTTTGAGGTACCAATGAGAGTACTTATACTTTTAGTGTTGTCATAACCATACTTTTTCAGAAGATCTTTAATATACTTATGTTGAGATATGTAGGTTCCTTCTGGTTTTTGAGAGTTTTGAAAACTAAGGAAAAATGTTAACTCACCCATCATACTCATTTCAAACTCAGATTTCATTAGACTAGCAAAAGAGTCAGTCAAAGATTGCTGAGTTGAACCAAATATAATGTCATCAACATAAATTTGAACAATCAAAACATTTTTCTTATCTTTCTTTATAAAAAGGGTTGGATCTGCATTTCCCTTAACATAGTTATTTTGAAGCCAAAACCCAGTAATTCTATCATACCATGCTCGTGGGGCTTTTTTAAGGCCATACAAAGCTTTGGTAAGTCTAAAAACATGATCTGGATGTTTTGTATCTTTAAATCAAGGAGGTTGTTCAACAAAAACTTCCTCTTGAACATAACCGTTAAGAAAAGCACATTTCACATCCATTTGGAAAAGTTTGAAATTAAAGAATGCTGCAAAGGCAAGTAGAATACGGATAGATTCAAGTCTAGCTACTAGAATATAGGTTTCTTCATAGTCTATTCCTTCTTGCTGATTATAGCCTTTAACAACAAGTCTAGCTTTATTTCTAACAATGACTCCATTTTCATCCTATTTATTTCAGAAAAACCATTTTACTCCAATAACAGAAGTTTCCTTAGGTCTTTCAACCAAGGTCCAGACTTTATTCCTTTCGAATTCATTTAGTTCATCTTGCATGGCTTTAATCCAATCACCATCACCTAAAGCATCATCAGTGCTTTTAGGTTCTAATTGGGAAAGAAATGCTAGATGTTATACTTCATTTTTTAAGGAACTTCTAGTCCTTACAGTTTGATTTACATCACCAATGATACTATCACTGGGATGATTCTTAAGAAACACCTGATTTGGGTTTTGTAAAACCTGTTCATCAACATAGGGTAGAAAGTCTTCTGGGGTAAATGTTTCCGAAGTATCTTCTAGAACAATTTCCTTATCAGAAGTTTATTCTATCAAAGGTTGACAATCAGTTTTTGAAAACACATCTGAAGATGTAAGTTGAGATGGTTTAAAAACAAAAGGATCTGATTCATCAAATTTTACATGTACTATTTCCTCAACAGTGCAAGTATTTTTATTAAAAACTCTATAATCCTTAGAGGTTGTGGAATATCCTAAGAAAATTCCTTCATCAGATTTTGGTGCGAATTTATGTAAGTTATCTTTAGTATTCAAAATGAATACTTTGCAACCAAAATCCTTGAAGTAGGAAAGTCTTGGTTTTCTACCATTCCATAACTCATAAGGAGTTTTATTAAGAAAAGGTCTGATCAAAACTCGATTTATAGTATAACAAGCAGTACTTACAGCTTCAGCCCAGAAATGTCTAGCAATAGAATATTCACTCAACATGGTTCTAGTTATCTCTTGAAGAATTCTATTTCTTCTTTCAACTACAGCATTCTGTTGAGGAGTTCTAGGTGCTGAAAAATTGTGAGTAATACCTTTCTTACTACAAAAAGTTTCAAAATCTGAATTTTTAAATTCTCCTCCATGATCACTATGAATAGTTTTCAATGGAAGGTTTTTCTCATTTTTAACTTGAGCTCTAAAACTTTTGAAATAGGAAAAACCTTCATATTTCTTTGCTAGAAAATAGACCCACGTAAATCTGGTGTAATCATCAACTAGAACAAACACATAGTATTTGCCTCCAATACTTCCAGTTTGTGTTGGACCAAAAAGATCCATGTTCACTAACTGTAATGCATCGGTTGTTGAGACTTCACTGATTGACATAAAACTAGATTTATGTTGCTTTCCATATTGACAAGGATCAAAAACTTTAGAAGAATAAAATCTAAGCTCTGGTAGATCCTTAACTAGTTTCTTCTTAGAGAGTTTACATAGGTTTCTCATATTATAGTGTCCTAGTCTTCTATTCCATAACCAAGAATGATCTTCCATTGCACTTAGGAAAGGTAAATCATGGCTTCTTAGGTCTTCTAAGTTTAAGGTGTAAAAATTCTCTTGCCTATTTGCTGAGAGAATAAATTCTTCCTTGGAATTGTGAACTAGACACTAATCATTCCTAAAATTCACAAGGTAACCTTCATCACATAACTGACTTATGCTAATGAGGTTGTGCTTAAGACCTTTAACAAAAAGAACATTTGAAATCAAGGTTTTACCTAAAAGTACAATAGTACCAATAACAACAATCTCTCCCTTAGCATTGTCTCCGAAAGTTACCTTTCCTCCTTTCGTTTTGACAATCTTTTCAAAAAAGATTTTGTTACCAGTCATGTGCCGGGAACATCCGCTATCCATGTACCATGTATTGTTTCTGGTACGTTCTTTATTATCCTGAAATAAAGAAGAAAATTAGACATTCGGAATCCAAACTTGTTTGGATCCGAGATTTCCAGACAATAAAATTTTAGGTACCCACATCTTCTTGGAAAAGTAAGCTTTGTGAAATCCTAGAGATTGGGTTTTGTTTAGGGAACAATTCTTTTCCCAGTGACAACCACATTGACACTTGGTACAAAATGGGGCACTTTGAGGAACAAAATAATTGTTACTGAAAATAGATTTTGCATGGGTATAACCAAATCCGGATTTATTTCTTAAAGGCCGTATTTGGGAATACACCTTATCAAAATTTTCTTTACCATGGGTAATGTTTGATAAACACTTCTTTAAGGAAACAATTTCGGACTTGAGTTTTACAACCAAGTTTTTATCCTCAAAATCATTAGTTTTAGAACTAGAGTTAGGCTCGAGATCATTTTTATTAGAAATTACTTTTTCTAATTCTTTAGAAAGTTTATTCTTCTCAGAACTTACTTCCTCAAGATTTTTTGAAATATTTTCAAAATTAGCATTTTTCTTATCAAGAACTTTAGAAAGATCTGATATCTCTTTTGTAAGTATAGAATTCCTAGAGTTTGCCTTATCAAGTTTCTTATTGAGTTTGGAATTCTCAATCTCAAGAAGTTCAGCAAACCTAGAGACTTCTTCATAAGTAGGTAAAGTATTTTCCTCATCAGAAGATGATTCTTCATCAGAAGAGTTATAATACTTACTATCATTATAATTTAAAGAAACATTGGTCAATGATTCAACATTTCGTACCTTAGCCATAAGACAATGATTATCAATAGGTAATCTGGCTATAAGACCAATATTTTTCTGTCCTGAAGATTCATAATCAGAAGATTAATCTGAAGAGTCACCACCACTGGCACTCCAGGTGTCATTAGCTTTCAGAACTTTATTAGCATTAGATTTATAATACTTCTTTCTGTTCCTGTCTGAATGTATTTCCTTCCTTTCTTTCTTTTTGAGCATAGGGAAATCTGGTCTAATATGTCCAGCTCTTTTACATTCATAACAAGTATCTTCTCCATCATTCTTATCTTTCCTATCCTTCTTCTTATACTTGGATTGAAAGTTTCTCTGTCCAGCTATCTTGTTCATCCATCGAGCAAGATTGGCTAATTCATTTTCTGAGACTTCACTCTCACTAGATTCGGATTGGAAAATGACTTTCTTAGACTTGGATCTAGTAACTCTCTCAGGAGTCTTAGCTTTAATCTGATTTGAAGTTGTAGTAAAATCAACAGTACCATTTCCATTATTCTTCTTGATGTTGTCAGCATCTCTCTTCATTCTTGTTTCATGTTGTAGAAGAGTTCCAAATAATTCATCAAGAGTAATTTGAGTGACCTTCCTGTTTTCATCTATTGCTGTTCTCTTGGATTCCCACTCATTGGGCATAATGTCAATTATCTTGTCCACAAGAGCTTCATCATCTAAACCTTTCTCTCCCATAGATTGTAGACAGTTGACAATAGTCATAAGTCTTTGATGAACTTTACAGATAGGTTCTCCATAAGGAAAATTGTAGCCATGATATTCAGCTCTAAGCATAGCTCTTCTAGTCTCAATCACCTTAGAAGTCCCAATGTGTGTAACCTCTAACTTCTTCCATTTACAGTTAGCTGCTTCACAAGAAGAAATTTGGATATATATATTTCTAGTCATTGAACATAGTAAGGTGTTGTGTACCTTATAGTTGAGTTGATATTCTTGCTTTTCCTAGCTAGTAAAGGTTCTGACTTCCTTGTCAGGAATTTTATAATCACCAATAAGCATAACAAAGTTGTCTACTCCAGTATTGATAACAAATGTCTTCATACGATCTCTCCAGTATTCATAATCATTACCATCAAAGATAGGTGGTCTTTTAGGAATCAGATTGTGAATAGATCCAACATTAATTCCTGCCATACTAGAAATAACATTGCACACAAACTTGTTAGTAGCATAGAATCGTAATCACAAAGTTCGGAATGAGAAAGTCCGGAATGGACAAATTCGGAATGACAAAGTTCGGAAGGATAAAGTGAGCAAGAAAAACTTGTATGTGAGTACAAGTATTTCAGAGACCTCCTCTGATACCAAATGTAGGATTGGTATAGAGTAAGAGGTTTTCAACCTCTGATACCAATTGTAGGATCGAAATATAGTATGAGATGCTCAATATACAAGAGGGGGGTGAATTGTATACTTTAAAAATTCCTTTGTAACCTTTATAGTTAGTTAAGAATAACTATGTTTCCTTAATCAAAGGAAAAGGCTATGTTTAACAAAGATTAAACTAAGAAAATTCACAACCCCTCTAACACCAAAAGTAAACTAGGAATGAGATTCCGAAAGTAGGTTCCGGAAATATGATTCCGGAGATTGAAACTTAACAAACAATTAAAATATGAGATTCTACCTTAAAGCGTATAGAATCTGAATGAATCAGAGTACAAATAAGGAAGTATAAGAAAGTTATACTTTCCTTATATTACAAAATACAGTGGAATAAAAACAAGTAGTAAAACTACTAGTAACAAGATATAAGTCTTTTAACCCAAAGAGAAGGGTATCCAACAACTTTGGATAAAGGTCCCTTGATTTATACATTCAAGCAAGTCTGTCTTACCCACACCAGGGTAAGCCCTCGATACGAAGATCAGAGTCTCTATCTTGCTATCCCCGCAAGCCCTCAACTTTAAGGTAGTTGGCAACCTCTGTCTTCCTCAGCAAGAAATCCCTCGAACTTTAAGGTAGTCGGCACCTCTGTATTCCTATCCTCAGAAGCCCTCGAATGTACTCACCAACATTCGGAGTCGCACGAAGCTTTGAGAGTTAATAAGATCCTCTCTCTCTAGAAATCACTTCAAGCAAATTTTTCATCCTTTCAGCACTTTCATCAGCTATCAGTTATCCATCAGCTTCGAGCTATTTCAAATGAGCTCCTATTTATAGGTAAGGTCGGCTCTTTATCCAATGGTCATATTTTCCTTAAAGTTCGGAGGGACCTGTACACGTGTCACTTAGACAACGGTTAGTTTATAACAAAACAGACGACATCGTTTAATAACAAATCAAGTGTAACAGAATGTACGACATCGTTTTAATTCTAACATAAAAGTTTGGAATGAAAACTTCGGAGTGAAGGTTCGGAGTGTAAAGAACAATAGTAAAGAGTAGACAAATTTTAGAAGTGTAAGCAATATAAAAGTTCGGAGTCTAATAAAGATATTTTTCGGAGTCTGAATTAATTCAGAGTGTATAAAACAAAGATACTCAAATTCTGTTTAATAGGTGAATTCGGAATGAGAATTCGGAATAGGAATTCGTCATCAGAAATCGTAATGAGAATTTATAATCAGAATTCGTAATGTGAATTCATCATCAGAATTCGTAATGAGAATTCGGAATGGGATTTCTTTATTAGAATTCGTAATGAGAATTTGTCATCAGAATTCGTAATAAGAATTCTTCATCAGAATTCGTAATGAAAATTCTTCATCAGAATTCGTAATGAGAATTCGTAATGAGAATTATTCATTAGAGTTCGTAATGGGAATTCTTCATTAGAGTTCGTAATGAGAATTATTCTTCAGAATTCGTAATGATAATTCTTCTTCAGAATTCCTATCCTGAATCTGGAATAGAACTTAGTCAGAGTTCATATCCTGAATTCGAAATGAAACATCCTTATAGTTCTTATCCAGAATCTGAACCCTAAAACAGAATACTTTATATCAAAGTTTCAATGATTCCGAGAAAAATGAATCCGAATTTTATACTTAAGAAAAATATGGATGAAAATGTGATAAGGATAATTTTTCTTATAAATGCAATTTTCCTTAAGAAAGCTATTTTCCTTATAAAAGCAATTTTCCTTATAAAAGCAATTTTCTTAAAGATAATGTGTTTGTGATTTTCAAAACAAGAAGGAATGGAAAAGTCATAAGGAAAACCTTATTGACTCAACACTCGCTGGTGAAGGTGAACCTGCTCCCATCGGTGCACACACATCGCACCTTGCACCTAAAACAGTCAATCTGAGCATGGACTGTAGATAACCAATCCATGCCCAAGATGATGTCGTAAGGCCTCGACGCTACTACAAGAAGATCCCAGCCGAAGCTCTCGCCTCCTAGAGTAAGCTCACTCTACCGGCACCAGTGTGTAATCGTTGAGTCTACTCCCGTAGGGGTCTCTAGCCGTAAGGATCGAGCCAACGGCTCTGTCGGAATCTCTCAGCTCCGAACATGGGCAGCAGCTATGAAAGAGTGACTCCCTCCCGTGTCTATATGAATTGTAGCAAGGGTGGAATAGACACAGATCATACCTCGAATCATCTCTGGTGCACCGTGGTCATAGGCCTCCGCTTCCTGGAACTGTGCCTGTCTCTGCCCGCCAGCTCCCTGTGGTCGGGGCGGACCTCCTGGTGGTGGTGGTGGCAGAGCCTCAAAGCGTCGCCCACCACCTGCTGCTCGGCCAGCTCCTCTGCCTCGTCCGCCTCCTCCCTGCGGACTGCCACGGTCAACCCTCTGCCTCTGCCTGGGTGGGCCCTCCACCGTCTGCGGCTCCTCGGTACGGCGGGTCGGGCAGTCACGAGCCATGTGGCCCTGCCCGCCGCACGCGTAGCACTGCCTGCCTCTCGGAAGGCTGGCTCCGCGCTGTGTGCCCCGCACTGCTGAGCCAGCGTCCCGAGGTCGTCTGCCAGAAGGTCTGGTCTGCCTGGAACCCTGAGTCATCCGTCAGCTACCTGCTGTCGAAGACTCCGCTACCTGCCGCCCTGCGGTAGGTCTCACTGTGGACTCAACCAGAAAGCTCTCGATCAGAAGGGCTCTCTCTAGCACCCCTGCATGGGTTGGGATGCTGAGGGAGATCAGAGATGCCCTGATCTCGTGTCTCAATCCCGGCTCGAAGGTCCGGGCCCGGATGAAGGGGTCTCGTACCATGTCGGACGAGTAGCGAGAAAGATCAGTGAACCTCGCCGCATACTGGGCGACCGTCAAGCTGCCCTGCCGCAGCTGAAGAAGCTCCTGAATGTGCACCGCACAGAGGGTGGTTGGGATGAACTCTGAGCGGAAGAGGCTCTCGAAGTCCGTCCATAGAAAATAGCCCTCATCGTGCACCTGAAGCATCAAGCTCCACCATCGTCCCGTTGCTGCGTGCAGTTGGCTCGCCGCGAGGATCACCATGAGGTCTACTGGTGTCCTCACTAGCCTGAAAACTCGAACGACCGCCTCCAGCCAGTCCTCGGCTGCCTGGGGGTCTGTCTCCCCACGAAACCTGGCTGACCGCTGGGACTGGAACTTGTGCAGAGCTCCGAGGCGACATGCATCGTCAGCGGTCAGTGCTGGAAGCATCGGGGGCTCGGCGGGTAAAGGTACCGTCGGGGCCTTTGCTGCCAATGAGCCTTTTACCGAGGCCTCGTCGCTCGGCGGGCTATCGTCGCGCTCTACTCTCGGAACCCTATCTAGCTGCCTTCGTGGGGCCATCCTGAAAAGGAAACAAGTGCGCCACGGTCAGAACAGTATACCTGGTGATCTGACATAAGTAATCACAAAGAAAACTTGAAACACACATGCAATCAATGTTTTCGTACATTAAGTCAGAAATCAGAAGTCAGGGCCCTGGTGTACGGATACGTCGGCCGTCGTACCAACACTGGACTCCCTGGACTGATAACCACACCCAATACGCTAAACACTATTGATTCACATAGAAGAAAGATCAGAGTCTACGGTAGAACTGACCACCTCTGATACCAATTTGTCACGACCCGTCCTTGGGGCCCGTTCCGTGACTACCCCAAGCCCTCCTTCCAAAGGCCAGGGGTTGGCGACTAGCACCAAGGCGTAAATCCCAACAAAAGGGAAGCCATTGCCTTTGAAAAGTACACAAGCACCACAGAGTAACCAAGCGGAAAAATAAACACTAAGTAAAAACTGTAACAAGCTGTGGTGAAAGTCAAAGGGGCCGGAAATATAAGCCCAACTGTAAATTACAACTGAAGGGAAAAACAGCAACTGTAAAGAAAAGCCGCAGCGTCGAGCAGTCCTCTGGAAGACCCACCTGAAGGGTGGGTACAGTTAGCCTCCACAGCTCCTCGGTCCAGCCGTCCGCTCCGAGTGCGTCCCGCCCAGTGGTCCACCTCCAGGTACCATCCTGATCCGCACGCCTCCACCACGATCAGCGTTGTCCGTCGTCTGCAACCAACACAATGAAGTGCGGGCATAGCCCGTGCAGGGGTGAGTATAAGCTACTCAGTAGGGACCCCGAGACCCCCGAAGGTCTCCCGAAATCCACAAAGGATAATCCACAAAGGAAAGATACAATCACAAAGTAACAACTGATAATGCTTAGGTATATGCCCATACATATACCTAAGTCATCGTTTCCCGTTCGGCTCCAACGTCCGAGCCCAAGCACAACCCAGTCCACATAGGAAATAAAAACGTATACCCACACAGGATAGCACAACACAATCCACAAAGGAGAGTAAACAGTAATACACAGAGGATAGATTAACACAATCCACAAAGGAGAGTAAACAGTAAATCCACACAGGATAGCAAAACACAATCCACAAAGGTGAGTAACACAGGATTCAGCTCACACAGGTATACTTCTTCGAATGACGATAAAGATGATCACTGATCCATCTAAGTCGTCGGGCCCACAAAGGATCGATAGGTAACTAACCCCCGCAATGACCCACATAGGATCGGGCCCACAATGGACCTGTAGGCGCTGGCTCACACAAAACTGCTGAGCGCTGACCCACACAGGATCAGACCCACAAAGGATCGGGCCCACAAAAGACATGTAGCACTGATCCACATAGGATCGCTGAGTGTTGTAGTCGTCGCAGTCCACTGAGGATCTCTGCACAGTCGTCGTCGCAGTCCACTGAGGATCTTTGCATAGTCGTCGCTGCAGTCCACTGAGGATCTCTGCACAGTCGTCGCTGTCGAAGTAGCAGTTGCAGCCAACACTAGGGTTCCCGCACACAGCAAGCTCGTTCGGGAGGGTCTGCTCCACGAGCCGAGAGGCTGATACATCAACTGACACAAAGTCCGATGTTGATGTATCCAAGAGATCTGTATCGTCATCAGGAACTCAACGTCGCATACGGCGTGTCAATCGGACGCCCGGTCTGAGAGTTATTGGATTTTTCGTTCCAGGGGCCCAGTTGGTTTTTAAGGAAAAACCAACCCGACCGTACTCCACCTGCATCCCAACCTCGGGCGGAGTAATCCAAAAGATCCATCTCACTTAGAGGAATTCAACGAAGTCGACGACACGTCAATCGGACATCCGTAGCTCAATATATGAGCGTTTCCGCTCCGAGGGCCCGGTTGGTTTCGGGTACGAACCAACCCGGCCGAACTCAAAGTATTCCGATACCTTGAGTGTGATATACCGAAACGACCGTCTCGATCCAAGGATCGCGTTTCACCTGACAGAGCGGTGTTTGGAGGCCCGTATCTCATGTTACGGGCATTTGACCGAAACGGTCTGAAGACGGGGGGTCCGGGCCCGGGCCGACCCAGCCTGACCCCCCCTGGGTCGGCTGAGCGACGCGTGGGGGAGCCGCCGGCCTCGCCTGACACCCCCGCGACACCCGCGGGGTGTCGCCCTGGACGACCCGAGCGACGCAGTGGGGAGCCGCCGCCCCCGCGTGACAACCCCGCGGCACCCGCGAGGTTTCATCCTGGACAGCCGGACGCGACCTCAGCCGCGTCCCGCGCGCGCCGGACCTGCGCGGCCGCGAGTCAGCGGGCGCCACTTCTTCCGGCCGAAGCCGCGGCGGTTCTTCCGGCAGCGCGCCAGGGCGCCGCCGCCGGCTTCCGCGGGCCACCGGAGTCGCTCCGGTGGTCCGATTCTGTTCCCGTCTACGCCGCTGCTCCTCTCGGGACTTGTTCTTCATTATGGAACCATCAAACTTCCGTTGCAGCACGTTCCGTCATCACCCGTCAAATCCACACAACAACGAAGAACGACGGAAGGATGTCGGACCGTGTTCGTTTGGACCGCACCCTCCACGTTAGAGATAAACAACGGGAGAAATATATTCAACAGATGAATCAACAATTTTAATGGATTAAAATTGTTCTTATTGTCCGGTTCTTCACTTTTAAAAGGAACGGTCATGGGAAAAAGGAATTATTCACAACAACCCCTACCTCGTAGTCATCGTCGTATGCATGTTCTTCGGGGATTTGTTCTTCGCGGAAGGAGGGGATCGTCGCATCATCACGGAAGGGCGTCGCGTCGTCGCGGAATCCGGCGTTGAGTCGGCGAACACAACGGACCAAGAAACAACAGATTTAATTTAATTATATAAAATTAAATCCGTGTTTTGTTAAAAAACACAAGGGAGATTTAAGAGAATCCCGAAGTATCTTACCTCAAACAGCTGATCGAAGATTTTGTTGCGGAGGAAGAGACATCGCAGAAGAACGTTGCAGGAAGGGAACGTCGGCGTCGCGGAACACGGCGTCGCGTCGTTGACATCTGTGGGTTCGGCGTTCTTCATCGGAGGCCAGCGTTCTTCGCGTTCTTCGCGTTCTTCACATAGGAGGATTAAGGGTCAAAAACTCCGACAAAACCTCTCAACGAGTAATCCCCAAAAAGACTTGTTGGTCTTATTTTATTATTACGCCAACAAACAAAAAAGGTAAGTAACGACCCATCAATTCGTTGAATTAATTCAACGAAAGAAACCGCCCATTTAATTCACGAAATAAACCACCCAATTAAATGGTGCGTTAAGGATTTAAGAAAACGTGTCACTTGACTTTCATAATGACGGGTTTTCACGGGTGCATTACTTAGAGGAAAGAAACGGCGGGGCTCGTGCAGGCCCCACCTCACAAATATCCTACCATGGGGGTAGGATATTTCTGGATATCACCCTATCCGTTTTAACTTAGTTTAAGTGGCTTTCAAGTGGCTTCCATGTGGCTTAAGTGAAATAAAATAAAGTTTGTCGAACAATTTATTTTATTTCTTAAGTTTAAGCCAGAAAATTAAAAACCACAACCGAGCAAACGTAACTCCGGAAGAGGTGTTTCTAAGAAAATACTGGCGCTGCGATTTCATCGGTGCCCTCAGAATTCGATTTCGGGCAATGGTTCAAAAGTTAGAAAAACCCGCTCGTCCGTTCACTGAACGTACCCGAGCCAAACTTCGGAAAATGATTCTGGGCACACTGGGCCTCGGAATCAGGTGCCGTCAGAAACTGCGCTCTTGTAAAATTTCAAAGAAAATTAAGAAAAAAATTTCCTTGAAATTTACGGGTCTTTACAATTATGAATCCCTATATTCATAATTTAATATAATGGGAATCCTATACAAAATGTTAAATGCTATTAAAACTATAAAGAGAATCGTGCATGACTTTTATCAAACACATATTCCCCTATTCCTTTGTCCACTAAATTTTATGAAATAAAAACATTCATTCTAATATTTTCCCATTATATGAGACATAGAGTGACCATGGGAGATGAAATGCATAAATAAAATTTTGATTACACATATTTTCATTATTCATAGAGTGTATATTGACATATTTGATGAAAATGACCCATTTCATTAATATTTCAAGATGCGATCATTAAATTTCATTCATCATAATTGATGACCATGTCATATATATACTATGAGTGCATCCACACACTATTTACTCAATCTTAATTGCATTCCCATCATCTTTTTTAATCACTTGAGTGGAAAAATCCAACCTTTGTTGAGTTCTAACAGGTGAAATTATAGAAAACAACCCGAAACCCCTATATTAGAGAATTCAATATAAAAAATAGTTTTATTTCACTATAAAATCATTAATATTCTCATTCTAGGTATTTTCCCACCATTAGTTACATATAATCAAACATGATCAATGAAAAAAAGTATACTAATGTGATATCCATACCAATAATATACCCACAACATTATTATAAGGTATGTAATTTTTAGAATATCTTCATATGATGACAAAACACTTTTGTAATAGGATATATTGTTTATTTAATTTTAGTTTATACATCCAAAAAATTATCTATGGGTTACATATGTTATATTTCATTATATGTGTCTGTATAAATGTATGAAAATAATATTTATTTACTTAAAATTCACCACTTATGGGGGCTGGGTCATATTAGTTCATATCTTAACAAATAAATACATAAAATTTTTTCCCTAGAAAAAAACTATTTAGCTTATATTATTGTCAAATAATATTATAAAAACTGATGAAACAAAAACCATATATATACTATCAATTATCTAAAATTCTTTTTAAAAAATATTTTTTATCAAAACACTTCCCTTATCATACATTAGTGATGAGATTAAGATACAAATACTTAACAAAGACTCATCTCATTTTGATAAAATATTTTATAGTAATATATTTGTTATAGAAAGTATTTTATTCATCATTTGAATGAAAAATACAGGATATATAAATCATTACCTCGATTATAAACAACTATATATCTAAAAAATAGTAATTTTTTTAAGTATTATATACCCTCAAATAATAGAAAATAGATCACTAGAACCCCTATACACGGCATAAACGTTTTGTGGAGTTTCTCAAAAAAAATTATGTATTTTGGTTATTCCACAATATTGAATTATTACTCATAATTATAGACATATTTATGTTTTAATAAACATGAAATACCACTTGAAGAATAATTCTTGATATTTTAGTTAATGTTTATTCGACCATATTGATCTTTTAAGCACATTCACTATCAATATAATTATAATACCTATATTTTACTTGTTTATATCAATTATACATAACAAGTTGATAATATCATTGAATTGTTTCTTTATCTCATAAAACACATTGAAACATTTATCTGATAGTGAATATGATGAAATTATGAATCAGAATTTTTTTTAAATGACCCATAAAAAGTTTATATAATTGATTAAATCATAAACTATATGTACTAAAACAAAATTCTCATATTAATATACAAATATATTTTACAAATTCTTAAAAATAAATATATGAGGTAAAAAACAAATCTAGGGAAATTATTGTGCACAATTTAGTCATCAAAGTCATAAATTAGAAATAATCAATCACATATTTACATAAAATAAAACATCATTCACAATCATTTATTTTCCCATTTTTATACATCTTGTATATTTTATAATTTTGTAAAATATATAGATGAAATAATACATCTATCATAATAATAAAATTTAATTCTATTGAATTTATAAAATATGTGGAATTTCTTTTTACTTTTACAGATATTCAGATAATCCATATTAATAATATTTTGATGGAAAATTTATCTACAATGAAGACATTATCCATCAACACCAGTGATGTAAATAATAATATATCTTAGTTGAGTGGAGAGTAATATATCTATTTTTATTTATTAACATTGATTCTTTGAAAAATTATTTTAATTGTTCAATTATTAAAAAATAATCAATTTCCACATCTTTTAATAAATTAAAAGGTTTTTTTTCTCTAAGTGGTATTTTTGAACCAAGTAATTTTATTTAACAATTAATCTTATATCACAAGTGTTTTTAAATAAATTATTATATATTACCTATCATAGTATAAGTTTATGTAATGATTATTGAGTCAAGTATTAATCTTAATGGTTAATGAAATAATAATGGTGTTTTTTATCTATAATAGAATACTTTTTAAGTTGTTTATGAAGATGAATCAAATTTTTTACGAAATATTTATATATAATATCTCACTAAAATGATGACCCCATTTAACATCCATATTACCCTTTAGTGAGCCAAGATAGTTTTTTCACTATTAAATGGGTCATATTTATCATATCATTCACTAGATAGTGATTTAAGTAACACATCACCCTAATAATATTATAATTACACATCAATCTTTTATAGGAAATGTATTTTTCCATCTATCATATAGAAAACCCCAATTCTATTTCTCTAGTATTCTAAGACATATGATTTTTTAGGATTGTGTAACCTAAAAATAAGTCCACAAATAGACTATGAAAAGGAAATCCATAAGAACCCCTGTATATTATAACTTACTAAAGGATGATCTATTATCATTGATTACTTCATACATTACAGAAGATAATTTAGGGGAACCAAAATTTAGTTAAACAAACCTAGTTACATGATAAATTTATAGAATATTTTTTTATTTAGAAATAATATTACACTATTTATTTTAATTAGAATTTAAATATCACCATTTTGTCTCATTCATTCTCACTATATGAATTCTAGGAGTAATTTAGTTTGGAAATATAAGACATTCAATAAAGAAAAATTATAAAACTATATTAATATGTAACCCTTTTACACAACTAATTGTGTCTATTACACACTAAAAATTAGATATTAAAAATTTTTATTTATATCAAAATGCATCACACAAAACAAATAACATAAAATTTTCATGTAAAGGAATCATATTTTATAATAGTGATAATATCCCAATGAATAAGCCATGAAAATTTGACAACTATTATAATTAATAGTTTTACAGAAGGAAAAATATTCTAATACATTATGTAGTGTGACCCCATGACCCTCTACATAGGGATATATTAATCAAGTGGTAATTCACTTCATCATAACCCTAATAATTTAACTTCACAAAATATTAAAATCATATAATTACTTTATATTAAATTAAATTTAATACCTTGGGAATGGTAGATGAATACAAGAAAATTTTAATGAGTATTTATTATCATGAAAATTAAAATCTCTATCAAATAAGAAATTTATAATATAATATTTTCATAAAAATATTTAAAAAATTATGAATTTTTAACTATCTACAATATCATGTATAACCATTGATTAAATTTTTAGTTTAAATATTTAAAAATTTAAAAACTATTCCAGAGAAATTCATAAAATAAATTTAATTATAAATTTTTTTAAATCATTTACAAATTATTTACATTCTAATATTTAGAATTTTTCACTTCCTATTTTCCTTGAATGTGATCATTTTTTACAAATCATTATAGGTCATTTACTTTTAAATATTTGTTATTATCAAGAATTATTAGTTATAAAATCCTATTTCAAATATGAAATTATTTTACATAATCTATATATCGTGTGCTTCCAATAAAAATTAATTAAATAATAATTTCAAACATTTATAAATAATTTTTTATGACAAAATAATATTAAAATTTAATACATTTTATAGTCTGACCTCATTTATATAAATTATAAACATTTTTTAAGTTCTAAATTTTTTATTTTAAAATAAAAACTTTTTGTAAACCGTTAAAACATTCCAAAAAAAATCTGAATTTCTACTAAATATTAATATTTATTAATTATTTATTTTTTAATAATAAATGTTCTATAAATATATATTACAAAACTAATACTGAATAATAATAAATTAATAAAACAAATTCATAATTATAATATATTATTAATTTTTTTTAATAATTGTCTATGAACATATAATAAATTATTAAATATATTTCGGAAACAATTTTTGTAATTAAAAAATTGTCTAGACTACAGTTTTAAATAATTAACAGGGATGCTTCAGAATCCATTTCCTAGGACCATGATTTTTTTTTAAAAATGGAATCCACTCTACAATCTAGTGAATGAAGGTTTCTTTTCATGAACTAACACTTAGTTAATAGTTTATATTAGACCACATTATGGTATGGTGATAGTTTGGGAAATCATGGTCACGGGAAATGTGATGGTATGTTTTTTCATGGACTTCATTTCTCAAAAAAATCAATAAAAAATTCAGATTTCTTTCTAATTAAACTATTAGGATTATATTAGTCTTAATAAATCATATTAATTTTATAATAATCATTAGAATAAAATTTTTATGATTCAATACAGAATAAATATAACACTATGCAAATAATTGAAATAGATAACTACAATAAACATGAATATTATTCCGCAATGTCGTGTCTAAATACTTCCTAATCAACATTTAAAATTTTGTTATGATCATCAACAATGTGAGATATAATATAATCCAACCCTTGAAGGTTTCCATTGGATTTGTATAATAATACTTCATATGTAAGGTGTAAATAAAATATCTATTATATGTTATTTCCTTAAGAACAAAGAATTAGGGAGATGATAAAATCAGGTTCTTTGGAGTTTAATCTATTCTTGAAGAACTACCTCTACAATTTCGATAAAATTAATGTTATTTATATTCAAAACATGGAATCATATTGCATATTATTCCATTTATCTATGTTTTAAAATGAATGAATAAATGTTTTGTCCAACTCATGTAATCATATGAGGAATAAAAAACCACCTTTATATTTTAATATATTACATAATTCATTAAATGATAGCTAAAATGTGAGACGGACCTAAGTGTGTGTGACCAATGTAATCAAATTCAACATGAATGGTATATATAAATTTATGAAATATTATTGAGTTATGTAAGATACATGGAATGCAAATATTTTTCTACCACATGATATTCCTACTACATACCATATTTATTCATATACATAAACATTTTAGGATTTGAAAACTATTTCAATGATAACAGGTCCCAGAGTATCTATGAAAATTGTTGAATGATAATAACAATATCCTTTTTTCCTTTGAAATAAACTAAAATTCATGATGTACAATTCAGATTTCATCCAGTAATATAATGATATAACTAGAGAATACGAACTTGGTCATATATGATTTTCAAGGTAAAATAAAAGTTTCAAACATTCATGTAATATACAGAACACCTCCCTATAAATTCACCAAAACACACATACAAATAGTATAAACCCCAAAAGTCTCACATGTTTCATTAAAAAAAATATGACACTTTAAACTAATCCTTGAATACTAATCAATAATGGTTGTAACATAACATTTAGGTCACTCTTCTTCAGAAAGATTGATCTTATCCAGGAATATACTTGTCAAGGAACACACTCAAGCTCACTAAACCACAAAAATACAATGTATCAAATATGATACCTCTTATATAATCTTAATCAAAAACAAATATCATAAAAAACTAAATAAAACCATGATTATATTAATTATATAAATTATATCTTTTTTAGACAACATATAAATTAGAAAATCGTACATCATCCATGGTCACACCATATGTTTGATCACATACCAAACACCACTAAGATATTTTCACTATCGAGTGAGTATTAGGGTTACATGGGATGTAATTTATTTTTTGCATCATCATTGTACATCCTAGTATTTCACAGAAACTAAATAATTACCAATATCACGTATATATACCATTCATAATCTCTTCATCATAATGGGAAGAATATATAAAAGGTATTTCTATTAATTTTCATATAGGGGATTTTGTCAAAATGTCACCAAACACTCACAATCATTATCCAAAAATAATGTGTCCTGCATTTTAGTGGTTCCATTTTCAAAATTCATTATTATATCATCCAATTTTTTTTAACATCCATATTTAGAAATAGAACAATAACATTCGATCTCTGATGAGTCACATTATATGAAATCTAGTTTCCCATTAATAATATATAACAATTCTTTCCTCTCAGATCAACTCAATATCATAGGTGAACACTATATGATTGCATTCATATTATATGATTGTATCTCACCCATTTCAAATCTATAAATATAGACCCCATCCATTTGAGTGTCACTATAAAACAAAAAATCTTAAACCCATACTCTACATATATTTGATATGACTCTCTTATAAAATGATGTACATTAAAAACCCCTATGACTAATTGGGAATGGAAATATACTAATCCCTAATACAATACATATGAATGATTCGAAAATAACTATAAAAAATTTACAATGTAAATGAAATTGGCACCCTAGAAGAAGTTTTCATTATGCTATAATTTATATAAAAAATTACATGGACAACCCTTATTAAGAAAAATCATCTACCATACATAGATCCCATATATAAAAAAATCATAATTTCATCCGATGGAGGTAAAAAAGTACAAATTTTTATTTTTTTATTCAATGGAGGAAAAAAATTACAATATTTTATTTTTCATTCCATACACAAACGAATTGTTTATATATCATTGAAAAATGACCAATTATAAGATAAATTTTTTTTTCATAGAAAATAGTTGTTTTATAAAAATAAAAATGACATCCCCATAAATATCACAATGAAAACCTTACTCACATTATTGAGACCAAAATCCCCTCATTCTTATCATACCATCAACATATCATGATCCAAATTATGTCGTCATTCTAAACTACACATGAATGATGCATTTAAAAAGTAGAAAATACTAATCCAAATTTATTACCAAATCACTTTAAAGGGGATAAAATAGGTTTCTGTAATCCAATTGTGTAATTTACTAATTATTTCAAACAAAAACACTATATCGAATGATGCACCCATTACTAATCGGTATAAACTATCAATAATTATTAGGGTCTAACCCCACTATAAAGTCACTCATCAATATTTTGGACCCAATACCAATAAACAACTACCTTAACACAGTCAATATTCCTCATGGAAAATAATTTTAGAATACTAAATATAGTATCAACTACATAAATATTTTATCCAGATCACATATCATATTAGAGGGAGATTATTCCCTTCCCCTTGGGGAAGCCCCCTCCACCCCATCATTTATATACCCAACATGCTTATAACATTTATATGTAACATATTGAATTAAATAATATGGTGTAAACTATAATTCCTCATGACCTTAGGAAAATATTTTTATATCCAGAAGTCTTACTAATAATAGTGACATTCTACGGGTGAGTAATCAGAAGATTGTTCTCTCTATTAGAGTGAACTATCAAAAGAAAATATCTAAACATGTAGAAATATACCATTGATGTATTATGATAAATAAAAAATTCATTAGTAATGAAACAATACATGAATAACTAATTCAGCTGTCATAATTAGAAATAAGTACACTAATTACCCATTTATATTTTCCCATACATTGGGTGTAAAAGTAAAGCAAATAGTAGAGGCTATAAAACTCTAATCTTCACCTCAGAGAAAACTCTAGAATTTTTGTATACTATCCCACACAATGATAAATCATTAGAATCATGACAGCGAGGATCTGTAATAAGCATGGGATCCATTATTACCTATATTCCATGTCATCTAGATCAGGGTGTGAGTATAACTCAATAAGACACAACCAACAAAATAAAATACCCATTCTATAAAATTAAGTGTATTTTTATGTTTTAATCTTAGTATAATGTTGAAAAGACATAACTATGACTAATATTGTATATAATTATATATTTATATGTCAGTAATTGAAAATCAATTTGTCAATAGGTCTTCTGCTTTCCATGACACCACAAACACCGACCATACACAATAGAACATAATTATAACATGATAATTAGAAGTGGTTTGAATGAAAAAAGAACCAAAAACAATATTTTCAAACATGTTTCAAGGTATCCTCAAGGATTAGAGTCTCGGTTTTTTCCACAAGTAAAACTAATAAACATATACTTTGTATCGGTAAGGAATTGAGTGTCAACATGTTTTTTATTATATAAAGGAATAATATTTCTCGGTTGGCCACAAGGATTTTATTCTCTTAATATATATAGGGTCCACTGCTGAAATCACTACATGTCGGTCACACACCCCATATAATCATAAATCATACCATGATTTTCTACCTATCATTTGGTTCTAGAACAATAAATCCAATGTAATAATGATATAACACAAAACATAGTGGTGAATACATATAGAAAAAACATATAATGTCATTTTAAGTCAATGTATCTACATATACACACAAGTGATAAATAAAAAATCATACCCTATTAGGATACATAATCACAAACATGGGATCAATAAATATTTTTTTAATATATTACAAGAAGCATATCATAACAAGAATAAAAATTAATTCTCATACAGGCAAACACATATCTGATCAGAACATCGAAGATAATTTCAAGCTGTAATCAAATAGAAAAACTCTATCTAATGTACAAAAATGGTCTCATGTAGAAACATTTTTTATCAAAAGAGTCAATGTGGTATAAAGAGCTCATTAATGGTAAATCCTTGGATATTAGTGACCAACATCATGCTAATGTACAAGGGACCATTATGGTACATGGGACATTACCTTATTACCTTAGGCATGTATTATTTAGTTCAATTATATGTAAGTATCTTTAATTAATTAATTATTCCTTTTAATTCATATACAATTAGGAATTTATTTTTAATTTACCCATGGAGGATGAGATCATAACACATTACTATAAATATAAATGTCATCATTGGGTAGAATAAATGAGGAAATTTAAAATAAAATGATTCAACTCCCAACTATGAAATGGCCACCATAATTCTCTAAGTCATCCAAGGGATTTTATTCCTCACTAATCTCTACATGGTTATACTCATTCCTGATAATTATTAAAAAATTAAATTTATGTAAATTGTAATTAATTAAATTATTTAAAGTATTTAATAACCTAAGTTTAAATCTATACTATCTGAAAGACCAATAGGATGTCTGCGCTTTGCTAGAAACATGACCAACCATCCATGGATGGCCCATAAAATGCATCCAACATTAATCCATAATAAATTGATATTTAACAACAACAATACAAGGTCAAATTTAATGAAATTAAATGGGAACATTTTGGAAAATTCGAAAAAGCAATGTTCCATATCCACAATATCATCCAATAGATTTTGATCCACCCCATTTATAGGTTCACTTCTATTCAATGAAAAAGACCTGAAACAACTCCATGGACCATTGGAAAATCCCACACAAATTGACCAAATAATATAAAATGGAACATATTGGGACATATATTCAATGAAAATCCCATTAACAACACATTTTCATTATCACATTTCTTCCTCTTCACATAAATATCCAAAACATCATCGTTATGTGAAAATATCTTCTTGATATGATGGACTTGTCTGTATGCATCTGATCACAATAAATATAATGATAAATCTACGATATAAATTAAAAATATTAAAATGGTTTGGAGATAATTGAGACAATAAGGTTTCACAACGGACAAGATATACATAAAAAATTCTTCCACGATGAAGGGAATACTGATTTACTAACATGAGAGGTAGGAGGATGCTATGATTGATGAAAAAAAGTTCTCCGCCAGATTCTCCAAAGGACCACACCATGATCCATAGTTTATCAAGGGAACATATATGATGAACTATGATTGAAGAAGATAGAAAAAAAAAACTCAAACAAATCATGCACGGGGGGGGGGGGTATATCCTATGTGTTCCTCAGTGTCTAGAAAGATAATGACTCCAAATTATGGGAAATTGACCATTTTTCAATCGACTATGTGATTGGGTCAATAGGATCACTTGTTGGGGTCCACCAACCACTAAGTAAAATCTCACCATCCGGCCTATGACTCATTCTAGGAAACATGAATTTTTCCTAAATCATTGGATAGCTGGTGATTACTATTTGGAAACTGGGATACTTCATACCCCATAATATGACATGTGGGAACTACCTACAAGATGATAGCTTCATTAGAATCCTTGTATGCTTCAGGACCCCTCTAAGAATTCTATTCTCCTGTTTTCTACCAAGATTCCTTTCAATTTCAAAGACACATATTCTAGAAGTTAAAATAGGTAGAATCATTTTTCCTCATATAATTACCTTAATTTTCATTAACCTAATAAAAATTTCAGGATTAATAAATAAATAAAAACCTATATCAATATGGTTTATAATAACCTCCCCAATAAAGCAATTATCACACCCTATATGTTAGGGTGGAATATGATTTAGGCCCCCAAATCTAATTGTATTGTCATTCAGAATGATTTTTCATCATTTCATCCTCATGAATCAAGACACCACCACAATTCCATTATTATTCTATAATTCCCATAATGATCCTTCTTCATGACATTTAGGAAAATATTAGAAGATGGTGAAAAATATCATGATCATCCAACATCATGATCTTGATCATCATATCTGTTGATCTTGACACAATAAAATTTTATCAACCAATTCCTCTTAATGAATCGTGGTTCTATCCACTATACGAATCATCATAAAAAAGAATAATCTGGAAGTATAATGACACATCATATGTATTTAAAATTAATCTCACTCGATCAAATGAAAGTCATGGGTTAAAATTAAATAATAATACATCATTATTTATTCTGAGCCAATGCAACAAGACTCTAAGGACCAAAAAATACCAGACATTATGGCCTCATAAAATAACCATTTATGATCATAAAAAACATTATCATAATTGATATGAGAATTTAAATATGTATCCAACATAAAATATTCATCTTAATGTTGGTAAAACTGTCGAAAAAAATAACATATAAATTCCTTTAATGGTAAAATCCATAATTAGTTTATGCTTCATGAAGCCACCTTTCAACACTTCTGTTACTATACATTGCACTCAGCTAGTCCATCTTTGAAAAAATGAATAATTTTGACCATCCGTTCATAATTAATAATCAAGACTGAACTAATAACTTCACATAATAGGATACCTAGAAGGAAATTCATTACCATGACAACTTTAATATTTTTTACACTTTATATAATGATTTATTAAATAATTATACAAAAACATAAATTAAGGAACATGTGTCTTCCTATTTTTTTGCGCAATTAGGTGAATAATGTATCAAATTGAAATAGAAATAAATTTTCATTAACTAATAATCCATAACAAGTTATTGAATCCCCTCAATCGTAAAAAACATCAAGGGATATCCTAGGTAAATACAAAATAAATGTGTGTGATACAAATCATTATAATGTAATAATATATAGAAATAACAATGTATTTAACAAATTTTAGTCAATAGGAAAATGAAGGAAACATAAGAGGTGTGAGAATAATAATCATGAACATTAAAACATGATATAATATGGGAACACAAATGAAACATGAGAATGTGAAAACCGTAAAAAATAGAGAATCATAGAACTATACCGAGGATAACCATCAAGATACCATGAAATTCTATAATTATGATAATATACCACAAAAAATGTTATCTGATTAGATATAAACATTACTTAATGCATTAAAGAGAAATGTAATTTCGATCTCACTAATTATATTCATATCATGTATATGATAATGTTTTCCAGATATATCATATAACATAAGAATGAAATTATACAATTTTAATCACAAATTTAATGAGTTTAAATTACATACATGTATGCCCCCATAAATTGTGTATAGTTATATATAATTGAATATACTTGAGTAGAAATAGGTGTGGGTATTCTCTACAAAAATGATTGGTATGAAAAAAATGCAGGATAATTTTTCCATCATATAGGTTAATATTAAAATTAATTGAAGTGATTAATGAGAGTGAAATGGGTCTATCATCACCTCGAATTAATAATTGTAGTATTCGGGAAGTGTAAAATCATATCAAAACATGATAAAGTGGAAATAATAATAATAATAATAATAATAATAATAATAATAAAAGGAAGGTGCATGAATAAAGAGAAGATGTGGATAATCCCTTATGTTTAGAGGGTGCTTCTAAAATCATGAATGTAGCCTATAATTAACATGGGAACAATTTGGGAGGAATATAGAGATGTAAATGAAGTGATAATTCTTTCTAAAATTGTTTTGAGAGAATTTTAATGAGAGGTTTGGTTGGTTTTTATAGAAAAATAGTGGTGTATTCATTATTAATTTATAATCTTTTATTTTGGAGTAAATTTTATTAATTAATTCTAAACACATACCATCCAGTGGATTATACAAAAGTTTATTACGATTTATTAATTTATATGTTTATGAACCTTAAAAATTAAAATAATACCATCAGTGATGACTATGTCAGTCATGGTTGTAATAAATTAATTTTAAAATAATAAAATCTGACAGTGGTTTTGGAGGATTCATTGTAGGTTTTCAAAATAAATCAAAAAACATAAAATTTTCAATATATGAAATTGGGAGCATACTTTTTTCCAAGAATACCAATTATAGAATTTATTGAATCTCTTTTGGGCTTTTATGATTACAAAAACATATCATATATTTATACATCATCAAATTTTTATCCATAAATTCAAGTATCTCCAAAAATTATGAAAAACTAACCATTGGATAATTTCAACATTATGAAATATATATATATATATATCCTCAAAATATTTTTTTTAAATATATATATATAATATTTTAGATAAAAAATACCCATTTACTAAAAAATATTATATTTATTTGATGATAACAGATTCTAACACTTATAAAAATTATATTTGAATCAATAAAATTATATTATCAATTATATATAAGTAAATATTTATTGATAAGAATATATTATTAAAAAAATTTATTACATGATAGACTATGTCAATTATAATGATTCTCTTTTATTGATAAAATATTTTTCCCAAAAACAAAATCGTAGTTCATTGTATCAGAATATATTTTCAATAAAAATCATTTTTCAATAATATATAACGTAATAATAAAAACAAATAAATCTAATAGTTATTTTATTTTAAAAAAATTCATAATATCATCTTCTAGATATATAAGCCTTTATTGGATCACCGTATACCCCAATAATAAGATGTGTGATGGTTATAATTTCATTTTGTGGTTTAGTAATCATAGAATGGGTTATGATCTCGAAAAGATTTAACATATTATACTAATGATATATAACATGATGTATTTGTATAATCTAGTTTTAATATCAGCCAATGTAAATTCATGATGATTTTATATAAATTAAAATCTATTATAAATTGGATTCATAGTGTATTCTCATACTAGCTGAGGACATCACTTCATAATTTTATGTAAATTGGAAATTTTCATAACCCTAAATATACTAATATTAATAGTCAATGAAAATTAATATATCCTAATTATTAATTATTATTAATGGAATTTTAAAATTGATATCCAATGAAGAACTGATATTGCCAATGTTGTGCATGTGTTTTCTATAACCACACTACATGATAATGAATGTATTCATTCAAAATAGAATTTCATTTATTAATGTTAATGTCAATATATTCTTCCCGTATTAGAATTTTCACCACAAAAATAAAAAAGTCTCATAGAAAAAAATAAATGATGAAACATCTTTTTCGTGAAATATTTTGTCTCTCAAGTTGCTTCCTAAAATTTTTAGTTTGACGACAACACATTCACCAGGTGAGTTAACTTGATACGTATAACTTTTTTATATATTATCTATAACATTCACTAGATACTTCTCATATTAATGATCATTAATCAATGGTACCACATATTGAATTAGTCTGTGTAAGGGTTCTGATATGTAATACATCAATAGGGAAACATAGAACACATTATGTGATTGAGATTGGTTCAGTGGGATTTCATGTCCTGAGGATACACCCCTAATGTGTCCAAAGATCACATAGAGGTCGATTTATCTTGGGATAATATTTACCTTAATCCAACACATCAAGATATTCTCCTTAAGTAAAATATATTGGATGCCCTTATATCTCACCTCAAACATTGGGACTAGTCAATGATTTCTTATAATGATTTTTTACCAACATTATATGGATTTTCTATGAAACTAAATGGTTTGAACATTCTGTTTTATCTCATGGACCATATAATGTTCCATTATCTACCAATTTCTAATATCCTCTCAATGCAATCCAGTATAACACCACTTCTAATACTATGAATCATAAGGTGAAATTTTAAATGATGAATGAAAACTACTGTATTATGTGATATTTAATAGGAGTAGGTCTTGTTCTCAATATCATTGGAAATATATTAAACATTAACTCATTATATCCTCTAATGATGGAATGGTTTATTCATAAACTCCATCCATATAATTGTTATAAGTAGAATAGAAATAAATATCCATATCTAACACTTTTTAAAGGTTTTTATTTAACCTCAAGTTAAATATGGAATCGCCCCTTTTTATTACATAAACATTTCATTACATGGGACAATGAAAATGATTCATTAATGTTTGAATTCATCAATATTATAAAAATGTACCTGAAAACCAAAAACATTATTAAAATACAGATGATACAATTCTTCATCTATTCACCCAAAGATATTTTTACTAAATATAATATAATATAGTCATAAATCAATGTAAAGTGGTGAGTATGGAGCCCAGTAAGGGAATAATCAATTAAAATATTTATCATGTGATCATAAGGCATATTAATAAGAATGTGATGCATAAAAATATAGAATTATTAAGTTAAAATGTGGCCTATAAATATAAAAATCATATGAATTATAACATAGAAATTATGATACAACATAAAATTGATACATTAGTAATACGTTTACTAATGATTATCATCAATATGTCAAAAAGGAAAATTACCAAGTATATTAACCAACGTATAAGAATACATTCCTTATATAGTTATCAAATTATATACCCAATGAATATAAGTTATATTACGAATGAACTTTAATATGTATTAATTAACATGATCCCAATTGATCATAATAAATCAATTCTTTAATATCCTTTGTAGAATTATATATCAATATCATATAAAATAACTAAGTAATTATGTTCATAATGACATGACCATAATATTATTATTATCAAATGAAAATTAATTGTTAGTTGTGTTTGTTTATATAATTCAATTATTAAATTATATTTTCCCATTGGTGATTACCCATGTAAAATGAGAGGATTTGGTTTGAATTATATGACATTTTATCATTGAAAAAAGATAAATTCAAGGGATGAATTTGGTAGATTGACGAGTAGAAAACATTCATCAAGGAAATTGAAAAAATGAATGTAGAAAAATTTCTATGATTAATAAATTAATATTTTTTATATAATGGGATAATAAATATTGGATGAAAAAAATTAGTTATTTTTTTGAAAATATATCACAATGAAGGGTTCTTCAATGGAAAAGGGAAGTGGAGGATTCCCTTACATTGAAGAGTTGGTCCTAAAACATGAAGATGGAAACATGGGGTCTTAAAGAAATATTTTGTGGACTAAATTGGAGGAAGAATGAATAAAATTTCATGAAAGATGGATTTAGAGTGATGATAAATGATTTTTTTTGGGTATTTGTAGGAAAAGTGGAGTAATTGTTTATTGATATCCAAATATAGGTCTTGAAAAACAAGTTACTAAAAAATGAAAAAAAATATTTTCTTACCCATTATTTTTTATAATGGTTTTGTCAATTTGGGTAATATTTTATGAAATTTCAATATTATATAACCAAACACCATTTTTAATACAATTTTCATTTAAAATTTTCCACCGAAATAATTATTTAAAAATAATATTTTCCATTTATACTTTTGAAAGTCACATATAATTTTGGAAATTCATTTAAATATATTAATATAAATAATATAAATAAAATTAGAAATTATTGGTCATATATTGGGGTTATATAAGTGTTGAAAAATAATTAAATAAATAGTATTTCATAAAACATAAAAAAACACAACACAATATTTTTTCTATTCATTAGAAAAATTTATTTCAGAAAATTATTTAAATTTCACCGCAACATAACATCAATATACAGATTTAAAAAATATATTGATTTTATCAAAATAATTCTATAAATAGGGTAATTTTAACGTTTAAATATATGAATCATTTTCATTAAAAAATAACAGGTTTTGCATCACAATTAAATTTCAGGGACCCCTAAAAATTCATATTCCATTATTTAGCCTTTTTTACATAAGTGTGTTTTAAATGACTATTTAATTATAAATATATATTTCTGAATTCCAACCAATATTATAAAAGTGTTTATATTTAATGGAGATAATTTATATTTTGTGTCCACATATGAATATATTGATGTCCTATTTCCTAAACATATATTTTATTATTGAATTTTTTTTTAAAAAAAAGTGATTGATGAAAATTTTTTATTTATAACAAGGAACTTACACATTACAAAACTAATTCATGGACAAAATACCCATTATTATACATGTTAATTATCTAAGGGTTTGGTGTGTGATTGTGGTAGTTTCATGGGGTCTCTCTACAAAGATTGAACAAGTGGTATTGTCGAGTAACTTTATCATATCTGATAGGATATTTTATTAAAGCCATACATATTGAAGCTCAGATATGGATCATTAAAGAGAGAACCCCAGTAATGCAATCACCCTATCATGTTTTAAAAAATAGAACTGAAACCTCATGATTCTATTGGTTGAGGAAAGAATTTCTTCTTTCGGCACTGATTATCCTTTTCATTACGACATATAAATAATAGTTACAATGATAAAATTATTATCAATTTGGATATTTTCCAATGGAAAAATTGGCCACTTGTTATATTAACCAATGCTCATATATAATGACTTGTGAAATAATGGTTGAATACCAATGGTTAAAACTATTTTTATACACTATATAAACTTATGCTTTCAACAAAATTTATTATTTCAATCCAAATGGTTATTATAAATACATTGATAATTTCAATTATATTCTAAAAGAACCTTTTTATCCTAAAAGGATTAATGGTAGGTTTAATAATATTTTAATTGTATGACCCTATGGAGTATATCACTGTGTGGTTGATATTTTTCGGTTTTTATAGTCTTTTATTTTTATTATCTATTATATTTGTTAACTTTACATGATGTGTAGTATCAATTTTTAAATAGTAATTACATATTCCTAAATTAAGATAAAAATAGAAAAATACAATATGATAATTAAACATTATTTTCTTAATCAAAGATGGATTTTTCAGGCCATTACATTCTTGCCCCTATTGAATCTTTATACCTAAAATTTCATGTTATTATCTTTGTTTTGAATCTTTGATGGTATATATATCTCATTGTCTCCTCCAATTACCAAATCATTTATTCTTATATATTGTTCTTCCAGAATAATTTTTTTTGAAGTGAGTTGTCTTTTTATATATAATATAGTCTATATGGTTAAAGGTATCGACCAACCACTCCTCATAATAGAGTTCATGTTCCAGTTGTACCACCATTGTATTCACTACATATGAGTTATCATGTATATTCTTCAGCAAGAGGGGTACATGGAATATATCATGACCATGAGCCATATTTGTTCGAAATGATAGATAATAGGACACTACTCCTATGAAATCATAGATTTAAAAGGGACTAATATACATATGACAAAGATTTCCTTTCTTACTTAATCACTTGACACTCTTCATTTGTGATATACAAAGGAAAATATTTCACTCCAAAATCAATATCAAAGTCGATTCAATGGTTTTCATTATAGGTATTCTACAAAATATCTTATTATTTTATATATTTTTATACGTAAATATCCTTTTCTAAAATCTATTGCATAAGATAGGGCCAATGTAGTTTTCTCTCTCAATAATTATTCCAACATGTATGAGTTCAATATCATTTCCCATATAGAGTTTCATACCGTTACATTTTATTACATTAGTGGAATATATTGTTCTATGAGAACATAAATAATGCGATGTGTTTATCTCATCCCCATTTGAATTCAATTGACTATGTTCTCAACCTGCCCTTGAGTGTCAAAATAGTCCATCCAGACTACCCATTAATTTTGGGGTGATAATCTTTTATAAATTAGAATTCATTATTGATAGAATATTAAATAAATCTATTGAATTTAGATTTGAAACATGAATTATTATAAGAAACGATTGATATTTATTAAAACAAACCATCACCCACACTCTATGATCATATGTTAAAATTGTAAACATTTCATTCTTGGGAATAATGATGATAATAATGATATATAATTTTCCACCCAAACCATTCAACATCATAAGGAAAACTGATATCACTTACATTATCAATCAATATTTAGGATTTTAGTTTTTTATATTTAGGATGAAATCTTACATAAACAATTCACGTCAAATTAAATAATCATTTCCCCAACTTAACCCAAAATTTATTTTTTCACATTAACAAATCATCATAATTCATTTAAAATCTCTTATATATATAGAACATTAAAAAAATTAATTGAAAACTAATTAAAAGGAAAATTTTGAATAGTGAGATAAATTTCATAGTAAGGGTAATCATCATAAATATAATTTGAATTTCATTAGTCAGAATAAGAAGTCTATAATACTATGATGACATAATATGAGTTAATTAGAAACTAGTAAAAGAAATCATATAAATAAATTCTAGGATCCTTAATTATAAAAACATAGAATGGAAAGATTCATCAGAATCAATAATCACAAGACATTTGATATCAATATTAATCATGAGAAACTTTATAAACCCATAATAAGAAATTAAGACCCTTTTTGGTAACATGGATCACTATTTTCATAAAACCCATTCAATCACATTTAATTTTAATAACCATATGTAACAATTATATTATAATAAGTAGTTAATTAGTTAGATTGGGTTCTATGGACAAACATTGTATAAGTTATAAGGGGCTCACCCATCCCTATTTCGGAAACCCAATGTGAAGCTATAATCGGATTACAATGTGCTATCTAGGCCGCCCATGTGAAGCTGTAACTGGTATACTTGATGCAATATGAGAAACCCCAAGCTAATATTTAATGGAATTACCCAAAAATATCTATTGCCACCCATTTTTCATGTTTAATTTCCAGGGACCACAACATTAATAATATACATTTCTTTAATCATAAAACTCAAAGAAACAATCATTATACTTTTCATTACCTAATAAAACCATGGAAAATAAATTGATTTTTTATAGATCTATTTGAATCAATATTAAACCATTAAAAATAATTGAGTTGGATAGAAGTCTCTTTGAAACAAGATTAACCCATTTAAATTAAATGGGTTCTTTAATAATTTCTTTGAAATATGTTTATCTCGTTGAAAAGAAATGTGTTACATAACAATCACATTGAAATAATATTAATCCATCAAGTGAATAAATAAATACGGTTTTAGTAAAATATATAAACATTAGATTAATATAAAACATGATTTTATCATTGAATAATATAAATACAATTAATATTACATTAAATAAATTATTTATGTATATATCTTTTTCATTTTTAAAATCATATTTTTAGAAATAAAATATTTTATAAATGATTTTCATTGAAAATTACCTTGGAATAATATAATGTAGTTTTTGAAAAATAAATTAATACATTTCATGAGTAAAATTCACTTTTTAATTTTAATAACACTTTTAAAAAAAATTAAATATATTTGGAAAAAAATGATTCAGAATATACATTTTTTTGACTGAAAAGATAATTTTTTATAAAACATTGTTTTGAAAACATTAGTACACAATGAGAGAAAAATGGATGAAAAAAAGATATTATTATTATATAAATATTGGATATAAAAATTAACGATAATAATTTATAGGTGCATCATAGGATTTCATCATTAGTGACTTAATCATAGACAATCATGATAAATGATGTGATTGTAACATGTAACACTTACCACATTTGTAACATTGAATAGTTTGCCACATGGTGGTATATCATTAAAGGACACATTTAATATCATTTTAATAAGGATATTAATCACATCATATGACAATTTATTATTATATACCACAAAAAAATATTACTGTACACCATGAAATATGCCTCAAAGAAGGATAATTGATACAAAATTTTCTTATAGGTTTATTTAGTTTAAAACCATAATCCCCATGAAAGAGATATCCTAAAATTGAAATTAAAATCTGAATATATTTAATTATAATAACTATAAAATATATCCATATTAAGTATATAAACGACATGACAAAAATAATAGTTTAATATAACATATATATCACAAAAATATAAGTAAGAATAAAATAATATGACCTCACTCTTCCTTTTGGTTTAACATGATTTAACATCATTTATAAAGGATTTAATCATTGTATTAACTTATGATGGATTTGTATTAATATTATTATATAATATATGTTTTTATTATATGAACTTTTATTACCAATTTATTATCAAATTATGTTTTAAGGTTATGTTAAGGGTAATAACCGCAATGATTTTCATATATGTTTGTACATGATATTTTTGGTACGATTATTTCAATATCTAATTAAAAATTTCCAAAATTTAAAAAATATATAAATATTATAAATATTATATATTTATTTATTTCTAGAAATCTATAACAATTAGTGATATTAAATAAAACGCACTATTCATGTACATGGTAGGCTGTTTGTACGCATGATTGTTGTTTTCATTTCTATGTCACATTGAGAGAAATTAAATTAATTGATATATATATATATTGTTATTAATTTATATATTTTATATCATATATATCTCTTAATTTTATTAAAACAATCACTAATTCATTCCATTTAAAGCATTAATGAATCAAATCACTTATTGGTGATGTAGTTCGCGGTACACATGAATGATGTTATCATATTCCAAAAAAATGTAATGCATAAATTAATGTGTTATATAAAAATTATTGAACCATAATAACATCATAAACATCATAAATATCATATATATTCATTATTTTCATCATTATTTCAAACCTTATATTTTTTAATGGAAAAATGAATTACATCGGTTCTTGAGGAAGTAGTCTTCCCTACTCCCGAACAATGAATTCATAACCCAGTTGATGGTAGTGGTTGTGTTTATAGGAAATCAACATAGAATTAAAAAATATTAATATATATATAAATATATATATATATATATTATACTGATGTTCTTATATAATAATTATATAAAAGTAAATTTATGTATTTGAGGAAGAAATAAAACAAAAATGATTGTTGAAGGACATTACCTCTTGTTCATGTAACTCATTTTGGTTTGCACCAATGGCCTTCACTAGTTGGACTTATTACAAAATTAGGTCTTATAAGAAGTGAGTAGGGAACTTGGTAATTTATTTAGGTAGATATTTTTTGAAAAAAATAATTTTTATGGTATTAAGTGAGTAGTGGAGGTGGAGCCCTATTATATGTGGGGGGAGGTCACACTTGGTATTTTTCAAAATAAAGTCTGGTGAACCCATTTTAATAACAACTGAAATGAACTAATAATGAAACAAACATGATTATATAACATTTAATGTTTACATCTATAATAAAATGGGGTTTCAAAAAAATCATGCTCTATCAGATCCTTATAATAAATGTTTAACAACTAAAGAAACTCATTTTTACCTTAATCCCTGTAATTAATTTTATTCATTTCACTAATATCTTTAGTCAAAAAAATATATGACCCTATTATAAATTGGAAGTTATTCTTATTCTAAACAGGGTATCCATTTTTCGAAATTTAATTTATAAATTTGAAAAAATTTACTTTAACATTAATCATGCAGATGCGGATACACAAAAAGTTGTTATGAAGAGTATTTTCTTAGATAAAGATGATTCAATATTAAATGTAATTCTAATAATAATAAATTTATGAAAATAAATTAATATTTATTGATATATAATATATAAATATAATTTAAAACTAATTATATTAGTGGTATTATTTATTAATTAAAAATGATAAACATTATGTATTTTAAAACAATATATAGAGAAACCCCTTTTTAATCCCCAAAAAAATTATATTAAAAACCAATATAAAGATTATAAAAATTAATATTATTGTATTAAATATGAAAAAATAATAAACATTTTACTAGAAAAAAAATTAAAGAATATTAAGACATTTTTTTATTTAAATTATTTATAATAAATTCCATTAAATTTTTTTTTCTTACTATTCACTAAAAATCAATATTCATAGAAAAAGGCAAAGAATGCAGACAAATAATTTTTTTATTTTAAAATTAAAATAATTATGTCAACAATTACAAATAAATTTTTAAATAACAATAAAAATTATTTTTAAAAATATTTCGACAAAAAAATCCTACAAACCGTTTTTACGAAAAATATTGAGTTTTAAGAGAAAAATTAAATTTATATTATTTGGAATAAAAATCAGGTAAAGGTTAATTTTTTTTTTTATTACATAATATAATACAATAAGTGAGATTTTAAAATTTATTGGAATAAAACATAATAGTGTGAATTAAAATAGTTTTTCATAATTTTTTTTTTAATTTTTTGATGCATTTTATTTTATTTTATAATTAATTAGAAAAACATAATTCATTATTTATATATGTTTAATCCATATTTTCATATATTTTTAAATATTATTCATATCATCCATTCAAATGGCTATATTATATTGGTAATATATATCATAGGTCATATAAATTCATTGTTTCATGTTGAAAATGTCATCAAACATAAAAATATTGGGGTTACATGTAACACTAGATAATCATAGTGTTCTTTTTACAACATGATAAATATTGTGATGCACATCCATTATGATATTGTATATAATTGTCTTCTTTTAATTTATCATGTTGTTATATACTCCCACCATTAATAAACTTTATCCTAATAATTTAAAAATTATCATGGTAATTGAATGACGAACTTTTGAAAATTGTCTTCATAAACACAAATTGTAACAAGAGTTAAAAAAATTCCCTAAATAATATTATACATTAATTATAGAGGCTATATGGAATGACGAAAAATTATTTTTCTAAATAGAATGACATTGGCTAGAATGGTGGAAGATCTAAAATAATTATAGAGAGTGATTGTGGTCAATGATCACAGAAAAGTGAATGATCAATTGAATGTTAGGGGAAGTAGAGACCTAAATATGTGATTATTGAACATACCATTAGTTCATCATTACTGAACGTACTAGAATAATATTTTTGTTTTAATATCCTTTCCAATGTCTTGATGAATTACATTACCAGAAAAGTCTATGAGAAATAAGGATATATAATTACTTGATGAGTATAATTTCATTATTTTTTTACATTTCTTCCACATTATCATATTTTTATCTAAATGATGATTAATAAAGATAGCTTTTTTCCTGAAGCACTTAAATAAAAATATCAATGGAAAATAACCATAAATGGATATTAATTCAATTTTACATTTCTTTAGAAATTAAAAACAAAAATACTTTGACTATAGTACGATAATTCCCAAAATGAGTAAACCATTATATGAAATATTTATCTTCAAAATAATAACCAATGTTCAAGAAAAACCATTCATTAAATATCTATCTAAAATATCCTTTGTAAATTTCATGAATATATTTTGAAACCCAAATATTTGATAGATTTTTTAATATATTCTTCAATGATATAAAAAACATTATTACTATTATAATATATTATATGATTATAATATAAACATAATCATTACGAATAAAAATGTTATACAAACCATAACATCTTAAAACCTAGTGGTAGGTGTGAAACCCTTATTATCCACAGGTTTTAGATTTATGCCTCATTGCTTTGTCAAATGCCACGACTGGTCTCCAAGCATACAAATTCTCCTTTTTTTCATAAAACATGAAAAACAATTCCTACCTAAATAAACATTCTTATTTATATGAGATGTTAGAAATATCTAAAATAAAAAAAATCTCCAAAAAATGAAACTAATATTTTTGTTATCGCATATATTAGATCATCTGTCGGGTGTCTAATACATTGATCATATGACCATCTTTAAGCTTATAGGCCTATAGATGTATCCATAAATGATAATATAACGTCAAATTAAAACAAAATATTCTACAAATATATTTATACATTTACATTGATATTGATTATAACAACCCATGAACAGCATTGGCAAATCCTGTACTGAAATCGTAAACATTAAATTTCCAAAAATGATTCAGATAAATGTGACATATATTTTTCCAACCAAACCATAAACATAAAATGGAAAAATGGTTCACTTAGATTATATTAGTCTTTTTAAGTTTTTAGTTTGAGATAATTAGGATAAAATTTTAAATAAACAATTCACAAAATGTTAAGTGATCAATTCTACCATCTAACTCAGAATTTATTTTTCACATTAATACATCATCATTATCCCTATTAAATCAATTCTATAAATTACTCATTTAACACCAATCATTAAAACTTGGGGAAAAGGAAACATAATAATGGGTTAAATGTTTCATGGTTATCTTGTGAAAATGTAATGGGTTATAAAATAACCTCAATAAAAAATAATCACACATCTAGAGAATGAACATATATAGTATGAATACAACATATACCGGTTGGATTAACAATAAAAGTTTTTTTCATTTATGAATAGAAATATAGGATAAAGATCTTAAAAACCATTATGGAAGAAAATATCTCTTTCATTTTGAAAATAAATGTTTGAAACATATAACATTTGGAAATTTTTTTCCTTGAAAAAAACCTGGGAAAAATTAACTGATTTGTTATAAAATAATTTAGAACAATTTAAGTGTAAAAAGTTATTTAGACTTCCAATAATTATTTTAAAACATTTATAGAGAACATGGTTTTGGAAAAAAATGTTTTTGCCTGAAATAATGATAAGAAATAAATAATAGATATTTAAAACATTTGTATATAAAGAGATGAAAATAGTGGGAATGATTGTGTTATCATGAAATAATAATATAATAATAAAATATTTGGGAAATATTTCAAGGTTGATCATATGATATTAATATTGGTGACTTAAAAAAACATCCTGATAAACGATGATATTGTAACATGAAAACCATACCACATTGCTAACATTAAATCGTAATCCTCGTGAAAAAATAACATTAAAAACATATAATATCATTTAAAAATTTATATTTCTCATATAACATGTAAAATTAGATGTATATACACCTAATAAAATAATACATTTTTATAACATAAAATACTACAAAAAAATGAAAATTGAGACAAAATTCCCTTATCTATTCATTAACATTGAAATCATTTGAAACATAAATGATATATTCAAAAATTTGTATTTAAATCCAAATAACTTTATATTTAGTCATTATAAAATACATTCATGTGTAGTATATAAGACCCATAACACAGATAAGTGGTGAATACGACATATATCTCTCTAAAATAAAACTGAGATGAAACAAACCCTTACCTCAAGCATCTTTTTAGTAAAACAGAATTTAAACTCTTATATATTGGTTATAATGATATTATTAACATAAAAAGGCCTAATTAACATTATTAGTATCATATATGGTTTTATTATAAACTTTTATTTCCAGTTTTTTAACAAATACATAATAATGCTATGTTTTGGGTAATAATCACTTTTTGTTTCTTATATGGTTTCTGTTGATATTTTTGGAGCTCTCACATATATCATTTTTTTATAATATTAAGAACATTAAACATGATATAAATATTAAACTTATTCATTATATATGAGTTTATAGTAATCCATAATATGTTTTGATATGAATTGAAACACAATGTTTATTGAGACTCTAGATTGTATATGTGCATAAATATTATTTCCATTTTCATGTAATATTTAATGAAAAAATTAAATGATATATATATTATCAATATATATATATAGTTTTTATGTCATCATATTTCACATATTATTAATAAAACAATCCTTATTACACTCTTTTTAATATTTGAAAAAATAACATCACTTTGTGAGGTGGTAGTTCACCACCCACATGAACATTGTTATGATATTCTGAAAAAATGGAAGGAAATTAAGGTAATTTTTATATAATAATTATATATGAATATTAAAATAATTAATATGATAAATATAATTTATAAATATCATGTCATAATTATTCCCAATTGTTATTGGTGGGCATGGAAAAACGAAGGGCATCGGTTCGCGAGGCAGTAGTCCTCCGTACACTTGTATGATGATTTTGTGACCCATTCGATGGAAGTGTGTGTAGTTGTAGGATTTAAAAATATATATATATATTATATATATATATATATATTTTATTTATGTAATTTCATAATTTAAATATAAAAAAATTTAACGGGGTTGAGGAATAAATAAACTAAAAATGTTAGATGATGAACGTTACCGTTTTTTCATAGAACTCCTTCTGGTTTTCACCGAAAGCCTAACTTGGTTGGATTAATTAAGAAATTAAGAGTTATAGGATGATATTAGGGAGCTTTAAAAGTTATTTTGTAAATAATTTTTCAAAAAAAAATTGGGTTTTAAGGTATTATTAGATTAGTGCAGGGGAGTCCTATTATATGTGGGGGAGAAGGCATGCATTGTATTTTTAAAAATATTGTTTGATGAATACACATTTTTGGCTCATAAAATGGATAAAAAATGCCTTAAACTAGATCCAGTAGTTTATATGGTATAAATATGTCTACAAAAGTGGATTTTTACATGTTTCTAGGTTATTTACACCCATAATATTAATGTTTTTCCACAATGTTTACATGTTTTAACATTAATAACTGTAACAGATATTAATTGATTTCCTTATCATAATTGGAAAATATTAATTTGAACCTATAATAAATTTTAATTTATATTTTTAGAAAATATTAAATCCATTTTTTATATTCTAATCATTTAATTGGTGAATGTTAATTTAATATTAATCATGAATATCTGGTGAACTATCCATTTTTCAAGAAGCGTAAATTTTTGGATGAATATGATTATATATATAATCAATGTATAATAATAAAACATTCATGAAAAGAAATTAATATATAATGATATATTATATATAAATATAATTTATAGCATTCCCCATTAGTTTTTATCTTAATAAACTAAAAAGAATAATCATTGTGTATTTTAAAATAGTTTTTAGAAAAACCAATTTGAGAAAAAGAAAAAAATGAAAATTAATAACCAATATAAATTTCCATAAAATGTAATTAATTAGATATAATATAACAAAATAATAATATAGTTACATTAAAAAATAGTCAAAACATGTTTTTAAATTTGAATTAATTAATTTATTGAAAATAAAAGTTTTTTTAAAAAAAATGGTATTTTTTAATATTCACTAAAGAATAAAAATTTATAGAAAAATCAAAAAAATTAACTAAAATTAAAATATTATATTATGACAAAAAAAGTTGTTTATCTATTCAAATAAAATCTTATAAAATTGTGGATATTCAGTTTCATGTATATAAGCCATAATAAAGAGACATGTTTTTTAAAATATACAGTTTTAATGAAAATAATGGATGTATCATTTTTAAAAAAAACATAGGATGAATGGTACACATTTTATTAAATATGTTATGTAAAATAAATTAATATAATCAGAAGAATTAGATTTTTTTTAATTTATTAGTATGAAACAAACTTGTGCGTTTTAAAATTTCATTTCGGACAAAATATATTCTATTTTCAAAAGGGTTTAACTTTCATTTATAAATAATTTTTCACCAAATAATTCCATATATATTTATGTGTAAACTATATTATTATAATTCTATTAATCCTATTTTGACACAAAAGTTCAACAGCTATGTTATACTGGTAATATATATCATTGGTTTTTTATGTTTGTTTTTACTTGTTGAATAGGTATTCAAATATCAGGGTTGTGTGAGAGTTCCATATAACAAAAGATTAAATTAGTATTCTATGTCTTTTATGATGTTTACTAAAATTTCAATCTTTTAAAATATTGGTTGTTACAGTGTCTCCCTATATGTCCTAACAACTTCCTTTACATATATCATGGTATGTTAGATAGTAGATAAATATTAATGAATAGTAATGAAATGGTTTGTCTTGGTGAGTCAATAAAACATAACCCATATCATATTTATTCCTTTGTATTACATTAGGATACCAGGGATGAAGTTTGTGTTGATATTTTTCTTTTTTGATGTTTTAATTGATAGTGGTTGTAAAACTCCATTAGGATGTTTTCTCTCAACCTTAACTTGTTGACACACCATGATGTTTGCATTGTACGTAGATATCTCCAATTTAATATTATCCAACAATAATGACCTTTAATGTACTGACTAATAAGTGTTCTTTATAGATGTATAAAGAGTTTAGATCTACGAACATTATTCCAAATATTCTTATTAATCGTAGAGTTAGATGGGACACTTTTTCTTGTATGAAATTTTAGTGAACCACCATGATCAATATGGAACTCGAGATATATCCCATTTTTCATGACCTCTATAATTTTTTTCATCAATGTATAATCAATTTAATATATATTGATCTTATCTAATAATAATGGTAAATAAATAATTTGGGATATGATTGATGATGTATTTTTCATTATGATTTCCAAGTCTAAACATATTAGGTCCCTTATCAATGTATCTCCTGGTATCCTCATCATTTACTCAATAATAAGGTCTTTCACACTTAATAAATCTATTACATTGATTTAACTTCTTGGACAATAATTAATTTAATAGGCATACTTTTATGAACCTCTCATTATCTTCATTGTCTTATGTTCAATTCCTTATCCATGAATATATACATTAAACTATAGTGGACTGTGAATATATCACATTCCACCCCATAAAAATTGGTCTTCCATATCTTTAGATAAAAGTTAAATATAACTAAATCTTGATCATGAGTAGTGTAATTAAGCTCATAACAAATTTCATTATGATATTTAAAAGAGATCACCATTTAATTTATCATGAGTACACAACAATTTTAGTTAGAAAAAGTATGTATATCGATAACATATACAACATAGACAAATGGTAATGTTTACATCGGTTAAATAACACAATTATTATTCTATTAATGGAAAAATTCTCCAAACTCCATTATCTATATGAACATATCACATTATTCAGTTAAATTGATTATTGGATTTTAATTTAATGAAATATTATTCAAAACAACCTATAATATCCCACAAAACCATGGAAAATAATAATCTCATTTACTATTATAGTATGAGTCCACTCCTCTACATCCTCTTCCATGGTAGACTCAACTTATATTCCATCATTGGTTAAACTATTCAACAAGAATGATTTTTTTATATATCTAGAATTAAGATTAACTAAAAGTTTTAAACAACTTCTCTTTGCTCAATGTTTGAAATATCATCCATATATTATCCTTATATTTCTTATGACTTTTGGAATATATTATAATAATATCCATAAAAATCCATAAATTTATAAGGTTAGTTCTTCAAGATTAAATTCATAGAATATCTAAATATGGTATAATTATTAGTGATGCAGAAGGTAAAAAAACAAACTCATAATTCCCATATCTTTTTCGGAAAGAATTTTTTATATGATCTTATATCAACACAAACAATTGATGATAACCATACTAAAGGTCAACCATGTAGAATAATTGAGCCCTATGAAGCAGGTCAAATAAATCAACAATTATTGATAGATGATCATTATTCTTCATATTGATTCTATTATGTTCTATATAATCAGTGTATAGATGAATTAGCGTATCAATTTTCAATATAAATATAATTGGTGATACCCAAAGAGACACACTTGGGAGGATAAATTCCTTCTCCAAAATATCATGATGTTATATATTTTATTCTATTAACTCCCCATTTTACACCCAATATGTGCTCTTCTATATCGACATGGAGCCACATATGAGTTCAATAGAGAACTCTAAATCTTTTTCAAAGTGAGTTCTTGGAAAATATTTTTGAAATATTTCAATTTTTCCTACATGATTCGGAAATTTTCTATCTTTATACTTTCATTTCATTCTATCTCCTAACTGATCACCACCATATAAAATATATGGGTGGTACATCAAGACCAATCTCATGGAAATATATATATCCATTGAAATTAAATAAATGTTTTCCATTTAAGACTAATAAAATTTAAATGATTTTCTTGTTGAGCTGATAATTTTAATTCGAGATCTATTCTATCCCTATTATAGTTTAAAATTCTATAATGGGAATAGATACTAGATTTGTGATGAAATCCTACTAAATAATGTTAATATTATAGTTTTCAGGAAAAATTGGTGAAGGGGTGATATATTTACTAGTCCTGAAAAAACATTTACTTCATGAAGCTTAGTGATTTACTGTATATTCATTTCAAACATGGCTCAATTAAAAGAATGTGTTCAAATATAATGAAACAATTAAATTTCGTGATTTGAGAGGAAAACATATTACATTCCACAATAACATTTCAAACTGATTTGTCATTCATATTATCTTAAAATTCATATCCTATATCCCTTGGACTATTCTTTTTTTAAGGTATTCCTCCATTACCTTCTCATTTAGACATTTATTGGAAATTTTCTATGTTTCCCACATGTATATAATTGATGTTTAGGTTGGACTTAACCATTTTATCATTGTTCAATTATTTTATATGTTGAGGCTTTACCTCAATATAAAAAGACCAAGCTATTAGGATATCTATTTTATACTTGTACAAATTTCCAATCTCAAGAAATTGGTTCATTAAATGCTTCGTCCAACTTTTTTTCATGCTGAAATTTTCACTTTATTTCCACCTCTTCCATGATCATAATTAATCCTTATGTTTGGATGTATTTCTATCTTATTTTCATTTGAAATATATTACCACTACATATCAATAAATCCAAATTCGACCTTCATAGAACATCTCACTCTCTCTACATTGCTTTCAGAGTCTCATTTTTTTAAATTCTTCTATATATAGGGTCATAGATTGTCTGAGAATAAATCAAAAATCCATTTAGGATCCAAAAAAAAGATAGATGTGTATCTAGAAGTTCTTTAAATGTTACTTTCATAGCATACCATGAATTTATTTTAATTATTCATCTATTTAAATTGTTTTTTAATTTCTACCACATCAAATAGTAAAAATAATTGTTGAGAAATATTCCTTTGAACTCATCATTCTCCATTGAATCAATATAACCCCTTGGATTCATGTATTTAAACTATGTAAACCACTAATTAGCTTCTGCTTCTAAGAATTTTTAAACCAGGGTGACTATTACTGGCTCTGAACAATAGAGTAAAAAAATATCATTTCTATTGGTGTAATACATTGTTATGAAATCAATTTATTGGTAAATTATCTAATAATAGTTTGTTGTTGATACATTATGTAATCAATAAATATTTGTACCCTTTGACGTGAATCAGGTCACACAACATGACTCGTGTTATTAATCCTAACTTATTATAGTTTATTCATCATCCTCATGATTTCTTCGATTCTATTTTCCATCGTTTCAATACATATGTTTGTTTATTGTTTTTTTCACTCTTTATTTATGTGTTTCTATCTATTTCATTCCATTTCTCTAAAATAATTTAACTTTAGTCATAAAATTGTTACTTTTAAGAATTATATAATTATAAACGGAGTTTCATTAATAAAACATCATTCATAAATATGTTATTATATAATATGCTCTAATGAAAATATAATATTATATATATAATTCATAATGGTTCTTAATGTTCTTTTCATTAACTAAACATATCCTCCAGGAGTGTCAGACCTGGTGTTTATCAATGCCAATTTTCCCGAACCATTTCTCTATTGAGTGTAGATAAATACAATTTTTGTTTGTATTTTTACACTATGGTTTATCTTTTTTACTTACCCATACAGTAGTAGTATCCAGATAGGGATTTCATTTTTTTGAAACCTCTATCATAATACTTCATCAAAATCCCATGTATTTCCCAACATTTTGACATATAAATAGGTTTTATACTAAATTCATAGAGTCCTAAATTATAGAAATAACTAAAAAATGATCTAATAACAGCTTCGGAATCCCTACATTTAAATATATAATCTTTTTATTACCAAGAACAAAACACCTGATCATTTAAATTTTATTTTCATGGAAATTTTAAATATAATAATGAAAACATAAAAAACTCTTCTAATACACTAGATAGTAGTTTTAATGGGTTTAACCTAACATATTTTTTTATATAATATCATAGGGAAATACATTAAAGTATAGGGGAGAGGATAAATACTTGTATAGTAATGAGTATTGGATACATTTAGCAAGTGATTTGGAGGCACATCAATAAGAACATAATGATTTACATAATTGCATGGTCAAGAGAACATGAAAGGTATCATACTAAAAATAATATGTATAATAACATGTAAATGTTGCTAGGATATATAATTGAGACATTCATAAGCCTATCACCATGGTTTGGAAGCAAGATGGTATAACATACATATAATGTTCATACATCAAGGTATTAAAAAACATGTCATATATAATGATTTAATATTTTTACCCAATGCATTAAATTGATATCAAGGAGAACTATTCATATGCATTAATTCATGTGATAAATTTTAATCATAATAAATATTATCTTAAATAACCTAAGTAGAATAATGTATGAGTTTCATATGAAATCATTGATTTAGTAAGTTCGTAATGACATGTCCATTATATCATTATGAACCGAAAAAGGGAACATTGGTTTTGTATATGTAAATCCCAAAATAAATAAATTATATTTACATATTATTGAATAAAAATGGAATTGGAGAGGTTTAGGTATTCATGTTATGAGAATTTCTAATGATGATGATCAAAATTATAGCGATAGATTCTGCAGCAAGATAGGTAAAAAAGTAATCAAATGAAATAAAAAATTGAGGTTAAATGATGTTTAATAAATGATAAAATATTATTTTTTAGGAAAATTGATAAATTAATTGGATGAAAATTAAAATGTTTAAAATATGAAAACATACTGCAAAGAAGTGGACATTAATGGAAATGGGATGTGGATGATTCCCTTACATTGAAGAGTTTCTCCCAAAACAGTAGGATTGAACCACAGAGGTTTAATGAAATCCTGGAAGGCTCGTTTGGATGGATAATGACAAGAAATTCATGGAGGATGTATTTCATGTGAATATAAAGGGTGAAATGTGTTGGAATATATATATATATATTGGAGAATCGTATTTAAAATATCTATATACATATCATATAAATAATAGTTTGGGATAATTATAAACCATTGGCCAACCCATGGGATTTTCACATAGTTATTGAGGATTTAATAATATTTTTTCATATTTTTTATATTAGAAAAAACCATTTATAAATACTATTCTAGATTATGAAGATTATAATTTCCATGAAATAATGTATCTAATGTCAAATAGTTCATTTTAAAATTTAGAAAATCACTTATTGGTTTGGAATTTTATTAATGTATATTAAAATAAAAAATATTAATAAAATAACTTAGTTAAGGTAATTTTATTTTATTAAATTAATTATGATAACATTATTAATAAAATATGATATCATAAAACATACTAAAAAACACAAAACTGTATTTCTACTATTCATTTAAAAATAAAATATATTATAAAATTAGAAAAAATTTACCTGAAAACAATTTGGACATGAATATTTAAAATATAATGCGTATCTTATCATAATTATTATCTAAATGTGTTAATTTTTAATTTAAAATATAAACATCATAATTTATTGAAAAATACCAATTTTAATATCCTATTTTAATTTTCTACATATATAAAAAATTGCATACCCAATATGTTATCATTTCTAATTAAATTAGAGTATATTAAAATGAAATTTCATTAAAATATATATTTTATAGAATACCTGAGTTTTTTTAATAAAATTAATAATTTTTTTAAAATAATATTTTATAATATTTTTTCAAAAAATAAAATTTCCAAATTTTCGTCCATAAAAATATGATTTATTATTTTTGTTTTAAAAATTGAAATGATGGAATATAATGATTTATTATTAAATAGAAATAACACTTTATGAAAAAAATTCCTTATCATTAACTAGTTATCACACACATATATGCTATAAATGTATGGTGTGGGATAGTAGAAGTTTTGTAGGGTGGCTTGGCCCTTGTTTCTGAATGGTAATCTCTACTAACAGAAATATGTACCATATTATATTTTATTAAAGGATTGTTTATTGATGCTATGATTGGTCCGGGTCAAGGGGCAACCCCACTGATTCAACCTCCCTCCCATGTTCTGATAAATAGGATCAAATGACATGATTATAAATATTAAGGTAATCAATTATACTTTCTGCATAAATTATACTTTTTCATCAATACTTATAAATTCTAATTATAATGCTATATTTTTTATGACTGGTTATAATTTCCAATGAAAAAAATCATTAAATGTTATATTGACTAATGATTGAATCCCAACGGCCACATTTCCTCTTATAAACTATATATACGTTAGATTTCATTAACATTAACTACATCATTTTCAATTTTTTTACAATTCCGTCAATAATGTTAATTATATTCTTATTGTTTTTTTCCATTAACATTTTTTTGGAATGATTAATTATCTTTTCATTATTCAAACCTATAAAGTATACCATTATGGGGTTAATAAGAAATGGTTTTTATATTTATGTACAATTATTATCTATATTTATTACTATCCTTATTTAACGTGTAATATTAATTTGGTAATAGTAAATATATATACATTTATTTTAAAAAAAATGAAATTGCCAATATGGAAATAAAAATTTCTTCTCTTAATCATATAATGAATTTTATGGCCATTATTGTATACCTCATATCAAGATCAAATAAAATGATGAATAATGATAAATATAGTATTTCAAATTATCATATATATACCATGTCAAGTTGGTTAAGAGATAAATATCCCATGATTCCAATTAGAGGTGTACAAATTTTAAGATGATCAACTACAACAATGGTGACCTTATTGCTTTTATATTTCTAGGGGACTCCTATAATTAAATACATGTTTATTTTTTCCCGTTTACATCTTTGTATGAGAAATGGCTAAATCAGACACTTAAAATTCTAATGTTAAACCTTGACTTGTTAGTATACCTATCATTGAGAAAAAAAAATTTAATAACCATCTTCATATTATCCAAATATAATTTTTATTTAGGTACTGACTCATATTTGTTATTCCTAGCTGAATACAGACAGATGAGCTATTTGTATTATACAATAGCTCCCTCCCATGTTAGATTTTTGATTCGATATCTATCTAATATTAAAACCATATAACTCCATAATTATAGAATATTAACTCTAGAATATTCATACATGTGTCTATAACATCATATCATCTTGTTGGTCCTCCCTTGTCCTCTCATGAATAGATGGTGAAAATTTTATTTGAGAAATACATAATGAGGATACATATATTTTTCTCATGTTAGTTATTTTTATTAAAAAAAATATTTTATACCATATAATCGTCATCATGGAAAGGGTTATATAATACATCATACTCAAAGAATAATCAACACTTTTTTGACTTCATGATATAGTAATTGATTCAACCATCATAATTTTGTATCCTCTATAACCCCCTTTATTGATTCAAATTGTTCAATTTTTTTAATATATTAATTTATCTTCTTTTTTAATATTTATGTCACACTTCTGCACATAGGAATTATTTATCTAAATAATCAATAACAAGATAAATTTAGAAAATTTTAGATATTGTTTTTGGTATTTTTTATAATTGATAATTAATTTTTTAGTGGTATAAACTATCACATTTTAATATCTCATGAGTTTTTGATTGATGATATTTTTTACACATATCTTTATAAAGAATAACCCCTACTAGTATGTAATTTCATTATATGTGCAATGATTAGCCTTATCTTCCACTATTAAAAATTTTCAATTCAATAAATAATGATGTTAAACATTACTCCCTTCCCAATTATAAAATATATTGGGATCTAAAATCATTATATTTTTCTCACAAATCACCAATAGTACCCAGATAATATAAGAAAAATATGAATTCATATAATATATATTGTTTAAGGATATCAAACTATTGCCTATTTTAATGAAGGATCCATAAATATCACATGAATGGTTATAACATGCCCCATTAAAATTAAGTTCTCTATCCAAAAGAAATGTTTATTTTACTGGATATATAATTTTATCTTAAAAAATGTATATAGTATATAATAAAAAATATTTGAATGTTTGTCAATTATTTTAGAGAAAATAATTATTTAATATATAAATAACACCAAACCATTGATGATATAATCCCTAAAGACTCAATTCATGATGTCCATGAAGTTTTCTGAAGCATTAGTGTTTCCAAATGGAATCACTATGACCACATAGTGCCCATATGTTTTATGTAAATTATTATTGGTGATACCCTCTATATTCACCTCAACATGATAATGTCTTAACTGAACATCCACTTAGGGAAATATTAAGATCCTTATAGATTATTAAATTGGTCATAAATTCCAAGGTAAAAGATGAATTTTTATAACCATATATTTGTTAGATGATAATAAATTTAATGAAATATTACACATCCTTTATCTTGACAAAGAGGACTGGTGTACCCAATTTGGAAGCATTTGTTTGAATAAAACATTTAACATGATTCTCATGTATTTTATTACTCAACTACTCATTTTATAAAAATGGACATCCTATATTTATTAATTGATATTATAAATGCTTCAAGAATAGGATCGACTGTAAAAATAACCAAAATACTTGGTGGAAGACCATATTTGTTTTTAAAACACATCAGAATATTTTAATACAATTGGAATTTCATTAAGGATTATTTTTTCCATAGTCTAAATAATGTTTCATGATATGTACTATCACAATGAAAAAATACGTGATTGAGTTAATGATCCTAAAATATGATAGTCCACATTATAGCACAATTATAGAATTAGATTTGTATCAATAGAGTGTGTGATTTCAAACTATTGAAAATTTAATTTTCTCTATACAAGGAATTCAAATTCATTTATAGAATAATATAAAATTACAGAAATGGGAGTACAAAAATGGTTTCATGGAAATTCGTTCCAATAATAATGATAGGGTATTAGTTATATACTTATGTTGTTATAATTCATGCACATTATATCTTCAATGATAACTAGACATCAATGTTTTGGTCTAGTGTTTAAATAGTTCCTCTAAACATCTGTGATATGAAAGAATACATAAACAAATTGTCACATCAGACATTTTGTGTTTAGGAATTCATGATAATCCCATGATTAATTATTTCATTTTCATTTTAATTGTTTACATTAGACACAATATAATTAGGGATGATAATTTTAAATCTTATAATCATATAAATGGAAACAATGAACAGCTAAGGGATATCTCATAAATGACACATATTAGGTACCATATAAAATTCTTGTATTCATCCTAAGTATCTATTATATTTTTCTTACCATAAATTATTATATGGATTTTTTATACGTGAAAGGATTCAAACATATTTTCTGAAATTACAAAATAAAATCCCTTGGGAGTGTCGCACTAGGTGTGAAGGAATGCCTCTATCATACACTAGGTGATGACTGAGTTAAGACCAATCATTCATTTTTAGTTTTTTTACCCTTATGTATAATTTTAGTATTTAATTTATGTGTGATATATGGTCTATGTGTAAAAGTTAAATTTATAAAATAAATACAATTTACAAAAATATGATGTATATAAAAATACAATAACCCCTTCGAAAGAGGGGAGTTTTCTCATTCAGAAAGTCACTGGACAAAGTGATATTATCACATATTATCCTTTATTTAGAAATAACATCATTATTTTTTTTGTATTCATGGTACAGTTGTGTTATGAAATAATTGAAGATCAAAAGAAGGTCTAAAAATTTGACCCACTAGGCTGTAATTACCCATGAAGGATTCTGTTTCTCAGTTCTCAATGCACATACAATTTTTATGGAGTCACACTCATACTAATGATTTTTCATTCCTTTTATTATTTCCATATCTACTAAAACAATTATATAAAAAATTTCCACATCAATTTATAAGGAATTTCTGAATGGACCATATAGATAAACAATAATATCCCAATTTATATATCTAAAAATATACACAAAACCTGAAGGGACCATATTTCCCTTGGATTCCAAATATGAATTTAATTTAATCCACCTTATACATGAAGATCTATCATGGAATTCCAATATTCAATGATGTGTAGGGAAATTTTCCATCAATTTAAATTTTCTTATAGATATAAAGTTCATGTACTGTATTTGCACAGTATCCATGATGAAGAACATCGGCACTTCTCACGACCATGTTGAATAATGAAAATTATGTTTAATGGTTAAAAGATTCATGGCCATGAACACTATTATTTTAATTAATATTGAGGCCATGGATGATATCAACATAAACTATGTAAAATAGATTCAAGTGTTGTGGTGAAAGGGGATCATGAGAGAAGGTTTCCAAGTGTAGTAATATGTCAATAATTCATGGGAATGAATTTCAAATTAGTCAATATATCCATTCCACAAGGCTGATTTAGGGGTAAATGTAATAATGTGAGGGCTTCCCTAAATTGATAACATAATGTTATTCAAGAAAATAAGGAGATACTGTCTTCCAGGATATATTAATCAACATGTTTCTTTAAAAGTGAAATCCTCTTTACAATTGTGAATCTAGATGAAGGAATCCAGATCATATTCATTTTTCCAATCATCTTGTGAGAATTTACACATATTATATTTTGTTAACGAAATTTCAAGGTGATATTGTCATTGAACATAAGTTCCCAAATCATTATATCATCTGGGTTCGTGAAATCATAATGATTTACCATTCTTTAACTACTATAGGAAGTTCATTAGAGGGAAATTTTAAATTTTTATATTATTGTGGTATTAAGGCCCCCAACAATATCATTAAATTTACTAAGGGTCACTAGGGGAGTACCTGACCAATTATCAAACCATAAATTAAGGGGATGTTGTTTGTTAACTAACCAGTGTTCCTATGTGGTACTGTTAGAATGTGATGCCTTGAAAGATTACCATACAGAGGAGTCTGGGTAATTGAAATTCCCAACTTTAGGATTATTTAAAAATTTGGATCTTACAAACTCAAGACACTTTGATTTATCATTTAACAATCGCCATGTGAAATGTTACTTTATGGAGGTACTCAAATTCCAATGACTCATAATCCCATATCCCCGGTGTTTTCAAAATTATTTCCAGGACTCATTGACGGCTATCCACTGAAGAGTTCTTCTGGTCCAATTTTTTTTGGTATGAATGTTCCATTTATTAAGAAATTAAAAATGCAATTTAAAAAACATAATGGGATAAACAAACATTGAGATAATTATATTTTAAAAAAATAAAATAAAATAAATATATATATATATATATTTCCCTTTGTATTAAGTCAACTATTTTTGAATCTGACACATTATGTGATTGAAATATGATGCATTAGGTATTTTTTGAATCATAGGCACATTAAGGTGATGGAAATTTTTTTACCTTACCTAATTCCCTACTCAATGATAAATTTAGTTTTTCATCTGGAGGAAATGTTATTTCTAAAGAAGGAAATTTTATTCCCAAATTATTTCATAACATGATTCCCTTCCATTGATTACAAGATAATATTTGATTTTATTATCATTAAACATGTCCCCTTATGTTAATATTATAATATCATTTGTATAAAAAAGGAGAGAGGGAGAAAACATACCTCTGGAATCTCTTATGGAAAAAAAATACCCAGTACTAACCATTCCATTATGCATCCATATTATTTAATGTTTTATAATAAAAAATTAATGGATGAAAGAGGAATACGGTATCTCCCTCATCTTGAGCATGTAAAATAACCCTCCAGGGAGCCATCGATTAAAACTGAAATGTGATATTAAAAAAACATAATTCTCATACTATTAAGAAACATTTAATGAATTTTTTTCTTAAATACTAAAAATGAATCTCAACACATAGTGTCAATAGCCTTTTTAATATCAAAATTATGAGAAATATTCCCTCCGAAGGTGGTGTTTTAGAGAAGGTTAATGCATTCTGAAGGAGTTATGAGGAAATAATTTAAGGTCCTTCCTTAAGTAAATCCAAAATTATTTGAGGATATAATGTTGTTTGGAATTGTGGAATTCATATAAGCCATTATTTTAATAATGATTTTGTAAACATAATTAACCTAGGAAACATTCCCAAATTGATGTAATTCATTTTCAATTTACACTTTTGGAATGATTATAGGAAATTTATAAATGATTACTTGGGATGGAGAGACACCCTTGAATAAATGATGGACTAATAAACACAAATCATGCTGAAAAATATCCCAAAAGTCTAAAATAAAATAATTAGTAAATATGTCATTTCTTATATAGATTCCATTATTTAATCCGAATACAAATTCTTTTATCCCACCTTACAATGGGATATATAAAAGAATCATGTTATCATTATGATTCACAAAAATGGGAATAAAATATTCAGTTTGTCTTGTGATAGTGGTAGTAGAACTGATTAAACATCATATAACAGCAGAAAATATAGTATACATGATCACACCATTTATCATAGTATTGGTCAACATACATGAGGATAAATAGTGGTTTATTACATTTTATGGACCTCTACAGATAGTGAATGAATTTAGAATTCTTATCACCATTCCAGATCCAATTAGATATTATGGAGTCCATTTAAAATTTTTCCTCATGAGAAATGAGGAGAGAGAACACAAGAGAGATTTCATCTTCCTATTTAAGATCACATGATATATAATTACATGTATAGTTGTATTGAATGATTTTGATGGATAATTCATGATATGAAATTTCACTATCAATGTAATTTAAGTGAATGTTACTCAAATCCTTGATTTTCATTTAATAAATTTTATTTTGAGGATGAAGTCCATAGAAGGATCCATATAATTCTAGAGTGGTCCAAGTGTCATGGAAAATCATGTTACTATAAGTATGAGTAGCCCATGAATTATTAAATATGGATAGTAAGGGTATCTAAAATGTCTGGATCAGTAGTGATCACTGAGAGGGGAGGGGTGAATTAGTGATAACTTTTTCTTTTTAAGAATTGTTCCATCTGAATGATCAATTCAACCTCTATGTCTAGTTAAGGCCTAAATCTACTCTTTTGGTGGTACAGTGATAATGAAAGCACAGAACACAGAGATTTACAATGCTTGGTACAAAGACCTACTCCTTGCTGTGTTGGTTACACTCCCCAACACAGATTCTTCACTATGACAAAAGATGTTTACATGGTAATTGGTTATACCCCACAATTACAAGTTGGATAAACCCCCCAAATTCACATCATATTTTCTACACAACTTCACTTCTCTTATTCAAATGTGTTGTTCAATACTTCAAGTAGCTTCAATAGACTTCAGGAGAACTTGTTGGTCTTGCTCACCAATACTTTTATTCAACATGCATGCATGTACATACATTCAATCCATCCCTCTCCACTTGTGCACACACTAAATCATGGAATTCTTCACTTGTTAACCACACACACAAACAATTTAAACTTCAAGAATATGTGTGTAGCCCTCGACCATCTTCTTTGCACATACCCTCACAAACCAAACGGTTGGGTGTGGCATTTACTTCACCTAAACTCACTTCAAAGAAGGGAGATCAAGTGTACGACCTTCTCCTCTATTCTTCTACGCAAAATATTGGGTGCAACAACCTCGCAGGGTGCAGGAGCAGCGGGCGCGCAAGTGGCAGCAACTCCTTCTACTGCGCAAGTGGCGCGGTATATTCCTCCTGTCGCGCAAGTGTGTGGGAAGAGAGGGCGCGCAGGTATGCGTGGCTTAGCCTCTTCCTGCCATGCAACGGGAGCGCTTAGGGTGGCACAATCCTCCTTCTTTCGCGCATGGTTTGCGCGAACAATTTCCTCGGAACCTCGGGTGGCTCTGGACCTCACAGCCACGCTCGGGTGCGAGAAAAACTTCCTTCGTGTTTCATGGAGCTTCGTGGGATTTCTTCTTAGGAAATCAGTAGCATCTTCATGATTTGGGATGATCCTTTAAAAGACTAAGAGTGCATTCAGAATCCGTCCATGAATCATCCTAGATTCATTCCTTTGAGTAACCAATATATTTAGTTCTTTAAAAAAATTCAACCCGCATTTACGATATTCCCCGTATATCGGTTGTTTCCTTTTTCCATTTATGGGATCAAATATTAGTTCTAGGTGTGTGCATCACGTGCATGACTTTAAAAATGAACACGACACTTTTCCTTGTACATCAAACAGGCAGTGTACCCTCGACAACTTTTTTTCATCAGTCTCCTTAGAATATCTTAATCTCGTTGCATGCATGAAACTTTTTATGCATGCATGAGTTTGGTTCGTCAAAATGATCATCATGCCCATAATTTGAGCTTCTATAGTGTTTGGGAGCTCGATCAAGGTAATTAAGCTTCATCTACGGTGAGCAGCGACGTAGGGTTACACTCCATGCAGCTGGAGGTTGAAGACGATGCCACAACCATTGGATTAACGTTTAATGATCGCGGACGAAGGAGATTATATCGTGGCGCAGCGAGATGAATCAAGCGGCTGAGATCGAACAAGAGATCAGATGGACGACTGATATTAGATCCGCGTCTTTAAAATTTCATCCCACATAGAAATGTTCCGTGGTTTTTGCGTGGTTTATCAATCAGTTTCTCCCAACAATGACTTAGAAATCTCCACTCCCTCCTTTGGTGCCGCTCCACACCGATTTTTATGTGGGCGCGCTCTAGTGCCCACTATGCTCCTTCGGTCGCGCCATTAGCACTCACGTTGTGCAGTCTTCACCACCGCGTAGCTCAGGCTTATACAGGGCCCAACATCATTGTGCTGGCCCGTGCGATTTCCCCATGGGCGTGGTGACCTCGGTCCCACAACTGCCTTGGGTTGAGGTCCTAAGGCTAGCCCAATGGTTGGCTTCTTTTTTCTAATGAAAATAGTGGGTACTTTGTATAAAAACAAATTAACCAAATACTAAATTCCAAGCCATACTTCTTTAAAAACATATTCCCCATTCTTTTTGAAATATCAACTCCAATATCTTCAATGCCTTCTTTCAATCCAATCATAGATTATGCATGGAACATATCTTCATTCAACATGTAGTGGAGTACTACATATACTACTTCAAGTGTTGTTACATTGTATCACCTTTATACAAGCCTTGGAACATTAATACCAGTTCAGAAATTGTCAGAGATTATGATTCTACTTCAATCATCATTCTACAACCTATACTTAATCAATTGGCACACATTGACAGGTTATTGACAACAAATGCAACCACTTGGGCACAAAAATATCCCTCTTTTTATTTGGTTTTCAATACTCCTAAGCACACATTAATAATGTCACAATGTGGGTGCTGATGATTTATCCCCTTTATTGGCCTATCAAATGAAATGGGATGATTGGAATTCATACCCAAATTGACCCTGCACAACTTTAACTACCAATGATCCCACATAAGGGATTAACTCATCTCTTTCAATTCCCTGCATGTAAGTACAAAAACATAAAAATTTAGCGAATAAGGAGGGACCTTTTTCTTCCTCAAGTGAGTGGAGAAGGCTGAACATGATGTTTCAACCTTATCTCAACAAATCTTTCTTGTAGGCATAGCTTTGGTGAAAATATCTTCCACCTGATCTTTAGTAGAAATGTAGTTGAGATTTATGTCTCCAATAGAGACCCTTTCTTTGATGAAATAATATTTTATATCAATGTTCTTGGATCTGGAGTGTTGTATAGGATTCCTAGACAATCCAATTGCACTTTGATTATCACATAATATCCTCAATGGGTTTTAGTTTTAATTCTCAAATCTGCTAGTTGCACCTAAATCCAAACCATTTGTGTACATGCATGTGTAGCTGCCACATACTCTTCTTTAGTTGTTCTCAATGTTACAGAGTTTTGTTTCTTGTTGTACCAACTAACACATCCTTCTCCTATAAAGAAGGATCTACCATATGTGGATCTTCTATCAGTACAATCACCAGCCCATAAACATCTGTGAATCCTAACAACTTTATGTTTTTACTGTGTTTGTATTAGTGTCCATAGTTGAGGCTTCCTTCCACATATCTCAATATTCTTTTAGCTACTGATAAGTGAGATTATTTTGGGTCACATTGAAATCTGGAACACAAAGTCAGTGCATATGTTATATCTGGCCTTGAAGCCATGACATAAATGAGACTTCCAATAATTCTCCTAAACTCTTTCTGACCAACATTGTTTCCTTCTTCATCCTTTCATATCTGGGCTCCAACAGAAATGGGTGTTGAGGCTTCTTTTTCACTCTCCATTCCGAACCTTTTCACTAAGTCCCTTGCATACTTTTCTTGTGAAATAAATATGGAGTTTTGTCTTTGTTCCACTTGGAATCCTAGAAAATATTTCATTTTTCCAAGAATGGACATTTCAAAAGTTCTTTTCATCTGCTAAGAAAATTATTCACATCGTCCTTCATTGTCACCAGAAAAAATGATATCATCCAAATAGATAATGATTATGTGGCTACCAGAGGCCATTTCTCTGACAGAGATATTAATGTCAACATTTCCTTTGAAAAATTTCATGTTCTTGAGACAACCATCAAATTTGGCGTACTAGGCTCTAGGTGCCTGCTTCAATCCATACAAATATTTTCTCAATATTCATACCATACTACGATCTTGGTACATCATGAATCCATCTGGTTTTTCTATATACTCCTCTTCTTCAAGATCTCCATTTAGGAATGCAGATTTCATATCCATCTGATAGACCTTGTACTACTTGTGTGCTGCAACTGCTAAGAACATTCTTGATAGTTTCTAGTCTTGCAACTGGTGCAAAGGTTTCTTCAAAGTAGATTTCTTCCATTTTTGAATACCCTTTGCATACGAGTCTGACTTTATTTCTGGAAACTTCACCCTTTTCATTGAGTTTGTTTCTAAAAACCCATATTATCCCAATAAAATTTTTATTTTTGGGCCTTGGTACAAGATCCCAAGTGGAGTTATTTTCTATTTGATTGAGTTCCTCATGCATAGCTCATATGCATTCCTCTTGTTCAACTGCTTCAACCACTGTGTGAGGTTGAACTTGAGAAACTAGTGCAGTCTGATCTTCCAATCTCAATCTTCTTCTAGTTATTACTAGGGACTATGGGTCACCAAGGAAATTTTCTGTGTCGACATGTTTCTTAAATTTTTTGTATCTCCTTATTCCATTTTAATTACCATGCTCTTCATCACTGGTGTGATTAGAGTTGATCTCATCAGCAGTTGGTGTTGTCTTAGTTAATTAATCATTCTTCTATTCCAAGGTTGTGTCCTTGTTTGAGTCATCATTATCCACAGTGTTTGGTTTGTTGTTGTTTACAATTAATCTGAAATCACTGCAGTCAATCATTCTGTTCAACCTCTTATTCCAGCATATGTAGCCTTTTCCATCAGGTAGGTAACCCATGAAGACTCCTTCTTCTTTTTCCCCATACTTTCCCAGATTAAAGTTCGTAATCTTGACGATACAAGGACTGCCAAAGACTCTGAAGTATTTAAAAAATTTTATTTTGTTAAACAACATTTCATAGGCTGTCGTTTGTGTTTCTGGTCTCAGGAGACATCTATTTTGTATGTGTATGGCTATGCATACATCATATCTCCAGAAAAACATAGAGATATTGTTCCCAGCTAACACAGTCCTCCGAATTTTGACTATGCTTCGATTCATTCTTTCAGGAACTCCATTCTGTTGTGGAGTATATGGTGTACAATATTGATGCTTGATTCTATGAATGACTAGATAGCTTTGAAATGCATAACCAATGTATTCTTTTCCATTGTCTGATCTTACATTCTTGATGCAGAGTCCTAGTTCTTTCTCAGCCTACCTTCTAAAATTTTTGAATATTGTGATTGCCTCGGACTTATGTTTCATGAACATGAAATTGTTCATCCGAGTGTAATCATCAATGAAGGTTATAAAATAGAGATCTCCTATTTTATAATTCTGTCTCATCGGTCCATATATGTCTGTATGGATGACTTCAAGAGGCATAGTATACATGATATCTACTCCTTTGTGTGAACTATGCGTCAGTTTTCCTTTCTAACATGTGTCACAAATTTCATCTCATTCTCTCTTTAATTTGGTTAGATCTTGTACAATATTGTACTTCAGAATTTTAATCATACTCCTTTGACCAAGATAGCCATGTCTTCTGCGCCAAATGTTTTTTTCATCCTTAGAACTATGATAACAAGAATTGATGGGCTCACCAATTTGAAAAAAGTTTCTAGTGGTTCTTCTTCCTTGAGTGATGATTTTTCCATCCATTGAGATCTTAATGATGTATGAATCCTTCTTGAAAAGCACCTCATGTCCATCATCACATAATTGACTTAAACTCAGTAGGTTGTTCATTAATCATTAAAAAAATAACACATCTTTGGATTTTAGATTTTTTGGTTCAATCATTGCCTTTCCAACTCCCTTGATTTTCAGAGAACAATCATTTCCAAACACCACGGTTCCTCCCTCTTGACTTTCTGTTTTGCTTAGAATTTTTGTGTCACCAGTCATGTGTGATGAGCATCCACTATCAAGATTCCATGACTTGGTTTTACTGCTGTATTTTAGAGAAACATCATCAAAGCATGTGATTTTTTCATTGGGTTCATGAATTATGTTTCCTTTCATGTATTTGACGCGTTGTTTAGGGATAATTGTTATACATCTATCAGATCTATGACCTTGTTGGTCACATCTTCCATAAGATTCACCCAGGCAGTCAGATTTGATCTGAATTGGAATTTTGATGCTTTCTGTAATACACTCTGGGTTTCAGGATATCTCCCCCATGACTCATGCCTCATACTTGGAAGGGACATGTTATACCAGCATGCATATGCCTTGTGTGAAAACACACCACAACAGCAGCAGTAGCCTCTAAACCTTGACCTTCTCCGCTGATAGGAGTCATTTTGTAATTTTCTATCCAAGATTTGAGTAGTCCTTCCTGGGGATTTCCTTTCTTCCATTGAAGATGATTTTTCAGAAGTTTTTGCATCCCATGTTTGTCTCAATTTTATCTTTGAACCTACATTGTTAGAAATAACAGATGTATTTTGAGATTTTCTGAGTGGTGAGTTGACCAGACTCAAAGCACCAGTGTGAGATGATTCTGCCTTGACCTCAACAGTCTTGTTAAAGACTTCTCTCATCTTTCCAAGTTATTCTGTGATTCAACCCACTTGGATTGTGTCACTGATTTCTCTTCTTCTTTGAGGTGAAGTTTCTCTTCAATATCTTTTGCTATCTTGTCCAGCTCAGCTATCTTTATTTTGTGTCTCCTGATTTCATCAATGTACATTGTCTCTTTCTTCATACATTCTTCCAACTCCTCAGACATTCATTTGGTTTCCTTTTGTATCAATTTATTCTCATTCTTGAGTTTATTGTTTTTCTCAATGAAGGCCTCTAATTAATCTTTCAATATGTGTTCAAGATCTGTTCGTTTACTTTCATCATCTTCACCAGTACAGGTGTCAATCCCTTTTTCCTCATGAGCCATAAAATTCGCTTCTTCTTCTGATTGACTGGCTGATGTGGAGTCTGACTCTTCCTCTTTGCTTACATAGATTCTTCATTTTCCTGGAATGAACCTTTTCTTTCTTTCACTATATATGATTCCTTCTCTTGGGTTTCTACTCCATTTCTTCTTTGGTGACTTATCTTTTTCAATTTCTAGAGCAATAGATATTTTCTTGGGATAATTAACAGCAATGTGTTTGATGTTATTACAATTGAAACACCTCGGTGGTAATTTCATTTTTCCCTTGAATTTATTTTTTCCAAACCTTTTTGATAAAAGAGAAATAATTTTGGTGAAATTATCATCCTTTTCTTCATTGTCAGACTCACTTTATTCTATGACTTCGTCATCTCTTATCTTGAGTTGTCTCATGGCCTTAAAAGCCATCTTATCCATGATTATCTTCTTGAATATTGGGATCTTCCTCCTTTCATATGCAATGAGAATGTTGTGTAGTTCATCAAGAGGGAGATCATCTCTATCTTCTAATGCTGAGACATTGGGGTCAAACCTGTCAGTAAAGTTTCTCATTAGTTTTTTAACGATAGTTGAGTCCTACAACTTTTCTCAAAAGCCCCAAATGTTACTAACAATTTCATTGAATCTAGTGAAATAATCATCAAAATTTTCTTTTTCTCCCATCTTGATATCTTCAAACTGGCTTCTCCAAAATTGTAATTTGTCTTCCTTGACTTTCATGTTTCCTTCATAACTGCTTTCCAATTTTTCCCAAATTTCATTAGAATTCTTGAGTCCCATGACTTTTGTGTATACCTTTTCTGAGAATGACATAAGGATGGAATTTTGAGAATTACCATCAACTTCCATATTTCTTTTCTCAGCAAGTGTAATAGCAGCTTCATTAGAAAGAGCAGGGAATCCAAATAAGCCTGTATCTCTAACTTCAAGGCCGATAGATATAAGGGAGGGTAACATCTTATTCTTCCAGCTGTGGTAATTCTTTCCATCGAATGTAGGAACACCCCTACTATTAATAGAATTCAGATTGCCCATTTTTTAAAAATTTGATCCTAACAAAGGTAACCTCACTCTGATACCACTTGAAATTCCTAGATCAGTTGTGATCACTGAGAGTAGAGGGGTGAATCAGTGATAACTTTTTCTTTTTATGAATTGTTCCCTTTGAATGATCAATTCAACCTCTGTGGCTGGTAAAGGCCTAAATCCACTCTTTTGGTGGTGTAGTGATAATGAAAGCACATAACACATATATTTACAAGGTTTGGTACAAATACCTACTCCTTTCCGTGTTGGTTACACTCCCCATCATAGATTATTCACTATGCCAAAAGATTTTTACATGGTTATTGGTTATACCCCACAATTACAAGTTGGTTAAACCCCCCAACTTCACAACATATTTTCTCCACAGCTTCACTTCTCTTCTTCAAATGTGTTGTCCAATTCTTCAAGTAGATTCAACATACATCAGGAGAACTTGTTGGTCTTTCTCACCAATACATTTATTCAACAAGCATGCATGTACATATATGAAATCCTTCCCTCTCCACTTGTGCACACACTAAATCTTGTCCTTCTTCACTTGTTCAGCACACACACAAACCGTTTAAACATCAAGAATATGTGTGTAGCCCTCGACCTTATTATTTTCACATACCCTCATAACCCAAATGGTTGGGTGTGGCCTTTAAATCACCCAAACTCACTTCAAAGGAGGGACCACAAGTGGCAGCAACTCCTTCTACCGCGCAAGTGGTGCGGTAGCTTCCTCATGTTTCCCATGTGTGCAGGCAGAGAGGGCGCGCATGAATGTGCGGCTCAGCCTCTTCCTTTCACGCAAAGGGAGCGCGTAGGGCGGCCCAGTCCTCCTTCCTTTGCGTAGGGGTTGCACGAACAATTCCCTCAGAGCCTCGGGTGGCTTTGGACCTCACAGAAGCTCCAGGGCACAAGAAAAACTTCATTCACGTTGCACGGAGCTTCGCGGGATTTCTTCTCAGGCGATCAGCAGCATCTTCATGATTTTGGATGATCCTTTTAAAGATGAGGAGTGAATTTAAAATCCATCCATGAATCGTCCAAGATTCATTCGTTTGAATAACCGAGATATTCGGTTCATTAAAAGCATTTAACCCATGTTTAAGATATGCCACGTATCTCGGGTGTTTCCTTTTTCCAAACTTGGGATCATATCTTCGTTCTTGGTGTGTGCATCGCGTGCGTGCATTTAAAAACACAGGCGAAGCTTTTCCTTGTACATCAAATAGACAGTGCACCCTTGAAAACTTTGTTTTCCTCGATCTCCTTCGAATCTCTTCATCTCGTTGCATGGATGCATCTTTTAATGCATGCATGAGTTCAGTTCGTCAAAACGATCATCATGCACATAATTTGAGCTTCTATAGTGTTCGGGAGCTCGATCAAGGTGGATTGGCTTCATCTATGATGAGCATCGACGTTGGGTTACAATCCATGCAGTCGGAGGTTGAAGACCATGCCACGGTCGTTGGATCAGTGTTTAATGATCGCGGATGGTAGAGATTGTATCATAGCGCGGCGAGATTAATCATACGGCTGAAATCGAATGTGAGATCTGATGGACGGCTGAGTTTAGATTCACGTATTTAAAATGTCATCCCACATCAAAACATTCCACAATTTTTGCATGGTTTATCAATCAGTTTCTCCCACCAACAGCTCAGAAATCTCCTCTCCCTCCTCCGGTGCCGCTCCGCATCGGTTCTTCTGTGGGAGCGCTCTAGCTCCCACTATGCTCTTCTGGTGGCGTCATTGGTGCCCATGCTATGCGGGCTTCACCACCGCATAGCTCGGGCTTATTCACGGCTTGGTCTCATTGTGCTGTCCCATGCGGTTTCCACATGGGCGTGGTGACCTCGGTCCAACATTTTCCTTGGGTTGAGTCCCTAAGGCTAAGCCTATGGTTGGTTTCTTTTTGATAAAGAAAATAGTGGGTACTTTGTATAAAAACAAAGTAACCCAATACTAAATTCCAAGCCATACTTCTTTAAAAACATATTCCCCATTATTTTTGAAATATCAACTCCATGATCTTCAATGATTTCTTTCAATCCAATCATAGATTATGTATGGAACATATCTTCATTAAACAGGTAGTTGAGTACTATATGTACTTATTCAAGTGTTGTAAGATTGAATCACCTGGATAAAAGCCTTGGAACATTAAGACCACTTCAGCAATCATTAGAGTTTATGATTCTTCTTCAATCATCACTCTATAAGTTTTACTTCATCAATTGGAACACATTGAGAGGTTATTGAGAACAAATGAAACCACTAGGGAACAACAATATCCTATTGTAGCTTCCATGTAGATTCATACAAATCGGATGGAGATCATAATTTATTCTGGATAAGATGGAATAACAAATAGAATTCCTTGAGAAATATGCCACCTCAGTAATAACATATCTATTAAATTTTCTGGCAACGATTTTGATGAGGTGTTTTCAGTAACATGTATATGTATCTCAATAAATATTTCCATCAAATACATTATTTCTCTCTAAAAATTCATTGAATTGATTTTATGAAAGAGGCTAAAGAAATACCCAATTTTCATTAGATTTTAGAATTTAATTAAAGTCTCCAATAAGAACCCACTGACCATCAATAAATCAAGACAAAGATAAAATTCCATTACATTATTTCTAATAGCCTTTGTAATGGTAGTTTTCATAAATAAAGGAGAAAATGTTTGGAATTCCCCTAATATTCAAATTTCATGTAAGCATATCTCCACTTGACACATCATGACATATCTCTACCAGATTATGGTGTTCTAGAACCCATAACCCTTTTTCTTATAATGAGAATTGATTAGTGCCATGCAGAGAATATCCCAATCCTTCAATAGAATCCTCCATTGAGAGAAAATCGTTATCGGTTCAGATAATCCATGAAAATCAGTTTTGTCATTATGGATAAATATCCGCAATGGTGAATTTTTTTGGGTTGGTTATGCCTTGATAGTTTCAAAACAATATTTTCGTGACTAATTTACATGGGGAAGGATCCCTCATTTTGTTACCTATTACATTCATATTTTATGTATGACTTCCACGTTTAAATAACATTTTTAATATTTTTGTACAGGGTGTTAGTGGCTCACCCGCATTGAATTTAGCTTCAAAACTGATATTTTTGACTCCATCATCTGTCACAATTGAAGGAGGGAAAAACATTCTTTGAGAATCATATGAAATGATTTCATGTTCTATAGATTTTTATATCTTAGGTGGTGAGAGGTATTGATCAATAATAATTAATCTTTGATTTTTTTTGATTCCATGTAAGTTTAATTTGTTCCATTATCCTCATCATATTTGCTGAAGGATATCATTCTGGTTCAAAAATCATAATTGGTGTCATATTTATCATATTTATGGATTAGATTAGATATTTTTTATTGTCAGTAGGGATAGTGGCTAAAAAAAGATGATGATAAGTTGTATGTGCATCATCAATCTTGGTATTAAATTAATACTATTTTAAGAGATTCACACAATCCAATTAAGAAACATATGAATCCTCTTACAACTGTAACATTATTTATTGAATATTATATGAAATACTTCATGATATTAAAAAATATCCCACTACATTCATAGAATTTCTAATCCTTCCACCATCAGAAATAGATGAAAAGGAAGAATTATAGTTTTATTCTTCTTGAATCATTTTTACCAAGATTATTATTGGCTAGGATTCATAATAGTAAACACAACTTATTTTTCTATGTGCACTACTAGGGTATTGTACAGATCCCCTATTCGTGGATTGAAATCCATAACATGTGATTTATACTCGTGTTTCTTTATGGTCTAGTGATAGAAACAAATTTTACATGATTCTTTCTGATTTAAAAATTTTTAATTGATTGTCCCACTATTTTTATGTTCTAAAAATTGAGGGTAACACATTCGTATACCTATAAAATTTCAACATTATTTTCATTTATGATATTTAATAGAACATTATGCCTTTTGGTTTCCCTATTGAAATCAACTAGTATTCGGTCATGGTAACCCATTTCCAAATCTCTTGTTCGAATATCCAATTTGATGGGAATGAAAATGACGAAGACAATATCGTTAATAATATTATAAGTAAAATAAATATATATCAATACATGAAACATGATCCAAAAATGATTAGTTGTCTCACACTATGAGAGGGGGATAAAATTTCACTCCCAAACAGATATTTTTAGAATACAGGGATTTAGGTATTTGTTTTTGGTATTCATCTCCAACCACAGCTCTTTTTTAATCTTGAATATGAAATGGAAATATAATTTTTTTAATTTTAATCAGACTCCAATTATATTAACCCCGCTAATGGAAGATTATGGATTTTATCTCGGAAATGGGCCTTGGTTTATCACACTTTTTCTAAGTGACGTGGATGAGGAAGGATATCATGTAGATGCCAATACTTTTTTGAGAACCTTAATGTCTGCAACCACTATGAAGTTTTGATCCTCAATCATGATGATTTTGGTAACATTAAATGGGTATTCATTGACGTTATTTACAATTCCAACTAGCACCTCCATGAATTAGATTTTATAGCCTTTCAAATGAGGAGGATTGACTCATTCTATTGATTTGTAATCAACAATTTTGGATCACCCCTGTGTAAAATTGTTTTAGATCTATATAAATTAATAATATATGTACATGGATTCATTTTCATAGAAACCACGTAATAAATAATTTTCCACAATTTATGGATTTATTCCTATGTTTAGTCTTTTCCATAATGCTTTCACTAATAGTTTATAATTATAATTCGATTTTTTTTTAATATGAACTATGAAAAAACATATATTTTATAAAAATTATATCATGATTTATTAGACAAAGATAAACTTAATACAACTCAAATAGATATTGAGTCATAGTGTTATTGGGAAATTATTGACAGATAATAAAAACATTTAAATGAAAAAAAGAACATAAACAAAATCTATATAACATGCCCTTAAATTCCATTAATCTTATAAAAATTTTATTGGATAACCATTGGATGTACATATTAGTGGTTTGAGATATATAAATAAGTAAGGTAATAGTCTAATCACAACATGATGAAAATTACAGACAGGAGTCAATGGGCATATCAGAGTTAAATAAGATCTGTTAGAATCAAAAACACAAAAAATAAAAACATGATAAAAGTTGATAACATAAAGGAAACATGGGAATGTGGAAACTATAAAAAAAGAAATTATAAATAGATTTTAAGGATAATTATCGAGAAATCCTAACAGTGTGAAATTATTATGAAATATGGTTCACAATACATGGTATCTCTTGAGATAAAAACATTACCAAATTCATTAAATGGATATATAATTGTGGCACCACTTGTAAAATTCACTCCATGTACATGAATAATTGTTGTAAATATATAATACAATATAAGTATGTATATAACACCCTATGATATTATGAAATATATTTTTTGATTAAATTTAATATCTTGGACTGCTCACGCTACATGAAACATTGTGTTGTAATGAACCACACTATATAATTTATATTAAAAAATAACATGAACATTATGAAATAACCATTAAAAAGGTGATATGAAGAAAAATTACCAATTTTGAATTATTATGTATAATTTTATAAAATAATGAAATCAAATTTCAAAAAAATTACATAATTTTTGGTAGTCGATATATGTTTTTAAAATTCAATTTTCTAATAAATGATAATATTAGTCATTTTGGAAAAAATTAATTTTTTAAACATTTAGATAATTTTTTTAATATTAACATAATGTTTGGAATCAAAATTTCAAAATCAGAAAGAGAGGAATTTTATGTACTTTTCTTGAAAAGATTATTTTTTTAATGAATAATGAAAATGCTGGTAATTATTGAAATCTGGCTTTTCATTTAAGGAAATTATCAGTTTATTTTTTAAATTATTATTAAATGTAAAATTAGTGAAATTAATGTATAATTAAACTAATATATAAAACTTTAATCAGTTTCATGTTTAATTTTTATATATAATCTTTTTAAATATTAGAAACGTTTCTCTTTTGAAAATTGCATTTTTGTCATGTTGGAAGGTTTATTTTTAATTTAAAATTTTACTATTATGTGAAATGATTTTATAAAACTATATTACATATTTTTAGTTTGGATTATTAGTTTTATTTGATAATTTAAATTTATATTTTGACTATAATTTATAGTGAAAACACTAAAAATTAATTTCCATGATTAAAGGTAGACTGGGATTACTAGGGGATAAACTAAATATATAAGGGGTAAAATGACCAGGAATCTTTTCCAAAACTTATTTCATTGTAATTTTTATACCATATACAAAACGGATGAATATTATGAAATTTTTATTATTTTTTGGAATATAAAAAATTTGGTTACACATTATTCTTTTGAAAAAATCCATGTCTTTCCTCTACCCCACTTTAAAAAGGCCACCACCCCTCCTCTCCCCTTTAGACTTCCTAAACCATTAGCGTCAGAAAATACATATCTACATTAATTCCATAATACCCTCCACTCATCCTAGGGGCCTTTTTTTATTATTAACCCTACTAATATATCTTTAGTAATAAATCTAAAGTGGCTCTCTATAGAATTCATAATATTCTAAAACAGGATTTTTTGTCTTATTTCTTCCTCCACTACAATGAAATATTATTATAATATTATAATACAATAACCTAATTTTTTCCCATATAATTATATTTCATCATATTTATGGAAATACTTACACATTCTTCTTCTTTCTTTAAATTGGTAATGAAACATTCTATAATGTGTATGGAAGACTACCACCACACAAATACATGCTATATGTTTTCTATAAGTGCCTCTGACAGAAGAATATAATGATAGTATTATTTATTATATTTTACAATAATGGAATGATTACTACTTCAGAGTCATAATATCAAATATTATTTCTTACATTCTTTTTTGAATAGATAGAATGACATCCCTCATGAGTATGAAAAATGTCCACCTCGCAAAGTTATGTAAATAATTTATCACTAACTATTTATATAAAAGGTAATAATGATCAATTTTATGAATATATGTGAAATATGGGAAATAATTATTGATCTATAATAATGTAATATAATTTTACATCATTTCATTCAATCCATAATAAAAATCAGAAAACCTTCATGTGTACATATGATTTACCATCACCATTAATAGTGTAATTCATTTTCTATATCAATATTTAATGTATTAGACTAAATAAATATAAAATAAATTTATATGATATTTATATCATCTTTAAAATTATGGAGATTTTGGAACTTTGATCAATTTAAAATGGTCAAACGTAAGAAAGAAAAACAAATTCTAAAAATGAAGCATTTATTACCTGAAAAGTGATTTACACAAATAATTATTTATAAATTGGCGATGAAAAGTCATATATAAGATTTATATGGTAAAAAATATGATAATTATAAATTAATTTATGTATAATAATATTATATTTACTATATAAGAGTTTCTAATGTGTACGTAGTAATTCGTGACATAATGTAAAATATATTTGTGATAATTTATCTTCTTAAAGAAATACATTATGATTTTTAGTTATATTCTTTTATAATGAGTATATACATCAAATTTGAAATTTAATATCATGAATTTAATAATTATAATGACATTTTATGTTTCATTTAATGTTACTAATTCATGGGGATTATGATTTAATTTTTCTAATGTTGTAAGGGGTTTTTTATACAATCTCATTATTTATCCTTAGATTTTATCACTACACTTATGATGATGGAATATTATAATCCATATCGAAATAAAATCAAAAAATTTCTAATTATATATTTATTTCTTGTGAATAAAATATTCTCTTCATTTTCATCTCATTTTTAGTACATTATTTAAAAATATTTTTTAATCAAAATAAATAGTATTTCCCACTTTTTTGAAAACCTTTTTTCTTCAATATTCATGTTTCAAAATAAATTTTTTTTCAATGATGTTTATAATACTCTCTAATTAATGTATAATAAAAATTTTTAATCTTTTTTACTTTTTACAAAATTATTTATAAGTAATCTTCTTTAAAAATGTTAATCAATATATATTTGGATTTTATAGAAATTGTTAGAAGAATATCTTACTTTATATATACTACATGAATATAAATCCATTCCATAATGAAAAATAAATTTTTTATAGAATCAATTATATGTTTAAAATATTATTTTCAAAGAAAACTATTTTTATAAGTTTTATGAGTATTTTTTTTAAATAAAATGTTATTTATAATGTGAAAATGTTATTTTCCTCAAGAAATGTTGCAAGTGGACTTTCAAATAGTTTTCTATATATGATTACATTACTTAATTTTTCATATTATTTAATAGGAATATGGTCAAATAATACCATTCATATTATTTTTTTGATAGGATTATTTTATGATGACAGATTTTTATGAAACCCTTTTCACTTCCGTAGTATATACCAAGAAAAATAATTATAAAACATGATTATCTTTCTATTTTTTATCCAATAATAAAAAAGGTAAATATTTGTGAAACTGATTTCTTTTCTAAATATTATTCTAGAATGAATTTTTTATGAAGCCCTTTTCATTTCATGGTTTCTGATATCGTGAATTTTATAAGATCTTGTGGAACACAGTCATATTATTTTCATTATTTGTATAATGTGACCTATTCAATTATCCAATGTATTGGATAAATATTGAAATATAATGAGATAAAAAAGGTATGTAATTAAGCATGAAACATGTTTAGTAGGGGTTTTTATCCACAATGATAGTCATGGGAGTGAAACTTTACTACTATGATGGTTTGGATATGAAACATGTTCCATTTTGACAGACTTAGAAATATGAATTGACAACGGATTAATTGATATTATACTCTTATGTGTATGATATAATACCATTTCTTATGCTAATGTAATTTTTTTAATGATCAATTTCATTTATTTACATATGAAAAATACTTGATGATATTCTAATGTTTATTCCATGGCTCAAGATTTGTATCTTTGATATGAAGGTAATGGTTTTAAAATGTCATTCAAATGTAATCATACCCATAATCTACAATTATATATATGATTATAAATTTTTTAACCATATTTTAAATACGAGCTAACCATTTCTTATGTTTCATTTACCTAGCTTATGATGATACATATTACTGGTATTTTTGTATGAATGGCTATATTTATGAGTTACTAAATTAGAGATGATGTAAAACTCTTATGAACTTGTTTTTCATGTTTGCAAATATATAAAGGCATTATAACATAATGACACTTTAGCTTCTGTTTTTTGAAATTTAATGAATACCCATATAAATATTGGTAATAACTATGTATGAAAATACTAGTTCATTATAGTATATATCAGATGACATGTTTGATTATTTATTATAAATTTATATGATAAAAAATTAGTGAGAAACCTTAGGATAATCCTAAGTATAGTGAAATATCTTTGATTTTTTGTTTGGAAGAGATTATGTAGTTTACGATGAAATACATCCATATATGGATACTAAAAATGGATGTGGTTTGGAAATATAAGTACCTATGGGGTTTAAATAAAAAAAATGTAACATTGGGATGGAATCAAATGTTACCCAGTACATGAAAATTGGAAATATTTTACACTATGATTGACACTCTTGTGATATGTGATTGGGTTAATTTACATTTACATTATAAAATATCAGGACACAAATTAATATATGACAGCTATGAATAACCATGTTAGAAATTAGGATTCATGGATTTAAAATATGGTGTCTTGATTTAGAAAAACTATAAATTATTTTTCAATACTATTTGTTTCCCACTGTGATTATTATTTCTCTCACTACGCTCTTTATATTTAATATATGGATGGAACCCAAATGACCCATTTAATGGTTACTACAATGGATAATATAATTTTATTCTTCATGATAACCTAAATATTATTTTATATTAAATGAAAATTATTATTTCAATATTCTGAAAATGTTGTCGAGATATGTATCATGCTGAATTATAAATGAGAAAATGAGGGAACAACAATTTGTTGAGTAATTCTTAATGCAAGGTCCAAAATATTTTAGTGGTTCCACTAACTCTCTATTTTTTGAGAAAAGGAACAATACCACTGGGATGATATTTACTATTCTTAATATTTGGGGACATTATAAATTATTATTTTCTATCATTTATATGGATAAGTAGATAAATGGTGTAAACTCGTCACGGACATAATGAATCAATATGAAATTGAATCTGAGGAGTGGAGTGAGTTTACAATATTATTTCTCAATAAGTAATTCCCTTACATTATTAATTCAAAAAATTAATAAGGAATTGCATGATCTAATAAATAAGAATGGTGAATCATTTTGTAGCATCAAGGAATGTTTTAGATGTCTTATCACATCAGATTATAGGATTAGAATGCAACCGGAATGTAAGGTTGATTGATTCTTATGTAGAATTAAATTGTTGAATGCCAATATTTTCTGAAGATCTCAGGCTAGTTTGAAGGAAATATGTTTTTACTGTTAATTACTACTCATTTCTGTTTTACATTGGGGGTGAATTTGGGTGAAATTTGGAAACTTTTCATCAAAATGGGAAACTGTATCGTTGGCACACGTTTTTTGGAAACCGTGTGTCCAACCCCATCAAATCGTTAAACCAAGGAAAGTGGGGAAATTTGAGTGTGGAGTCCATTTTTTCAAACCACGAACCCATATAGAAGAAATCTTGCACCACACTCGTATTGGTGCATGGTTAGGCATACAGTTATGAGAATCCATGGTCCCGACTAGTAAACCATTCAGACTAGATTTTCCCCCTAATAATTATTAATATATTTTTTGGTCCCCCTGTCTAATATTCCCAACAATATCTATCTCAGACCACAATTTATTTATATCGATTATAGAGCCATCCAAAATAATTCTAGGGCCATATGACCTTCGTTTATTGGGCTTCAAAGCCCAATTGGCATATTTTCACCACTTTTAGATTTAAGATACAAATATCATTTTACCTTGTTTGTCATCCAAATTCGGGATTTCCATTAGGCATTCACATATTAACTAATCATGGTGGGTGGTCTATAAATCAAAATCTAATGTCTTGATTTTAATTATGTATATATACTTATATTATTTTAATTTTCTATTTATAAATTGATTTTATTATTGAATTAGTTAATTTGGTGAATTAATTAATTAAGGGATATGTAAAATTGGGCATATTTGAGATGATATATTTGAGATTATTCATTATTCAATTTATATTTATGCATCGAGATTCTGAATGAGATAATTAATTAATGAATTAATTAAGAAATATTGAGATATTTTAATTGAGAGAATTAAATGTTAAATTAATTATGAAATATTGATAACTTAAATTGAATTAATAAGAGATATATTAATTATAAAATGTTAAAAAATTTAATTTAAGGAATAATTTATTAAATATTTATAAGATATTGAGATAGTTAGTTTGAGATAACTTATCAATTAATTAATTATGATATATTTATATTTTTAATTTAGACAATTCATTTTCAAACTAATTATGGGTTTTTGAATAATTAGTTGTTGAATAAATTTATGGGGTTCACATGAATAAGTTTTTGGGCAATTAATTAATAGGAATTATTTTATAAACTATTTTTGAATTATTAATGGAATTTATGTGGATAAAAAATTGATTAATTAATTAGGTGATGTTAAATGTTAACATGTGAATTCCAATTTGAATTAATGAATGATAACATGGTTATTGAATTATCTGATGCATGAATAGTAATATGGTATTTCAGGTATGAGTTAATGAATGGGATCATTCTCATTAAATTATGTAAGGTTTAAATGGTGACATGAGAATTCAGGCATGAATTAAAGAGTGGTAACGTGGTCATTAAATTATTAGAATTAATGAATGGTACTAATAAAATTATGAGACATTATATCGATTGGGAATTGTTTAGAGTGTCGCATAGGCCAAGGAAGGTATTGAAATATAGGTGTACATTGGAAGCCATGGGTCTATGTGGATAAATAAATAATAGTTGACAATGTGATAACTTTGTATTTTATAAAATATTAGTTTTTATTCCCTTAACTACATAATTTTTAATTCAACTATATATTTCATTATATATTATTTGTGGTGGGATATTAAATTTTACTCACACCCTACTCATGCTGTCTGGATGGTTCCTGAATAGATTTCATGGATTCATGACTGGAAAAGGGAAAATCCCCATTATTAGATGATTGAGTTGGGATGGGTCATGGATGAGGGAACTAGATGTGATTAAGGACTCACATGGTAGTTTCCAATGCCTTCACATTTTAGTATCATTTTGACACATGGTATGAAAATTTACATGACATATCTATTGTTCAGATTTGATGTTTTATTTCCAATTTGTTCCATTATGTGATATTGGCATCCTTATGGTTATGGTTATATGTTTTGTTTATTTTATAATTATTTTACATTTGGGTTTCTCCCTGAAAAAGAGGGAATAATCTTCCCATTGATGATATTAGACCATCACTTCTAATTGATAGACTCTATCATACAGTATGGGGTGTGTGAGGCCATGCGATAGAACGAAATTGGGCACTCATAAATGGATGCTAAAAACTTGTATCAGGGGAATTTTCAATCCTTTTTATTTTTTAATTACTATTTCGGAAGGTTATACATGATACATGGAAGATTGAAGCTTTTATTATGAGAATATTCATGGGAATAACTAACCCATGTATGGGGTATAACCCAACTATATAGGGTGGGATTGTTATTATTAATTTTTGTTGTTATAGTTGAATATTATTTCACCAGAGGTGACACTCTTTTTGTGTGATGTGATTATTAATGCCGATATATTATGTGATTAGAAAAATGGTCTAATATGTAATGAGATTTTAGTTTCATGCAATATTTTATTAGCTCTGGATTATTGGTACATTCATCACTATTGGAATGCATGAGAAATCCGGTTATGCGTAAGTTGATGAAATTGAAATATTTGTTGCATGATTATAAAATTGAACTGAAATTTTTCTTAATATGATCATGATAATTGTGAAATTATATAATTAGATAATAAATTTGTAAGTAAATGAGAAAAATGAATAATGAGAATTATTTTTCATTTGTTTACAATGACCTAGATGTAGGATGGATAAGGATAGTGGTAATAGCACAGTTTTTACCATGTGTTAGGGTTTTGAGAAAAGGTATTGTGTTTTTGTATTGGGTTTTACTCTTACATAATCATGCGAATGTTTTGAAATATTTTCATATGTGTGTGTTTGGAATTTTAGTGATTTTCCTCCATGATGATGCTTATTGAGAAAATGACCTAAGGATATGGTTGGAGATGATCTTCCAGAAGAGGAACCTGAGGAAACTATTGTTCCTCGTGAGTAAGTAGGGGAGAAGTTCCAAGATAAAATTCCTCAATTCATTAAATTAATTGAAATATAACCATAATGGGTTTTGAAGATCATGTTTGAACTGAAGAGGTTTTTTCAGTAGCATCACGATCTGAAAATTTATAGAGAGGGGGGAACTATGGTAGATGAGTTCTGTTTTGAGTCCATTGAGAAAATACATGTACTTTTAGAGAATCTTGTTGAGAGGAGGGTCAATATGAATACATATATGCAACATGGATCATTGAAGCTCGGGTGAAACATTCAGGTGTATACTAGATATGCCTGTGGTCTTTTTTGGAAGGAATTCTTGGAGAGGTTCTAGGAGAACCTCTATCCATAGATGGTGAAGTAGGAGAAAGAAGAGGTGTTAATGTAGATGAATCAGGGATGTACTTCAATGATGAAGTATGTTGGATATATTATAGGCTTTCAACAGTTTGATCCAAAGCTATTAGGGGAGGATACTGTTATGTCAAAATGTTCCTAGGACAAGCTTAAATGCAATATCATGTCCCAAGATAACCAATTCTAGTTTATGATGTTAGCTGGGGTGGTGGATCAAGATATATTAAAATAGGGGAACCTAAAGAAGGATTCTATTGAATGATGGATAGTTAATCATGATGATGAGGAAGTATGAATTATGAGAGCAGTAAGCCTCACTATGACAGTTTTAATTAGCATATTGAGAAGCATGGTGCATAGAAAGTGGGATCAGTTTCTCAGGATCTTACTAGAATGATCTGTCACTAGTTTTTTAGGTTGGTACATTTCTAGTGACATATCCCCTAAAAACTATTATAATCTTAGTATATTGGTAATATGGGTTAGCTACAGATGTTCTATAGGACTCAACGACAGACAAATAGTGAAACAAGATATAGATAAAACATGGGTCTAGGAAGGGGATCTAATACATTATATCAATATAGAATCTAGTGTTTTACTAGATGAGGCATTAAATGTAGTGGAATAAGATATTCTAGGTTATATCATCCATTCTATATTAGTGGTGTGGATTATGGGAGTGACACTACATCACAAGGAAGAGGGTCATGACAGCTGTATGCAGAATAACCTATAGTTTTCGATATCGATGCTTGACCCTTTATAGTGATAGGTAATATTCTTTTATCTCATATGTTATCTTCTACCTTATTTGACACTACTTCCTATAATTCAATGATTTCCTAAAAATTTGTGAACTGTTTGAGGTAGTTGGTGGGCTTCGTGAGAGGTGTTTTGGTGATAGATACACCTTCACGAGTTCGGTCGAGAGACATTTTCCGATCTTTTAAAAGAGTGTTCTCTCGAGGTTGGAGAGTATCATTTTCTATATTATCTCAGAATTCATGAAATGTTATAATTTTAACTAATTCTTTTTTTTTAATACATAGTTGTATAATGATCTTTCATTTATTTTTACCGTAGGAGAGTGGGTTTTATTTCTCATAAGGGTGACAACTATATTCACTGTGGGGTGTATGGTATTCAGAAAGGAAGAGTAGGGAAATATACTCAAGAAATAGGATAGATCATATCCTAATGTTCAAGACTATTTGGGAATTATGGATGTGTAATGGGAGATATCTTTATACCTGTAGTGGATTAGTTTCAGGATATATTTCCTGAAGAATTTTTAGGGCTTCTACCTAAGACTTACATGGAATTTACAATTGAGGTTTTGTCTATGGATGAGCTAGTTTCTATTCAACCATATTGAAGAAAACATAAATACCTCCATGTTATCTAGAACCAATTAGAGGTTTTAGAAGATATAGGATTTATCTACCATAGAACATCTCCTGGGGGTTCATTAGTGTTTTTTGTAAAGAATGATGATGGGACTCTACACATGTGTGTTTATTTCCTAATGTTAAATGAGATGACTATGATTAAATTGTTACATAATACTTATATCAATGATCTATTTGAAAAGATAAGAGTGGATTTTGTATTGTCAAAGGATGACTTGAGATCATGGTATCATTTACCGAGAGTTCAGACTTATGATATACCAAGGACTGTATTAAAGAGTATCCATGACCATTATGAATATTTCATATTATCTTTTGGTTTGAGAAACACACCAGTAGTGTTTATGTTCTTGATGAAATGAATATTCTATATTTTACTAGATTAGTTAGTGATGGTGTTTGTGGATGAGATCTTCGTGTACATAGAGGCTCATAGAAATCATTCCCCACATCTTTTCTTCATCTCAAGTAAACTGAGATATCATTGGAAATAAAAAATATCTATTTTTTAGTTTTGGATTTATTAGGTACATGTATTAGGACTCATAACATAATAGGAATGTGGGTTAGTGGACCTAGAAAATGTTCAGGCAGTGGTATATTGTGAGAAACCCACAAATGTTTTTGATATCCACAACATTATTGAATTTACTAGATATTATCAAATGTTTATTTAGGGATTTTCTATTTGAATATGTCTCATTTGGGATTAAATCAAAAGATGATAATGGTTGATTTGTCTGAATGATGTTATAATTTATTCTAGGAGATAGAGAATCATTTTACGTCGGTACCAATCATGATACTATCTAAGCTATGTGACGAGTATATTGTTTATTTTAATTATTTTGGGATAGGACATGGACACGTGTTAATGAAGGGAGATGATGTTTTTGCATATGGGTCTTGGGAGTTGATTCCACACGAATGGAATTACCCTTCATATGACCTAGATATTACTCTAGAGGATTATAGATAATGTGATAGCGACATTATCTTTTTGGTCTAAATTTTAAAATATGTATGGATCTTAATATATTAAAGTATATCTTTTCGCATTGAGACTTATATATCTGGTAGTGGTAGTGGTTTGAGTGTATGAAATAATTTTATTTCATTCTAGTATATTTTCCTTGAACGAGAAATAGTTTTTCAAATTATTTTAGTAGGAAAAAATGGACTTATAATATTAAGGATTCTAGTGCTGAGTAGAAGGTGATGAATTTGTTGTCTGAGATGCACATAGTGGTTTATGACAGTCAAGAGAAAATGAATCTTGTACTAGTATTAGTGGTGTCTACTCTTTTGAGACTGGTTAGGGATAAACAATATGAGGATCCAAAATTCTTAACATTGATGGAAATCCATGATGATAGAATGTCACCTTCTAGTTCGATAGTAGATGGGGATTAGATCATCTATGGTACGAATTGGGTTGTTATTCATATGAGCATACAAAATGAGATGATGCATGAATTTAATTACCCAATGTCAGTCATGCATCTAATTGTGAATAAAATATACCATGACATACATCATTTTTTTTGGTGTCCAGGCATAAAAAATTAGAGAAATGAGTTTTTGGTGTGATGCTACAACTCTATGAATGATATGGCTATGAATAAATGATTCCATGGATTAAAATAAAAATTTCCCATTCCATAATGGAAGTTTCATGACGTTAACATGGAATTTGTTTTGGGTATCCTAATGATGCCATGAAAAACTAAAAAAATTTGGCTTATTATTGAAAAACTGATGAAGCAGTGCATTTCATGTAGATACGAGATACTTTCTGTAACGCCCCGACCCCATTTACCCAGAGTCGGTGCATTAATTACATATCATTGGCATGATCACGAGAAAGACCAAGTCTCGAAAGACCGATTAGTTTATAGCCTTGTAATAACTAGATACATCCATAATTTTTTACATTACATCATAAAAAAACATCTTGTCTTCATATCCCCTCATACTATCCCTGCAGGTCATTCATAATTACTTCTTCATAATCCTGGGAAAAAAATAAAACATTGAAAGGGGTGAGCTCAGATGCTCAGTAAGGATAACATTATAGTAGAAGCTTTCATAAATAATCATACACACTTAAGTCCATTTATAACTAAAACAAAAGCCTTTTAAACTTGAACTTCAGAATAAAATGGAAAAGGTAAAATGAAATAATTCCATTTACTTACTCACATGGATATTCTACTAGTCGAATGATCACATGCAATATCAATAACCACTTTCATAATGATGGAATGCATAATTCCATACTATCATAACCACATAGCCAAGGCCTCGTGCCAAGACTACAAATAAGATTTGTCCAAGGACTTGTGCCAAGACACTAGTTTGTCTCATTAGACCTACCGATGCATCGAGGAGCTATAGCGGGGTCCACCCGTCACTTATTAAGTCCAATGAATTCCTCATATAAACATGTTTAAACATAACATAAACATTCGTATTAAAACTAGCATACGAAATGTCAATACTTTTACCACAAACCATGAATGGTATAAAAACAGCACATCCACAGTCAAACATAACTCATTCGATACAATATGGATGATTGTATTGTATCACATTAACCTCAATGAAGAATAATTAAGGATGTTGACATAGATGAAAATAATCATCAAAAATATTTGAGATAAATATCCCCCTTTTCTTGAAAACATTTAAAAGTCACACTATTTGTCAATAAGCCATTTAAAAGTAGATTTTTGAATCAATGTGTCCCATACCACTTTGAAACTTTTTAAAAGGAGTTTTGATTTCTAAACTTTAATGTCCATATAAATAAATCCTTAAAACCATTTTTAAAACATGGACATTAATGAGAAAGGTTTAGATGAATAAGTCTTTAAAACATTTAAAAATGGTATTTTCGTTAGAGATTCTAACCAAAAGAGACACTTGAATAAAAATAACTGAGGTAATCAAAACTTTGTAATATCCTGAGAATAAAGGTAATCATGATATACTATGTCAAAGTACATTATATACACCACATAAAAGTGATTTGGTGTATATCATCAAAGAAGTCTCAATGGAATGTAAATTGAGATGAAATCTCTCATAAAGGTTGTATCCTTAGGTTAAGGATAAATCAATGAAATAATTATGTGTGACAAATATAAATACACTAAATATGATTGGATATTTAGTTCAAAACAATCAAAGGACATTCACACATATTCTTGTAAAAACAATACCAACGAATTGGATGTCTAACTCAACAAATGGAGAATGAGTTAAAATTACTCTTATCAAATTCATATCAATGACTTGAAAATTATCAATGGAGTGATTATGTGTATCAAACTTATATCCACAGGAAGGGGAGTGGAAATTATGACATAATCAAATGAATAGTGATTCCACACATAATCTTGGGGTAATATAATCAATGAAATATGCGTAAAGCCAAATGAGTGGAAATTGAAATTTCAAATTCCCTTATCGATTAGGTAACTTACGAAACATCCACCCATGAAAGAAGTGTCATACCCTGATGATGTAAATACCCATAAATTAAAGTATATTACACAATGAATGTAATCATCGGCAGTACACATACCCCACATGCAATAATTAAGTGGTGAATAATGGAATTCTCACGAAATTAAGAGTGAGATAATAAACTCCTTACCACGTTAATCAACTGAGTCGTATGGACAAAAGTTTATAACTACCAAATTATTTACAGAATAACATGAATATAAAGATAATCATGATAATATATATCAAATGTCAGTACACAATACACCACTTTCAATAATTTAGTGGCGAACAATGGAAATCTCACGGAATTGAAAGTGAGATAAGAAAATCCCTTACTTGTACTTTTTCCTTGGTCGATGGTAGTTTTACCTCCTGTATAATGGTGAAATAATTTTTATTTAATAATACACGAATCATTTACTTTAATATGATATCATATATGATCTTTTAACATTGATTTGTTAATAATATCTTAGAATTATCATTATTTCGGGTGTTAACGGGTTTATTTTACTTTATATTCTTTGTTATGTGAGCCATATTCATTATTAATGGGATTTATATTATTCATATCCATAATGATATCAAGTCCTTAGATACAATTTTTAAATCATCAAATGATAATTATATTTGAATGGATACGATGGAGAATGAATCTTATCGCGTTTGTGGAGACGGTAGTCCGTACGTACGCACGAGCGATAATATCATTCTTTTGATATTAAAATAATATATAAATGGATGTTATATCATATATACAGAATAATTAACATGTTATATTTATTATTTACATGAGTTGCACATCATTATTATACCCATCCAAATAATAATATATTGAATAACAATTACACCACGACGTGGAGACGGTAAGTCGTACGTACGCACGTATGGTGACATGTTATTCAAAGGGTGGATAGAATACTTAATATGGTTGTACCATATTTATAATAACATCACAGTATATGTGAGATACTGGAGTTATTATTTTGGAATGGTAAGAACAAAGAAAGAAGAAGTGGAAGAAGAAAGGAACTTGAAAAGGGGTGGTGAAAACATTACCTCTTCTTCGGGTTCTTCCTTTTGATTTGATCAAAAGGGCTCCTTAGGTTGGCTTTATGATCAAACTAAGGCCTCTAGGTTGTAGTGAAGGAAGTTGGGAGAGTATTTGGGCAGGGTTTGGACGAGCCAAGTGGCTTGAGAGGTGTGAGGAGTGAGTAGAAGTTGTCTCCTTTTATAAGGGAGATGAGGGTCTCTTTAGGAAAGAGTGAAAGTATTACTTTATAATATAATTATATTCGGTTTATAATGGTCCAAAAATCATTGAGGTCGAAGATAAGATGACTAATTTTCTAAATAAAATCAACCAATAAGAATTGGACAGGTTTTAGATAATATTTTAATCATTATAATCTTATTTATTTAAATGATTTATTAATGAGGTAAACATTGCATCATTATTGTGTCATTAATAATTTAAATTATTTGATGTCTAAAAATTATAAATAAAATATAATTATGTATTAAAGCTTTTTATCTTTCTAATGAATATTTATAATCGAAAATCCAACATGTATAACCCTATGTAAAAATTGTTCTTCTAAAAGATGTAAGCTTATGCCATTTTAATTTTTATTTTAACATTATTAATATAATGTGTCCCTACCACATACAAGTGGCTCCAAGGGGTCCCCAAATCGACCCAAGAATGCCCATGTTCGGGTATGTGTCCATCAATAAGGTTAGGACACGTTTTAGGGTAATTTTGTATTATTATAATATTATTTTTTAACCCTTATTTACGGGATTTACCCTTAACCATGGTAAATAAAATATTTACCACAGTAATTATTCAAAATGTCTAAAAATAAAAGTTACCTATTTACACAATTTGGACATCCTGATTCCAAATATGGAATCCATTATTCTAAATTCAAAACACATAATTGGCAGAAATTAATTTAAAATTAATTCCCGCTGTCAAAACAAAAAAGCGTGTTTTTAAGAGGTAATAACTATCAAAAGATTGACACTTGTTTATGTTTGGTTTAATTGTAAAATTATGTCCAATGACCAAATTTATATTAAATGGTAAAAATATATTCTAAATATACTTTAAAACCACTCAAATTCACAATTTATCACTATTAATTATTTTGATTAAAAAAGTTGTTTTTAATTAAAATGTAGTAATTTTCACTATTCATCAAAATATGAATGTTATCCGAAAAGTACCAAAATTTCACCTTAGGCTAAATTCGATATTACGAATCCAAAAATGAAGTCCATTTTAAAATATTAAATATATATAATTTCAAAATTTAGGTATTACTATTCATAACGGCTAGTTTGATTGGTTGTGGCGTGTGTTAAAACTCAAGGTTGCGTACAACACACGCTACTATTTTATTCAATGGAAAACGTACCGTGGAAGCTTGGGATGTTTCATTTTAAATTTTTTGATGTCCCAATTTATTCAGATAGTTTAAAATATTTTATTTAAAAAGGTTTCACTATTAAAAGTTGATAAAAGTGCAATACTGAAAATGAATCTGTTCTTGCATTATGACTAAGAAACTCATAATAGGGATTTTAAAATTATAAGGATTATATAAAGTTCAAAATGTAGTTAATACTATTCATGACCTCTTTTAATGGCTTTTTTTTTACGTCACGGTGTTATTGAACTCGGTGTTGCGTGTAGTGCAAGTTATTGAATTATTTTTAAGAAATAACACACTATGAAATCCTGGGGTGTTACATTCTCCCCTCCATCAATAAATTGCGTCCTCGCAATTTGAAATTGTTCTTCGAAAATAAAAGGTTGAAAGTAGAAAATATATTTGTGGGAAAACCCACATTAGAAATTGGTTTACTAAAATTTAGTCTTAATATAAGGAAAAGAGAATTGAAAGGGTCACCACCAAATTATGATCTTGATTAGGAGAACATTGGTGGAAATTAGAGACATATAATTGGAGGAAAAACGTAAATATTTATAGGTAGTGATTGAGGTCATCAATCACAAACAAGTATAAAATTGAGGTCCTTAAACTCATCAATCTATGATGATTTGAAATACCATCGGTCCAAGAAAACATATGGTATTGGGATAACACATTTTTGACGTTTCAAAATATCTTAGTTGAAATCCCACATTGAAAAATGAATTAATGAGGCCTCTATTTAAAATAAAGAGTGGAAAGTATGAAGATTACCGAAAATAACACATACTAGGGTTCCATGTAGGAAAATATGGATATGGAAGAGATATCTAACCATCAATTATCTGATGGACAGTGGTAGAGAACATGGCTATGAAACGGCCAACAATCCCAAAGCCATAAATTAGTGATGATTTAATGTACCATCTAGGACAACATTTTTTTTAAAGTTACATTACATAAGGGAGAGGAATTCATTTATGATATTGACTAAGAACATTATGAGATATACTTAAATTTTAAGTATATTTTCATTCTTTAATAAATTTCCACCACTAACTCATTTTTTTTAAACGATGAGTATTCAAGAAGACTTGGTCACACTGGAAGAACTAGAATAATCTTCTATAGAATCACATGATCCATGTAGGATAAACCATATATTTACATTGTCTTTGAAGATTAATCAAAACCAAAATGGTTAGTGAATGATCTAATGATCCCCCAAAATGATATTCATTGAGATAAATATACACTAATCTTAATTTCTAAAATTAAACCAACAATACCCCAAAGTTAAATAGATACCATTCAATAACGAATTTTCCTTACAATCCTTTAATATAATCCAAACTAATATTGAAACCCAAAACATAGAATAATTTGATTATGTAGTCTCCCATGATACATTGTATCTCCAAATGACATCAAATACTCTTAAAGTCACATTCTTAAAAGTGATTAACATCATCACATATTCTCTGTTATAGGTTAATCATTTCCATAAATAACCGAAATCACTGTAAATCATCAATAAAAACGTAGATAAAAATCCACCATTACTCTACAAATGAAACCTCATTGTATTCTATTTTCCTTGGGCATATAGTGTTCCTAACAAAATGAACATCTTCCAAAATAACATTTATCACTTAATCATCAAATCATTTTCCTATACCAAGGGTATTCATTTGATAATACATAAGAACCCAAATAAACTTATTATTGATCAATAAAATCATTTAACTAAAAAAAATTCACACTAACCAGGGACTTCACGTAGTCCAGTGGTAGGCGATAAATCCCAATCGCACTTTGGTTGTGGGTTCGATTCCCACAGCTTTGTCCGACGCGACGGGTTGTCACACGGTCTACGTGTTGTCCTTTTTCAAAAACTATATTTTATAATATTACCAAAATGCGATAAATTCCTCAAAATACCATAACATAATTTAACCACAAATCTTATCTCATACCTTGCATTTTCATCCCAAATTATAATAACTTATAATTTCTCAAACCCAATGATCATGTAAGACCAAATGGTTATTTATAACTATATCTGCAACAGAAAAGATAATTATTCCTCAAATATCATTTTCACATGATAAATTGCAGGTTTACACATACAAGAGAAAATTATTCCAAAGTAATCCCATCAATAAAGAGCACTAACACTTTTAAACATTTCACCATCCATTTATTTCCACATAGGTTCTTCATCATATGTTCCTCGGGTTCCCACATTGCCTCATCCATCTTATGATTTCTCCATAGATCTTTTACCAGACGAGTCATCCAGTTTCGCCACACTTGATCTTTGGTATGAAGAATTCTGATAGGCTCTCCACAATAAGATAGATCGGGTTCCAGTTATAATTCTTCATAGGTGAGTACATGTGTTGGGTCAGGCATGTATTTTGTCACTAGAGATATTTGGATCACAACATGAACTCTGGAGAGACTAGGCGGGCTTGCATTTTGGTAGAATGTGTTCATGTGTCACAATGGTACCTCAGGAATTTTTCAAAATCATCTACTTCCTTTACCCAAAAACTCCTCATCCATTTTGGATTGTATCGATGGAAGCATCGATGCATCATAAAAAAATAAGTATTTCTTAAATATAATTTTGAGACATCGTCTTTAACATGTTTTTTTAGAAAAATTCTCACTGATTCATCTTCAAATATTTCAAAATAATGTTTTGGTAAATCAGTTTTCGTATATCCCAAAAGACATAAATATATAATTTGATACATATAGGCTTCTCGAAGGTCTCCCTCTTCTGCAGCATCTAGAAAATCATTTAGTGCATCGTAATTTTGAGATAAAGTGAATAATTTGAAAAGACCCTGATGGTACTTCCCACGCTTAGCGTGGTAAGAAAGTTGAGAGCGCAACATTATCCCATAGTCGGTACTTGATCCTTGAAAGAATCGTGCAATTCTAGAGGTATTGGATGTCTCATAAAGTTGTTTGCATGTAACATGGACATTTGAAAAAGTTTCAACACCGTCTGCGCATGACTTCTGGATAATAATTGCAAGTAGTTCTTCAAGAAGAGAGAGAAGAGTTATTCGTGATCTTGCTCCCTCCATGTTTCAACTAACAAAAGAAAATACAATTAGGTTTTTTGAATACTTATCTAATATGAATGTAAAAAAAATAGATATAATAGGATAATCTTGTAATTGAACAATATATCCTAACTTGGGGTACACTATGTTTAAATCTAGGTTATCCACTATCTATTTGCCGACATATATTCTTAGGGGAATTTTTTTTTGTATTACCTTAATAATGTTTTATACTAATCTTGTGAATTTACCAAAGAATATCCCCCGGGAGTGTCGTAACCAAGAGTGCAGCAAGGCCCGTTGTCGTGCACCAGTTCTCGTTCGTGTCTATCTCAAAGCGGTGTTTTCGGGTTTTACCCCTAGGTACATCTGTGCCAGAGCCACCTCTACCTACTCGTATCCAGACAGGGATGTATTTCTCAGAAAACTCACAAAATCTTCTATAATACCAAAATTCTAGGAAGTTCTTCTATAATAATCCTCAAAGTTCATCTTAGGTCTACGTGCTGTAATCAGAGTTTATCTAAATCCAACTTCCAAGGTTTTTACTAAACTTCCTCTGATACCAACTGTAACGCCCCGACCCCAGTTACCCAGAGTCGGTGCATTAATTACATAACATTGGCATGATCACGAGAAAGATCAAGTCTCGAAAGACCGATTAGTTTAGTAGCCTTGGAATAACTAGATACTTCCATAATTTTTTACATTACATCATAAAAAAACATCTTGTCTTCATATCCCCTCATACTATCCCTGCAGGTCATTCATAATTACTTCTTCATAATCCTGGGAAAAAAATTAAAACATTGATAGGGGTGAGCTCAGATGCTCAGTAAGGATAACATTATAGCAGAATCTTTCATAAATAATCATACACACTTAAGGCCATTTATAACTAAAAAAAAGCCTTTTAAACTTGAACTTCAGCATAAAATGGAAAAGGTAAAATGAAATAATGCCATTAACTTACTCACATTGATATTCTACTATTCGAATGATCACATGAAATATCAATAACCACTTTCATAATGATGGAATGCATAATGCCAAACTATCATAACCACATAGCCAAGGCCTCGTGCCAAGACTACAAATAAGATTTTGCCAAGGCCTTGTGCCAAGACACTAGTTTGTCTCATGAGACCTACCGATGCATCGAGGAGCTATAGCGGGCTCCACCTGTCACTTATTAAGTCCAATTCATTCCTCATATGAACATGTTTAAACATAACATAAAAATTAGTATTAAAACTACAATACGAAATGTCAATACTTTTACCACAAACCATGAATGGTATAAAAACAGCACATCCACAGTCAAACATAACTCATTCGATACAATATGGAAGATTTTATTGTATCACATTAACCTCAATCAAGAATAATGAAGGATGTTGACATAGATGAAAATAATCATCAAAACTATTTTATAGAAATATCCCCCTTTTCTTGAAAACATTTAAAAGTCCCACTATTTGTCAAGAAGCCATTTAAAATTAGATTTTTGAATCAAAGTGTCCCATACCACTTTGAAACATTTTAAAAGGAGTTTTGATATCTAAACTTTAATTTCCATATAAATAAATCCTTAAAACCATTTTTAAAACATGGACATTAATGAGAAAGGTTTAGATGAATAAGTCTTTAAAACATTTAAAAATGGTATTTTAGTTAGAGATTCTAACCAAAAGAGACACTTGAATACAAATAATTGAGGTAATCAAAACTTTGTAATATCTTTAGAATAAAGGGAATAATGATATACTACATCAAAGTACATTATATACACCACATAATGGTGATTTGGTGTATATCATCAAAGAAGTCTCAATGGAATGAAAATTGAGATGAAATCTCTCATAAAGGTTGTATCCTTAGGTTAAGGATAAAACAATGAAATAATTATGTGTGACAAATATAAATACACTAAATATGATTGGATATTCAGTGCAAAACAATAAAAGGACATTCACACATATTCTTGTAAAAACAATACCAACGAATTGGATGTTTAACTCAACAAATAGAGAATGAGTTAAAATTACTCTTATCAAATTCATATCAATGACTTGAGAATTATCAATGGAGTGATTATGTGTATCAAACTTATATCCACAGGAAGGGGAGTGGAAATTATGACATAATAAAATGAATAGTGATTCCACACATAATCATGGGGTAATATAATCAATGAAATATGCGTAAAGCCAAATGAGTGGAAATTGAAATTTCAAATTCCCTTATTGATTAGGTAACTTACGAAACATACACCCATGAAAGAAGTATCATACCCTGATGATGTAAATACCCATAAATTAAAGTATATTACACAATTAATGCAATCATGGGCAGTACACATACCCCACATGCAATAATTAAGTGGTGAATAATGGAATTCTCACGAAATTAAGAGCGAGATAAGAAACTCCTTACCACGTTAATCAACTGAATCGTATGGCCAAAAGTTTATAACCACCAAATGATTTATAGAATAACATGAATATAAAGATAATCATGATAATATATATCAAATGTCAGTACACAATACACCACTTTCAATAATTTAGTGGCGAACAATGGAAATCTCACGGAATTGAAAGTGAGATAAGAAAATCCCTTACTTGTACTTTTTCCTTGGTCGATGTTAGGTTTACCTCCTGTATAATGGTTAAATCATTGTTATTTAATAATACACGAATAATTTACTTTATTATGATATCATATATGATCTTTTAACATTGATTTGTTAATAATATCTTAGAATTATCGTTATTTCGGGTGTTAACGGGTTTATTTTACTTTATATTCGTTGTTATGTGATCCATATTCATTATCAATGGGATGTATATTATTCATATCCAGAATGATATATAGTCCTTAGATACTATTTTTAAATCATCAAATGATAATTATACTTGAATGGATACGATGGAGAATGAATCTTATCGCGTTTGTGGAGACGGTAGTCCGTACGTACGCACGAGCGACAATATCATTCTTTTGATATTAAAATAATATATAAATGGATATTATATCATATATACAGAATAATTAACATGTTATATTTATTATTTACATGAGTTTCACATCATTATTATACCCATCCAAATAATAATATATTGAATTACAATTACACCACGACCTGGAGACGGTAAGCCGTACGTACGCACGTATGGTGACATGTTATTCAAAGGGTGGATAGAATACTGAATATGGTTGTACCATATTTATAATAACATCACAGTATATGTGAGATACTGGAGTTATTATTTTAGAATGGTAAGAACAAAGAAAGAAGAAGTGGAAGAAGAAAGGAACTTGAAAAGGGGTGGTGAAAACATTACCTCTTCTTCGGGTTCTTCCTTTTGATTTGATCAAAAGGGCTCCTTAGGTTGGCTTTATGATCAATCTAAGGCCTCTAGGTTGTATTGAGGGATGTTGGGAGAGTATTTGGGCAGGGTTTGGACGAGCCAAGTGGCTTGAGAGGTGTGAGGAATGAGTAGAAGTTGTCTCCTTTTATAAGGGAGAGGAGGGGATCTTTAGGAAAGAGTGAAAGTATTACTTTATAATATAATTATATTCGGTTTATAATGGACCAAAAATCATTGAGGTCGAATATAAGATTACTAATTTTCTATATAAAATCAACCAATAAGAATTGGACAGGTTTTAGATAATATTTTAATCATTATAATCTTATTTATTTAAATGATTTATTAATGAGGTAAACATTGCATCATTATTGTGTCATTAATAATTTAAATTATTTTATGTCTAAAAATTATAAATAAAATATCATTATGTAGGAACTCTTTTTAGCTTTATAATGAATATTTATAATCGAAAATCCAACATGTATAACCCTATGTAAAAATTGTTCTTCTAAAAGATGTAATCTTATGCCATTTTTATTTTTATTTTAACTTTATTAATATAATGTGTCCCTACCACATACAAGTGGCTCCAAGGGGTCCCCAAATAGACCCAAGGATTCCCATGGTCGGTTATGTGTCCAAAAATAAGGTTAGGACACCTTTTAGGGTAATTTTGTATTATTATAATATTATTTTTTAACCCTTATTTACCAGATTTACCCTTAACCATGGTAAATAAAATATTTACCACAGTAATTATTCAAAATGTCTAATAATAAAAGTTACCTATTTACACAATTTGGACATCCTGATTCCAAATATGGAATCCGTTTTCCTAAATTCAAAACACAGAAGTGGCAGAAATTAATTTAAAATTAATTCCCGCTGTCAAAACAAAAAAGCGTGTTTTTAAGAGGTAATAACTATCAAAAGATTGACACTTGTTTATGTTCGGTTTAATTGTATAATTATGTGCAATGACCAACATTATATTAAATGGTAAAAATATATTCTAAATATACTTTAAAACCACTCAAATTCACAATTTATCACTATTAATTATTTTGATTAAAAAAGTTGTTTTTCCTTAAAATTTAGTAATTTTCACTATTCATCAAAATATGAAAGTTATCCGAAAAGTACCAAAATTTCACCTTAGGCTAAATTCAATATTCCGAATCCAAAAATGAAGTCCATTTTAAAATATAAAATATATATAATTTCAAAATTTAGGTATTACTATTCATAACGGCTAGTTTGATTGGTTGTGGCGTGTGTTAAAACTCAAGGTTGCGTACAACACACGCTACTATTTTATTCAAAGGAAAACGAACCGTGGAAGATTGGGATGTTTCATTTTAAATTTTTTGATGTCCCAATTTATTCAGATAGTTTAAAATATTTTATTTAAAAAGGTTTCACTATTAAAAGTTGATAAAAGTGCAATACTGAAAATGAATCTGTTCTTGCATTATGACTAAGAAACTCATAATAGGGATTTTAAAATTATAAGGATTATATAAAGTTCAAAATGTAGTTAATACTATTCATGACCTCTTTTAATGGCTTTTTTTTGTACGTCATGGTGTTATTGAACTCGGTGTTGCGTGTAGTGCAAGTTATTGAATTATTTTTAAGAAATAACACACTATGAAATCCTGGGGTGTTACACTTTCTCAGTGGAGAAGCTATGATACTTGAATGTTTGGGAGATTGTTCATCTACATTGGGTGAAAAATTCTGTTGTTTCATGTCAAGATCCATGATTTAGTTCATGACTCTATTAGTGCATGAATAGACCCTTGGTATGCAGGTTTTATTGAGAATGGATTTCCACTAGTAGAAAATTGTGAAGTTAGAGCATACTTTATAGGTTCTTGAGGATATACAATGACTTTGTGTCATTGAGTCTTTGGAGAGGAACCTAGCATGATTAGATTGTTCCAATAACAATAGTTATCATTAATTAATAAATATGACACCATATGAGGATCTTTATGTTAGTCCATGAAGTTCATCTATATGCTAGATAGAGGTTTGGGAGTCTAAGATATTGTGATAGAGCCTTGTGTCGGAGACATCAGATTATGCACAACTGATTTAAAAACATATGAATACAAATTAGAGTATAATAATTCATATCACGATATGCATTGATGACCCCAAAGTTTTATATAGGGTAACCATGTATTCAATTGGGTTTCACCTATGTTGGGTCACCGCAGGATACAAAGGTAGAGAAAGCTAGTGCCCAAGTACATTGTACCATTAGAGTTTATGGAGAGAATCTGGCCCGTGGCACACCAATTTTCTCTTCCAAAGATCTATCATGATATGAAGGATATATACAAAGTGTCCAATCCTCATTGGTATCACCCCAAACCTTCTCATGTGATCAATTTACATGATTTGGAGCTTGAGATATATGAGTCTTTTTTGGAGAAAACAATATGTGTGTTGCATCGCAAGGAAAATTGTTTTAGGGAAAGAGCATGCCAATAGTACATGTATTATTCAAACAAGAATGCGTGAAGGATAAAACATGGGATCATGGAGGATATATCAGGGTTTATGTCCAGATATTTTTTTAAATAGTAGTCTTAGTGATTATTGGGGGTATAGCTTGAGGATGATCTTTTATAAAGTATGGAGCTGTTAGATATTGACCTTTTTTGAGATGCCTCGGTCTCGTTCATAGATAATAATTTTATTTAGTATTTAGTAGTTTACATTTGATGTTTATAATGGACTATGTTTGAGTGATATTTTGAAATGTTGGAAAGAAATGTGAATGTGCATGGTTCACAGATGATTTCCCAAATCGTGCACCCCATCCTAGAAAACTGTGCATCCATGGACAATGGGTATTTTCATAGTTGGTTCATTGTTTATCAAATTATGCATGCTAATAGGAGAAACTATGCACCCCTCACAAAGAAGTGCACAGTTATGTTCACAGTTTGGAGAAACCATGTTCCCGGAGAAACAAACCATGAATAAAATATTCTACTCCCCCAAAAAATAGTGAAAATATTTCCCAAACCCTCTATCTAATACTCCCAAATGCAATAGCTCAGACCATGATTGATTTATATGAACTCTAGATCCTCTTGAAGTGATTACAGTTTCTTCTAACATCTTCGCATGGTGATTTGAAGCCTTGTAGGAAGATCTACACATGCATGGGGATTATTTTCCATATCCCACTCTACATCATTATTTTATCAAGGTTTTGGATTTTTTTTGGGTGATCACTCGTAGAAAAATCAAGGTAGGTGGCCTATAATTCAAATCTAATAGTATTGATTGAAATTATGTGTATGTTATTGAAGAATTGTTATTTGTTGTATAAAAATTTAGTTCTTGATTGAATATATTAATTGGATGAAATAGTTAATTTAAAAATATGTAAAATTAGGGATATTTGATATTATCTATTTGAGATAATTATTTTATAAAATAAGTATGATGTATTCAGATTGTTAATGAGATGATTAATTGTGGAATAAATAATGACATATTGAGATAGGTGACTTGAGATAATTAATTGTTAAATTAATTATGAAATACTGAGATTGAGAACTGAATGATAAATTTAAGAATTAGTTATTAAATATTGAGATCGTGAATGGAATGATTATTTGATGAACTAATTATTAGATATTGAGATAATTTAATAGATATAATTAATTGATGATTTAATGAAGAGATATTGAGAGTGTGAATAGAGACAATTAATTGTTTAATTATTTAGGTGTTATTGATTAATTAGTTTTATGAATTAATTAACTTGGTAGATGTGCTCAATTAATTGGGAAATTTTTTAAGAGGCATTACTTGATGAACCAAGTGATGAAGTAGTAATGAAATTTATGTGGATAATAAATTACAGAATTAATTATTTTTTGATGAATGGTAACATGGGAATTCAAGTGTGAAATAAGGAATAAGAACCTGGTCATTCAGTTATTTAAAGTATGAATGGAAATTTTGTCATTAAAGTACAAATTAATGAATGGGAATAAGGTCATTAAATTGTGTGAGGTATTAATGGTAACATGGTAATTCAAGTATAAATTAATGATAGTAACATGGTCATTCAATTTTTTTGAATTAAATAATGAAAAAAATGAAATTATGTAATGTGTTATCATAATGTAATAGATCATACTTATGATTGGGATGAAGTAGTTACTGAAATACTGGTGTCCACGAGAACGCATGGGTTTATGAGGTTAAAAAATGATAATTGATAATCTTAAAACTCTTTATTTATGAATTGGGATTTATTATTTATACAACACGATACACTATTATTTTACTGAATATTATTTTATATATAATTGGGTGTTTCCTATTGAGTTATAATCACACCCTACTCGGGCTTCCGGATCAATACATGAAAAGATATCATGGTTGTAGGGCATGATAAGGGAAAATGCCTTGTTTAAGATGGATGAGTTGGGATGGAGCATGGATGAGGGAACAGGACATGGTTCAAGACCCTCTTGTGTGTTTTTAGTTTCTTAACATTTTGATATTCAATTTTGACACATTGCAAGTACATTAAAATGGCATATCTATTGTTTAGTTTTGATATTGTATTTCCTCTTTTGGTCAACATGCAATATTGGCATCCTTATAGTTATGGTTTTATTATTACTTTTTAGTTTTTTTGAGTTTGTGTTTTACTCTAACAAATAGGTTTTAGTCCCCCCATGACGTGTGTTAGACCCTTGCTATTATTTAGTATCCTCTTGAATTCGGGGGAACCGCAGTTGAGGTCATGTGACTGACCAGTTCAGGGAATTTCTGTGTGGTTCATGGGTCGAAATATTAAATAGACCGAGTCTCCAAATAGAGTTACACATTAGGGACATCCTTAACTATTATGAAACCATTCTATGTTTTCTAAAATTTAATAAAGAGATTTCATTTTCCCATAAATTTAAATTCTTTTGATATAAAAAATATTGATGGAATTCAAGGGGGACACTAAGAACAATGGAGAGACGCAGATAACCATTCTATAATTCTCCATGTGTTGTAGGAAACATAAGGAAAGGTTTCTTAATTTTACAAGTATGTGTTTAGTGAGTGAAACGGTAGGTCATCAGGTAATCTAAATTGGAATTGCTAAGACGAATTGAACTAATGATGTGAATATAGATTAAGATCAATAGAATTTACAACCCATAATGTAGTGTTTCAAATAAAAGAACCCTGGTAAAAATGCCAATGAGTTCCCATATATGAAGGATAATGACGATGATAGATATTAGATACCTATTAAGACAAGGGACAATGGAAGAAATAATATAATAACTATTTTAGATAAGGGTTTCATTATAGAAGTTATTTAAGGTACACATACCATTCAATCTAGAACTAGTAATGTTTTATTTGACAATGGATTTTACCATTACTTTATAAATAATTTATTTTTCTATGGATTTTAATATTCCACCCCCATTGTAATATGTAGAATTTATATTTAATATCCCTTTTTTATGTTGATCACATCCCAAGTGTGAGATTCACTTTATATTGAATTTTGTGTTAATTTTTCACATGAAAATCATGAATTCATCCTCTATTTGAATTTGATGTTATCATAAGAATGTATTGGATTTCTCTACATAAAATCCACATTAAAATATGAGGACAATATGTAATTCCTAATATTCTTAATTAACCAATGATGTCATACCATAATAAGGATAAATATCAACATAAGATGGAAATAAATCCATTTTATGGGTTTTGATTGAAATAAAATGTGGAATTCCTATCAGATGGTTGGGGAGAAACTCAAAACAGATGATATAAATGTTGGGCAGGAGTTTTTTGATGTCTTTATAGTAGAGTTTCATTTCCTTGAACTGAACAATGATTTAAAGTTTTCAATATAACTCATACATAGTGCCGCACAAATTTGAAAGACTCCCTATAAAATAGACTTGATTTAATAGATGGAATTGAATAAGATATTATAGTATAATATTGAAGTTGAATTCAATCAACCAAGTGTGTATTATTGGGGTTCACATGATCCCTTTGTCCAAATTAATGTTGGATCAATCTGAGTTTTCATAGACTATCAAGAGTTGATCAAGATAAAATTGAATTATAAGTATCATATATCCTATGTTAAACATTTTTTGATGAAAAATGCATTGGATAATACTTTTATATCTATGAAATTCAGATTGTAAACCATCAATTTAGGGTCAAGAAGAAGGACATTAATTTAAAAACCGTCTATAAATGGTATTAACACTATGAGTATATTTTTTATCTGATCATACTTATTCACCTACTTTCTTATTTGATTTAATGAGTAGATACCTTAGATAGTTCCATAATTATTTTGTGGTAGTCTTTATAGACGTCATAATTATTTATTAAAAGAGAAATGAACTATATGAAGATCACCTGAGAATTGTATTAAAGGCATAGATAAAGAATAATTGGTATGAAATTTTTAGAAAATGTAAATTTTGGATACAATAGTTTTTAGTTTTGGGTTATATAATCTAAAGACAGGGTATATCAATGGATCAATAAAAGATGAAGTCAATTGAATGTTGGACCAAGAAAACCAATGTGTTCCAGATTAAAATTTTCATTGATTGTGTTGGATATTATTAAATGTTTATGTATGATTTATTAGGAATATCTAATGCAATCACTATGTTAACTTAGGCGGGAATGATGCCCCTTCGGAGAGATAAAAATAATGAATATTTCATTAAACTAAATAGAATATTAGTCAGTACACCAACTCTTACATTACCATACTATATATATTTTTTATAATCAATTTTGATACATTCATTATGGATTAGGATTAATTATCATGGAAAATTATATTTTTTTTACCTTAGGCATCATGATATATGATGGTCTATGAGAAAAGGTACCAACTTATGATTTTTACTATCCTCTGATGATTTTTGAATTAATTATACGGATGATTAAAATTTTTTGGTAAAAGATTGATATATACTCTTGCTGAAAAAATAATAATTTATATATTCAAACAAAAGGATTCGAACATTTTCTAGAAGATACATATAGAATTTTATATGATTATTACTAAAGAATACATTAAGAACCTAGGGATGTGAAAAATTGGACTGATGATTTGTGTCTAAAGGATCAGCATAAAGTATCTTGAATAATGATAAAATAAGATACAATATATCTATTTTTTCAAAGGATAAACATGTAAATCATAAAAAATGGGGATCAACCATATATTTCTCAAACATGTGTTCATCCATCTGTCCAAGTGAAGAAAAAAGTAGTGAAGAACGATAATCTATAGTAGAGGAAGAAGTTGGGAAATGTTCCTATGTTTAACATGTATTGTGATGAAATTATAAGGATAAGGAACAGTTTATGTGTTCGATGAATAATATATTTAAATATATAATTTTTATAGGAGGTTCATAGTTCTCTGATCTCTATTCACAATGTATGTATGAAAATGTATATATATTTAAAATAGCATTTCATACGATATTTCATGATGAGAGATGTCCCAATGTTTCAACATTTAAGCTTCATATGTTATCATGTTATGTTTATGATATATATGTCCAACGGGATGTTACATCTAGTACCAATACCCAAGTAAAAATGGAAAAAGATACCAATGGTTTTTTTCATCAGACACTCCAAAATAAATAATGAGAAAAATATTATATGGGCTTTAGATGATCTATTTACAAATTTGGCACACTTTATCCCCATAATAGAAGATTTACCTTTTTATAATCTGACTAGGATATACTTTAAGGATGTTGTATGGTTTCATAGAGTACGACTTTCCATTGAGTTTGATCGGGATATGAGTTCACCTAATAGTTTATGAGATTTATTCACTGTTCTCTTGGATAATAAGTTTGATTTCCACAATGCGTATTATCCTCAGACAGATGGTTAGTTTGAGAGAACTATCGATACCATAGATGATATGTTGAAGTCTTGTTTATTGGATTTAAAAGTTGGTTGAGATCAACAATAGGATGATGTATAGTTATAATACAATAATGAAATTCACATGTGTATTGAGATGGATAATTAGGATCCATCTATAGAAAACATGTAAAAATATAATGTGCTGAAATAAATTTGGAGAAAGAAATTTATTGGGTCTAGATCTCGCTAATGAAATGGAATTTAAAGCTAGATCCATTCAACAACACTTGAAGGTATAACAACATTGACTGAAACGTTATGATGATAATCATTGACATGATTTGGAATTTTACGCTTATGACATGATGTTTTTGGGAATTTATCCCATGATGAAGGAATTGAGATTCTAAAAGAATTTAGAAAAGGACAATGTATATTAGTACCTATGAAAATACTAATCATATCATGATGGTAGAATATTGGTTGTTGCTTCCACTAAACATATCTGACGGTCATTATGTCTTTCATTTAACTTTTCTGATGAAGTACATATCTGACACTAAAAATTTATTGAACATGGAGCTCATGTCATTGGAGTAATATCATTCGTGCAGGGAATAACCAGTGGAGAATTTGGATCATAAATATATAGTCTCATTAGATAATTTCAACCAAAGGATCAACATTTTCTAGAAATACTTCTAGAATGTGAATGCTATGTATTAATGTAACACCTCAAGCTTCCACGGTATGCTTCCCTTTGAATAATACAATAAATCGTGATGTATGCAAATTTGAGATCAAACGCACGAAAACCAATCAAACTAGGCATTAAGAATAGTAATACCCACCTTTTGAAATTTTATAAATACATTCATTCAAAATGGACTTCAATTTTGGATTTAGAATATCGAAATTAGCTTAGGGTGAATTTTAATTATTTTTCTAAAAACATTCAATTTTTTATGAATAGTGAAAAACACTGAGTTATTGATTAAAAAAAACTTTTATTGATATAATTATTAATTATATTAAAATTTAATTTATGTTAAAATAGATACATAAAACATACATGAAATCAATGGAGTCATTTTATAGTAATTTTAGATATATAAAAATTTAAACAAACTTATTTAGTGTCTTTTACCAACCTTCTAGGAGCATTTGTAAATTTGCATAAAACATAATTTTACTGCTTCTTTGAGTTGAATTTTAAAAAATATGAGAGACGTGGTTAATATAAGTAATTATAATTTTGTTCAATAAGAAGAAAATAATTTTTTTGTGAATAGTAAGTTTTGTCTTTTATTTACCACGGTTAAAAGTAAATAGGGTAATTAATGGTATAAATGATATCATAATTACCCTAACACATGTCTTAATTATATTGGATATGTATCATTTGACCAAATCCAACCATTGGAATAAAATAAGATCCTCTTTGGTTTACTTGGTTACGATTAGGACATTTATAATTATTTTATTTAAAGAAGAGTTAAAAGAGTTAAATTCAATGTTTATTAACTAAACCATTTTTATTATAGGGTTACACACAATATAAATTCGACTATAAATATTCATTATAAATCTATGATGATTTCATAAATAATGGTAATTCATTTTTAATTTTTAAACATTATATTATTTAATTTACTTATGACACAATAATGATGTTGTAATTACCTTATTAATGAAATATTAAAGTAATTAATATTATAAATATCCAAATAAATGTCAATAGAGTCATTTGATGAATTAAAAAAATTCATTGGTTAATATGACATGTTAGTGTTTGATACATAAATATTAATCGAACTGATAATGTTTTTAGGGATTTTAAAAAAAATCAAATACTAAATAGTGTCAAAATTGACATAATTGAGTTTTTAAAACAAATAATATATTATTAATTGATATAATATTCCTAAAAATATAATGAAATGCCAAAAGGCTTATATAAGATTATATATATTAATAATTAACCACATGGTGTTCTATTTTCTTGTTATACATGTTTTATTGACCTTATCATATAAAAATATAAAGAGACATGATTATTGTGAAACTATTTAACAAGAAGTTAAATATAAAAAATAAGGTTAATATGATGAAATTAACCTATCTAAAGCCAATTGGATGATATTTTCTAGACCCATCCCCACCTTATCATTGAAATTATTCATTTTGGAGCCATTAGAAACCGAAAATGATTTTATTATAAAATAATTTTTCAAGTGTTTCCTAATGTGACCCTCACCTCTCTTATAAATGGGAACATCCCTTTATCTTAATTTCATACATCCAAATCCATTTTGATTGGAAAAACCCTGCCCAATTATCCTCCCAACATCCCTCAATTGAACCTATACGCCTTAAATTGATCAGAAACCCAACCTAAGGAGCCCTTTTTATTAACTCAAAAGAAAACTCCCAAAGTAGAGGTAATAATTTTACCACCCTCTTTCAAGTTCATTTCCTCTTCCACATCGTCTTTAATTGTTTTTTTCCATACCAAAATAATAAATCAAGTACATTCAACATATTTTCATTTTATAATAAATAATTTACATCCATATTTGTTATTCTATCAATCCTACAATTGACAAAGTCACCCTACGTGCGTACGTATGGATTACCATCACCACGTCGTATTGTAGTTTGTTATTCAAACACTTAATTAATTGTATGTCTATAATAATGAGTATAACTGATGTAAATAAAAAATATAACATGATAATTATTCATTATATATGATTTACTATACAATTACATATGATTTATCCCTCAATATAATGATATTATCCCTCTTGTGTACTTACGGATTACCGTCTCCACGAACGCAATGAGATTAATTCACGATCATAATAATTCAAGAATACTTTTCATTTTATGATTAAAAATAATGTTCATGAACATAATATGATTCTTTATATGAGTCAAATACTTCCAATTCATAACAAACATGGCTTACATTACCAATCATATAAAGAAAAACGAATCAGTTAACACCCAAAATGATGATACTACTAAAATATTATTAACAAAGCAATATTATGAAGATCATATATGATATCATATTTAAATATATGGTTATTTTATAATTTAATAACAATTATTTATCTATTATACAGTATTTTAACATTCCCTCTACCATGTAAATGTATAAGGTAATGGTTAATTTCTCAATATCATTATTATCCGAGGTAGTTTTTACATAAGACTCTTCTGAGACCTCTTTATCATCCACATCCGGGTTTTCTAAAAACATAATTTCAATTTTTTTACTATTTACTAGACAATAGGGTTAAAGTAATTTTTAGACTTATTTGACCATATTTTTTTTGAAAGGAATCATTCCGTCATTTTCCAAACAAGGTATTTTATTACTTTTTCGTCAAAATTAAGGTATGAATGCTTTTTACCTTATACAGAAGGTGCATGTTTTTTCTGTCATTATAAAATCATTGAAGATTCCCTAACAATATTAGAAGAATATTTTTAAATTAAATGTTTTCGTTTAAAATTATTTGACTTTTAATTTATTTCAAAATAGAAATAGATATTTCTCTAAAAACGTTTTGATTTCATTTATGACATCATACTTTTGATGGATTATACTTTTGTTTGAAGTTGATTTATTATGATTCAAATCTTCCATGATGTATTGAAGGGTTTGTGATATGTTTGACTTTGGATGTGTTATTTTTATACCATTCATGGTTTATGGATAATGTATATACATTTTATAAGATAGTTTTAATACGAATGTTTATGTTATGTTTAAACCTATTCATATGAGAAATGCATTGGACAAAGTATGTGACGGGTGAAGACCACTATAGCTCATCGATGAATCATTAGGTCTCATGAGAAAAACTAGTGTCTTGGCACATGGCCTTGGGAAAATCATATTTTTAGTCTTGGCACAAGGCCTTGACTACGTGGTTATGTTGTCTGGCATTATGCTTTCCATCATTATGAAATTGGATATATAAATTGCATTGATTATTCGACAAGTTGAATATCAATGTGAATATGTAAATGGATTTATTTTATTTTATATTTTCCATATTATGTTGATCTTTAAGATTAAAATGACTTTGTTTTAGTCTTGTACATTGCCTTAAATTTTTATGCTTATTTATGAATGATTCTGCTATATTGTTATCCATACTTAGCATCATAGCTTACACCATTCTATGTTTTAATTTTCCCAGGAGGTGAAAAGTATTTTATTGTTGACCTACAGGGATAGGCTAAGGATATATGTGTGTTCAAATGGGATGAAATTTTGTTTTTTTTATTTAATGATGTATTATAAAACATATAAATTTATATAGTACTTCCATGGATACTAAACTAATCTGTATTTAGGACATGATTCGTTGTATAATTCAAATGTTATGTAATAATACACTGACTCTAGGTAACTGGGGTCAGAGTGTTATTGTTGGTATCCGATGGAGGTTTAATACAAATCACAGAAACTAGATTTAGAAAAACTCCAATGAGAGAACACAACCCTAAGAAAGAAATTTAGGATTAGTATAGAAGAACATCCTAGAATTTTTGGTACTGTAGTGCTTTTGTTAGTTTTCCAAAAAAATATATCCATGTCTATATATAAGCTGGTAGAGGCTGATTTCACCTAGATGTACCTAAGGGTAAAACCCAAAAACATTACATTAAGCTAGACTCTAACAGGAACTGGTGCATGACAATATCCATTATTGTACTTTTCATTACGACACTCATGGGGATATGCTTAGGATAATTCTCATTCACTTTTCAAACAATTATGAATGATTTATATGTATATACTTTCTCAATGAAAATATTTTTATGATTTTGGATTATATCCATAAACTTTTCAATTTATTTTAGGTGGATTAAAAGTTCGGAATTATGTATTGCAGTTCATAAACTAATCTACTATATACCATTGTTTATAAATGGTTCCTAGTGGAGGGAATGTAAACTGTATCAACACACGTATTTCATATAGGGATCTCCCTCTTACTCATGATAATTATTGTAGAGCTGGTGATGCAACTGGTGCTGATCAGCTTAACACCATACTGGGATAACTCACATAGGTTATGAATAATAACCTTACCCGTATGGAGCACCCTGATCCCAAACATGGATGATCAATGTTAGACCAATTGATAAGGAAAAACCACTAACATTCAATGTTACTACAAATCAATTTCAAGATGATAAACATAATAGTTCCTTAGAGAAAATATATCAAGCTTTGGGAGTAGTAAAAGTGAAAAAAGACTTCAAGGACGTTTATCGCCTCAGGAGAGATGTAGATCAATGGTTGTAATTGATTCAAATAATAGAGGAAGATTATGAAGTATCAAATATGGAATGGAGGGAGTTAAAAAATATATTCATAGAGAAATATTTTCCTCATGACCGTTGAGAGGATATGGCATGGTAGTTTTTGTTTCTGAGATTAAAGATGGATGAGAATGTTGCAAAATACTAGGCTAACTTTATAAGGAAAGCAAGGAATGTTGTAGATTATATATGTAACCCAACGAGTAATATTGATCGATTCATTAATTGGTTAAAACCATTTATCCGACGAGAAATAGTTTTAAAAATCCATCATATCATTACAATATATTGACTCATGTGATATCAAGACAAAAAAAGAACTCTACAAGTCATATGACTTTAAAGAAAAGCAAGAGTAGAAAATATCTGCTTAACACTCTAGAAATGAAAATAAGGGAAGAAAGGAAAAGTATAATATCCATCCTGCAGTAAATGTGCGAAGAAACACCCCGGTAAATGCTTGAAGGGAATAAGAGTCTGTTATGAGTGTGGAGAAAAAGGACACCAAACTCGTGATTCTATGGGGAAGAAAGATGTTTGTCAATGGTGAATGTTGCAATTGTATAGAAAAGGGTAATTATGTAAAAAAATTCCAATTAGCCATGGAAATATACCACAGAAGTGGAAAAGAGGGAAATTCCAAGCTTATGTTATCACTATTGTTGAGGTTAAAGCTCAGAAATACATAGTGGTAGGTAATTTAATGGATTCCTCGTGTTTAGCCAATGATTTATCTGATTCTGGATCATCGAATTGTTTCATATTTTCCCTGTTTTCTATGAAACTTAGATACTTCCAATTTAATTTAACTAGGGATTTATTTGTCAAATCACCTAAGGGAAGTATCATTGCAACAACGTTTGGTGAATCAGTTCCCATTTGGGCATATAAATATTCATTATCTACTGATCTCATCTTCATACCCATGATTGAATTCGATATAACCCTTGTTATGGATTGGCTTTTGATCCATGATTCAAAAATTTATTGTAAGAAGGAGAAGGTTTAATTTCTCGATGATGAAGTGGATTACCTTATCTTTCAAGAAGAAACATCACCAACAGATTCTTATCTATATCCACCCCCATTATCTCAACTAAATTCTATTATTGGGGATGAAGAGAATGAAATAACAATGGGTGAAGTATTGAAATTAAAAATAGTGGATGTATCTATTGTTCAATAATATATTGATGTGTTTATAGACGATTAACCTAGACATTCTCCTGAATGAGAAATTGAGTTTTCTTTTGATATATTTCCTAGTTCAAGGCCTATTTCAATGACCCCTTATTGAATTGCCACTGTGGAATTTTTTGAACTAATGAAAAAACTATAGGAATTGAGTAATAAAGGATTTATTCACATTGGTGTTTCTCCATGGGTTCCCCTGCTCTTTTTGTTATGAATAATGATGGAGCTATGAGGTCATGCATTGACTACTGAGAGTTAAATTATATAATAATAAAGAACAAGTATCCCCAACCACACATTGATGGTTTATTTAATCATCTTCACAGAGCTCAATATTTTTCAATGATTGACCATCAATATGGATATCACCAGTTGTGTGTAAAGAAGGAAGACATTCCAAAAACATAATTTCCAACTAGGTACACGAATTACATGTTTACATTAATGCATTTTGGATTTACTAATGCACCCTATATCATCATGAATATAATAAATATTATTTTCAAGGAATATGTTGATGACTTGGTAGTGGTATTTATTGAATATATTTTGGTATACTGAAAATGATATGATGATAATGATAATAACTGGAACATTATGCTAGAGAATCATAGATGAAATAAATATTATGGAATGTTTAGCAAGTGTGAATTTTGGATTCAGAATATTTATTTTCATGGCCATATTGTATCTATGGATGAAATCTATGTTGATCATTCTACACAAAGGCAATCCAAGAATGTCCAACACCGATGAGTATAATTGAGGTATGCAGTTTTATTGGTTTAGCTGGTTATTATCGACATTTTTCACAGAATTTTGTGCGATTGGAAAACCCATTAACCATGCTTACTCGTAAAGGGGTAAAATTTTTTTGGACAAAAGTATGTGATGAATGTTACAAAAAACTGATGAGAAGAATAGTCAATGCTTCTATATTGACTCTACCATCAAGAAATGATGGGTCTTCGATTAATAGTAATGCTTCAATTAAAGTACTTGGTAGTGTATTTTTGCAAAATGATAGAGTTATTTTTTATGTATCACGACATCTAAAAATTCATGAGAAAAACTATCCTACTAACGAACTTGAGTTTGAGGCTGTAATATTTTCTATGAAAATATGCATACACTATCTCTACGGTGAAAATTGTGGTATTTATACTAATCATAAGTGTTTAAGTATATTTTCTCACAGAAAGAACTCATCATGAGGCAAAGACGATGGCTTGAACTACTTAAGGATTAATATTTCACTATACACTACCACTTGGGGAAGTAAAATAACGTTTCCAATGCTTTGAGTAGAAAATATCATTGATTTTTGAACAAGATGAGACATGAAAGGGATCATATTTTCATTGATCTAGTAATGATAGAAATGGGGATAACCATGGAAGGTGAATCATCAATAATTTTTTTAATGGTTCCCAAACCATCTTTACTATAAAGGATAAAGAGTTCTAAAACTAGTGATGAAGAGTTTAGAAGAAGATTAAATCTATGAATGATGGGAGATTGAGTTACATCATATATAAAGATGGAATTTTGATATTTTGGAAGATAAATCGTATTCCTAACATACATGATCTAAAAATGGAATTGGTGGATGATTTTCATGCTTCAATTTCTCTATACACCCTACGGGCACCAAGATGTATAGATATTTGAAAACCCTTTTTGGTGGGACAACATGAAGAGTGATATTGCAGATTTTGTGTCAAGATGTTTGGTTTGTCAACAAGTGAAAGTTGGAAGGCAACAGCTAGGAGGATTCATGCATCCTCTTCCCATACCTGAGTGGAAATGGGATAATATTATGATGGACATTGTCATTCAGCTACCAACGACTTCTTGAAGGAATGCTGTAGTATGGGTCATTGTTGATCGTCTTACAAAGTCAGCACATTCCCATGCTATAAGAGAAGATTTACCACATGATCGTTTGACATGACTATATATTATTGAAGTTGTATGACTCCATGGTGTACCTTGATAAATTCTTTCTGATCATGATCCCCCTTATACATCAAGATTCTTGAAACGTCTTCATTAAGACCTGAATACTGAAATTCGTTTGAGCACTGCCTACCACCCTCAAATCGATTGAAAATCAGAATAGTTTATTCAAGGCTTAGAAGACATGTTGATATCTTTATCACTTCGCATTAAAGTTATTTCGGATCATTATATACCTCTAATATAGTTTTCCAATAATAATATCTTCCATTCAAGTATTCAAATGGCAGCATATAAAGCGTTATATGGAAAGAGATGCTGCACAAGAACTTCTTGGGGTGATGATGGTGAAAGAAAACTCGTCGGACCATAACATGTTGAGGAAATGATGGAAAAGGTGAAGGTTGTCCAAACCCACATCTATGCAGCTCAATGTAGCAAGAAGAGCTATACCGATAACCGAAGGAAAGATTTGAAATTTTATTTAGGAGATCATGTTTTCACGAAGGTATCTCCATGGAAGAGAGTTATATGATTCAGTAAGAAAGGTATGTTATGTCCCATGTACATCGAACCTTTCATAATTCTAGAACAAATTGAGGTTGTAGATTACAATTTGGTCATGCCTCCAAGTATCTTCAAAGATCATGATATGTTACATGTATCACTGTATAGAAAATACATGCATGCCCCAAATCATGTACTCACTTATGAGAAAATTGAACTGGAACCAGATCTCTCTTATTGTGAAGAGCCTGTCAAAATGCAGGATACAATAGAACATGTGCTGAGAAACTGGATGACCCATCTGGTAAAAGTTCTATTGAGAAACTATAAGACGTAAGAGACAACGTTGGAACCCGTGGAACATATAATAAAAAACCTCTCGAATATTTTTATGCAGAAATATTCTAGAAATTTGGAGAACCAAATTATTTTAAGGATAGGATAATGTAACACCTCAATCTTCCATGGTACTTTTCCCTTTGAATAATACAACAACTTTTGTTGTATGCAACTTCAATTTCAAACACTCCAAAACTAATCAAACTAGTCGTTATGAATAGTAATACCCACTTTTTAAAATTTTATAAATTTTATACTTCAAAATGGACTTCATTTTTGGATTCATAAAATCAAAATTAGCTTGCGGTGAATTTTTGGTATTTTTATGAAAACATTCAATTTGTTATGAATAGTGAAAAACAATGCGTTATTGTTTAAAAATGAATTTTATATAAACAATTATATAATTTATTTAAATTTATTTTAGGTAAAAATAGATACAGAATACCTATATAATTCAATGTAATTCCTTGAAGTTATTTTATAATAAGTTTAGATATATTAAAATTTAATCGAACTTTTTACCATCTTTACTCACCTCCTATGAGAATTGAAATATTTGCATAAAAGTTAATTTTACCACTTCTCTATGTTTATTTTCTAAAATATGAAAAAAGGTTAATATTAATAAGTAAAATGTGGTTCAATATGATGAAAATAATTTTTGTTGATTAGTAACTTTTGACTTTTATTTACCACGATTAAAAGTAAATAGGATAGTTAAGGGTAAAAATGATATCATAATTACCCTAACACATATTATAATTTTATTAGATAAATATAATTCAACCAAAAAAGCCTTAGGAATAAATTCTGATCCTCTTCGTCCACATAGATTATATTAGAACATTTATTATTATTTTATTCAAAATAGAGTTAAAAGAGTTAAATTTAAAGTTACATAACTAATCCATTTTAAAAATTAGGTTACACACTATTTAAATTCGACTTTGAATATTAATTTTAATGATAAAATAACTTCCTACATGATAGTATTTTATATATAATTTTTAGACATTAAATAATTAACTTAATTTATGAGACAATGATGAGGCAGTAATTTTCGTATTATTGAAATATTAAAATAAGTGATATTATAAATATTCAGATAAATGTAAATTGAGACTTTTGATGAATTCAAATAATTTTATAGGACCATATGACATGTAGGGTTGGATAAATAAATGTTAATCTAAGGGATAATGTTTTTATGGCTTTCAAAAAAATAAAATACTAAATAGTGTCAATATTGACATAATTGAGTTTTTTTAAAAACAAATACTATATTATTAATTGATATAATATTCCTAAAAATCTAAGGATTGGGAAAAAGACATAGATAATGTGATATATATTAATAATGAACAACATGGGGTTATATTGTATTGTTATAGTATGTTTATTAACGATCCAATATAAAAATACAATGAGACATTGAAAATGTCAAACTATTTAACTAAGACATAAATCTAAAAGATAAGGTTAATATGATGACCTAAACATATCTAAAACCTATTGGGTGAGTGGTTTTTGACTAATCCCCACCATTGACTCGAAATAATTCATTTTGGATCCACTAGAAACTAAAAATAATTTTTTTTATTAAATAATATTTCATGCTTTTCCTAAAGTGACCCTCATATCTATTATAAAAGAGCACTTAACCTTCTCTTCATTTCACACCTCCAAAGTCATTTGGCTTAGCCAAACCCTACCCCAATATCCACCCAACTTCCGTCACATCAACCTAGATGCCTAACTTTGATCATAAAGCAAACCTAAGAAGCACCTTTGATCAAATCAAAAGTAAACAATCAAAGTAGTGGTAATAATTTCACCACCCTCTTTCAAGTTTTTTTTCTTCCACATCCTCTTTCTTTTTTGTTTTCATAAAAAAATAAGAAATAAATTACCATATACATAATGTGATGTTATTATAAAAATGGTATAACCATATTCGTTATTCTATCTATCTTACAAATGAAAAAGTCACCATATGTGCGTACGTACGGCTTACCGTCTCCACGTCGTGGTGTATTTTGTTGTTCAAACACATCAATATTTGGATGGGTATAATAATGAGTATAACTAATGTAAATAAGAAATATAACATTTTAATGATTCTGTAAATATGATATACTATCCAATTATCTACAATTTCTCCATCAATATATTGATATTGTTCCCGTGCGTATGTATGGATTACCATCTCCATGAACGCAATGAGATTTATTCCCCATCATAATCATTCAAGAATAATATTTATTTTATGATTAAAAATAATGTTTATGAACATAATATCATTCTGAATATGAATCAAATACATCATATTCAAAACACACATGGCTTACATAACCAATCGTATAAAGTAAAATGAACCATTTAACAACCAAAATGATGATAATACTAAAATATTATTAATAAAGAAATATTAGAAGATCATATATGTATCATATTTACGTATAGGTTTCTTGTATAATTTAATAATAATAATTAACCATTATAAATGAGGTTAACGTATCCTCGACCATGGAAAAGTAAAAGGCAAGGGTTAATTTCACAATCTCATTCTTATCTGAGGTTGTTTATACCTAAGTATCTACTGAGACATCTTTATCATCCATATCTGTGTTTCCTTAAAATTGAATTTCAAAAAAAAATACCATTTACTAGACAATGGGTTATAGAAATATATACCCTTATTTTACCATATATGTTTTGAAATGAATATTTCCATTATTTTCAAAACAATGTACTTTATGACCATTTTGATAAAAATAATGTAAGAATGTTTTTTAACTTTTACGGAGGGTGCAGATATTTTCCGCCATTATGTCATCGTCGAATCTTCACATCCAATCTTATAATAATATTTTCAAATTAAATGTTTTATTTTATAATTATATGCTTTTAAATGATTTCAAAATTGAAAGAGATATTTCTGTAAAAAAATTTGATTTCATCTATGTCAACATCTTTTTGATTGATTTTAATCTTGATTTAAGTTGATTTATTATGATACATATATTTTATATTGTATTGAATGTTTTGGGTTATGTTTGACTGTGAATGTGTTATTTCTATAACATTCATGGTTTATAAATATCTTATTGACATTTCGTATGTTAGTTTTAATACGAATGTTTATGTTATGTTTAATCCTTTTCATATGAGAAATGAATTGGACTTATTATGTGAAGGGCGGAGCCTGCAATAGCTCCTTGATAAATCGGCATGTCTCATGAGACAAACAAGTGTCTTGGAACAAGGTCTTGAAAAAATATTATTTGTATTAATGGAACAAGACCCTTACAATGTGGTTATGAAATCTACCATTATGCATTCCATCATTATGAAATTGGATATTGAAATTTAATGTTATTATTCATCTAGTAGAATATCTACACGAAAAAGTAAATAGAATTATTTGATTTTACCTTTTCCATATTATACGTATTTTTATGTTTAAAATAATTTTTTTAGTCCTACACATTTCCTTAAATGTTTATTCTTATTTATGATTGTTTTCGCTATATTATTATCCCTACTGAGAATCTGAGCTCACCCCTTTCTATTTTTTATTTTTCCCAAGAGGTGAAAAGTATTTAATGGTTGACCTACAAGGATAGGTTAAGGATATAAGTACATTCAAAGATTACAAAATGGGGTTGATGTTTTTATTTAAGGATATAATTTAAAACGTATGAATGTATCTAGTACCTAAAAGGATATTAAACTAATCGGTCACTCAGGACATGATTACTTGTATAATGCCAAAGTTATGTAAGAACACACTAACTCTGGGTAACTGGAGTCGGGGAGTTACATGTAACCTGAGAATTTTATGAGGAAGAAGTATCATCTATCATATATTCTAAATTGATATAATTTTGAGAGAGAAATTAATTATAATTGTTTTATGTTTTACAATTATGTTTCAGTAAAAAAAATTCAAATATATTTAATTGTTTGATAGCTTATTCTATAGGCAACATCGATTCATAAAAAAACAAACTGTTATATTTATATTAATATATAAAATAAAAATTATGACATATATAATAACATTATTGTTATAAATATGAATAACCAAATTTTGAATATTATTATAAAAAATTTTTTTTTTGAAAAAAAAGTACTTACCACCATTGAAATCTATTTCTCTGTATTTTCATGAAGACTACACTGGGTTGAGTGGGAATAAGAAACATGAAATACTTGGATACTAAATCGCAACCATAAAAAGAGAGACACAAAAAAAAATCGTCCTCTAGCCCAAGGGTTTTGATTTATACTTCTATATGATATTAGAAAATCTAATATCATTCATATTCTGCTCCTAAAAATGTATGGGGAAGAAGTGGTATATGGAATCAAATATATTAGGGGACATAATCTCCATTTGAACACATCAAATAGGGAATCATAGGAGTTTGGGTTTAGTTTCACAAGAATAAAATAAAATGTAGTATATATACCTTCAACCATGCTATGTTGTAATGTACCAAGTTTGAATTTATTTATATAAGATACATGTTTTCTTATATTGTATTGTGTTCCACCAATACTGGATTGGTTCACATCATGTACCCCATTTCAATTTTTTGGGGATCCTTCATGAGTGTTGAATCCTAATTTTCTCCCCAAGGATCTATAGTTCATTAGGATAGGAAGATAAATCTAGTATTATTGGGGCTGAGATTTCTTCCTATGTGACACTGGGAAATCCCCGGATTCAGAGAGTCCCTTCTTGACTCTACCAACACCAATTTTAAATTTTTCATCAAATGCATAAATATCATCAAGGATGAGTGATATTTAAGAATTCTACCCTTCAAACATAGATTCAGAATGACTCCCTGAGCTCTCTATAATCAGTCTATCCATTTCAATTCCTTGTAATGATATCAGTGGTGATTCTAAAACAGTTCTCTCACTATATTCCTTCCAATAAATATCATTTCCACAATTATTTTTCAAATTTTACCCTACAATCTTCCGCCCTACTTCCATAAATCGAACGTGGTAGCTATCACCCAAGAAATAGAACCGGTTTCATAAAGGTAAGGATACCAATGATTTCATGTTAACACATCCCTACTTGGCTATACATAAACTGATCCAATCATTGTAATTCTATCACTTTATTTGAATGAGACTTAAGAGGCTGTTCCATATGGTTTTTAACACCCATTATTTCTTCTCGATTAACCACTTAGGGAATAAAAATTGAAACACATTAATTATGAACTGAAATATAAGATTTAACACTAGGTCCATATACCTACATTGGATTTTGAATTCTATAATCCATTGCGTGGTAATGGTTTCTATCTTAGGAAACCTTATATGTTTTGAAATACAAGATTCTCATACAATTCTATAGTATGTCTTTATAAAAATATTATGTATGTAATTATTTATTTTTTAGAAAATATATTTGAAAAAAATAAATTCATTTAATATTAAAAATATAATAATCATGATATGGTGGATTTTTTGGATTTTTGTAAAATGATTAAGGTTTTAATGAATTGTGAAAATACTGGTTGTTTTAAAAATAACCCTGTCATTTAATGAATTCATATGGTTAATTTTTTTATGAAATTTTTTATAAAATTAAAATAATTCAATTATATTATAATAAAAAAGTTTTTATTTATAATCAATTTAATATTTATTTTTGATATAATTATTTTTTAATATTTTAAGTCATTTCTCTTTGGAAAAAAAACTTATCGACTTATTTTTGTTCAATTTTTAATTTTTTTATATTTCTACGTATAGAATATTAAAGAATTGGTTAAATATTATAAATTGTTCAAATTAATATTTTCATGCAATTTCAACATAATTTCGGATCATAATGAATAATGAAAAAAATAAAAAATAATTATAATTGTTAATGTTAAAACATGTTTACCAGCATGTTAAAAAAAATGATAAGGGGTAAATGAGAAATAATTTTTTTTACACCCATTAGCTTCTATATTTCTACCTTTTCACATTTATGGTAATATAATGACTCATTTTAGATACATGTGGCATTTAAAATGTAGTTGTGCATAATATCGTTCTCATAACATCTAATCATGTCCTCTCCCCCACATATAAATGTACACCCACTATACTATCCTCTTAACACATAAAAAACTATTTTCATAAGCCAAAAACTTTTCAAATATATTACCTAATTCCCTATTACCCTCATAGAGGAATTAATTTTATTATAAAAAAATCATATTAAGTATTTAGGTGTGAACCAAAAGAGGCTCTCCAAAGAAGAGGTAAAATTTTTAAACACGTGTTTTGGTTTTATTTATTACTCATCCCGCTTAAAATATTGTTAAACTATTATAATATAATTAAATTACTATGTTACATATAATTATCTATTATTATGTACAATATCTTTCTCTTCTTCTCTATAATGGAAAATAAAACCATTGATCATGTGTACGGTGGACTACCGCCTCAAGAAATGATGTCATTCGTTTTTTTATTAAAACCTATCTTGAATTTATATAATGATCGATTTAGTTTTTATATATGATTTTTATGATATTATTATAATGTAATAATTATATCACATATTCCTTCATACATTCCCTTCTATGGAGACATGAAAACATTACTTCTATGTACAACTAACTGCCTCCTCAAAAAGTGATGTGATATGTTTTCACTAGCTCTATACATTACAGGTTATAAGGATTATATAGATGAAGAAATGTGATATATATGACATAAAAATTATTTTGAAAAGTTGTTATAATATTTACATTCATTTATTTTGATCCATAGAAAAAATTAATGTGAAAATATCTTAAGATATTTTAGTTTAATTAAATGTGTTTTTCAGAGTTAAATTTTATTCTCATCATTAAAAGTTGTAATTTTTATTTTAAATTACTTTTATATTTAGGATGAATTTGTTCAATGTGAATTATGATTTACCATTTATATGATAAGATTATATTATTCTTATTCAATCTATATGTGGTTTATTTTTATAATATAAAGATGTTTATGACCAATATTTATCTTACATTGGTTATACAAATTAATTTTTTTATGAGACCCAATTAATTTTCCATAGTCTATTGCATGATCAAATGGAAAAATAATTATTAATCCTTTTTCTTTTCGATAGGTTATTATATGATGAAATTTTTATGACTACAATATTATTACATGTTTTCAGAAATAATGATCATTTAAGGATCATGTGGAATACATATGTATGATTTAAAATATTTGATGTATGAGACCAATATATATATATATATATAATTGGGAAAATGTTTAAATCATATGATATAAATAAGAATGGAATGGGGAATAAAACCAAATCAGTAGGGGACATTTCAACTATGATAATATTTAGAGTGAACCCTGAGTACTATGATGGTTTGGGGAGTTAACATATCCATTAAAATTGAATTCTAAATGTGAAAAGACTAATATGGAAATGATTTTATATTTTTATGAATACTATAAAATTCAATGTTTTTAATTTAATGATCTCATTGATAATGTTATTTTTTTTATTTATGATTCATGCCTTATGAACTTCCAATCATTATTCCATGACTCTAAAAATTGTTATTTAATATATAGGTTCTGATTTTCATATATTATTATTTTCTTATCATACCCTTACGATCAACCTTTTCAATGTATTTCCCATGTTTACCTAAACTAAGAATATGAGATCACCCCTTAATATGTTTATTTTCTCTAGTTAATGATGATAATTATTTGATGTTATATGTATATGAAGGGTATTAGATTAAGGTAACTATGTGGTACATTATTTTTTTCTCTTATGAACCAATTATTTATGAATCTATGTTTCCAAGGCAATATAAAATTATCATCCTTAGTTGTGTGTCTGTGAAGTGTTTTTAATATTCATAAAAAATATGTAATATATATATATGTGGGTGTGATGTATGGGTGTTTATAATTTATTTCATGAAATTTAATGCGACGTTAAATGAGTTTGGATTACATATATGGTTGTCCCCAATTAATTATCTATATTTATAAATAGTTGAACACCATTGATGAAAAATGGTAATGGTTATTCACTACAAAAATGTTTGGCATGGAAAATCGTAGGATAATTTTAGTATCATAATGACTGTATTTAAATATTTATGGATGTGTTTAATGAGAGTAAATGGGGTCTCTCAAAACCTGGAAATAAAAATAACAGTAAGTGATATGAGTTAAAACATATCCATTCATGAAAAATTCAAAATCAAAAGGTATAACATAAACAAGGGTCTTGTATAAAGAAGAGAAGGAGAGTAACTATTATCTTGTGTGGATGCTTAAAAATGAATTAGAGGGTCTTCTTAAGAACTCAATAATAACATTGGAGGATTGTGAAGATGAATCAAATTAGTAACATTGGTATCAGTGGGGTTCCAATGAAGATGGATAAGATATTTTTTCACTTTTTTTAATAAAGGTTTGGGAAAATCATTATTAATTTCTATACATTTTTTTTTTGAAATCTATGAGATAAATTAATCTGATAAAAAAACCATCCCATGGGGTTTCCTCAATGATTATATCAAATTTATGTGGGATTCATCAATCAAATATTCTAAAAACCATACTCCTTAAAATAATATATCGAGTGATGTGTAAGTGAGTCATGTTTTTGAAGAATTGATATTAAAACATAAAATTATATTATAGTTTTTAAAATATTCTAAAAGGATTTATATTATTATTTGTTTCAAAAAAAATTATTTTAAAGAGTAAACATATGTTCAGTCAAAGATTCAAATTATAGTTTTTATTATATAATTTTTGGGATTTTATGATTTCATAATACATTCCATATATTTATAGCAAATTTATATTGCAAAAAAATTACTTATTGTCTAAATTTGTTTTAAAAAAACCCTCCATTGGATAATATTGATGTTCTGATGTCAATATTAAAAATATTTTTATCACCATAATCATTTAAGTATGACAATTTAATCATGAAATTAAAAAATCACAAATGACCAAAAATCATCAATTTTTTGATGTCAACTATTTTATATCTGTATAAAATAAACATTTAACATCAAAAAATTACATTATCAAATATAATTAAATATATTTTTTTATAAGAATTTTTTAGTCAAATAAAATTTACTAAAAACGTTCTATATTTGATTAAAAATATTGTCTTGATTGAAAATATATATTTCCCAAAAACACAATTTCTATTTTTTCAAAAAAGTAACAATATATATAACTCTTTATTTATTAATATAAAAAAAATTGTATAAATAAATTAATTATTTTATTAAAAACTAATGTATTCAGTTTCATATTATTGGTGTTTAGATACATAACCCTATATTACATGAGTGTATTCCCTTTTGGTAAGGTGTGTGGTGGTGGAACATTATTTTGGTGGTTCAACGATGAAGGCATGGGAAGTGTTCAAGATAATCTTGAATTTCTCCCATAAATAGATTCACTGATTCTTTTTTTATTCATCTCATATTAGTTATGGTTATAAAAAATCCCATTGATTCCATCTCTGTTGGAATCTTTTTCAAATGGGAATAATTGGGTGTGTTCTTACTTGTCAAGGCCATCACTTCTCCATTTGTTCCAATAATAATTTAACATTATTCTCAATATACTAATCATAATGGTAATTATATAATTGACATATCATCTCTGGTTATTATTATAAATGTTATTTTTAATATTATAAAATATAACAGTTAAATTTCTAAATTAGTGAATGGGTTTTCTATGAAAAAATTTCATGACAATGAATTTATTCATTTAAAAAAGAATATAATTTATATACTTTCTGCTTATCACAACTACATTCGACGTTCCATTCTCTATAATAATTATATTATCTATAATCCTAGTCATGGGTTATAAATTTTGATCTAGATAGTTCTAATCCCCTCATAAGAGAAGCAACAATAAGTAATATCATCTATACATACATAAATATCATCTTAAATGAAAAATAGTGCCACCATCCACTAATGATGTATACTTATTCCATGGATTCATCACTTTAAAAATGTATGAATTGAAAATACAATCAATAATCATCTAAAATGATCCAATTACAAACACTAACGGTGAAATTTAATTTAAAAATATGTGACATAATCACATTAGCTATTCTAGGTCTATCAACAGAACCTAATTTTTCCTTTCAAAATGCCACCGAATACCTCGCTTCAAATAGTTAAATAAACATCATGAAACAACCATATGAACCCTCAAACCTAACTAATTATAAATGTGGGGAATTATAAAACAAAGCATTCTTCCAAATTTGGTGATTTTTTGATGTGCAAGGAACCCCTAATTCAGAATCACATTCAATTCATTAGTCCAGAAAATAAGACCCTAAAACCCTATTTAAAGGATCTCATATTTAATTTACATAGGATTTTCATGTACTTGATTCCCAAATTCACCATAAATATCCGATAAAATGTGTTTTATTTTACATTATTTAGTGTTCATACTTTTTTACCGTATTAGGTCTAACCACAAAGGATATCTACGCGACATTAATGAGAATTTCAATCTAAACTAATTGGCTACACAACCCCTATTCGAAAACATGATTCCATATGTGTCAAAATAGTCTAAATAAGTATTTTTTATCATGATTTCTAGATATCATGATGTTCTATACTATCAGGTTATAAGGAAACATTCGTGACCTTCCTTTAATCCACACAATGGTAACTCAAATGTGTGTGAATTTTTTATTTTTGAAAACCACAAACTAGGTATAAACAATAACTATCACATCTTAAGTAATACTCACAGTAGGATTACCTTCTCATATAGTGAGTCACTAACTCACTATTAACCATAGTCAACTTTATAAGTCCATAATGTCTTCCACCCAACCAACTTAATGTTCCATTAACTTTCCTAACACATTGATCATTAAAAGAGATAATATCTATAGACATTCTATGATATTTTCATTGTTATAACAACAACATAACATTTCATAGAATAATGGTTAGGTGAAAATGAATTTAGATGTTTAAAAAATGGATAACTCTATATTGTAGTCAGTTAGAAACATAAAAAATGAGTGAGAATATTTTTTTAGTTAATGAACATGTAGTAAAATTTTCCAATGTATTCTAAATAGAAGTTACAATATATGGTGCAATCATAGAGTGAATATAACATCACTCAATGTTTATAATAAGAATTAAAAACCAAAAAAAATTTCAAGATAACCAAGGTAATTTAAAATAAGTAAAATACTAATCACCAGACAGAGGATATACAATTGTCAACAATTATAGTATCTATGGACTAAAAATGATTTTTGTCTAAGAGATTATCTATATAAACATAAAATTTTACTGAAATTTCAAAAATTTATCCATATTCTTGAAAAATTATACCTTTTAAAAACATTTTACATTATTTAATGTTCTTTAAAACATTTTTATTAAAAACATAATAAATTTTCTCTCTCAAAAATTTAGTAAGGGAAACATATATCACAAAGTATAAGCTCATAAACATGTAGTATAATTTTGGGATGCAATTAATATATAAATAAATTATTTGAAATATCATAAATTATAATCCTAAAACATAATGGAGAAATATAATATCTTAATATGATCGTTATGGAATCATATAATTTATGAACTAGCAAAAAAAAATATCCTTAACAAAAAAACATTGGATAATAACATAATATTGAGTAAAATAAAAAATATTCCATGGACATTAAAACATGGAATTTTATGGTAAGTAACATAAAAATGTTGAACAATCAAAAAAATATAGAAATTATTCAATTGTGAAAAAGGAAAATGATTTTATTTCATATTTTTAACCAAATAATGGTTGTATTTCATATTATTAAGAATCAAAATACCCTTGAAAACATAATTTTCTCATGATGTATAACTACATAATAAATTCACTATAGAGTGATATACGATCCCCACTTCACCATCTATACATATGAGCACCATATGAATTTAAATAATTTATCATGTCATTAATAGCCCATGGAAAATTAATGAATTTATAAATATATTAAAACATATCACAAAATAAAAAGTAAATTAATAATAGTATATCAAAAAAATCATTTTAAAAAACAAATAATATCATAATAACTTATAAATAGTGATCAAAACATACCTTATTGAAAGGTAATCCTTGTGAGTTTAATAGAATTGGAGATTCACTATTTTACAAAAATAAATTTATAATACTTAAATAAAATTTTCATTAAAAAATAAATTTTTATGATGGAAAAGTTCAAATTTTAAAATCATATATCTAAATAACTAATCCTTGAAAATTCACTAAGGATCCAAATGGGGATGATAAAATACTTTGAAAATTCCTATTTTTAAAATAATTTTTTTATTTATGGATTGAAAAATACACAATTATATAAAAAAGTAATATAGAATATGAATTTTGGAATATGATTCTTAAAATAAAATTTAATAATAGAGACTTGAATAAGTCATCATAAAAAACATAAAGTGAAAATTTTGGTATAATTTAACTTATAAAAATAATATACAATGATGGTACACAGAAAAAGAAATAAATTCTTCAAAAAGGTAACTGAAAATACTTTTAGAAATTTCACAAGTTAGAAGAATAATTAAAAATGGATACATAGAAAAGTAAAAAATTAAACACAATGGTATTTTAAAATATATGGAAAGAACTTGGTTCTGAGAAATAATATTTAATAATAAAAACAATAAAATTTTCTAATTTAACTAAAATCAAAATTGAAAATACATTAAATGTTTTAATATAACTATAATAATGAAACCTAGAAAAATATTTAAATGTTTTACACTGATAATGAGGAAATATTAACAATAAATAGTATTTTTAATGGAAGAAAAAAACTATTGAATATTATCAAAACACTTTTTAAAAACCACATCATCCATTTATTGATAATGAATTTAATTTTAAAATTATAATATGAATAAAAAATGATCATTATAGATAAGAACAATTTGATTTTCGACTAGGGAGAAAAGAACAATTGAGGGAAGTAAGAACTTATATATAGATGGGAAAAAATTAAAATAAATTGGAATTGTTGTTAATAAAAATACTATTTAATGGTACCATAAAATGAAAAAGGAATAATGAAATGGTTTGAATAATTTTTCCAACATGAAATAAAGTCAAAAAACAACATCATATCAACATAGGATATAATATACCAATATTGAATCATGATAATAATGAACATATATTATTAAAAAGGAAGAGATTTGAGTCATTAAATAACACCCTAATATATTTTTCTATATTTTTCCCACTAAATTTAATATTTTATATATTTTAGGGTACAAAAAAACTGAGTTAAGCTTGGGTAACATGAAATAGTATTTTTACCATGTGTAAATTGTGATAATGAGTTCTAAGAAAACACATTATATTATAAATTAATTATTTAAACATCATTAGTACAACCTATCCATTCAACATAGTGTTATGTATAGTAATAAATAAATTTAAAATATTAAGTATAATGGTTTTATATAATGAAACCTAAATTATTTTTTTTATAATTTTTAGAAAATTCATTATTGGTTTCAAAAATACTATTTTCTGAAAAAGTGTTTTATTGAATTTTCCAAAATCATTATAATAGTAAATTTTTTGAGTTTTAGAGAAGTTATTTTAAAAAATAATTTTTTATTGAAAATTTACAATTTGAAATTGGTCATGAGTGATGTTTTGAGAATTTTTTAAAAGAATTTTTTTTCAAGTAATAGTTAAAATAATGTTTTTACTAAGAATGATAATTTTTTAGTAATTTTAAAAGAATCCAACTTTTTAAATAGTATTTCAAAAGAATAATAATTCCATATATATATTAATCTAATTTATCTATTTATAATATATCTTTTATATTATTTATTATTTAAATTGTTTTAAACTATTAAAAGTTTTCACATTGGAAACCAGCACTCTCATCGTAACTATGTGATAAATTTCCATTCAAAATATTCCACTTTTGTTAATATAATTTAGAAAAATTGATTCCATATTTTGAATTATCATTATTTATGTTATCTAATAATTATAAAATAATTTTTATCATATTTAATAGTACAAATACTAAAAATTATTTAATGATGTTAAGGTTAAAAAGGATTTACTAAGTTTTAATATAAACAGATAAGGGTTAAAAGTTTCCCAAAACATTTCCAAAACGTATTTACTGGTCATATTTGAAACTTATATATTATTGTTTTAGTGTGTACTATTATTTATCCTCGTGTATGGTAAAAAGAATCAGTATACCATTTTTTTCTAATCATACCAGGGAGTCACTCACCTCACTTAAAATAGTCCCCCCCTCTCATTTCTCCTCGAAAAAAAAACCTATTATTTCATCCAATACTAGAAAAAATAATTTACTTACATACCTAACATCATCATAGAGGAATTATTTTTGTTTGAAATATCTCCTGTAAAGGCTTTTGGTGTAAACCAAAAGATGTTTTTCGAAGAAGACATAATGTTCTTAGTTGAGTGTTTTATATTATTTCACTTTCTCCCTATTTTAATCATTAGTAAACAATTTTGATATAATAATATCTATATATATCATATAAATAAGATTTTTATGATATTGGAATGATATATATCTTTCTCTTATTCCATCAAATGGGTTACAAAAATCACCATTCCTGTCTAATGTGGACTACCACCTCATGAACCCGGGTTTTTCTTTATACATAATAACATCTCAAAACCAGATTTAAAGTACTATTTATTGTTTATATATTATTTTTATGATATTAATTTTATTTTGGAATAATTAAATTTCATTTTTCTATAACATTACATTCCATTATAATATGATAACTTCATTTTTGGGTATGGAGTACGACAATGTCATTAAGTGGTGTGATTCAGTTTTCACATAAGATTTACATAGAAGTTAATAAGGATGTTATAAAATAAACACATTTGATATATATTCATTAAAAATTACTTTTTAATATTAATATATTAATTAAGTTATTTTTTAATCCTTTGAAAATATGGAAATAATGATTATGAATATGTATATCCTACTGGCTCCATGAATGTAGTATTTCAGTTTCTATCATTGAATTTTATGGATTCTTATAAATAAAATTATTCAAAAAAATACTATTTACATGATATTTTAAATTCTATAGATTATGTAACCGTGATTAAGGTAATAGGAATGAATATTCTAAATCAAATCACATATGAAAAACAATTTAGTTATTACATGAAACCTGACATTAAAATGAAATTGTTAAGAATTTGGAAAAAATAGACACCATAAAATATTATATGTTATGGTATATATTATTATGGTCATATAATATAATTATAATAAAATATTAACTATTTTATAGGAGTTCTTAACATGTATGATTGTTGTCAGGACTTATTGTATGGGATTTCTATTTCACTTTTTACATTATTGAGAAACATGGAATGTTCACCACCGATTTCATATATGTGGTGAATATAATACCCGTGAATGTTTCTTGTGAATATTATTCTAAAAAATATAGTGATTTTCATTTCCATTTTATGATCTCTCTTTCAGGGGGTTTATGGTTCAAGAGATAAAAATAGATAAGGGATTTTTGTATCAATTTTCTTATTTGAGTCATATGTTATGTTAATTACATATCATATTTTATTAGGTGTAATTAAATACCCACTAACATTTAATTTCTAGAATTTATTTCTTGTTTTGATAATACACAATTAATTTTAAATTATTATTTAATGGGGATAATGATTGAAATTTACAAAATTGGTAATTCTCTATGTTACAATCACCTCATTTATTAAGATTTCTAATTCTTATTTTTCCAATGATCAAATTGAAGTCCATATATCACAATAAACTCATTTATATTCAACTACACTATAAATTTTTGGACAATAAAATTTCCTTTCCTATATTTATGTACTCAGGAATTAAAAATAATATTTTGATGAAAAATAATCATTATTTCCCTAGTTGTTCGAAAAAACATTTTCTTAAAAAAAATGTTTTATAAACATATTTTTCAATTTTTTTAAAAAATTTTAAAGTGTTTTATAGATTCCAACAGCAGCACAAAACATGTACAATAAAATTACAAAATAAATAAATCAATGGACTCTACTCCCCGACATGTTCCCTAATCCAATTCCACCTTTTCACTAAAAAATGAATTTAAAATTCATCAAATTATTTATTAATGATTTTTAACCATGGTTCACTTGTTACAATTTTTTTCAAAGGACTCAACATGTCATTGTCCAAAAAAGTAACACTTTATTTTACTAAAAAGGGAATGAATCATAGTTTTAATGGGTATGACATAAATTGAAATTTACATATGTCATGATAAATATTTACATTGATTCTTACATTACATGTTTTAAAATGTGATTTTCAAAGAAAATGATTTCAATTTTTTTTAAGAATTTATAATTATTTATATATTGATTTTCAAATAAAGGATACTTTCCTCAAGAAAGGTGAAAATTAAAATTTCAATCAAAATCATTTTCCAACTAAGATGAAAAATTTTATGACACTTATGGTTTTACTAAGGATATTATACAAGGATACCATTCATAATATTTCAATGAATGGTTTTTATTTATGATAAAAATAGGTTTATGAAACCTCTTTATATTCCACGATTTATACAATGATATAATACTTTTAAAACCAACTTCCTAATACATGGGTAATTATTTGATTAAATGATGAACTTATTATAATATGTGTTCATTTTATATAGGTTGTGTTGGGTAGAATGTTTTATGAAACCCATTCCATAACATTGATATTGATATGATGTTTTTTTCATTATCTTGCTGTACATGTATGTTTTTTTAATTATGTGATATATGGTTCCAATATGTCCAACTTATGTGTTGGGTGATGATTAAGGTTATATAATATTAATGGGTTTACAAGAAGTTATCCTAATCCAGAACGAGTGTATACAATAGATTATCCCATGCTCGAAATGTAACACCCCATTACCTTATAATATTTTCATTTTAGATTAAAACTTATTTTCCCCCTAGATTTAATTTTATGCAAAACCATTTTAAAATTATGCTATACACAACATTGAGTTTAAATGCGTAATATTATTCTAACTTATGAATATTTTATGGTATTTTTATGAGATGTTTTTTATGAATAGTGAAAAATACTTCATTTTAGATAAAACTGCATTTTTTATATAAATAATTATTAATGTTAAATTATGTTCTAAATTTTTTATAGTAATAATAGATCAATTATATAACTATTAATTCAATTTAGTTAATTATATAATTTTTTTATTTAATTTAGTTATCAAGAAATAATGACTTTTTGAATATCTTCATTTAAAAAACTGGCTTTCACTCTTTGTTTGCGAGATTATCATTAATCTATATTTTTCAAATTATGAGATTTGAATTAGGAAAGATTTAGATAAATTATTATTATATGTATAATATTTATATTAAAATAAAATAAAATTATATTTTTTCCAAATTTATTAATGAATGTAATTAATATTAATTATAGTTATTAAGGTAAAAATGTGCTTAACTAGGGACTAAATCTTTAATTTAAGAGCTAAAATGACCTATAAAAGTCACTAAAATCCATTTCATAACAAAATTTATACCACACACAATATTTGTTCAAATTTTTTATGTTAGAGGGATAATATTCCAGGAATGTTCCCAGTGTAATATGTTTTGTAATGAAAAAGACAAAAAGGGAATGTCCCTAACCTTTAACATTTACAAAGTCTTAATATATGGAAGAACAATATTATTTTTAGTTATAAAAACTAATTTTAAATCTTAAAAGCTTAATTTTATTATAATAATTTATCACTAATTTTTAGAGATTAATTATTTACCTAAAATTGTTAATAAAGAAAAATTTAGGGATTATTTAGTTAATAATTAACTAAAATAAATTATACTATAAATATTAATGTTTTAAAAAAAATTATGATTTATTTTCATTAATTTTTTTGAAGATTATATCACGTTACATAGTTTTGAATGTATAATATATTAATCCCAAAATTGATTTTATATTTTTAAATTAAAATAAAATAAATAATGTCAAATTTTACATTAATGTATTTTAAAAATATGTTATTTTAATAAATGGTTAAAAATTCAAAAATACTTTGTTGTAACTATAAATTTTTTGGTGTAAATAAATATATAATGCTGTATATTATTGGACCAATTGATATCTTATAACGAACATATTAACCCATAAATAGTAAAAACATTTTCAGCATGATCCATATTAAATTAGTTTTTTTACACATTATATGTGACTCATTTAAACATAATATAAAACTCAAGATAGATTTTTATTTTATAAATTATATACCATATTTATCATTGAGTTTTTATTTATTTTCTAATAAATCTCACATTAATTTAAACTTAATGGTTAAATTATTTATATATAAAAACTATTTACTAAAAAAATTGAAAATGATAAAATTGGGGAAACATAAAAGTTAAAGAATAAAATTATAAAATTGGACTTATTTTTTTTTTGTTGGTTTTTATCAACCATATATCCCCTCTAATCCATTATTTATCCCTTTTGGTGAAACCTGAGCTATGAGATACCTCCCAATAATGTATACCTTTTGATATTTACGAGAATGTAACTCCTCCACTATAAAAATGCATTCAATATTACCCTTCCCTACGCCTCTCAATCTATATTTTATTGACCAATATCTACCCAAAATATCTCCACAAAATACCTACCATATATCTAGAAGAGTAATCTTCAAATAAAATTTATCCATGGTATATATTTGGTGAAAACTAATAGGAGTTGCTTGAATAAATGGTAACATCCTTCCCCATGCTACATAGTTTTATTACATTATCCACCACTTAAAATTATCCTTATTATAGGATTATATTTAAAAAAAATTGAAACATATAATTTGATTTTTTTATTAAATGGTTTCTAAAAACACTTACACAAACATCAATATAGAGCGTAATGATCTTATTCTTTATCCGTTCAGGCGAACAACCACCCCATTAAACAATGTCATTCAATTTTTTCCTTTACTACCTATCATTATAGGGAATTATGATGGGAACACTATTGGAACACGATATATATAATATTTATAATGTATTTATAATTATTAATTCTTTTTTAACACAAAAATATACGGTTTCCAATAATGGTAAGTTCGACAACATCATTTGTGGAAAGTGTGGAGTACAATCTCATCAAAGTGATGTGATTAATTCACACTACACATAAAATGAATAATGGACGGTTTTAATTAAAAAATATAATAGAAAATAGATTTATAAGATATTAATCGAATTATTATCTTTCTAGAAGCATAATATATCATTTTATTTAGCACACTTTTCATACACTAAAAAGTTTTAGCTTCTGGCATGGATGTGGGGACTACCGCCTCCCCAACACGATGTGATTACCTTACATCACAAGATTCTATAAATATGTATATATGATTAAATAATAAGATACTAATATATAATCATAATTTTATAAAGATATATTCTTTCTTACCTTCTTTCCAAAACAATCTTTGAAAAAATGATCATGTTACTCATGCGTACGTATGACCCACTCTCTCCATGATTGTAACATTTGGTCAATTTTCATAACTATATTTCAAGGTTAGAATTAAAAGTATAATTTCTGAATAAATATGATAAATAATTTATGATTATTATTCTTTATCATCTTATATAAATAACCCTTTCACTATATTTTACCTACCAAAGTCATTTTAGACACACAAACCGATTATAATCAAATCACCCGACCAAAACATAATGGTTTTAGATGTTATATAGAATATAGTAATATGTGAAATAAAATTAATTACAAACACGAATTTGGTTCATTAATAAGTTATTAAAAATATTAAAACCATTATATAGGAGGTTGAATTCCATTTGCTCAAAAGGAAATGCAAGGTAACTGATAATAATCATACTTTTTACATATGTGAGATAAATGTCACATTAAACACTTACTTATTTTGTGTGGAGTTTCTACTACCACATTCCATATTTTATTTCATGAATAATTTTATATTCCTATATTATTAGCTTTATTTTTACATTATTACTTCATGTGGATTAGGATTTAAATGATTGAATGTGGTATGTGAAACTATAAAATGTTGGAAGCTTATTTTCCACTAGAACCCCTTTAATGAATATCTTCGTAATCTCAGTTTTTTTTTGATTATTAACATTATTCGGAAGAAATCACTTTATTATGAATATATAAGTATCATTGTTTTTTTAAAATCCATATTCTCAGGAAATAGATATTTCTATTTCCTAAATAATATAACATTATACATTAGGTGATCATATGGAAAGTTATTTTATTAATCGTGATGTTATTGATAAATCAATATCATTTATTCAATATATATATTTGATAAGGAACAATTTTCATGATGTAAAATGATTAATTAATACATGAGGAATTTTTTGTATAGGTAAAACATGGGTGTGGACCAGTTATAGACAACCTATTTGTGCATTAGTAGTCTCTTGAGACTAATTAATTGTCAAAATTAAAATGTTTTTTACCAAATATGGAAAACCGTCTTACGAATGGTCGTGATAGTAAATTTACCATGTAACTAGAAATCGTGGAATCTAATAATTTACCATTTCCCTCATTTATATTTATTAATTATTTACGATGTTATTTTTTCATTGAAATATATATTGATGAAATATATTCGCAATATATTTATTAAATGGAATGTATTTTAGTTTCATACATTTCCATATTGATATTTCCTTATATATTTATTTTAATGGAATGATTTATTTTTTATTTAACATTCCATGATGATTTTATCAATAATTTATTTTTTCTTCTGCTTTGATGACAATTACTGATCATTTTAGATCACCATTATTAGGTTTTCATTCCCCAGGTTTGGAAGATGATTCTTTTGAATAATCATTCAAGGATGTCATCAATTTTATTTTCGTTTATATAATGATTTATTTTATTTTCCCTATATATTATTGGTATCACTAATGTTATATTGAATTCCAAATATACTAAACTGATCAGTCCTTATGGATTTGATTCGTTATAATAAATCTATTGTAATAAAATAATACACTACCTATGGGATTCAAGGGTTAGGGTGTTACAACTTGTTTTAGAGGAAGTATAATAGAAACTGTTGAAACTATATTTAGAAAAATAACATTGGGTAACATAACAATGATATTTAATTTGAGGACTATTATAAAAGAAAATCCTAGAATTTTGGTATGGTAGATATTATGTTGGTATTCTTATAAATACATCCTTATATGGATACTAAAATTGGACATGGTTCTGTAACCAATATACTTTGGGGTAATAACTCTTACATGGTTTATTGGTCTAGACGCTACATATCCTAATACATGACAATGAGCCTCATTTTTATCATGGTATGACATTCCCAGGGGATATTCTAGGGATAATTCATGTTTTCTTTAGAAACAGTTATAAATGATATAAAATAAAATATATCCCAAAAGAAAACATATATATCATTGTAAGATTAGATATGCATAAATTTTTCCATTTGTGTTAAGTTTTATTCCATAATTAAGCATATTAAATGTTCATAATTTTGTAATCTAATCCAGTAAGTGTTATTGTTTAGAAATTGATCCGAGAACGAAAAAAGGAATCCATAATCGTGGACTATGTAGAGGTTTCCCAACTAAGAAAGTTGATATAACTCAAATTGGAAATGTATATGTTAAGGATATATTTTAGCACGTTAATGTTTTTATGACACATATCCTTTCCCAGATAGAGAAAACTACTCTATAATTTGATTCCATGATGTTGGATCTATTTTTTCTATAAGGTTACCCATAATTTAGTTGGACGACTAACCTAATAATGGTTGAGTAATAGATTATGTTTCTGGAGATGATATCTACAAACATGGGATGTTGTGAAAATTAAATTGGAAAACATTCATTATATTGTCTCTATAGTGATTCAGATTAGTGGGGATCATTGATCTAAAATACAATAGAGGACGAAAAAATAGAACTCATGAAATGGATAACTTTTAAGGAGACATTCTCTGATATAAAATTCTCACACAATTAAGAAATTGAGATGAAGACAAAGTTACATATCTTGAATCAAAATGAAGGGTCGAGTGTTCCAAATTATAAATCTACCATTACAAGGTTATCTAGGTATGATATGAATTAAATACACCACATGTTGTTTAATATTGACCACTATTTTGATGTACTTATGAAAAGTCTCTGAAGGGCCCCGGTCTCTCAAAATATTTCATCATATGAAGAGATTGTTTTATGTGCGGTCAAAATAAAAAATGAATTATCTAGATCAAAAATATACATGTTAATACTAGGAAATAAAAGATATAATGAGAACTAAGAAAAACCGAATTAGTTAATTTCAAATATGATGATGAAAAGGATTCCATCATGTTATAACTATGAAAATAATCATCTCCGAAATTTTTTTATGGGAAAGGGATATTGTTATATGTATGGATAATGGGATGATTATGTTAAATAATGAAAAAGGAATAGGAAAAAAAAGTATTACAAATACTAGGATATGGGGTACTATGCATACAAATCCCCAAGCAATAAGAGAATATCCAAAGAAAAACCTAAGGTGTCATGTTGAAGAATATGTTATTAACATATGTGAAGTGTAATAATTAATTTATATTTCTATTTGGATCTAATAAATATTTTATAAAATTATATTATTTATGATGTTCCTATCATGAAATTTATGAATGTAATATGGATATTACTATATTAAATTTTTTGTTAAGGATTTGCGATCATATAATGATTGTTACCATGAATATTTATTCAGTAAAAAGTAAATATTTTTTGGAAAACACATAGATGAGGGAAATATAATGCTTAATATGTTTTTAATTTTATGAATATTACATATGAATAAATAAATTATTTCATTGAAAAATGTAAATCAGATAAGTGTTAACTACCATGGAACTGAGTAATGATTTATTGTCAATATGGTTTATTATATCATTGTTCGTGTTTACATTATTTTTGGATTTATGAAATATATCCAATGATCAAATATTTATTTAAGTAACAATAAAAATGAATGTTTTGAATGATGATTTAGGGTATTTAATTTTATTACTATATTCACATGTTTGGTATGTGATGATTAAATACCAATTCAAGTTATTTGATATGTTCATTTTGTAAATTAAATGACATTCCATCTAATGTTTAGGATAATAACCTTGTAGAATATTTGTACATTTAAGGAATGGATTATGTTGATATTTGGATGAGTTTTTGGAGGTTAAAGTATTACATCAACATATGATGAAAACAATTAAATGGTATGATGTAGAAATTTCTCAACGAACAAAAAAAGGGTAAGGCTATGTTTATGAAAAAAAAATTATATTTAATTATATTCTTATAGGGTGAAATAATTACTCTAATATAGGAAAAATTGTCTTGAAACAAATTTTCTTTCCTATCATCATAAATGTTGATGAAATCAATGAAATTTTTTAAAAAGTTTTTTATGGATTCCTAGTCAACAACTTTTAGCTAGGTAAAAACCAGGAAGATCAATATTTTATCTAAATTATATAGAATTTTTAAGATATTGCGAACCATGATGGAACGTGATTCCGATGCCTGAGGTTCCATGAATGATCCGTCGAAAAAGTGTTAAGATTTAAAAATCATGCTTTAGTATTTTTATAGAAAAAGTGAAATAACTCTTAAATGTGTGCCCAGTTCAGAAATCTGAGGGCACCGTTGTGTTAAGGATGGCGGGTTTACCCTAGGCATGACTTAATTTTAGTCGGTGCAGGCTTCCAGTGGAAAAATCCTTAAAATGTTATAACTGTAAATAAAATTATTTTGTTTTTGAAATTCTTATAACTCATGAACAATGACTCAGATTAAAAATATGAGACCACTACTTAACATATGAGGGTATGATTTCTTTAGGCATATTGTATCTTTGGCCTGTGCGGGCCAGTAGTGCAAGGTATTTTTGGCCGTAAATAAAATCATAAAGTTACAATTATGTAATTGTAAAATCATTAACATCTAAACTGTTAGTCATATTGAAAATTTGTGAGTACCGATGAGCTCATGAGGGCGTGTTCCACTTTGGTGGAGCCTAACCTTGACCAGAATGGGTTGATGATGACTGTTAATTATTTTTTAACATTTTCTAATTTCATGTTCAGTAAATGCGTGGGCGCCATTTTCTATATTTTGAAACGGTGCTCATATTAAAATTTCGAGGGCACTATTGAATCCAAAGCATAATGATTCTATTAAGGGAAGATTCACTTCCACCGAAGTCAGTTAGGAGAAAAAGTTATTTTTTATGCTTTTTTATAGAAAAGTTAAATAACATGTAATTTTAAATTTATTTTCTCTTTCTCCATTGGATGAGTAGTGATAGCGGGACTTGTGACATGCCAAGCCATTGAATAGTTTGGCTCCTCATCAATGCAACTCCACTGTTGTTAATTAAAAGGGGATCATTAATTAATTTAATGATGCCCATTAATTTCCTAATGTGATTCTAACCTTTCCCGCTCCCATTTCGATGGAGATCAGGGTAGAGTTTTTGTCACAACTTATTCAGGCGAAGAAAATATGGCGAAATTCTATGGAAACATCCACTAGCAGAGGACATAAGCTCGAGAAACCAAGGTTTGGGTTCGAAGAATGCCAATGAATTCATCTAACAAGGACGGTCCTCACGCCGCAACTGTTATATCTCCAATGGATCTTGAGGTAGGGTGTAAAGGTGCTTTGTTGATCCTTTTATTCCCATTCTTGAAAACGATAATGAACGTGGGCCAACTAACTAACGGGCTGATCCATGTCTCATCAAATCATTGAGGTGGTTATTGTGGTTTCTTATATTCAATGATTATTCTTCCATTTGTTTATTATAAACCTTCATATGATTTAAAATTCTAACACGGAGGGTACATGCCGAAACAAACAAATCTCAACCCTCGGTTAAACTGGTCGTTTATGCATTCTTCATTGCTGAACAAAGAATGCAGCGTCGAGGTGTATTTGAGGGCCATAAAATGATGATGACATCCTGAGAGGACCGTAGGAATGTCTGGAAGGAAGAACGGACCTCCAAATCCCACTCGGTGGCCCACAAAATAATCTCTGCTGCCGGCGGATTAGGGTGGCGGCCAGAAACTGCCGGTTGTGGTGGAAGAGTGGTGCCGCTCAGCACCGAGGTGCTCGGACGGGTGGACAACCGCAAAGGCGGTGGCTGTACCCCATTGTGCGCTGCATCAAAGAGCCATGAATTTGAAGTAATGGAGGTGGAGAAGGATGTGACCTGCTCACTGCGGGTCCCATGGGTGATGAGGCAGTGCCATGTGGAGCCGCCAATTAATGGAGCCGAACAAATCCTTTGAGTCCTTCGGGTACAGAAGACTGTATGATAGGCACGGTCTAGTCCACAACCTAGAGGGCTGATCCCACCTTCTCCTAGCCCAACCGTGCCAGCCCCGGCTAGTTCAGGCTAGGCCGGGTGGGATCGACTGAGACAGACCAGACCTAGACCCCCTTCGGGCCCAAATAAACATTAGTAACACTATCTTGCGAAGAAGACATATATTTGACGAACTTTCTATGGAATGGGGATCCTCGGAGCAAGGAGACCGTTTTGACATACTCTATTAGTGTTTTAGGGAATTCTAGATTATGTCGAGGTTGGATCGACTCTCAATCCAACCGAGCCCTCGATACTAAAATGCCAATAACATACAAAACGGGAAACCGGTTGACACGTTGTCTGTTGTATTGGGACCTTTATTACATGAAAGATCATGGGGTAACTACTTTGTGGTAATTCGTTCTGGTTGAAGTATGAATGATGGCTTGAGGTGTGGTTCTCGTATAATCAATCGTACTATGTGCCTAAATTCAGTGGCTGGCAGTGACGCGGAGGTTGGAGACAGACCATACGATTCATTGTATCGAGAAATCCCGTGTTGGTCAGCACATACTGATCCTCTGTGGGTTAGATAATATGAGGGTCAGTGATCAGTGATCCCATGTGGTTCATCGCATAATGGTCTTGTGTGGGTTAGATCCTATGCAGTTCACCGCTCAGAGATCCAGTGTGGGTCAGCGCATACCGATCATGTGGGGTCAGATCCCGTGTGGATATTTCTTGGGTTATTACCTACCGACATAGGGTGGTCCGGGTCCTGTGTGGGACTTTTGGGGGTTTTTATCTATCAATCTTCATGTGGTTCAGACCCTGTGTGGTCCGTAGTAGTTCCTTTTGATAGAATATGATGATCTAGCTTCATGAGTAATCATCTATACAATGGTACTTCACTTAAACCTGGTTTGAGATGAACATTTTTCATTGTGCCTTGTGATTGAGATCACGCTTTGTGGTTTTACAATGTGGAATTCAGAGAGACCATCAGGGATCTCATCATCCCAACTGGGTATTGTTATACTCACCCTTTCTTAGTCTTCACCCGTACCATGTTGTGTCTTGTACAGACGATGAGGAGCTTGGATGAGACTTGAGGGAACCAGGATCAGGAGGAACATGGAAAAGATTGGATGAAATGGTGATAAGTAGAGATGATCTGTACCTACCCTTCAGGTAGAATCCTCATTGGAATATTCCAAGAGATTTTTTATGATTTTCAGTTGTAGTTTTACCTTTCATTTGGGATTGTTTTCCGGCCCCTTTACCTTCAGTGCATAGTTTTACTACAATAGTTTTACTTTGTGGTAGCATCTTGTTACGTTCTAGTCTTTATGTTTTTAGAGGTTCATAGTAAATTCCTTCCAGTTTTAGGGTTATTCCTTTTTGGTGTTAGTGTCCATCCCATATCCAATAGAAGGCAGGATTGGGGTTTTCATGGCACGAGCCCTAGGGGACGGGTCATGAAAAAGTGGTGTTAGAGGTGGTCTGTTCTACTAGAAGAATTATATGTCTATGTTTTCAATGGAGAAATATTGTTAAGTGTCATGCGTTTGGGTTTCGGTTAGGGGAGTATAGTGTTGGTTCAGTTGATGAAAAATCCATACACGAGGACCCTGAATTCTGAATTCGTACTTAGTAGAGAAAAACATTAGTTGCATGTGTTTTGAAAATGTTGTTTTTTTGATCTATTTGAGTCATCTCACCATGTATAACTTATTGATCATGGTTCATATTGATTCTCTTTCATTATTCCTCCATGAATATAGAAATACATGATTCTAATCTTGGAACATGAGTGTAACACCCCAAACGTCCACGGTACGATTCTCTTAGAATAATACTGTAGTGTGTGTTGTACGCAACTTCAAGTTCTAACACACACCACAACCAATCAAACCTGTCGTTATGAATAGTAATACCCACTTTTTGAAATGTTACACAATTTATCATTCAAAATGGACACCATTTTTGGATTGAGAATATCCAAATTATCTTAGGGAGATTTTTTGGTACATTTTTGATTACTTTCATATTTTGATGAATAGTGAAAATTACTAAATTTTAATTAAAAACAACTTTTTTAATCCTAATAATTATTAGTGATAAATTATTAATTTGACTTGTTTTAAAGTATATGTAGTATATATTTTTACCAATTAATACAATGTTTCTCGTTGGACGTAATTTCAATTTTAAACCGGACATAAAGAAGTGTCAATCTTTGGTTGTTATTATTTCTTAAAAACACGCTTTTTGTTTTGACAGCAGAAATTAATTTTAAATTAATTTCTGCAAATTCTGTGTTTTTAATATAGAAAAATGGATTCCATATTTAGAATCGGGAGGTCCAAATTGTTTAAATAGGTATATTTTGTTATAAATTTTGAATAATTACTTCTGTAAATATTTTATTTACAATGGTTAAATGGTAAATCTGGTAAATAAGGGTAAAAAATATAATAATAATAATAAATTACAATAAAACATGTATGAACCCTATTGTTCGATAAATTTCTGACCCTGGGAATCTTTGGGTCAATTTTGGGACCCCATGGATCCACTTGTAAGTGATAATGACACTTTATATTAATTATGTTAAAGTAAATACAAAAATTACTTAAGCATATATCATTTAGAAAAACAATGTTTACATAGGGTTATATATGTTATATTTTCAACTATAAATATTTATTAGAAAGCTAAAACGATTTCATACATAACGGTATTTTATTTATAATTTTTATACATTGAATAATTAAAATTTTTTATGACACAATAATGATGTCGTGTTTTCCTTATTAATGAAATAATCAAATAATTAGTATTATAAATGTTAAAATAAATAAAATATGAAATTTTTGATTCCATAAATTAACTTTATTGGTTAATATGACAATTTAGGATTGTTTAAATTAATTTTTTTTCTAATTAATAATGTATTTAAGACTTTATCAAAAATCAATTATTAAGTAGTGTCAAAATCAACATAAATGAGTTTTTAAAACAAATATTATATTATTAATTGAAATTCTATTACTAAAAATAAAAGGATCTACCAAAGAACATATATAATGATAGGTGTATCATTAATGGACCACTTTTGGGTCTCTTGGTAGTTTATTGTATGTTTAGTAACTATATAATATAAAAATGCAAAGATCCATGATAAATGTCAAACTATTTAACCAAGAGTTAAATAAAAAAGATAAAGTCAATATAGTGATCCAAAACTGTATAAAACCTATTGGTTGAGTGTTTTTGGACTTACCCACACCTTTAAATTAAAATAATACACTTTGGAGCCATTATAAATAGAATATGAATTTATTATAAAATAATATTTCTAGATTTTCTTAAGATACCCCTCACCCCTCTTGTAAAAGGGCACATACCCTTGCCTCTAATTAACACCTTCAAAGGCTTTTGGATCGGCCAACCCCTGCCAAAATATTCTCTCAACTTCCCTCAATACATCCGAGAGGCCTTAGTTTGATCAGAATTCCAACCTATGCAACCATTTTTATCATATCAATAGGAATAACACAAAGAAGAGGTAATGTTTTCACAACCCTCTTTCAAGTTCCTTTCTTCTTCCACTTCTTCTTTCTTTGTTATTTCCATTCTAAAATAATAAATACAGTATCTTATATATTATGTAATTTTTTTATTAATATGGTACAACCTTATTCAGTATTCTATCCAACCTTTTAATGACATGTCACCATACGTGCGTACATACGGCTTACCCTCTCCACGTCGTGGTGTAATAGTTATTCGAAACATTATTATTTGGATGGGGATGATAATGATGTGTAATTGATGTAAATAATAAATATATCCTGATAATGATTCTGTATATATGATATAAATCAAATTATATATTATTTTAATAACAAAAGAATGATTTTGTTGCTTGTGCATACGTACGGACTACCGTCTCTACGAACGTAATGAGATTCATTCCTCATTGTATCCATGCAAGTCTAATTCCCATTTGATGATTAAAAATAATGTTTAAGGACTTGATATCATTCTATATATGAATAAGATACAACCTATCCATAAAAAAATGGCTTATGTTACAAAAAAATTAATATAAAATGAGTAAGTTAATACCCGAAACGATGATAATACTAAGATATTATTAACAAAGAAATGTTAAATGATCATATGTGATATCATATTAATTTATATGATTAATTTATAATTTAAAAACAATTATTTCACTATTATACATGAGGTTAACCTACCCTTATCCAAGGAAATTTACAAGGTAAGGGATTATTTCACAATCTCTTCATTATCTGAGGTTGTTTATATGTAATTATCTACTAGTACCTCTTTATCATCCACATAAATGTTTCTTAAAAATGTATTTCAAATCATTATTAATATTTTATAGAATATGGGTTAATGTCATTTATACCCTTGTTGACTTTTTATAATATGTTAATAAAGGAATCTTTCTGACGTTTTCCAAACAAGGTCATTATTTACATTTTCGACAGAATTAAAGTAAGAATGTATTTTTAACTTATACGGCGTGTGGGACTTTTTTTCCACTGTTATAAAATAATTGAATCCTCTATTACAATATTATAAGTATATTTTCAATGTAAATGTTTTATTTTATAATTATGTGACTTTTAAATGATTTTAAAAAATGGATATTTCTCTCAAATAGTTTTGATTTCATCTATGTCAGCATCCTTTGATAGATTTTAATCTTATTTGAAGTTGATATATTAAGATACAAAACATTAATATTGTATTGAAGGTTTGGTGATATTTTTTACTATGGATGTGATATTTTTATACCATTCATGGTTTATGGAGAGAGTATTGACATTTCATATGCTAGTTTTAATATGAATGTTTATGTTATGTTAAAACCTGTTAATTTGAGAATTCATTGGACATAATAAGTGATGGGTGGATCCTTCTATAGCTCCTAGATGCATCGATAGGTCTCATGAGACCATGTAGTGTCTTGGCACAAGGCCTTGATAAAATCTTATTTGTATTCTTAGAACAAGGCCTTGATTATGTGGTTATGATAGTCTCGCATTATGCATTCCATCATTATGAAAGTGGTTATTGATATTGCCTGGGATTATTCTACAAGTAGATTATCCATGTGAATAAGTAAATGACATTATTTCATTTTATTTTTTACATATTATGCTGATGTTCAAGTTTAAAAGGCTTTTGTTTTAGTTATACATTTCCATAAATGATTATACTCATTTATAAAAGTTTCTGCTATATAGTTATCCTTACTGAGCATCTGAGCTCACACCTTTATAAGTTTTATTTTTACCATGATGTGAATAAGTATTTTATTAATGAAATACATGGATACTATGAGGGGATTTGAGTGTGGTCTATGGAGACAAGTTGTTTTTGTAGTTTTTATTTTATGTTGTAATGTAAACTTTATGAATGTTTCTGGTGATTCCAAGGCTACAAAACTAATCTATCTTTCGAGACATGATCTTTTATGATAATTCCAATGTTATGTAATAATTCAATGAATCTAAGTAACTAGGGTCAAGGAATAATAGTTGTTATCAGAGGAAGTTTTGTACAAACCTTGGAAGCTAGACTTAGATAAACTCTAATTAGAGGAACTAGAACTAAGATGGAATTTGAGGATTAGTATAGAAGAACTTCCTAGAATTTTGGTATTGTAGAAATTTTGTGAGCTTTCCATGAAATAAATCCCTGTCTAGATACGACCAGGTAGAGGTGGCTCTGGTACAGATGTAACTACGGGTAAAACCTGAAAACATATCTTTGAGCTAGAATCGAATGAGAACTGGTGCACGACAAGAGGCCTTGCTGAACTCTTGGTTACAACACTGCCGATGGATATGATAAGGATTATTCTCATTATTTTTACAAACCATTTTGAAGGGTTTATGATTATATACCTCCTCAAAGAAAACATTTTTATGATTATGGGTTATATCCATAAACTGTTCAATTTATGATAAGTGTTTTAAATGTTTGGATTTATGTATTGTGATTCATAATCTAATCTACTGTATTCCATTGTTTAGAAATGGCACCTAGTGGAAGAAATGAAAACTGTATCAATGCATGAACTCCATGTATGGATTGACCTCTTACTCCATATAATTATAGTGGAGCTGGTGATGCAACTGGTGCTAATCATCTAATCACCATATTGGGAAAACTCACTCAGGTTATGTATAATAACCTTACTCGTATGGAGAACCCTGATCCGCAGCGTGGACGATCTGTGTTAGATCGCTTCATGACGTAACATCCATCAACATTCAATGGGAGTACAAATCCCTTAGTAGCTGAAAATGGATAAATTCCATAGAGAAAATATTACATGCCTTGGGGAGTAGTGAAAGAGAGAATGTTATCATGGCTGTTTACCACCTCACTGGAGATGTTGACCAATGGTGGTCATTGATCAAAACAAAAAGGAAGATGATGAAGTATCAAATAGGGAATGGATGGAGTTCAAAGATATTTTCTTAGAAAAATACATTCCTCATGACCATCATGCAGATATGGAAATGCAATTTCTGAGTCTGAGACAAAAAGAGGATGAGAATGTCGAAAAGTATGAGTATAACATTACAAGGATAGCCAGGTATGCTGCAGATTATATATGTAACCCTAGAAGTACGATTGACCATTTTTTATGGGTTAAATCCGTTTCTCCATCGGGAATTAGTCTCACAATACTTATCGTCATATGAAGATATTGTCTCATGTTCAATCAAGACAGAAAAAGAATTATCTATGTATTACGCCATTAAAGAAAATCCATAGAAGAAGAGATATGATGACCACTCTGGTAATGAAAATAAGGGAAGAAGGAAAAATTTCATTATCCATACTACAATAAATGTGGGAAGAAACACCGCGGTACTTTTTTGAAAGGAATGTGAGTCTGTTATAGGGGTGGTGAAAAAGGCCACCAAGCATGTGATTGCATGTGGAAGAAAGAAGTTATCAATGTTCAATGCTACAACTGCTGTGAGATGGGAAATTATGCAAATTAATGTCCTAAGAGTCAGGGGAACATACCTCAGAGAAGGCCAAAGGATCAAGTCCATGATTATGCTATCACTACAACTAAGGTAGAATCTCCAAAATACGTGGTGGTGGGTAATTTAATGGTTTCTTGAAGTTTAGAAAATGAAATATTTTATTCTAGATCGTCACATTGTTTCAAATCATCCCAGTTTGCTAAAAAAATTAGATATTTCCAATTTTATTTAACAAGGGAGTTGTCAGTAAAAACTCTTAAGGGAAGTATCATTGTTACAATGTTCTGTGAATCGGTTCCCATTAGATTATATAAATGTTCTTTATCTGCTGATCTCATCATCATACCCATGATTGAATTTGATATAATCCTTGGCATGTATTGTCTTTAGGACCACTATGCGAAGATGTATTGTAAGAAGAAATAGGTTATAGTTTTTTATTATGATGGTAATGAACTCCTTATCTTTAAATAAAAATCTTCACCACCTAATTATTATCTAGATCCACATTCAGTAGCTCAACTAAACTAAATTTTTGGGGAGGAAGAGAATGAAATAATTGTGGGTGAGGAAAGGAATGTTCAAATAGAGTATGTACCTATTGTGAAAGAATATGTTGATGTGTTTCCAAAGGATTTACCAGGACATCATCCAGAATGGGAAATTTATTTTTCTATTGATTTTATTCTTCCATTAAGGCCCATATCGAAGACCCCTTGTAAAATGGTAGCTGTGGAATTATTGTAAATAAATAAACAATTAGAGGAATTAAGTAATAAGGGATTTATTAACCCTAGTTTTTCTCCCTGGGGAGCCCCTATCATATTTGTTCAGAAGAAATATGGATCTATGAAGTTATGTATCGACTACAGGGAGATCAATGCTATAACAATAAAGAACAAGTATCCCCTACCTCGCATTGATGATTTATTTGACCAACTGCATAGAGGTCAATACTTTTCAAATATTCACCTTCTATCTATATACCATCAGTTGTGTGTGAAGAAGGAAGACATTCCAAAGAAAACATTTTAAACCAGGTACGGGCATTACGAGTTTAGAGTATTGAATTTTGTATTGACTAATGCACCCTCTGTCTTCATGGATCTAATGAACAGAGTTTTCAAGGAATATCTCAATGATTTTTTAGTTTAATTTATTGATGATATCTTGGTATACTCCAAAATCAATGAAGATCATGAAAATCACTTGCGCATTATTCTAAAGACTCTTAGATGACCTGAATTATATGGGAAGTTTAGAAAGTGATAATTGTGGCATTAGGAGAATTTTGTTTTGGAATTATTGTCTCTAAGGATGGAATCTTCATTGATCCTTCTAATAAAAGAGCATTACATGAATGGAAAGCACTGACGAGTATAACTGAGGTACACATTTTTACAGGTTTAGCAGGTTATTATCGACATTTCGTTCAGAATGTTGCCCGATTGGCTAAACCATTAACGAAGCCCACACGTAAAGGGGTTAAATATTTTTGGACAAAAGAGTGTGAGGAATGTTTCTAAGAATTGAAGAGAAGATTAGCCAACGCTCCTATCTTGACTTTACCACCAGGGAAATATGTATTTTTTATTTATAGTGATTCATCAAAGAAGGGACTTGGTTGTTTCCTTATGAAGAATGATAGGGTTATTTCCTATGCATCATGAATCCTAAAAATTGATGTGAAAAACTATCCTAATCATGATCTTGAGTTAAGAATTGTAATCTTTGGTTTGAAGACTTGGAGACACTATCTCTATGGTAAAAAATTTGAGATTTATACTGATCACACGAGTGTGAAGTATATTTTCTCACAGATGGAACTCAACATAAGGCAAAGGAGATGGCTTGAACAACTCAATGACTATGATTGAACAATACACTACCACCCAGATAAGGAAAATAAGGTGGCAGATGCTTTGAGCAGAAAGGATCATGGTGTTTTGAACAGGATGAGAGTTGAGAGGGATCCTATTTTAATGGATCTAGTAAAGTTGGGTATGGGAACAACCATGGAAGGTGAAACAATGATACTTTTTCAAATGGTTGCCAATCCATATTTACTAGAAAGGATAAAGAGTTCTCAGGCCGATGATGAAGAGTTTAAAAAGAAGATTAAATCTGTGAATGTTGGGAGATTGAGTAACTTTGTGTATGAAGATGGAATTTTGAAATTTTGGAGGAGACATTGTGTTCCCGAAATACCTGATCTTGAAATGGAATTGATGGAAGATGCTCATAGTTCTGATTTCTCTATACACCCTGGGAGCACCAAGATGTATAGAGATTTGGAGGAACATTTTTTGAGGGAAAACATGTAGAGGGAGATTGCTGATTTTGTGAAAAGATGTATGGTTTGTCAACAAGTGAATTTTGGAAGGTAACAGCCTGAAGGAGTCATGCAACCGCTTCCCAAACCTGATTGGAAATGGGATAATATTACGATGGACATTGTCATGGGACTACCAAAACTCCTAGAGGAACGATGCAATATATGTCATTATTGATCGTCTTTCCAAGTCAGTACATTTTCTTACTATAAGGAAAAATTTACCACTTGAACGTCTAGAAAGACGATATAATATTGAAGTTGTGAGACATTATAGAGTACCCATATTGATTGATTCTGATCGTGATCCATATTTTACATCAAGATTCTGGAAAATGTTTCAAAAATCCATGGATACTGAACTTCATTTGAGCATTTCATACCACCCCAAAACTAATGGAAAATCATGAACGGACTATTAAAACCATATAAGACATGTTGAGAACATGATCACATGTCTTTAAGGGTATGTGGGATAACTATTTACCTCTGGTGGAATTTTCCTATAACAATAGCTTCCATTCATGTATTCGAATGGCACCATATGAAGAGTTATACAGAAAGATATGTCGCACACCAACCTGTTGTGATGATGTTGGTAAAAGAAAACTCATAGGACCAGAACTAGTGGAGGAAACAATGGAAATGATGAAGGTAATCCAAAACCACATTAAAGCAGCTCAATGTAGGTAGAAGAGCTATGTCGATAACTGAAGGAAGGGCTTGGAAATTCAGGTGGGAGATCTTGTTTTCATGAAGGTATCTCTATGGAAGGGAGTTATACATTTCGGAAAGAAATGTATATTGAGTCCCAGATATATAGGACCTTTTGAAATTCTAGAACGAATTGGGGTGTAGCTTACCGTTTGGAAATGTCTCCAAGTCTCTCCAAAGTTCACGATGTGTTCCAAGTATCACAGTTGAGAAAATACATTCCTGACCCAACACATGTACTCACCAATGAGGGATTAGAAATGGAACCCGATCATTCTTATTTCTAATAGCCTGTCAAGATTCTTGATATGAGAGAAGAAGTGTTGAGAAACCGGATGACTCGTCTGGTAAAAGTTCTATGGAAAAACAATAAGAGAGTAGAGGCAATGTGGGATCCCGAGGAACTTATGGTGAAGAACCAACCAACTATTTTCACACGATAGTATTCTAGAAATATCGAGGAAGAAATTATTTCTAGGATGGTAGAATTTAACACCCCAAGCTTCCACAATACGCTTCTTTTTGAATAATACATTAGTGCGTGTTGTGCGCAACTTCGTGTTCTAAAACACACCACAACCAATGAAACTAGTCATTATAAATAGTAAACCAAATTTTAAATATTGTATAAATTTTATATTTCATAATGGACTTCATTTTTCTATTCGTAATATTGAAATTATCTTAGGGTGAATTTTTGGAGCATTTCTGATAACATTCATATTTTGATGAATAGTGAAAATTATTTAATTTTAATTAAAAACAACTTTTTTTATCAAAATAATTAATAGTGATAAATTATGAATTTTAGTGGTTTTAAAGTATATATTTAATATTTTTTTAATATTTAATACAATGTTAATCATTAGACGTAATTTCACATTTAAAACGTATATAAACAAGTGTCAATCCTTTGATAGTAATCATTTCTTAAAAACACAATTTTTGTTTTGAGCATGGGAATTAATTTTAAATTAATTTCCGCCACTTCTGTTTATTGAAATTAAAAAAATGGATTCCATGTTTATAATCAGGAGGAACAAATTGTGTAAATATGTTACTTATATTTTTAGACATTTTGAATAATTATTTCGGTAAATATTTTATTTACCATGGTTAAAGGGTAAATCCGGTAAATAAGGGTAAAAAATAATATTATAATAATAATAAATTTCCTTGAAACATGTCATAACTCTAATAAATGAAACATTTCTGACAATGGAAATATTTTGATCAATTTTGTGACCTCATGGATCTACTTGTAAGTGATAATGACACTTTATATTAACTAAGTTAAAGTAAATACAAAATTGACTCAATCATATATCTTTTAGAAAAACAATTTTTACATAAGGTTATATATGTTATATTTTTGACTATGAATTTTCATTAGAAAGATAAGAAGATTTACTAAATAATTGTATTTTATTTATAATATTTAGACTTTTAATAATTAATTGTTTTTTATGAAAGAATAATGATGCAGTATTATACATATTAATGAATAAATCAAATAATTAGTATTATAAATGTTAAAATAAATTTAATTTGAAAGTTTTTATGCCATACACGAATTATTTTGCTAAATATGACATGTTATAATTTCGTAAATGAATTTGTTTTGAATTAATAATGTTTTTAAGACTTAAAAAAATAAATTATTAAATAGTGCCAAAATTGACATAAATGAGTTTTTAAATCAAATATTATATTATAATTTGATATTATATTCCTAAAAATATTAGGTTTGTCCAAAAAAATTATATAATTATAGTTTTATAATTAAGGGACAACTTGGGGGTCGTTTATAAGTTTATATTATGTTTATTGACTATATAATATTAAAGTACAAAGAGACATGGTAAATGTCAAACTATTTAACTAAGTGTTAAATCAAAATGATAAGGTTAATATTGTCAGCCAAACCTGTCTTAAAACTATCGGTTGAGTGGTTTTTGACCTATCCACACCTTAAACATTAAATAAGACACTTTTGAACCATTATAAACCGAATATGAATTTATTATAAAATAATATTTCTAGCTTATCCTAAGATGCCCCTCACCCCTCTTATAAAAGGGAACTTCCCCTTCCCTCAAATTCAAACCTTCAATTCCATTTGGATCATCCAAACCCTGACCAAATATTATTTAAACTTCCCTCACTTCATCCTAGAGTCCATAGTTAGATCAGAAAGCCAACCTATGGGGCCCTTTTGATCAAATCAAAAGGAAGAATCCGAAGAAGATGTAATGTTTTCACCACCCACTTTCATGTTTCTTTATTCTTCCACTTCTACTTTCATTGTTATTTAAATTATAAAATAATAAATAAAGTATCTTATATATAATTTTATGTTATTATAAATATAGTACATAAATATTCAGTATTTTATCCATCCTTCGATTGACATGTCAGCATACATGCGTACGTACGGCTTACCGTCTCCATGACGTGCTCTAGTTGTTATTCAAAACATTATTTTTTGGATGGGTATGATAATGATGTCTAATTGATGTAAATAAGAAATAAAATGTGATAATTATTCTGTATGTTTTATATAACATCAAATTATATATTATTTTAATATCAAAATAATGATATTGTAGCTCGTGCGTACTTACAGACTACCATCTCCACAAATGCAATGAGATTCATTCCCCATCATATCCATGCAAGTTTAATTCTAATTTTATGATTAAAAATATTGTTTAAGGACTTGGTATAATTATATATTTGAATAAGATACATCCAATCCATAAGAAACATGACTTATGTAACAAAACATATAAAATAAAACGAGTCAATTAAAACCCAAAATGACGATAATACTAGGATATTATTAACAAAGAAATGTTAAAAAATATTATATGATATCATATTAATGTATATGATTGTTGAATAATGTAATAACAATTATTTCACCATTATAATGGAGGTTAACCTACCCTTAACCATGGAAAATTAAAAGGTAATGGTTTATTTCACAATCTCTTCATTATCCGAGGTTGTTTATACATAATTATCTACTGGGACCACTTTATCATCCACATCCATGTTTCTTAATAATGTATTTCAAATAATTATTAATATTTTATAGAATATGGGTTAATTTCATTTATACCATTTTTTAATTTTTATAATATGTTTATAAATGAATCTTTCTGTTATTTTCCAAACAAGGTCCTTTTTAATCTTTTCAACAAAATTAAGGTAAGAATGTCTTTTTTAACTTATATGGCGGGAGCGGCTATTTTCAGCTATTATAAAATCTTTGAAACATCCCTTACATGATTATAAATATATTTTCAAAGTAAATGTTTTATTTTAAAATTATGTGACTTTTAAATGATTTTAAAAAAAGGAGATATTTCTCTCAAATAGTCTTGATTTAATCTTTGTCAATATCCTTTGATGGATTTTAAGCTAATTTGAAGTTGATTTATTATGATACAAAACTTCCATATTGTATTGAAGGTTTTTTTATATGATTGACTGTGGATTTGATATTTTTATACAATTCATGGTTTTTGGATAAAGTATTGACATTTCCTATGCTATATTTAAAACGAATGATTATGTTATGTTTAAAGTTGTTCATATGAAGAATGAATTGGAGTTAATAAGTGATGGGTGGAGCCTGTTATAACTCCATGATGCATCAGTAGGTCTCATGAGAAAGACTAATATCTTGGCACAAATCCTTGACAAAATCATATTTGTAGTCATCAAACAAGGCATTGACTATGTTCTTAGGATAGTCTGGAATTATGCATTCCATCATTATGAAAGTTGTTATTGATATTTAATGTGATTATTAGACTGGTAGAATATCCCTGTGAATAAGGAAATGGAATTATTTCATTTTATTTTTTCCATATTATGCTGATGTTCACATTCAAAAGCCTTTTTTTAGTTATTCATTGCCTTAAATGTTTATGCCCATTTATGAAAGTTTCCGCTATATTGTTATCCTTACTGAGCATCTAAGCTCAAACCTTTCTATGTTTTATTTCTTCCAAGATGTGAAGAATTATTTTATGAATGACTTCCAGGGATAGTGTGAGGGGATATGAGTGTGGTGTATATAGACACGTTTTTTTGTAGTGTCCATTTTATGATGTAATGTAAACATTATGAATGTATCTAGTGAGTCAAAGGATAAAAAACTAATCGATATTTATAGAGATTATCTTTCGTGATCATGCCAATTTTATGTAATAATACACCGACTCTAGGTAGCTGGGGTCGGGGGGTTACAATGAGGATGGTCCACAATGTGATAAGGCTTTATTACAAGGACTGCTTCTTGAGATGGTACATTTGGGTGGGGTACCAAGTATACCACTCCTTGTTGGTCAGTAGTTACTATAGGCTATATCAATAGAGGAAAATTATTGGCTCAGTTCCTTACAATATTTTTAGTGACAAATACCCCTTCAGATTCACGGAAATCCTAAATAACATGTGTCTAACAACTGTCCTGAGGTGGATACTGAGTTTCCATCATTCCCGGGGACTATTAGATCAGGTGGTGGTCCTTGATTGAGCATTCTATATGGCTTAAAAGTGTGAAGGGAGGGTTTAGATTTCCCCTAACTTACGATGAGGTGACATTTCTGTGGGAAGAGAATGAAAACCTCCTTATGTGAAGGGTATCTTTCCATAAAACGCTATGGGGTATGAGTTCTCAGGAGCTTCTACAACATTGGCAGGAAACCATTTCAGTAGATGAGTATTCATCGAGGTGTACCGACCATTACAGGTACTCAATGAAAATGATACAACTTGTTCTTCAAGGATTGGACCTCCAAGAGAGATGAGTATAGGGACATCTGAGCGAACAATATACCTCTATTAATTCATAATTATGTTAGTTTTTTAATGAGAACCTTGGTTGTTGAAATTATTTGTGGTTGAGAAGATACAACCAGTGAATTTCATCAGTTGGAAAGGAGGAAACTGACATCAATCCTGGAGGCTTGGACCAATAAAAATTATTCGAGAAGAAGAAGTGATAGGGACAAATAAATCTGTAGGGTAAAAGATGTGGAAGTTGAGATAGGGGAGCATCAAGAGGCGGTATACATTTTTACATGTTACAACCACCATCCCAATGTGGTCCCCACCAGGCTCAGGGAGCTTGGGGACATGGGAATGAAGTAGCTGCATGCGACGAAGGAGTGTGACCCAAGGGCTCTCTGAATGATTTTAGGTATGATATGTGTCTAATTATTTCTATTTTATTAATATACATAGGTACTAATCATTCCTTCTTATCAAAAATCTTGTTCAATACCTACAATTTCTGGTTAAACCGTTGACATGACCCTTACATCTGAAAATACCATTGGGAGGAGACTCGATAATAACACTTATGTCAATTGTGTGATCTGACACTTGAGATGAGTTTTTTGGTTGGAAGATCTTGGTGGGAGTGTCATGGACTTATGGTGTTAGTTTGGGTATGGATAGGTTATCCACAGTTCTTGCTCAGATTGAATATTTTCGGAAAAATGTATTTGGTATATCTATAGTAATGGAATGTGTTTTTCCTTGGTCGGTGAAAACGGTAACCAACGTAACATGGTTTAATCTCATGCATCGGTTGGTGAAACCGATCACACACGAGTTATCCAACATTACCCTCATGAAAGCAGGTGTTTTGAGTTTTCAGTTCCCAACTATAGTGTCAGAGTGCAAGATCATCCTTTAAAAGGATGCTTCTAGGGTTACCTCCTGGTAGGGAGAGGGTAATTTTCTTTGTCTTTTACCTAGGTATGACACCAAAATCTAAAAATACATATTGGATGGCTCTCGCGGAGCTCCTTGAGATAAGAGTATAGATGAGAGAATGGTATAATCTTTACTCTGATCACAAGAGTCTCAGGTATATCTTATCATAAAAGGACAAGAACCTAAGAAAACTATGATGGATGGAGTTCATCTAGGACTATGACATCAGGATAGTCTATACTCCTGGGAAGGGGAACATAGTAGCAGACACACTCAATAGGCGGTGTGGTATATAGTTCCTAAGTGAGGGGATAGAAAATATAGTAGCATTTCAGTTGACTTTTTTGGATAGTGATAGAGAAACATAACTCCTGTTTATGACTGTTACTCCCACACTCATTCAGCGAGTCGGGGACACATAGATTGGGGGTATTGACTACGAGGCTTAATGTTCTCAGATATATGCATGATAGGATCCAACGATATTTTATGAAGTTGGGGAGCACATTTTCCTCTTTAGAGGATGCACTATGGTACTAGTAGATCTTTGAGAGGAGTTGTTGAGGGAGTTCAACACATCCCGTATGGTAGTACATCCATGATTATAGAGGATGTACCAGAACCTCTTGTGTCAGTACTAGTGGCTAAGTATGAAGAATGAATTGACCGAGTATGAATCTCGATGTCCCACTTGTTTGGAAGTGAAGGCCAAGCATCAGGTATGAGTATGCTTAGCTAAACCAATTTAGGTACTATAGTGGAAGTGGGATGGTATCTCCATGGACATCGTATCATGGCTACAACGTACATCCAAGGTCCACAATTCCATCTGGGTGATCATTGAATAACTCACAATGTCGGACCAATTAATACCCATCAAATAGTAGGGATCAGTAGAGGGCTAGGGAATCCTCTATGTGTAAGAGAGATTGAGACTTCATAGACTTCCCTTAATTACTTTTTCAAATCATCACACATGTTTTACATCCCGCTTGTGGAAAGGATTGCAGGAGGCATTCGGAACTCAGCTACTCTTCGGCACCGCCTTTCACCCTTGTTCATATGGTTAGATGGAGTAGACCATACATACAATCAGGGACATGTTTATTGCTTGTGTCATTGATTTTGGCCATAGTTGGAAGGACCACCTACAACTGGTGGAGTTTTCATTCAACAATAGTCATAACTCCACCATCGACATGGCACCATTTGAGGCCTTATATGGGGGACCATACAGATCACCTCATTATTGGACTGACCTAGGGGAGTCAAAAATTGTTGGTCTAGAGGTTGTACTGGCTATCACATAGAAAGTGTGTATTATCCATGAGAGGATGAGGACTGCACAAAGATGGAAGATGTCTTATTCTGATAGGAGACTAAGACCCTTAGATTTTTAGGAGGGATACCATGTCTTCCTATGAGTGTCAACATGAAAAGGATGGTGAATATTTTGTTGGGGAATCAAGATATATCTGAGGTACATCTGTTCTTTGAAGATTCTCAGTAGAGTTTGAGAGGTGGCATACCGCCATACTCTTTTCCCACAGATTCACCTGGAGCATAATGTTTTCCATGAATCATATTTGAGAAGATGTGTGCATGATCCATCGCATGTTATCGATGATGCAGAGTTGGAAATTTAGGATGAGGACACTTTGACAGAGTTCCAAATGATCATCAATATTGAGTAGTTCATGGAAGGTCGATCCCTCTGGTTCATGTTCGGGGGAAACTTGGGAACCTCTAAGAGAGAACATGGGAGTGGGAGGCTCATATTAGTGCTCAATACTCTAATTTGTTTGATTTACCATAGATTTGGATTTCAGGAATGTAATTTCTCTAAGGTGGGGAGAACGTAATGACTCGGAAATAATGTAATTTTTTTTAATTTATATGGAATTTCTACAAGACCATAAATTCTGATAATAAATGATTTCTCGGACCATAGTGCTCAGAATGATCCTTCAAAAAAAAGTGTTACGATTAAAATAGCACGCGTGAGTAGTTTTCAATAAATAGTGGAATAACTCTTAAAGAGGTGCTCAGATCAAAAATATGAGGGTATTATTCCATTCATAATGGCGATTTTACCATAGGGGCAACTTATTTTTTGTCTGCATAGGCCTCCCGTGAAAAAACCAGAAAAAGTAATAACCATAAATAAAATTATTAAATAAAAATTATTTTATTTTAAAAATTATTATAACTCACAAATGGTGACTCAGATTAAATATCGGAAACCACTAATGAACTCGTGAGGGAATATATTCCTTAGGTAGATAATAAAATTGGCTGGTGCAGGACCCCAATGGATGTTAGTATTTGGCTATAAATAAAATAATAATGAAATAATTATTTTATTATAAAATCCTTAACTTCTAAACAGTAACTCGTATTTTAAAGATGAGAGTAACATTGAGATTATGAGGGCGTGTTCCCCTAGGGAAGATCCTAAAATTGACCGGTGTGGTTCGAGGGTGACTGTTAATAAATTTTTTAATTTATTAAATGGTACATTAAGAAAACACATGAGCAATGTTTTCTATATTTTCTACTGGTTCACAAATTAAAAATATGAGGGCACCGTTGAAACCACAGTGATGGGATAATCATAAGAGAATATTTACATTGTCCATAGTAGGTCAGGAGAAAAAGTTTGTTTTTTCACATAAAAAAATAAAAAAACCAATAAATTCTATTATAATTTTTTTTCTCCATCAGATGAGCGGCGGTGGCAGGACAAGTGACTTGTCAAGACAAATAATGTCTTGTATCATCAAACGCGTAACACAACCATTGTGAATTAAAATGGGTTTATTGATTCATTTAATGAACCACATTAATTCCCTATAACGATGCTCATATTTCCCCCTCTTATTTATATGTGGCTCGGGGTTGAGTTTTTTTCACTACTTCTTCATGAGAGGAAATTATGGTCAAGTCCTACGACAACATCCACCAACGGAGGATAGTAGCTCGAGTAGCAAAGATCCAGGTTCGACGAACACCGATGACTCCATCCGACGTGGACACTCCTCCCACCACAACCACGACACCTCCAATGGATCTTGAGGAAGGGGGTATATGTGCTTTGATGTTCCCTCACTTCCCATTTTTGAAAAATATAATGAGTTCGGCCCAACCGAATAACAGGTTCATCTTCATCTTGTCTAATCATGTAGGTGGTTGTTGTAGGGTCTTAAATTCATGGATTATTCTTCCTTTTCTTCGTTATTAATCTTCCACATGTTAAAACTGCTAACACCGAGGGTGTGGGGAGAAACCAACAAGGACTAAGCCCTTCTCTAAAAATTTCTTTGGTCAACTCTTTGTGTAAGAACAACAAACACGGCGAGAAGGCGTATTTGAGGGCCGCATAAAGATGACGACATCCCAAGGGGACTGTAGGTGCGTCCAAATGGAAGAACGGTCCATCGGAGCTCACCAGATGGCCCGCATAAGAAACACTGGGACAATAAGGAAGATGAGGGTGGTGGCCAAAAACCACCAGCCTCAATGGAAGTGGGGCGCCGCTCAGCGCCGCGGTGGTCAGATGGGCGTCCGACCATAATGGAGAAGCAGGAACGCTATTGTGTGACACGTTAAAGGGCCACACCATTTAATCCACGTAGGTGGAGAAGGCAAGGAAACACTCCATGTGGGTCCCACAGGTAATAAGGTAGCGCCATGTGGAACCTAAAAATAAAGGATCTGAACGGATACTTTGAACGCTTTAGGTGCATCATACCGCACAACCCGGGCCCAGTAGGCGGGCCGTGCAGGTCCACGACCCAGCGGACCGAGCCTACCATGGACCAGCCCAACTAGCCCAGCTGAGGCTAGTTCGGGCTGGGCCGATTTAGACTCGGACTGGGTTGGGTAGGACCATACGTGTGCTCCTCTCGGGCCCTAATACACATAAGTGATAGTATCTTACGAAGCAGACATCCGTTTGATGAACCATCTGGGGAACTAGGATCCGTGGAATGATATGGTCCTTTTGAGATACTCGATAAAAGTTTTGGAGAATTTTGGATAATGGCTAGGTAGGATCGACTCCTAATCCAACCGGGCCCTCACCACTTAAATGCCAATAACATACAGATCTGGCGTCTGATTGACGCATTGTCTGTTGTGTTAGAACCCCTATGACATGATGAATCATGGGGTATCAATTTACTGAGACTTATTTCCTGTTAAAATATGAATTATAGTTTTATTAGAAGTTCTCCTAGAATAAAAAATATTATGATCAGAAATCCAGTCGCTAGCAGTGAGGTGGAGGATAGAGAATGATCATACAGAGGTTACAGCCCAGTGATCCAGTGTTGGTCAGCACTTACCGATCCATTGTCCATCAAATCCTCTGTGGGGCAGCGATCAGTGATCCTATTTTGGTCAGCACATTCCAATTACTTGTGGGTCAAATCTGGTGAGGGTTAGCTCTTAGTGATCCTGTGTGGGTCAGCCCTTAGTGATCAAGTGTCGGTCAGAATCTATGTAGGTCTAGCGGGGGTTAGTTCCTATAGACTCTGAGCAGGGTGGATCCTGTGTGGTTCTTCTGGGGTTAGTAACTATCGATCATGTGTTGGTTAAAATCAGTTTGGTCACCAGTAGTGGTTCTTGATAGAATATAATGATATATCTTCGCGACAAATCCTCTGTAATTATATACATCACTTAAAATACATTTAAGTTGAGTCTTTTTCATTGTGCCTTGTGATTGAGATCATGGTTTTTGGTTTTCCTATATGAAATTCAGAGAGACCTTTGGGAGTCTCGGGGTCCATACTAGGTAATTTTATACTCACCCATGTACAGGTTTCACCCACTACTTGTAGTGTCTTGTTCAGAAGATGAGAAGCTTGGCTGCGACTTGAGAGAGCCAGGACCAGGTGGAAGACGGAGGAGATTGGATTACATGGAGAGTAGTGGAGACATGGTGTACATGCCCTTTAGGTAGGATCATCAGTGGATGATTCTAGGATCTATTTTATATTTTTCATTTGTAGTTGTACCATTCTATTGGACTTATATTCCAGCACCATTACTTTTAGTACAGACTTTTACTACAACTGTTTTACATCATGGTTGTATCTCATTGCATTTTATTCTATGTTTTTGTACATGTTTAAGGGAAATTACTTTCTGTTATTGGGATATGCCTTTTTGGTGCTAGTCTCCAAACCCTAGCCTATGGAAGTCATGCTTGAGGTAGTCATAGAATGGTCCCCGAGGGATGGGTTGTGACATGTTGAACATGTTTTCTAGGAGTTTTCCTTAAAACAAGATTGTTAGATTTTTTTATCTTTATCCAGGTTTCCAATCACACATATTTTATCATAATATGGAACCAATTTACATGAAAATTTTACATTAATTACTCTCTTATTCAAAATATGTGTGACTAACCCTATTTTTGATGTAGGGTTTTCAACAATAGATTATTTACAAAATTCAAACCCTCAATTTTTGAGATCAGTGTTATATTACGAATAAAACATTTAACTAGTGTGCGGATAATATTATACCCAATTACATTAAAATATAACTACTTTAGAACAAATGTTATTTTATTTATGTATTTATTTATATAAAACCATATGTTATGATTACATTATAGAAAACACTGAGTTAACTTCATTACACGTAAGACAATGTTTTAAAGCCTTTTAGTTTCACACCTACTTTTAAACAAAATTTTGAAATGTTTATACATTTTATTTATAAAAATAAATATAATTTTTGAATGTGTAATTTCAATATTAGATTAAGATAATGTTTTTTATTTTTAAGAGAACATTCATTTCTTCATGAATAGTGAAAAATAATACATTTTAGTAAAAAAACATTTTCATAAAAATAATAAAAATCCTTTAATTTTATTTTAATTATTTTAACATTAAAATATATTAATTACTTACCTATTAATCCAATATATATCATTATAATAATTTTTCTATTTTATTTAGAAATAAATTATTAATGACATTTACACTTTAAAAACATGCTTCCCTACATTATCTGTGGGATTAGTATTAAACATAATATTTCAACTTCTGTGACTCGAATTGAGGAAAATAAATATAACAATTTTATCTAGTATAATTTTATTATTCTAATAAAATCAACATATTTTTTGACCTAAAAATTATGGATATTAATTATAATTAATAACAGTTGATAAGGTAAATATAAGCTAATTAATGGACAAAACATTAAAATTATTGGCCAAAATGAGCTACAAACATGGACAAAAACCATTTTCTAAAAATATTTTATCCATATCCCATCTTATTTCAAATTTATGATTTATTGGAATAATATTCTATTATATTTTTATGTATTATTAGTTAAATCATGAAGAAGAAATATAATTGAACCTTCTTTACCATTATTGTTTATTAAACAATGATATATTGAAAAACATAAATCCATATCTTATAAATATAATTTTTAAATATAAATGGAATATATATATATATCATAATAATTTATTATTTATTTTTATAGATGAATTCGTAACATAAAACTCTTCCGAAACGTTAACACGTGGATTATTTAGTCAACAATTAAATAAAATAAATAAAACTACAACTATTATAATTTATGTAAATTTATTGATGTATTATTATTATTATTTTTAATTTAGATAAATATATCATGTTAAAATACACTGAACATAAAATATTTTAATTCTAATATTTTTTAAAAATTTTATTAATATTAAATAAATAATTTCAAAATTATCCTTAATGTTATTTTACAACAAGTGATATCTTATTAAATGATTTGAAGATAATAAAAATTATATATCCCAAAAAATTATTTTTAAGTGTAAATAAATATAAAATAAAAAGTATTAATGTAGCAATTTATCTTTTATAATTTACATATGGAACCATTGATATTAAAAAAAATTCAGCTCAGTCTAGTTTGAAGTGGTGTTTTTTCACGTTACACGCGCTTGTTTTAAAATTAATTTCCAATAATCATGGGTTTTTTATTTGATAAATTATTTATAAGGTGTATAATTAAGTGGATTTATATTTTATAAAAAAATTAATTAAATATACACATGACGGTTTAGTTATTTAAGATAGAAAACAAGATTATTTATTAAAAAATGATAAAATTGGAAAAACATTGATGTTAGGTAGAAAAATTATACAAATGGACTTCTATTTGTGTTGTAGATTTTTTCAAAGACCAAAATTACCCTTTCATATATTATTTGTCCATTTTGGTGGCATATGTGTCTAGAGATACCTCCCAGTAATTATACCTTTTTGTATTTTTAAAATTTTCCATTCTCTTCCACTATAAAAAGGCATTCACTCTTCTACTTCCTAAAACCTCTAAATATAATTTGGATAAACCATGATATACCAAAATATCTCCTAAAAACCCATAACCTCATTATAGAATCATTAACATGGGCATAAATCAATCCAAGGAATCCATTTGGTGAAAACCAAAATGGGTTACCCGAATAAGAGGTAACATTCTTCATCAACCCCATTAGTTTTATTTCATTATCCTATCATTAAATTATCTTTATTACATGATTATATAAAAAAACAGTATTCTAAATATATTGATATTTTTTATTGTAATTATTCTAAATACAGTTAATCAAACTTCCATTTAATGAGTAACTATCGTATAGTTTATGTGTAAGGAGAACAACCCCCACACAAAACAATGTTGTTTACGTTTTCTTTAACACCTATCATGGTTGGTAATTATGATGGACATTAAATTTATATATGATATATAAAATATTTATAAAATATTTATTATTCATTAATTATTCTATAAAAATGACACAATTTTTTTCCATTTTATGTAAACATGAAAACATCGTTCATGGACGTGTGGATTGTTTCCTCTTAAACAGAATTGTTGTAGCAGTCTTTTTGGATTGAAGCATCCTCTTGAATCACTATGAGATTTCAAGATTTTCCTACATTGAGACTTAATTAGTGTTTATTAAAAATAATATCATTTTTGAAGTACCATATCTCATGTAAGAGTTCCGACATAGGCGCAAGAAAGATGTTTTTAATTTTTTGTGAGGCTTCATGGCTTATATACTTTTTCCAAAGTATACAGATAGAGTCAGAAGAGGGCCATCTGCAGATAAATAAGTCAAACATGTAATTCCATAAAGTAGAGGCCATAAAACATGACAAGAAAGGATGATCAGAATCCTCCCTGTGTTGATTTCACAATTGGAATTTAGAAAAGAGATGATTTCCAAAAGATTGAAAACCCACTTCAGTGTGTAATCTATAATGCATGATACGCCAAATAAGAGTGAGACTTCATGTTTTGATCCAAGGCTTATTGAAAGAGCTCACCCATTGAAAATTGGAGTCAATTATAGAGAAATGTTTAATGTAAAAATATTGAATCATGAATTCTATTTGGATCAGGTTCCCAAACATGAAAATCCACACAATTAGAAAAGGGTTACTTGTCAATGATCTGGGTGATGTTGTCAGGAAGATCCTGCCTATGAAGATGCTGAACATCTTTGATAGAGTGACTAGTATACTCATGGGTTTTATTGGGAGGTAAAAAAGTTATCAAGGGGGTACTATTCCAATTATCAATCCAAGAATTGATGAAAATATCAGCGCACACCATCCATCTAGAGTTTTCCATAATCATATGATAAGAGTTCATGATGGATGGAAAATCCACAAATTGATGTAATTAAAATTTCCCTTCAAATGTTTAATAAAGAATATATGTTTTAGAAAATCAGTAGCCTTATTGGTATTGTTTATTATACTACAAGTGTGTCTAGGATTAAGGGAATAATTAGACAATTTTAAATTTTTAATGTCAATGCATCATTTGTCCCGAGGTTTACAACAGGCCGTCCAAGGAATAGTAACAAGTTTCTTTTCAAAAATACTTCCCGTCCAAATGAATTTTTTAAAAAGGTATTAATTTTATTATAGGTACATATCAACCACTTATAAATCCTGATGGAATAGACCATTTTATAGATTTTGGTCGATTTGACATGGCAAATTATATCAGCCATGGGAAGGGATTTTCCTTTAAAAGTAGAGAGTTGATTAATAATTTGATCAATTGTATTAGAGAATAAACTAGATTTAGGTCTCCCCAAAAATATCAAAACACCCAAATAAGTTAAAGGGAAAAAACCTACATTAATTCCATGACTATTGGTAATAATATATTTTTTTCGAGTGGAGAAGTTATTTCCCAAGAAAATATGAGATTTGTTACAAGAAATTGATTGACCTCAGATATCATCATAATGAGAAATAGATTTCTTGAGGAAATCAATATTTATTTGATCCCATTTAAGAAACAAGATGATATCATCCATATATAGAAGTTGAGTGGGGACATTAAGGTTTATTGTAGCCTAGATAGGCTTGAGCTTATTTCAATCAAGCAGATTAGTAAGGAGCATTCAGAACTAATCTTCAACAATGACAAAGAGGATGGATGAAAGAGGGTATCCCTTCCTAACTCCTTTAGTACATTAAAAATGGAATATTTAATTAGTTATTTAACATCCCATGTTAATTATACTCATAAATTCAATATTTCATCCACTTAACCTACCCTTATTGAGCATTTGAGATCACCAATATTATTCTTCCAAACCATAGGTTGTAAAGACGAATCCTTTGAATGATATTTCAAGGTTGAATTTCAATTTTTTATTTTATAAAATGGTTTATTTTCATTTATGAATGTATTATGGGTATCATATAAGTAATATGGATTTAAAAAATGCTAAACTTATCGGTCTATAAGAATTAATTCTCTATAATCATGACGAAGAAATAAAAAATTCACCACCGTTAGGATTATGGGGTCAAGGCATTACATGAATGAGTATACATGAGATATTATCTCAAGATCAAAAAGAGGTTATATAGGATGTTATCCAAAGGGAAAAAGGGTCAACAAGATTTGTTACCCCTATCTTGAAAGACTGTTTATGGGAGGTTATCCAAATACCAGAACTGGGTATATGAGTGCTTATCATATTCTTAATGTATGGACATAGGTTGATACCCCAATCCTAATATTGTTATGAATTTCTTGGTGAGTAATATTTTAAAATATATTTCATACTCCTATGTGTACACCAATAATTACATCTTATTCAAATGTTATGTAATTATGGATCATGTTCTTTGATTCATTTTTGATTCATGTCTTATAAAATACTTTGATTTATTCAATGAAATAATATTATGACCAATGATATGTAGGTTATGGTTTTACAATTTTATTCTCCTCCTCTTATACCATTATGTTCATGATATGTAGATGTCCCCCATGATTAGCCTTACTGAGTATCTTAGTTCACTCTTTATTATGTTTTCTTTCCCCAGTTTTTTGAGAAAATCAATTATGCAAGATATGTATAAAAAGGTTTCTAGTTATGTATAACATATTGGGAGATGAGGTATCTCACTTAAAGATTAATTATTTATGTGTACAATATTACAATATAACTAGAGCTTGATGATTCTAGCATGGATTATTTTTTATTAATGTATATTAATCTATTATGATGTAATATTTAATTAAAAAAAGTGTGAGACTTTACAGCTGGTATGTGAGAAAGGATATGTGATTCTTTGGAAATAAGGATGAGGTAACATTAGTGAGATCCCTAAGGATATGTCTAAAGATAACTCAAAGGATTATTTAATGAATAGTATAATATCATGGATTGTTGTTAATGGATACATAGACTTTTTTTTGATGAAATTACATCTTGTTCAAGATACCACACATGTATATGGATATAGAAAAGAGGTACCTAATTGTAATAAATCTATAAAGGGAGAATTTGGATGGAATATATCATCACCTTGTGTACAACAATGAAATATTGTGCCCACCAAGTTTGAAATTCCAAGGGGTATGATATGAAAATTCATGAACTCATTACGAACCCTCATATATGACTAGAATAATTAAAATGAGTAAAATAGTTTATTCATATGGATTAATATATTAAAACATGGGTTTCATGATATATACATACCATATAAGATTTTTCTCATTATGTGGATTACCACTATGATTTGTGTTTCTCACATAACTATTTCTGGATTTAGTCAACGATTGTAAGTCAGTGGAAATAAATTAGTAATGATCTAAATTAAAAAGTAAATTATTCTCCACCTATATAGAAGAAATTTTATAGGATATTGAAAGTAAAACCTCAATTCATTATTCACAAAACTTTCCCAAGATATGAATCATTGTGAACTTCCTAATAAGAAAATAAGGTAATAACATTGTATTGAATCGATTATGAAAAAATATTAGCCTATTTTTGTGTATCCACTAATATAAAAGTCACTATATATTTTATATGTAACACTAAAAATATTTTTGACATTATCTAGTGATATAATTCGTAAAAATTCATTTTTTATATATATTGATTTGAAGGGGCAGTTGATCAATAGTGTGACCTTATTAAGAATATGAGTTAAGAGGAGGTAATTGATTCTATGGGATGGTTGGATATTAAGTGTAATTTTTAGAGTTATAAATTCTACATGGTTCAATCAATTAGTATATTGAAAAATTTCCCAATATCACACAGATGGATGGTAAATCTATTGGTACCTACGAAGATAATTTTAAATGACAGTCATGGATTAAACATCAGTCCCAATAAATGATCTATTGTTTTGTGTCTTAAAACCATCTAATTGAATGAAGTCGGATATAAGATACTTTTTTAGGTCAGAAAATGTTATTGTATGTACACATAAGGTATATATGGAATTTTTAGATTCTAACTCGTCTCATTGCCTTAGTAATAAAAGAAATATCATGTCTCATGATAACAAAAAAAAACCTCATGGGGAAAATAAATGCCAGTCATCTATATGGTAAAAGTTTTGGAATTATCACTCATGTGAATTCTTGAGAGAAAAAATATCAAGTTAAAAGTGTGGGAATCATGTATACTGATTAAAATTAGGTAGATGTAATGTGAAGCAGAAAAGCAATGAAATGAATTGTTAAAGAACCCAATATAATTAACTACCACACAATAGAGTTAAATTTACAAAGAGTTTTAAAATTATGTGAATCGATTCCCCAATCAATGTGCTAATATGGATGATTATACCCATTAACATACAATGAAAAATGAAAAGGGGAAATATAATGCATTAAAAATAAAATAAGCGAGTCATGATGATTTTGGGACATTAACCTACCATACTTATTTGTAAATTTCATTTCTGATTTAGAATGAATAAGCCCCCAAAATATTTATTTGATCCCTCTTTAGTGAAATTACAGGTAATTTTGAACATTGATTTTAACCCACTATATCGATTTTGTATTTTGGAAATAACATTTGATATTATATTGGTACAAGGATGAACCCAATATTAAAATGAAAAAGTTTTTGTATATGATATGTGATCAAATAAGGAATAAATTGAAAATTAAATTTATGACATGTATATGCATCAATATAATATAACAGAAGAGTTATGGATACCAAAAATGGTTTATTAGTGTGTGGTTTATCATATTTTCAATGAAATTGTGCCCCATTTTTTGAGGTTTTATATGATTAAATATTTCCAAAAAATTGTCGTCATTTTGCAATACATAACATTTATTTTTAATTTTTCGTAGTGAAGAATTTATATGGGGTTAAATTCTATTATAGTTTATATACATAATATTTAAGGTACTATAAACCTTAATGTTTTATCTTATCTATGATGTTGATGTAATTATGAGTTTCAATCGATCACCTTATGATGTTATCATAATTCATTGCTAATATAGAAGTTTTATCTCATGATCCTCCTTCCATGAAATACATTAATGATATTGTAAAGATATGTGGAGTACCCCATTCTGTTGTATCAAATTATGATTTTGAGTTTAATGTGATTTTTTGTGACATTTTCAACAAGCTGTTGATGTAAAGTTGAGTATAATTACTACATATCATCCTCATATAGATGGTTCATCTGAAAAAAAATTCAAAATATTGAGGATATGATAAGATATTATAATATGGATTTAATATGTGGTTGGGATGGAAACATTATTCTTGTATAATTTTTATATGAAAATATATTTCCCAGGAAAATTCAGAAGGATCATTATGAACAATATTATGTAAAGGAGTGTAGAAATACAATGTACTAGAGTGAAGTTTCAGAAAGAAACATATTTTATCCTTAGATAACTGATAAAATAATATAGTAGGTTAGACCTATTTAGGGACAAATAATGATATAACAAATTAGATGGTTATTTTAAACTTATAAACAACAACATGATATGTTTATTAGGTTACTGATAATGTGTTTCTTTGAAATTTTTTATGGAAGAATGAAAGGAAAAAAAAAGATCATGTTATAGCTGTCCCATTGAAATTATATATCTTATCAGGAGAATAGATTATCATTTAGTGATTCCACCAATCCACACTCATATTTCTGGGTCAATGATTTTTTTGGAAATACCACTAGTTTGATTATACTACTTTGGAACCTGAAGATGTAATTAGGAATAAATATCCATTGATCTTGATACCAAAGAATCAAAATTTGAAAGAGAAATTCATTTGAAGGGGGGTACAATCTAACACCCTAATGTTTTTGTGTTTTTTAAAAAAAAATTATTATAATGTATATTTTAAATTACATGAAACACCATGTTAAGCTTGTGTTATACACATTATTGAGTTTACCTTGTGTTAGATGAGACAACAAGTTATGACTAAATTTTTCATATTTTAAATATTATTATTTTTACATGGCCATTATTGATTGTCCAAAAAACTTATAAATAATAATATTATTATTATTATAATTTTATAGAATAAATAAAATGGATTTATAAAGAAATTCATATTTTTAATAATGTTGTCAATTTCTATAAAAGTATTTATATCATTCAGAAAATTAGTATCTCAAAAAATGTTTTTATTTCATTTCATGAAAAAATAATAAAATGTAATTTTTACCCCTTATAGAAGTATTATATGAAACAATAATAAAATTTTTTGAAGTTTACATGTTAAAACTATAATGGAGGGGAAATTTTTATTTTTTTATAAGATTAACATTTCATTGAATTATGAAAAATATTAGTTTTTATAATAAACTGTCAATTTCGTACGAATTAAATAATAGATATAATATTTAAATTTTTTTGGATATTATAATTAGTTTAATAATATATATATTAATACAATTTAGTACATAGGAATAAATTTTATATTTTATTTTTATATAAAAACATTATATCCTTTGGAAAATTATAATTCTAGAAATTTGCCTTCACATATCATCTGCATAATTGATTTTAAAGTAAATGTTACTAATATTGCGAAATTAGTTTAAAATATTTTATTTAATATATCAAATTAGAATAAATTATATTTTCTAATAATAGAAAAAAACTTTTTAATATAATTAATAATAAAAAATAATATTTACTATGGTTAAAGAAAAAATATGTTTGAAGGCCTGTAAAATAGAAATGTTAAGGATAAAAAATTACCCAAAACACCAAAAGCCCTATGAAATTACCGTAATTAGACCTAAAATATTATATTTAAAATAGTTGATCATTTTGGGGGCCTTTTTCATGTAAAACACATGGTTTCACATTTTTTATTTCAAAAATAAAAAGTCATCCACTCAAATCACATATGAAAGGAGTCCCCCTATCCAATCATATTGACGTATCCAAAACCCATTGGATTAGACATAACATACCAAAATAACCTATTTCACTACCTCAAATGATCATATCTGACTTTTATTTTTAGAAACCCTTTTGAGGGAGTTTTTTGGTTCAAACAAAATGATATTTTCATAAAATGTGGCAACATCCCTAACTGAACGTTTTATTTTTATTCATCCTTCACATACATTAATTTTTATTAAAATAGAATAGTATAATTAAATAAAAAAATTACATATACTAGGATGATTTTTGTTTCATGAATGAACTATATAAATTCCATCCTCCATCAAATGAGTTACAAAATCCTTATTCATGTGTATGGTGGACTACCGCCTCACAAACCAATTTTAATAATTTTCTATAACCACATCAAACAACTGGATAAAATGATGTATTTAATGAATATATATGATATATATGATATTATAATTATAATAAAATCAATATATCATATTTTAATTGTTACTTACAATTTATGGGGAATACAATAATAATATTCATGTGTATGGAGGACTTTCATTTCATGATGTAATATGGTTTTCTCTTCACAGATGCTTTAGAGTTAAGGTATTAAGGAACGTTTTTAATAAAATATATTTCATATATTGAAATAAAAATTATTCTATACCAGTAATATATTTTTTTTTCATTCTTTCAGACTGTATAGAAAATGGAAACAATGTTAACATATATGTACAACCTACCCTCTCCATGAGTGGTTTATTTCATTTTATATAGTCAAATAATATTGATAACTATAAATAAACATATAATTAATAAATATGGTATTTATATAATGTTTAAAATTATATTGATAAGGTATGAATTACCCTAATGTATTATTATATTTTCCTTTTATATGAAATTTCATTTTTTTATATCTTGTAAAATTGGAAATACAGAGTAAGTTTTCAATGTACACCCCTCCCAATTTATACAATACACGATTAAGTCAAATTTTTTAAAATAAATTTAATTAAAAGACTCTATGAGAATTTATATTGTAAATTTTTATTTTATATATCCAATAATGTTATTTATATTTATTCTGTATATTATAGAGGCATAAGATAAGACCTATCCAAATATAACACATTAAATGTTATATTTTTATAAAGTTATTTTACCACCATTTAATGGATAACCAGTTAAAGTAAAATTTTTTAAAATTTTATATAATTTATATGTAAAAATAAACATTTTTTTTAATTAAGACAAAAAATTATCTTAGGATGAATTTTTTGTATTTTTTTTGAGGATACATTTATATGAATATTGAAAAATACTAAATATTGATTTAATCATCCTTCTTAGACTAATATACTTATATAATATAATTATTTTTTGATTTTTTTTAATGTATTTTTATAAATATTTTAGATAATTTATTAAAATTTAGTTCATTGTAATTAATTTTATTTTGAAATTTGATATAAAATGTAATAATCATTTAAATGGTTTACATTAAAAACCTACATTGTCGTCCAATGTACATGATTAATTTTAAATTTTTTTTTCACTACTATGAGTAGAAATTGGAATAATATATTCCATATATTTAGTAAAAATAATTTTATATTTATAATAATGTTTAATCACTTTTGACCAAAAGTATTAGTTTATGACATTCTAATTAGTTATATTGATTAAGAGAAAAATTATATTTGAAAAGGACAAGACCTTAAACATAAGAACATGAATGACCAACAAATATTTGAAAAAAGAACGTTTTGTTCAAATAATGACTCCATACTATATTATATATCATTTGTAAAATTATTTTAATCACATGACATTGGAAAAAATATGGGTATAATTCTACATTAAAAAATTTACAATAATCCCACTCCTCCTTCACTTAAAAAGAACCGACCCTCCACATTATCAAACCCTCTAAAGCCCTCTATATTGAGAAAAATCAAATAAATAAATCTCACAACATCCCCTAATTCATAGTAGAATCATCAATTTTGGATTAAATCCATCCAAGAAAGCCATTTGTTGAAAACCAAGAAGAGCTACCCAAAGAAGTGATTAAATCTTTCTTCCAGATCATAAATTTTTATCAATATCAAACCAATAAAATCTTCATATTGAAGGATTTTATTATAACCTAATTATACTAAATATGTTATGTTTTATATTTTTTGTATACCTTAAATTTCACACACTTCTATATAAAAGGTACGAAACATATCGTTCTTGTGTGTGGTAAACTACCGAATCATGAAATGATGTTCACTTTTTTTAATTTTTCGCATCTCATGGATTGGTATTATGATGGATAATTTATTTCTATATGATTTATATTGATATATATGATATTTATGTATTATTAATACCTATTTAAATTTTATATAACACATACATTCTTTCATTCCATTTTAGGTAAATATGATAATATCGTTTGTGAAAGTGTTTACTTTTTCCTCCTTAAAGCGATGTGATTCGTCCACACTATACATGAAAATAATAAAAGATGGTTTTAATAAATATATGAAAAATATATCACATAGTAATTATATTTTAATTTTAATATACATATATAAAATTTAATTTTAATTCATTTAATACGATAAAAACAATGAAAATAGCATTAATGAGTACGTACAACCTACCATCTTCATGAACAGTGAATTTCATTTTATATATCCAAATATAATGGTCTATTAAAAACAAATAAATAACAAATATATATAATAATATAACATGGTTAAACATTTAGTTATGATAAAATCATGAACTTTGTAATTGTAACAACTAATGAATGGTCAAAACTTATTTTGGAAACATTGAAATTAACACCCGAAAACAGTGAAAATAATGAAATCTTAAACAAAAGGGTAATAAAATATTATAATAGGATCATATATGATATCATAAATATTAGTATGGTTCTAGAATAAGTTATTAGTATTTGTAAACCCATTATACTAAATTTTTATTGTTGTTCACATAAAAGTAAATGAAAGGTAATGGATAATTATTTCACTTTTCTTTTCATGAGACATATATTATTATCACAAGTTATTTCTTTTTTGTGGTGTATATATTGACCATATTGATATATTACATCACTAATTACATTTTACATTTTTTTATTTTTATTTTAACTTTTAATTAACTCACCCATGGGGTTTATATTGAAAATTACCAAGTGATAGTAATTATCTTTGCAATCTCTCATTTTTTTTATGAATGTTAACCTTATCTTGAAAAAGTAACTTTATTGTAATTATTTTTCATTGGATATTTCATTGATTATCACCATTATTTGGTGATGGATATTAAAATATTCAAAACTATAAACATTTTTTATATACGGTGTTCCCTTGTACACTTATATGATTGAATGGGGAGTTATTGAAAAATATATATCTTTTATTCAATAGAAATATTTTGTTGGGAATATTGTTTGTTAATTGAATTTATTATTCTATATGAGGAATTATTTGGTCATAAAGTCATGGGTGTGTCTTTTACATTATATATCCCATCAATTCTTTAACAAGTACTTTTGAGAGAAATAATTTGGTCAAAATGAAATGGCTTTCTACAAATAGTTATAAACCGTCTTGTCAAAGGTCATGACTTTATAGTTTTTCATGTACCTCAGACATGATGTCCCAAAATTTACCATTTCATTTATATATATTTCAGTTATTATATTTATAATCCATGAAATATTCATATGATAAAATTAGTTTATTTATTTCATTCTCAGTTTATTGATTAATTTGAATGTCTTTCAGTTTATAACCTATCTATATTGATAATGTGTTATCTAGTTATTTGAATGGCTTGTGTTATCATATATTTACCTTTACATCTTTCTTTCTTTTCATCAATTAATTATATATTCCACATTACATAAACTTATTTATCATATTTTATACACCTTATGTTTCCTTTCCCAAGGATATGAAGAGGAATCCATTGAATGAGTTTCAAGGATATATAGACTTTACTTTTGTTAAATTTTATATTTATTTAAAATTGTATTATGGGCATTAGGTATGTAACATATAATTAAAAAAATTATAAAATATCCAATCCATTGGAATTTTATTCCTTATAATCATGCCAATGTGTTAAAATAATTTATAAACTCTGGGATTTTTGGGTTAGGGCATTACCGTTGGTATCCTAGAGAGGTTTAGCATTAATCATAGAAAGTATATTTAGACAAATTAAAATAGGGAAAATAACCCTAATAATGAATTTGAGAATAAGTAATTAAAAAATCATAGAATTAAGGTATGTAAGACACTATAAGGGTATTCATAGGAATACATCCATCTATATATATTATATGTGGATGTGGTTCTAGAATAGATGTGCCTACAGGTGATAGATCTAATAAGGTATGTTTGGACAGACATGAGAGTAATACGGTAGATGAAAACACGCCTTACTACAGTACTAGTTTGACAATATTTGGGAATACACTTATCATATTTTACATTTCCCTTTCAAACCATTATGGTGGATTTAAAATTAAATATATTCCCAATGAAACCAAAGATTACAATTCTAAGAATTGCGATGATGAAAGTTACGTTATGTGAAATTTATAATTATAAATAATTATTTCATGAGACAATCCAATCAATTATATTATTTATAAATAATTCATGGATGAAGAAATGGTATCAATACTTGTGGAATATTTAGATATGTCCCTATTTAGAAAACCAATATAGCCGATATTAGAACATATAGAATTATGGGAACATTAGGAAACTTTACAAGGATTAGAAATATAACCGTACACAAATGTTGGAAATGATTCCACAAAGTGAATATATTATAATGGATCAATTTATGTGACATAATCCTTCATCTTTTAGTAAGGAATTATTCAAATTATAGACAAAAAATAGATTAAATCTTTGGAGAAGATATTTATGACCTTGGGATGTAATGAAATAGAAAAGGATACACATGTAGACTAATGTCTCAAAGGTGATGTTGATTAATTTGGGTCCCTGATCAAGAATACTAAGGAGGTAGAATAAATTGAACTCCAGAAATGGGTAACATTTATGAAGACACAATTTGATAAATACATCCCTCATGATTGACATATTATGATGAAGATAAATTCCATTACCTTATGCCAAATGGAAAAATATATTGTTTTGGATTACGAAGAAACCATTATATGATTATTTATTAATGCTATAGATTAAATACGAAATATGGAGTGCAATATTGGTCACTTTTATGACGGTTTTACTCCATGTATCTCAACGTAAATTTTCTCTCAATGTTTTTAATCATATGAGTAATTTTTTATACGCCATCAATATGGGGAATGAATTTTATAGGATCAATACATTGAAGGGGAAACATGAAAATAATAGACCAAATGAGAATCATGAAAAATTTAATGCATCAATGAAAAACAAGAATTTTTATTTATTTCAATATTGTTAAAAATGTGAAAAAACAACCTAGGAAATGTTAAAAGGGACTGAGAGTATATTAACTGTGATGATATAGTGGTCAAAAGGATCATTAATGCAAGAGGATAAAACAAGTAAATTATTTTTATTGCTACATTTGTAATGGGATGGGGGGACTATACTTGATAATTATATAAGAGTCAATCAAATCTACCACAAAAGAGGAATATGGGAGATTATCAAGCTTATGTGACCATGATAGCTGATGAATAAATACCCAATGATGTGGTTGTAGGTATATTAATTTTATCATAAAATTTGTCTAATGAAATATTATATTTTTGGTCATCTAAACATTTTATTTATATCTTGTAATCAATGAAAATTATAATTTTCCCATTTCATTTAACCAATGAGTATTTAGTCAAAACTCTTAATGGAAGTTTCATTGAAAAAAACAATGTGTTGGGTAATCCCCATAATGACAACTAAACATTAGTTCTTTTTTACCTTATTATCACACATTGGTTTGACTATGATATATTACGTGGTACGGACTGGATATCAAAATAGGATGTAAAAAATTTACTATATGATTATGGAAATTAAGGCTTGTTAGGGAGAAGTATATTTTCGTATCTCTTGAGTAGAAGCTTCCTCAAAATATTACTATTTATGTCCTTCCGCTATAGATTTACTGAATGATATTCCTACAGATTAATATAAAAAACATATAGTAATGATGTTTTTAATGATCAAATTGAGGATGTACCTATTGTGTCAGAATATATTATTGTATTTCCCAAGGAATTACTTATATATCCCTTGGGGCATCAAGTTGAATTTTTATTGATTTAATTAATGATTAATTGCCAAAATAAAAGAATCCATATAAGATATCCACTATATAATTAGTGATGTTCAAAATGACATGATGATTTTGGTAAAAAGGGATTTAAATTCCTCAATGATTCACCACGGGGAAACCCTATCAAATTTTATTAAGAAAAAATATGGATCAATGTGGTTGTGGATTAAAAATTGGGGAAAAAAATATATTATAATAAAGAACTAGTAGGCTTTTCCTCACATTGAATACTTGTATTGATTAACATCACAATAAACAATAGTTTTCAATGATGGATCTCCATTTTCCGGGTCACTGACTATGAGTAAATAATGAATAAATTCTCAAAACAACCTTTCACATAAGGTATGGACATTACAAGGATAGAGTAATTTCTTTTGGATTGACTAATTCACCCTATGTCTTATGGATGTAGTGAAAATATTTTCTATATAATATATATTTATATACGATTTTTCTTTGGTATTCACTAATTATATTTTAGTATAATCTTAAATCTATGAAGACCATAGATTTTACATGTTTATGACTCTTAAGACTCTTTTATTGGATGATTTGTAATATAAATTTAGTTTGTGGTATTTAGGGAATAAAGAAGATTCTTTTATTGGGAATATTTTCTCAAAGGATGTAATATCGATTGTTCCTAAAAAGAAAAAGGTAGTTAGACAATGGCCTACTCTAGTATATATAAGTAAGGTACACAACATAATTATTTTTTAAGGTAACCATTATGATTCATTTAAAAATTTTCCAGATTGGAAAACCCATTAACCAAGAGTACACATAAAAGGGATATGTTTTTTTTCGACAATGGAATGTGAAAAATTATCTAATGAACTAAAGTAATACTTTTTCAATGCTTCGATTATGACCCTATAATCTAGAATTGATGGGTTTCTCTTATATAGTGTTGTATTGAAATGGGTAAATGATTGTTTCCAATTTAAAAATTATAATTTTATTATATATTCATCAAATAAATTTAATACCAACGAAAAGAACATTCTAAACCCTGATCTTCACTCAGTGGCTATAAAGTTCTCCTCAATAATATAGATACATTATGTCTATTGTGATTGATATGAGATTTACAGGAAACATAAAATCGTAAAATAATATTCTCATATAATGTTATAAATATGAGACATAGGGGATGGATTGATCTACTCATGGATTATGATTTCTCAATACATTTTGACCCAGGGATAGAAACAAGGTAACATATGAACTGAGTTGAAAAAATCACGGTGTTTTAATCTAAATTAGGATTGAGAATGATCCTTGGTACATGGGTATTGTAAATATTGTTATGGTATTTTTTAAGGAGGCGGAGACAAATTATTTATCAAATTAATAAAAAAAAATTATTAGAGAAGATAAATTATTCTAAAATAGATGATGTTAAATTTTAAAAGAAAACTAATTGTGCAAGAGAAGTAAAATTAGAAGAATTTATTTGTAATGATGGTTTTTTAATGTTGGGTAAGAGTCTGTGTCTTATATCTATACATGATATAAAAAGGGAATTGTTGGGTTATTATCAGAGCTTAAATTTTAATATGCATTTTGAAATTTTAATGAGGTATAAGGATATGAAGTAATATTTTTGGTGGGATAACATGATGTGAGAAACTCTAGATTGTGTGACAAGATGATTCGTTTATCAATAAGTGAATGTAGTGATGTATAATTATAATTGATTTTTACAACATCTTCCTTTTAAAATGTGGAAATGGGATGAAGTTACAATGGACATACTAATATGACTATAGAGGACTACTTGATATAATAATGCAATATGGGTTATTGATGATGGCCTAACCAAATCATCACATTTCCATACTATAATATAAAACCTTATAATTCATTTAATCACATGGATATATATTAATGAATTTGTAAAACTAAATGGAACACCACAATCAATTTTTTTATTGAGATCACTGATTTACCTCTAATTTTTGGAAGATTCTTCAAAAGGCTCTTAATACTGCGATTTATTTGAACACTACTAACCACCCTCAAACTGATGGAAATAATGAAAGAAAAATTCAAATAATGGAAGACAGTTTAAGGTCTTGTTCACTTAATTTTCAAGTATTTTGGACCGGTACATTTCTTTTTGTAGTTTTATCCTATAATAATAGTTGCCATTCAATTATTCAAATGAAACCGTATGAAGCAATATATAGAAAGATGAGTCATACTCCAACTTGTTAGTATAATCTTTTGGAATGGAAACACATAGGCCTAAAACATTTTAATTAAATAAAGAAAAATTTTAAGGCTATTCAGGATCATATTAAAGTACCTAAAATTTCGAAAATGTGATACATTGATAAAGAATGAAAATATTTATTACTCCAAGAGGGGGATATTGATTTCCTCAAATTATCTCCATTGAAGAGTATTATAAGGGTTGTTAAGAAATCGAAAGTGTGTCCCAAATACATCAAAACCATTTATTTCATTAAAGGCATTTATTTTTTTCTTACATTTTGGAAGTTACTCTAATTATCCTAAATGAACATGATGTGTTTCATATTCCTATGCTAAGAAAGTGTATGCCAAAACAAACACATGCTCACATATATGATGAAATAGAGTTGGATCCTGACTATTAATACTATGAAGAACCCATAAATATTCACGACACTACAAGGAAAGTGTTGAGTAATTGGAAGACTCTTTTGGTAATGATACTCTATTGAAATCATGAAATAGAAGAAACAACATGAGAACTTGAGAATTCAATGATGGAGAACTAACATTTTTTAGAAGGTAATACCCCTATAATTTTACGGATTAGTTTATTGTATAAGGGAATAATGTAGAACACAATTAATTTTATAAATTTTATTTTTATAATTAATTTTTTTTATTTCTTTGAAAACAAGAAATAATCAGCTAGTTTTCAATGGGCGCAACACAATAATTAAACAAAAGAATATTTTGTAATGTTTTTCTCAGTTATTTAAAACATAACACGCATAGAGAATTTATATTTTAAATATATATTTTATATATCCAATAAAGTATTTTTACATTTATTCAATATATTTTATGAGAATAACATTATAACAAACCCAGTATCACACAATAAAAGTTATATTTTTATAAAAGAACTTTTAACTCCAGTTAATGGAGAAACCATTTTAAACCCTCTTTTTTGGAAATTAATTAATTTATATATTTTAAAATTTACATCATTTATTAAATAGAATAATCAGAATTTTCATTGAGTGAATGGTTGGTCTTTTTTTGAGGATTCATTTTTGATGAATAGTGCAAAATAATGAATTATAATTTGAAATTTCTTTTTTGAATAATTTATTTATAAATTTAAGTAAAGATTTGTTTTTTTAATGTATAATTATACAAATTTTATACATTTAATCTGAATAATGTAATTTTAATCAATTAATATTTATATTGGATATAAAAACAAAGAAATATTTTGAATATTTTTATTTCAAAAAACATCATTGTCATCTCATCTATGGGATAAATTTAAAATTAAGTTATTCCACTTATGTTATATGACTTAAAAAAAGAATTACATATTTTGAATTAGAATAATTTATAATTTCTATTGTGTTTGACTATGTTTTGGAACAATAATATTAGGAAAGTGATTAGAATTAATTACAGGGGTTAAGAGAAAAATTAGCTTAACAACAGACTAAACCATAATCATAATAGGCAAAATATCCTAGAAACATTTTTAAAATCCATTTTATTTACATATTATAACATTGTACTTATTTAATTATATTTTTTAATTATTGGAGCCACATGAAATTGAAAAAATCAGTAGAATCCCCTTTTAAAAAATTTATAGGAATACCAATCCTCCTCAACTATTAAAGGCACTCAACCCTCCCCATTATTCACACATTTCAATATCATCTCATAGAACAAAATATACTCAATTAAGATACCAAAATACTTCTATTCAACCTAGAATCCACCTTTTTGGATTTATTTTAACCGAGTAATATCTTTGGTTCAAAGAAATAGTAGTTTCCCAAACAAGTGGCAATATATTTCCTCAATAACTTTTGTTTTATTTAAATTATCCACCACTAATATCATTTAGTTCCAAGATAATTTAAACACATAAGTATTATAAATATATATAATTGTTTTCATTCTATTTTTTACATACAATTACACAAAATTCCATCTAATGTGTATCAAACATACCATTCATGTGTATAACAAACAATCTTCTAACGAAATGATGTTGTTTATTTTTTCATTACCAATCTAATGTTTGGCCATTATGAAAAAATATTATTATATGATATTTATTATATTAATTTTTTAAATTACACTTATTTAATTTTTATATAACACACACCTTCATCCATTACAATATGTGTGATTACGATAATATTGTTTGTAGAAGATTGTACTACCACTTCCTCAAAGGGAAGTGATTCATTCATTGTATACATAGAATGTTAAAAAAGATGGTTTTAAGAGATACATGTCACATATATGACATTTATATAATTATATAACAATAATATACATATATATATATAATATAATTTTCATTATTTTAATATTAAAATGTAATGAATGTAGTATTCATGCATACATACAACCAACATTCTCCTTGAAAAGTGATTTTCATTTCTAACATCAAAATATAATAAATATAATAAATAAATACGTACTAAATATATAAGATAATTAAATTATTGTCTAAATTATATACATTATTAAATAAATATCTAATTAATAGGGAAAATAAATAAATTGTCAACAATTACATTGAAAACTAGGAAATTTATAGCCAAAATATAGTAAATAAACAAATATTACTAAAAATGGGAATTTAGATATTATAATTGGATCATATGTGATATATTAACTATTATTAGGTGTTTGGAATACATATGTATCATTATTGAAACAATTATATAAGAGGGAAATGATTTTTACATAGGTGGAAATGCATGGTAATGGATTCTGGTCTCAATTTTTTTTCCATGAGGCATAAATCATTTTCTCCACATATTTATCTACAGTAATTTATCTACTGCCCATATTGATATATTTTATCCCCAATTATTTTATATTGATGTTATTTTATGCATCATATTTTAATTACCTCACCCAAGGGTTGATCTTGCAAATTACCATGTGGTAAATGTTGTCTTTGAAATATCACTTTATATTTGTGATTGTTAACTTTATATTGAAACAATAACATTATAGTAATAAATTATCAGTGGAAATTTACATAAGTATAAACTAAATTGGGTGATGGATATTCTTTTTTCCTAAAAATTATACAATTTTTATATAATTGTTTCACATTAATAATAATTTTATTAAATTCGGTATTATTTATAATTATTTATATTTTAATAAATATTTATGTTTAATAAATAAAATTAGTTATTAATTCAATTGATGATTCATAATGATTAATTAATTAGAATGGATGTTATGGGTAAATCCAAGACATTATACAACCCCTCTATGCATCTATATTTTCAAATGAGAAAAATTTGTCATCAAAATTAAATGGGATTTTACCTGAAGATTCAAACAATATTATGAATGGTCTTGATGGTGTAGTTTTCATGTTCCTCATATATGATGTCCAAAAATTTTGTATTTCCTTCATCGATATTTCAATTATTATATCAATTATCCATGATATTTTTATATTATAAACTCATTGGATTGATTTCAATCATAGTTTATTGATTTAATGTAATGTGTTTTAGTTTCCTTCCATGAAATATTAATTATTACTTATATTGTTATTTTAATGGAATGTGTTATTAGTTATTTACCTTGCCATGTTGATTTACAATAATCAATTCATTATTGATATTTCTTGACATATCATGACTGATTATTTTATCTCACTCTTATTATGTTTCCATTACTTTATTTATGAAGAGGGATCGATCAAAAGTGTTTCATGGATTAAATGATTTTAATTATGTTATGTACAAGATTATATTTCGCAATATATTAAGGGTATCATGTTTGTAATAAAGATTTCCAAAACTAATAATGTATACATTACAATCTGAATTTATTCACTATATTCATTCTAATGTAATAGAATAATGCACTGGCACCCAAATTATAGAGGTAGGTTGTATAATGGAACAATGGTCAATGTCAGAGGACCAGAAAATACGATATCAATGATTATTGGAAAAACAAATAATTTATGACACAAAACTTGAATTCAACATAGAATTTTTAATAAATGTGTATTAAAATTTCGTAATTAAAGAACATATAGTACGATATATATATATATGTGTGTGTGTTTAATTTTGTATAATATAAGTAAAAGAAAAATCAATTTATTATACAAGTAGTTATAATGGGTATTAATGAAGTCGATACTTAATCCATGTGATTTCTTCTCTATTTTTTAGTTTTTTGATAAAAATTTCTTATACACCACCTATTTACTTTCTATGGTGTATATACATCCCATTAATGGATTTTATGGTTAATCAACATAAAATTATGGGGACTGGCGTATCCCTTTTGTGATCTCTTATTCATCGGGTTTATGTTTAAATGTCACAAAATTAGTAAGGGATTGTTGTCTCAATTTTAGTTCTTTATGACATATTTCTTTATGTACCTATATTCATTTATGAGGTGTATATACATCCCCAATGATATGGAGTGTAATGAATTTTTTAATTCATATGATATTATATTTTCTATTTAACATTATTATTTAAGGGGTCATTCAATGCAACGTCTGCAACATTTTTTGGATTTTATGTTACAATAACATCGATTGTCAGGATTTATCAGGATTATGCTTCCAATGATGAAATATTATGATATATATATTAAGAAACTCATATATTTTAATCTCTTATATTTATTTATAGAAAATATATGTTATTATATTATTGTACACTATTTACGTACTCAAGAGTTCAAAACATATATTTTCATAAAATCTTTTTTTATTTACCACTTCAATTCAAAACTCTTGTAATTCCAAACAAATGTTGTCTAAAAATGATACCAAAATATTTATTCCTAATTCTCAAAATGATTAGTTAAACAATATCTCCCATGATTAATTTTTTAATTTTTTAAAATAAATCTTTATGTAATTTTTCAAACATGGACCGTTTGGTATTTACTAAAAATTTGAAAGGAATGTTTGTTTTATTATGTTTGATTTGAATGAAAATATACAAACTTTGTGAACATTAATTTAGATTAATCTTCATTTAAAAATTTTCATGGTTATTTTAAATTAAAATTACAACCAAAATATTTTACGCATTTTTAATTTTAAAAATGTGATTTTTAATGAAACGATACATTCCATTCAAAAAATTACAAGTTATATTTATTTCGAAATAATTATTCATATAATATGACAACCACTGATAGTATATATGATTTAATAGAGATTTAGTAAAGGGATATATTTATTATTTATTCATTTAAATGTTATTTTTATGATGAAATAATTTTTTTGAAACCTTTTTCTCTTCAATGAGTTATTACATGAGAAATTGGTCCTGAAACCCACTTGTTTTTTGAAGGGATAAGATTTGATTAAATGTTGAAATTATTATGGTAATTTTTTCATTTACATTGGTCATATTAAAATGAAACGTTTATGAAACCCATTTAACTTCATGTGTTCGGATATGAGGATTGTTTTATGATCTGATGACACATGTATGTATGACATTCATTATGTGATGAGATGGAAGTATATCCCACCCTAATGAATTGTGAAATTATGAATATTATATAATCTCAAAGGAGTTATGGGAGGATATCCCATGACTAAAATATGGAACACTAGTGGTGAGACCAATCATAGAAGATAGTAAAAATGTGTCTTTCCCAGGCCTAAAAGAAGGTAAATGGGTGGTTATCCCATTCACAGAATAGAGTACAAGAGAGGATATCCCAAGAACAAAATATTTTAAATGAGTTGTTATCACAACATCAAAATAGGTTTTACGGGAATTATTAAATGATTGATGATGATACATGGGTGGTTAGTCTAATCATAACATTCTAGGAGTGTCTTGGTGGGTAGGCTTGGAATAATATTTTCTATGCATAGGTGTAAGAGAAAAATCTTCGACTGATGCCAATGTTATATTCTAATGGATCTAGTTTTATGTCTACATCATGAATCATGACTTATTAACTTCCCTGATTAATGCCATGAATCATGTTTACAATCTTTGATATGAAACTTGTGGTTTCAAAATGTCATTATCATGTTCTAATTACATTAGGATCAATATATATAGATATTTTTATTTTTACCCTTACATATCATTTGAGATCACCCTTTTCAATTTTCACTTTCCCCTGGTTATGAAGTTATGTATTATGTATGATATTTATTAGATGGGTCCTAATTAAAAAGAATATAGTGGGGGATAATTTAGATCAATTATCAATTAAATTACAATGTTCCCATGTTTCCACAAGATCTAATTTGAAATTATTATAGCATGGATCGTTATGTTATGTAATTAATATTCATCTTTTAGAATATAATATTTATGTATGAGACATTTCATTATTAACAATGAAATAATTTCAACGTGAATAGAATTTAAAGAAAATAATTTAAGAAAGATAGAGAAAGATTAATATTATTAAACTTTTATAATGAATAAATATTAATTAATTATATAATATATCCAATAGGTCTTATATAAACCACAGAAATGGAATTTTTTTCCTTGAATAAAGTGTTCATTAAAAAATGAAATTTTGGGAAGAAACCCTTGTGACATAGGTAAAAATTCTATCATGAAACATGTGAATGGGCGATCATGGATTTTAAAATCAAATAACATGAATAATATATAATTCATCAAATTTTATATCTAGTATGCAGTATAAAAAACATTAACAAAAGTAGTTGTGTAATATAAATAATTTATCATTAATGGTAAATTGAGAAGATAATCCATTATCATTCATTACATTTTTAATTGATGCCCCTCAAAATTTCATTAAAAAAATATATGTAACATTAAAACTGACTTTAGTAATATAATAATCTATATTACACTTTTATAATAATCAAAAAAAATTATCTTGGTTTGTTTTGTAGTTATATCAGGTTATGACCATTAGGTGTTAAAAACATTATCTATTTTGCACATGTTCAATAATTTTGATATCATTAACTATTACATGATATTGTATTCATTATTGATATATAATTTATGAATCATTATTATTTATCTTATTTTTATTTATAATGTTTTTATTTCATTCCATTTGTGATTTGGTAATGTTACATGAAACTGAATTGATAATGACTTATTTATTCGGATTTTGTGAATTAAAATGTTTCATTAATATTAAGGTAATTACATAATATAAAATTTATATAAAAATATAATAATCATGATTTTATAAATATATAACAAGATTTATATTTTTTATATTATTATAGTCATCCATAATCAGATACAGAAGCATTGGTCATGTATATAGTTGAACTAAAGGACCCAAGACAGTGCAACATTCTTCTAGATGTGTAAAAACCACCGCTCATGTTTTCTCATGATTCCATTTTGGTGGGATGGTTTTCATCAACTCCATATCAATTTTTCATCCATTATCCATATCACATCATTGGAGTAGCAGTAGAGGATGAGTCTTAATGGATCTTGGGTCATCACTATTCACATATTTGGTTAATATCACTACCTGAGATTTATTGGTCATCGACTTCATGATGTTCTTTTACTTTTTTATCATGTCCGGGGTCTCATGTTATATGATCTGTAATGATGGTGGTGGTAGTTCCATTGATTATCCATAGATATCATTTCAACCAGGTCATAGAACTATCATCGCCTCAATTAATGATTATAGATTTGGGTAATATGGATCCTTGTGGCTGGTTGAAATAAGGTCATGTGGGAGCTGATATTCTGAGATTGAGATGAAGTGGTGAGTTATTTTTTAGTTATGTTGATATATCATTGTGGAATATGGGTATTGGTATTTATTTTTGTTTTTAGTCATCAATATCAGTGTTCTAGAGTTTATTTGTTTTCGATTGTTTTACAAATGTTTTAAGGGAACCTAATTTCAAATTATTTTAATATTGAGTTTTCTTTGTCGTATGGTTTAGAAGTCACATGAAACTAATTTTGGGACTTTTTTTATTGTGGTGTGGATTTTTTTAAAAGTGATGAATCTAGTTTCATTACATTAACTATGTGGTGGTTTATTTTACATGTGCTACTAGGTGTGTGGCCCAAAAGAGAAATATTTGTGATGAATCCCATAATTCAGACATCTATTAAAAAATTTGAAGGATGAAGGGGGAAAATTCCATTGATTCATACGCACTTTATTCAGTATAGATTTGTGAATAATAATGTTGACATTATAGTGACATCGTTAATTTTTTTTGAATGGGTGGATTAATGAGAGAAATGTGTGATCGAACCTTTAACCCCCCAAACATGTACGTGTGGGATAGATGCGTTATTTTAAAAAAAAATTTGATCAACATGGAACCACCTCTTTGAGGGGGTGACACAATATCATAATATGGATTCACTATAACATTGTATTATGAGGGGGGATACATGTATTTTTTTGGAGGTTGCCTTGATGTATGCAACCCTTTGGAAATTTAATACAATTTTTATGACATCAAGTCATGTTTCATTAAGGATTATATTCCTATATTTCATGTACTATGTTCCATTTAGGCCTAATTTTCAAAATAGTTTTACATTTCTTTGTGATCAATGAAGGGTTATTGACACATAACTTGTTAAAAATAGTACTCAAACATGAATAAGCTTTAACTCGGTTAACAAATATGGTTATAAGGTTGATTGTTTTGATGTAATATAATTATAACAAATATATAATGATAATTTTTTATTTTTTCTTAATTTTTCTGATTTTTTGTGTATTATTAAATAATGTAGAAAAATATATTGTAAATGATTTATCATCAATCAAAGAGGGTGTTTTCCATACATATTCACAATTAGTGATCCCATTTAAAAGGACATGAAAAGTGGTTAATGTGGATATTAAATTGAAATAGAAAAATAATATTATATGATATATATGATATATATTAATCTTTACAACCATTATGATGAGCCATTAAATTCTGTAAGGAAATAATGATGTTCCATTATCAAGGTGTTAGTCGAATCAATGCACTGAGAAGTCGATTATTTTTCAAATATATTGATGTTAATGATTATATATGGGTTATAATAATGATCTAACAATATATATTAAAACATATACTCATTTACACATATTATTATTTTTTTATTATATTTGGAAGAGTTAGATTATAAAAAATCTAATAAGAAGATAATAATTACAAAGGGGACTTGATTTTTCCTTAAAATTTCAATTGAAAATGAATTTTTATGGCTATATACGTGTGAGAATTTATTTTTTTTTGTGGGATAGGGTTATGGGTAGAGTAAATGGGAATATATTTAGGGAGTAATTCTATTGTTAATTATATATTTGAAAGGTTTAGAAGTGATATTCTTTTGTAAGGGTAGAAAATGGTACTTTTGGAAGATGTTCATGTTCTTAAATAATTAAATGCGAATATTAATGTTTCAATGTATAAAAATAGTATAAAAGTAGAGTGTGGTATAGGATAATGTAAAATTCAATTTCAACCAATAATTTGAAAATAATTTTATATAAAATCCATGTATTTTCCATGAGTTATGTATCCTTAAAAGTATGACATAAAAAATTTATTTTATCCTTATAAATTTTACGTACGGTTTTGGGAAGGGGTTGGGGGAATTAGAGTTTTATTTATAACATATTTTTATTAATTATATAGGAAATGTATAGGTAGCCAAGTTAGTAGAAACTATGCATCCCAATCCACATTTTTGGAACTAACCATGTTGGGTGACCTTGCGTACAATCAGGGCTTGAAAAGTTTGATAAATCAAATCCACATCGCCACAAATATTTTCACAGATGTCATATATGGTACACATGGGTTCAACATGGCCTGTGTAATAGTGAACTATAGTCCATGTGATGTATGTCCCCTGCATTGTGGGTTTCCCATTATTGGTGTATTCTTTTTCTCTCTTGGTGGAAAAACCCTACAATGTTTTAAAAGATGGAGAATTTTTTTTCCCTAAAATCATTTTTATTTTCTCTGTAGTTTTCCACTATAATTTCTAATGAAAATCTTCTCTCTCTTCCATTTAAGCCTCTTTTACAACTAACCCATGATTGGTGACATATATTATATCAATAATCGGAATCAATTAATATTGTTATCATTGGATAGCTATTCACAATATATCTATTTCTCTTGTTCATCAATTAATTCATCTTAATGTCAATGAAGTTATTTTTGATATACCTCATTTTCATGGTGTTTTTTTATTTTCAAGATTTATTGTGTTATAGCCCAAATTAGAGGCTAATAGTGGATGCTGAGTTTACTATAGAGATGAGGTAAGTGGTCTCATGATTTTCCCTCATTGTCGTGGTATAAATATAAATTTTATTTTTCTGCATTAAAAAGTATCATAGTATCAATTATAAGATGTAAAACCCCAAGCTTCTATGGTATTCTTCTCTTTGAATGATACTGTAGCGTGTGTTGTACGCAACTTCGAGTTCTAACACACACCACAACCAATCAAACTAACTGTTGTGAATACTAATACAAAATTTTTGAAATTTTTTACATTTTATCTTTCTAAATAGACTTCATTTTTGTATTCAGAATATTGAAATTATCATAGAGTGAATTTTTGGTACTTCTCAGATTACATTCATATTTTGATGAATAGTGAAAATTACTTAATTTTAATTAAAAACAACTTTTTTAATTGAAATAATTAATTATGATAAATTATAAATTTGAGTGATTTTAGAGTATAATTAGATTATATATTTACCATTTAATCCAATGTTGGACATTGGACATAATTTCACATTTATACTGGACATAAACAAATGCCAATCTTTTGATAGTTATTATCTCTTAAAAACAATCTTTTTGTTTTAACAACTGGAATTAATTTTAAATTAATGTCTCTCACTTCTCTGGTTTTAATTTAGAAAAATGGAATCAATATTTATAATTAGGAGGTTCAAATTGTGTAAAGAGGTAAATTTTATTTTTAGACATTTTGAATAATTATTTCGGTAAATATTTTATTTATAATGGTTAAAGGGTAAATCTTGTAAATAAGGGTAAACAAATTAATATTATAATAATAATAAATTACCCTAAAACGTGTCCTAATCCTATTAGTTAAAACATGTCCGACCATGGGAATATTTGAGTTTATTTTTGGACCCCATGGATGCACTTTTAATTGATAATGACACATTATATTAATTAAGTTAATGGAAATACAAAAATGACTTCAGCATATATCATTTAGAAAAAAAAATTTACATATGGTAATTTATGTTCTATATTCGACTATAAATATTAATTATAAATATAAATTGATTTCCTACATAATGGTATTTTATTGATTATTTTTAGACATTTAATAATTAAATTTATTGATTCCAAAATAATGATGTAGTATTTTCATTATTAATGAAAGAATCAAATAATTAGCATTATAAATGTTAAAATAAATATACTTTGAAAGTTTTGATGCCATCAATGAATTATATTGGTTAATATGAAATGTTAGGATTTCTTAAATGTGTTCTTTTCGAATTAATAAAGTTGTTACAACTTTATCAAAAATCAATTATTAAATATTGTCAAAATTGACATAAATGAGTTGTTAAAGCAAAAATTATATTATTAATTGATAATCTTTTCTGAAAAATCAATGGTTCAGAAAAAGGACATATATAATAATAGGTATAATATTAATGGACTACATGGTGGTAGTTTGATAGTTTATAGTATGATTATTGACAATATATTATAAAAATACAAAAAGACATGTTAAATATCAAACTATTTATCTAAGAGTTAAATCAAAAAGATAATGTCAATATAGTTACCCAAAACTATCTAAACCCTACTGGTTGAGTGGCTTTCGACCTATCCCCACCTGAATCTTTAAATATACCACTTTTGATTAATTATAAACCGAATATGAATTTATTATAAAATAATATTTCTAGCTTTTCCTAAGGTGCCCCTCAACCCTCTTATAAAAGGGCACTTACCATTCCATCTAATTCACACCTTCAATGCCTTTTGGCTCGGCCAACCCCTGCCCAAATATTCTCTCAAATTCTCTCAATTAAACCTAGAGCCCTTGTTTGATCAGAAATCCAACCTAAATAGCCCTTTAGATCAAATCAAAAGAAAGAACCCAAAAAAGAGGTAATGTTTTCACCAAACTCATTCAAGATCTTTCTTCATCCACTTATTCTTTATTTCTTATTTCCATTCTAAAATAATTACTCTAGTATCTTCTATATATTGTGATGTTATTATAAATATGGTACAACCATATTCAATACTCTATCCATCCCTTGAATGAAAAATCACCATACATGTGTACGTACGGCTTACCGTCTCCACGTCGTGGTGTAATTGTTATTCAAAACATTATTATTTGTATGGGTATGATAATGATGTGTAATTGTTGTAAATAATAAATATAACATGATAATGATTCTTTATATATGATATAACATCCAATTATATGTTTTTATAACATCAAAAGAATGATATTGTCACGCGTGAATACGTACGGACTACTATCTCCACGAACGCGATGAGATTCATTCCCCATCATATTCATGCAAGTCTAATTATCATTTGATGATTACAGATAATGTTTATGGACTTTATATCATTATTTAAATGAATAAGATACATTCTATCCATAAAAAACATGACTTATGTACCAAAACCTATAAAAAAGAGTATGTTAACACCCGAAACGACGATAATACTAAGATATTATTAACAAAGAAATGTTAAAAGATCATATATGATATCATATTAATGTATATTATTCCTGTATAATTTAATAACAATTATTTTACCATTATAAAGGAGGTTATCCTACCCACATCCAAGGAAAAGTACAAGGTAATGGTTTATTTCACAATCTCTTCATTATCTGAGGTTGTTTATACGTAATTATCTACTGGTACCTCTTTATCATCAACATCCATGTTTCTTAAAAATGTATTTCAAATAATTATTACAATTTTACAAACTATGGGTTTAATTCCTTTATAACCTTGTTTAATTTTTATAAGATTTTTTAAAAGGAATCGTTCCTTCGTTTTCCAAACAAGGTCCTTTTTACCCTTTTCGACAGAAATAAGGTAAGAATGTATTTTTTTAACTTATACGGCGGGTGAAACTATTTTACACCGTTATAAAATCGTCGAATCTTCCCTTAAAATAATATAAGAATATTTTCAAAGTAAATGTTTTCTTTTATAATTAAGTGACTTTTAAACAATTTCAAAAAAGAGATATTTCTCTTGAATAGTTTTGATTTCATCTATGTCAACATCCATTGATAAATTTAAGCTTATTTGAAGTTAATTTATTATGAAAAAAAACATCAATATTGTATTGATTGTTTTGTGATATGTTTGACTATGAATGTGTTATTTTTATACCATTCATGGTTTATGGAGAAAGTATTGACATTTCATATGCTAGTTTTAATATGAATGACTATGTTATGTTTAAACCTGTTAATATGAGGAATGCATTGGATTTAATAAGTGACTGGTGGAGCCCACTATAACTCCTTAATGCATCGGTAGGTCTCATGAGACAAACTAGTGTCTTGGAACAAGGCCTTTACAAAATCATATTTGTAGTCTTGGAAAAATGCATTGACTATGTGGTTATGATAGTCTCACATTATGCATTCCATCATTATGAAAGTGGTTATTGATATTGAATTTGATTATTCGACTAGTATAATATCCATGTTAATAAGTATATGAAATTATTTCATTTTATTTATGCCATATTATGATGAAGTTAAAGTTTAAAAGGATTTTGTTTGAGTTATACATAACCTTAATTGTTTATGATTCTTTATGATAGATTCTTATATATTGTTATCCTTACTGGGCATTTGAGATCACCCCTTTCTATGTTTTATTTTTCCCAAGATGTGATGAAGTATATTATGAATGACCTGCAAGGATGGCATAATGGGATATATGTTTGGAGACAAGATGTTGTTGTAGCTTACACCTTATGATGTAATGTAAACATTATGAATGTATCTAGTGATTCCAAGGCTACTATACTAATCAATTATTCGAGACATGATCTTTTGTGATCATGCAAATATTAAGTAATAACGCACCGACTCTGGGTAATGAGGTTCGGGGTGTTACATAAGATTTATTTATTCTTAAATAAGATGAGTAGGATTAAACATTATGAAACATGAGATTCATTTATAAATCGTTAATGGATAATGACCTTTAACTTAATAACCCCATTGTATGAGATACTCAAATTGATAAAGAAACCATGGGTGTAATTTGATTTTACTCGCCATATAGATCTATACAACACCCCTTGTTTTGGGATGTCAAATAATTTGATTGAAATATAAAATGATATAAATTAAAGAGGGAATGAAAGACCATGTCCAAAAAATCATGGCCATTATTTATCCCACGCTCTTTACCATAAGGGGATTATGATGTTTATAATGACCAATTGAGACAAATGAGAGAATTCATGGGATGCATGGCCTTATAATATAATGCTTTTATTTGAGCCACAATCTATTTTTAGTTAAATTATTTATAAATGTTTAATTTAGTTGAACTAAATGTGACCTCAAATGGATTTATTAGTATTTTTCCCATGAACACTAATATTGATATCTAATAATTGAGATATGGGAAAAAATTGGAATTCCATTAATAAACTCATCGATCCTATTTAATTATGTGAATTGTAATTGAATTTATCATGCACCTTGGGTGACACAAGGGTTCTTATATGAACACAATGGATGGAATCCCATGGATGTTTTATTATTATATAGGCACATGTGATACAAGGACTCCAATCATGAACTTTGAAGGATGGAATCAAAGGAAATGTTATTATATTATAATGAGTGATAATTGAACTGCCTTTCTTAACATCCAAGAAAATCTAATAAGGACGACTAATATAATTCCACAAGTGATTTTTTAATGTAACGAAACAAAATTTTACCAATGAAGTATTCATTCATAATTTTGTCATTGAACACATAAATAACATAATGAAACTAATAAAAAATTATTCACATAATTGCAAAATGACATAGTAGTAAGAAAGTAATCCCATAATAATTCCCTATATTGCTGTAAGACAATAAATATAAAATATCACAATAAGAACTAGAAAATTTGGATCTATTTTATCTACTAGAATGAATACACTCATGAAAAGTGTTGTCTATATTAAACATGATGTTAATATAATATTCATTATTTTAGGTGAAAATATATATCCTTGATAGAAAGTATATGTGAATGAAGAAATAATGAAATATGTGGTATTATAAAATCATAGGAAAATATATAACATTTATAAATTAGACAAATGAATTATTAATTTGACCGTTTAGAAGATTAATCTAGAAAATATAATAATATCCTCACATTTTAATGTTTAAAATAAAATATTGGTATCTTTTATGTGAAAATATTATATATTTATTTAATGGTATAAGAAAAAAACATAATTAAAAATGATAAATCAAGTGTCCTTGTTTATATGAATTGTAACTGTTGATTTAAATTGTATAATTAATATAATAATTAAAATATTTTTACCATAAAATAAATTCATAAATAAATATTATGTTGTATATTATTTTGGGTATAATTTTATGTGAACTTAGTTAATTTTTCAATGGTTCCAAAAAAACTGATTATAACAGTTAAATCTGAATTTCTTTTAATAATTTTATATTTCATTAAGAAATATTATTTCACATATTCAGAAAATTAATATCATAAAATTTATTCATTCATTAAAATATACTCAATAAAAAATAGTTATGGTGAATATTTGGCATTTTTCAAAAATGGTTGTATGTTTTGTGTATAATGATATATTGTAATTTAAGGTTTTTATAATTCAAAGAAAAATACATGTTTTCTTGGTTCATAGATTATTTAATAACCCATTTATTATAAAACCCATGAATCATCTACTATATATAGTCAAAGGAATAAAAATTATGGGTAGTCTTAAGAAATAATAATAAATAAGTGAATATAATAATAAAAACACTCTACTCCTCCACCTATAAATAATGCCCCACACAACCCCTTCTCCTATTACATTAAAAAACATTTTTATTTATATAATCTTAAAAATAACCTTACTAATAGTATTACTCACATCAAAGAACAACTATTCTTGATAGAATACAAATTACAATTTCCTTATGGGGTCTTTCACGGAGGTGACATTGAAGTGGTAACTTTCTCTAACCTTGTCTTTTGATTTCAATCCTTCAACAAAATTATCCACACCTCATTGATCCATAAACTAATAATATATCTATTATATTTTATATATTGTAATACTATATTTATAATAGAATATCTTTTTTTTCCTCCCCTTTTATCATAACCTATTATTCAAAGAAACAAAACCATTGTCCAAATTATGGTTATTTACCTTTATATGTATAATGAATTTTTGTTTTATTTTAAAACCATAAAAGTTGATCAAAAAATTATTATGGTTAAATAATATTTCAATATGTATATTACACCATATTTCATGTTATTTAAGTAAAATAAAACATAATTTTAAACAAAATGAAACATGTTCGTGATTTTTTGAGAAACAAAATAAAAATTAAACTGAACAATTATCATTTACATTTTATCAAATGAATAATAAAATGTCAAAAAAGAATTATATATGTAAATATTTTATGTTCTATATATGAATTAATACAATAAAATTTCACTTCTATAATAAATTCCAAAATTACACACAGGTGAACTGATGTTGAAACCTTAAAACAAATTCTACAGGATTGAGGAAATTTAACAATATACCTCATCAAAATATTCCTAAATGATACAAGTAATATTTTAATAAATAAAGTACATGTATAATAGTATTTTAGTAAATTAACTATTGATTCTTACTTTATAATCTAGGTAATAATATGAAAGTGAAGAATGCATTTAGACACAAGTTAAGGGATATATCTAAACCACCCCATTTCATTTTTTTATGTTCCCTCTCTATCTACCACAATTTTTTATTTAATTATTATTATATAAATATTCAATATCCTGTATATATGTTTCAAATATATATACCATGTTTCTTCTAATCTTTCTCTGATGGTGATATAAATGTATAAATGGTTTCTTTCTTAATTCCTTTGGAAAAGTGGATGAATGGAAACTTATCTATTGTCTTTGTCTCTTTTAATGTACCAATCAATGGAATGTTTTAAATAATATATTAATTATAAAAATAGTCATAATAATTTTGAAAAATATATCATTCACGTCTTATGTTAGGTGAATTACTTTTCAATTTGTCTTTTTATAGTGTTTTTACATACTCTTAAAACCCATCTTACGTTGAACATTTCCTAATGTTATGTAACCATTCATTTTAAATGTATAAAATTTTTTGGTCATCATTTATCATAATCTATGATTATTTTTATTTAAGAATGTCTATGTATGATTTAAATAACATCATTTATAGATTAAAATATTACACCACCTCTAGTTATGCCTTATGACAATATTATGATTCCCATTTCAATCCACATATTACTCTATTGTCTTATTTATTATTGTGTCACGAATATTCCTGAAACTTATATGATGGGTTTTGGAAGATAGAACTGCATTGCATTGGAAAATTAATAGTTTTATGAGACATCGTGTATGAGGTTAGAGAGTAAATCTAATCTATTAGGGGACATTTTATACTATGATATATAGTTTTGGAAGTCACATTGGACTCATTATTATTTCATGATTTATGCTTCTTACACATTATAATATTTCCATGATTATATGATAACATGTATTATATATTATGATTCCATATTTTTATTCTCGATAATTTCGTTTTAAGTTATAATATTACACCTTTTAAATCATTTGTTACACATTATTCACACATTTATATCTTTACTGGGATTTTTAGCTCATCACATTTATTTATCTACTCCCCACATCATTGTATCATGTTATAGGATATCAAATGGATTTATGAGCTCGGTATGGAAATTAAAAAATGATGATTTATTATAGTTTAAATTTTTTTAATTGGGTATCCTATATTTTAATGATGTTATACATTTCGATCCATGATTTGTATTTCAGGTATAATTATGCTGAAAATCAGGTAATAATTTGTTTAGAAGTCCTTGGTCACTATAGTTGGTATCCGAGCATAATCTAGTTATTTTATGGAATTATGACTGGAAAACGTATTTCATAACCCAATGGATAATTTTATAACCATGGATAACCTATGTTTAATCACAGGGAATCATAAATTAGGATATAATATTAATTTATAAATTATTCCTTAGTTATTTATAATTTCATTTTTATATTATCATTTGATATGTATTAACGCACCCAAATTCTTTTTTCACATTTTTTAGTTATTGTTATGAAATATGATAACCCATAATAACAAAAAATGTGATAAGAAACACAGTTATTTACCTAATTAAATGAAAAATATTATATGAATAAGAGCTAAGAACGTCATTACTATACTAGATCTACCGGAAAATGATATAAATAAGAAACTTGAATCATTTGTAATGACTTAATTCACTAAAGAAAGAAAATATCATGTAGGAATAATTTATGAAGAAACAAATCATATAGTTATTGGATTTTTGATCCTCTCTTAATGGAATAATTGATTGAATCCATTGAGAATAAAATATATATTCTCTAATGCACAGATGAAAATAAAGTCATACTGTAGTTCTATCATTTGGATGCGGAAACAGATCTGTGGTGGAAATAAATAATAAACAAATATTCTAAATAATAAATTTATTATATGTATTGGGATGGATTAAATAAATTATTTCTTGACCAGTATATTCCAATAAATCTAAATATTATTATGGATATTGGTTTTCTTGGACAGATGAAATTGAATGATGAATCTACCAGGGCATACTATGAAAACATTACAAGGCCTTTTCGATATGGAATCATCTATGTGATGAATAATGAAAATAATTTGGATCACATATTTATTGGATTAATGTCGAGTCTATGAACATATATTTCCATTCATGACATTAAATTTTATGAGTAGATTGTATGATGTGCCCCAAGGGTTGAGATGGACATTGGTGACAGTTTGGGGTACCATGGGCTCAGAGATAAAAATAAAAAAAAATTCTTTTAATATGGGAGGTTAGAAATATAAATCCCATTAGGTAATGAGAAACCAACATCCCACATTTAATAAGTGATGGAAGAAGAATAATAACAATTTTCTAAGGGGAATAAAGTGATTCTTCTTATGTAGAAGATAAGGGTATCAATCTAATTTCTTCCAAATGGATTTAAAGAATCCCACTAATGTGCTAGAACATTGGAATGTTCAGATAAAATATATGCCTACCAAGTAGTGTTTCAAAAAAAACAAGTGAATTATTCGATCCTATACCCTATGAAAATGGTTTTCATTGACAATAAACAAATGGACCCTCCAAGGCAGAGAGTATGGAAATATTCTATCACTACAACAGAGTTGGAGACTAAAAATGATGTGGCGATTGGTATGTTTGTTATTCAATCAGGGAATATTGAACATAATATTTTATTTGGACTATGAATTCTTCTGTATATTTCATGTTTAGTTGAACTATTAAAACATCACCTAAAAATATATAGGTTGATTTATATTTGAGAACAATTAATTGGTAAATTATTAAATTTAAGTATATAAATACACCCTGGTTAATGTTTGTGGACTAAATATTCTATAAAATATCATCTTACATCCTTTGGTGGACTATAATTCTTTATTGGTAGTTAGTTATATATCTTTATAAAAATCTAATTTTAATTTTTGGGAATGATATATCACTATTTACATTCAACGTAATTCCCAAATTTTGTACCAGTGTAGGGAGGTCGATGAATCTCTTTCAAAATCATCATCTTAGTTGTGGATATTATTTTCTTATGATCAATCATATCTCACTATATAACAAAGACATAAATGATGGTCATTCATGAAGACAGGTCCATTATGAGGGACAACACAAATGCGTTCCATAATTAATTTATTGGTCTTACCCTTAACGAATATATTGAGTTCTCAGATGATCTTATACCTGGACCTCTTCTCTTATCAATGACTCCTTACAGGATGACCACCAATATGTTCGATGAGATAAAAATGAAGTTATATGTGAATCTGGATCGGGGTCTTATATGACTGAGTTCTTTACTTTGGGGGTTCACAAATCCTATTAATAAAGAAAAATAATTAATTGATTCACCTCTTCAATGATTATTTGGAGCTGAACAAAATCATGGTAAATAATAAGTATCACCTACCAGGGATAGATGACATATTCAATCAATTACATGGCGATAATTATTTATCTAAGGTGGACTGTTGGTTATGATATCTTCAATTAATGTAGAGGATTGAATATATTCCTAAGTCTACATTTATAATGAGATATGTAATCAATAAGATAATAGCGAATCCCATCAGATTCACAAAATCTCAGGAAGTTTTCATGGACATAATGTCTCGAGTCTTTAATTATTTCAGGGAAAAGATTATTGTAGTCTTTATAGATTATATTTTGATATTCTCTATGAGAAATATTGAGCATGAGGAGTATTTGAATACTATGATAAATAATTTATAGAGGGAGATACTATATACAATGTATAATATATGTGAGTTAGGGATGGAAGAAGTATCCATCCTAGAAACTTATTTCACTAGAAAAGGAATATCTATGGACCATTATAAAACAAAGGAAATTGAGGAGTGGAATAAATGAATATTTTTAATGGAGATACATAGTTTCCTTGGTCTAGATTGTTATTATTGATGATTTTTGAGAAACATCTTGTGACTATAAAACCCACTGACAAAGAAGACTCATAATGGGGTATTGTTTTTATGGACCAGTGACTATGAAGATAACTTCAAAGAGATAAAAATGAAGATTATCACTAAATCATTTACTAAACTGTTGATAAGTGGGGAATTTTTTTTGGAATACAACAATTCATCAATAAAGGGATTATGATATTCACTTATGAAAAAATATAAATTAATAGCCTATGCATATAAGATAATGAAAGATCATGAGAAAAATAATCCCACGAATGATCCGGAGTTAGAGGTTGTGATATTCCCATTGAAATTATTTCTTTGATATCACAATGGGGTGAAGTGTGAGATATATACATATCATAATATCCTAAAATATATATTGAAATAGAAGGATAAACATTTGACCCTTGTTAATGATTTTATCTCATCAAGGATAATGAATGCTCATTACCCTATAATTATGTCAATGAAATTTAGGTGGCATATCATTTAGTAGATATGATCCTATAACATTATCAATAATGAGAATTTAAAAGGATGAAATCTTCATATTATTGAAAATTATGGACATAGGAATCATAATGGATGGGAAATGATTATTACTTTCACAAATAACTATTTGTCCATACCTTTTAGATAAGATAATGGATTCCCAATGAAATTATGTGTTAATTAAGAACAATGTCAAGGATATTATAATTAGTAAATCCTCAGAGTTCAAAATTTATAAGGAAAGAGTAATAAAATTTGGGTCATGACTAGTGTAACATCTTACCCTCAGATAAAGGGGTTTATTTTGAATGATAGTAATATATCAACATTATCCACTAACTCAAATACAACAAAGATGTATAGATATCCCCAAGAGCAATATTTAAGTGAAAATATGATTTTTAGGATCACTGAATTAATTCAAAATGTTCTGAATGTAAAAAAATGAATTATGAAAGACAATATTCTATGGTAATGATTCAACAATTACCAATATATACATGGAAATGTGAAAAATCACTCTAGCCATTATCACTGGACTTATGAATACATATATAGAAAATAATTCTATATGGATAATTGTGGATCATCTTACAAAGGATGCTCTCCATATTTACACTAGATAACGCTTTTCACTTGAACAAATTGAATAGATATAAATCAAGGAAGTGGTGAGGATACACGGAGTTCCATAATTGATAATATTTGATCATGATATATGATTTACCTCTATGTTCTGGAAAAGTTTCCAAAATTCACTAAATTCTATGTTAAACATTTGTATGGTTTATCACTGCCACTATAATGACCAATATGAGAATATAATTTACACATTGGAGAAAATGATTACATAATTCTCAATGAACATAAAATGAGGATGGTATCATTATATTCCATGGTTTGAATTCTATTATAAATAATAGTTTCCACTCAAGCTGTAATTCCCCGACCCCAGAAGCCTAGATTCAGTGCATTATCACATAACATTAGCATGAATCAAGGAAATCATGTCCCAAAAGACCGATCAGTTTATCAGTCTTTGAAGTATATTACATACATGAACGTTACATTTTATTATAAAATGAAAAACTACAACAACAATGTCTCCATTCACCACATTAATGTCCCTTAGGCAATCCCTAATGGTCAGTCATAATACACTTCATGTAAATCTTGGGAAAATAAAACATAAGAAAAGTGTGAGCTTAGATGCTCAGTAAGGTTAAACTATTTAGTTGAAGATAACATAAAAAATAGGAATGGTGAATAATTGAAAACGCGTTCCTTTAAAAATAATAAACACAAACACATTATGGCAGAAATATGATCTCTGTAAATAATTCCATAATAAAAAAATAGTCATGGGTATTCTACTAGTCGAATAACCACGTGAACCATCAATATTATTTTCATAACGACAGAATGTATAATTCCAGACATCTTGAATCATTTTTTCAAGGCCTCGGCCAAGATGCTTAAAAATGATTAAGGCCTCTGTACAAAACCATATATCAAATTGGGAATGGCCTTGGACAATTTGATGTCTAATTGTCCCATGAAACCTATTGATGCATCGAGGAGCAATAGCAGGATCCACACATCACTTACTAAGTCTAATACATTCCTCATATGAGAAGGATGAAACATAACATTAACTTTCGTATTAAAACTAGCATACTAAATATAAATAATATAATTCCAAACCATGAATTATATAAAAATAACACATCCATAGTAAAATATATCACAAAACCATCAATACAATATGAAATATTTTTATCATAATAAATCAACCTCTATCAAGAAAAATATCCCATAAATAATGTTTTCATAGTTGAAAATGATCAGTAAAAATCTATGAGAAAAATATCCCTTTTTCATGAAATCCTTTAAAAGTAACATAATTTATAAAGGAAGCAATTTAAAATATAGTTTTGAATAAAAATTTTCCAATAACTCATTGAAACTTTTGAAAGTAATTAACATTTTAAAATATTCATGCCCAAATTAATGTATCCTTAAAACCATTTTGAAAACATGGACATTAATGAGAATAGTGCTGAAGAATAAACTGTTAAAACATTTATAATGATGTTTTAGTACAAATTCACTTAAAAATAATTCCATTGAAAAATTTTTATGAAACATGGACATGGATAATAAATATTTCCCAGTAGATACTTACGTAAAAACAACTTCGTCTAATAAAGAGAATGTGAAATTAACCCTTACGTTGCACTTTCTTTTGGTCATGGGTACATTTAACCTCTTGTATAATGAACATTGTATGTAATTAATTTCTAAAGAACCACATTCATATTTATTATATCAAACCTGTTTCAATAATTCCTTTATACTAACCATTTAATAATGATTTCCATGTTAAATTAACATTTCAGTTAATAATCACATTCTTTTTCATACGTATTTTATCTTGTCATTCATGATCATATATTTTATATCATTGTTGTGCCCATGGTTTATAGTATGTAACTCTTTCTTGATGCTTTTAATGGTTTTAAATATAGTGGAGACAAATTGGAGTGTCAGGAGAACATGGAATGATGTTTTGGGGGAAAAGGGGAAGTCGCATGGGCGGAGCATGGTTTATCTAAACCATGCGGCCAAATCGTGCATAGTAAGTCTTGGAGGAAATATCTTATGCACGGTCGGCACATGGTTTGACTAACCGTGTTCCCAAAACGGTGTGTGAAGGCTGTGTCTAGGTAGTGGGTAATGCATGGTTAGCACACGGTTTTTCTAACCGTGCGAGAAAATTGTGCCTCCACTTAAATGAGATCCTATAAAAGTGAATCTCACTCATTTTTTGCCTCTAAGTGCCTCTTTTAAGCTCATATGTGTACCTAACACGGGATATTTCTTCACCTATGGTCAACGAGAGTTCTCCCATTATTCTATAGGTGATCTGAAGGCTTCTCTTGGCAAATCGAAGATAGATTCTTGATGTATGTGACCATTCTTCTTCTTTCTTGATCAGTTTCATAGATCTAATTAGAACAACTTCTCATCATATTCAGGTATTTTAGATCAATGCCCGTTATGGGTAGATATATGTGTGTGGATGCCAAATATGATGAGATTTATTCTTGATCCAGCAAGGAGAAGTGATCTAAGGAGGGTTTTGGTGAATAGACCCGGGTTTCTTGAGCATTCTTCGACTGTTTTGGTTTTCATCAAAACCATTGAGGTATTAGGCTTTACCCTTGACAAATAGTTCTAGAATTTAGTGAATTAGATTCAAATTGCTTTATTTTAATGTATTTGATTTTGATAAGAATAGAATAAATCTTACTTACTGATGATATATGGGTTTGATGAGATTGTGAAATCATATTGAATTGTTGTGCAAGGTGATTTGGCTTGTGGAATTTAAAATGCTGATTTTAAATTATTGATTTTCTGAAATAGTGGATTGATTTAAGAAATGTGGGTATTCAATAAAAAGAGTGATTTATTATAATGGTTTAAGATTGAAATGACTTTGATGGAAATGGTTTTCAATAAAAAGAGACATTTATTGAAATGGTTTGTAATTGAAATGGGTTAGTATTGAAATGGTTTTAATTGAAATGGTATTCAATAAAAAGGTGTTTTTATCAAAAGGGTGTTTTGGCCTGATTTATGGGAAGATGTGGTGTGTGTTCATATTGCATGTTCGGGGTTTGGTTGAAATAGGACCCAGTGCTCGGTGCCAAATGTTTAATGGCATGTGGTAACTATATGTACGAGGCTTGGTTGGAATATGACCTTGTGCTCAGTGGAAAAGGTGCAATGGCATGTGGGAAACAATTAACTTGTGACGAATTGGTAGATCGACGAGAAACCCTTCATGAGTATGTAACTACCATAACATAGCATCCATGGATGGTTGCATGGGTTGTAGAATGGTTGGGTATGCCAAAAAAAATGTTTGTGGAATGGTTATTAATATAGTTTGGTTATTTTTCTAGAAAATTAATATGCTGAAAAATTGGATTGAATTTCTTATGGAATGCCTTTGGTTATGAGTGGTTTTGAAAGCTTGTTTATATTTAGTTATAAACTGCTATTGAGAAAAAAATTATATAAACTTATATATATATATGTTGTTAACTCTTCAATACTAGTGGTTTGAGTAGGGAAGTCATTGGGTAAAACCTACTGAGTTTTTTACTCACCCCTGCTTTGGCACTTTGGTTCTTTTGTAGATGTCCTATTATGAGACACAAGTAATGGTAAGTCATCTCCTTGCTAGTGTTTCTTTGTGATGCTTGGGAGAAGTGGCAGTGCTTGGAGCATGGAGCATGGTGTAGAGTGGGGGAGTGTGTCTTGGTTTACTTTGGGTCTATTGTTTACTATTCTAAATAGCACTCTGATTTCATGTTGATATTATTGGTTTATGGATTTTATTGTGGAACATTTTGTTTCACTTTTCGTAATAGATGAGTTGGTGGTTTTGTTTACATGCATCATGTAGTTGTTGTTTGTGGAACCTTTTGTTGGTTGGTTATTTGGTTTATTTATTAAAGGGTAAATCATCCCCCGACTTTTATTTGAAACCCTTTGTAATTTATTGAAATCCTTTGGTGTCTTGGGGATGTCTCTTAAGGCATAGTAATGACTCATTGAGCACTCATGACAATGAGAATTGGCGGGTCATTACAAATTGTATCAGCTTTCTCGGTCCTTTCCTAACAAGTGCTCATCGATGTTCTTGGTTTGGGAGTTGAAATTCATTCATTTCTATTCCTTGGGTTGAAATCTTATACAGGCGTGGGATTATTGGAACATGAAATGTATAGAATAAAAAGAAGTATCTAACCCATTTATGATGAACTTCAAGTTACTAGGGTGATGGGTACATAAGTGTTTTTGGTAAATTTCTAGAATGTTGGGAATCTCATTGTCATGGGTTTAGCCAATGAGAGGAACATAACATGCATTGTAGTGGAATGACTTCCCACTAGGATTTCATATCTCATTGTGAAGATTGAGTAATGATTTTGTGCAAGGTGAGAATTTTTTAAAAATTATGAAATTTTTTTCATGTCAATGATTTTGAAAACATGGTATTTGTTGTATTTTGAAAATGGGTTGATTTTCAAAAATTATGGTGAATATTTTCAAAAATGTTTGAACATAGGAAAAAGGTTGTTTTGAGAACAATTTTGTGATAGATGATGTGATATAATTTTAATTCTAATCCATTAGTTTCTAGAGAGTGAGATTGAAGTATTTTGTTGTGGGTTTAGAAAATGGAACCTGGTAGGCATCATCGAAACCAACCCGAAGGGGCTGCAGAGAATGTGGTTTCACTAGAACCACGTGTGAACTAAGAGCTGGATCAGAGTGTTGTCCATGCTTTTCATGTTGTGGATATGGTGATTTATAGGAATAATCCATGGAATGTGGATCATACCATCCACTTCATGAAGAAGAATCCACCAAACATTCGGGGTGATGCTGAACCCGAAAAGGTGGAGGTGTGGCTATGTAGGATGAATCGTAAATTCGATTTCATCAACATGCCACTAGAACTGATCGTAATGTTGGCTATGTATATGATCGAGAATCATGTATGTCAGTGGTGGTATTTTGCGATCCAGGAAAAATTGGATGAAGGCCTTACATGGGAGGATTTTGAATAATTATTAAACAAAAAATTATATCCTCACACATTCAAGATCCCGAAAACGATGGACTTCATTATCCTGAAACAAGAGAGTCTCTCTATCACAGAGTATGAGGCTAAATTCATGAATTTAGTCCATTTTTCTCCATAGGATGCGGATTGTGCATCGTTGAAGGCATGAATCATCGAATCATGAATAAAGAAAGAGATTAAATCGAAGAATTCAGTGCTCTGTATTATGAATTATACAGAGATGGTGAACATAGAGAATGTGGTTGAACGTGATATCTCAGGATCAATAGGAGGAGGCATGTTGATACCTATGAGAAATATAGGGAACTCAAATGTTGGGAAAAAGAGGAAAAGTGCCACTTATTTCTAGGGTGCAAGTGGAAATCAGAACCACACGGTGGGATCAGTGAACCTTCCTCCATGACCCCAGAGAAAAGAAGGTTTCTTTCAATGTGGTTTGACTGACAACATAAAGTGAGAGTGTACCAAACAACCTAGGGCATGTCATTATTGCATCAAGATGGGACATCTTCAGTGCTATTGTCGTAGTGCTCCTAGGTCAGGTTCTCGAGACACTTCTCACCCATCACAAGCATCGTATGCTTCGACAGGAAGAGGACAACAGAGTCGGTCTCATCTTCATAACAAAGCTATCCATGGGGATTCTTGTAATACCATGACACCTCAAAAAGTGAAATTTCAAGATGGTAACAAGGAAAGCAGTGCAGCGACGAAGCAATTGTATGGATCTGAGCAGACGATGGTCGATGATCAGGTCGGACCATCTAGGGTGAGAGGTACCATTCTTTTGAATTCTACCCTTGTACAAGTTCTCTTCGATACTAGTGCATCAAATTCCTTCATTAAATCTCATGTTGTTGACTTGATATGTTTAAAATTAGAAATTATGCCTTCTGTTTGGGTACTAAAAACCCATCTTGGTGAACGATAATGTCAAGCCTTTGTGTGTAGAGCATATTCTATAACTATTGATGGAGTTGAGTTGAAATGGGATTTCTCCCTTTTGGATATGGATGACTATGATGTAATAATTGGAATTGATAGGTTGAAAATGTTTAAGGCACACATCGACTATTATTGGACAACAGTTAGTTTCATGACTGAGGGTGGAATCGAACATCACTTCAAAGGAGAGAGGGTGGAAAATAAAGGTTCAAATAGCATGTTGGCACCGATGGTGGGAACGATCTCTTACCAACTGGAATTGTTTAATTTTGAATTAGTGGAAAATATATAAGAAAATAGTATTCTAGTAGTGGTGGATCAATTTTAAAATGTCTTTCCCAAAAAACATCTAATTTATACAAAAATCTAAGGTATGTGGAGTTTGTGATTGATCTCCTTCCGGTGACCAATCCTATTTCCCTTCCGTATTATAGGATGGCACAAATAGAGTTACATGAATTGAATGTGCAGTTAGAGGCGATATAAAGCAAGGGTTTCATTCGACCATGTACTTCTCCATGGGATGCACCAGTGTTGTTTGTGAAGATGGTAGATGACACAATTCGGCTGTGTGTTGGCTATCGTAAGCTTAACCAAGTTACGATAAAGAATAGATATCCACCTCCATGCATTGATGATTTGGTTGATCAATTAAAGGGATATCAGTGGTTCTCCGTGATTGACATGCGATCAAGATATCACCAATTGTTGGTTCGGAAGGAGGATATTCAAAAGACAGCTTTCAGAAGAATATATGGCCACTACAAATTTATAGTCATGCCCTTCGGTCTAAGGAATGCACCATCGGTCTTCCGAGCTTTGATGAATCGGATATTTAAACAATATATGGATTCTTTTGATGTGGTGTTTGTCGATGATATCTTGGTGTATTCAAAGACAAGGCTTGAGCACGTGGTGCACCTGGAAACATTATTAAAAATCTTGATATATCATCACTTGTATGCCAAATTATCAAAGTGTGATTTTTGGATACCAGAAGTACATTTAATTGTCCATGTCATTTCTAAGAATGTTGTTTCTATTTATCCTGAATATATAGAAGTCGTTATCTCTTGGAATCCACCAAATAATGTGTTCAATATACGTATTTTTCATGGTCTAGATGGTTACTACCGATGATTTGTGCGTGATTTCTCACGACTAGCTTCACCAATGACAGCTCTGACAAAGAAGAATGCTTCATTCCAATGGAAATATGAATGTAAGAAGTCTTTCTAAGAAATAAAGGTTTGTCTTACATCGAAACCGATCATGATCTTTCCTGAATCAGGATAGGGTTCTATGGTGTATTGTAATGACTCGGGAATATGGTTGGGTTGTGTTCTCATTTAGGGAGACCATTTTTTTCTTATGGTTCAAGGAAGTTGATGGTGAATGAGAAGAATTACCCAACACATGATTTAGAGTTATCCGCAGTTGTCCACGGTTTGAAAACATGGAGATATTATCTCATTGGTGAGAAATTTATTGTGTTTACGGATCAAAAAATCTTGAAACACAATTTCTCACAATGTGATTTGAATCTGAGGAAAAGGAAGTAGATGGAGTATGTCTAGATGTTTGACATTGACTTGATCTGCACAACATAAAATGGAAATTTGATGGCGAATTCAATGATTAGAAAGTCAAATGCTCGGTTTGTGAAAGTAGCTTCAGATGAATGACAGTTGATGGCGGTCTTAGCTAACATGCATGTGGAATGTGAATATTGAGGTAATGTTATTGTTTTATTTTTAGCTACAATTGTTAATGATTTAGTAATGATGATCAAATAAGCACAAAAATATGATGTATAATTTCTGGTTTTAAGTTTAAAACTCAATGATGGGGAGACCATTGAGGGCTTGAAACATTATGGGGGTTCAGTTTTGTGTTTTAGAGATTGGATGGTTGTACCTATGGTTTTTTAGGATGAAATCCTTCATGTTTATCACAATTAACATTGGGATGTACACCTAGGTACATAGAAGATATTTAAGGCATTGAAGGCACTGTTCAGGAGGAGCGGCATGAAAAGGAAGGTGGACGAGTTCATCTCATGGTGCTTAACTTGTCAGCAGGTTAAATACGAGAATTAGAGAACAGCTAGTATGTTACAGTATTTACCTATCCCAATGGGTAAATGGGATCAAATAGTAATGGATTGTGTTACAGGTCTTCGATGAACGGTTCAGAAACACGATGCCATTTGGGTGATAGTGGATCGTCTAACCATGTCGGACAATTTCATCCGAATTCGTGAAACTCATATGATAGAAGATCATTCAAAAATCTATATCCGAGAAGTGGTAAATATTCATTGTGTACTAGTGTCTATAGTCATAGATAGAGATCTGAAGTTTACATATCATTTATAGAAATCATTACAGAAATCCCATGGGACTAAGTTGACTATGAGCATGACCTACCATTCTCAGACGGATGGGCAATCTGAGTGGACGATACAAACATTGGAAGATATTTTGTTGGCTTGTGTAATGGATTTTGGTGGATCATGGTTTTGAGCATATACCCTTAGTGGAGTTCTCATATAATAATAGCTATCAAGACTCGATACACATGGCTTTGTTTGAAGCATTGTATGGGCATCCATGTCGTTCTCCACTATGATGGGTGGAAAAAAGTGAAACATCACTAGATGGGCCGAGCCTAGTCCAAGAAACAAAAGAGAAGATTCAGTTGATTAGGAAATGATGGAGACAGCTTAGAGTCATCAGAAATATTTTTCAGATCACTGTCGAAGACCGTTGGCGTTCATTGTTGTTGATCATTTCTTCTTTAGGATATCACTAAGGTTTGGACATCATCATTTCGGGAAGTGGGGAAAGTTATATCCAAGATACATTGGCCCTTTTGAGATACTTGAATGGGTTGGAGAGGTGGCATATTGGTTGGAATTACCATTATGGTTCAGTTTGACCCATAATGTATTCCATGTATCTCAGTTGAAAAAGTATCATCCTGATCCGGACTATGCGATCAGATGGGATCGCATTGACATAGAGCCAGATGCTTCATTGATACGTATCCCGGAATAGATTGGGGATAGGAAAGAGAAAGTTTTTCATTAAAAAAATCACCGTTCTAGTGTGGGTTTTATGACAGCATGGTCTGATTTAGGAAGAGACTTGGGAACATGAGATGAAATGAATGATCAGTGGCCGAAACTCTTTCATTTGGGTGAATGTTTTCTACTTTCCGAGGTTGGAAATTCCATTGGTGGGGAGAATGTATTACCCCCATTTTCTGGTATGTGACCCTTTCTTTATGATTTTATGTGTTTTAAAGTGAGGGGTGATGAATGGGAGAGTAGGGAGAACTTATAATAATGTTTTCAGGCAAATGGGGATGTCACATAGGCGGCACACAGTTTGTCTACATTGTGCGGCAAAACTGTGCGTAGTAGGTCATAGAGATAGTATCTTCCACAAATTTTCCGCACGATTTAACTAACCATGCATCCTAACCATGCGTTAAGGGTCTATCGATGCAGTGAATAGTGTATGGTTAGCGTACAGTTTGTTTAACAGTGTGAGAAAATTGTGCGGCCACATAAATGATATCCTATAACTGAGGATCTCACTCGTTTTTTCCTCTCAGTGCATTTGTTGAAGCTCTTAAGCAGCCCTAACTCGGGATTTTGATTCTCCTAAGGTCAAAGAGGGTTCTCCCATCATTCCAAAGGCGATCCAAATGGTTCTATTGGAAAATAGAAGCCGGATTCTTGAGGTATGTGATCATTTTTTTCATTCTTGATCAGTTTCTTAGATCAACATAGATATACATCACCTCTACTCTCGGTTTCTTAAATATATGCCAATTATGGTTAGATCTATGTGTGTGGATTCCAAATATGAAGAGATCTGGTCTTGATCTTGTTAGGAGACGTGATATACGGAAGGTTTTTAGAGAATCGACCAGGGTTTCATGAGCATTCTTCGACCGTTGTGGTTTTCGTCAAAACCATTGAGGTAGGACGCTTCACTCTTGATTCCTCTTGCTAGAATAGATTGTCTTAGACTCAAATTGCTTTATTTGAATGGATTTGATTGTGAAAGGAATAGAATAAATCTTCTTTATTGATGATTTATGGATTATATGGCATTGTGAAATCTTCGTGAATTGTTGTGAAATGTGATTTGGATTGTGTGAATTTAAAATGATGATTTTAAAATATGGATTTGTGGAAATATTAGATGGTTTGATGAAAAGTGGATTTTCAATAAAAAGGGTGTTTTATTGAAATGGTTTGAGATTGAAAAGAATTTATTGGTATTGGTTTTCAATAAAAAGGAAATTTTATTGAAATCGTTTGGAATTGAAATGGTTTGGAATTAAAATGGTTTCCAATAAAAAGGTGTTTTTATTGAAAGGGTTTTATGGAATGATTGATGGGTTGATGTGGTGTGTGTTCTTATTGCATGTATGGGGATTTGTAGAAATAGGACCTTGTGTTTGGTGCCAAAAATTTAATGGTGCATGGTAACTATATGTACAAGGTTTGGTTGAAATATGACATTTTGATCGGTGCCAAAGGTGTAATGGAACATGGTAAAGAATTACCTTGTGAAAACTTGGTAGATTGACAAGAAACCACTCATGAGTATGGAACTGTCATAACGTAGCATGCATGGTTGGTTACATGGGTTTTTGAATGGTTGGGTATTCCAAAAAGGAATTTTTGTGAAATGGTTCTTAAGCTTGTTTGGTTATTTTTCGGAAAACATAACTTGCTGGAAAATTGGTTTCAATTTCTGTTGGAATGCCATTGGTTATGAGAGGTTTTGGAAACTTGTTTATATTTAGTTATAAACTGCTTTTGAGAAAAAGTTTTATATAATCTATATTTATATAAATGAGGATAACTCTTCTATCCTAGTGGCGTGAGTAGGGAAGTCATTGGGGAAAACGTACTGAGTTTTTTACTCACCCCTTCTTTGGCACATTGGTGCTTTTGCAGATGTCGTGTTCTAAGACACATGTAAAGGTAAGGAATTTTATTTCTAGTGTTTTGTAGTGATACTTGGGAGAAGTGGCAGTGCTTGGTGCATGGATCTTGGTGTAGAGCCTTGGAGTGTGTCTTGGTTTACATTGGTTATTTTTTTTACTCTTTTGCATAGAACTATGATTTCGTGTTGTTAGCATTGGTTTATATGTTGTATTGTGGAATAGTGTGTTTCCCTTTTGGTTATTGATGAGTTGGTTGTTTCGTTGACATGCATAATATAGTTGTTTTTAGTGGATCCATTGGTTGGTTAGATATTTGGTTTATTTCTTAATGTGTAAATCGTCAACTAACGAGTATTTGAAACCCTTTGCCATTTATTTCCATCCTTTGGCATCTTGGTGATGTCTATTAAGGCTAAGTAATGACTCATTGAGCTCTCAAGCCAATGAGAATTAGAGGGTCATTAAAATCATGATTTTAATAATTTCAGAATATAAAAATTGATTTATATATCATAGATATTTAGAATGTTTTTATTTATAATAGATAGATATATGAAATTGGAGGCACCATTTATGAGGATGGTAGGTTGTACGTACGGATAAACGTTGTTTCTGTTATCATATCATATTGAACAGAAGTAAGTGAATAAGATTTATATAAGTATATACACAAATATATATATATATATATATATATATATATATATATATATCTCCAGTAGAATTATTAATTCATAGATTACATACATAATAATAAGATATATTTTTATAATCATCGTTGGAGGGTGAACGTGGAAATGAATCTCATCACATCGTGGAGACGGTAATCCGTACGTACGCACGAGAGACAATATCATTTTATTGATAAGGAAATTGTATGTAATTGTATGGTATATCATATATAATGAATCATTAAGATGTTATATTTATTAATTACTTTTTTAAACTCATTATTATACTCATCCAAATAATGTAGTGTTTGAATAACAAACTACCCCATTACATGTAGATGGTAAGCCGTACACCCACATGTATGGTGACTTTTTATTTATAGGATGGATAGAATAACAAATATGGTAGTACCATATTTAAAATAAAATCACAGTATATACAATGTAATAGAGTTATTATTTTAGTATGGAAACAACAAAAAAAGATGGAGTGGAATAAGAAAAGAACTTGAAATAGGGTGGAGGAATTATTATCTTTTCATAGGGTGTTTCCTTTTGATTTGATCAAAAGAGCTTCATTGGATTTTTTTTCTGATTGACATAAGGCCTCTAGGTTGAAGTTAGGATAGTTGGGAAAGTATTTGGGCAGGTTTTGGCCAAGCCAAATGCCTTTGGAGGTGTGAAATAATTAGAAGAGGAAGTACCCTTTTATAAGAGATGTTAGGGTCACTTTAGGAAAAGCATGAAAAATTATTTAATATTAAAATAATTTTCTGTTTCTAATGGATACAAAATGATTTATTTCTAGGATAAAGTGGGGATGGGAAGAAAAACACTCATCCAATAGTTTTTAAATTGGTTTAGGTCACCATATTAACCTTATCTTTTATATTTAACTCTTAGTTTAATTGTTGAACTTGTATAGTTTCTTCTAGTATTCTTACACTATATGGTTAAAAAACATACTCGAAACATCCAAGAGAACATAAAGTGGTTAATTAATGACATATATAATATTATTTAAGCCATTCAGACAAAACTTATATTTTTAGGAATATTATATCAACCAATAATATAATATTTTTTTAAAACTAATTTATATCAATTTTGACACTATTTGGTATCTTCATTTTTATGAAAGTCATAAAAACACTATAAATTCTAAAAACATTATCTAATAAACTATAAAATGTCATATTAACCTAGATAATTAGTCTAACTCATCAGAAGTCTCAAATAATATTTATTTGGATATTCATAATATCAGTTATTTTAATCTTTCATTAATAAGGTAATTACCTCATCATCATTGTGTAATAAATAAATTAAATTATTTAATGTATAAAAATTATAAATAAAATACAATTATTTAGAAAATTTTGTTAGATCTTTAATGATAATATATAGTCAAATTTTTATTATGTACAACCTTATATTAAAAATGGCTTAATTATTAAACTTTGTATTTAACTCTTTTAAATCTTCATAAAATAAAATAATAATAAATGTATTAATATATCCATGTGGACCAAAGGGGGTCATGTTTTATTCCTTAGGATGTTTTTGGACGAATAATACATATCCAATAGAATTATGAAAACGAGTTAGGGTAATTATAATATTATTTTTACCCATTATTACCCTATTTAATTTTAATCGTGGTAAATAAAAGTCAAAAGTACTTATTCACTAAAAAAAATTAAACTTATTGAACTATGTTTTACTTTCTGATGTCAACCATGTCTATCTGATTTTTGAAATTCAACTCACAGATGTGGTCAAATTATGTTTTATGCAAATTTGTAAAGTCTCCTAGAAGGTCGGTAAAAGACGGTAAAATGTTATATAAAATTTTATACGTCTAATTTTAATATAAAATTACTCAAATGAATTAAATTTAACTTATATAGTTATTATATTTCTATTTTTAATTAAAAATAAATTAAATGAAAATAAATAATTATTTAAATAAAACGTTTGTTTTAATTAATAACGTAGTTTTTTCACTATTTATCAAAAATTTAATGTTCTTAGAAAACTACAAAATAGATAACCCTATGATAATTTTGATATTAAAAATTAAAAAAATATGTATATTTTAAAAAAATCATAACATATAATTATCATTTATTAATTTCAAATTAATTCTCATTCTCAAAACCCAAAATGGGTTTTTAAAAAGTAAAAATTATCTAAAGATTGACATGTGTTTTTGTAAAATATAAATGTAAAATTACTTATAATGACATACATTGTATTAAATGATAAAAATATAGTCTAATTATACTTCTAAACCCTTCAAATTCATTATTTAATAGTATAAATTATTCCGATTAAAAAATTTGTTTTCAGTTAAAACAGAGTATTTTCACTATTCCTTAAAATATAAATTTTATCAGAAAAAACCAAAAATTTATCCACATTAAATTTTTATGTCCTGCATCTGAAGAAGAATTTAATTTCATTAGATTTAATATATAAATGTTTCAAATATTGGTTTTAAAAAGGGTTTTCCATTAAAAGGTGGTAAAATTGCATTTTTTTTAAAAATACTTCTTTTATTTGAAAAAAATGAATTTGTCAAAATATAATGACTAAGAAACACACAATATGGATTTTAATATTATATAGAGTATATAAGATTCAAAATTCAATTAATATTGTTTATAACGTTTTTTTTTGAATGGCCAGTTTGGTATGTTATGGTGCGCTCGAACTCGGTGATGCATGTAGCCCAAGCTATCAAATTACATTGATGAGATAACATACAATGAAATCACCGTTTGTTAAACAAGAATTAAGTTAGTTTCATTTGAATCACTTAATGGAAAAATATCATTAACACCTATATGTTTTGATGAAATTATGGTTATGGGAACTAAAACATTCAAGGAAATGAATAAAAAAGTGAAGACCAACCATCAATATATCTAAGCTAACTGATGTTAAGAATATAACAGAAAAAAATTAATCAATGGGACAAAAATTTTGATGTTAGTGAAAAATTATTCCATCACATATCTCCATGGAATATGGTCATGAGATTTGGGTATAAAAGAATGTTAGGTCCTTAGTACAATATCCCCTTCAGTATTCCTGATCGTGGAAAAGATGTGTCTAATAAAAAAGCAGTTAAAAGAATAATATATCAAGTACATGATGTACTTATAACATTTATCATGGTATATATAATCCATATTATCCACATGTACTAAAATCATAGATGTTATAACTAGGAAATGAACCATCTTATGTGCAGCATCCAATGAAAATTTTGGATAGTGGAGTCAAGGTTCTATGTAACATGAACCCTCGCATAGTGAAGTTATTATAGAGAAATCATATTTATGAATAAATCATGAGAACCAGAGGTTGTGATGATGGATAAATACCATGAACTCTCTTCAACGTAGCATTTGAATCTAATTTCGATAGAGAAATTTCATAATGGGAGAAGATGGTTATGACCCAGAATATTATCAATGGATTTTTTTCATGTAATTATTTAATAAAACACAAAAATGACATATAAAATCAAGGATTTTTTCAAAAATTAACAATGATACATTCGTAAAAAATCCAAAAATAAAAAAATATTATAGCAAGATAATAAATAGAAAATATGATATTATGAATTGGAAAAATTGGATTTTCTCGATCAACTAGAATGATCACACTCATAAAAAAATGTATAAATAACCCATAATGTTAACATAATATTCATTTTTATGATGATAATATATAACCTTGACAGATTGTATAATTTTATTATAAATCAATGAAAAGTGGTATTTATATAAATTAAGGTGTTATATGGATGTGAGAAATCTGATCATTGGAATAGTAATATGACTCTTATGAATAGTAATCTTTCTATTATAATAGTATCCTCAGATATGAATGATGAAAAAAAATTAGGTATCTGGTAAATTAAAATATTATATATTATTATGTTATAATTAAATAATTTTTTTAATAATAATAAATTATTATTTTGTATCTAGGTAAAATATATAAATTTATTTACAATTTTATAATATATATAATGATTTAAATAATTTTTTCCTTAAATTTATATTATTTTTTAATATAATTATATGGTATTTTATTATGATTGTAATTAATTTTCCAAAGTGTCCAAAAATCATTAATAATATTAAAAAATTTATTTTTAAATAAATGATGTTTTTATTTAGAGATAAAATATATAATATTTGAAAAATTATAATGTGAAAAATTATTCCATTTATGAAATCAACACATAAAAAAATGGATAGGATGATTTTTTTTATGATTTTCTAAAATCAATTATTTTTTACAAAATTGTGAAAAACAGTAATTTGTGGTATTTAATATTCTATGCGAAATACTGTAAATTTTTGGCCATGGATAAAGTGAGAACCCACAAGAAATAAATTTCTGAAAACCTTTTCCATATTTATTTATAACAATTAACACTACTTCAAGTGTGGTCTCAAAATAAGAAACAAATGAATATAACAATCAAATAGATCCTTCTCCTCCCCATATAAATACAAACTTCATCACCCCTTCTCCTCACACATTCTATTCATTGTATTTGATCAAAAAATTCCCGAATTCCTCTCCCAAGACTCTTCATCATGTCCTTGGGTTTTAATTCTCATCAAAACGAAAATTCAATGTTCTTTAAGGGGTCCTTCAAGGAGTTGATATTCAAGGGGCATCTTTCTCAAAAAATATCTTCAAACAAAAATTCTTCTACTATTTTATCATCACCTCCATCATCCATAAAATTATAATAACTTCTGTGTCATTTATATACTATAATTTCATAATGTTACTGTAATATATTAAATAAACCACTTTTATATTCAATTCTTATTCAATGAAACAAAACTATTGTCCAAATTATGGGGGTTGGAGATTTCCATTGATAATGAATTTTCATTTTCTACAACCACATTTGAGGATTTTAATAAAACTATTATTATTTTAAAATAATATTTAAATATATATAATATAATTTTTTTATGTTCTAAAAAATAATATATAAAATAATATTGACTAAAACAACACTAGATTTGGAAGTGTGAAAAATCCACCAAAAAAATAAACTGAATAACTATCATTAAAATTTTATCAAATTAATGATCATCATCACAAAAATCAGAATGATATCTAGGAGTATTAAAACATATATAAATTAATCAATAATATATAATTTCACTTTTGGATAATTATTCTCATTTTATTAGAACATCTTTAATTAAAAAATATTAAATATAGCCTGAAACCATGAAGATTAACGTTCCTAGAATAATGAAATTTGACATTATAGGTCATCAAAATAGAAAAAAATTAACAAAATTATAATAAATCATATTCATGTAGATGAGGTTCTGAATTAGGTATTTAATTAATCAAATTTTATTATCCCTGACATTAAAAGAATGTTGAGAATGTATTCAAACAATATAAAAGGGATCTTTTGGAACCTCCAAATTTTCTTTTAAGAGACATTATATATCTATAAATTTAATGTTCTCATATAATTATTGATATATAATTATTATTTATTCATTATATATGTGTCAAAAATATATATCATATTAATTTAATCTTTTTTGAGGAGTATATACATGTATTAAATGTTCTGTTCTTAATTTATCTCAAAACTTTTATTAAAGAGATCTTCTCAATTTTCATTATCTCTTCTGATGTACCACTTAATAATTTTTTAATGATATATAATTTATAAAAAAAATAGTAAGAAAAATATTTAATTTAACTTATTTTATTTTGCAAATTATTATTTTCTAATCGATTTTAAATACACATTACATATTCTATTAAAACCCCACATAAGCAGCACATTTCCATGTATTCTTAACCACTCTTTATTTAATGTTTTCACATTATTTGGAAAAAAGTTATCATGATATATGGTATTTTTCTTTTATTATTGTACATGTAGTAGTTAAAATTGTTCATTCATTGATACCAATATTATACACCCTTTGGATATGCCTTATGACATGATAATGATTCCAATCTCATTACATGGGTAAATATTATGTATGATTAATTATTTTGGAAAAAAATATTCATAAATATGTCATGATGGGTTCAAAAAGATAATTCTAAAATTCATTGGGTAAGGATTAGTTTCATGATACGACATGTATTGTCTTACGGAGTACACCTAATATATTATAGGACTCTGTCAACCATGTGATATAGTCTTGGTAATTAGCATGGAGTCGTATTTATGTAATGATAAATATTGAAAATGCAATGTATTATTTCTTGATCATAGGATTCAATGTTATATATGTTATTATTCCATATTATTATTCATTATAAATTCCTTTTATGTTATCATATAATTCCTCCAACTCATGTGAAATTCATTACTTCCATGTTAATTCCCTTACTTATCTATTTATATCATCCCTTGTGTGTATGAATTTCCCAGATCATCCTGTGAAGTTATAAAAATTCAAAGGGAGTTATAATATCATTATGTAAATAAATAATGTAATGTTTTTTTTATAGATTATTGTTTTCTAATAACCTTTCATGTCATGAAATTTACTATATGTTTCTGTCATTGGATTTTATTTCCTGGATAATTTTGTATAAAATCCTGTAATAATAATTGTAAAAGGATTTGGTGCCTATATTGACTCCCAATTTGGACTACCACATAATGAATTAAAGGGAATATTATTTTATACTACATGAGGGACACCTGAAATCCCTATGTGTCGCTCCACGGATGGACTTTGTTAGAGGTTACCTTATAGCATATTATAAGTGATATTGGGGTTCTTATAAAGAATCACTAGGAAGGGTTTGTAAGGGAATTAGTTCATGTTATGCATAGAGTGATACCTAGGTTCTAAATTAGAAATTACAAGGATGTGATCACGTTTCAATTAATTAAGTATTAAATTCATTATATATCATGTATTCTATGCCAAATATTAATATTAGATTCAGTTAGAGCCTTACTATTTTTAATGAATTAATTATAGAAATCATGATCAGATATGATTCATGAAGGATGTTGGTGAGAAAATCCAGAACCTAAGATATTGTTATATTTTAAATCATGACTGGTTTATTACTCAAAGATATTTTTTTAGGAATAAGTAGGTAGTATATGTTGGGGGTTCCTTGGGAACCCAGACCTATGTGGGTTATTTATTACTATATTTAATTCATTGTTTTTTATTATCGACACAATTTTTAGTATATAATCAATTACTGGATAGAATTTGAGACTATTTTATTGTTGTATACTGAGTTTATCTCAAACCTTTTTTGGGCCGCAAATAGGTAACCATATAGAAATGATTGATGTACGTAGGGGAAAAGATAAGTAACCTACCATAGATATGTTATTACTATTATATGATATTGTATGGGAAGAGAAACAGGACTATATTCAAGATGATACTATAGAATTACTTGTTTATTTTTTTCCCTTTTTTATATTTATGTAGAATATTATTAACCCCAGGGGAACCATGTATTTTCCTAATTCTTATAACATTCCATGATCATAACTTTTTATACGAACCAGATGTATGCGATTAATTCGTTTTTTAAATTATGGATGTTTACTTGTCTTTTATTAAGAAATATATTTTGATACATATATGGATAGATATGATTATACATATGCTCAAAAAATTTATCAAGATGTTATTGTGTCCCCACTGTTCCACCATGGACCCTCACTGCTATCCAGCAACCTCTATTGTAAGGGGATCCATGCTTGTAGTCATGTGGCCAACATATGTTGGATACTATTGAGTGAACCAACATTGGGATGTCACGATGTTGAATCAGCAGATATTTTTTCATTTATTTTAAAATTAATTTGTGATGGTACACATGAATAGTAGTATTTTTTATGATGTGGTCTAGAGCATGTTCCTAGGAGTACTAAACCTATGTATACTGAGACTAAAAATTGCCTATTATGGGATATAGTGTTATGGATTTTTCATATTACAGTTTCCTTGATTTCACTCCTAAGTGATGCATTTGATATTTTATGTACCTTATGAATATTGATTTTTACCCTTGGAAAATATGGTCAGGAGATATTTCATCATGAATCGTCATAGGAACATTAGGATTTATATTTGATGCTTTTTCCATCCCATGTTTATATTACTGCATGAATTACCTTCAACATGTGTTTCTTCCATTATTACATTTTTAGGGAATTGTGCAAACATTTTAGGAATGGAAATCAAAGAGACTATGTTTTCATTAAATGGATTCCAAAAATATATTTATTTAATGTATGGGTCTAAAAAAATTGGATATACTAGTCTATATAATTCATCCATTGAGAAGGGACTTACAATAAATGTGATTATGAATATAAAATGAATCTGAATTCTAAAATTAATTATCAATGATAAATGGGTATTAAAATGTAAATTTAAATGGACTTTTAATATATTACATCGAATTGACACTCATCATAAAAGTAACATTGAACTATAACAGATAACATCACCCAGAATCAAACTATGTAGTTGGAATCAAGTAATGTCTCTGGATTTTCGTATGATGAGTATGTCACCCTGACCTAGATTTAGTAGTAAGAAGAGGGGTTTGAATTTTATATAGTATGTATTATACCAATCCAATCCATTTTTTATTATTTTATTAGTTTTAAAATATTGTATTACGGTTTCTATTTTGATTTTGTAGATACATTCCACCATGATGACGATGAGTCAAGCACCATGAGGGTGGAAAAACCCATAGGCCAAATGTGGTATGACATAGGTCACTAATAGAACCATCATTAGTGGATATTGAGAAATCACCATTTATAATAGATAAGGAAACTGATGATTACTTTTTATAGGTTATCCTATGATTTATGAAGATTATTTAGGGAGCCTCATGACCTTCCATGACTATGGATGTGTTGGAGAAACAATTTTAGCAACAATATCCTCCAAATATTTATGGAGATGGTGGTTCAAAGGCTATATAGTCATGTATAGAGGCCTTTCTATATATTTTTGATCATCTTGAAAAACATTTCTAGAGTATAGTGAATATTTCTACATATATTCTTAGATAGTAAATGAAGATATGGTGGGATGTTATTAATTATATTGATTAAAGTAATGATATGCGCTGGATGGATTTCAATATTTCTTATTATGATTTTATTTATCTAGAGATGTTGAGTTGTAATAGAGCTAGATAATTTAGCTACACTTAGACAGATTTCTTATCATTTTTGGATTATTCTATTTATTCCATAGAGATCCATATTATCTCACATATTTTCTTATGTGATGATTTTTGTAAAGAAAGGTTATTTGAGGATGGTATTTGGTATAACATCAAATCGTAGGTGACTTTCATTTGGATTACTATAGTAGCTCTGATAAGGAATTAGAATATCAACATAGATCATAACCTGAGATAGGAAGGGATGTGATATAGTGTTGTTCAACAATGATATATACAACTACATCTACCAATATTAGAATGCTATATTTTGAAATTGAACTTAGTTATATAGTTTGATAGGGAACATACTCAGGTATCCAAGAATAGTCCCATCAGTAATGTTGATCAGGATATAAAAAACCCCAGTATATTGTGGGCCTAATAAAGTGTTATTCTAACATAATGGTGGAAAATATATATTTACTTTTCATAGATTTCCCTCAAATATCAATTGAGAAAGGGTCTACACAAATTTCAAAATAAAGAGAGGGGCTTGCTACTTTTTACCAGGTAGGGAAGTGAATTGTTTACAGATGATTAATCCAATGTTGTGTTCATGGTCTGGGTATCTAGACACTAGACATACAAAACTAGTTGAGTAGAAATTCTCAGGGTATCTAGTCTCTCTCTCAGAGCCGCTGGATAATTTATATGTTTTTTGGGAAACTGATACCCAAGGAGAATATTTTCCAAATTTCTATAATTATAGGTAATATTATATTATCCTATAAATTGGTATATTCTCTATTTGATATAGTTTCTTTAAATTAGTAAATATATATGCCTGTTGTAGAGATATTTGGGATGGATGTTTAATTTTCTGGTTTCATGCTGACAGTTTATATTACATTGGGGAAATGATCATACAGAAAAATTCTATTGTTTGGATGGACCCATTATGATAGGTGGATTTTTATTTTTATGGGACCTCTTTGTCATCAAGATGAAATTTTTTGTTATAAATCCTTGGATGTAATGGTCGGCTTTATATCATGATTTTACTGACTGTTACTTCTTATGGGTGAATTTCACACCACCAGGGGGAATGTTTTCTTATTCAGAAGGGTAAATGGGGAGTCCAAGATGTTGAGATGGACATGCGAATTGTGGACAAAAAAAAGATATCTTCCATAGATTACAAGTTAATATCTAGATGTTTAGGGAATGAATTTGGTAGATTTCAATCTAGTGGTAGATCATTTTAGGGACTTTCTCCATGATGACATTTCTAGACTATGTCATAAGAGATAGGTAGATTCTTCCCTCGATATGGTTCTTGGAGGTGTAATTGTATCCATTCATCATTTAATGGAGGATTGCAATGAGTCGTGGGATAGAAACATGATTCTAAAGGATTTAAAAGATAATGATTTCTTATAACCAATTATTCATTGTGGGGTCCTCTGGTACTTTACAAAAAATATATGAACAATACCCTATGGATTTGGGTGGTATTCTATCAGTTAAACCAACTTACAATTAAGAATTAATATCAATTTACTTATATAAATGATCTATTTTACAATATATTAGGATCACAAGTGAACTATAAGATTGATCATATAACATACTGTCATCAAATCAGTATTAGACCATCATATATACGACATATAATTTTCTAGAGTAGATATTCGTTATATTATTTTTTTGTCATGTCATTCATTCTATGAAATGTTGAATTAGAATTTACAGAACAGATGAATCGGGATTTACAATCATATCTTGATTAATTTTGTGTTGAAATCATAGTAGAAATCATGGTTTATTATGACACTCAACATGAACATGCATAACATAATTAGATCATATTGGATAAAAAAAGAGAATCAAGTATATTATAATTTTATAATGTTCCGCTTTTAGATGGTTAAAAAACTCCTCTTGCATCTTATTATCTTACATAAAGGAGTATCAATTTACCTAGGTAAGGTGAAAAATATAATTTACTTTTAGAAGTCAAAGAAAATATTTAATATATAGATTTTATTATGACTATATTTTAATTATATTTGTTTAATATAAGACCTATCATGAGAAGAATCATTTATGAAATTTTTGAGTAAGAAAGGTGTGATTATATTATTCTTTGAATCGTATGATACAATATTTTATGTTCTGAAAGGGAGACCGATTTTACCATCAATATAGATTCTTCCAATATAAGGAATAAGCTATATATCATATTATTATGTATCATGTCTTGGTCTATGAGATGTTATGATGTAGAAGGAGTGATTAATAGTGTATGTGTCTCATTAGTAGATTCCACATGAGAATAAGTACTCAGAAATGGATCTTTAGTAATATTCTAATTTTAATTCCCTTATATCATTAGAGGTTTTATTTATTGAGAGATCATTTTTTGATGTATACAGATGAAAAAATACACATGTAAAAATTTACATAGTGTGACATGAATCTTTGAAATAAATATAGGTTAATTTCCTAGAGTCCTTATGCTTTTAGCTATCACAAATGCCTGGAGAGGGAAACATAGTTTCCAATTATCATATTAAGAACAATCAGACACAAGTAGTTTAGGAGGCTAGTATTGTGTTGTAGATAATGGCCCTATTTTATGAGATGCATATATAGGTTTCATATATTTTTGGATAGTTTGTACATGAATCTTTATTAGTGACTTATTCACTTCTTGATAGAGTTAATATGAGTATTCTAACAGATTATGAGGTCTTGGTCCTATGGGGGAACATTAAAGGATATAACCCACCTTATGGTCGGCTCGTTTATCTAAATGAGTGATAGAACAATCATAGATTCATATGAATTCCTATAGATGTCTAAGAGGATTTGAGGTTCAAGTCTCATGACGTTATTTTTTTTGTGCATCATGGTTATACCAGGATGTATAACAAATTATACACCCAATACTGGTTGTTATGAAAGAAAATATAGATTGTCGGGTTTGTTACTCATTGTTGCACCTTCTAGTAGATTATGTAAGAACAATATTGACAAGCATGGATTTCATAGTGATTACATATTCTTGATTCAAAATGGTATTAGGTTACAATATTATTTTTGACAAGCTTCCATAGCCACCTTGAGGTAGTTCCATCATTTGTGTGATCCTAGACATGTTGATAATGGTTTCCAACTTATTTCTCATTTGGGAGTTTTTTTAGTTATTGATCATTATAGAATCTATAATAATGAGATGATACATATACATGGAATTATATATTCTATAATATCAGATATTGATTCTTGCATCACGTTGTGGATCAGTGAAGGTTTATATAACACATTTGGTTAATATGTAGTGTTGAGTACAACCTATCACTAACAGACTGATGGTCAGTCTGAGTATACAATACTAGTTTGTAGGAAATGCTCTGAGAATGTGTCCATTATTTTGGAGGTTTTTTGGAGAAAAATTAAATCTCAAAACATTTTCATATAATAACATCTTCCAAGAGACCAGGCATATGGTTTGTTATGCATCCCTATAACTTATGCCATTACATTCATCCTTGTGATGGTTAAAGTATGAAGAGGCAACACTATTGGGTCCTTTTATCATTTAGGAGATTATAGAGTAGGTTTCAATTGTTAGTAAGAGGATGGAAATAGTTTATTATGGATATCAATTACACAATTATCAGAACCATCAACCACAAGATTTTGAGGCGGGGAGTCAGGTTTTCATACTAGTTTCACATAGACAGGGGATTAAAGGGATTCCAAAATAGTTGTACATACTAACTCATTATATTAGGCCCATTGATATCCTAAAAAGATTTAGACCAATAGAATTTGAGTTATAGTTATCTCAAAAGTATCCTACAATGAATTTTTTTCAACCATGTTTATCAGCCTCACCAATATAATTATCATTATTCACATATTATTCAGCCTATTGAGGTTTAGTTGGAGGTAGAGTAATCCAATGATGAGAATCATATTCATATAGTTGATAGAGGATAATAGGTTTTGTAATGCCAATTCATGCCAATAGTCTGGGTTAAATGGAAGAATGTATTTGTTCAGGATGACAATTGGGAGTTAGAGGCGGACAAACCTGCATAATGGAATGATTTATTTTTAGATGATGCTTTACTACTATTGGAATGAAAATTCAGGGATGAATTTTTTATGTGGGGAAATTATAAGAACCTAGACATTTAAAAAGTGAATATATCCTTTAAATTTGGCATTCAATTATTTCATTTAACATTATTAATGTTCCCTAAATTTTTGGGAATGGTTTTTGGAGTGTCTTGGCCCTGTTCTGTGCCCGAAACTCTGATTTCTGGAGGAAACAACTGGGACACATGGTTAATAGAACCATACATCCCATTCCTTGCAGTTAAAAAATCATGTGGGATGATGATATGCAATGTAATGGGTCACACAGTTTGATAAATCCATTAAACCAGACCACATGCTCATGTAGGGATGATATAGAGAGTGCACATAGGCTGCACATGGTTTGTCTAACAATGCATTTTAGTCCGTTCATGTTGTGTTCCTTAGACATAGGGGTGCAGACTATTGGTGCATGGTTTGGAAACAATGCAGAAAATTCATGATCCCATTAAAATGTATAAATGTACATTTTCATCTTAAATACATTTTATTATCCCATATATTTTCTCCTCTCACATTCAATACATAGTGTCTCTCTCCTCCATTTAATCATCCTTAAATCCTAAACATATTCCTAGCTATTTATCGTCCCTCATGAATCTAAATCACTTTTCATTACGCATATAAGATAACCATAAGTATGATATATATTCCACTTTATCCTTTCATCATTTTTTGTTTCTTTCAACATAGTTATTTTGGTGAAAAATCATATTCCTTATTTTTGGTTGTTTTTTGGGTTTTCACAATTCTCCCTATTGTATCCTAGATTAGAGGCCGAAAATATGTGAGGAGTCGACGAATATGATTAGGTATGTGGTCTCTATCTTTTTATTCAATGTATTATAGATTAGATATAAATTGTTTTGTCGTGCAATGAATTTTATGATAATCACATATAATATTAATTGATTCCTAAACTAGTTAGGCATTCATGACCGATATGACCCATCAACACCTTATGAAAATCATTAATGTTTAAAGACCTTGAATTGAACCACCCTTTTAGTTGATAATATAAAATTGATAAAACTACCATATATTTCGTAAGATTTAATTTTTTTAGTGGTGTGTTTTTACCAATCATTTTGTGATGTTAAGTGATTTCGATAAAATGTAAAATGAATTGTATTAAAGATTGAATGGAATACCATGTCTTCATTACATTGTTTATTGTTTTTTTACTGTCTCTTAAGTATGAGAGTTCCTTGAAGATTAAAATTCTTAATTGATATGAATGAATGAATTCATGGGAATCTAGGCCTTCTAAGTATGTTCTATGATTTGTGCCACCTTATAATTTGTGTTAAATTGTTTTATAAAATTGATGGGTAGTTGATCAAAATTTGAACATAAATTGTATGGTTATTATTTGGTCTTATAACCATTCATATTTATGTGGTAAGAGTTAGAGATGGGTTCTGTCTCAGAATTCCATAAATAGACCAATTAGGATTATTTAATAAAATAAATATTTATTGAATTTATAATGTTCCAGGGATGATACCTGAGTACTTATATGAACTCCATGGGATGAATCACATAGACGCTATATTTTTATATAGGCATGAGTTATACTTGGACTCCGTTTTTGGTTTTCCAATGGAAAACATGGAGGTATGTTTATTAAATATGCCTAATTAATATATAGACTACCTTATTTGACTACCAAAGACATACATGGTGGAATGATTATTATTATGAAATTGGTAATACTTGGAGACCCTAGGTGTACTTTTAATGATATACTCAAAACGAAGATTATTTTTGAAACCATGAGTGACACTTGTGATCCCAATGTGGACTACCATGGAAAAATCAGTTTGTGGTGAATCTATACCATTACAAGAGATATAAATGTGTCCCTTTTAGGAAAACATAGAATGGGCCTACAAGGTTATGGGTTTATGTAATTAATAGTGCGAAAATTGGGTACCAAATAAGGACAAAATGGAGCCCTTTGTATTCGTTTGAATTAAGTATTAAATTGATTATACACAGTGTTTACCAAGACATAGAATAATCATGGATTCATTCAGAGACTTACTATTATTAATGGCAGTATTATACACAATATGATTAGATATGAATCATAGGGGAATATTTGTATATGGGATAGGTCGTGATAATTTATTATAAATTAATTCATGACCAGTCTATTATATAGAGATATTCCATCTTAGGACAAAGTAGGTTGTAGAGTAAATGTGCTCCATTATAACCCAGACCAATGTGGGTTATATAATTAAAAACATGATTTGTTTATTTTACTTATAGTTTCAAAATTCATACTATATATTTATAAGATGAATTAAATTATAAACCATTATTAGTGTACTGTTGAGTTTATCTACCACCCTTATCAGGACACCATTTGGTTCATAGACAAACATCAAAGATGCATGTATGTAAAAAAGGAAAGATATATGACATGAAAACTTGATTATAATTATAGGATAGTTTATGGGGGTCGATGACCATTTCTATTATTGATATACTATACATATACCATTGTGTATTTTTTTAGATTCTCGTATATGCTTGATCCCCTAACCCCCATGAATTTTCCCTTTTTATTTGATTCTATGATCACCATTTTTTTAAACATTTATGTATTTGATTAATTTATTTATATACGATATGGATGTTAAATACTACTCAATATAGTTATCTATTATGCTTCCACTATTCATTTATTTGATTATACCACTATGTTATACTCTAATCAATACAGAATAGTCTCCCCTCTATAACACCATGGACTCTTGCTGCTACTTGGCTACATCTGGCATACATAGAGATTATCTTGAGGTCATTTGGACAACAGATATTGGTTACTATTGTGTGAACTGGGTTTGAGATGTCATATTATTATCAAGTTTTTCCTTTTTTAATATATGTAAAACTATTTTAATTATTTTACATTGTAGTGATGTGATACTTTTTTATTTTAGTAATTATTCATGTTAAATAAATAAATTTTTTTAATTTTTAACTAAATTAATACATCTATTTTTAAATTTAAAAAATATATCATCTCAAATTTATAAATCTATGAAAATTTACTTTTAAAATAAACACACTTCATGAAATACAATATTTTCATGAAAAATGATTCTTTCATCGATAAATTTATATATAAGATTAAATTATCATTATTACAGATTTTAATGGAATTAATTTATATATTATAAATATAAATAATTTTTTCCATCTTTAATGGAATGTCACTAATGAATCTCACCCAAAAAATACTTCTATAAAAGAGATTACTAAAATTAATTTTTATTTAGTTCGAAAACAGATTGGAATTTCCTTCATAACCTCAAATAATATATCAAAATGAATTTATTTATTCCATATATATATATATATATCAATATATATGTTATGGAATGGGTTTTAAGAATCAATGATTAACCTAAATAAAGATAAAATTAAAAAAAAACTATTTTCGACTAAAAATATTTCATGATAAAAAAAAATTCTTATTAAGAAACATTTCAATGGATATGTTTAAATATGAATTATATTATTAGAAATTTATATTTTGAAAATTTTAAGATCTTTTTTTTAAAGAAGTTATAATATAATGAAATCATATTCTATTATAAACTATTTTAAAACAAACTCATATAAATTATTTACCAGATAAAGGTAACAAATATTAATGATTTTCAATATTATTATTTATTATATACTTATTATTAATTTATTAATATTATATTATTGTCTTTTTATCTTGGGTTTAGTTTGTGAAACATTTTATAAAATATATTATAAATTTTGACGCATTTTAAATCTTAATTCATTACATCCCCCACCAAAATAAATTGGATCCTCAAAATTTTATTTATTATTTACTGAAGTAAAAAAAATTATATCCATAATCAATAATCATATATCTTATAATTATATATCTAGTTCACTAACCTTGGTAATACTCTTAAGATATTAATCCCAAATATTATTCATAATAGTTCATATAGATATACAATGCACAACATCATTTCCTTGATCATGATTTATCAAAATTATAAATCTTAATATTTTATGATAATATCTCAATGAAAATATGTATATAAATATTAAGAATCAATAATATGATGTCTTATCCATTAGACCTTAATTTCAAATGATAATTTAATTTTAATTACATCATTCCTGGTTATTCTTATAACTCACATGGTTATAAAAATGATACTTCTTGTTTTGTTCTCATATTCTTATCAACCATATTACTCAATAAAACTAAAAAATTAATTAATCTTAGTGGTTAATAAATATTTTATTATAAAATGGAGAATACCCCATGGGAATGTTCAACTGAGGGGGTAGTTAGGCTTTTTTAATGTATACTATAATAATTGTTTTAATAGAAAATATTCCCACTTTAGATATGTTTTCCCTAAAATAAATATTCCAGATCCACAATCCCCATTTAGTATCCAATAATATCTCTAATTGTTCACAAAATAACTCAATATCTATTATTAACAAAAATCATGAATTTATCGAATACAATGTCTTACCCCATAGACAATCCCTTATGGTTATCAACATATCTGTCTAAAATAATATACACAAATTACTATCTCAATATCTAAAATTACTAAACCCTCCTATGATATAAAAACTTTCATTCACTGAAGATCATTAAAAAATACATTAAACTAATCATTTAGGCCATACATATTATAATAGTCATATAGTCCATGGGGTAAAAAATTTACACCATGAATATTATTTATATAAAAATTTATTATATTATGAATGATAATATTTATCCATAATCATTCTCCATTAAGTAATTTTTAGATACCTCTCATGAGTTTTTTTTAAAAAAAATAGAAATTAAAAAATATATAAATGGTTATTCTCAAATGATATATAATGGAATGATTTATAACAATGTGTTATATCAAAACCATTAAGGGAAATATATGGAAGAAATAAACCTATTAAAAGGGGTAAAAATTACACAGTTGATAATCATAGAATATGATATAATAACATAAGATCATACAAATTGATAAAATGAATAATAAAAGGTAGTATGTAGTTAAAAATAATTATTTATAATATAAATTGGGAAATAATGAAAAATATTATTGGGAAACATCAAAAACATAATCTATAATCCAGAAAATATGGCATAACATGATTTAAAAATTAAAATCCAATACAATTATAATGATAGAGAAACTATATAACTATAAAAGTACATGATTTATCCACTTAATGTGGAGAAAAGAAAACTATAACCATGAATAACGTTAATTTCACATTTGGTATAAATAATTAACCAATTCACTGGATGGTGATATCGGACTGGTCCCTTCTGAATTAATACATGTGAGTTCTGTAGGAAAATAAGTCATTCATCATATTATAAATAACCCATGAAAAATGAATGGGTATCTTAAAGTATTTAAAAAATTCAAATACTATAAGATTAATAATTTATAAAAGATCAATTATATAATTTTTAAAAATAAATAATATCTTTATAATATGTAATGGGTGATCAAAAATCAATTTATAGAGGATAAACCATTGATGGTAAATCAATGTGAAAATAAAAAAGTTCTAAAAATATTATATAATCCATTTATGTATAAATTAATTATTCTTTTGAATGTAATGATAATGACTCTAAAAAACATAATTCTAATTAAAATATCCTTTAAAATAAACATATGTATTTTAAATCAATGTTTTTTTTAAAAAAATTTCATTTAAAATCAATTTTCAATAAAGACTAAAAGAATACATGGAAATTTCAAAAATGAGGGGTTAAAATACATAAAAAATATTACTTTTAAAATATATATTAATAAGTAAGACCTATAAAATAATTATTTTTTCCTAAAATGTATGTTCAAACCCATTTAAAACATTTACATTTAAAAGAATCATTAATTACGTAACCATGAAAAATATTTAATGTTTTATTAAAATGTTAGAAAAAATATATTCAATTATTTTTTAAAATGAGTTTTTAATTTTTGAAGCATTGAGTTTTTTAGAAAATGATATGTGAATATAATTTTTACCCTTATCCTTCCACATACATTTCTCTGAGCGGATGACAGAGCTTATTTCAAAAAACAGAGGACTGAAATATCATTGAGAACCCTAGAAAAAGGAGCCTGTTATTTCTTATGGTTTCAATATTATTATTTTGAATATATTTCCCATGTTATAATGTTTTTTTCCCACTAAACACAATGTTCTATTCATTAAAATCAATAAAAATTGATTTGAGTTATGAAAACTATATTATAATATAATTAAATATTTAACTTTTAAAATGGATATTTTATAATACCGACATGAAAATTTGTAATTTTTTCTAATATTTAGTTGAAAATAAAATGAAAACGTGTATTATTTATAATATTTTTAGTAATTTATCAAACAAGGACATAAAATTTATCAACAGAAATAAATATTGGATGATAAAAAAAATTAAATTTTGAAAGGATGGGAAAAACGTTTTGAATGTTCTGAAACAACCTAATTGAAAACAAAAAATTATAAATATATGAGCAATATTTCTTTTAAAATGAATAATGGGATGAAAATGATTAATTAGAGAATTAAAATTGAATTTCTCGTAGGGGAATGGAATCATTGGTGGGAAGTAAATTTTTTGATAACAATTTAAAAATCATTAAACAGAATGTGATTTAAAAAAATTGAACTTTCAAAAAACTATAGATTCATAATCGAAGAATATGTGTGTGTGAAACATTATTACCATATAAAGAAAGATTATAATCGCATATAATTTCATCATATGTTTTAATATATCAACATTGAATATTATTGGCCAAATAAGAATGATCATGACATTAAGAAGAGATTTCAATCAAACAACCTCATGAAATATCGGGAGAATATAAATGAAATCATTTTTAAAGATAGATATTAAAATGGAACATTATTTAACATGAATAAACTAAAATTAATGATATAATATATGAAGTATGTATTTTATACATCACAAATAAAATGGAACACCATTAAGACCTACGTAAAAATTTAATAAAAACCATTGTTTGAGGAATAATTAAAGAATAAGGTAAATACATACCACAAATAAAGAATAATTATAGTTATTTTATATAAATTATGCCATCCAAACATCACATTTATGAAATTAGGTGTCTATTAAAAAATGTCTAAATGTAGGGAAATTGAGATAAAAATACACCAACATGTCTCCATTCTTAATTAATGAGAATCAAACATCATATAAAAAAATATATAAAATAATTACCATTTTCAAATATATAATTAATAATATAAAATTTTATATTACTTTTTATAATTCATTATCATTAATACTAATATTAGTTATATTATATTATTACTATCGAGTGTTAATAACATGGTGTATATCACACATGTTTAATGATTTTGATATCTATTTACATAATTTGATACCAATTACATTATATTTATATCAATTTTTATTATTTAATAAAAAATATATTGAATTAATAAATTTATATTTTTACAAATTTGTTTGGGTCACATTATTTTAAAACTGAATAATAATCTTCATATTTCATTAAATTTAGCAAAAAAATGATAATTTAATAATAAAAATGATGTTATTATAATATTTACAGAACAAAATAACAGTCATTATTGTGGTAATATATGATAATAACATTTGTAATGTTCAAATAGTCGCCCATAATTGAATTTTGAAGCAGTAATCCCAATGGTGGATAAAAAGACTAAAAATTGATAGTGATTTAACATGGTTAGTGAGTATTGATTATGAGTTGTTTCCTTTATATAATATAATTAAAAAATGATAAAATAATTATTTATTATCATGGTGAACCTTATATGAATATTTTTTTTAAAATTATTGGAAATTTTGACAATTGATAAAAAAATATTTGATCGTCCAGTCAGTAATTCACATGGAGGAAAGATTATCATTCAAGTTTCTCGATGCATAAGAGGAGGTAAAAGAACAATTTTAAATAAAAACTTAACAATAATAATAAATTTATAAATATCATAATTATTCATAATTAACACCTTTAACTCTAATAATGGATTTCTCTAATGAAAATAAAATGTGGTTTCTTTATTGAGGCTATAGTCTACACTACGCACTAACGAGGGTCTATTATTCTATATTTTTGGAAATGAATAACTCTAGGTTATTAAATAATAAATGAAATATCTTTATAATAATTATACTAATTTTGTAAGAACCTAATTATGTTTGGACTGTCCCTTTTCATTTTATCTGGGGTTATAGTGCTCGAAGGAGGCCTAGAAGTGGTTTGCAGGGACTGGGGAAAGAAACTATAAGTTGTAAGATTACATGATGTATAAGGGGATTTCACATTGTGTATATGTAGTAATTGAATTTTATTTATGTAGTTTAAAATGTTTGATTTTGTTTTTTAAAATAAATATATGAGACACTTTCTGGCGTAAACCAAACCCTGTGGATTACATGATGTGAAACAGATTTATCAGTCCTATAATCAACTTATTATACACAACAATAATGGTTTTAGATGATTGATTATTCACATTACCATACAGAGTAACAGGAATATCTCTTATTATAGGAGATGAGTACCTCCTTGCCTTGGATTTTGGAGACCCCTTTGATTGGAATCAAACATTTTTCATTCCATCTTCGATTCATCGTGACCCATGTTTATCCACGGTGTATTACATCTTCATTTTCATGTGGGTTCTACTATTTTTCTCATTTTTACTCATTTTACTAATTGTATTTTATGTAACATGATATATAATATTTTTAATGTGGTTTTCAGGGTTTTTGTTTGTTTGTTTGTTCCAAAATGTCATTGGATGGATGTCGTTCTCGTGGGAGAGGTGATGAGAGATCTGTGATGTGTTATAATCTTGATTGAAGAAAAATTATGGATTTTGATGTAGGGGGTTGGTTTCTTATATTATTTTATATACATAAAATCATAAATTAAACATTTATTATCACTTTTTATGGATGTTTAATAAACCTAATAAATATTGAATCAGAATAAAATATTTGTTTGAAATCCCATTTTGGCAATGTTGCGTCTTTTTACAGTGATAATTTTTTACCTCATGATTATCTAGTTAGTGTGATATATATGCTATTCTTTGTAAAACCATTATTTTTCATAGCCTAAAATGTTTAAATTCTTAAATATCATAATTTAAAAACTAATTGATAATTAATTATATTAAAAATTTCTAGAAGAGGGTTGATGGTAATATGGTGGTTGTGTTATGTTGATTGTGATCAAATTAAGTAAATATAGATATTTAATTATAAATATGATCATCCATAAAATTAATTAAATTTATAAATAAAGTGAACCATATTGAATCTTTTCGTTGATAACAAACAAATGGAATGTTTATTGATAATGGTACTTCACTAGGTTTGTGGAAGTATGAATAAATTCTAAGATCATTTTTCTCATTTGATATATTTTTATAGCTTTGTGCATTGGGTTTATCATAATAAAAACATTATTATAAATATGTAAATTAATTTAACATGTAATTTGATACAATTTTGAGAGAATGTTTATTTATAGGATCTAAGATGCATATTTTTTGGACGTCATAGTACCTTTTTTTGGAGCTATTAGAGCTCGTTTTCATGAGATGATTGAATTCCTTGTTTGGAGGAGTAGTTTCCCTATTGATTGCTTATTTTTTTGATTGATTCTTTATTAGTTTATTTGGGTATGAGCCCTATGATATGAGATTTATATTAATGATTAAAGAATGATGAAATGATTTAGGGGAGGGGAGACCACGATTTGATGTGACAAAAGGATGGATGACCTGATATATGATAAAGGGAGGCATGAAAGATGTTGAACCAGTGGGTTCTTGTGATGGTGACATGAATTGGTTTATTCATGAGGATTTTAAGGATGAAAACATTGGTGATTGAATATGTTAATGTTTGGATTACCCATTTATGATATGCTATGACCCAGTATTATTTCTCTTGAATCTATTTAATGTAATGTAGTTGAGTTACTTGTTTTATTTGAATTCAATACCCAATATCATGAGATAGCTTGAGGTGTTTGGTGGAATAATTCATCTAGGTTGTAGATTTTTATAAATTTCCATTAGTACATCTATAAGTACTATTTATAATAATTTATAAATAAATATAAATCCATTGGGTTGGTTCTATATGGAATGAAAATGTTATGAATATTTAAATAATCACAAACCAGGTAAATGGTTTGGATTATTCCCGAAGGGCATGGTATTTTCTATAATGACTAATTTAATTTAATTTAATGTGTAATAATGGTAATGGATAATTAAGGTATGATTAATTAATTAATGAAATTATATTATTAAAAGGATATAAGTAATCAATGTACCCCTTTTAAATTATTTTGTACATATAGTATATCTAATCATAGTAATGGAAACCAAGAGTTTGAGTGAAATTAAATAAAGTTAAGGCTAATACTATTTTAATACCATACAATGATTTTTGGATATATTATATCATTTATATAAAATAATATCATATGTTTTCTACTAATGTTGGTTTCAGAAATTCACACCCAGTAGAATCTGTGAGGGTGTTTTCAACAATATCCCAATTGCTAGATTGAAACCTTACTTCCCCCTCCAGCCTTATCTCTTCCTGTGGAAGTAACTTATGATATAATATAAGGTGATTTGTTTTATCATATATGTGTATAGTGGGATGTTATGGCCTATGGTTAATTCACACACCTGTATTACCAGATATTATATCTAAATAATTATTATAGGTATGAAGGTTATAGGATGTGATGGATTGAGGTATTAAATCAATGTATGGGTTGTGATGGCTTCACGTATCATAAAAGTTGTATGATTCACGTCATTCAGGCCACAATGTCTCCAAGAATCTATATGGATACTAAATATGGATATGTGATATGGTATGATGTGTTGGTAAAATTCATAAGGTGCATGTTTTGATGCATTTTCCTATTTTTTCAGAGTGAATAACTTTTTCAGAGTGATGCTCATGATGTGAAATGTTTGGGAAGAGTGTAAAACAAGTAGGGAATCATGAGAAGGGTTTCCTTTATGTCAATTATTATATTTTACTTTCTCTTGTATATGATACTGGGTGATATTTATCCATTGTGAGAATGAGAACTTACTAGACCATTTTTTGTGATGATTTTGTTTAACTCTTTTTCTCTATGGTTTAGTGTGATTTGATTATCATTTTCACGGGAGGATCTGGGAAGGATCCTACAGAGTATATGTTAGTATTCTTTGACTATATTTTAATTATTTTGTAGCGGGTTTGTGATCCAGCTGGATTTTACATTCTCTTGGTTTTGATGTAGCTTTTTGGGCTTCATGGTTACCGTAGTCTATAACATTTTGGTTCTTGTAATTTTCGTTTATTTTGTTTATAATAGTATGAAATGTCATGATTGAAATGGGGATTATATATGTGTGTGAGTGTGTGTGAGAGAGTGGTTGTTTGTCAAGGTATATATCGTATCCCTATCATTCACATGTTTCTTTCATATCACAATTCATGTTATGAGCTTGTTTATTATACCAAATGTTATTGTCACCATCCTAGGGACTACTAGAGGCAGGAAATAAGTAGTCAATATCTCCCCCACCACATTATGGTATCTCTTTGTGTAGGGTTATTGATATAGAGGTATCTATGTTTTAGGTTGAGGGATACAATAGCTATTGGAGTTTGAAATGGGTGATGTTTAATGTGTGGGTAGGGAAATAGTGTTTGATATGCTTAGTAAGATATTTAAAAAAAGTGAACTAGTTCATTTGTGGGTATTTAGGTCCCCCTTTGACCTAATTCCATGAACATCAATATTACTGATCCTATTAAAGTATGTGATACTGGTATTAGGGTACAGACATGAGAAAAGATTATGAATCATTCATATTTACGCCAATATTTTAAAAGGGTATACCTTTGGATATGTTTACAATTTAAACAATATAATAATATATTTAACTAATTATGGTTAAATATTACATATTCCTAGCATAGGATTCTAACAGTTTGTTCACTCTTCTATAGGCATGGATCTAAGTCAGCATCCTCTCCCGGTTCACACCGAATATGTTTAGTTGGATGTGATGATATATAACCCGAGAGTATATGTCCTTAGTGATGAAACATGGTGGAGGAAACTAAAAAAGATTCTATTCTAATGTGTATAGAATTATGAGTACTCCATTTTAGATGTATTTCTAGATTACCAGTTTGTGTAAGACGATATATAGATCAATTTTACCCATTCTTAGAAGGATTTATGGGTTAATTTGGGTTCAATGATGATGAATGAAGAAGCGAGGTAGTGGTGGGTTTTGTCCCCCATGAATCATTTGGATATGGATGTCTTGTAAGAGATTTTAAGAGACCATTTCAGAGTAGAGTGTATTTCTTCAACTGAAAAAACATCCAATCACCGGAATCTACTTACCCTACCTCATCGGTTATCCAGTGTGTGAGTGTTCAAGATTCATTTTAGGAACCTTTTATGATATGCTTCATACATGTATCTAGATGTGGAGTATTCAGTGATCAATTTAAATTAGTATTTTCATCTTGATATCAAACACCATGCCTCCCTCTATATTCTGATGAAATATCTATAAGTCTTTCAAAGAGTATAGGTCATTGAGATTACATTGGCCCAAACCATATCACCATGATAGTGGAGTCTTCAGTATTTCTCATTATAAACATTTGTAGTCTAGGGATCCTTTCTGCTTGGATATTAGTTTTTTATGGTTAGTCGGTGGTAGGACACAACCCACATCATATCATTTCTATGGGGTTGGGGGGTCTTAGGCATATGATAAGGATCATATGCATGTTTATCCTATATAGGATTTGGTAATCAGATACAATAGTGACTAAAATTTTAGAGAAAACATATTATTATATGTGTTCCTCTTCATGTTCCACCATTGAGGAAGTTTCAATTGAGGCACCATTAGTATGGTGCATTATCATGAGATCAAAAACCAAGAGATTTAGAAGGCCAATGATAACTTCTATATGCTCCTCATCCTAAGGGAGAATATCATGACAATGGGGGATTCTTTCTAATGGGTCATAGAGTTCATGATGTAAATTATTTTCAACATCTCACATTATCATACCAACACCAAGTGTGCTAGATATCATTCGACATACCCTTTTCTTAGTTTCTATATTTATATAATTTTTTATTCCAAATAGATTCACACCTTTATATAATTTACCATTATTCATGCCTTGGGACATGAGTAATAGAGTCTTCTGGTGCCCTTATAATTGTCTATTCCAGTTGGAGGATGAGATACAATTTATTATGTATGTAGAGATAATTACATGGTGTTGGGGTGGACCCTTTTTTCATAACGAAGTATTTTAGAAGTTTGCTATTTTTGTTGACTATCATTTCTTGAACCACGTGATAGTGAATGAACACAATCATATTATCATGCATGGATGATTTATTAAATCATCTGAAGGGAGATATTTGGTTATAGGAAATTTTTTAAGATCAAGATATCATCAAGGGTTATTAAAGAATAATGATATTCAGAAAGCTATAATTTTTTCATCTGGGGAATTACAATTTTTTTGTGATGATATTTGGTGTGACAAATGACCAAGCTCTAATAATGGTGTCGATTAATACAGTACTTAGGCATCTCCTCGATAAGTCTATGATGGTTTTAATTGATAAAAGCCTTGTCCACTGTATTTATGGTGAGGGACATGTTTTGAATCTGTATGTTTTTTTGGGAGTTTGTCACTATGAGAACATATAAGAGATGTTGTCAAAGTGTGAGTTCTAGTTCCTTGAATTCAATTTCATCAGTTATGTGGTATGTTAAGTATAAGGCCCCAGCCTTAAACCTTACTTAATATTTAATGAAATGAATAATTCAAATTGAGGATCTTTTCAGGTTTTGTTTTTTAGAGAACTAGGACATAACTATTACATCTCAAAAGATTACAAAGTAGACACTTCAATTAAGTTTCGAAAAAATAAAAACTCTTAAAAAGAATCATGTCTAGTTCCTTGTTTTAGGCATCCTGACATTTCCATGATCCCATCCTTAACCCTATTCAACTTTATGTCCTGTAAAAAACATTTCAAAAAAACTTGGGATGAGCATAAAAAGCTCAGTAAGGGATACACAACGAAGGAAAACTATTTTCTTTTCAAAACAACTAGTCAACCAAGAATACTTTACGAAAGTAATACTTTTCACCTTTATGAAGAAGAAAATACTCTTAATTGAATAAAAGATCATTAATTACCCTTTTGTAACCAAAATATTACCATAAAACCCATATAGATAACATATAAAGGTAACTTGGGTCATAAACATACTCAAATGGAATAACCATATGATCTACTTCCACACATATCACTTAATGGAATAGCGATACGTCCGACTTCCATACCCAATGCATTGAAGGTTATAACGTAACCACTCTTCCATGTATTCATGGCACCACCCTCCATATGGTTTATCACGTAACCACCCGTAAAATTTACAAGTACCATCATTACACATAAAATATTGAAAATATAAACATTTCAATAACAACATTTCATTTGCAATCACAATAAGTAATTCCAAGATATTGAATTAATCAATCCATTTCCAAAAATCATTTAAAAGAGATTTTTGAATCAAAGTGTCCCATTCCACTTTGAAGCTTTTAATGTAATTATAACATTAATGTCCATATATATAAATACTGAAAACCTTTTTGAAAAATAATGATTTAGAATATTGAATCTTTAAAACATTTAAAATGATATTTTTGTTAAAGAGTTTTTAACAAAATGAGAGACTCTTGAAAACAAATAATTGCGGAATAAAATTTATTCTGATATTTATAATATCATGAGAATAAAGGTATTCATGATATAATATGTCAAAGGATAGTATACACACCATATAAGAGTGAATTGGTGCATAACAACAATGAAGTCTCAATGGAAATGTAAATTGAGAGGAAATCCATTATAAAGATGGTATCCTTAAATTAAGGATAAATCTGTCACATAATTATGTTTGAGAAATATAAATACACCCAATATAGGTGGATATTATGTTTGAAACAATCAGAGGTCATTCACACATAATCTTGGAAAAACAAACCCAATGACACAGATATTTAACTCAATGAAATGAGATTGAGTTATGATTTCCCATACATGTTCATAAGAATTTATCAATGAGATGATTATGCGTAGAAATAGTATATCCACAAAAAGGTTTGTGGAAATTACAACATATATATTCCACACATAATCTTGGAATAATAAAATCTAGAAGTACAGGTTTATCCCAAAAATTGAAAGTGGGTTAAGAAGTTCCCTTACAGAAATCTGACAGCCTAACAGCGCCACTTTAAAATTCAGAAAATGTGTTGATGAGAGAGAAAATGGTATCTTGTCACTTGGACATAAAATTTACATAAATAATGATATATAATAACATATCCCAACATAATAGTATGTGAATTAAAAGACATAACAAAAGATTTATTTTAAAAGGAGGAGGGTGAAAGGTTCCCTTACCGAATTGGGTAACTTCCAAAACGTACACCCCATGAAAGAAGAACTATACAACATTGATGTAAATAACCATAAACGAAATTATATTACACCAAGAGAATAATAATAGTCATTAAATACACCACTAAAAGGAAAATGGTGGAAAATTTAGCATAAATCTCACAGGAATAAAAGTGAGATGAAAAGTCCCTTACGAAAACTCGGCAGCCTAACAGCGCCACTTAAAACTTCCAAAAATGGATTTATGAGATCATATAGGGTCTCTCATCATATTAACATAAAATTTAAATCAAGGGGAATATAAAAGAACATCCCCCAACATAACAAATATGATCTTAAAATAAGTGACATAATGGAGAGTAATTAAAAAGAAAGAGTGAAGTTGTATCTCTTACGAAAATTCAGCAGCCTAACGGTGCCAATCAAAACTTCCAAAATGTATCGATGAGAGAAAATAGGGTCTCTCATCATATGAAAATAAAAATTACAGTTTTAGGAATATAAAATAACATCCCCAAACATAACAAAGATGAGCTTAAAAGAAATGACATAAAATAGAGTACTTAAAAAGAAAGAGAGAGGTTGGATCCCTTGCAACAATTCGGCAGCCTAACAACGCCACTCAAAACATCCAAAATGGATTGATGAGAGAAAATAGGGTCTATCATCATATGAAAATAACAAATTACTGTAACATTAATATAAAATATCATCCCAATCATAAGAATGACGAGCTTAAAATTAGTTATATAATAGAGTGTACTTAAAAAGAAAGAGAGGGGTAGGATCCCTAACCTCAAGTCCGACTTGTCTTGTTCGTTTATTTATATTCCGGAATAATAAACTTTGGTCAATTTACAATTTCATAAGGACCTAATTTAAAAATTATTATTCATTTCATATCACATATTATAATGTTATTATAATTTTTTAATAATGTTAGTTCATGTCAGACGTTTTTGCCGATGTTTGGTAAATGAGTAAAAAATGAACTTGTTTGAAAATGATTGCCCATGTAGTTATAAGTAAATCATTTCCAGAATATTATTAATGATTAAAATATAATATATATCCAGTACATATTCATTTTATACTATTCCATAACATTTGGAGATAAAAAATGAAAATCACAATTCATTGAGAGGGTAGGCCGTACGTACGCATGAACGCTACTTTCATTTTTCTTCATATTAATGAAATGAAAAATAAATGAGATATATATATATTATAATTCCAGTATAATTTATAAGTTATATAGGTCATATATGTTCATTAATTTCATTCTTTATACATTCCATGTATTGCATGAACGAGTCACATCACTTGAGTGGGAGGTAGTCCACACTTCCTCGAATGAAATTATCGCATTTGCACAACATGAAAAGCTAAAAGGAATGTTTTAAATATAAGATTCATAGGCATATAGAAAACATAAATACCATATATATCATATATAAAATATAGTGACATCATAATGGCCAACATGAAAGGTGTTATTAAAATGTTGAACAATCATCGTTTCGTGAGGCAGAAAATCTCCATCCACAGAAATAATATGTTATTTAACCATTAGACGAAGGTGTGTGTAAGTGTTGCTCGAATCCATCACATAACAACATCCTAGAATATTTAATATACTGGTGTTGTTACAAAATAAAGGAATATAAAGAGTTTAGAGGGCTAGAGAAGCAAAATAAAACAAAATAACACAAGGGATGACATTATCTTTAAATCGGGTAACTCTTTTTGATTTGAGCTCAATGGCTTCCTTGAAAAGGATTCTGGAAAAATGTGAAGCTTCAATGATAAAGATAGGGATGTGTAGAGATGAAATGGGACTGGTTTCACTGAGAAAACGGCTTGAGAGGTCTGGGTAAGGTGGTAGAGGTGGGGGCCTTTTATAAAAATAGAGGAGGGGCACTCTTGGAAAGTTATAAAAGATACTTTATATTCAAATGAGTTTCAGATTTTAAAGGTACCACATTGATGTATTTCGAGGATAAGGTGTTAAGAGTTTGATATCCACCCATACAATAGGTTTTTTACATTTTTAGGTCTTAGATTATACATTATCTTTTCATTTTATTTAAATCATTAAAAAATGAGGTAATCATTGAATCATCATGATGTCATAAATAATATAATTTATTTAATGTCTAAAAATTATAAAACAAACATGATGTAGGAAATATTTTTATCTTTCTTCTGAATATTTATAGTCAAAAATATGACTTGTATAAACCCATTTAATTTTTTTTTGTAAAACAACAAATATTTGTGACATTTTTATTTTAACATTAAATAAAAAGTTTTTAATGTCATTTTCCAAACAATGTGGCTCCATGGGGTCCCCAAGTTGACCCATGGATTGTCTTGGTCGGCCATGACTCATCCAATAAAGGTAGGACATGTGTCAAGGTCATTTAATGTTATCAAATCATTATTTTTACCTTAAATTACACTAATTACCTCTAATCGCGATTAAAAATGTAAAGGTTACTATTCACCAAAATATTATTTTAATCACATTGAACCACATTTTACATACTAATGACAACCATGTATGTCGAATTTTTGAAATTCAAATCACAGAAGTGGTACAGTTTCATTTAAAAGAAAGATCAGTTTTTAAACTACCACTTAGTGGTTTCACTATTAATCAAAAATTGATGTTTTTCAGAAAAATACCAAAAATTCACCCTAAGATATTTTTTATATTAAGAATTCAAAAATGATTTATATTTTAAAAAATTCAAAATATATATGTTTAAATAATTAATGAAATAATTAATTCTCGTTGTCAAAACAAATATCGTGTCTTTAAGAAACAATATCTATTAAAAGATTGACACTAGTTTAAGTCCAATTTCAAACTGAAATTAAATCCAATGACCACCATTGGATTAAATGGTAAAGATATATTCTAATTTCACTTTAAACCCAATTCAAAATATAATCTAATCATTTAAATAAATTATATTAAAAAGAGGTTTTGAATTAAAATACAACATTTTTTACTATTCATTAAAAAATGGTCTTTATCGGAAAAATACCAAAAATTTACACAAAGTAAATTTTGGTATCCCAATTCTAAAGAAGAATTTTTTTTCACAAATATAACACATAAAATTGTCAAAAAGTGGATTTAAAATAGGTCCGCCATCAAAAGGCGGTTAATCGACCTTTTAAAGAATATTAGAATGTTTACACTTAAAATTGGATTCATTCGCATTTTTAATCCTCTAACATTTATTGTAAAAAGTAAAAATATTTTACAAACATATATAATCATTTATTAGTTAGTTTTATTCATTCCCATCATTACAACAGCTAGGTGTTGACTACAATTTAAAATAAAATTATTTTATTATTAGAGTGCAACGTAAGATTTCAAAGAAACTCGTTGTTGCGTATTGGGTAAGCCATCGAGCATAGTGTTCCCTATAAATTACTATTAACATTTTATTAAAAAATATGGATAAATATAAAAATGTAATATTATTTATTTACCTAGGGTGTTACATCCTTCCCTCCTTTTGGGAATTGCATCCTCACAATTTTAAAATTGGGCTTGGAAATTTCATTGAAAGCCCCACATAGGAAAAAGAGTAAATTAAACTATCACATTAAAAGAAAGAATGGGAAGTACAAAGGTCACCCGTGTTAACCCATACTAGGATTCCATGTATGAAAACATGGATATGGAAGAAAAAAAAACAAAGGTTCATGTTCTGAGGGAGTGTGATAGAAAAAATGTTTAGGGTAAAGTTAACCACCAGAAAATCACAAACATGTGATGGGTTAAACGGTATTGGATTCCCCAGTAAGTAAAGTTAACGGACAAAATTTTTTTAGTTACTTTTAATTGATGAATTTATTTTCAAGCTTAACGAAAACATAATGAAACATACTTACTTGTTATGTTGACTTTCAACTATTACTATATTTCTTCCACGAACTCGTATTTTCTCTAAAAGATGAGTATTTAGGATGACATGTTTACATTATGAGATATATAATCAACTTCTAGAGAATCACCTAATCCACAAAGGAGAACTATATATTTCCCATGTAATTAGAACCTTACCAAAACCAAATTTGTTAGAACAAGATCAGATAATCCAGAAAAGGATAACCCTTTATAAAAAGAAAATCTATTCTTAATCTCCATAATTTTTGCAACAAAACCCAAAGTTCAACGAGGTCCATTCGATAAAAAAAATTTCCATGAAATTATTCAAAGTAATCCAAACTAAGATTGAAACCCACATTTTGAATGATTTAGTCAAATAGTCTTCAAAGGTACAAATTAACACTTATCTCCAAATAACATTAGTTTCTCTAAAAGTTTCATATTGAAAAGTAATTAACCTAATCACATATCCTCCATGATAGGTTAATAATTTCCATATATAACCCAAAATAAACATACGCATAATTCATGAAATCATCTAACTAAAAAGAATAAGTCATACTAACCAAGTACATCACAAGGTCCATTGGTAGGCGATGAATATCAGTCGCACTTCGGTTGCGGGTTCGATTCCGGTAGATTTGTCCGACGCGACGGGTTGTCACACGGTCTGCATGTTGTCCTTTTTATAAAACTCCAAAAATAACCATAACATGTTTTAACCTCAATACTTTTTTTATACCTCTCATTTTCATCCAAATTCATCACGATCTCAACATATTAATTCTTGAAGTCTTATTTTACCACCATAAGATAAAATAAAACAATTCCCAAAATGAATCACAACATACCTTGATCATGGCGTCCACTCGGTTTCATTGTCATCATGTTCACATAGGTAGAAGTCCCATGCATTACAATAATGATTTAGAGTTCCTTGAAAAAAAAATTCTTCCTCCATCTAAACACACCTTGTACAACATGGGTCATATGGGTGTTCACAGAAAAAAAGTTTTGGAAAATAATCATGTATGACATATAATTCGAAAACATTTGATAAAACATGATTTCTATAAAATAGTCGGACAGAATTCAAGTTGAAACTTTCTATTATTGGTCCTTTTAAAATACCATAAGTATGTGCTGAGAGACTATATTTTAAATGAAAATATAAATAGGTTGCGTAAGGGTCTCCTTCCTCAGCACCATTTTTAAAATCATAATATGCATCAAATTCTTGTGATAAGGTAAAATATTTGAAAATACCTTGATAATATTTACCTTTCTTTAAAATATGATAATATTTTGAAAATAGTATTTTTCTAAATACAACACATGATACATGATGATAATGAGGTATAGTGGAGGTGTTTGATATCTCAAACTACTGCTTGCAAGTGAGTTGTATGCTATAAAAAGTTTCAAAATCATTTGAACACGACTTTTCAATAATTATTGTAATCATGTCATCAGGAAGAGATAGGAAAGTCGTTTGAGATCCTCCTACTTACATTTGTAACTCACTTTACATGACCTGAAAAAAAATTATAAAACAAGTATTTATCTGAAATAATAGATATAGGGACTAACCATGTTTCTAACAAAAACACATAATCCCTAATGTTGTCTAAACCTACCTTTGATTCCAACTTTAAGTCCCTGGCCTTAAACCTTACTTAATATTGAATTAAATGAATAATTCACATTGTGGGAATTTTCAGGTTTAGAGTTTTAGAGAATTAGAACATAACTATTAAATCTCAAAAGATTACAAAGTATACACTTCTACTAATTTTCCATAAAATAAAAAATCTTAAAAAGAAAAATGTCTAGTTCCATGTTTTAGATAGCCTGACATTTCCTTGATCCCATCCATGACCCTATTCAACTTTATGTCCTATGAAAAACATTTAAAAAACATGGTATGAGAAAAAAAATATCAGTAAGGGATACACAAAGAAGGAAAACTGTTAGTTTTTCAAAACAACCAGTAAACCAAGAATAATTTATCAAAGTAATACATTTCACCTTTATGAAGAAGAAAATACTCTTCATTGAATAAAAGATAATTACTAACCCTTTTGTAACCAAAAGATTACCATAAAACCCATATAGATAACATATAAAGGTAACATGGGACATAAACATACTTAAATTGAATATACATATGGTTTACTTCCACACGTATCACTTAACAGAAAAGCCAAATGGCCGACTTCCATACCCAATGCATTGGAGGTTATAACGTAACCACCCGTCCTGGTATTCACGGCACCACCCGTCATATGGTTTATCACATAACCACCCGTAAAATGTCCAAGTACCATAATTACACATAAAATATTGAAAATATAAACATTTCAATAACAACATTTCATTTGCAATCAAAATAAGTAATTAAAAGATATTGAATTAATCAATCCATTTCCAGAAATCATTTAAAATATATTTTTGAATCAAAGTGTCTCATACAACTTTGATGATTTTAATGGAATTATAACATTAATGCCCATATAAATAAATATTGAAAACCATTTTGAAAACATGTAAATTAAGGATAATTATTTAGAATAATAAATCTTTAAAACATTTAAAACGATATTTTTGTTAAACAATTTTTAACAAAATCAGAGACTCTATAATAAAAATAATTGCGGAATAAAATTTAATCCGAACATTATAATATCCGGAGAATAAAGGGATTCATGATATCATATGTCAAAGGACATTATACACACCATATAAGAGTGAATTGGTGCATAACAACAATGAATTATCAATGGAAATGTAAATTGAGATGAAATCCATTATAAAGATGGTATCATTAAATTAATGAAACATCTATCACATAATTATGTGTGAGAAATATAAATACACACAATATAAGTAGATATTATCTGTGAAACAATCATAGGTCATTCACACATAATCTTGGAAAAACATAACCAATGACATAGATATTTAACTCAATGAAATGAGATTGAGTTATGATTTCCCATACAAGTTCGTAACAATTTATCAATGAGATGATTATGTGTAGAAATAGTATATACACAAAATGGTTTGTTGAAATTACAACATAGATATTCCATACATACTCATGGAATAATAAAATCAAGAAGTATAGGTTTACCCAAATGAATTGAAAGTGGGTTAATAAGTTCCCTTAAAGAAATCCGTCAGCATAACAACGTCACTTAAAAATTCATAAAATGAGTTGATGAGAGAAAAAATGGTATATCATCACTTGGAAATAAAATTTACATAAATAATGATATAGAAGAACATATCCCAACATAATAGTATGTGAATTAAAAGAAATAACAAATGAATTCTTTTAAAAAGAGTAGGGTGAAAGGTTCCCTTACCGAATTGGGAAACATCCGAAACATACACCCAATGAAAGAAGGGCAATACATCATGATGTTAATACCCATTAACAAAATTATATTACACCAAGATTATAATAATGGGCAGTACATACACCACTCAATGGAAAATGGTGGAAAATGTAGCATAAATCTGACAGGAATAAAAGTGAGATGAAAAATCCCTTACGAAAACTCGACAGCGTAACAGTGCTACTTAAAACTTCAAAAAATTGATTGATGAGATAGAATATGGTATCTCATCATATTAACATAAAATTTATAGAAATAGGAATATAAAATAACATTCCCCAACATAACAAATAGGATCTTAAGAAAAGTGACATAAAGGAGAGTACTTAAAAAGAAAGAGAGAGGTTGGATCTCTTACGAAAATTCGGCAGCCTAACAGCACCAATCTATACTTCCAAAATGTGTTGATGAGATCAAATAGGGTCTATCATCATATGAAAATAAATATTACAGTATGAAGAATATAAAATAACATCCCCAAACATAATAAAGATTATCCTAAAAATAAATGACATAAAAGAGAGTACTTAAAAAGAAAGAGAGAGGTTGGATCCCTTACAAAAATTCGGCAGCCTAACGGCGCCACTCAAAACATACAAAGTGGATTGATGAGAGAAAATAGGGTCTCTCATAATATGAAAATTAAAAATTACAGTAATATTAATATAAAATTACATCCCAATCATAAGAAAGATGAGCTTAAAAGGAATGACATAAAATAGTGTACTTTAAAAGAAAGAGAGGGGTAGGATCCCTTACCTCAAGTCCGACTTATCTTGTTCGTTTCTTTATATTCCTGAAAAATAAACATCGGTCAATTTATAATTTATTAAGGACCTCATTTAAATATTACTATTCAGTTAATATCACATATTATAATGTTATAATAATTTTTTAATAATGTTAGTTCATATCAGACGTTTTTGTCGATGTTTGGTACATGAGTAAAAAAATGAACTTGTTTGAAAATGATTGCCCACATAGTTATAAGTAAATCATTTCCAGAATAGTATTAATGATTAAAATATAATATATATCCAGTAAATATTCATTTTTTACTATTCCATAACATTTGGAGATAAAAAATGAAAAGCACCGTTCATGAAGACGGTATGCCGTATGTATACATGAACGCTACTTTCATTTTTTTGTCATATTAATGAAATTAAAAATAAATGATATATATATATATATTATATTTAAAGTTTAATATATATATTATATAGGTCATATAGTTTCATTAATTTCATTATTTATACATTCCATGTATTGCATGAATGAGTCACATCACTTCAGGGGGTGGTAGTCCGCACTTCCTCATATGAAATTATCGTATTTGCACAACATGAAAATCATAAAGGCATGTTTTAAATAAAAAATTCATAATAATATAGAAAACATAAATACCATACGTATCATATATAAAATATACTGACATCATAATGGCCACCATTAAAGGTGTTAAGAGAATATTGAACAATCATCGTTTCGTGAGGCATAAATTCACCATCCACAGAAACAATACGTTCTTTAACCATTAGACGAAGGTGTGTGTAAGTTTATCTTGAATCCTTCACATAAAAACATCCTAGTATATTTATGATACTGTTTTTGTTACAAAATAATGGAAAAAAGAGTTTATAGGGATTTAAAAGAAAAATAAAACGAAAGAACACAAGGGAAGACATTACCTTTAAATCGGGTAACAATTTTTTATTTGAGCTCAAAGGCTTCCTTGGAAAAGATTCTTCCCAAAGGTGAGGCTTCAATTATGAAGAGATGGATTTGGAGAGATGAAATGGGTAGGGTTTGGTAGAGCCAATGGCTTGATAGGTGTGGGTAAGGTGGTAGAGGTGGGGGCCTTTTGTAAGAGGAGAGGAGTGGCAGTCTTGGAAAGTTATAAAAGGTTACTTTATTTTCAAGTGAGTTATGGATTTCAAAGGTTCCACATTGATGTATTTATAGGATAAGGTGATAAGAGGTCTATTTCCATCATAAAATAGGTTTTTGACATGAATAGGTCTTAGATTTTACATTAACATTTCATTTTATTTAAATCGTTAAATAATGAGGTAATCGTTGCATCCTCATTATGTCATAAATAATTTGATTTATTTAATGTCTGAAAATTATAAAAAAAACCTATCATGATGTAGGAAATATTTGCAGATTTCTAATGAATGTTTATAGTCAAAAATATGAATTGTATAACCCCATTTAAAAATAGTTTTAGTAAAACAACACATGTTTGTGACATTTTTATTTTAACATTAAATAAAAAGTTTTTATTGTCATTTTCCTACCAAAGTTGCTCCATGGGGTCCCCAAGTTGACACATGGATTGTCTTGGTCGGACATGACTCATACAATAAGGGTAAGACATGTGTTAAGACCGTTTCATATTATTAAAACCTTATTTTTACCTTAAATTACAATAATTACCTCTAATCGCGATTAAAAACATAAAAGTTACTATTCAGCAAAAAATTATTTTAATCCCATTGAACCACATTTTACATCCTAATGATAACCATGTATGTCGGATTTTCGAAATTCAAACCACATAAGTGGTAAAGTTTCATTTAAACGAAAAATCCGTTTTTAAACTACCACTTAGTGGTTTCACTATTCATCAAAAAATTGATGTTTTTCAGAAAAATATCATAAATTCACCCTACGCTATTTTGATATTATGAATTAAAAAATGGTGTCTATTTTAAAAAATAAAAAAATATAAGTTTCATTAATTAATTTAATAATTAATTCCCGTTGTCAAAACAAATAGCGTGTTTTTAAGAAACAATATATATTAAAAGATTGACAATAGTTTAAGTCCAATTTCAAAGTGAAATTAATTTAAATGACCACCATTGGTTTAAATGGTAAAAATATATTCTAATTTCACTTTAAAACCAATTCAAAAGATAATCTAATCATATAAATAAATTAGATTAAAAATAGGTTTTGAATTAAAATACAACATTTTTCACTATTCATTAAAAATTGAACTTTATCGAAAAAATACCAAAAATTTACACAGAGTAAATTTTGATCTCCCGATTCTAAAGAAGAATTTTATTTTGTCAAATATTACACATAAAATTGACAAAAAGTGGATTTAATAGAGGTTCACCACCAAAAGGTGGTTAATAGACCTTTTAAAAAATATTAGAATGTTTACGCTTAAAATTGGATTCATTCGAATTTTTAATCCTCTAACATTAATTGAAAAAAGAAAAAATATTTGACAAACATATATAATCATTTTTCAGTTAGTTCTGTTCATTCCCGTCATTAGAACGGCTAGGTGTTGACTAACATTTAAAATAAAATTATTTTATTATTAGAGTGCAACATAAGATTTCAAAGAAACTCATTGTTGCATATTGGGTAAGCCATCGAGCATAGAGTTCCCTATAAATTACTATTAATATTTTATTCAAAAATAGGGTTAAATATAAAAATTTCATAATCTTTATTTACCTGGGGTGTTACATTGAGGGAGAATATATTTAGTTCCCTTATAGATTTAAAATGTTTTTTTGTATAACACACCAAAATATAGTAGAAGATGTGTTGTGATTCCTTGGACTTTAATAATATTATAGATGGTTCTTATATAATTTCACCCATGTTTTGAATCCTCTCATAACTATGACTAGAAATAACATAGATTTATTATGGACTGAGAAGTTTCAGGCAATATTTTATTGAAATAACAAAACATTGGTCATCATTATAATCATTTGTTGTCTAGATAAGGGAGTTCATTTTAATAATTTCTATGTCAATTCCAATCTTGGATTGAGTTGAGTTCTAATATATTAGATAGCAGTTATTTATTTTCATTCACTCAACTTACATTCCCCAGAGTGTAACAATTTCACCCATGATCTTTTGATTCTGAATGTAGTTTTTTTATTTTTATTTTAGAAACATTACCTCATCGATGAGTGTTTTGTTATTTTAGCAAACTATACGAGTTTTCGGTATGTGTTATCCAAACATGAATGGAACTTGCATCAGTAATAGTGGATATAAGTAATAAATTATTATTACTCCATGATTTTATATAAAAAAGGAAATTTAATGGTTATAGCTGATCCACTGAGCTAGAAGTCACATAGTGTCACTGTGATTTATTCTCGGTATTATGGAATATTGATGGAGTAATGTTTAGTGATGAATCTTGATATTTGTGAGGATGGGGGTATATGATGTCTTTTCTAGATGGTAATTTATTTTACATTAGTGTAGTAGTTAGAGGAGTCCCAGTTTTGGGGTTCTGAGTTGATGGTCTGGAGTGATAGATTTTTTTGATTCCCATGATGGTTTGAATTAATATGAACAACCCAATGTGTTGTTCATATGATGGATTTTCATTCCATCAGACATGTGTTAGAATGTTCTATATGAGTACCATCATTCACCTTTGGATGTAAATTCTGGCATTAAAAATATATTCCTTGTTTTGGGAGGAATGTTATGGAGTCTTGAGATGAAGCATGTGATCACTGAGTTTGTTTCTTATTGATTGTCCATCAAAAACAAGAAGGTTGAGAACCACGTTTCAATTGGTTTTCTCCAGTCGTTAGACATTCATTAGTTAAAGTGTGAGAACATCTCTATGGCCTTAATTACTTGTTCAAATCGATCTTAGGGAGCATATTATTCTATATGGGTGACAAAGTATCATTCGATGAAATCATCCCACAATATAGAGGATAGAAACTCTTGATCGGTAAAGGTATTATTGTGGTAGTATATAGAGAAATTTTTGTGACTCCACGAAGTCCCATGGTTGATCATCTATGATCTAGATCATTATTTTCTCTCAAAGGTGTGGAAAAGTCACCAAAATGATTTTGGTTTTTAGTTATTTGTTAACACTACTTTTCTTCTATTGATTGACAATCAGACAGAGTAGACCATCCAAATTCATGAAGGCATGATGCACTTTTAAAAACTAAATTGTGGAGGTTCTTTGATGAGGAATATTCCCTTATTAAGTTTTTCAAACAATAATATTTTCCACTCCATCATTGTTATGGCTCCATTTGACACGTTGTACGACACACTATTCCATTCTACATTATAATATACAGGGGTCGGAGAGGTAGGAATTATTAAGCTGGAACTAGTAAAAAAATTGTATAGAAAGTTCATGTATGAATAATGAGGATGAAATTAGTGTCATATCATTATGAACAATATGCCAATCATACGAGGAGACCTGTGTAGATTGATGATGGGGGTCATGGTTCTTGTAGGCGACTACTCGTCTAAGATAATGATGGTTTTGTCATGATTTTAATATTTCTAACTATATTGTTTTATATTTTGATATGTTGGATCATGATAGGTCCATGGAGTATTAAATAGAACTTCTAAAATAGATGAAAAGGATAACTTCTTCTATCTTGTGATTCAAATCCATCATTATATTCATTATAAATTTCATGTCATAGATTGGGGAGGGATCAATATTGATAATGATGTGACCTTCTTGGAGTGGGATATAGAGAACTAGGACCACTAGGAGAAGTATTTGTTCTGACATCATATTCCCCTCGTTGATGTGTTATGGCATAATGGTTGTTTTTAGGAGAGAATATTTGAATACAAGTCACAAATACACACTAAATAAATCAAGATTCATTATTTATATCTCTTCTCATTTAACATTATCAATTTTTTGGATGTTGATATTTATGATTTTTGAGATAGTATCCTCTTATTTCATTTTGTAGATTGTAAATCATTTTGGTGGAATATCCCTCAATAGAGTGTTAAGCAGTTGGTTGGGTCTATGACATTGTTTTACACTTTTTTCTATAATGATTTGATAATGCTCTTGAGATGGTGAGGTTGTTGAGATGTGTCTCCCGGGGTCGTTGCATGGATGAACCATTTTTATTTTCATTATGACTTTGGTTTCTATTCACATTGAATAGAATAATTTCAGATATGTCTAATGCATGGTCCCATATCAATGTTTAACATCCCTTTTCATGTATCTAAGGATCATGGTGTTTTGAGTATGCTTAGATGTGTTATAGATGGATTTGGCTATAAAGAAGTGGAATTTAGAAGAATAGATGATGTGTAATGGAATATATTGACATGTATGTGATGTTATTGAATTGTATAGTACTGGATCATGATGTGAAAATTTTTGGGGTAAAATAACAAAAGGTTACGTGTTTTCAGCATAAACATAACCTTGAGGATTACACTATGTGAAAGGGGATTACACATTATTTTAATACCCTATACAACACATCATTGAATGTTTTAGAAACTATTTATTTATATCAAACCTACTGCAAGTTGTAAATTTATCTCTCTCTAAGAGACCATTGGATATGATCCCGGGAGTTTTATGATCCATTATAGGAGAATAAATCTTTGGAATATTGTCTTTCTTTTTTGCTTACTCGAGTGGATGTTTGGTGCATTCCATTTTTATTTTATAGTGGGTTCCCCTATTTGATCTCATTTCTTAACATATATTTTTTACATGAAATAAAAGATGACCAAAATAGTTTATAATGCTGTTTTCATGGATATTATTTGTGTAGGTGTGTGTGTCATCCTCATATGGATTCGGTTCTAATGATAGAGGTGATCAGATATCTGGGACATTGTCTTCTCTTGTGTGAAATACATTGAAGGGTTTTTAGGAAATAGATTAATTATATATATTATTTTAATTATGTGAAACCATATTTTGATTGTGTTTTATCCATTTAGATATAAATGTAATTAAACTAATATATATTAAATCATATTAATGGAAATGGTTGGGATCACATGTCGTTGATGCTATTTCATGGTACTGTGATTGTTGTTTCCTATATGATTTTATTGATAGTGTAATATCAATTGTATTATTTTTAAAAATTATCTTATTCTTGGGATAGTGTGTTGAAATTTCTCAATAATTTAAAACCAAAATTAATTGAAAAATAATTTTTATATGAAATTTTAGAAGATCCATGTTTGTAAGAAAGTGGTTATGGTAATTTGATGATGAAAAAAATTATGCAACTTACTCGTTTAATTTCAAATATGACCATCCATGAAATTAATGAAATTGGTAAATAATGTGAACTATGTTTATTATTTTCATTGATAATATATAATATGCATGTTAATTTCTATGGGTACTTTTCTAGGTATTTTGAAATCTGGTTCAATGCAATGAACATGTTTTTTTCCTTTTATAGTTTGTTATTTCTTCATGAATTAGGTTTCAATTGATTGAACTAGTTAATAAATGTATATTTTTATTTCAATATGAAATTAGAACTAATTTTGTTATAAATATAATTTATAGGGCATTAGTATCCAATTTTTTTTTGAGAAGGATGGGAACCTTTTTTGGGAGCTGTGAGAGCAAGTTTGCATGAAAAGGTTGAATGCCTTGTTTTGAGGTCCCAGTTTCTTAGTTTATTACCTTTTTGTTTCATGATGCTTTTTTATGTGATATATATACAATTACAATGATATTATCCTATAATAGATTATCCAAGAAGTGTTAGGCATTATATGTTGAAGGGAGGCTCGAATGTTAAGTTATCCTTTCATGGAAGATCATTAATGGGTAATGTGATATAAAGGGTAGGGAGGCCCAAACAATGTTGGAGTAGTGGAGAAATGAGATTAATATTTGAATTTTTATATTCATGGGGGTGTTAGGGATGCCACCAGAGGGAATGTAATGGGTTAATAATGGGAATACCCATTAATGATATATTTTGTGCTGGTATGTCCGATTTTGAATCTCATTAATGTTAGATTGTTTGGTTTCTTTTTTTATCTACATTATTTTTTCCACTTCATGAGAATGTTGGAGGTTTTGGGTTGCATGATTTCTCATGGTTGTATATTTGGATGGTTTATTAGAGTACATGTATATCTAATTATTCTAAAATTATGTAAATAATTAATAACCCATGGGGTTTGTTGTTGATCAAATGTACATTCTAAAAATATTTTATTCATAATACACCATAGACTTCTTATTGATTATTAAATGAGGGCATGAAATTTATTTTGAGGATTTGTTTAATGTTATTGAATGTCGAATAAATTTGATGTTAAATAATGTATAATGAATTAATTAATGTATGGAAATATTGAAAAGGGATGAAGTAATTAATTGATCTCTTTTAAATTCTTCTATGCTTATAGGATATTTAGTCTTAGTAGGGGTAGCTAGATGTATGAGTGAAATTAGATACAATTTAATAAATTATTATGTTATTCCCATAGTTTTGTATTGAAAATAATTATATCATGTATATTATGTGATTTAATATGTTACCACACCCATGTCGGTTAAAGAAACTGACATCCTATGGACTCTGGGAGGGTGTTTTCCCCGACATCCTAGTGGGAGGACATATCTATGAAAACCTATACATCCCCACTATATTAACATAGTAGATACTTGTAATGGTATGCATGGTGGTTTATTTTACCGTATATGGGTCTAGAGGGATATAATGGCTTTTTGATATTTCATACACATGTAATACAAAATATATCATCCCCGGATTATTATAGGTATGACGGGTATATGATTTGATTGCTTGAGGTAATTACTCATTGTATGGGGTGTGATGGATTGAGGTATAAAACCACATGTATGATACATGTTATAAAATATCTAAGAGATCCCAAAACAACAAGGTTAAAATATATTTATTATCGTATGTGATGATGTGTTGATGTGATTCCTGAGGAATATGTTTTGATTACCTGTCCAAAGTGTTTCGGGGCAGCTTACTTTTATTGAGTGATTATTACGACATGATATGGTGGGGAAGTTCATAAAACAAGTGGTGAAGTAGGAGAAAGGTACCCTTGATGTTCATTATTATATTATATTCTCTTTTTTATGTGATACTTTGTGAGATTTATCAAGGGTGATGTAATTAAAATAGTATACATATTTATGTGACGAGTTAGTTTCACTATTATCCACTATTTTGGAGAATGATTTCTTTATATTTTGCATAAAAATTTATGGGGAGGATCCTACTAATTATTCTATAAAAAATCACTAACATTTGAATAAAATAATTTTCATGCCATCTTGAGATGGTTGGTGATCATGATGTTTATTACTAGCTTGTAGGTTTTTTGGATCTGTTTAGGCTTTAGAGTCTTTTCCCTCTTTACCATTTCTGTAATTGTAGTATTCCTTTGTTTTCTCTAATTCCACAAGTGATTTCCTATTTTCATATGATATTTAATTATAAATATATATATATACGAATATGTTTTCTGTGTATCTTTCTTATTTGTTTCTTTCATATTTTTCTCTTAGTTGTTAATTCCTCCCTTTTCATGTTGACTATACCCTCAGTTCTTATCACCACCCCAAGGCTTACTAGAGGTCGGACTCAAGCATTCACCATGTATCTTTTCGCATTGGGCTAAATTTTTGGGAAGGGGGTCCAAAAATAAGTAACTATATTATTATTGTGATAAGATATTTGTAACAATAATTTTCCAAAAAAAATTAAGAAGTAGATATTCCATACGATGGGGAATTCATTTTTATTTGAGTTTTACAAAAAAAAATTAATGAATTAATATTTATATGAGTGTAGAAGGTATTTTGTTTATGGATATTTCTTTTTGGAGATTAAATTTATTATATTAAAGGAGTAATATTATGTTATGTGTTTTATTGATACAGTAGAAGTGAAATTATTTTATATGAGGTAGAAAAGTGATCATTTAGAAACACTAAATATATTCCAATAATGTAGTCACACTATTAATGGTTCAATAGCTAAATAGTGTAAAAAAGAGTATTTTGGGAGAAGATAATTTCTACACCCTTATTATCCACTTATTCTAATTTTTTTCTATTTCCCATAAGTAGCCGCTTTTTACAATTTTTTATTTTAACTGGGAGATTAGTTTCTCAACTCAAAAATAAAAATTAGAGTCTATAATTAAAATACTCAATATTTAAATCTTTAAAACAGATGAAATTAAATTTTTAAGCCTTTTTATCTTATCAAATTTCCAAATGTGGGAATTTCTAATCGTAAATTCAACACACATATTCAAGAAGAAACAATTTTTTGAAAATTGATGATTTCATTATTGAAATTATATACACAATAAAATTTTACTTAATTCACATTTCAGTGACATAAATATATTTATTACAAATATAAAAAACATTATAAGGATTTCATGGTGATTTATACCCAGTTTACACCTTTAAATTTCATTATCTAAGAGAAGAAAAAAAATTCTAATTAATTAAAATAATAATTTTTTTCTAAAATTTTGAAACGGTATTCATAAGATCAATGAATATTTTTGAATCAATAATGATAATTTTTATGTATACCAATTTCACATAACTTTTTTAATCATCAATGATATTGTTACATAGTGACAAAAAAATCCATATTTTAGATGAAAATTTCAATCTTTACAGAAAAAATCCACAAAATTATCAATATGTAAATTTTCATGAGAAGTGTTAAAAATAAATTATATTATATGAACTTTACCTTTATAAATTTTAAAAATTCATTTTTTAAAAATATGAAACAATATAAATAGTAAATATTTTATAAAAAAAAATCTTTAAAACATCAAATTATTTATTAAATTGAAAAATGCAATATCTACTAATAATTTAGAATCCCTTTATTTATTATTTATTTATTAATAATGCCTTGTAAATATTTTGTGGTTTATTTAACTAGTGTGTAGTATTTGTAATTTTATGTGGGATATAGTATTTATTTAAAATGTTCTAAAATCTCAAGTCATTACATTGTAAAAATATAAAATTATAATTAAATTATAGTAACAAACATATATTCTGTAATTAGAATATTAAGAAAAAATAGAATCAATAATAAAAATAGAAAATAACAAATATAATATCCCACTAAGATGATAAAATATGTCATTTAAAAAATAATAAGAATATAAGTGTCTTTGTAACTATATTGAAACTTGTTTTTAATAAATTACCATTATATAACATTTACATAACAATTAAAATATTATCCAAATAGACGCCCAAAGACCATACGAGTGTAATGACTTAAGAAACAAGGATTCATAAACATTGAAACATACGCGAGGTACATTAACACCCATTAACTTCTTCATGACTAAAACCCTTCATAGAAACATAAAACATAATAAATATATTCATAACAAGGGGAATGGAACATAAAAATAGGTCAGCTCAAATGCCTAGTAAGGGTAAACAAGACAGATACGTATGCATAATCATGGGAATAAGGGTATGAAAACGTTATCCTGAAAATATAAGATAATTCCCTTTCATATCGAAGACATATACATGAATCAAGGCATAAAGCATGGTAGTTCAAAAGACACGAATTGAAAGGAAATAAATACCATAATCCATAAAACCATTACATATTAATAATACATGGAATTGTGGAATTTTTTTTTAAAATATGATTTATATAGTACAAATGGAATTGATACCAAAACAATCTTAGTAGTATTGTTCCACTCCTTGTACTATTTTAGTAGTACTATATAACTCCCATGTCCGTATTAGTATCATGAGTTCACTCCTCATCCGATCTCGGTAGTCATGGTTTAATATCATGTCCATATTAGTAGTCAAGTTTCACTACCAAGTCCATGTTAATATTTCTCAAGAGATATAACTTGTACCTAATGAATTAGAGGGAGATATTGTTACCAACCATCTCATGATGAAATAATTCATAAATTTCCCAAAAATTCTAAAAAAACTATCATCTCTTAATGCATGAAATGAAATGGGTATCATAAAAATGTAATCAGATCATAAGAAATGGGAAAAGATATAGTTCATAAAATTCCAATAAAAATTATAACACATTAAATAGAAATTGATTTCATAAATACATTACCACTGAAAAATTAGGCCACATAAAGACAGTGAAATCATGCATTACTCATTTGAAGAAATAATATTAATTTAACCTTTAGAAATTTTCCAATATATTAATATATAATTTCAATGGATACCATCATTGGTGTTAAATTCATTTTAAATATCATTGGTAATAGTTTCATTAGAAAAAAATAATTTTTTCATTAAAAAATTATTTTTAATGTATAAAACATTTTAACAATCATTTTACTTTAAAATATTCTGAAAAAATTGATATGTAGATTTAAAATAATTTTGAAAACCTTATCACTTGAAAACATAAAAAATTAATCCTGAAAAAATTTAGAAAATCTATTTCCTCAAATACATATAAAATAATAAATAATTTTTTTATGAAAATATTATCACCTTGAAATATTATAACATAAATCATAAAAACATTTAAAATACATTTTAAGACATAATTTTTTTGGAAAACATATTTTTAAATATCTTTTTAAAACATTTAATTTAAGCATTAATAACCATGATACATTTTGGTAATCTTTTTTTATTGAAAACCACAAAAAACGAATTTCATGAATATTAGGTAAACATTTTATTTTAAAAATAATATCATTTTAATCATTAAAATAATTTATTATGGGAATGTTGGTAATAAGGTCAGGTAAAATCCATACACACTCGACATTCCTTTTGCACCGAAAAAAGGTTAGAAAAGTGCATCGACCAGGAAATAACAACATGATTACATTTTAAGAGCACATTTTAGATGGTCAAACATGGGTATAAATCTATTTTATATATAATAGGATAATGTTATAATAAATTTGGAATATTGGTTTTGGAATACATCGTTTTGAGGATCTTAGTTATCTAACTGATGATAGGGTAAACTCAAGATTTAAAAAAAAACTTATTTATCTAATGTACTAAATAGTGGGAAATTGTTCCAAATCATGAATATATCATTTATAAACATAGGAGGAAAAATAATGTGTGATCTTGATGTATGTATCATAATAATTCATCAATGTAATCATTAAAATAATCAATCTTGAAGAACAGTGAGGTTGTTTCAATATACTCTTCCCACATTGTAATATTGAACCATGATCCCTATATAAGAAAGTGAAATTACATGATTCATAAAATATAATTAAAGTAATAATATTTATTATATACTATTTCAAAGTTATTATGAACATATTATATTAAAATATAAGTTCATAACATGACATTTGTATCAAAGAATGTAAACTGAGACAAAAATATCTTACCGATTTGGTGACTTTTGAATCTCAAACCCCATAAGATAAATATCATAAAATGTATATTTAAATACACATATATTTAATTATAATAATAATTTAATACATTCATGATTATTTTAAACACCACACAAAAATAATGGGTGATGAATAAATCTTGTATCTCACAAAAAAAATAGTGAGATTAAATCCCCTTACCATGGATCATGGCTCTCATTGTACTTGTCCGAACCACCTGCATAATAAATATAAATTTATGATATGTATTTTAAATAACTATATGGTTATAAAAAATACCATTTTTTAACATGTCCATATATTAACCTCATGTTAATCATCCCATTTAGGGTCCCATTTCGGGTAATATCCACTTTGTTCTTCGAATGTGTCTAAATTTGTTATATCATTTGTCCTTATTCATATATCCAAATTATATAATGTTAAAAATTATATAAATAGAAATTATATTCCATATATTTTTATTATACAATTTATATAATATAGATGTATGAAATGTAAAACCCCATCCTTTTAGATGTTAAGACATACATACACATGAACGTTGTTCCCATATTTATGGTCATATTTAATGAAAAATGGTAGATGAAATATGTGTATATATATTTATATATATTATTATTATATTATTATTATATCATATATGTCATATAATTTCACTAAACTAATCTTTAATACATTCCATGTAGGGTTTTAATGAATCATATCACTTTGAGGGGGCTGTAGTCCACACTTCCTAAAATGAAATTATCATATTTAAAATAAGTATTTAAAAAAGATATGTTTTAAAAAATTACAAATAAAATCTGATACATAATAAATTAAAAAAATATGAAAATATAAATATATTCTCCACACCAATTTCTATCCTGAGAGGCAGGAAAGAAAAAAACAATAGTCATTATTTAGTGAGCCGGTAGTTCACTGTACATGTAAAAAGTATGTTCTTTACCCAATGGATGGAGTTGCGTGTAAATGTAGGTACAAAACATAGCATAAAAACATCCTTCAATATTTATTATATTGTTTTTTTAATACAATCATGTAATATATAGATTGGGGGAGAATGAAAAGAAATCAAAGGAGTTTGAGAGAAGATATTACATCTTAATCGGTTAACACCTTTTGTTTGTGCTAAGAGGCTTCAATGAAATTATATAAGAAAATAGGGAGGACTCTATGAGGAAATTAGTTATTTGGGGAATTTTATTTGGTAGATATTTTCATATCATAAGTTGTTTTATAGGTGTCAAAAATATGGAAAGGTGGTGGAATTTTATAAGGAAGGGGAGGGGAAGACATGACATTTTTGAAAATAAGATAGGAGTACCCACGTTTTTACCTAAGAAAGTCATACCATAGAAAAAAAAATAATGGAAGGTTAATGGATTATTAATGATCATATAGTGGGTGTTTCAAAAGATTCTACGTCGTTTTGGGTCTTAAATTTATGGTCTAGTACTTTAGTAATCAATTTTTTATAAATCATTGTAATTTAATTAAATAGCTTTAATTAAATTTTTGGAAAACTATATTTTTTAACTTATTATAAATTATATATTACTATTATTAAAAATATTTAATCTATTTTTAAAAATCATAATTACATAATTGGTATAAATTAATTAAAATTAAATCCCACTGACCGAACGACACTGTATGTTTTTAAAATAAAAACGTCCACGTTTTTCTTTGTTTTCTAAACCAGTTATGAAATTAAATTTATTAAAATGAAATAAATTGAACCCATTTATAAAAAAATTTATGTAATTAAACATTTAAAAAATTCAAAAATATAATTTTTCCTTATAAAAAATTAGATTAAAAGTGAAATTTGGATTGAAATTTTTTTTTCACTATTTAACCAAAAATGAATATTCTCAGAGAAATCACAAAAATTCACCCTAAGATAGTATTGACATTATAAATACCATAATTATGTTTATTTTATCAAAATAAATTACATAATCTTTCTAAAATTAAATTAATTATTTTTCAGTGAAGGACATGTAAATTATTTTATTTGAGAAAACAATATCGTTAAACATATATGGACATTATCGAAATTATATATCTCATTATCAATATATTATTATTAATATAAGATAATTAAAATCAGGATTTTAAATTTATTTATCAGTATTAATATAACAATTTTCAATATAAAGATTATATTTATATCAATTAAATAAGTATAACAATAAAAATACTTTGCATAGAAACACACTGTTGCATTTAACGTACACCAAGTTGGTGTTTCATGCTTTATATGACAAGTTAGTGTTGTGTTTAACATATTATATGCATCAAGCTAAATTTGTTTTTTCCATGTAGATTAAGATAAATTTTATGTTGTGCACAATGCAAGATTATGTTGTTGTTGTGTGTATCTCATGCCAAAGATAGTAATTTAATATAAAATTAAATATTTTTAGTGTTACGTGAAATTAAAAATATAACAAAGGAAAAATTAATTGAAAAATATAAATCAAAAAAAACTATGGGTGCAACATTATAACCCCTTAAAATAAATTTCTATCTTGAAATTCAGTGGTGTAATCAAAGGTCTAAAATATTAATGTTTCATTCATATAAACCCACATTGAAAAAATGGTACTAAAATTTAATGTAAGAAGGAAATGTTGAAAACATAATGGTTACCCAAAGCAACATATAACTAGTATTCCACATAAGATAACCAATGTTGAGAGTTAATATTTTACATGTTTGATAAGTGTAAATATTTACAGGGATTGATTGAGGTCATCAATCACAATCAAGTGAATGATAAAAGAAAACTTAAATGACTCAAATTCATAAATCTTAGATGATTTAAAAGTCCATTGGTTCAACAAGATTATGGTATTAAGAAAATTTATTTTCTTTCGATCATTATCCTAAAATTTACTAATTCTTTAATTGACCAAGAATAATATAAAATATACTTACTTGATATATTTATATAAATGAAATTTAATATATGTTGTTGTGATTTTATCAAATTATTTTTCATCCATTACATGATGTAATAGATGTCGAGAAATTAACATTGATTCCTGAAGAGATAAAATGCCCTTTTAGCATGATCTTAAGGCCCATAAAAGTATGAAAATTATAAATATATATCTATAATATTAATAGAAATTTATAGTTTTAATACAAAAATCTCCAAAAAATAAAAGGTACACTATTGTTTTCTAATACATAATTATTCATATAAAATAATTATACATTAACAAGGACATCTTGTTGACTAGAGGTAGGTTAGAAACCCTAATCATCATTTGGTTATTGTTTCAAGGATCATGGCTTTTATGGACTTGATTAGTTATCACCTGACATAAAAGATGTCCTTTTCTAAAACCATAATATAATTTCCAAAATATGATGGAAATCGTTGAAATAAAGTAAATCACTGAATTACATTTTAACCAAGGTATTCAATACAAATCAATATAAAAATACATATTACATATTTTATATAAAAATTTTCATGAATGGCTATACTTTTATCCATACTAAAATATGAATATAACAAACTTTATAAAGAAATTCATAAAATTAGATTATCATTGATTTCCTAGTATATCAAAAAAGTAGGTATTGGATTCAAAATTCTAGACATTTGAATACTCTTATAAAATGTTCTATTGAATCATGTGATTTTTGAGAAATATGCAGGATAAGACTCTTTTATTAACGAACGTAAAAGATACAAGTCCAAAAGTGTGCAGGAAAACATAGAAAAAGAAATGATCAAGGGAACAGTTATATGCCTATATTTTTCTTCAATATATTCGTTAGATGCCTTTCCTCTTCGCTAATTTAATAGCAGCCAACTCTTCAATGACAATGACCTCGTCCCTGACATCTCGACCTCCCCCTGCTTAGAGGGAGTGATTTAAGTCTTTCATGTAATGTTTCAGAATCATTTCTTTCAGAGACAGAGTGATCCTCCTATTGTGCCTCACAATTTTCATGAGAGGAATCACTTGTTATTGGTGTCTTCATCCCCACGGCCTCTTATACTTTAGGCATAGCCAACATCCCATGTTGCCTTTCCACATAAAGAGAATATAGGAAAGACACTTGAACATTCATGTTACCATCAGTATTTTGAGAAAGAAGAGCGGGGTTACCTACATCTGATTGCATGTAGGGCGCAACCAAATACTTTGTCTTCTTATAGGAAATATGCTAATATCCTTCATTATCCACAACAGGTTTTGAACCGATTTTAGAAATGACTGGAGAGTCTGATTCTAAAATATTCTTGCCCTTTTTATTGCCTAAACTAACCATGAATTCATTTGAATGTTGAAGATCATCCACTTTTTGTATCTCTTCTTCATTCTCTTGTTCAACAATCAATTCATCATCACCACATGGAATCTACGAATCTGAAGGTATTAGATATTTATGTAATTTAGAACTAGTACCTTTTCAGAAAGAATGGTCATTGTGGACATTCATGTCTTCAGAGAAAATAGCAGACCAAGACTTCATTTTTAGCTCAGTAATATGTGAGTTTCCTGTTTGGTCACCCTCAAATGGTGTCTTGACAACAACCATGGGAAAAATTCCTTGTGAATCCTTCATTTTCTCTAAAATATCGGTAGTAATTCTAGTTCAATCATAATTCTTTCATATTCCATTATTATCCTCATCATGGAATTGGGGAAGAATATCAACTAACTGAGAAAGATTTCTCTTCTTACTACAATCGTTGACATTATGTCCATTCAATGAGAAAACACTTCAAACAATAGAGCATCTACATATAGATGATTCATGACCTATGATGTTACAATTCTTTCATAATTTTAGCATTTTATCATAAATTATCTTTAACTCAATAACATCATCATCGGTGGAAAGTATTTTTTTTCAACTAGAGTCAAACACAGGTCAACCTCTACAAAGATAAACCCTAACCCACATTTGTGTGGTTGTGTTAGTCACTGCAAATTGGTTGAATTTCGTATACCATTCACATAGGTGAATAACCCCAAGGATTGAGGGAAATAAAACCAATGCCCCAAGCATGAACATTAAGTTCCTCTATGGGAAATAGAATATAGAAATGTAATCATCCTAATGAGACACATTTCCACGATGAAAATCCCCAAGTCAACGAAATAAGCTCCTTGATTTCATCATATTATCAGAGACTAGGATCTCTTAGGAAGAAATAACCAAGAAATGATTGAGAACTCACCCATTTTGATGCGCTCTGGGAGAGTAGCTGCGTCATCTTTGATATGCGCAATCGTTCTTTTCTTTCGATTGGAAGATTCAGTAACCCCTTTGATGTTGACAAAGGCATGCTTCGCAATGAATCCCTCATCAGGGACATCATAACTCGCTTGTGTTTATTGATTTGACCTTGTCACAGGACCATGGATCTGATTATCCACTTCCCCCAAAGTAACATCAGTCACATCACACGACATGTTCTACATTTTTCTCTGGTCAACCACCATACAAGGATTCGGATCCTGGGACTTAGACACCGCACCGACTGGTCTCTGGATATCGACCTTCTCCATCACATCATTCAACTCCACCATATCTCAATTTTGTCCAGTCGGAATACCTATGCACACGTCGGTCATAGATCCGTCATTGGAGTCATCATACAGCGTATTTGGACGCGCCTCTCATCCATAACGGTGGTTATCAATCCTGCCGCACGGAAGGAGAGATTTTGCCGCCATGAAACCCTAAAACACCGAGGGGAGGTCCCATCCCATAATCTCTCTCTTGAATCATGTTAATAACCTAAATTACCATAAATACTTATTTACAACCATCATGCTTCCATATTAAAAGTATACTGGATTTATTTGCAAAATCCAAATATTTTTGAAACATCTTTAATGATAAAATAAATTACATGGTGACATGTCTTAATTAGTTCCAAGGTAATAAATACCTTATAATTTACATATTATTATACCAAATATATTTATCCCAAAAACATCATCATAACATAACAAACATATTAATGTTTATATATCCTTTTTTCATGTTTTTTCCCTGGACAATCCCTTTAAATTATATCAATTTTATATTCTATATTACCCATTCAATTTGTTCTTATAAATCCATAGAAAAAAAAGTAAAATGAACAATACCTACATGTTTCACCTTTCATATAACATAATTATTGAAACCAATTACATAAATAATTTTATTATTCCACAACATCATTACACCATTAGACAATATTCCTTATCCTATTATACAATACATTTATTCTTTAATATTTATTTTTCAGTATCATAACAATTCTAAATGTTACCATTAAATACACCATCTTGATAATTATCATTATGATATTTCATCTTAAGACAATTATTTTAATAATTACCATTTAAAACTAAAATAAAATACATAACCTCTGATGAAATAATAAGGACGCCAATATTTGCATCTATATAATAAAAGGAAGTCTTCATTTTTCACTTACAGTCACTTGCATTGTGTCCTTATTTTCCACAGTAAAAACATATTCTTATTCCCATAAGACATTCACTTAGGTTTTTATTTCCACATTCATGACATAATAGAAAGGAAATAATCTTTCCTTCATGGTCGTTATTACCAAAATTCTCAAGGAAATACTTTTTTCTCTACCTTGTGGGGTCTAAGGGTTGGTTAATGTATACACTATTAGTAATGTTATGAGAAAGCTAATTTGGAATGATCACAACATATTTCACTATAGTCATAATCAAAACAAAATTATCTTCAACAAGTTTTCCATCACATACATCATTAATTTACTTCCTTTCAGTTCCTGCCATTACGTAAAACCATAATCATAGTAGGAAAATTACTTATCATTATAGAAAACCACATAGTCATGAATAGAAATACTTATATGATATCTAAATTATTTTACCTACCATAATCAATGACACCCTAGGTTCATCCTATGTTATTCATAGAGAAATTATATTTAAATGCTTCATAATAGTTCATGAATATTTTGTGATTTCTCAATGAAAATACCCCCTACTGTGACAAACTATGTATGGAACAAGGACCATTATCATATAGAAGATTGCCCAGAGTCATCATCAGAAGATAATGTCAGATTTGATACCCCAATGTACATATTTTCTAGAGCCACATCCACTTATAATATTTGGACAATGATGCATTTCAAAAAACCCACAAAATCTATTATTTACCAAAATTCTAGGAAAATAATTTTTATGTTTCCATTTCCTTAGTATTTTCCCTAGACATGTCCTTACAGTTGTCACTAAGGATTTATCATCCTGACATCCAAAGGTTAACTGAACTTTTTCTCTAATTCATACAATAAAAACCCTCAATTTTGATACATTGTCATTATATTACATTACAAGAACACATAAAACATTATACAAATTGATTCTAAAATATTGTACTCGTATTGTGCCTTTGGAAACTTGGAAATATAAAATATGATATATAAGTGAGGTACGTTGTCTCCCATGTGGTACTTCTTGACAAGAAACCATATTAGAGATATCAAACATAATACATATCATCAAAACATGATGAAGGATACATAGAAATGGGTGAGTTCAAATACTCATTAAGGGTAAACAAGGGAGATATATAAGTATAATCATGGTAAAAAGGGTGTAAGAGAATGATTATGAATATAGAATACCATACCATTCATATCAATGATCATATACATGAATCATTGCATAAATCCTAGATATTAATATAGGATTAAACATTTGTTAATAATGAACACAATCCATGAAATCATAACAATGGAATAAAACATGGAATTTTGGAAAACACATAACCTTTTTACAAGATTTACATTGTAGTGATGACAACCCTTACAAGACTATGTAAGTATTACGAGTTCCCCACCTAAACCATCCTGTTTACCATGGTAGACTCCCATGCCCATATTTGTAGAATCAGTTCACTCCTCATACCATCATGGAAGTCATGGTTCACTGTCATGGCCATATTAGTGTTCAATTATTACAACAAAAACCACCATAGTCTATATCATTAGATATAAATATTTACCCTATGTATTAGAGGAAGATATATGTTCCACCCATTTCATAGTGAAATCATACACACACGTGATAAAAAAATATAAAAAATATAATATTAACCCATGAAATGAATTGGAAATCATAATCATATAATCAAATCGTAACCAATGAAAAAAGATATTATTTTCATAATAATATCATCAAATGTATATCATGTGAAAGACAAATGAATTGTATAAATATGTAACTCATTAAAACAAATGGGTTTTATACAAACCATGAAATCAGGCATAACTCATTCAGAAAAATAACATGGATCGAACCTTTAGATCATTTCCTAGAAATTCATTGGTAACAACAATGGATGTCATCATAGATGGAAAATTATTTTTAAATATCTATAAAAAGTTATCTAAACAAATATCCCTTTATAGATGAAAGATGATTTTTAAAAAATACAAACTTTTGAAAACCATTTTTTTTAAAAAAAATCATCTCAAAGCACAGAAAGAATGCATAAAATTCATTTTGAAAAACATTTCCCTTGAAAACATAAAAAATTAATCTTGAAAAAAACTTTAAAACCATTTTCATTCAAAAACTATAAAATAAGCTTAAAAAAGTTTCAAACAAATTTAATTGAAAAATAATAATAGTAGAATAATAATTTTTAGTAAAATATTAAAATTATAAAACATTTTTTGATAATATTTTCCATTAAAAAAAATTTGAAAACATTTAAATGATCCATATATAAAAGTAAAAAAAAATTGAGAACCATTTCCACTTAAAACAAAAAAATAATCAATTTCTAGAATATTAGATAAAACTATTATTTTAGAAATAATGAATATTAATCTTCAAATAGACAATTCAAGGTAATTTATGTCAAGATGGAGGGTAAAATCCAGACATACTAATGATTCAATTATCATTGTAAAAATTTTAGTAAAGTTCCATAACTATAAAATGAAAAGAAAATTCCGTTTTAAGAAACCATTTTTGAAAGTAAAATATTTTTGAAAGTTTATTTGAAATATTATAGGAATTTAAAAAAATATTTTTCAAAAAAAGACCTTTTTGGAAAACTTGGTTTTTGAGAATACAAATTTCTGAGTGATGATAGAGTAATGTTGGGCTTTCTTAAATACACATTCTTAACTATCTTATGTACCAAATTTTGAAAAAATAATAAAAAATATGAATATTACCTGAATAAATAGATGATAAGAAATATCATGAGTTATCGTGATGTAAAAATCATAGTATTTCAGAAGAGGAATCGTAAACATAAATAATCTTGAAAATGAATAATGTTTTTTAATAAACTCTTAAAAATTGGTAAATTTAAACCACACTGCCTATATAAAAATGTGAAATTAAATGAAGGTAATAATATAATTAATGTAATGAGATTAATGACATATAATTTCAAATGATTTTTTTACACCTCATATGAAAATATAGGTTCATAACATGGAATTTTTCTCATTAAACGTAGACTGAGACAAAACTATCAACTGATTTGTTTTGTTTTGAGACATAAACCAATAAAACAAAGGATATAAAATGGATATGTAAATAAACATATGTTTAATTATAAGTTTAATTGAATACATCCGTGGTTATTCTAAACAAAACATAAATATAATTGGTGGCGAATAAAGCATGTATCTCATGGAAATAAAAGTGAGATGAAACCCCCATACCTTGCATCTTGACTCTTGTTGTACTCATTCATATGACGAGTATGATAAATATATATTTATTATGAAAAATTTTAAAAACAATAATATTATATCTAATACTATATATGTTAATATCATGAGATTTTATTACCCTCTTGTTAACAAACCTATGTTATGGTCTCACTTCGGGTGATATCCGCTTTCTTCTTTACGTTTGACTTAATTTGTTATATCATTGGAAATTATAATTATATCTTGATTACATAATTTAAAAAATGATATAAATATTATTTATATTCACTATATGTATTTAATAATAATATATATTATATATAGGTATGAAATCGAATCTATTGTTCCTGGATAAGATAAACCTTATGTATGCTTGAACATTGTTTCCATTTTTATTATCGCATTAAAAGAATGAAGGTAAATGAAATTGGTGTATTTATATGTATATATATATATATATCATTATTTAAGTATAATTATTATATCGCATATGTCATATATTTTCACTAAAATCATCCTTAATATATTATATGTAGTTTTCGAAGGAAACATATTGCATGGAGGGGGCGGTAGTCCACACTTTTTCAAATGAAATTATCGCATTTACACCAAATTAAAGGTAACAATATGTGTTTTAAAATGAACTATTAATATTAAAGACATAATAAATATTATATATTAAATATATAAATAGTTTTTCAATCACAATGTCCACTATGAGAGGATGTAAGGGAAAAACAATCATTGTTTTGTGTGGCTGTAGTTCACCGTACAGGTAAATAGTATGTTTATTTCCTTTTAGATGTAGGAGTTTTTATGTGTAGGTCAACACCCTAGAATACAACAATACAAGTATATTTATAATACTAATCTTGTTATAAAATATTTTAATAAATAAATTTTATTGGGATGGATAAATAAAATTAAATAAATGATCCACTGATATGACATTTCCTCTCAATCAGAAAACTGTTTTTATTTTTTCCAAAAAGATTACTTAGATAGAATTATTCTAAATGGGAGGATTTTTAGAGTAAGGGAGGGATTTTGGGAATATTATTTGTCACATATTTTGTAATCATAAGTGTTTTTATTGGTGTGAACAAGAGGTATAGTTATTTCCCTTCTATAGGGATATGAAAGGACACACATTGAATTTCTGAAAACATGACATGTGTAACCAAGTTTGTGAATAAAAAAGTAATATCATGACAAAAAAACTAATAATTGAGGTTTAATGGCTGAACAATGTCCATAAAATGGGTTTTGGAAAAGTTTCTATATCATTTTGGGTCTTATATTAAACGTGTAGTACTTTATTTTCCAAATTTTTTTCTTATTCGTTTTAATTAAATTTAATGACTTTCAAAAATAGTATTGGTCAAAAAAACTATCCTCATTAAAAATAAAAAATTATTCATATTTCTAATATTGAATTTGTTTTTCCAAAATCTAATCACATAATTTGAATAAATTAATTTAAAATTAATTGGGATGAAGAGACGACTATGTGAGTTTTTAATGTAAAAACATTTAAACTATTACAATGTGTTTATACCAAATTACAATGTTTAATTATATCCAACGAACTATGTTTGATTAATATATTTAAATATTATCTAATTAATCTTCTAAAATAACTAAACTATTATTAGACATATAAATAAATTAGATGAAATGGCATTTTAGAATTAAAATCCGTTATTTTACACTATTCATCCAAAAATGATGTCTGTCAGAAAAAAAAACCCTTAAATTTACCCTAATATAATTTGGAAATTATAAATTCATAAATAAATTTTATTTTATCAAATTATTTTTCAATTTTTTTCTAAAATTATTTTCATTATATTTCAAAGGACATGAAAATTATTTTATTTGAGAAAATAATATTCCGAAACATATAAGGACATTACGAAAAAATTATATATTTAATTAAAAATATATTTTAATTATATTAATCAATTATATTTAATATTTTTAATTTTGAAATCAATATTCATACAACTAAGTTGAAACTATTGAGTATAATTATATCATTTATATTATTATAACAATAGATGGATGTTTGGTAGAATGCAAGTGTGGCGTGTAACTTATTTAAATTTTTTATTTCATATTTTTTATTCCAAGTTATTGTTTCATGTTACATATTCCAAGATGGAAGAAAATATCATTGTTCCATATAATGAACTCTAAAATTAATGATGTTAATGGTGCATGATTTACATGGTGTTGCATATAATGCTATGTAAACATAGATATTTAGTACAAAACGAACTACATTCAGTGTTACATGAAATAATATCTTTTTCTATGGATAAATAATTTCATGAAAAAATACAAAAACTATCAGTGTGTTACAGTAACTCGATGTATCATGTCAACAAGATTTATAGACATACAGTGTGAAATCTGGTTTAACGATAAAATATGGGCCTCAACCAAACCAATAACTGCTACATGTGTGGGATACTCAGGTACACATGTTCCATTTCCATCTATGGAAGGTTTTATTTGAACAGATTAAGAAACAACCAATAAAATCATGAACCCAAAAAAAATATCAGCGTACATCAATCTTTTATGCTCATCCGGAAGAAAAGATGCAATAGATAACTATAAAATAAATCACATCACCATATATTCATAGGAAAATAACAAAATATCCATGTTGTTATGTTTAATGTAGTTAATAATCAAAAAAATACCTAGAAATAATTTTTTCTTATAATTTTTTGAAGGATAATGTGATGATATTAGAGTGACCATGAATTATCCACAAGGCTGGTGAAAATGATACTCAATATCCTCATTGAATCTAGATACATGAAGGTTCACATGTTTGGTTAACGAAAATTTAATTGGTATATACATGTAATTGAGTTCATTAATTTTATTTTATATACTCAAAACTTCATGTTTCCCACTGAGACTCAGTGCATTCATTCTCTTACATTTTGTTTGGGTCCACTATCATCATCAGTAATGATCTTCTGATCTCTCCATCTAATATGAATTTTACCAAGAATGTCCACCAATTAAAATATTCCTATACAAATCCTTAAAATGAAATATTATGTAACACCAAATAAGGATGATACTACTGATAGGAAATTCATAACATATCATTATGATTAATAGAATCTACTACTATAAAAATAAAATCAAATAGTAAAATACGAACTATTTGGATACCCATTAGAAATCATGAAATTAATCAATATATCTATCACATATATTTTCTAAAACGCAATAACTCATGAATATTGGTATTGATACAAACCTGGACACATGTGATAAAAACATCAAACATGGTCTCAAAAGAATACCACAGACACAAAATGTTTAAAAGCACTAGAAAAGGACTCACATTCTACTCAACCATGAAAAATTTTATCAAAGAATCAAACCTGGTGTCATCTATCACAATAAAACATAATAAAGGATCAATGTAGTGTATGGAACACCTAACTGATTAATCCTCGACCATCAATAGTGGCATCAAGATATCGAAAAAGGGTCCAACATGGCCCTTGGAACATTATCCATTTACATTTGGCATGGTTCAAATAAATAACTAATACATAAAAAATATTAATAAATTAACTTTTAATTATAATTAATAACACATTAAGAATATATGGTCCATTTTCCGATGTTTTTTAACCAAATATCACATTCCAATAAACAAACATCATACCACCGTGTAGAGTATAAGTCCCCAACTTTAAACAGTACTTAATCTTGAGATAAGTCTATAATTTGAATTTAATTCACATATAAGAAATTTTATGGTTTAGAGTTATAGATAATTAATCCAATAATAATAAAAATCATCGCATAATCATAGAAGAGGATACAATCAAAAGTGTAAACATTTTTTCCACCAAAGGAAAGCCTTTTAAAAATAAATCATGAATTAATTTCATGATTAAAATATTCTTGAATTATTCCTTTTTCTTACTCATCCCTACAACCTATGAAATTTTTTAAAAAAACCTGGAATGATAATAAAATGATTAGTATGGGATATAAAAATAAGGGATGTTTTTGTCCTTTCTAAGAAATAAAAACCATGAGTACATTATCATAAAGTAATAATTTTCATTTTTTTGAATTAGTAAATATTATTCATTGAAAATAATTGTTCGGCAGAAATCCATCATGGTAACATTGCATTATTTTTTGGCTGATTGTGTTTGTTGATAAAACAGGTTTCTGTGAAGAAATTGTCGAGTTCCAAAGCATTTGTTGACAATCAATGTTGAAAAAAGAACGATGAAAAAGGAAAGGACAATCTGGTGGCGGTACAAAAGGGCAGTACAAGATGGCACTGTTTTCCAGTGCTTGCCAAATTTTTGGGGACCAAAATTTGGAAGTTGGTGAGCATCGCGAAAATAGGATTTCCATGAATATCATAATTTAATAAGGAAAGGACATGAATTTCGTGAAGAAAAGCTTCATGGTTAGGATTTCGTGAAGACCAGAAGAATGGACGCGGTGATTCATCGCGATTATGACAAGCTTCCCGAACAACAGAGGCTGAAGCGCATCGCGGTGGGGAAGGGCTTTGTAAGTGAGCTTCACGGCGATGAAGGGCTTTGCGAGGGAGATTCATGGTGAAGGCGCGAAGGAATTGGCGGGATTCTCCACGATTACGATGAGCTCCGTGATCGGAAAATTGCTGTGGTGCTTCGTGATTTTGAGAGAATTCCGGCGGGAACTTCAGAGCTTCGCGATTTGAGCTGGCGTGGTGTTGACGTCGTGCGGAAAGTTGGAGGGTCGGTGGAATTGCCTATAAATAGAGGTCGACCCCCTCGAGCAAAGCACAAAGTGTTCTCAAAGAAAATATTTTTCTCTCATTTCATGAAGGTGGTTCGCGTAGCCCGTGTGCTTCGTGAAAAAAGAGCTTCACGGCGGGTATTGCAGCTCCGCGAAAGTTGCGTGCTCCATACTGGCTCAGTGAGATTCAGAAGGGAAGTTGATCTACAATGAATTGATCTTCACGAAATGTTAGGAGCTTCGCGAGAGTACTTCGCTAGAGTGCTTCGCGATAAGTCAGGAGCTTCGCTAAGGCATGTTTGAGCTTCGTGAAATTGGGAGCCTCGTGAAGTAGGGTGCTTTGCGAAGGTGTTTCCAAATTGAATTGCCCAGTGGTTAAGAGGAAAAGTGGTATTCATCAGTGGATGAATATTGGACTTCAATAGAGCATCTATCAATAGTTGAGAATGCATTCTTTCATGCAGGTGAAGATACCTATAGGTCTTTAAACTGTGAGTGGATCCTTTCCAAGTGCAGTTATCATAGGAAGAGGAAACTGGTGATCCTATCCACCGGCAGTGAGCTATAGAGAGAGAAATAGGGAGTGACCCTTGGGAAACCAGTGATATGACCTTAAACCTTGCAATGGCAGTGAGCCTGTGACAGAGTGACTGTACTCGAACATTGTAATCCACAACTAGTGAAGTATAGAGGAATTTGGTACAACCGGAAACCGGTCAGCGTATGCTCCTTGGATGTAGCCCTTAGGGGTGAATCATGTAAAAATTTTGTGTCCTGTGCTTACATTACTTTCTGTTTATATTGTGAAACAGGAAAGAGATAGAAGAGTGTTTTTCTTAACAGTGAAATAAGATCAGAACAGGCATTAATTTTAAACTAGTCATACCCTGATTCACCCACCCCTCCCAGGGTATTCCGCCTTGTGGACCTAACAATTGGTATCAAAGGAAAAGGATGATATTAGTTCTTCTATCAATGGAGGTCACCAATCATATAGGGATTCTGATCTTCGACGGGAATAACTTTCAACTATGGAAGAATCGGATGAAAAGATTCTTCCGATCTTTGGGAATGGATGTTTTCACATGAGTAATGGTTGGCATAACAGCTGATATTAACAGTGTTGCATTATCAGAAGATGAACGTAGATATTTGGTTGCAAATTTCAAAGAAATTAATGCCTTAGGGGGAGATCTATCCAATCCTATCTATACAAATGTGATGTCATGCAAAACATCACATGCCATGTGGGAAAAGCTATTGAATATATATGAAGGAGATACAAAGGTCAGAGAGGAAAAGCAGCAAGTGTGTGGAATAAGTATGAAGATCTGAAGATGAACCCGAATGAGTCTGTTGATGCATTTTTTGATAAGGTAAGTATTGTTGTGGAAGATATGTGAGGTCTTTTTGAAGTCATTGAAGACATAAAGATCGTAAAGCGCATCTTGAGGAAGTTTCCACATCGGTTCAATCCGAACATTTCTGTACTAGAAGATAAAGATCCTATAGAGTTGACACTGGAAAACTTGAAGAGTACCTTGGTTGCATATGAGATGAGGAATGATGACAACGAGGCTGTGGAAAATGGTAAATCCAAAGAAGTGTCATTCAAGGCCAGGAAGAATCTCACCATTGAATATTCTCAAGAAGAAGAAGAGAGATATGAGGTGATGTCATTCCTTTCATCAAATCTAAAAAGAGGAAGAGGAAAGTTTAAACGGAAACTTCCACTAGCATGATTTCGATGTGGATGTGTTGGTAATCTTGCAGCACTATTCCCCAAGACGTTTCAAGATAACGATAATGATGATGATGAAGTTGAATTTTCAAGAAGAAGACGTCAGCATTTGTGAAAGGGAAGAAACAATTCAAGAGAAATTTAATCAAGAAGAAAAATCATATTTCACAAGAATATGAAAGTTCAGATGAGTGTGAGGATGAAGATGTTGAGGTGATAGAAAATTGCAAAGATCGTGGGGGTAAATACCTTGGTGGCGATTGTTGGTAGTTCCTAGAAAAAAGAAGAAGATGACACTGAAGAAGAAGAAGAAATTGAAGGGAGGGTTGATATGGAAGCTGAATTAGAAGCAGCTCTTGAGGAGATAGACGCTTGGAGAGCCAAAACGAAGAAATACAATAAAGTTGTTCGTGATGCCAAACTCTATATGCAACAACATGATGAAGAAAAGTAAGATCTGTTAGAAGAAATTGAAAGATTAAAATACTCAACACCAGAGAGCTTAGAAAATATTGTTGAGAAGAAGCTTAAAATTGAGGAATAAAAGAAGGAAATCGATTGTTTTACTAACACAGGAAAAGAGCAGGTCAGACGTATCAATGAACTTGAAGAAGAAGTGGTCAGTTTGAGACATAAAATGATGGATCAAGTAAAAATCTTGACCCCTAATGTGATATCTGAAAAGTAGGCGATTTAGAAGACAGAGAAGATGAAAGAGGAAGATCGTAGTTCAGTAGGAGGAAAGCAGCAAGAAAGCTCAAATTCTAAGGTTAATTCAGGGCTTGATAAAAAACAAAAATCTGTGGGAGTTAATGTCAGACGGCAAGAACACTTCCCAAAATTAAAGTTTGATTTGGGCACAAAACAGAATCAGAATATTAAGAGACCCCAAAGGAAAATTCGTAGTGCTGAAGTAACACAAAGGAATGCACCCAATATCAGGTGTTATTGTTGTGGGAAGATGGGACATTCACAGCATGTGTGTTCCATATCCAAGATATATAGAAGGGAACAGGAACAGAGGTGGAAGCCAAATAGATAATGGTTTTCCAGAACATATTTTGAAGGATACTCTTTTTGGTGCTGAGGATATTTGAACATGGCTAGATACTACACTTCGATCATTCAGAGAAATGTGCCAAAGCAGAATCAAAATGTTCACAAGCAGCTGATCAATAAACCAACAAGTGAGTTAAAAGCTCAGAACATATTTTTATTTCTGCAAGATGAAGTCGGTCCATCGTACTCAAAGAATTTTCATGATTCTCAATCTATACCGAGTATGGAGACAAAAATATGGACCAAGAAGAAAAGTGCAGAGAAGGAAGTAGTTGCTGAAATTGCCCTTAAAGCATCATATCGTTCTAGTGTGTGGATTCTTGATAGTGGTTATATGTCTCACATGACAGGACACAAGGATCTAGTTACAGGTATAAAATATGACAAAGAAGGAGTTTTCATGTTTGGATATGATGAATCCTTGAAGATAATTGGATCAGGAAAGGCTTGGTTTGGGGTCAAAGAAATCAGACGTGCTGATGTCCTGGTTGTAGAAGGTCTCAGTCACAATTTACTCAGTGTTAGTCAATTGTGTGACTCAGTACATTCTAAACTATTTACCAAGAAGACATGTACTATCACGGGAAAATATGGGGTAGTTATTCTGCAAGGAAAAAGGAAAAAGGAAAATATTTACCTTGTAAGTGGGGAATAAGATATATGTCATTTATCCAGAGAGGATGAAAACCAGTTGTGGCATACGTGACCTGGTCATCTATGCCAACCATCAATGGAAGATCTTGTAATGTGTGATGCTGCTAGAGACCCTCCCAAACTATCACATGATCGTGCTCATACATGTGATGCTTGTCAACAAGGGTAGATCATTAGAAAAACATACATTCCAAAGGAATAGAAATCATCCAGAGTACTCAAATTGGTACATGATGATGTATGTTGACCTATTTCACCACAAGCTATAAATGGGAAAAGGTATTATGTCCTTTTCATTGATAAATATAGCATAATGGCCTGGGTATTCATCATTAACCATAAGAAAGAGGTGTTCAGTTGCATAAATCATTATAGGAGGGAATCAGAAAAGATGCTTGGGTAGAAAATTCTGAAGTTTCATACTGATAACGGTACGGAATTCACAGACAGTCAAGTTGAAAACTATCTCAAGAAACATGGGATAAGGAATCAAGTTTCATCAATAAGAACTCCCTAACCGAATGGAGTGGTCGAACTATGAAATTGGATCATCAAAAACATGGCTAGAACGATTCTCATTGATAAACACCTACCGGAAAATTTTTGGAAGGAAGCAGTTTTTACATCGGTCTATGTTTTGAACAGGTCTTTGTTGTGTTCGAAGCAAGGAAAGACTCCGTATGAACTGTGGTACATAAAAAAGAAAATTTTGAAATACTTTAGAATCTTTGGAAGTAATTATTTCATTTTCAACAATGAAAAACACAGGAAGTTTGGGGCACAAGGAGATGAGGGGATATTCCTTGGCTACTCAGGGAAAAGAAAAGCATATAAATGTTTCGACAAAATGTTGGGAAAATTTGTTGAGAGAAATGATGTCACTATAGTTGAAAATGAAAAAAATACTCAATGACCCAGTGAACTGTTCCTGGATGAAAGTGATGATGATGTAAGCAACAAAGGGGGAGCAGAAGTGGCAGAGGCTGACTCAGAAGAAGATACTGATGATGAACAAGAAAGTTTCAAGTGTGTGTCTGCAAGGAAGCCAAAGAGTCGAGCTGAAATTGATAGGCAGAATATCATTGGGGATTAGATAGCTCCAGTTCAGACTCGAAGAATGAAGTCATTACAGAAAAAATCTTTTTTATCTCAGGTGTAGCCGAAATGTTTTTTCGATGCAGTTGAAGATGAAAACTAGGTCATGCGATGAATGAAGAGCTAGATCAGATTGAGAAGAGTAAAACATGGGAGATTGTTTCGAGGCCAGTAGATAAAAATGTCATCGGGACTAAATGGGTCTATCACAACAAGATGAATGAAGATGGCATAGTGATTTGGAACAAAGCACGACTAGTGTGCAACAGGATCTCCCAGATCGAGGGATTAGATGTTGATGAGACATTTAAATCAGTTGCAAGGCTGGAGACAATCAGATTATTCCTAGCCATCACAGTGCAAAGGATGTTCAAAGTGTTCCTGATGGATGTCAAATCCACATTCTTCAATGTTTTTCTGGAAGAGGCGGTGTATATTGAGCAGCCAGATGGTTTTCTCATTCATGAGGATGAGAAAAAAGTTTGCAGGCTGAGAAACGCATTGTATGGGCTGAAACAAGCACCAAGAGCATGATACTCAAGGCTTGATCAGTACTTGAAGAATCATGGTTTTTAGCATGGAGGAGTTGTTTACTATCTATATTTCAGAAATGACAGTAATCAATGGATGATGGTGATAGTGTCAGTCGATGAAATATTTTTCGGCGGATCAGATGAAGATCAGTGCAGAAAGTTTTCCAAATTCATGAAAAATGAGTTAAAAATGTCAATGATTGGAGAGATAACATTTTTCCTTGGTCTACAGGGGACACAAGGAAGGAATGAAACATTAATTTCTCAATCTAATTATGCCAAGGAGGTTCTGAGAAGGTTTGGAATGCATAATTCCAAGGAGATGAAGACTCTGGTTGCTACCCGGATGAAATTATCAAAAGTTGAGGATTGCAAGGCAGTTAATATCACAGAATACAGGAAAACTATTGGAAGTCTGTTATACATAACCGCAACAAGGCCTGATATTGTTTTCGCCACATGACATGAAGTGAGATATCAGAGTAATCCCATGGAAATCCACATGCTTTCAGTGAAAAGAATACTTCGGTATATCCAGGGCACAGTGGATTTCGGCTTGACATATACTGACAAATCTCAGACAAGGTTATTGGGATATACTGATACAGACTGGGTCGGTTCAGCAGATTATAGAAAATCAACGTCCTGTGGTTCATTCTATCTTGGTGGATTGTGTATTTCATGGATTAGCAAGAATCAATATTGAATTTTATTGAGCATCACAAGAAGCTGACTATATTGAGGCCACTCAAGCATGCACACAATTATTGTGGATGAAGTAGAAGCTTGAAGATATGGGATTCAAAGTGATGTATCCGATCAGAATGCAGTGTAATAACTCATGTGCTATAAATCTCAGCAAAAATTTCATCCATCACTCAAGGACAAATCACATTGAGATAAAGTATCATTTTATCGAGGAGAAACTTGAACAGGGAATCATGAAGTTGTAGTTTGTGCCTACAAATCTATAGGTTGCAGACATTCTGACAAAGGCCTTACCCAAGGAAGAATTTGAAAGGCATCGACTGGCTCTGGGAGTTCAATCGACTCCCCACACTTGAAATAGTGTTGATATGGAATCTCCCCCATCTCCCCGAGGTATGATGTGTTTTCTATGTTGTGCTAATATATGATCTATACTCTGTTACAGACTACAAAGGAGTGACCTTTGGGTTCATTGACAAACGGGGATAAAGTAGAGATTGTTCAAGGGGGAGACAGTGTGGAGATTTGTTAAATCATGAATGATATGGGCAGAAGCTGGCAGGTGGAGCATCCAGATAGGGGGAGTGCAATGAGATAGTGGGAAAGTTTTAAATCTGATGATGCTAGATGTTATCGATCAAAGAATAGATATCACAATAGCTGAGGATCGTGATAAAAGAAGAATATTGATGTTGGAATGGTAAGAGAAAGTTTCAACTATCACCAATTGGTATCAGTATGGTTCGACAATTGGTATCAATAGTTGGATTGGTATTAGTATGGAATCGACAATTGGTGTCTGACATGAAGTGTTTCATTGATGAACTTTTCATAATACTCGTGTTTCTCAGGCCGAGAATTGCTCATGTGGACATAGAGTACGTGTTAAGTGATTCCTTGAATGCATTCATAATTGCAAGAGGCGAATGTTGGTAGCGGCTGGAAGAAGACTCAGTGAGGCATCGAAGTGCAGAAAATTATTCTTAGCAGAGTTGTGAAGAGTTTTCAACAAACCCAAAGGGAGAGATTGTTGGGAAAAAATTACCTCAAGGTAACATTGCAGTATTTTTGGGTTGATTGTGATTGTTGAAAAAACAGGTTTCTGTGAAGAAATTGTCGAGCTCCAAAGAAGTTGTTCACAATAAATGTTGACAAAAGAACGATGACAAATGAAAGGACAATCTGGAGACGGTACAAAAGAGGAGTACAAGGTGGAATGGTGCTTCGCGAAAATAGTATTTCCATGAATATCATAATTTAATATGGAAAAGACATGAATTTCGTGAAGAAAAGCTTCATGGATTGGATTTCGCGAAGACCAGAAGAATGGAGTCGGTGATTCTTCGTGATTATGAAAATCTTTATGAATGACAGAGGCTGAAGCGCATCGTGGCGGTGAAGGGCTTTGCAAGTGATCTTCGCAGTGATGAAGGGATATGTGAGGGAGCTTCGGGGTGAAGGTGCGAAGGAATTGACAGTATGCTCCGCGATTACGATGAGCTCCGTGATCGGAAAATTGTAGTGGTGCTTCGCGATTTTGAGAGAATTCAGGTGGGAACTTTGGAGCTTCGCGATTTGAGCTGACGTGGTGTTGAGTTCGCGCGGATAGCTGGATGATCTGTGGAATTGCCTATAAATAGAGGTCGACCCCCACGAGAGAAGAAGATAGAGTTCTCAATGAAAATTTGTTGCTCTCATTTCACGAAGGTGGTTCACATAGCCCGTGTGCTTCACGAAAGAAGTGCTTCGTGGCGGATATTGCATCTCGGCGAAAGTTGCGCGCTCTGCACTGGCTTAGTGAGCTTCACGAGGGAAGTTGCTCAGCAACGACTTGAGCTTCGCGAAAAGTCAGGAGCTTCCTGATAGTGCTTCGTGAGAGTGCTTTACGAAAAGTCTGGAGCTTCGCGAAGGATTGTTTGAGCTTCATGAAATTGGGAGCCTCACGAAGTAGGGTGCTTTGAAAAGGTGTTTCCAAAGTGAATTGCCCATTGGTTAAGAGGAAAAGTGGTATTCATTAGTGGATGAAAGTTAGACATCAACAGAGCATCTATCAACAGTTGAGGATGCATTATTTCATGGAATTGAAGAGACCTATAGGTTTATAAACTGTGAGTGGATCCTTTCCAAGAGCAGTGAGAATAGTAAGAGGAAAAAGGTGATCCTCTCCACCGGTAGTGAGCCAGAGAGAGAGAAATAGGGAGTGACCCTTGGGAAAGCAGTGAGATGACCTTAAACCATGCAAAGGCAGTGAGCCTGGGACAGATTGACTATACCCGAACATTGTAATCCACAACTAGTGAAGTATAGTGGAATTTGGTACGACCAGCAACCTGTCGGCATATGCTCATTGGACGTAGCCCTTAGCGGTGAACCAAAAAAATTGTTGTGTCATGCGCTTTCTTTACTTTCTGTTTATATTGTGCAACCGGAAAGAGAGAGAAGTGTGTTATTCTTAACAGTGAAACAATATCAGAACGAGCATTAATTTTAAATGAGTCATACCCTCATTCACCCCCCCCTCTCAGGGTATTCAGCCTTGTGGACCTAAAAATAATCTCATCACATACAATTTTGTTACAAAATATTACCATACGACACATTGAAAGAACACAAATCAAATAAATGGTTACTTGGGATAGAATCAGTATTAAATGGAATAACCATAGAGTGAACTTCCAAACATATCATTCTTACAAATGAATTAACCATTCTACCAACTTCCATAACGAATACATTAGAGGTTATAACTTATCCACCCTTTTTAGTTTATCACATAACCACCTGCCTTTGGTTTATCATTTAACCACCCTTCATTGGTTTATCATGTAACCACCTGTCATGCTTCCTTGTACCATTATATAATCACAAAAAATGGATCTCATAAGAACATTTCAACCACAATATTTCATTAAAAATGAAAATAAATCATTTCAGGATATTGAAATAGACAATTCATATTCAATACCATTTTCAAAACCAAAACACCTCAAAAAGGGAATAATAATTTTTTTTACATTAAGAAAACATTAATTCTTATAGTGGGAGACATATATCTAATAATTGTTATAGAGGTAGAGGAGTCATTATCACCACAAACATTAAAAATATTCCATTTTTACGTAGAATATTTATTCCCTTTGGGAAAAAATAATTTTTTTATTATACACCATATAAAATAAGCTAATGTATATTATCTAAATATGCTTCAATGAAAGGAGATTGAGAGAAAGTCCCTTACCTTGAGTATGACTCATCACATACAATCATTATGTTCCTGAATAATAAATGTAGGATAATTTATACTTGATTCGTAACCATTAAAAGTTCATTATTCCTTTTCTACCACTAATTAATTTGTATTAAAAACTAAATAATTATTTAAATACATATCTGTCATTTTGTTGATATTCGGTACAAGAGTCAAAAATGAATTTGTTTTGATGTAAATTGTCTATGTGGTCAAAATTAAAACATATACGGAATATTATTCAGGATGTATATATTATATATTTTTATTATATATGTATTTATAAAATCTATAATATTTGATGATAAGAAATGAAATACATAATTTATAGAGACGATAGTCCATATGTATACAATAACACTACTTCCATTTCATTGTCATATTAATAAAATAATAATGAAATGAATGTATATTATTAAACATGTTTAATATTAATGTCATTTATCTCTCTTACTTTTAATAAAAATATCCTTCATACATTGGAGGTAGAGAATGACAATTCATATCACATTGATGGTGTAGTAGTCAACATTTCCTCAAATGAAATTATCGTATTTTCCCAACATGGAATGCATAAAGATATTTTCTACATAAAAATTACAGAAGAATAGATATAAAATAAATATAAATTATATTATATTTAAAATACTTTTATTTATAATGGACACCATTAGAGGTGGTTGGGAAAAAATTATACAATCAGCATTTCTTGGGGAAATAGTCCTCCACACACAAAAACATTATGTTGTTTACCCATTAAATGAAGGTGAGGTTAAGTGTAGATAGAAAACACATTATAAAAAAAATTATTTTATATTTTTGATTTGTTTGTTATTATGTAATCATAAAATATGGAAATTTTTGTTAGTGGATAATGGAAATGAAACAAAAATACATGAGAGAAGGAATTTCCTCTTAATTAGGTACCATATTTTAGTTTATACAAAAAAGGATTCATTGGTAGGATTTCTTGTAATGTCCCAAAAATTTCATCACATTTTTTTTCCTTAAATACACAGAAATTTTACGAGTTTGTAGTTTCTAATGGTGCTTGATTCTGAGGCCCGGTGTGCCCGGAATCAATTTTTGAAGTTTTTTTCGGTTACGTTTTGTAAACGTACGTACGGGTTTTTTTATCTTTTGAACCAGTGCTTGGAATTGAAATCTGAGGACACCGATGAACTCAAAGCATCAATATTTTCTTAAGGGGATCTTCACCATAGTTGCATGTTATCAGGAAGAGAAAATCTGATTTTGAGGAAATGTAATATATTAAAAAGTATGTGTGACATAATTTTTATGTGGTGGCTAATTTCTCCAAAGGGGAGTTGGAGGTGGGGCCCACCGCCCACATAACCTCCAATGGGAGGATATTGGGTGGTGGGGCCCATAAGAACACCAAACCCCTCAACTCCCCTTTGAGACTCTTGGACTTCCCTTTGATTTAATGAAGCCACCTCTCCCCTTTATAAATTTTAAACCTTCCACCTTCTCTCATTACGGTTCCAACACAATTAATTAATAACTTAATTAAGAAATTTGTTTTTCTAAAATATTTTGAATTTATTCATCCAATATTAAAAGAATATATTACATTCTTTTAATTTGGTTGGAATAAACTTGGTTGGGAGAACTAAGGAGATGAGGAGAGATCTTAGAGGAATAATACGCTCTTGATGAAGAAAATCTTACTCCAATGAACAACGACGTCCTCTCCGATGAAGAATGTGAAAGTTTCTCGAGCACGGAATTGGTGGCGTGAGACGGGCACAACGTACGATGATATCATAGAATTCTCTTTCGGCGACATCGTCAAATAATTGTTCAAATCGAGGTAGGGGGATTTATTTATTTTTAAATGAATAAAATTATACCTCATTCTTTGTTGAATGTTTTTGTTCATCTTTGGCAATTTGATATCACCTAATGTGGAGGGTACGAGCAGAAAAATTACGGCCTGAAGACCTTCCATTGATTCTTGATTGTGATAAAAATGTAGGTAGAGCCTAGAGGGCGCGGTGCCGTCACACCGCACCGGAGGAAGGATTCCATGACCAGGAGGAAGGCGGAGACAACATAAGGTCACATCGGTGGAGGACCGACACCGTCGCACCGGCCACGTGGAGGAAACCGCAGCCCGCATCCGCGGGCCGCTGGGGCGAACAGAACTGGCAAGCCGCCTGCTGGCCGGGCTGGAGGACCTTGGAACCACTTGGCACTGCGCTGGTGAGAAGACCGTGGCCCGCAACCGCAGGCCGCTCAGAGGGTGAACCGGCCGGCCGGGCTGAAGATTCGTGGCGACCGTAAGCGCCGCGTGGTGGAAGATTGCGGCCCGATTCCACGAGTCGCTCTGATTGGCGAACCGGTCTTCCACCTACCAGCCGGGCTTTTGGATTGTGGATCCTTTTGGTGGCACGCAGTGGAGAACCGAGGCCCGCACAGTGGGCTACATGCACCCGGTAGAACAGGCCAGCTATGGCCAGCCGGGCAGGTTAGTGGCGACGTTGCTCGACGCCGCCGGGTGAACCGGATAGGCCCACTTTACGGGCCGGGTTTGCAGGTGGGTCGCGCCCCACCAGGCCTGGACGACCCCCCCCCCCCAGACGGGAAGGACCCGCCAAATCAGGTCGGGCTGACCCCCAGCCGGGTCGGACCTGCCAAACCAGGTCGGGCCGAGCCGCCAACCCACTAGGCATGACATGTCGGGCCCGTCTATGCTTAAACGCGAATAACTCCTAGATCACGCATTCGAACGACGTGCCGTATGCGAAACTAGGATCTTGGCGACAAAGCAGTCCTTTTGCGATAATATAAGTGAGTTTTGGACAACATTGGAAAACATCCAAATTTGGAACAAGCGTAATTCCAACCGGGCCATTGGAATGGAAATGCCCATAACTCTCTAATCGGGCGTCTGATTGATGCACTATATATCACGTTGGATTTCTTTAGATGATACGGAACTATGGGATACATCAACTCATGACTTCGTTGATGTATCAAAGCATTACTTGAGGAGCGGACCCTCCTGGAATCGAGCGTGCTGTTTGCGGGAACCCTAGAGCTGGCTGCGACGACTACTACACCGGAATCCTTCGTGGGTTCGACATCAATGACTACTATAGTGGAATACACTGTGGGTTCAATGAATATGAATACTGTACTAGAATAATATGTGGGATCGACATTTTGGACTTCTGTTCCTGTATCATGAGTGGGTCTGAAAGAGTAGCAGGTCATGTATCCTGTGTGGGTCAGACCGCTTAGCTGGTTCTATATCTTATGTGGGTCTGACATATTAAATGAATTAGTGACTACATCTGATCATATCTATCACTATTTGAATGATTTATACCTATTTGAGCTGAGTCTTGTCATTAAATAATTATAATCGATGTGATTAACTTCATATCTTGTGTGGACTGGGTTGTGATTAGGCTCGGGAGTTGGATTCGGGCTGTGAATGGTAACTTCAGTATATGCATGGGCATAAACCTAAGTAGGGTTGGGTGATACATAGTGATTGTATCTGTCTACTTTGGTTTATCATTTGTGGATTCTAGGAGACCTTCGAGGTTCTCGGGGTCCCCTACAGTGTATCGTTATACTCACCCTTCACGAGCTTCGCCCGCACCATGTTGTTATATTTGCAGATGATGGACGGTAGTGATCGAGGCTGAGGGTGATGGATGTGAGACTTCTTGGAGCTGGACTAGATGAGACGTACCATAGGGAAGAGTTGTTTGAGTTCTGTACCAACCCTTTAGATAGGATTTCTGGGCGGACGATCCTAGAGCTGTTTTCCCTTTTTACTGGTAGTTGTAATTTTTGTTCAGTTGGGTTTGTATAATGGACCATTTACTTTCAGTACATCGTACTTTTCTATTTTTAGTACTTGTTGCCTCTACTGCTTGTGTTCATACTGATTGCGTGTTATAGGTTAAAAAGGAAATGCCTTCCCTTTTTTGAGATTACGCCTTTGGTGCTAGTCGCCAGCCCCTGGCATATGGAAGGTGGGCTTGGGGTAGTCACAGCACGGGCCCCGAGGATGGGTCTGGACCTATTGGTATCAGAGGGAGGTTCTACCGCATAACATGTACTCTGATTCTTTTAACGAAAATTGTGTTACGTGTTTTGGGTGTGCATTTCAGTTTAGGGAAACTGATGTTGTTGTGGCGGACGACTTATCCATACATTAGGTCTATAACTTCTGATCTCCAACTAAGTACAAGAAAACAATTATTGTATGTGTGTTTCCTTTGAAAAAGATTTCTTCGTGTTTACATTGTGTCAGCTCACTAGGTATACTGTTTTAACCATGGCAAAAAAAGTTTCTTTTCTGGTTGTCCCCACGAATGCAGCCAGCAAGGGTTCTGAGTTTTGTATGAGATGGTATCCCACTGAGTGATGAGGCCTCAGTATAGGGACCCATCACAACAGAGGTACCAGTGGAACTGCTACCCGCTGGGCCACTGATAACACCAGCCCCCGCATTAGAGAGTTCATGCAACCTGAGTGCGTTCCATGAGTTACAGTGCTAAAGGTCACCCATGTTCCTGGAAGATACGGACCCAGAGGCAGCTGAAGATTGGATGGAGGCTTTCGTGAGAGTTTTTAGATTGTTAAGGACACCAGCCAACCTCATGGTGATCCAAGCCGCAAGCCTCCTGCATGAAGAAGCAGCCAGATGGTGGTGTCTGATGCTCCAGGTGTATGAAAAGGCATAATTACATTGGACATACATTAAGACTCTCTTTCGCTCAGAGTTTGTCCCAGCCACCCTTCATGCAGAGCCGATTCAGGAGTTACTTCTTCTATAGCAGGGCAGAATGACAGTAGGTCAATACACAGCGAGGATCACAGACCTCTCGCGCTACTCCACATATATGGTATGAGACCCATTCTTTAGGGCCCGGACCTTCGACTAGGGACTCCGTATTGAGATTAGGGATTCGACTATTTCCCTCAGCTTTCTGATGCAGGCGGGGGTGCTGGTGCGAGCCCTTCTATTGGAGAGTTTTCTCGCTATGCAGTCACCAGCGGCGAGACCCACAACAGGAAGACACGTAGCCGAGTCTTGTGTAGCTGGAAGTAGACAGTTGATGTAGAGGTCCAAGTGAACCAGGTCATCAGGTGGGATACCTTAAGATACAGGTCCGGTTGTATGTGGAATACGAGATAGATCCACCTATACGAGGAGTAGTCAGTGCTATGCATACAGCGGGCATGATCACATGGTTCGAGACTGCCTGACCCACCAGGCGGATGAGCAGAAGATAGTAGAGGGGCCTCCCAGGTAGAGGTATAGGTTTGACTATGGTGGTCCTCTAGGAGTAGGCAGACGTGGAAGAGGAGCTTGCCGAGCAGAGGGTGGTGGATGACATTTTGAGGCTCTACCACCACCACCACAAGGAGGTCCACCCCAACCACAGGGAGTTGGAAGATAAAGCGGGATCAACTCCAAGAATTCGAGGCCTATGACCACTGTGCACCCGTGATGATTCTAGGTATTATCTATGTCTACTCAACCTTTGATGTAGTACTTATAGACACATGTGCGAGTCATTCTTTTATTTCCACTGCCCTCATTCGGAGCTCAATGATTCCGATGAAGTCGTTGGATCCATATTTAGAGCTCGAGACTCCTACAGGATTAGACTCGATGATTACGCACTAGTGCCTATAGTGTGATCTTACTCTAGGAGGTGAGATCTTCGACTGGGATCTTCTTGTAACGACGTCGAGGCCTTACAAAGTCATCTTGGGTATGGACTAGTTATCCATAGTTCATGCTCAGATTGACTGTATTAGGCGCAATGTGTGGTGTATCGGCACGGATGGGACCAGGTTCACCTTCACCATCTAGAAGAGAGCGTTTGAAATGCAGGATGGACTTACTTAGAGGAGGGGGCAGCTGATCACAAATCAATTGGCTAGACTAATCCTCAGAGCGGTTGATGTGCGGAGTCTGTGTTTTCTTGTTGTGGTGGATCAGTACGCGGATGTTTTTTCTGATGACATTACAAGACTACCTCCTCGTAGATAGGTAGACATCTACATTGACTCGTACCCCCGAGACAACATCGATATCCACTCCAGCATATCAGATGGCTCCCGCCGAGCTTCGTGAGCTGTGGGTACAGGTTGAGGACTTGAAAGTGAAGGGATTTATCCGACCCAGTGTTTCACGCATGGCATCACCAATTTTGTTCACCAACATGGCAGATGGGAGCTTGCGAATGTGTGTCGATTACCATTACCTGAATCAGGTGACCGTGTAGAAAAAGTACCCACTACTGAGGATTGAAAACCTCTTTGATTAGCTCAAAAGGAGCACTGTGGTTCTCTAAGATAGACCTTAGGTCAGGCTATCACCAGCTCAGAGTTCGGGACGAGGATGTACAAGAGACATCCTTCAGGTGTCGGTATGGCCACTACGAGTTCTTGGTTATGCCCTTCGGTATAACCAACACTCCAGCAGAATTCATGAGTCTCATGAATAGGATCTTCCAGCCTTACCTCTATCACTTTATCATAGTATTAATCGACAACATACTGATTTACTCGACGACTGAGTAGGAGCATGCTTACCATCTGCAGGTAGTAGTGGACACACTCTGAGAGCACCATCTTTATAGTAATCTCTCGAAGTGCCAGTTCTAGATTCTAGAGTTTCACTTCATGGGAAACGTCATCTCTGAGGCTGGGGTAGCAGTTGATCTAGTGAAGATCGAGGTAGTAATTTCTAGGGAGCCACCCAAGAATGTGACAAAGGTGCAGAGTTTTCAGGGTCTGGCTAGGTACTATCAGAGATTTTTTTCCAGATTTCTCCAACGTTGCAGCACCTCTTTCAGCATTGATGAAGAAAGGGAAACCCTTCATATGGTTAGATAGATTCCAGCAGAGCATTAAAGAGCTGAGGCAGAGGTTGACTAGTGTTCCCATCTTGTGGCTACTGGAAGAGGGCGTAGGGTACGTAGTTTACTGCGACGCATCAAGGACAAGACTTGGGTGTGCCCTAATACAGTATGGACCAATGATTGCATATGGTTCACAACTTCTGAGAAAACATGAGCATAACTACGCTACCCATGACCCGGAGTTAGCAGTAGTGGTCTTCGCTTTGAATATGTTGCAGCACTATCTGATGGGTGAGCATTTTACAGTCTACTCTGACCACCACAGTCTCAGGTACATATTATCGTTGAAGGACCTGAACCTGAGACAATGACTATGTCTCGAGTTACTCCAAGACAATGACCTCGAGATATTATATACTCATGGGAAGGGGAACTATGTAGAATATGCTCTCAGCAAGAGATCAGGCATTCAGTTGCTAGTAGAGGTAACAGAGAAGCTCAACGCATTGCAGATATATTTTGTGGATAGAGATGGAGAAGACTTTCTACATTCTCTCACAGTCACTCCTCTACTTCTTCATCCATTCAGAGAGGAAAAATGTGGGGATGTTGACTGGGGGATGCGACATGCTCAGATATACACAGTGCAGGCACCTGATGGGTTTTTTGAAGGTGGGGATCACATCATACTCTTCAGAGGACGTAGCATGGTACCAGTTGCACTACAGAACGAGGTGTTAAGGGAGTTCCACACTACCCCTCTTGTGGTACATCAAGGTGTGGAAAATATGTATCGGGACCTCAGACGACAACACTGGTGGATAAGTATGTAGAAGGCGTAGCAGAGTTTGTCTCATGATGCCTCATTTGTCAGCAAGTGAAGGCGGAGCACCAGGTCCTAGTAGGATTGGTTCAGACCTTAAATGTCCCAGAGTGGATGTTGGATGGGATATCCAGGGATTTAGTGACGGGACTACCACATACATCTAGAGAACACGACTCTATCTGGGTGATTATCGACCGACTCACCAAGTCAGCCCACTTCCTAACGATTAGAGAGCAGGGCTCAGTAGAGATCTCGGTACTCCTCTAAATACAAGAGACCGTATGACTTCATGGTGTGCCAATGATGATCGTCTCTGATCATGATGCTTGTTCCACTTCCCGGATATGTAAGGGGTTGCATGAGGCTTTCAGGACGCAACATTGTTGACCACCTCCTTCCATCCTCAGATAGATGGACAGGCTAATAGGACCATTCAGACACTCGAGGACATGCGCCGTGCATGTGTCCTCAAATTTGGGCATAGCTGGGAGGATCACTTACCCTTGGTGGAGATAGCGTACTACAACAACTACCACTCCACCATCGGGACGACAACTTATGAGGAACTGTACGAACTACCTTGTAGATCACCACTAACCTAGACTGACCTAGGGGAGTCCTCACATGTAGGACCAGAGATGGTACATGCTTCGATGGAGAATGTGGAGATCATCCAGGAGCAGATGAAGACTACACAGAGAATATAGAAGTCATATGCTAATAGGAGAAAAAGACCACTTGAGTTCGAGGATGGTGAACAAGTTTTTCTAAGGGTCTCACCTTGACATGGTCTGTGGAGATCTGGCTGATGCGGCATGTTGTCTCCATGATACATCGGACCTTTTCAGGTCCTAATCAGGGTAGGTGAGGTGGATTACCGCCTGGCTCTTCCACATCAGTTGCACCGGGTGCACGACGTCTTCCACGTATCTATGCTGAGAAGATATGTGCATGACCCCTCCCACATCATAGACCATGGGGAGTGTAACACCGATGATAGGGTGAAATTCACCGAGGTTCTAGTGGAGATTGAAGATAGACTGGAGTGGGTCTTACATGGATGGTCGATTCCTCTGGTGCGCATTCTCTGGTATCACACGAACCTCCAAGAGAGTAAATTGGAGAGAGAGGATCATATGCATGCTCAGTACCCCCATTTGTTCCCTTAGTGTGTGTTGTAGGTTACAGGGACGTACAGAACTGTAGTGGGGTGAATTTAAAGACCCCTAAATTTCATGGAAAATGATTTCTTAAATACACAAGAATTTTACAAGTCCACAGTTTCTGACAGCGCTTATCTCTAAGGCCCGAAATTGAGTGTGTTGTGTTTGGGAAACCTAGATCTAGCTACGTCTACTACTATACCAGAATCCTACATGGGTTCGATGACAATGACTACTGTACTAGAATATGTAGTGGTTTTGATGACGACGACTACTATACTGGAATCATGTGTGGGTTCGATAGTTCTATATTCGGTTCCGCTATCCTGTGTGGGTTCGAAAGAGTATCTGGTCCTGTATCCTATGTGGGTTCGACAGCTTAGCTGGTTTTGTATCCTGTGTGGGTCCGATAACGTAGATGAATTAGTGACTACAACAGATCATATCTATCTCTATATGAAAGATGTATACCTATGTGGGCTGAGGCTTGTCTTTCAATCATTATCATCGATGCGATTGACTATACTTCATGTGTGGACTGGGTTGTGATTAGGATCAAGAGTTAGAGTTGGGTTGTGACTAGTAACTTAGGTATATGTATGATCATATACCTATGGAGGGTTGGTTGAAAATTTGTGATTGTATCTTCATACTGTGGTTTATCTTTGTGTATTCTGAGATACCTTCAGGGGTCTCAGGGTCCCCTACAGAGTATCGTTATACTCACCCCTGCATGGGGTTCGCCCGCACCTTGTTTTTTTCTGTGAAGACGACGAACATCAGTGATCGAGGCTGATGTTGGAAGACATGAGACTTCTTGGAGATTGAATAGATGGGACATACCACAGGGAAGAGTTGTTCGAGTTCTGTTCTTACACTTCAGGTAGGAATTCCGGCAGACGATCCATGAGATGTTTTCCATTTTTTCTTATACTTGTACTTGTTGTTCATTTGGGTTTTTATACTGGCCCATTTAATTTCAGTACATCTTACTTTTCTATTTTTAGTACTTGTTGCCTCTACTTCTTGTGTTCATACTGTGTGTATGTTACAGGTTAAAAAGGAAATGTCGTCCCTTTTATCAGGATTACGCCTTTTGTGTTAGTCGCCAACCCCTGGCCTATAGAAGGCGGGCATGAGGTAGCCATGACACAGGCCCCGAGGACAGGTCGTGACATTTATAACCAATTAGAGGATTATATGATGAGGGTAGGATTTCTAGGAATATTTTTGGTCAGGGATTGGCCAAACAAAAGGGTTCATGATGTGTGAGTAGTAGATAAGAGAGGGGACCCTTTTATAGGAGATGAAAGTGGTGCCCTTGAAAACTATTAACTTATTAAAATAATATAAATTAATTTTAAAATTAAGAATTCTCCAACATGATATATGTTGAATATAAGGTTATTAAAGTAATAAATCATATCATAAACTAATTTTAGGACATGTATTTATTTTTTCATAAACCTTATCTTATGTGTTACCATTAATTATTATCTTTTAATTTTAATTGTGCTAATAACATTTCAATTATTAAGAGGATATTAATTTCATAAATATGGGACATGTTCCCCATAATTGGGAACTTAATAATCCTTTCAACCTTATCATAATCACTTTGTGATTTTAAATTATTTTTGAATTTTTAAATAATATAATAAATTTTTATTTTTATAAAGCATGATTTATGCCAACTTTTACACTATTCATTTTAATGAATTTAAATAAAATCAAAACAAAGATATAACATCAATCCAAATAATTGAATAGTCTTATAACATTCCATATTTTAATATAAAAATAATTGATGAACAAAATCATTTGAAAGAATATTTATTTTAAAATTATAATATCATTTATTTGATTTCATCATTAATAATGAAATCACTACATCATCATTGTTTCAAAATCAAATTAATTTATTTACTGTATAAAAATTATAAATAAAATGATAGGACATATTAAATATTATTAGATTTATAATGACAATTTATAGTTGAATATATCACTTATATACAAACATATTAATATTGTTTTATTTAAATATTAATGATTGAAAAAAAAATTCTTTACATTAAATTAAATGATATAAGTGTCATAGTCACACCCATGTGGTTTATAGAGGCCAATTTTTCTTTAGAAGGGTTTTCTTGGTTAGAAATATCCCATATAATAGGATTATGATAATTGTCAGGGTAATTTAATATTATTATAATATTATATCTACCCTTATTTACCTAAATTATCTTTTAACCTGGGGGTGGGAAATTACTAAAGTTATTATTCCTCAAGTCCAAAAAAGGTCATATTTACATAATTTGAACATTATTTTTTCAAATACGGAATCCATATTTTCTAATTCAAAAAATATATTTTGAAGTAATTAATATAAAATTAATTCATGTTGTTAAAATGATAAAAATTATTTTTTAAATAGATAAAACCATTAAATCATGGACATGGGTTTTTGTAATATTTCAATATTACAATGCTTCAAATGAATAAAATTGGATTAAATGATAAAAAATAATAAAAACATACTTTTAAACCAAATGAAATGATTTTCTATCAATAAAAATAAACTAGAAAGCAGGGTAGTTTTGAATTAAAAATGAAGTATTTTTCAATATTGACTAAAATATGAATTTAGTCGGAAAAATACGAAAATTTACACATAATTAATTCATTATTTTCATATTTCAATGGATAAGATTATTGTTTTCCAATAAAACAAATAAATGTTGTAAAAATGGTTCCCTGTCAAAAGGCGCTAAGAAAACATTAAAAAATATCAGATTATTTTATGGTTAAAATTGGATTCATTGTCATTTTAAGACGCTAATATTTATTGGATTGATGTAAAAAAATATAGAAACATTTGTAAAAAAAATTTAGTTAGTTCTATTCATTCCTTCAAATACAATAACATGGCATTAACTCCAATTTAAAATAATAATTTTATCACTGTAGTATTCTTTATAATAACTCAGTTGTGTATGAAATGTATGATTTCAGATTAACCCATTGTTTTATGTAGAATACGCTTTAGATAAAGAGTCCCCTTTACCATAAAATTAATACATTTTTCATAAGTATTAACAGATATGAATATTTATTGTTCTACTAATACTTGGGATGTTACATCCTTCCCCCCTTTTGGAAATTATGTCCCCACAATTTTATTTACTTTCATAGAACTGGGGGGTATTTCTCCCTCATAGCATTTTCAGATTACAATGTTTTCATTTAAACATATTTTTTCCACAAATCCATTACCAGATGAATCAATTTATTCCACAACACATTTTCGTTGTGGTCATGAATTCGTACTTGATGTCCCTCATATAAAGGATACTCCTCCAATTGAACTACCTCTAGACTAAAAACAAGAGATGGATCTGCCATATAATTTCATAACATTCAAATATGAAAAATATTATTTACCTAGGATAATATTAGATGTAAATCCACTCAGTAGAAAAATAAGCCATCTTTATCTACGATTTCATAGTGTCCAATGAACCTCTGAATCAACATCCATTTCCTTCCATAATATATCACACTTTTCCATGGTGAAAATTTTAGAATGGTGTGATCACCATTTATGAAAAAAAGATGATTCCTCTAGTTATTTTCATAATTTTGGCATACTCTACATTATCCAAAAATGTTTCAGAATCAACTGATTTTTTTACATCTCTTCTACTAATTCTTGACCCATCATATTTTTTCACCTACATAATCCAAAAAATATGGAGTTCAAATTATTCTTCCATATTATTATTCAGATGGTGCAATTTGTATACCTGAATGAATAATATTATTATATGAAAAATCAACAAAAGAATTATATTGATCCCAACATCCCTGGTAATCCATTTAACAAGAACATAGTATCTTTTTTGACGTCTGAATTTTTTGTTCAGACTGCCCATCTAAATGATGATAAATAGCTGTACAGAAATTTCATTCAGTTCCTATTGACGTTTGAAGGACTTTTTAAAAGTTTAAAGTTTACATGGGATCACAGTCAGATAAAATGGCTAGAAAAACTAAATATAACCTGACTATCTATTTATGATACAACTAAGAAAGATGATATGTAAGAATAATATCTCTAATCGGAAGAAATGAGCATATTTAATCCATTGATCAATAATAACCCAGATCACATTGTTACCTGGATAAGTAATTGGTAATCATACTATGAAATCAATTGATACATTTTCCCATTTCTAATATAGAACTGGTAAAGGCAGAATCATTCCTTTTGGTAACTTCTGTTCTACTTTAACCATTTGGCAGGCCAAACCTTTCACTGTAATGTAATCAATAACTCTTTTAATTTCGTCCCACTAGTAATACTCATAGATAGAAATGTGGTCTATACCAAACCTTATATAAATTTTTTTTAACCAAATAGATGGTATAGGGAGAATATACAAAACATTTTTACAAACCATTGGTATAGTATGTATAGAATTAACCTATGACAATAGTTTAATTAAACTCTTGTGATAGTATCCTATTTAAAAATATTTCTTTAAAGGTTATTCAAAACCATTGGGAATATTTCCCCCCAAATGCATCCGGGGCCTCCCATTCCCCCTCTTCTCGATTGATGCCCTTAATCGAATCTCCCTCTTTCCCATCATTCCAAACATCTTCCATCGATCGATCCATATTTAATCAATAAATTTAATTTTTCTACACTTCATATCTGTATGTTCTGGCTTATTTTTGTTGTTATGCATCTGTTTTTTTATTTCTGTATTTATTTGGCCAAATGGGGAGCACCCTGTGGTCATTCATGATGATTTTGGGTGGTCATGTGGGATACAGGATAGTATGATTTCATTTTACATGATACATCCAATAGTATTATTGATTTAGGTTCATTTTGATTATCTATGACTAATGTTATTGTTTATAAGTTGATATTGATGGTTATTATAACGATGACATGTTATAAGGTTCCACATGGTGTGTATATGGGTACACATGGTTTCTATGAAAAGTTAGGGTCCTGGTAATGTACACATAGTACACGACATAGATATATAGGTAAATATATGTGAACAATCCCTTATGGTGAAAGGTATGTATGGCCAAATGGGGTGCTGCAAATGGACCAGTGGAACATGGATTTATTTCATGGGTATGATCACATAAAGTGTTAGCCATACTTGATGGTGGGTGGTAATTAGCCCATCCAAAGAACTATCAACCCTGAAATCCAATACTATATGTTAAGTGTTCATTTCTGATACATGGAGTGTTGTAAATGATTTTGTACAACCAAAAGACATTCCTCATACATAATAATTATATATGATTTTCACCACTTTCGTAACTATTAGAAAACTATTTATATTTGTATTTGATGAGGGAGTTATTTTGAAATTTTTATTTCCTTCCTCTATTGGGATAAATATGATCTCTAATTACATGATTAATAATCTATCATTCCAACCACATCTTTTTAGGGTTCCATACATCTAATTAATTACCCTCCATAAAAAATGTTCCGTAATGCATCAAGAAGTAACTAATATATAGGTCTTTTAAACATCCTCCATGAATTTAATATATTTTTTTCCTCCAAACCATGCATGAAATGTCGAATAATGGCCCCATTAAATATTGGAAATTTGCATTAAGAAAAATGGTCTGAAAAGTAAATGAGTGACTTAAAAACACTTTATGGGATGGTTTGATCTCATAGAATTATATTAAATGTGGAACATGGTTGAAATCAAGGAACAATTAATATAAATATATTTGTTAAAAAATATAACAAAACGTAGGCTCATGCTAATATTAACAAATGATAGACAAATAACAATATATGTTGGCGCCAAAATATTGCACGAAAGGAAGGGACGAAAAATAAGGTTGGCGCGCTGCCTCGCGAAGCACCGCTGCGAAGCACCCACACGAAGCCCCGCCACGAAGCGCCCCGACCATTGCAGCCTCGCGAAGCTCCAGAGGCAGTAATGCTCTGCGAACACATTTGATGTTCGCGAGCCGCCGCGAAGCGCCGGAGGCGGTAATGCTCCGCGAACACATTTGACATTCGCGAGCCACCGCGAAGCTCCGGAGGCGGTAATGCTCCGCGAACGCATTTGACGTTCGCAAGCCGCCGCGAAGCTCCAGAGGTGGTAATGCTCCGCGAACGCATTTGACGTTCACGAGCTACCGCGAAGCCCCCTAGGCGGTAATTCTCCACGGACGACGTTGACGTTCGCGAGCGCCCCGCGAAGCCCCAGAGGCGGCGCGCGAGTTCTACTTCGCGTCGCCCCTTCCCTATAAATACTGGACTCTCCCTGAGTCCTGGAGATGGACAATCCGACCTTTCAGCTTCTCCTCTCCCAAATCACAAAGCACTCTTTTCCCCATGAATCATGAGCTCCGAGAGGTACTTCTAATTCGTGAGACGCCTCTGCTTTGTCTCATTTTGAGCCCCTCTTCCGAGAGGGATGCCCTACGCAAAGCTCAAGAGAATTCGCGAAGGAAGGGGATTCCCAAGGGAACCCGGGCAGCCACGGAGCGCTTATGCTTCACGAAACACCCAACCTCTACTAGTGATCCCTATTCTAAGGCAGGATCACTACACATCACGAAGCACACTGCTTCGCAGGACCCTGCTTCACGAGGCACCCCTTCTTCGCAAGGCAGTGCTCCGCGAACACTATTCCACTTCGCGAAGCACCTTCCACTCACACCTATGCCCCATGCTAAGGCCAAGGAACTCCACTTCGCGAAGCACACTCTTTTGCTTAGCGATTAATCTTCCCGTGCGACCCTCCAGGTTTGCACGATGTGATTTCAAAGACCCATGGACAATACCACCCGTAGCATTGCTTCGCCTAATGCTTCTTCGCATAGGCACGCTAACGGCTATTGCTTCTTCGCATAGCCACGCTAATGTGGACCCCTTGATTGTTCGTTCCACAACCCCCCTTAACCATGGCCTTACTGGTACCTTCCCTTCCCCAAGGACCAGAGGGTACTGGTTATGTAAGTCCTAGGGGTGTGGAGTGAACCCACCTCGTCCGAGCTACAGGACTTTAAACTACCAAGAACCACGTCCCCAACACATGACGTTAAACAATGACCCAACCTCGTGTCCCTCACGAAGGGTCCCCCCAGCTCGAACATTTTTTACACCACTCGTCTCCATGGGAATGGAATGACCCATCCACAAGGGATGATATCCTCCTTATCAGAGTGGTGTATGTTCATAGGAGAAGGGAGACCCTAGTTCCCCAACGGATGGTTGCACCTCTGCATCTCCGTACTTCCCCACTACCAAGGTCAGTGGAGGGCGTGATAGGGAATGAGGCACCTCCCATCATTTGACCAAGGAACATCTTTCCCGCGCTTTGTCTCACCATGGGCCTCCATCCTGGAGTAAGTCCCAACACCACGGGTCGCCTAACGCGTAAGCCCCTCTTTGCTTCTCACGGACGCATCCTTCGCGACGTGATCGTCAGGTCCTTGCAACCTCTTGTTTCTCACACCGAGCATGACTCACGTGGGGTTAGAGTGAGCACCGACCCTGACCCCCCACCCTCATCGAACTACGAGGACTTTGATCCATGTCAAGGCATGGTACGTAGGAAGCCTCCTTGAGGTTCAAGCCCACCTATCATTTATTAACGTCGGGTCTCATTCCTATCCAGCATGATGTTAAAACTGCATTCCGGTCCAATGTCAAGCCATTGCGACCCATCCCATTTGAACTATGAGGTCCTTGATCCATGTCAAGGCATGGTACGTAGGACGCCTCCATGAGGTTCAAGCCACATTTCTCGGTTGTTCATTCATGTCGAGTTTCGCCCTCGTCCAGCATGACGTTAAACTGTATGCCCCCTTGTCCCGCATGACATTAAACTGCACACCTATTTGAACTACGAGGTCTTTGATCCATGTCAAGGCATGGTACGTAGGAAGCCTTCAAGAGGATCAAGCCCACCACTCATTGGACCAAGGTCCACTTTCACGTCGGTCCGACGACAAAGCCCCACCTGAACTACGAGGTCTTTGATCCATGTCATGGCGTGGTACGTAGGAAGCCTCCACGAGGTTCAAGCCCATCCATCATCATTCACGTCGAGTTCTACCTACGTCCAGCATGACGTTAAACTACAATTCCAGTCCGACGGAAAGCCGTTCTGACCAACCCGAACTACGAGGACTTTGATCCATGTCAAGGCATGGTACTTAGGAAGCCTCTACGAGGTTCAAACCCATAGTCCGGTCATTCCGACCTCATTCACGTAGGTTCACCCCCGTCCCACATGACGTTAAACTGCATTCCCCAACCCGAACTACGAGGTCTTTGATCCATGTCAAGGCATGGTACATAGGAAGCCTCCCTGAGGTTCAAGCCCAACAATCATTGGCCCAAACCGTCCCCTAGTCGGTGTGACAGGACCCCCATTTTCAAGAACATATCCCATTGGACAAAGGACCCTCATTTACGTCGGTTCTCCGACACCCACCGCCCGTCGTTCATTCACGTCAGGGTTCACTACAGTCCCGCATGACGTTAAACTGTATTCCATTCAATCCTTTGAACTACGAGGACATTGATCCATGTCAAGGCATGGTACGTAGGAAACCTTCCCAAGGTTCAAGCCCACCACTAGTGGACCCCTGGGTCTACTTTCACATCGGTTCACCGATGAATCCCTTTGAACTACGGGGCCATTGATCCATCTCAAGGCATGGTACGTAGGAAGCCTTCCAGAGGCTCAAGCCCACCACTCATCGGACCAAGTTCCACCTTCACGTTGGTTCTCCGACGACATCCATCGGGCCAAGGTCCACCTTCACGTCGGTATACCGGCACCATCCCGAACTACGCGGACTTTGATTCCCTGCCACAGGGAAACGTAAGAAGCCTCGTCAAGGCTCAAGCCCAACTTCACTGTCGCCCCTGCGATGGTCCCATTTCACTCTACCTCAACTCCATTCATCAACCTATCACCCATCCCGATTCTCGCCCGGACTGTCTTATCCCGGTGAGACCATGTCGGTACGCTCTTCTTCACAGCCGCCCATGGGCTGGCCCCGGTATCGACATCCCTACAAGGAGGATCCCTAAATCCGAATTATCCTAACTAATGCTCTGGTTGGGTTGATCCGTCTCCGCTAGACGTTAAACTCGCGGCATACCCTGTGTTAAACACGAGAAGCTGAGGAAAACCTCAGATATGTGTCTATGACATATAATTCCCCGCACTCCATGTGGGATGCCTCGGGCTTCCATGCCCTCGAGAAGCCTTGTGACCAGGGATAACAGACAGACATACCAGGTTCCCCAGCATCCAGACACGCTACTAATGCCTCCACGTGACTACTCCCCTGACTGAAGGTTGCTGCCCTGACTGGACCCTTTGGAATGTCCCGACAGAAGCAGTGTAATTAACCGGCGTTCATGGAATCATGGCACTGGGAAGAGTTTCACAAACTACGTATTAAATCTATGAGGGAGACCTGGACTAGGTGACTAGTTCTGAGGAGGAATCCACATGACGAAGGACCGACATCCCATCATCCCGTTTCGATCAAGGAGAAGACGTCCCTGAATAAGGAGAGAATGCCGCCCGCCTTTGGAAAGTGGGAATGCGGGGCAACAAAGCGCCGCACGTCCTCCTCCGCGGACGGAATGGATGTGCGCACGCTCCACGAAAAAAGCATCGGAAACATAAATGGTGAACCCGACGTGAAATTCTCCTCCTCAATATGGAGATTAGTAGCGTTTGAGACACCAGTAGATTGATGTGTCACCAGATCCAGATATCTGGTGCCTGGTCCCGCCAAGCAAATAGCGGGCCTGTCGTGAAACTCAACGGAAGTCGGGGAAGTAGAACGTGGGGCACTCCATTCTGTAGCGTGTTGGCATGGATCCTTCTTATAGATGTGGAGAATGGAAGGATGTTGGGGCACTAGCTGTCAATCCTTTTCCTCTAAATACTGATGAGTTGATCCCTTCGTTTCACAAGAACTAGGTTGCGGTTACAGTGACGCGATCATCGTCTGCTCCTCTCCCATGCAGGGGCAGGGGCAACACCGCCATGGCCACCCCACGTAGCACCGCTACCGCCACGACGGCTGCCACATCGCAGAATACGGGGTGCCCACGTCCCCTTTCCCCATCAGAGGTCATCCAGTGAAGGGTTATAAACAACCTCGTGTGTAGGTACGAGTAATAAGGGGTCATCCCAACTCGTGATATGGCCCGCCTGGACCTGGAGGCCTCCAGGCCCCGCCGTAAACGCCGCCCAAACAGGCCACGCAGGGATCCCCTGCTCCCCACCCCAACGTTCAACCGTTTCAGGAGCCTGTCTCCGGAACGCCTTGACGACTCCTCGCCTTACGCTGAAGAGGCGGGCGTCGTCCGGCTCAGCCCGCTCAGGGTCCCGACGCGAGGGCTCCAGGCGAGAGCTCCCGCCTGGCCGCTTCAGCGCCACCGTCCGGCCCTGCAGGAATAGCAGGCAGGCTACGTCCCTGCACCACCTGCACCAGCTCGCCTGACCCGACATCAGCACCGGGCCCAGGCTGAGGACGCTCGCCCGGGCACGTCAACGTCGATAGCTATAGTGGCGCGAGCCACCGCCGACATGCATCGTGAAGCCCTTGCATACACTGAGCAGGGGCACTCTTTCACCCAACCAGGATCGAGACCCCAACCACCCCACGGGCATGCTGGGTTGACTCTTCGGGTTGCAGGCCCAAGTGGTGATCGCCGCGAGCTAACCCGTGGTAATGTCACCCTGTACGGAGGTCCTCCCCGTACCACTACTCCACAGAGCATGGGCCTTCCCCGCTTCGAACTTCGTCATGGAGGCATGCCTCGTGCTACCCCCATCCCAAAAGAAGAATTGCCCTGCGGCAGTGACGCTCAGCGCGGAAACCTTTCCCGCGCCCACTATACAGGGTATGGAGTCCATCCTCCTTCCCCCGACCGCCAACCTGAAGGCACCGTCCATCCGGTCCTTCTCCAACGTGGGGGCCCTCCCTACGTCCTCTCTGCAAAAGGCGAAGGTCCTCCTCGCCCCAGAAACTTGAGGAGTGATGGTCAGCCTCGCTCCACTCGCACCGACCATGGAGGTCCTCCCCAGGCTCCTGCCGGTTCCAACAGAGGCTCCTCTTATATGGGTGTTGTTCATGGAGGTCCTCCCCATGTACCCTTCGACATTTGCCCCGGTGCCCCTCGCACCCCGGCTATCTCGAGTGGGGCCCTCTCCGCCACGGCGCTAGCGCCGCCCCGAGGCTGCCTGATAGGGGTCAACCCTATCTCGAAGAGCCACCCCGGGGTAGGAGAGCGGGTTGTTGCCGCTACAAGAAGAACACTGGGAAGGCCCAGGTGGAGATCAAACCTGCCCGCTTCTCCGACTCAGAAGCGGAATGCGATTCAGCGATGGAACCTTCTCCCCGCTCCTCTATATCAAGGACTAGGGTAGGAACCAGACGTGTTAGCCTCATTCTCCCGGAATTTGAGGTCCACCCGATTCTTATCTCCTTCCGTAGGTATATCCAAGAGGAATAAATCTTTGGAATTCCGCAGGTCTCGACCGCACAATCACCGCCTTTGTCACCAGAAGCGCCCTCTACCTCTACCAGAGATCACAGAGAGTTATTCTGGGGTCCAACGATGGTAGAGAGATGACACCACCTATCGCCAGTAGCCGCAGCTCCTGTTCTGGAAGCTGTGGTTATCAGCCCGTCGTATCGTGACATAGTGGCCATGCCACCTCACTCTTCGGAGGATGGCCCAGAATTCGGTGGCCAGTCAGGTCGTTCGTCATATTCTCTACAGCCGATCTTACTATCCTAGAGGTCCGCCATGGTACTGTTACCGGTCCCTCAACTGCCCCCGGTTGACGAGTGGGGAAACATAGGGCCAGACCCTGAGTCCGAGCCCAGGAGCTTCTGGAGTATTCTCGTAGCGGATTATTTCCCGGAAAAGTTATGGCCGACGGCGGCGCTGAATTTTCGCGTATCAGAGTCTCTTACCCCTGAAGAAGTGGGGTGATTTTGTCGAACCCTATGGGCGACACACTTCCGCCTTCGTTACGAACGGGTGGTGTTCCCCAGAAGTCAAGAGAACTTCGAAAAAATCGGCGAGCAGTGCCGCCTGGTCGATGCGGCTGCACTCCTTGTGGCCCAACACCCTGAGTCACCAGGCCGCCAGAACTCCCTTCAACGAAAATGCATTCAGATTTTTAAAGCACTCCGCAGAATCGTTCGGGAAGCCACCCCCCCATGTGCAAGTCCGTGGTTGGGGACACTATGCCGCTCTCCTCTTCGACCCTATCCGACGGCAGCCCGATTCACTATGCGACATCGAGGACATGCCCTCGAGAGGGGTCGCGGTCCACATGGCTGACGTCGTGGAAAAGGAAGATGAGCTTGAATTCCTTGATGGATACTTACCCCCCGAGGGCGTATCGCCACTGCTTGACCCATCAGGGAGAGTCACCCGTCAACAGAGGAACTTGCTAGGCCTCCCCGTACCCACCGAGTCACTGGTACTCGGTCGAAACACCAGCAAGGGTAAGGAGCATGTCGGAACAGTCAAGCACTCCGACCCGTCCGCCTTTGTGCAGAAAATGGTCGATGATCCCGAGAAGGCCACGTTACGCCAGCTGCTTGCTGAGCAGAAGAGGCTGGTTGATGAACTCTTGGCTGAGCGTGCCGCAGAGCGTCGACCCGACTATGGTAATCTCAGGCTGGGGCAGCAGGGGCAGGAAAAATTTCCACCCGGTGAGATGCCTACGGGAAACCCTTATCATGCTACTACCGCAGACAGCGTAGAAGCCGGAACGTATGGCAAGAGGCCGCGATACGTCTCGCCAAATCCCCCCGAACGACGGGGCAATCCGAAGAATCCAACCCGGGTTCCCCCAGTCGCCCCGCAGGTCGTCCAGCCAGTTGGCCCACGAGCGGCCGAAGCCGTCTACCGTGTTGAAGAACCTGGAAATGCACTTGTGGTTAGGGATCCCCATCAAGACAGGGACCCCCACCCGGATGATCTTATCACCGCGCTCACAGCCCGCCTCAAAGCGTTGGAAACACGGTAGGTGGCTGTCGCACCGGATGGAAAGACGTATCCTGCGTGGGTGGATTATATGCCCGTACCTCCGGGTTTTGGGAACCCCACTTTCTCTCCTTTTAACGGGACAGGGGACCCGCCGCAGCACTTGCCTCATTTTTCTTCCAGGTGTGGCCCCATGCTGGGTACCCCGGCTCAGCAAAAGCCACCAAGCTCTGATGTTTCGTACATACATTAGAAGGTCCGACATTCGTCTGGTATAGCCAACTCCCTATCAGATCGGTGACCGGTTGGGAGGATCTTCGCCGCCAGTTCTTATACCAGTTCAGCTCCACCACGCAGAAGACCAGCATTGCAGACCTCTTCAAGTTAAAGCAAAGGCCTGATGAGCGAGTTGCAGATTTCATCGCCCGGTGGAAGGGGCTTACGTATTCCCTCGATATGCCACTGACCCAGGAGAAACTACTGACGATGTGTGTGGGGAACGTCAAGACAGAGCCGGTACCCTCCCTGATCACCCAGAACTACCCTGGAGGGTTCATAGATTTCTCAGATAAGGCTCAGCACCTCGAGGAAGCCCTGCAACAGGCTAGTCAGGTAGGTTTGTTACCCCCTATGATCCCAGCCAGGAGGACCGCCAGGGAAGAACCCTCCGCGGTGGCCCAAATAGAAGCCCCGAGGCAGCTAGAGTTACTACCGGAGGCACCACCCCCGCAACCCCACAGAGGTCCTCCACCTCAAGCACATGCTCCTGCCCAGCCGCGGCCGCCTTAGAACCGACAGGTTCCCCCGCGCAACGCGCCACCGCCACCTAGGCGAGACAATCAGGCGCCGCCTCCTCGGCAGGCCCCTCCGGCCCCTTGTCAAGGCCAGGCCCCCAGGGCCCCCTATCTAGAAAGAAGGTACCATACTTATTCATTCAATGAAAATCAGGTCCCTAAATACTTATGAAGTGCTCTAGAGCAAGGGATTGTGCGTCTGCCTGAGTGCAGAAGGCCGACAGAGGCAAATCTCACCGATCACCACAACTACTGCCCTTATCATCGGATCCTGGGACACACCCTCAAGGAATACTATGTGTTTAAAGACTGGCTTCAAGACCAGGTCAACAAAAACATAGTCATGTTGGGCCCAGCAGCAGCGCAACTGGTAGGTGTCTTTGCAGGATCAGAGATCGGCAGCAACAACGAAGGTGAGTGGCAGCAGGTCCCTAGCCGCGAGTCCCGGAAATACTATGACTGGATGGCTCGAAAAACCGTCGTTCGTGCCCATGGTATCATCCAGGAACACTTGAAGCAGCCAGAACCTTCAGAATAAGTATCTGGTGCCTCCGCATCATCTTCACAGTCAGCCTCTTCCCAAAAGGGCAAGCAGTGGAAACGCAAGAAGAAGCAACGCGCACCGCCGGTGCCATCGTCATCCTGCACCCTCGGCGACTTTATGCCCCCTGAAATGGGGATTCCTCCTAGAATCTGCCCAACGGTGGATGACTCCTCGAGCGACAGCCAGGGGTACGCTCCGGTTAACACCGTGGAGCTGGTAAATCCCTATATGACCCCCGACGAGGGGGAACGCCAGGAAGACCTCCCCAACATTTCCAGCCGATGTCAACGTCAGCGGAATCACAACCGCGCTGGTCATCGAGGTACGTCAGTAGGCACTTTTGGCCAAGCCGTGCACGCTACTGAGACCAGGAAGCAGGCTCAGCGTAGATCTCAGCATGCGCAAACCCATCTAACGCCCTCGGCTCTACCTCCACCGCCGTTCGTGCTACTGCATTGGGGGGAGCTGCCTCGTTCATATCACAGTCAGTCTTTCCCGTCTATAGGCTAGCCTCCACTATCCGATCCTAGTCCGGAGACTACTCTCCGGGCTTCTACTAGTAGGCAGCAAGATGTACCAAGTACTAGTCAATCGCCGGTTCAACCAGCAGGACCCGCTATGCCTCCAAATGCCGAACGACCTCCTATAAGCAGAGGTTCGCGTTTGGCACAAAAGTATGATGTTCTAAAGCACCGGGCCGGAATTCAGGCGAGGATCTCCATCCTTGAGGCCCTTTTCCTGTCATACGAAATGCGCGAGGCACTTTCCGAGGCCCTAAGGAGCCCCCTCCAGTTCGAGACGGAGGTAGCAGCTGCAGAAGCCTTCCATACCGAGACGATTGAAAATGCCGAATGTCAGGCGGTTATCTCGTTCTCCGGTGAAGATGAGGACCCTCCTATACAGGGGCACATTCTCCCACTGTACATCACTGGCCAATTCAATGGTGTGGAAGTCCGCCGCTGCCTCGTTGACACAGGTTCCAGAATCAATCTAATTCTGACCCGGACGTTGCGAAAGATGGGTCTGTTTGAAGGTGATTTAACTCCCTCTGACCTCATGATCCAGAGGTATGACAGGACCGAGTAAACCCTAGTCGGCAAGATCCGCCTGAAGACTCAGTTCGGTGGCTTAATTTCCAGCACCGAGTTCATGGTTGTCTCTCAGGACACCGCCTACAACGCATTGATGGGTAGGCCATGGCTCCATCTACATGCAGCGGTCCCTTCGTTGTATCACCAGTGCCTCAAGTACTCTCTCAATGGTCGAGTAGGCATGCTCCAAGGAGACGCGTCCCCTTTCGCTTCTTGTGAGGCCCGCTATCTGGATGCGGGTTATTACAAAAGTAAGGATAAGCAAATCCTAGTAAGCGAGGATGAACCCGCCCCGGTCACAAGTGATCCCTGGGCAAGCATGGATGATGCCTACATCCTCCCGATCCACCGGTTGGAGGCCACGACCCCCGACATGGGGAAATGTTTTGTTGTTTCGGGTACGCAAGGAAGTCATGTTCTCGTGTCCAAGCGACGACAGAAAATCACCTCGTACTCCTACATCAACCAGGATCAAGTCATTCCGGAACCTCCTACCCATGTACGGTACCAGGACATCAAGCTTATGACAACGGCGGTGCGCCATAAGTGTCTCTTTCACTGGGCTGGAATGGACTGACTCAGGCCGACACGTCACCACTGCTTTGATATCATCAAACAGAGCCCCTTAGGCCGAAGCCCAGATGGGATAGGGTCGACTGCCTTCATTTCTATGGTCTCAATGGCAAGCGAGTCTCCCGATGTGATGATCGCTGCTGCCAAAGACGGCACCAGATTCCCCTCGGATTGTGATAGCCTAGAAGTATCTCCCATCGCGGGAAGTCCCCCCACGGGTGGGGAGGAAGACCTGGAGGATTCTCCCCCCACCTTTGAAGAAGGCGTCTCTACCACGGTTGATGAACTGGTAAAGGTGAACCTTGGTAGCGAGGCAAATCCGAAACCCACATTGATCAGTGCAGCCATGCCCCCCGAGGAGCGGCAGCTGTACATAGACTTCCTCAAACAGCACTGTGATGTGTTTGCATAGATTTACAATGAGATGCCAGGGCTAGATCCCCAGGTAGCCGTTCACCGTTTGGGCCACCCGGAAAAACACTGTGGGTTTAAGCAGCCTCCCAGAAAGATGAACTCTTCTCATGGTGCTATGGTTGAGGCCGAATTTGACAAGCTAATCAAATCCAACTTCGTCAAGGAGGTCCAGTACCCCTAGTGGCTTGCCAACATTTTGCCGGTCAGGAAGAAGAATGGTCATATCAGAGTCTGCATCGACTTCCGCGATCTTAATCGCCACTGCCCAAAGGATGATTACCCACTCCCGGTGACAGAGATGTTGATTGACGCCACGGCCGGGTTCCAAGCCCTCTCTTTCATGGATGGGTATTCCGGGTATAACCAGATCCAGATGGCCCCCGAAGATGAGGAGTCCACTGCCTTCAGAGCTCCCCAAGGTACCTTTTACTACCAAGTTATGCCATTCGGTTTAAAAAATGCAGGTGCCACTTATCATAGGGCCATGCATCGCATATTCAAGCCGATTCTCGGTACATTGGTGGAATGCTACATGGATGACCTCTTAGTCAAATCATGTTAGCTCCAGGACCATCTCAAAGACCTTGAGAAAGTGTTCGGTTTCCTCCGTTCCCGTCACCTGAAGATGAACCCGCTGAAGTGTGCCTTCGGGGTCACCTCCAGGAAGTTCCTGGGCTTTGTTGTCAGATACCGAGGTATCAAGATCGACCCGGAGAAGATCAAGTCCATAATCCAAATGCCTCCCCCGAGCAACATTCGGGAGCTTCGAGGCCTTCAAGGCCACTTAACCTATATACGCCGATTCATCGTGAATCTGGCTGGCAAGTGTAAGACCTTTTCCCGGCTCATGAAGAAGGGCGCCTCCTATGAATGGGATGAGGAGTGTCGGACCGCCTTCGAGGAAATCAAGCAGTATCTGCTCCATCCTCCGGTCTTGATGCCACCCATCTCCGGAAAGCCACTGGTCCTTTATGTGACCGCCCGGGAGAGATCCCTCGATGCGCTGCTCACCCAGAAGAATAACGAGGGTACTGAGAACAGTCTCTACTATCTCAACCACATGCTTCTCAATACGGAGGTCAGATACTCCCCTATCGAAAAGAGATGCCTTACGCTCGTCTTCGCCGTGCAGAAGTTGCAACATTACCTGAAGCACCACGAGGTGCAATTGGTCTCCCGGGTAGACCCGCTGAAGTACATCCTGAACCGTCCCATGCTGACTGGCCGACTAGCACGGTGGGCAGTGATTCTCCAGCAGTTTGATATCAGGTTTGTATGTCAGAAGTCCATTAAGGGACATGCATTTGTAGACTTTTTAGATGCCCATCCAACCTCCGCGGATCAATCCCTGGACCTGGATTTCCCTGATGAGATGATCCTCTCAGTCGATCATGTTGTCCTGTGTTGGAAAATGCATTTTGACGGCGCCTCCCGTAGCCCCACCGGTAGGAGGCTCAATGATCCCAAGCTCAACAGAGGGGGCCTGGGTATTGTCTTCATTACCCCGGCGCAAGACGTCCTCCCATACTCGTTCATGTTGTCATAAGGTTGTACGAACAATGAGGCAGAGTACCAAGCTCTCATCATCGGCCTCGAGTTGGCCCTTGAGATCCATCTACCACATCTACATGTGAAGGTAGATTCCGAGCTGTTAATCAAATAGGCTAATGGCGACTACGTCATCAGGAAGCCGGAGCTCGCACCGTTGCTGGAGTACACCCTCCACCTAATGGCCCAGTTTTCTTCTCGAACAGAGGTTACCCATGTCCCATGGTCACAGAACGTCCAAGAAGACGCCCTGGCTGGCTTAGCCGCGTCGCTCGCAGAACCCGAGCAAGATTATTTGATCATACATGTGGCCCACCGGAGATTCATTTCCCCCGTCACCCAAGAGGACCATGATAGCCAGCGGGTTAGTCATCTCACCACTGGACCCTCCACGTCAGGGGTCCCGGGTTCGTCAGACGCAGTGGTTGAACCCACCCCCAACTGGAGAGCACCTTTTATCGAGTATCCCCAAAATGGTCGCCTCCCGGACGAACGGGTCGAGCGCGAGCAAATTCGACGACGCGCACTGCAATTTACCCTCCAGAGCGGCCCCAGTCTTGAACAAATCCTTTATAAGCAGAGTTTCGATGGTGTCCTCCTCTATTACATTCAAGGAGGGGAGATACCTCAAGTTATGCAAGAAGTTCACGCCTTTTCCTGTGGCGCCCATCAAGCTGGGCTGAAACTGTCCCATCAAAACCAGAGGTTAGGGTACTTTTGGCCCTCTATGATCCACGATTGTATTTGATATTCCAAGAGATGCCACGCGTGCCAAGTACATGCCAACTTCTTTCATCGGCCGCCGGAGCCCCTCCACCCCACCAAGTACTCTTGGCCATTTGCGGTATGGGGACTTGATGTAGTGGGACCGTATCCACCAGCAACAGCCCGCCAGTGTAGGTTCATCCTGACTGCTACAGATTTCTTCTCCAAGTGGGCAGAGTCAGTTCCGCTCAAAGAGGTCAAGGCACATTCCATCATTTAATTTGTGAGCTCTAACATTATCCATCGGTTTGGGGTACCTCACGCTGTAACAGCCCGAGATTTTATGAAAAATATTCTTTTTAATTTTATTAATGTCTTGTGTTATACTCTACACCAAAAGGATCTTTCACAATACACTTCTCTGACCTGGCTTGAATTACACGCAATCACAACCTTCCTCGATAGCGTGTGTTGTACACAACACCGAGTTTCGCTAAACAACGATATGCTATTAAGATATTATTAAAACTAGCCGTTATGAATAGTAATAACCACTTTTTGAAATTTAGTAAATTTTATTTTTCAAAATGGAATTCATTTTTGGATTCGTAATATCGAAATTAGCTTAGGGTGAAATTTTGGTACTTTTCGGATAACTTTCATATTTTGATGAATAGTGAAAATTACTAAATTTTAATTAAAAACAACTTTTTTAATCGAAATAATTAATAGTGATAAATTATTAATTTGAGTGGTTTTAAAGTATATTTAGAATATATTTTTACAATTTAATACAATGTTGGTCATTGGTTGTAATTTCACATTTAAACCAGACATAATCAAGTGTCAATCTTTTGATATATATTGTTTCCTAAAAACACGCTATTTATTTTAACAGCGGGATTTAATTATAAAATTAATTAATGCAACTTCTATGTTATGAATCTGGTAAAATAGATTTCATTTTTTGAATTCGGAATATGAAATATAGCTTAGGATGAAATTTTGGCATTGTTCTGAAGAACATCAATTTTTGATGAATAGTGAAACTACTAAGTGGTAGTTAAAAAAACTGAATTTTTCATAAAACTTAATTTTGCCGCTTTTGTGAATGGAATTTCGAAAATCCGAGAGACACGGTTAATATCAAGGACTAAAATGTGGTTCAATGAGATGAAAATAATTTTTTGGTGAATAGTAACTTTTTACTTTTTTTACCGCGGTTAATAGTAAATAGGGTAACTAAGGGTAAATATGATATTACTATTACCCTAACACATGTACTAATTCTATTGGACAAGTGTAATTCGACCAAAAACAAACTTAGGAATAAAATATGACCATTTAGGCCCACTTGGATTAGATTAGGACATTTATTATTAATTTATTTAAAGAAAGGTTAAAATAGTTAAAATCAAAGTTTAATAAGTAAATCATTTTTAATATGGGGTTATACATAAGATAAATTCGATTGTAAATATTCATTAGAAAGATAAAAAGATTTCCTACATAATGATATTTTATTTATAATTTTTAGACTTTAAATAAATTAATTTATTTTTGACACAACGATGGTGCAGTAATTACCCTTTTAAGGAAATATTAACATAATTGATGTTATAAATGCTCAAATGAATGTAATTTTAGACTTTTTATGAATTAAACTAATTTTATAGGTTACTATGATGTATTAGTGTTGATTTAATCAACATGGTTCGAACATATAATTCTGTTATGACTTTAAAAAAAATCATATATCAAATAGTGTCAAAATTGACACAAAATAGTTTTTAAATCAAATATTATATTATTAATTGTTATTGTATTCCTAAAAATCTAAGGTTCGGCCAAATGACTTAGATAAGGATATATATTTTAATAATAAACAATTTGGGGTTCGTTTGGCATGTTATAGTAAGTGTATTAACCATATAGTGAAAGAAAACAAAAAGACACGGTAAAAGTAAAATTATTTAACTTAGAGTTAAATCTAATTGATAAGGTTAAAATAATACCCTAAACTTGTCTAAATCTTATTGGTTGATAGGATTTCGACCCATCCCCACTTTAGCTTCGAAATAAGACCATTTGGAACCATTATAAACCGATTTTGACTTTAATATAAAATAATATTTTGAGATATTCCTAAGGTGCCCCTCTCCTCCCCTATAAAAGGACACCTCCTCCCCCTCCTCCTCACACCAATTTGAGCACTCAAGCTCGGCCAACCCCTGCCAATTTCTCCTCTCCACTTCCCTAGCAACATCCTAGAGGTTCTGGTCTTCCTCAAAGACCAATTTTAGTGCCCTAAGAGGAGGTCTCAAAGAGGCACTTCAAAGAAGAGGAGGTTCGGACACATACGAAGCAAATCAGACCTAAGGTAAGGGAAATATCACAATCTCATTTTTATCCGAGATTGTTTATTCGTAAGTATTTACTGGGGTGTATTTTATCATCCACATCCATGTTTCATCAATATGTAATATTATTTCCATCCACCTACAATTGTTTAAATCCATTTTTACCCTTCGTTGAGTTTTTTAGTATGAAAGGAATCTTTTGTCGTTTTTCGTACGAGGTACTTTTTGACTTTTCCGACAAAAGTACGAAGAATGTTTTTTTTAACTTATACGGCATGAATGGATTTTTAAAACTTTATTTCCAAGAAGATTCCTTTACAAGTTTTCAAGTTTATTTTTAATCAACTTCTTTTATTTTAATGTTTTATGACATGTTATGAAAGGAAAAATGTTTTTGAAGTAGAAAGGTTATTTTCCTCAAGAATGAAGTTCAAGTGTTTTATCAAAATTATTTTCCATCTAAGATAATAAAAGGGTTCTGTTTTTATCCCTATTATTACATGGATTTGATTATGTTTTGATGGAAACATTTTTATGAATTCCTTTATCTTATATGAATTGTTTTATGATGTCATGTTGTTTAAGAATCCCATTTTTATTACATGGGTTATGCGATGATGTATGATTTATGATTATGTGGCACACATAAGAAAAGATTCATTATAAGATGGGTGGGACCTATATCTCCCTCCAATGCATTGGGTAAAGATTTTATATCTCATGAGATAGACATGGCTGGAATGGTAGGTTATACCGGTTCAGTGAAACAGGACTGAAACGAGGGTTACTCGATTCAGAAAGGGACTTTGTCCACTAAGATAGTCTTGGCAATGAGTCATGACTAACAAGAAATGATTTTCCATCATTATGTGTGCATGCCACAAAGTTTCAAGTTTCATTTTATGATTATGGTGATCTCATTTTCACTTCTATGATTTGTTCCATGTTAAGATATTATGATCTCTTTTGCAGGTTATGATTTTCAAAAAGATATGATGTGATTTTTATTTCTTTTGTATACACTTACTGAGCATTTGAGCTCACCCTTTTATGTTATCTTTTCCCCAGGATATAAAGAAAGGTTTTAGGTAAAAAAAAATGGAAGATCTTTATGGGAGATATTGAAGATCTTTCACCAGGATTAGAAGATTATGTTCCGAGTTTCCAAAGACACTAAACTATTATGATCCTTGTGTGTGTGTTTTTGTTATGTACTAAGTATTCCGCAAATGTAATGTAATGTCCATGTACGTCAGGCTTCGGGTCTCTACAGTTGGTATCAGAGGAAAGGTTTAGTCAACCTTTGGAAACTAGGATGCGAAAACGTTAGTGAGATCCCTAGAGATATTTCTAAGGTATGTCTAGGGATGACCCTAAGGATAAGTATACGTATAGGATATAGTCCTAGAACTATGGTAACGATATTAGATTAAACCAAAGATGATAGATGTTTAAGTTACTCCCCCTTTATTACGATTTTTGCATCTAACACTATTCTGTTTGGGTTTTAGAAAATGGCTGGAAACAAGATGATTCACAATAATGGAGGATATGATGGACAATGGAATGATATTCTTCATGAGCAACCGAATGAAATGGGATTTGGATGTCCAAACATCATTATTATGCCGAATCAGCAATCTCACAACATGATCAATAAAGTAAAATTTGGTAAGTTTCCTGACTCGACTAATAAGAGAAAGATGGAGTTCCATGATGATCATAGAGGAAAGAAAGTTCAATTTCCCCTATGTAAATCATGTGGGAAGAGGCATCAAGGAGAATGTTTCAAGGGAACTGGAAGATGCTTTGGGTGTGGAAAAGAAGGACACAAAGCAAGTAAGTGCAAAGGGAAAGGGTCGGTTAACACCATGGATGAGGATAATGGTATTGCTAGGACATCAAAAATGGTTAAGTGTTTTAAATGTGGAATGTATGGGCATTATGCAAACAAATGCCCTAAGGGAAAGACTCATGAAGAGAATAAGTATGGTCATATGGGTAGTATTTATGTGGATGATGATGAAGAGACTACAAATGATATGTGAGATGAAAGAATTTTTTAAGCTCGGTCAATGGTTTGAGAATGTAGTGGAATGATTACATGTTTATCATGTGTAATTTTGGAATAAAGAGACATCTATGAATTGTTACACTGTTGTCCTTCCTTGTGTTTTGAAAGTGTATGATTAATGTTACCAGTATCCATGAAAGGTTATTCAGATATTTTTGGAATGTAGATGATATGCGCATAATGAAGGGATAAGGAGAAAATTAAATGTTTGATAGTATTCATGAGCTCATGATTGATATAAGGACCAAGTGATATCATGGTTTGAGAATTTTGAGGATTTTGGTATGTGGAAAGTGTTAACTTTTAACTGCATTCAAGTTTTCACTAAGGTTCAATGGGTATTCAAGAGAGTACAAGATTAAGGCCTTTGAATGTTTGGAATGTGTCCAACAAGATATATCTTATGATATATGGGGATCAACGATGGTATTAAATCTCTGGTAATCGTTTTCACTATGTTATGAGAATGGACTGCAGTATTATGGATAGGACTAAAGATTGGAATGGATTATGTTGGACATAAGTTAGTATTGTTTAAGGATAGAAGTTTTTTCGATATTATTGATGGGATGTTATAGTAATATAGTTTTATAAAAAGGACAACCTGCAGGACGGGCGACAGCCCATCGCTTCGGACAAGGCTGTGGGAATCGAACCCACAACCGAAGTGCGACTGGCCTTTATCGCCTTCCACTGGCCTACAGGAAGTCCCTGTTTAGTAGAAACTAGTTTTATTATATTAAGAAGTATGATATATGAAGTATAAGTCCATTTTAGGAACCATATATGATTAATCTCACTATAGGTCGACTTATGCATATAATTTTTACTAACCTTTTGTTTGAGACAGATGGAATGACTCGTCATTCTATCACATGATCTGCTAACACTTCACGAATAACAAATTCAACTTGATTTATTTAAGAGATGAAGTGGAAATTGTTCAAGGCACGAACAATAGTGATATTGTACCAAAATAAAGTAAGTATTTATTCTAATTCAAATTTTCAACTTTAGGGAAATGATCTTGAAAACCAAAAATGTTGTCCTAGTGATCTTATACCTGATGAATCAGATGGTACCTTATATCATCACAAATCTATGGATTTGTGATTACTGGCTTTTCCATAGCCATGTTCTCTACCACTCTCCATCAGAACATGATGGTTAGATTTCTCTTCCATATCCATATTTTCACCTATGTGGAAACCCAGTGATTAGTTTATTTGGGTAATCATTACATTTCATACTTTAGTTTTTGAAGACAAGTTTTGGTATTCCTTTTTACGATGTGGGTTTCTATTAAAGAAACTTTCGAATAGTAAACCATTTATAACCCCGACGAATTTCGAGGGCGAAATTCATTTTAAGGGGGGTAGAATGTAACAGCCCGAGATTTTATGAAAAATATTCTTTTTAATTTTATTAATGTCTTGTGTTATACTCTACACCAAAAGGATCTTTCACAATACACTTCTCTGACCTGGCTTGAATTACACGCAATCACAACCTTCCTCGATAGCGTGTGTTGTACACAACACCGAGTTTCGCTAAACAACGATATGCTATTAAGATATTATTAAAACTAGCCGTTATGAATAGTAATAACCAATTTTTGAAATTTAGTAAATTTAATTTTTCAAAATGGAATTCATTTTTGGATTCGTAATATCGAAATTAGCTTAGGGTGAAATTTTGGTACTTTTCGGATAACTTTCATATTATGATGAATAGTGAAAATTACTAAATTTTAATTAAAAACAACTTTTTTAATCGAAATAATTAATAGTGATAAATTATTAATTTGAGTGGTTTTAAAGTATATTTAGAATATATTTTTACAATTTAATACAATGTTGGTCATTGGTTGTAATTTCACATTTAAACCAGACATAATCAAGTGTCAATCTTTTGATATATATTGTTTCCTAAAAACACGCTATTTATTTTAACAGCGGGATTTAATTATAAAATTAATTAATGCAACTTCTATGTTATGAATTTGGTAAAATAGATTTCATTTTTGAATTCGGAATATGAAATATAGCTTAGGATGAAATTTTGGCATTGTTCTGAGAAACATCAATTTTTGATGAATAGTGAAACTACTAAGTGGTAGTTAAAAAAACTGAATTTTTCATAAAACTTAATTTTGCCGCTTCTGTGAATGGAATTTCGAAAATCCGAGAGACACGGTTAATATCAAAGACTAAAATGTGGTTCAATGAGATGAAAATAATTTTTTGGTGAATAGTAACTTTTTACTTTTTTTACCGCGGTTAATAGTAAATAGGGTAACTAAGGGTAAATATGATATTACTATTACCCTAACACATGTACTAATTCTATTGGACAAGTGTAATTCGACCAAAAACAAACTTAGGAATAAAATATGACCATTTAGGCCCACTTGGATTAGATTAGGACATTTATTATTAATTTATTTAAAGAAAGGTTAAAATAGTTAAAATCAAAGTTTAATAAGTAAATCATTTTTAATATGGGGTTATACATAAGATAAATTCGATTGAAAATATTCATTAGAAAGCTAAAAAGATTTCCTACATAATGATATTTTATTTATAATTTTTAGACTTTAAATAAATTAATTTATGTTTGACACAACGATGATGCAGTAATTACCCTTTTAAGGAAATATTAACATAATTGATGTTATAAATGCTCAAATGAATGTAATTTTAGACTTTTTATGAATTATACTAATTTTCTAGGTTACTATGATGTATTAGTGTTGATTTAATCAACTTGGTTCGAACATAAAATTCTGTTATGACTTTCAAAAAAATCATATATCAAATAGTGTCAAAATTGACACAAAATAGTTTTTAAATCAAATATTATATTATTAATTGTTATTGTATTCCTAAAAATCTAAGGTTCGGCCAAATGACTTAGATAAGGATATATATTTTAATAATAAACAATTTGGGGTTCTTTTGGCATGTTATAGTAAGTGTATTAACCATATAGTGAAAGAAAACAAAAAGACACGGTAAAAGTAAAATTATTTAACTTAGAGTTAAATCTAATTGATAAGGTTAAAATAATACCCTAAACTTGTCTAAATCTTATTGGTTGATAGGATTTAGACCCATCCCCACTTTAGCTTCGAAATAAGACCATTTGGAACCATTATAAACCGATTTTGACTTTAATATAAAATAATATTTTGAGATATTCCTAAGGTGCCCCTCTCCTCCCCTATAAAAGGACACCTCCTCCCCCTCCTCCTCACACCAATTTGAGCACTCAAGCTCGGCCAACCCCTGCCAATTTCTCTTCTCCACTTCCCTAGATACATCCTAGAGGTTCTGGTCTTCCTCAAAGACCAATTTTAGTGCCCTAAGAGGAGGTCTCAAAGAGGCACTTCAAAGAAGAGGAGGTTCGGACACATACGAAGCAAATCGGACCTAAGGTAAGGGAAATATCACAATCTCATTTTTATCCGAGATTGTTTATTCTTAAGTATTTACTGGGGTGTATTTTATCATCCACATCCATGTTTCATCAATATGTAATATTATTTCCATCCACCTACAATTGTTTAAATCCATTTTTACCCTTCGTTGAGTTTTTTAGTATGAAAGGAATCTTTTGTCGTTTTTCGTACGAGGTACTTTTTGACTTTTCCGACAAAAGTACGAAGAATGTTTTTTTTAACTTATACGGCATGAATGGATTTTTAAAACTTTATTTCCAAGAATCTTCCTTTACAAGTTTTCAAGTTTATTTTTAATCAACTTCTTTTATTTTAATGTTTTATGACATGTTATGAAAGGAAAAATGTTTTTGAAGTAGAAAGGTTATTTTCCTCAAGAATGAAGTTCAAGTGTTTTATCAAAATTATTTTCCATCTAAGATAATAAAAGGGTTCTGTTTTTATCCCTATTATTACATGGATTTGATTATGTTTTGATGGAAACATTTTTATGAATTCCATTATCTTATATGAATTGTTTTATGATGTCATGTTGTTTAAGAATCCCATTTTTATTACATGGGTTATGCGATGATGTATGATTTATGATTATGTGGCACACATAAGAAAGGATTCATTATAAGATGGGTGGGACCTATATCTCCCTCCAATGCATTGGGTAAAGATTTTATATCTCATGAGATAGACATGGCTGGAATGGTAGGTTATACCGGTTCAGTGAAACAGGACTGAAACGAGGGTTACTCGATTCAGAAAGGGACTTTGTCCACTAAGATAGTCTTGGAAACGAGTCATGACTAACAAGAAATGATTTTCCATGATTATGTGTGCATGCCACAAAGTTTCAAGTTTCATGTTATGATTATGGTGATCTGATTTTCACTTCTATGATTTGTTCCATGTTAAGATATTATGATCTCTTTTGCAGGTTATGATTTTCAAAAAGATATGATGTGATTTTTATTTCTTTTGTATACCCTTACTGAGCATTTGAGCTCACCCTTTTATGTTATCATTTCCCCAGGATATAAAGAAAGGTTTTAGGTAAAAAAAATGGAAGATCTTTATGGGAGATATTGATGATCTTTCACCAGGATTAGAAGATTATGTTCCGAGTTTCCAAAGACACTAAACTATTACGATCCTTGTGTGTGTGTTTTTGTTATGTACTAAGTATTCCGCAAATGTAATGTAATGTCCATGTACGTCAGGCTTCGGGTCTCTACACACGCCGTCCTCACCGATAACGGCACCAACTTCCGAGCAGCTGAATTGAAGAAATTGTACGCCAAGTACGACATCCGGTCAAACCATACCACCCACTACCACGCACAGGCAAATGGATAGATCGATGCATTTAACAAGACCCTCTCTAACATTTTGCAGAAGATGGTTGGTCAGAACAAGAAAAGTTGGCCGGAAAAGCTCCCCAACGCCCTCTGGGCTTACCGGACGACGACTCGCAACTCTACCTAGGTGACCCCATATTCCCTGGTGTATGGAGCTGAGGCCATCCTACCCATTGAGATCCAGCTGCCGTCGTTACACACTGCTATTTATGACCACCAGACATCAGATGAGGTAGCCGAGATCCATCTAGCTGAATTAGAAGCACTGGACGAGAACCGGCTTCGTGCCCTGCACAATCTAGAAAGGCATCAGGACAAGATAGCGAGGGCCTTTGACAAGAAGGTTCGTCTCCGCTCTTTTCTACAGGGCGACCAGGTACTGGCCCTTCGAGCGCCAATGATTCCCGGTAGGAAACCGCCAAAATTAGAACCCAAATTGGAAGGGCCTTATATCATCCATAAGGTTTACCCCAATGGATCATACTCCTTGGTGATCCCAGAGGGAGAGTGTATAACCCCTCCCACCAATGCCAAATTCATCAAACGATACTTTTCCTAGGGAAAAATTGTCTTACACGACCCTACACTGCAAAATGGTCCTGCATGACCCTATAATGCATCTTCGTCCTGCAAGACGATAAACTATGAAACGGTCCCGCATGACCTTAAAACTGCACATTATGGCCCAACGTGACTCTAAACTTTAAAGTCCTGCACTACCATAAACTGAATCTTCGTCCTGCAAGATGTTAAACTGCAATCCAGTCAGTGCTTCTTGACCGAGGCTTAGCCTCAGGCCCCTTGGCCTCCTCGGGCCCCGACCCCCGTCTTCACCACGAGACGTTAAACAGCAAGCTGGTCAGGTCTCCCTGACCGCGGCCCGACCCCAGTCCCCATGGTTTTCCCCGATCTACCCTCTTGTGGGATTATACGGTATGGTGTAGGACTACTTCCTCATTCACATTGGATTACTCGTCGTACCGTACATATCCCCAAATGATATGCTTCTCATCGCCCCGCATGACGTTAAACTACATTTCTAGAACTACGTGTGGCTTGATTCCCATCTTCATGGGATACGTAGGAACTCTCAGATGCCTCATCTTGAGCCCAACCCCAAGCTTTTCTCTTCCACTATTCCCCCTGGGAATAGTTTCCTTGGAGGATCGTTGTGTAGTAGGGAGTAGGCTTTCTTGGCCCCGCTTATGCAACCCTGCTCCCACAAGGATTGTAAGGGTCGCACCATGTGCCCACTCTCGTTCTTCTATCCTCCCACGTCCTCACCGCATGACGCTAAACTGCATAACTTTCAAGAACTACGTATGTCTTGATTCTCATACTCATGAGATATGTAGGAATGCCTGGAAATTTCGTCCGTTGCCCCAGCCCAAAAGCCAAAATCTTCCCCTCGGGTCAAGACATGGCAGGGTGCACACTTTTTCCCCAACTCACATCGAGCAAGCCTCAACCCGGCTGCACATCACCCCTGGAGATGTTTTCCTCTTTCATGGATGGATACATCTATGCTTCACCCACTCTATGACTGGGATTCCATCAATTTTTCCACCCAGAGGGATCCCCAAGAATGTCCTGGATACAATGCCCAAGGGCTCTCCTACTGATACGGGCCAATGCCCCCGAGGGTTTTCAAGCAAAAAGCAGATACAAGTCCCGCGTTGCGAATCTGGTCAGTGGTCGATGCTCATTTGTTGCTCCCATATCGGGTCACCATAGGAACGCTGTGTTTCGAACATGGTCAACAGTGTCCTAGATCTTCGGGTCCACCCCGAGATGTCCCAGACATTGAGTGAAGTGATTCATTCTGCCCCATCCCGAGGTGAAAAACTTCCCCCCGGGTGGTACTAGCGATCAGGCCCACGACCTCGATTCCCCATAGGGGTGTACGGTGTTATGTAGGACTACGTCCTCATTCATGTTGGGATCATGTACCATGCCGTACGCCTTCCCTTACGAGGCCCAGCCTCAGGCCCCTTGGCCTCCTTGGGTCCCCAACCCCCGACCTCATGTAAGACGTTAAACTGCAGACCCGTCGGGCCTTCCTGACTGATGCCCGACCTTAGTCCCCCTGGCCTTCTTGGGCCCCTCCGCCCAACTTCTTACCCAGAGTATACGGTGTGGTGTGGGACTACGTCCTCATTCACGTCGGGATCATGTACCATGCCGTACGCCTCCCCTTATGAGGCCCAACCTTGGGCCCCTTGGCCTCCTTGGGTCCCCGACCCTCGTCCTCATTGCAAGACGTTAAACTACAAGCAGGTCAGGCTTTCCTGACCAATTCCTAACCATCAGACGCCTTGGCCTTTCCGGGACACAACCTAGGTTCTCTCTTATAGGAGTATATGGTGTGGTGTGGGACTATGTCCTCTTTCACATCGGCTTCTTTGTCATACCGTACACCTCCCTAGTTTAGAGGTATATTACTCCATTTCTCGTTTCGTATGATGTTAAACTACATTTAGAGAACTACGTGTGGCTTGATTCCCATCCTCATGGGATACGTAGGACCACCTGAATGTCTAGGATTCGGGTCCAGCCCCATCTCTCAAGAATCCTCATCCCATCTTGGCCCCTTGGCCTATCCTTCCTCCATTAGAGGATTATATGGTGTGGTGTGGGACTATGTCCTCATTCACGTCGGTCCCGTAATGACCACGCAATGTACCTCACCCTATTGAGCAATTTCGTCAATCCCTTTTCGGTGGTTAACCAATGTGCCTAAGAGTACTCTGGTTTATTACCTGGAACGCCAAGCTTTACTCGAACACGTCGGCACCCGCTTTCCAGGCATTGTGTATCCCTGCATCAGGGCTTTCATCATCTTTCACACCCGGAGGGACCCCCAATAACGGACTGGATACTACGCCCAAGGGCTCTCCTACCGTTACGGGCCAACGCCCCCGAGGGTTTCAGACAACAAATCGATAAAATCCCGCGTTGTGAATATGGTTAGTGGTCGATGCTCATTTGTTGTTCCCACCTCAGGCTAACGCGATATAGACGCTCTGTTTCCACCATGGTTAACAGTTTTCCTCTATCTCCACGCCAACCCATTGATCCCAAAATGTAGGGTAAACGATTCAAACCCTTCATCACTCCATTATGTCCAAGTAGAGTCTCCGGACTCTTGGTACTTTTCCTCCATGCACGTCCACGCGTTGGGGGAACAATCTGCGTCAAAGGTGTCCTTCGGGGCTCTCCGCCGACTCCCCTTTGATGGACACCCCATGTATTGCGATAAGGATATTCCCCCCTTGTTTCCCACACCGAGTTTATCTCACGTGGTCTTATGAATCGGGTTGACATCTGTGATTACTCGGGAGTTGTCACCATCCACGGTCCGAGCTCTAAGACCATAAACTAAGATTCTCATCTGGAACTACATTCAGCTTGATTCCTATCTAGATAGGATACGTAGGAATGCCCAGACCCCTTGTCTTTGGGTCCATCTTCAGTTCATCTAATTCGCCTCTCGGGTCCTGCCATTGGGTCCTCGACCACGGGACCGCGTGGCGTAGTGTAGGACTACGTCCTCATTCACGTCGGGTTTGCAATAGCTGCACCACGCGCACCCCGTTCTGAGAGTTAGCCATCATACTCCTTGTCCTGCACGACATTAAAAGGCACCCTTCAGAACTACGTGTGGCTTGATTCCCATCCTCATAGGATACGTAGGACCACCTGAATGTCTAGGATTCGGGTCCAGCCCCACCTCTTGGAGATCTCCTGATCTCCCAGTCACCTAGGCCACTTGGTCTATCCCTCCCCAGGAGGGGGATATGTAGGTATGATACAAGGTTTTGGGCATCGTGCCCCCTTCCCCCGGGAACCCTCCATATCTTGGTTACCCTCAAGTTGAGACTCTTGACCCCTTGCAGTGGTTCACCCATGTGTTAAGAGTACTCTGGTCTAGGACCTAGAGTGTCATATTCAACTTGATCAAGTCCCTTCCACTTGTCAAGCTTCGTGTTCCCCTCCATTTGGGCTTCCATCACCTTTCACACCCAGAGGGACCCCCAAGATTGGCCTAGATACAATTCCTAAGGGCTCTCCTACCGTTACGGGCCAACGCCCCCGAGGGTTTTGGACAACAAATCGATAAAATCCCGCATTGCAAATACGGTCAGCGGTCGATGCTCATTTGTTTGTCCCCATTCCAGGCTAACGCGACATGATGTTGTGTTGCGATCATGGTCAGTAGTAATCCTCTGTCATCACGACAGCCCCTTCAGTCCCCGAATGTTGGTTGCACGATTCACATCATTTTCCACCCCATCATGTCCAGGTGGAATCTCGACACTTTTGCTGCTATCCCTCAGTGCACCTTTGCATGTAAGGGGGGAAAAGCTGTAATATGGCATCCTCCGGGGCTCCCATGGTCCGAGCTCTAAGACCATAAACTAAGATCCATTCAGAACTATGTGTGGATTGATTCCCATCCTCATGGGATACGTAGAACTGCCCGGACGCCCTGTCTTCGGGTACAACCCATTTAAGGAGCCATTCCCTCCCCCGGTTTCACCTCTTATCTCTATATAGGCCCCTCGGCCTAAGGTTTCCCTCTCCGAATGGCGTACAATTTGATGTGGGATCATGTCTCCGTCAATTGTGTTTTATAACACTGCACACATTTCCCGCCTAGCATCGTCTTTTCTACGTCTGCGCTGCATGACGATAAAATGCATGCTTGGTCCTATCATACGACCCTAAACTCTGACATTATCGTCCTGGCCGCACGACGAAAAATGGCACTGCATTTTGGTGACCTCGTTGTAGAGGACATCACGTTGGTTATTGGTCACGTTCCATGCCATTTGTCAACGCCCATCACGGATTGATCTTTGTGGTGACATCACGGCCTACTATTCTAGGCCTGTCGCTTCACAAAAAAAAACCATTCACCTTAATGAACAAACAAGATACATCAAATTCCGCTTCTTTTAGTGCAAGGGCCCCACCCACACTCCCCTTTTCCCCTGGAACTGGTATCCTACCATGTCAACTTTCAGAACTACGCATGGATTTATTCTCATCCTTATGAGATACGTAGGAGCGCCCGAACACTTCCCCGCGGGCCCAACCTAACCTTTGTGTTCAGTCCCTCGACTCGAGCATTTCCCCAGAGAACGCATGGTAATTAGGGCTTAGGTCCTCCTTCACATCTGGTTTTATTGCCATGTGTCCCCTGCTCCCTTTACCCATTTATGGTCTAAGGCCCATCAAGAACTATGTATGTCTTGATTCTCATCCTCATGAGATACGTTGGAGCGCCCGGGCACTCCCCCGAGGGCCCAGCCTAACTTTCGCTTTCGGTCCCTTGACCAAAAACCTCTCCTAATGAGGTCGTGTGGTGTGGTGTGGGACTACGTCCTCATTCATGCCAGGTGTTTGAGTTACTCCACCATGTGCCTCTTATGTATCTTCCCATCCATGGTCCGAATTCTATGACCCTAAACTAAGATCTCCCCAAGGGAAAGGAATCTGCTCCCTCTCTCTAATACGTTTCTTTGTCGTATTCAGGCGTGTTTCGACAAAGAACCCGAAGTGTGGTACTTTCATACAGACATTCCCTTCATCCCACGACCAGGCTTCGTGAGCTCGCTATTTGGATCACCATCCTCTTCCACATCCAAAAGGACCCTCGGACGACATGGATGCTAGGCTTAATGGCTCTCCATGAATGCTGGACCTAAGGGCCCTTCAATCATTTCAGGCCAATGTCCCTGTGGATATATGACAACATTTGTGACATGGTCCCGTGTTTCGAACATGGTCAATGGTCGAACCTCATTTGTCTGTCCCCATTCTAGGCTAACGCGATAGGATACTGCGTTGCGAATACGGTCAGCAGTTACCCTCCGTCGTCACGCCACCATCATCGTGATCTGAATCTCAAGCACCATGATTCACACATTTCCACTTCCCCATGTTCAAGTGGAATTCCATCATACTCAACTCTTTCTCTTCGCGCATCTAGGTGCGCTAAATGATCGTGTTAGTGTCACTGGGCCGGTATTCACCCAGCGTCCCTTTTCCCTAACCTACCCCTCTCTATGTCGGGAAATTCCCGCCAATACTGCTTGTTTCCCACACCGAGCATGACTCACGTCGGCTTAGTAGTTTTGGCGGGATGCATACCAAAATGGTCGGGCTACTCATCGTCCTGCATGACGTTAAAATGCACTTCCTGAACTACGTATGGCTTGATTCCCATCCTCATGGGGTATGTAGGAATGCCCGGCCACTCTGCTTCGGGCCCATCCCAATCCTCACTCTTGGTCCCTCGACCTAAATAGTTTCCTCCGAGGGTATGTGGTATGATTTGGACTCCAAGTCCTCATTCACGTCGGTTTCATATCTACCGCGCCACACACATCCTTCCCTTTTATTCCACGTCCTATCGTATGATGTTAAACTACAAGAGTCTATGTGTCCTCAACGCATGACATTAAACTGCGATTCTACCCTGAACGAGTTCAGGATGCCCAAAGATCCCACTGGGAAGTGACAGATCCCCTCGTCAGAGAGGCCCTGTCCCAAAGAAGGAATTATCCATGATTAGACCGAGGTGCCCATCTGGTGTGGTCCCACCACGGTGGTGTAACTACCTAAGTGTTGGATTCTATTCGGACAAACCATCACTCCGTATTCTGTGCTTTGTGTACCCCTTATTCTGACCCTTGTCCCCTTTCATGTCTAAAGGAACCCCCTAACGGCCTGGTCTCATGCCGCATCGGCTCACCTACCGTCCTGGGCCGATGTTCCGGAAGACGGGTCATGTCTGGAAGGACCCCCCAACAGTATGGATGTCTGACCTATGGTCCGCCAACTCTCCTGGGCCAACGTCCCGAATAATTGATCAACAAAATTTGTGACATGGTCCCGTGTTTCGAACATGGTCAATGGTCGACCCTCATTTGTTATCCCCATTACAGGTTAACGCAGTAAGGGTACTGCTTCTCCTCTAAGGTTAGCGGTTGTCCCTTATTGTCACGCCATCCCCACAGTGTTCCAGATTTTGGGTATCGTGATTCACACTTCCCATTTTCATCTGTTTGGATCGATTTCAGCGCCCCTGGTGTTTCCCCATTCGTGCATAAGAGCATGCTGAAGAAACGGGGGGATGAGAGGGCGACTCTCCCCTGTTTCTCACATCAGGCTCGACTCACGTGGGCTTGGGGAATTGTCGCCGAACATCCAGCAAACATTGTAGGGATGTAACAAGGCAATTCAAACTGTGGAAATCATGTGTGCTATGACATTCAAAACAAAGAAAAAAAAATTGAAGCACGAAAGTACCAATAAAAGTTTTTTTGGGTTTGATACAATACTCGGTGGTCGACTCCCCCCATGGATGGGTTGACCCTATCAAAAGAGCGTTGCAGCTCCGCCACCCGTTGACTTGCGGCATCCAAGGCTTGCTGCTGCTGAATCATCTCCCGCTCCTCCTCAGCAGCGGTGGGGCGCAGTTCGTCAGTCTTGTCTTTGGCCCTCTCTACGTCAGCTTGAACGACGGCCATCTTTCCAGAGGTATGCCTCATATTCTCTTCTGCCTCTACCAGTTAGGCCTTCAACCGTGAGACTATCTCAGATTATACATTAAGAGAGGCTGAAAGCTCGTCTGCCCGGGTCTGCATCTGTTGGAACTCGCCTTCAGCCTCATGGAGCTTCTTAATGCTGGTCGGCTTCCTCCGCTGCCAGCCCATGCTGAGCCCACGATCATGCTCCCGGATCATCTCAGCCATAAGATCTCGGATGAGTGCGTGAGGAGGTTGGGCATCCACTCCCCCAGTGGACAGTTCGCGCAACCGCGAGAGGATCCTATCCATTTCGGCCAGCCATTGTGCTTGGGGAGTGTCCTTGATGAAGCACGTGATCAGCTTCCATGACCGGCGGCGGACTATGATTCTGTCTTCCTCGTCGGAGGCCGTTTCGTCCCAGTCTGCGCGATTGGCAGGCTCATAGGTGGGGTACGCCCGCATGAAATCCTCGGTAGGATCAACATCCAGTGTTGAATCCATTGAGACACCTGGCGCCGAAGTAGGCATGACAGGACTGGGACCGATCGGTTGATCCTCTCCCTCAGAGTCCACCTCAATGACTTCGGGTACGGCCCTGCTGGTGGTCCCGCCAGTGATGGTGTGCGTCGCGGCTTGAGGAGATGGCGGGACTATCGCCACCATCACCGGCATGCCCCTAGGAGGGACGCCACCAGACATCCCGACCAGTCTTGCCGCAGCAGCCCACGCCAGTCGAAGAACTGTACGACAAAGAGGAACATAAACGTTAGTTGGCATGGCCTACATGTGACAACAAGGAGACCGGTAGAGGAGACTTACGAAGATCGACCTCCTGGCGCTGCTCTTGTGCCGGTACTGATGGGACCCTGAGGTGAGGCCCTCCGTATACTGTTGGAAGGTCTGAAGATTCCGGAGGAGCCACCCCGGGCACCCAGGTCCCAACAGACGAGGAACTAGACGCAGCCATGGGCGCAGGTTTTGAAGGTCCCGCAACATCACATGCCAAGGAGCGAGAACGAGGCATGCGAACATGTTCCTCCTGCATGGATCAAACATTGGTGAGAAGTCCATAGTGACCCAAGAACAGATCGTAAGGAGAGAAGTTCAGAATGTTACCTCGAGAGCCTCCGCGAAGTCGTCGGATTCTGAGCCTCGGTCTCCGACCTCACCCTCCTCCAACAGGCTCCCTCCTCCAGCCTCATCATCCCGAGAGGAGTCCTCTAATTCCTCTGGTAAGGGGAAGCTCTCCCTCGGATCGGTAACCGATAATTGTGGGGGGACCGTCTGATTCAACAGTACCCTCACCGGGTCTGTCATTGGGAGAGGGACACCACTGGAGTGGACGTAATCCTCCAGCTCGTCCAGGTACTGTTCCGCCTCTGCCGTAGACTCCATGAATCCAGCCCGAACTGGGCCTATGTCCGGTAATTCCATCTCGAGGCGATTCATGTGGGCCCATATCTCGGGTGGGCTGAGGAATTGCCGGTTGACATACCAAATTTCCCAAGCTTCTGGGAAGACGGCATCCTCTTCCATGTCAATGTGACACAGGAGCTTCCCCAGAGCCTGAGTGGATATCCTACGAAATCCCCTCAGTGGCCGCCCCTCCGGATGACCCTGCTTTTCCAGAATCACCAGATCCACCACTGCTGCCATACCCTCGGCCGGTGCAGGTCTCGCCGCCATGGCAGCCCTGCTACAGCGAGCGGCCCTAGCTTCCCTCCGACCCCGACCTCGAGATAGAGGAGGCCCACCGTCACCGACCCGGATAGTTGGTTGCTTCAGCATCTCCCCTGGGTAAGAAGCCTCCCAACTGATGGTGTACACATTCACTAATCCGAAGGCGGAGGTGGATGGAGGCAATGAAATCCACATCATTCCGTCTTCCCGTGTGAACATGAGCCACGAATTCCTCTTCACACATGGGTTCTCCTCGTGAAGCACCTCCCAGTAGACCTGCGGGGTCAACCACTGGAGGCACCAGAACTGCCTCACAAACTGATGCGGGGTGTACGGTTCACAAAGCGCCTCACGATCTACTCGTGCCACCAAAAATCCACCTCGTAAGGCCAGGAGGTAAGCCCGATGTTATTCTGTTTCCCGTCCGTCATCAGTAAGCATCCCCATTGGCAATGGGAAGGGGTGGAAGTTAAACTCATACGCCCTCCACACCCTATTCAGCACCATCGGCACGGCTAATTTGAACGGGAAGCTGTCGAGCGCGTTCAGGATGGAGGGGCGGAAGTTCGATCCCGGCAGTGAAATGGGGTTTGGATACTCGTAAATCCCCCTAATATGCACTGTGATCCACCCATACAGAAGGTGGAAGGGCCCGCATATCCTTGGCGGCTTATTGCCCTCGCTAATATGCAACAGCATTCAATACAGTCTGGTGAGCATCGGAATCCCCAGATTGATCTGCTGCCCCTTGACCAACATCAACGCCATGATAAACGAGCTGGGTCGTACCCCCATGCATGTATCTCTCACCGGTAGGATCCAGACACAGATGAGAGCCGCGATGAACGTCGCCAGCCTGACTATCGGCTGTTGTTCAGTGCAGACACTGAAACCCCAAGTCTTCCATTGGTTGTCCTCCAAGACCCACCAATTTGAGTGCCCATTGCCCCGTTGGGCCGTCCTTGGACAAGTTCGAGGCCTCGGAGGGAACTCTTGATTCTCTGGGAAATTCAGGAAGCATTTGAACCATCTCCTAAAATGGACATCCCTCACTGCCTCCTTGTCCTCTCTAGGGACGAGTTCCATCAGCGTCGATGCCAGTCGCAGCATTTGCTCTATATCCCCCCACGCGCTGACGACGGGGAGGAATTCGTCATACATGGCCCCTAAGATCGGAACCCCAGAAATCTGGTGGACATCCCACAGGCTGATTCCCACCTCCCCGTGATGTAGGTGAAAAGTGTTGGTCCTAGATGACCATCTAATCAGCAATTCCGGAATTAGCTGCTTCGGCTGGTAAATTCGGAAATGGGAGGCCCATGTCACCTCGTACAACCCCACTCTCCTCAGCTCGGCCCCAAACTCCTTGCATGAGGCGCCTATCCAGTAGGCCCAAGCCCAGTCATCAGTAATGTTGCTGCCCTGGCGCAGGTCCCACTCATCAGACCATCCCTTCTTCGAATCCTGAAAAGCCGCCTTCAGCATGGTACGGTAGAGGGGAGGGGAAGTCTCCGGCTTCAGTGGCTTCCCGTCAATGTCGTTCACATGCTTGTAGAGATAGTCAGTGGTAACGGGTGTGAAGTCCTCCCGCGCATGACCATCGACCGCCCTGAACCATTGGTGCTGGCACGGGGTGCTCCTGAACCAGCAAGTTGGTTCATCCCTACCCGCCTCAGGGATAAATGCGTCATCCTTCAGCCCGAAGCAGTACAATGGAAGTTTCTTGCATTGCGGATAATCCTTCTGACCCTCCGATAGCAGATCTTTCAAAGAAGTGTGGTCCGAGTGGCTTCGGACCATCTCCCCCAGGCCTGGACAGTTGGCCATCTCATCCCGACGAGCAGCATCTGCAAGCACCACCAATACAGCCTCTTGATGGGCCATTTTAACTCTGGCCCTCAGAAAAGAATTTTTTTTCGAATGGATCACGATGCTCAACCGCGAAGCTGAATCGTAAAGCCGGATCGCGATGATCGGTCGTGAGACCAAGCCACGAAGTCTGGCCAAGTTCGACAAGCAGAGGTTCGCTTGGCGCGGACGCAGAGTCTGAGACCCGCGGTTCGCCGCGAAGCTCGACTAGCGGAGGGCTGTCGCGGAGTACGCGGAGCATCGCGAAGTCGAAAACAAAAAAAGAAAAGGAAGGCACGTGAAGAAAAAAGAGGTCGAACCCCCTATTTATAGGCGGCGACCCCGGAGCATCGCGTCACGCCTCACCCGCGCGGAGCATCGCGGCGCGCCCGGATCGACGGCCCCGGTGAGCACCGCGGGGCCCCATCGCGTAGCCGCATCGCGAACCACCAACAATTCTTGCGATTTTCCCTCAGAATTCAACCCTTCTCCCTCTGCGGCTCCAAGTCTGAGGGGGGGCATTTGTTGGAGCCAAAATATTTCACGAAAGGAAGGGACATAAAAGAAGACTGGCGCGCTGACTCGTGAAGCACCGCCGCGAAGCACCCACGCGAAGCCCCGCCGCGAAGCACCCCGACCATTGCGGCCTCGCGAAGCTCCAGAGGCGGTAATGCTCCGCGAACACATTTGACGTTCGCGAGCCGCCGCGAAGCTCCGTAGGCGGTAATGCTTCACGAACGAATTTGACGTTCGCGAGCCACCGCGAATCTCCTGAGGCGGTAATTCTCCGCGGACAACGTTGACGTTCGCGAACGCGCCTTGAAGCACCGGAGGCGGCGCGCGAGTTCTACTTCGTGGTGCCCCTTCCCTAAAAATACTGGACTCCCCTTGAGTCCCGTAGACGGACAATCCAACCTTTCGGATTCTCCTGTCCCGAATCGTGAAGCACTCTTTGCCCCGAGAATCATGTGCTCTGCGAGGTACTTCTACTTCGCGAGACTCCTCTTCTTTGTCTCATTTTGAGCCCCTCTTCCGAGAGGGATGCCCTTCGCGAAGCTCAAGGGCATTCGCAAAGGAAGGGGATTCCCAAGGGAACCTGGGCAGCAGCGGAGCGCTTATGCTTCGTGAAACACCCAACCTGTACTAGTGATCCCTATGCTAAGGCAGGATCGCTACACATCGTGAAGCACACTACTTCGTAGGACCCTGCTTCGCGAGGCACCCCTTTATCGTGAGGCAATGCTCCGCGAACACTGTTCCACTTCGCGAAGCACCTTCCACTCACACCTATGCCCCATGCTAAGGCCAAGGCACTCCACTTCGTGAGGCACCCTCCTTTGCTAGCAATTCCTCTCCCCGTGCGACCCTCCAGGTTTGCACGATGTGATTTCAATGTCCCATGGACAATACCACCCGTAGTGTTGCTTCGCCTAATGCTTCTTCGCATAGGCACGCTAACAGCTATTTCTTCTTCACATAGCCACGCTAACGTGGATCCCTTAATGGTTTGTTCCACAACCCCCCTTAACCATGGCCTTACTGGTACCTTACCTTCCCCGAGGACCAGATGGTACCGGTTAAGTATGTCCTAGGGGTGTGGAGTGAACCCACCTCGTCCGAGCTGCCGGACGTTAAACTGCCAAGCACCACATCCTCAACACATGACGTTAAACTGTGACCCGACCTCGTGCCCCTCACGAAGAGTCCCCCCAGGTCGAACATTTTTTACACCACTCGTCTCCACGGGAATGGAATCACCCATCCACAAGTGTTGATATCCTCCTTATCGGAGTGGCATATATTCATAGGAGAAGGGCGGCCCTAGTTCCCCAACGGATGGCTGCTCCTATGCATCTCCGTACTTCCCCACTACCAAGGTCAGTGGAGGGTGTGATAGGGAACGAGGCACCTCCCATCATTGGACCAAGGTCCATATTTCCCGCGCTTTGTCACACCATGGGCATCCATCCTGGAGTAAGTCCCAACACCATTGGCCGCCAAACGCATAAGCCCATCTTCGCTTTTCATAGACACATCCTTCGTGATGTGATCGTCAGGTCCTTGCAACCTCTTATTTCTCACACCGAGCATGACTCACGTGGGCTTAGAGTGATCACTGACCCTGACCCCCCACCCTCAGTGAACTACGAGGACTTCGATCCATGTCAAGGCATGGAACGTAGGATGCCTCCATGAGGTTCAAGCCCACCCGTCATTTATTCACGTCGGGTCTCATTCCCATCCAGCATGACGTTAAAACTGCATTCCGGTCCAATGGCAAGCCATTGCGACCCATCCCATTTGAACTTCGAGGTCTTTGATCCATGTCAAGGCATTGTACGTAGGAAGCCTCCATGAGGTTCAAGCCACATTTCTCGGTCATTCATTCACGTCGAGTTTCGCCCTCGTCCAGCATGACGTTAAACTGTATTCCCCCTTGTCCCGCATGACATTAAACTGCACACCCATTTGAACTACGAGGTCTTTGATCCATGTCATGGCATGGTATGTAGGAAGTCATCCAGAGGATCAAGCCCACCACTCATTGGACCAAGGTCCACTTTCACGTCGGTCCGCCGACAAAGCCCCACCTGAACTACGAGGTCTTTGATCCATGTCAAGGCGTGGTACGTAGGAAGCCTCCACGAGGATCAAGCCCACCCATCATCATTCACGTCGAGTTCTACCTACGTCCCTCACGACGTTAAACTGCAATTCCCGTCCGACGGCAAGCCGTTGTGACCAACCCGAACTACGGGGACTTTGATCCATGTCAAGGCATGGTACGTAGGAAGCCTCTATGAGGTTCAAACCCACTGTTCGGTCATTCCGACCTCATTCACGTCGGTTCACCCCCATCCCGCATGACGTTAAACTGCATTCCCCAACCCGAACTACGAGGTCTTTGATCCATGTCAAGGCATGGTACATATGAAGCCTCCCTGAGGTTCAAGCCCCACAATCATTGGCCCAAACCATCTCCTAGTCGGTGTGCCAGGCCCCCCATTTTCAAGCCCATCTCCCATCGGACCAAGTTCCCTCATTTACGTCGGTTCTCTGACACCCACCGCCCGTCGTTCATTCACGTCATGGTTCACTACAGTCCCGCATGAGGTTAAACTGTATTCCATTCAATCCTTTGAACTACGAGGACTTTGATCCATGTCAAGGCATGGTACGTAGGAAACCTTCCCAAGGTTCAAGCCCACCACTAGTGGACCCCTGGGTCTACTTTCACGTCGGTTCACCGATAAAACCCTTTGAACTACGGGGTCTTTGATCCATGTCAAGGCATGGTACGTAGGAATACTTCCAGAGGCTCAAGCCCACCACTCATCGGACCATGGTCCACCTTCACGTTGGATCGCCGATGACATCCATCGGGCTAAGGTCCACCTTCTTTTCGGTTTACCTGCACCATCCCGAACTACGCGGACATTGATTCCCTCCCATAAGGATACATAGGAAGCCTCGTCAAGTCTCAAGCCCAACTTCACTGTCGCCCCTATGAAGGTCCCATTTCACTCTCCATCTACTCCATTCATCAACCTATCACCCATCCCGATTCTCGCCCGGACCATCTTATCCCGGTGAGAACATGTCGGTACGCTCTTCTTCACAGCCGCCCATGGGCTGGCCTCGGTATCGACATCCCTTCAAGGAGGATCCCTCAATCCGATCTATCCTAACTAATGCTCTGGTTGGGTTGATCCGTCTCCGCTAGACGTCAAACTCGCGGCATACCCTGTGTTAAACACAGGAAGATGAGGAAAACCTCAAATATGTGTCTATGACATATAATTCCCCGCGCTCAATGTGGGATGACTCGGGCTTCCACGCCCTTGAGAAGCCTTGTGACCAGGGATAACAGACAGACATGCCAGGTTCCCCAGCATCCAGACATGCTACTAATGCCTCAACGTGTCTACTCCCCTGACTGAAGGTTGCTACCCTGACTGGACCCTTTGGAATGTCCCGACAGAAGCAGTGTAATTAACCGGTGTCCATGGAAACATGGAACTAGGAAGAGTTTCACGAACTACGTATTAAATCTATGAGGGAGACCCAGACAAGGTGACGAGTTCTAAAGAGGAATTTGCAGGAGGAAGAACTGACATCCCATCATCCCGTTTCGATCAAGGAGCAGACGTCCTTGAATTAGGAGCGAATGCCTCCTGCCTTTGGAAAGTGGGAATGCGGGGCAACAAAGCCCCGCACATCCTCCTCCGCGGACGGAATGGATGCGCGTGCGCGCCCCGACGAAAGTAAGACTTCAACAGAGCATCTATCAACAGTTGAGGATGCATTATTTCCTGGAATTGAAGAGACCTATAGGTCTATAAACTGTGAGTGGATCCTTTCCAAGTGTCGTGAGAATAGTAAGAGGAAAAAGGTGATCCTCTCCACTTGTAGTGAGCCAGAGAGAAAGAAATAGGGAGTGAACCTTGGGAAAGCAGTGAGATGACCTTAAACCATTCAAAGGCAGTGAGCCTGGGACAGATTGACTGTACCCGAACATTGTAATCCACAACTAGTGAAGTATAGTGAAATTTGGTACGACCGGAAACCTGTCGGTGTATGCTCATTGGACGTAGCCCTTAGCGGTGAACCAAAAAAAAATTGTTGTGTCATGTTCTTTCTTTACTTTCTATTTATATTGTGCAACCGGAAAGAGAGAGAAGTGTTTTTTCCTTAACAGCGAAACAATATCAGAACAGGCATTAATTTTAAATTAGTCATACCCTAATGCACCCCCCCCCCTCTCAGGGTATTCAGCCTTGTGGACCTAACAATAATCTCATCACATACAATTTTTTTACAAAATATTTCCATACGGCACATTGAAGGCACACAAATCATATAAATGGTTACTTGGGATTGAATAAGTATTAAATGGAATAACCATAGATTCAACTTCCAAACATATCATTCTTACAAATGAATCAACCATTCTACCAACTTCCACAACGAATGCATTGGAGGTTATAACTTATCCACCCTTTTTAGTTTATCACATAACCACCTGCCTTTGGTTTATCATTTAACCACCCTTCATTGGTTTATCATGTAACCACCTGTCATGCTTCCTTGTACCATTATATAATCACAAAAAATGGATCTAAAAAGAACATTTCAACCAAAATATTTCATTATAAATCAAAATAAATCATTTCAGGATATTGAAATAGAAAATTCATATTCAATACCATTTTCAAAACCAAAACAACACAATAAGGTAATAATAATTTTTTTTACATTAAGAAAACATTAATGCTTATAGTGGAAGACATATATCTAAAAATTGTTACAGAGGTAGAGGAGTCATTATCACCACAGACATTAAAAATATTCCATTTTTACGTAGAATATTTATTCCCATTGAAAAAAATTAACTTTTTTTATTATACACCGTATAAAATAAGCTAATGTATATAATCTAAATATGATTCAATGAAAGGAGACTGAGAGAAAGTCCCTTACTTTGAGTATGACTCATCACATACAATCATTATGTTCCAGAATAATAAATGTAGGATAATTTATACTTGATTCTTAACCATTAAATGTTCATTATTCCTTTTCTACCACTAATTAATTTGTTTTAAAAACTAAATAATTATTCAAATACATATTGGTCATTTTGTTGATATTCGGTACAAGAGTCAAAAATGAATTTGTTTTGATGTAAATTGTCCATGTGGTCAAAATTAAAACATATACAGAATATTATTCAGGATGTATATATTATATATATTTATTATATATGTATTTATAAAATCTATAATATTTGATGATAAGAAATGAAATACACCATTTATAGAGACGATAGTCCATATGTACGCAATAACACTACTTCCATTTCATTTTCATATTAATAAAATAATAATGAAATGAATGTATATTATTAAACATGATTAATATTAATTTCATTTATCTCTCTTACTTTTAATAAAAATATCCTTCATACATTAGAGGTAGAGAATGACAATTCATATCACTTTGATGGTGTAGTAGTCAACATTTCCTCAAATGAAATTATCATATTTTCCCAACATGGAATGCATAAAGATATTTTCTACATAAAAATTTCAGAAGAATATATATAAAATAAATATAAAATATATCATATTTAAAATACTTTTATTTCTAATGGACACCATTAGAGGTGGTTGGGAAAAAATTATACAATCAGCATTTCTTGGGGAAATAGTCCTCCATAAAAAAAAACATTATGTTGGTTACCCATTAAATGAAGGTGAGGTTAAGTGTAGATAGAAAACAAATCATAAAAAAATTATTTTATATTTAGGATATGTTTGTTATTATGTAATCATAAAATAAGTAAATTTTTGGGAGTGGATAATAGAAATGAACCAAAAATACATGAGAGAAGGCGTTTCCTCTTTATCTGGTACCATATATTAGTTTATACAAAAAAGGATTCATTGGGAGGATTTCTTGTAATGTCCCAATACTTTCATCACATTTTTTTTCTTAAATACACATAAATTTTACGAGTCTGTAGTTTCTAACGGTGCTTGATTCTGAGGCCCGGTGTGCCCGGAATCAATTTTTGAAGTTTTGTTCGGTTACGTTCAATAAACGTACGTGTGAGTTTTTTTATCTTTTGAACCAGTGCTTGGAATTGAAATCTGAGGACACTGATGAACTCAAAGAATCGATATTCTCTTAAGGGGATCTTCACCGTAGTTGCATGTTATCAGGAAGAGAAGTTTAGTTTTTGAGGAAATCTAATATATTAAAAAGTATGTGTGACATAATTTTTATGTGGTGGCTAATTTCTCCAAAGGGGAGTTGTAGGTGGGGCCCACCGACCACATAACCTCCAATGGGAGGATATTGGGTGGTGGGGACCATAAGAACACCAAACCCCTTAACTCCCCTTTGAGACTCTTGGAATTCCCTCTGATTTAATGAAGCCACCTCTCCCCTTTATAAATTTTAAACCTTCCACCTTCTCTCATTACGGTTCCAACAAAATTAATTAATAACGTAATTAATTAATTTGTTTTTCTAAAATCTTTTGAATTTATTCATCCAATATTAATAGAATATATTACATTCATTTAATTTTCTTGGCATAATCATGGTTGGGAGAACTAAGGAGAGGAGGAGAAATCATAGAGGAATAATACGCTCTTGATGAAGAACATCTTACTCCAACGAACAACGACGTCCTCTCTGATGAAGAATGTGAAAGTTTCTCGAGCACGGAATCAGTGGCGTGAGACGGGCACAACGAACGATGATATCATAGAATTCTCTTTCCGTGACATCGTCAAAAAATTGGTGAAATCGAGTTAGGGGGATTTATTTATTTTTAAATGAATAAAATTATACCTCTTTCTTCGATGAATGTTTTGGTTCGTCTTTCGCAATTTGATATCACCTAATGCGGAGGGTACGAGCTGAACAAACACGGACTGAAGACCCTCCATTGATTATTGATTGTGATAAAAATGTAGGTGGATCCTAGAGGGTGCGGTGCCGTCACACCGCACCAGAGGAAGGATGCCATGACCAGGAGGAAGGCGGCGGCAACAGAAGGTCACATCGGTGGAGGACCGACACCGTCGCACTGGCCGCGAGGTGGAAACCCCAGCCCGCATCCGCGGGCTGCTCGGGCGAACAGAACCGGCCGGACGCCTGCCGGCCGGGCTGGAGGACCGTGGCACCACTTGGCACCATGTTGCTGAGAAGATCGCGGCCCACAACTGCAGGCCGCTCAGAGGGTGAACCAGCCGGCCGGGCTGAAGAGTCGTGGCGACCGTAAGTGCCGCGTGGTGGAAGACTGTGGCCCGCTTCCATGGGCCTCTCTGCTTGGCGAACCGGTCGGCCGCCTACCAGCCGGGCTTTTGGATTGTGGATCTATTTGGTGGCACGCAGTGGAGAACCGAGGCCCGCATAGTGGGATACGTGCACCCAGTAGAATAGGCCAGCTATGGCCAGCCGGGCAGGTTAGTGGCGACGTTGCTCGACGCCGCCGGGTGAACCGGATCAGCCCACTCTACGGTCCGGGTCTGCAGGTGGGTCACGACCCACCGGGCCTGGACGACCCCCCCAGACGGGGCGGACCCGCCAAATCTGGTCTGGCTGACCCCCAGCCGGGTCGGACCTGCCAATCCGGGTCCGACCAACCCACCAACCCACTAGGCATGACGTGTCGGACCCGTCTACACTTAAACGCGAATAACTCCTAGATCACGCATTCGATCGACGCGCCGTACACGAAACTGGGATCCTGGCGACAAAGCGGTCCTTTTGCGATAATCTAAGTGAGTTTTGGACAACATTGGAAAACATCCAAATTTGGAACAAACATAACTCCAACCGGGCCATTGGAATGGAAATGCCCATAACTCTCTAATTGGACGTCTGATTGACGCACCATATATCACGTTGGGTTCCATTAAATGATACGGAACTATGGGATACATCAACTCATGACTTTGTTGATGTATCAACACATTACTTGAGGAGCAGACCCTCCTGGAATCGAGCGTGCTGTATGCGGGAACCCTAGAGCTGGCTGCGACGACTACTACACCGGAATCCTTCGTGGGTTCGACATCAATGACTACTATAGTGGAATCCTCTGTGGGTTCAATGAATATGAATACTATACTAGAATACTATGTGGGATCTACATTTTGGACTTTTGTTCCTGTATCATGAGTGGGTCTGAAAGAGTAGCAGGTCCTGTATCCTGTGTGGGTCAGTCCACTTAGCTGGTTCTATATCTTATGTGGGTCCGACATCTTAAATGAATTAGTGACTACATCTGATCATATCTATCACTATTTGAATGATTTATACCTGTGTGAGATGAGTATTTTCTTTCAATCATTATAATCGATGTGATTACCTTCATATCCTGTGTGGACTGGGTTGTGATTAGGCTTGGGAGTTGGAGGCGGGCTGTGAATGGTAACATTGGTATATGCATGGGCATAAACCTAAGTAGGGTTGGGGATACATAGTGATTGTATCTGTCTACTTTGGTTTATCATTTGTGGATTCTAGGGGACCTTCGAGGTTCTCGGGGTCCCCTACAGAGTATCGTTATACTCACCCCTTCACATGCTTCGCCCGCACCTTGTTGTTATATTTGCAGACGATGGACGGTAGTGATCGAGGATGAGGGTGACAGATGTGAGACTTCTTGGAGATGGAATAGATGGGACGTACCATAGGGAAGAGTTTTTTGAGTTCTGTACCAACCCTTCAGGTAGGATTTCTGGGCGGACGATCCTGGATCTGTTTTTCCTTTTTACTTGTACTTGTAATTTTTGTTCAGTTGGGTTTGTGTAATGGACCATTTACTTTCAGTACATATGACATTTCTATTTTTAGTACTTGTTTCCTCTACTGCTTGTGTTCATACTGAGTGTGTTTTATAGGATAAAAAGTAAATTCCTTCCCTTTTTTGAGATGACGCCTTTGGTGCTAGTCGCCATCCCCTGGCCTATGGAAGGCGGGAATGGGGTAGTGACAGCACGGGCCCCGAGGACGGGTCTGGACATGTTGGTATCAGAGGGAGGTTCTACCACATAACATGTACTCTGATTCTTTTAATGAAAATTGTGTTACGTGTTTTGGGTGTGCTTATCAGTTTAGGGAAACCGATGTTGGTGTGGCGGACGACTTATCCATACATTAGGTCTCTAACTTCTGATCTCCGACTAAGTACAAGAAAACAATGATTGTATGTGTGTTTCCTTTGAAAAAGATTTCTTTGTATTTACATTGTTTCATCTCACTAGGTATACTGTTTTAACCATGGCAAAAAAGTTTCTTTTCAGGATGGCCCCACAAATGCAGCCAGCTAGGGTTTTGAGTTTCGTACGAGATGGTAGCCCACTGAGTGATGAGGCCTCAGTACAGGGCCCCATCAAAACGGAGGTACCAGTGGAACCGCTACCCGCAGGGCCACTGATAACACTAGCCCCTGCATTAGAGAGTGTACACAACCTGAGTGCATTCCATGAGTTCCAGTGCTAAAGGGAACCCAGGTTCCTGGAAGATACGGACCCAGAGGCAGCTGAAGATTGGATGGAGGCTTTCGTGAGAGTTTTCAGATTGTTAGAGACACCATCCAACCTCATGGTGATCCATACCGCGAGCCTCCTGCATGCAGAAGCAGCCAGATGGTGGTGCCTGATGCTCCAGGTGTATGACAAGGCATAATTACATTGGACATACATTAATACTTTCTTTCGCTCAGAGTTTGTTCCAACCACCCATCATGCAGAGCAGATTCAGGAGTTACTTCTTCTGTAGCAGGGCAGAATGACAGTAGGTCAATACACAGTGAGGATCACAGACCTCTTGCGCTACTCCATAGATATGGTATGAGACCCGTTCTTTGGGGCCCAGACCTTCAACTACGGACTCAGTATTGAGATTAGGGATTCGACTATTTCCTTCATCTTTCTGATGCAGGCGGGGGTGCTGGTGCGAGCCCTTCTATTTGAGAGTTTTCTCGCTAAGCAGTCACCAGCGGAGAGACCCACAACAGGAAGACACGTAGCAGAGTTTTATGTAGCTGGAAGTAGACAGTTGACACAGAGGTCCAAGCGAACCAGGTCATCATGTGGGCTACCTCAATATACATGTCTGGTTGTATGGGGAATACGAGATAGATCCAGCTATACGAGGAGTAGTCAGTGCAATGCATGCAGCGGGCATGATCACATGGCTCGAGACTACCTGACCCCCCAGGAGAATGAGCAGAAGATAGTAGAGGGACCTCCCAGGTAGAGGCATAGGTTTGACTATGGTGGTCCTCTAGGAGATGGCAGATGTGGCGGAGGAGCTGGCCGAGAAGAGGGTGGTGGATGACATTTTGAGTCTCTAACACCACCACCACCAGGAGGGCCACCCCAACCACAGGGAGTTGGAAGATAAAGCGGGATCAACTCCAGGAAGTCAAGGCCTATGACCACGGTGCACCCGTGATGATTCTAGGTACTATCTATGTCTACTCCACCTTTGATGTAGTAATTATAGACACATGTGTGAGTAATTCTTTTATTTCCACTGCCCTCATTCTGATCTTGAAGATTCCGATGAAGCCATTGGATCCATCCTTAGAGCTAGAGACTCCTACTGGATTAGACTCGACGAATACGCACTGGTTCCTATAGTGTGATCTTACTCTAGGAGGTGAGATCTTTGACAGGGATCTTCTTGTAACGACGTCGAGTCCTTACAAAGTCATCTTGGGTATGGACTAGTTATCCACAGTTCATGCTCATATTGACTGTATTAGGAGCAATGTGCGGTGTATCCGCACGGATGGGACCAGGTTCACCTTCACCATATAGAAGAGAGCGTTTGAAATGCAGGATGGACTTACATAGAGGAGGGGGCAGCCGATCACAAATCAATTGGCTAGTCTCATCCTCAGAGCGGTTGATGTGCAGAGTCTGAGTTTTCTTTTTGTGGTGGATCAGTACGCGGATGTTTTTTCTGATGACGTTTCAGGACTACCTCCTCGTAGAGAGGTATACATCTACATGACTCATACCCCCGAGACAACATCGATATCCACTCCAGCATATCAGATGGATCCCGCCGAGCTTCGTGAGTTGTGGGTACAGGTGGAGGACTTGAAAGGGAAGGGATTTATCTGAATCAGTGTTTCATGTAGGGAATCACCAATTTTGTTCACCGACATGGCAGATGGGAGCTTACGAATGTGTTTCGACTACCACCAACTGAATCAGGTGACCGTGTAGAACAAGTACCCACTACTGAGGATTGAAAACCTCTTTGATCCGCTCAAAAGAAGCACTATGGTTCTCTAAGATAGACCTTAGGTCAGGCTATCACTAGCTCAGTGTTCGGGACGAGGATGTACAGAAGACATCCTTCAGGTGTCGGTATGGCCACTACGAGTTATTGGTTATGCCCTTCGGTATAACCAACACTTCAGCAAAATTCATGAGTCTCAAGAATAGGATCTTCCAGCCTTACCTCTATCACTTTTTCATATTATTAATCGACTACATACTGATTTACTCGACTACTGAGTAGGAGCATGCTTACCATCTGCATGCAGTAGTGGACACACTCTGAGAGCACCATCTTTATAGTAAGCTCTCAAAGTGCCAGTTCTAGATTCTGGAGGTTCACTTCTTGGGAAACGTCATCTCTGAGGCTGGGGTTGCAGTTGATCTAGTGAAGATCGAGGTAGTAATTTCTAGGGAGCCACCCAAGAATGTGACAGAGGTGCAGAGTTTTCGGGGTCTGGCTAGATACTATCAGAGATTTTTTTCCAGATTTCTCCAATGTTGCAGAACCTCTTTCAGCATTGATGAAGAAGGGGAAACCATTCATATGGTTAGATAGATTCCAGTAGATCATTAAAGAGCTAAGGCAGAGGTTGACCAGGGTTCCCATCTTGTGGCTACTGGAAGAGGGCGTAGGGTACGTAGTTTACTGCGACGCATCAAGGAAAAGACTCGGGTGTGTCCTAATACAGTAGGGACCAGTGATTGCATATGGTTCACAATAGCTGAGACAACATGATAATAACTACGCTACCCATGACCCGGAGTTAGCAGCAGTGGTATTCTCTTTGAAGATGTGGCAACACTATCTGATGGGTGAGCGTTTTACAGTCTACTCTGACCAACACAGTCTCAAGTACATATTATCGTTGAAGGACCTGAACCTGAGACAACGACTATGTCTCGAGTTAATCCCATACAATGACCTCGAGATATTCTATACTCCTGGGAAGGGGAACTTTGTAGAATATGCTCTCAGCAAGAGATCAGGCATTCAGTTTCTAAGAGAGGTAACAGAGAAGCTCACCGCATTGCAGATATATTTTGTGGATAGAGATGGAGCATCCTTTCTACAGTCTCTCACAGTCACTCCTCTACTTCTTCATCCATTCAGAGAGGAACAACGTGGGGATGTTGACTGGGAGACGCGACGTTCTCAGATATACACAGGGTAGGCACCTGATGGGTTTTTTGAAGGTGGGGAGCACATCATACTCTTCAGAGGACGTATCATGGTACCAGTTGCACTACAGAACGAGGTGTGAAGGGAGTTCCACACTACCCCTCTTGTGGTACATCCAGGTGTGGAGAATATGTATCGGGACCTCAGGCGACAACACTGGTGGATGAGTATGAAGAAGGCATAGCAGAGTTTGTCTCATGATGCCTCATTTTTCAGCAAGTAAAGGTGGAGCAACAGATTCTAGTAGGATTGGTTCAGCCCTTAAATGTACCAGAGTGGATGTTGGATGGTATATCCATGGATTTCGTGACGGGACTACCACGTACATCTACAGGAAACAACTCTATCTAGGTGATTATCGACCGACTCACCAAGTCGGCCCACTTCCTAATGATCAGAGAGCAGGGCTCAGTAGAGATCTCGGTACGCCACTATATACAAGAGACCGTACGACTTAATGGTGTGCCAACGATGATCGTCTCTGATCATGATGCTTGTTTCACTTCCCGGCTATGTAAGGGGTTGCATGAGGCTTTCAGGATGCAACATTATTGACCACCGCCTTCCATCCTCAGATAGATGGACAGGCTGATAGGACCATTCAGACACTCAAGGACATGCTCCGTGCATGTGTCCTTGAATTTGGGCATAGCTGGGAGGATCACTTACCCTTGGTGGAGATTGCGTACTACAACAGCTACCACTCCACCATCGGGATGACACCTTATGGGGAACTGTACGACCTACCTTGCAGATCACCACTAACCTAGACTAACCCAGGGGAGTCATCACATGTAGGACCAGCGATGGTACATGCTACGATGGAGATGGTGCAGATCATCCAGGAGTAGATGAAGACTCCACAGAGATTACAGAAGTCATATGCTAATATGAGGAAAAGACCACTTGAGTTCGAGGATGGTGAACAGGTTTTTCTAAGGGTCTCCCCTTGACATGGTCTGTGGAGATCCGGCTGATGCGGCATGTTGTCTCCGTGATACATCGGACCTTTTCAGGTCCTAATCAGGGTTGGTGAGGTGGATTGCCGCCTGGCTCTTCCACCTCAGTTGCACCGGGTGCACGACATCTTCCACGTATCTATGCAGAGAGGATATGTGCATGACCCATACCACATCATAGACCATGGGGAGTGTAACACTGATGATATGGTGAAATTCACCGAGGTTCTAGTGGAGATTGAGGATAGACCGGAGTGGGTCTTACGTGGATGGTCGATTCCTCTGGTGCGCATTCGCTGGTAGAATAGGAACCTCCAAGAGAGTAAATTAGAGAGAGAGGCTCATATGCATGCTCAGTACCCCCATTTTTTCCCTTAGTGTGTGTTGTACGTTACAGGGACGTACAACAATGTAGTGGGGTGAATTTAAACACCCCTAAATTTCATGGAAAATGTTTTCTTAAATACATGAGAATTTTACAACTCCACAGTTTCTGACAGTGCTTATCTATGAGGCCCGAAATCGAGCATGTTGTGTTCGGGAACCCTAGATCTAGCAACGTCTACTACTATACCAGAATCCTACATGGGTTTGACGACAATGACTACTATAGTAGAATCCGTAGTGGTTTTGATGACGACGATGACTGTACTGGAATCATGTGTGGGTTCAACAGTTCTATATTCGGTTCCTCTATCCTGTGTGGGTCCGACAGAGTATCTAGTCCTATATCCTATGTGGGTTCGACAGCTTAGCTGGTTTTGTATCCTGTGTGGGTCTGATAACTTAGATGAATTAGTGACTACATCAGATCATATCTATGTCTATATGAAAGATGTATACCTGTGTGGGATGTGGCTTGTCTTTCAATCATTATCTTCGATGCGATTGACTTTACTTCCTGTGTGGACTGGGTTGTGATTAGGCTCAAGAGTTAGAGTTGGGCTGTGACTAGTAACTTAGGTATATGTATGAGCATATACCTATGGAGGGTTGGTTGATACTTCGTGATTGTATCTTTCTACTGTGGTTTATCTTTGTGTATTCTGGGATACCTTCAGGGGTCTCGGGGTCCCCTACAGAGTATCGTTATACTCACCCCTGCATGGGGTTCGCCCTCACCTTGTTTTGTTTTGTGAAGACGACGGACGTCAGTGATCGAGGCTGATGTTGGAAGACATGAGACTTCTTGAAGATTGAATAGATGGGACATACCACAAGGACGAGTTGTTTGAGTTCTGTTCTTACACTTCAGGTAGGAATTCCGGCAGATGATCCATAAGATGTTTTCCATTTTTACTTGTACTTGTACTTTTTGTTCATTTGGGTTTTTATACTAGCCCATTTACATTCAGTACATCTTAATTTTCTATTTTTAGTACTTGTTGCCTCTACTGCTTGTGTTCAGACTATGTGTGTGTTACAGGTTAAAAAGGCAATGCCTTCCCTTTTATCGGGATTACACCTTTTGTGTTAGTCTCCAACCCCTGGCCTATAGAAGGCGGGCTTGTGGTAGTCATGACATAGGCCCCGAGGATATGTCGTGACATTTCTAACCTATTCGAGGATTATATGATGAGGGTAGGATTTCTTGGAATATTTTTGGTGAGGGATTGGCCAAACCAAAGGGTTCATGAAGTGTGAGTAGTAGATAAGAGAGGGGACCCTTTTATAGGAGATGAAAGCGGAGCCCTGGAAAACTATTAAATTATTAAAATAATATAAATTAATATTATAATTAAGAATTCTCCAACATGATATATGTTGAATATAAGTTTATTACAGTAATAAATCATATCATACACTAATTTTTGGACATGTATTTATTTTATCTTAAACCTTATCTTTTGTGTTACCATTAATTATTCTCTTTTAATTTTAATTGTGCTAATAACATTTCAATAATTAAGAGGATATTAATTTAATAAATATGGGACATGTTCCCCATAATTGGGAACTTAATAATCCTTTCGACCTTATCATAATCACTTTGTGATTTTAAACGATTTTAGTATTTTTAAATAATATAATGATTTTTAATTTTTATAAAGCATGAGTTACGCCAACTTTTACACTATTCATTTTATTGAATTTAAATAAAATAAAAAAAAGATATAACTTCAATCCAAAGAATTGAACAGTCTTATATCATTCCATATTTTAATATAAAAATTATTGATGACAAAAATTATTTGAAATAATATTTATTTTAAAATTATAATATCATTTATTTGATTTCACCATTAATAATGAAATCACTACATCATCATTGTTTCAAAATCAAATTAATTTATTTACTGTATAAAAATTATAAATAAAATGATATGGAATATTAAATATAATTAGATTTATAATGACAATTTATAGTTGAATATATCACTTATATACAAACATATTAATATTGTTTTATTTTAAATATTTATGATTGAAAAAAAAATTTCTTTACATTAAATTAAATGATATAAGTGTCATAGTCACACCCATGTGGTTTATAGAGGCCAATTTTTCATTAGAAGGGTTTTCTTGGTTATAAATATCCCATATAATAGGATTATGATAATTGTCAGGGTAGTTTAATATTATTATAATATTATATGTACCCTTATTTACCTAAATTAACTTTTAACCTAGGGATGGGAAATTACTAAAGTTATTATTCGTCAAGTCCATAAAAGGGTCATATTTACATAATTTAAACATTATTTTTCCAAATACGGAATCCATATTTTCAAATTCAAAAAATATATTTTGAAGTAATTAATATAAAATTAATTCTTGTTGTTAAAATGATAAAAATTATTTTTTAAATAAATAAAACCATTAAATGATGGACATGGGTTTTTGTAATATTTCAATATTATAATACTTCCAATGAATAAAATTGGATTAAATGATAAAAAATAATAAAAACAAACTTTTAAACCAATTGAAATGATTTTCTATCAATAAAAATAAACTAGACAACATGGTAGTTTTGAATTAAAAATGAAGTATTTTTCTATATTGACTAAAATATGAATTTAGTCAGAAAAATATGAAAATTTACACGTAATTAAATCATTATTTTCAACTTTCAATAGATAAGATTATTGTTTTCCAATAAAGAAAATAAATGTTGTAAAAATGGTTCCCTGTCAAAAGGCGCTTAGAAAACATTAAAAAATATCCGATAATTTTATGATTAAAATTGGATTCATTTTCATTTTAAGACGCTAATATTTATTGGATTGATATAAAAAAATTTAGAAAAATTTGTAAAAAATTTTAGTTAGTTCTGTTCATTACTTTGAATACAAAAAAATGGCATTAACTGCAATTTAAAATAATAATTATATCATTGTAGTAATCTTTATAATAACTCAGTGTTGTGTGAAATGTATGATTTCAGAGTAACCCATTGTTTTATATCGAATACGCTTTAGATAAAGAGTCCCCTTTAACATAAAATTAATACATTTTTCTTAAGTATTAATAGATATGAATATTTATTGTTCTATTAATACTTGGGATGTTACATCCTTCCCCCTTTTGGAAATTATGTCCCCACAATTTTATTTACTTTCATAGAAGTGGGGGGTATTTCTCCCTCATAGAATTTTCAGATTCCAATGTTTTCTTTTAAACATATTTTTTCCACAAATCCATTACCAGATGAATCAAATTATTCCATAACACATTTTATTTGTGGTCATGAGTCCGTACATGATGTCCCTCATATAAAGGATACTCCTCCAATTGAACTACCTCTAGACTAAAAACAAGAGATGGATCCGACATATAATTTAATAACATTGAAACATGAAAAACATTGTATACCTAGGATAATATTATAAGTAAATCCACTCAGTAGGAAAATAAGCCAACTTTATGTACACTTTCATAGTGTCCAATGACCCTCTGAATCAACTTCCATATCCTTCCATAATATATCACACTTTTCCATAGTGAAAATTTTAGAATGGCGTGATCACCTTTCATGAAAAAAAAAGATGATTACTCTAGTTATTTTCATAATTTTGGCATACTCAACATTATCCTAAAATGATTCAGAATCAACTGATTTTTTTACGTCTATTCTAATAATTCTAGTACCATCATATTTTTTTCACCTACATAATCCAAAAAATACGGAGTTCAAATTATACTTCCATATAATTATTCAGATGGTGCCATTTGTATACCTGAATGAATAATATTATTATATGAAAAATCAACAAAATAATTATATTAATCCCAAAATCCTCGGTAATCCATTTAACAAGAACATAGTGTCTTTTTTGACGTCTGAATTTTTTGTTCAGACTGCCCATCTAAATGACGATAAATAGCTGTACAGAAATTTCATTCAGTTCCTATTGACGTCTGAAGGACTTTTTAAAAGTTTAAAGTTTTCATGGGATCACAGTCAGATAAAATGGATAGAAAAACTAAATATAACCTGACTATCTATTTATGATACAACTGAGAAAGATGATATGTAGGAATAATATCTATAATCAGAAGAAATGAACATATTTAATCCATTGATCAATAATAACCCAGATCACATTGTTACCTGGAGAAGTATTTGGTAATCATACTATGAAATCAATTGATACATTTTTCCATTTCTAATATATAACTGGTAAAGGAAGAATCATTCCTTTTGGTAACTTCTGTTATACTTTAACCATTTGGAAGGCCAAACACTTCACTATAATGTAATCAATAACTCTTTTAATTTCATCCTACTAGTAATACTCATAGATAGAAATGTGATCTATACCAACCCTTATATACAATATTTTTATCCAAATAGATGGTATAGGGAGAATATACAAAACATTTTTACAAACCATTAGTATAGTATGTATATAATTAACCTATGACAATAGTTTAATTAAACTCTTGTGATAATATCCTATTTAAAAATATTTCTTTAAAGGAAATTCAAAACCATTGGGAATATTTCCCCCTAAATTCATCTGGGGCCTCCCAATCCCCCTCTGCTCGATTGATTCCCTTAATCGAATCTCCCTCTTTCCCATTATTCCAAACATCTTCCATCGATCGATCAATATTTAATCAACAAATTTAATTTTTCTACACTTCATATCTGTATGTTCTACCTTAGTTTTGTTGTTATGTATCTGTTTTTTTATTTCTGTATTGATTTGTCTGAATGGGGAGCTCCCTGTGGTCATTCATGATGATTTTGGGTGGTCATGTGGGATGCAAGATAGTATGATTTCATTTTACATGATATATCCAATATTAGTATTGATTTAGGTTCATTTTTATTATCTATGACTAATGTTATTGTATATAAGTTGCTATTGATGGTTATTATAACGATGACATGTTATAAGGTTCCACATGGTGTGTATATGGGTACACATGGTTTCTATGAAAATTTAGGGTCCTGGGAATGTACACACAGTACACGACATAGATAGATAGGTAAATATATGTGACCAATCCCTTATGGTGAAAGGTATGTATGGCCAAATGGGGTGCTGCAAATGGACCAGTGGAACATGGATTTATTGCATGGGTATGATCACATAATGTGTTATCCATACTTGAGGGTGGGTGGTAATTATCCCATCCAAAGAACTATCAAACCTGAAATCCAAGACTATATGTAAAGTGTTCATTTATGATACCTGGAGTGTTGTAAATGATTTTTTACAACCAAAAGACATTCCTCATACATAATAATTATATATGATTTTCACCACTTTCGTAACTATTTGAAAACTATTTATATTTGTATTTGATGAGGGAGTTATTTTGAAATTTTTATTTCCATCCTCTATTGGGATAAATATGATCTCTAATTACATGATTAATAATCTATCATTCCAACCACATCTTTTTAGTGTTCCATACATCTAATTAATTACCCTCCACAAAAAATGTTCCATAATGCATCAAGAAGTTTCTAATATATAGGTCTTTTAAACATCCTCCGTGAATTTATGATATTTTTTTCCTCCAAACCATGCATGAAATGTCGAATAATGGTCCCATTAAATAATGAAAACTTTCATTAAGAAAAATGGTATGAAAAGTAAATGAGTGACGTAAAAACACTTTATGGTATGGTTTGATCTCATAGAATTATATTAAATGTGGAACATGGTTGAAATCAAGGAACAATTAATATAAATATATTTGTTAAAAAATATAACAAAACGTAGGCTCATGCTAATATTAACAAATGATAGACAAATAACAATATAAAAACTAAATGCATGAAAAATAAATCAAAGGATATAAACCAATTGCATAATATTAATTATTTAATGAACTGCATGATCACAGGTGTAGGATGCTCTCTTTTAGAAAAGAAGACTATGATACATCTATATTTATCATTTTTTTCTTGATTCTCCTTGGCCATTCACCATTGACCCTCATTCTTGATTTGTTAATTCAAAATAATATATCCTCCTCTTCTCTAGTACCCAGTTTTATGAATATCACTTTGTATAACAAATGTATGAATTAGTATCTACCTGATAGTAGATTGTATTTGAGGTATGTTGAGGTTAGCCGGAGGTGTTGTTGTGCACATTATTGGATTCTATTGTTTTTATTTTATTTTGGGCATTAGAAATCAATATTAGAGTGTCTTTTAATTTTGTTACTATTTTAAATAATTTTGTGGTGATAAGAATGTGTGGGACTTGTGATAGTCCAAAAAAATTGATTCATGAATCCATCTCCAGTGGTAATTATTGGTTAATATGGTTATGAAATTGCACTTCTTTATTATAATTGTTAAAATTCAGATATATAATCATGTATGATGATCTTATTTGAAATTTTAATTTGGGGTTTTGATACTTGGACCATACAGTTAAGCGGATTGTATACATTCATCATATCTGGCATGTAAGTTTCAAGTGACATTTATAGTCTTATGTGTGACTGAATTTTATAATGAAATATGGTTTTGTTCTATAATGGATCCATAATTAGTTATATATGGGTTTCCAATATTACCTGTTACTGGTATTATACCAACCCAAACCATAGTGTTTTTGTAGGGAAGAACATGTGGATCTTATTTTGTGATGTTCTGTGATGATGTAAATAAATTCTATTAGTGCAATGGATGTATATTAACTCAAGGGGGTACATTTATTAATTTCATGGATTTTTAAAATTTTATATTATTAAAGGTAATCAAAAAATATGGTTTATTATAAATATGATAGACTTTGATTATTTTGATACCCTTGTGATGGTAAAAGTGAATAAATATAGAATTATTTAATTACTTATAACTTAAATTGGATGACGTAAATTGGGAATCATGATTATATGAAGAGGGAATGATTTATTAGATACATAGTTTTATTGATATTGAGAGTGGTTTTTGATGAGATAGTTAATTATAATATGATATTATCATATCTAGGATTGATAGAGCATGAATATGTTCTTTGTGGTTTTGTCGTAATGCATGAGTGACTAGTGACCATTTAGTAATCCACGACATGAGTGTGACTCCGTATTACTATTGTGAAAGAAGTACTATAGATGTGTTTTTCTAGATAAATATGGCATGGATGAAATTCATGGTCACTTTTATGTTCAATGATCCTAGGTTTTATAGAACATAACTCATTGGAGAATGAGCCTAGTGGTAGGATCAGGTGATGTGGGAGTGTATACTCATTGGGTTTGTAACACCATGAGTTTTAATGAATTATTTTTATTATGAATAAATTCAAATTCATTGGTTTCTTGCATTTCAAGCTACATAAAAATATTGTCAATATGAGTAATAAATATCTTACCATTAAATATATTCAAAAAATATTACAAATACAATTAATTAAATATGATTATTCATCAATGAATAACTTTTTAGTAGTTGAGTATAAATTTGATAATGCCTCAAATGAAATGGGTGTATGGAACATATGTGGGTACAATGCTACTGACTTTTCCACACAACACTTAGTTTTATGAGAATTATTACCACACCTATGATAAGGAATCATTGGATCATTTAATATTATAGGAGGTATATATTTAATGATAATTAATCAACTAATTATGATCTAATACTGAGTTGTATCAAAACCTCAATACATTATTGACCCTTTATGTTTTATTTTAAAATTGAGTTCTGCTTGCGTTTAATGTATATTTACTAATCAATCATCTTATTATCAAAAATGTATTACTCTAATAATTCTTGATCCATATTTGTACATATTTTTTACATGAATAACATCTGTACAGTTTGGTTTTATCGTGGACATCCCATTGTACCATCATTTCATGCAAAACCAGATCCATGTTATGGTTCATTTTATTTTTAATAAATGTACTTAGTTGTGGATTAATATTATGTGGAGAGGAATATGTTCTAAATTGGAACTTATATTATTGATTTTATAATTCCACCATGTTTCATTTTTCTTCTCGTGCACAGTCTAAAATCGATGTATATACAATACTATGATTTCAAATTCTATGTTTCAAAATGTGTCTACAAACTGTGTCGACTATGGTTTTATAAAAAGTGATCAATTATCATTTATATAAAACTGTATTCGAATGAACTATAATCTTATTGTATTTCATTAATGAAATGATGGATTATAATTTTTTAACATTATAGATAGAAGTTTGTTTTATGAAAATGATAAGATCACAAGCAATTTAAAGAAAATTAGATATCATTTTAGATTTTGAATTTGAAAATCATTCAGAAAGTGATAACATACACTGCCAATGTTATAATTGTACTGGATAACCTCGGTTGAGCTATGAAGAAGTTAATTACCATATAACCAAATATGGTTTTCCAACAAACTATTAATTGTGGTATGAAAATGTGGAAAAATGGAACCTCAAAACACTAATGACCCAATTGAGAGGACTATATTGGATATTTTGATATATGATCAGTTTTTTTTATTCGTCATCATGAGAAGTAACGAATGAAGACCCAAGAAGACATCGATATAGGCACACATTTTTCATCAAATTAAAATGATGAAGTTTATTGAGTGAAAAAATTAAATGATGTTGCTAGGACTCCAATATATCGGAAATGCTGTAAAATGGAAAATCTGTAATTTTTATTATGATTATTTCATGGGAAAACCATGTATGGGTCTTCTAATACAATCATAGATTTCATTCTTAACTTATTGATGGACTTACATCCAGATGATATAGTTATTCCGAAAAACCATGATATATCATGTAGATAGTTGAAGAACAAGGATTAAAAAAAAAGAATCCCAGCCTTCCCAAAAGATTGCAGATATTCTGGGAGGAAACCGTTAAAAGAATTATTAATGTAATAGTGGAACATCCTAATGGAAGCCAAAAAGATGATGGAACACCATCCAGTGTGCTACAGAATGTAATGTGGTGCCTTCCATTTATCCACAGAGTAACGAAACATTTCTTGTCTAATAAAATATCAATAAAAATGTTCTGAAATTATTCCGAGATAAAGAAGAATAATGATGAGTTACTTCACCCTATAGATGTATTTTCATGGAAGAGATTTGGTGATTGATATCCTGGTTTTGTAGCAGACATGTGTAATGTGTGGTTGGGTCATTAATGTGATGATTTTAATACATTTTGGTAGATTATTACTTCTTATAGAATATGATATATTTTCATACAGATTTATAACCTTCCCCCATGTTTTTGTATGAAAACCATTCAATTTCATGAGTATACATATATTTGGCCCTTCTGATCCCAGAAATTATATAGATATATACATGTATCATTTAATAAATGTCTTTAAAATTCATTAGGATGTTGGTGTGCACTCATATGATTCTTGTTCGAACGAAATATTTCAGATGCATGTTGCGCTTATATGGACGACATATCATTTTCCTACTTTTGCAATGATGTGTGGATGGAGAATGAAGAGAAAACAGTTATGTCATATTTGAATGAATAATACTCAATCTAGAAGACTGAAATATCACTGTAGTTTTAGTTTTATGGGACATCAACGATTCATTCCAATGTACCATCCAAATAGAAACAATCATTGATGATTTGACAATACCATGGAGACTGAATATCCACCTTAGAGTGTGTCGGGAACTGATGTGATGAAGGTATTGAATGATTTCATTTTTTCCTTCAGAAATGGTCATATGAAATCATGATACAAAATTAATGCTTCCAATGATACCAATTACAATTGGATGAAGAGAAGTATCTTCATTGATTTTCGATATTGGTTAAACAATTTGTTGCATCACTTTTTTGATGTAATCAAAATTGAAAAGAATATATGTGAAATGTTGGTTTTGAATCTTCCAAATTTCATGGGAATGACTAATGATGATTTAAAATAACACCGTGACTTGGTGGATTGGGAAATCAGACCAGAATTGGGCCATGTGTGTATCAGTAAAAATAAATGGCATGTTCCATGTGCTTCTTATGTGAGGAGACCATCAGAAAAAATCAATTTCTAAATGTACTAGAGGTATTAATGTTCTTTAAGACTATTAAAACAGTACATCAAAAAGGGTCCACAGAACATTGTAGAAGTTGAAATCGTTGAAGATTCATTATTTTCACATCCTTCTTAATGTGTTAATTCCTATAGCAATCCATCATCTTTTGTCCAATAATATACGAGTGTCTATTATTCAGTTGTGCCATTTTTTAGAGATCTTTACACTAATAAATTTTTCATGTCATTATTGCAAAAATTGTTGGAAAAGACACACTTAATCAACTTTCAGTTAGAGAAAATATGTCCTCCATCATTTTTCACATGAATGTAGAATTCAACCATCCATCATCCAAAAAAACACTTCTTAGGGGACCTTTAGATTCTGTTGGATGTATCCCACAGAAATAAAAATGTACAGATTGAAATATTTTTTTAGGAATAGGAATTATCCCAAATGTTCATATCTTGAATGGTTACATGGCTCAAGAATATATGGATATCATCTGAATTTATTTTTATAATTATTGTAATAGAATGAATAGACCAATAAAAATGAAGAAGAACAATATGAAAAAATTTAACCCAATCTACAATTACATCCTAAAACAGTAGTAATTCCAAAATCATATACATTGATGACATTAAGCCTTGATGAGAGAGAGATGGAACATTGAATAATGTTTTTCAACTGTGATTTGTTTGATAACTATATCAAGTATGTAAATATAACAGGTATATCTTATCTCCTCTTGTAATTTTACATATTTATTAAAATATTTCTATTTTAATATAAAAGGAACATAAATAAATGATAAATAGATGGAATAATTATTTATCATTGAGAGGGACAGATAGACTCTTAATATAAAATTGTTTTCTACTTGGATGAAATTTAATGTAGAAATATTTCTTTAATAAATAAATTAAATAAATATTTAATTAAATTTAATATTTTTCTATATTTTTGGTATCATGTTTTCCTACACACTCTATTTTTGAAGAAATAAGAGAATTGGATTTTGGTCCTAATAGCATGGTTCGTGAATATAAATCAATTGTGATCAACGGGTATACATTTATTATCACTGAACAAGAAATGAACATGAGAACAAAACATGATGTTTTTAAGATAACTTCCACTATAGACTATTGTTCCAGTGCATCCGATATTATACCTCGTTTGGATAATGTATCATATTATAGAGTCACTATGAAAATAATAATATTGGATTATTACTCCCATGGTGGAGTCATGATGATGAAATATCGGTGGTTTAATTTGATGATGAGGCAGGGAACTGTTATTGATGATTGTGGATTTGGAGTTATTGACTTGCCTCACACATTTTCTATCGGCGTACCTTATGTATTAGAATCAATGAAGATACCTGTTTCATTATGTCAAAGATCATCTTCATCCTAAATTTGGTTTCACTATTGAAAAAATTCTGGGTTGTGTTGTGGATGATAGTGATGATGGAATTAACACCATCCCTAGTTCCATTGGAACAATTCCATTTTTTACATACGATTACTCCAATATCTAAATATTCAGAGTTTATTTTGAACCCATAGTTGTTGTCTGAAATATATAGAATCATCCATTGATTTTCTCAATTATGTTTGTTTAGAACAATATAGGATGTTAAGGTAGGTACTATTCAAATTGATTCAATATTGATTACAAATATGTTGTATCAAACTTGACCTTAAAGTGAATTTTAAATGATTATTGGTTGCATTTTTGTTTGAGTTTCATTTTAAAATTTTAAATTGAAATATATTCAAACCTATGAAACCAACCTTTATATCTTTTTGTACATCATAATAATTTATTGACCATGTATAAAAGTAGTATAACTCTAAGACCCCTCATTAATATTTTAAATATTTATTGATGATGGATTCTTGACCCAGAATATCAATAACCTTATCCCATCTCATATATTTTGTTTTTTGGGTTACAAAATAGTTATCATTTTCTAATTACTATCGTATTTTCTTACAAATGTGGAAAATGAAACCTATGGAAGGGATGTGATGAAAAATGATGATAGACAACAATCATCACATATTTGAGATGGGCGTTCCCCCACTAATTCTTGTAGTGTGTATTCTATTTAAGATATATATATTTAAATAACATATAATTTCATGTGATTAATTTTTTTAAACTCTTTTGCAAGATCAACCACTTAAATGAAAATTATTTGATGTGCATCCTAGTTGTGGTCCCTGTACTGAGGCCGGTGGTATGAGGAGAGTGGTATAAGATAAAGGGTATCTAGTTGGCAAACCATATTAGACCATGCCCCTCCTAATAATGTACAATCTCTCCCACATTCTTAGCTCATTGTGTCTTTTGGGACACACATGATATTTATGACTCAAATTTATTCACTACACAGTAAATATGAGCTTCCTCACCCATATTTACCACATCTTATGACGATTCCCACTCCTCATCCATATCATCCATTTGGTCAACCATCCATACCACCTTATTTTACTTCAACTTCCATCTCTCTAAGGTTTTATATTCCATCTTTTTCCACTACTTCTCCATCATAGTCTATCCTTGCAGATAATACACTAGGAAACACTCCACCTAAAAATTGTATACCTTCAGTGTTTTCGAATCCCGCAATGCCCATTAATCAGACTTCTGTGAGTGTATTTATAGATGCCTAATAAATTTTAATACAATTATTTATTTTCATTATAACATGTATTAATATAATTTTTTTTTCTTTCATTACAGATAGATCTAATGATAAGAGGCGGGGGAAGGGAGTACAGACATGCATGATGCAGGGAACTGAATCACATAGTTCATGGTGAACCAAAACTAATATAATTAAATTATTGAAAAAAATGGGAAACAATGATGGAGTTTTTGGAGGATGCATGCCATATACTCCGACATCATTCATGTCATCCCCCTCTAATGGATGTAGTTTCCAAACGAAGGAAAGTACAATTCATTGGCACATATATGGGCAAAAAAAACTTTTCTACATAATGTAATTTATTATTTCATTATTTATTCAAATTAATAATTTGGTGTCATCATCAGTTTAATTTGTACAATGTTGAGGTGCACGTACAACACGTCTAAAAGAGATATGTGAGATTTGAAGAGCCTATAACACTATTTTTATATTGGACAACATGAGAGAGTTGTCACAATGTTAGAGGGGAAACCAATCTTGGATTATTTTCTAATTGAACCATATCAGCAATTGATTACTCATTGGATAAATATCAAGTTTATTATATTAATCACATTTGAGGTATTAAAATAAAAAGTTTCTTTTTTTCATTGAAAGTATATTTTTATTATAGAATTTTATTTTGGAATCATATTTAAAAAATTAAAAAATTGATGATAAAAAAGAACTCCACACGTAGGGACATACTACAATTTAAAAATCATGCGAGAATGCTGGTACGACCATTGATTATAAATTTTTATTAGAAAATGGACTTTCTATTTATTCAACCATAATTTATTTGATTTCTATTTTTTATATAATTTTAATTATTTAATTCATTTTTGGTCGCCTATTTAAATTTTTGGTTTCCTACATTCTATGTCATTGTAGAGGAATGATATAAATATTGAAGGACGTGTGCATCGAGTAAGACTGTTTTTCTCGAGAAGAATGAATAATGATGGAATTAACGCTATTGTACAAAAACAACAATAGATTGTATGTTTTAATTTGTTGATTTCAAATTTTAATAAGTTTTTTTATCATAATGATCTATATATATTTTTATTATGATGGTTTAGGGGCCCCTGATGCCCATGAACATCAAAATTTTGTGCCAAATGATCAATTACATTAGGTATTGGTAGATGGGAACCCTGGAAGAGTACGCTGCCAACCTGTGAAAAGTATAGCCTCAGTGAGGTATTGGCCCACATCAGGTGAGTTTGATTAGGTTATTCCATTAGTAGAACATGCTGAAAAATTCTCCACACAGGTGGAAGAACTATATTCTAGGGAAAACACTGAATTTATGAAACACAAGAATGTTTTATGTCCAACACTTCCATCAGAGGCCAACACAACATGTGATGAATATATGTTGTCGATGAATTCAATATTTAGTGAAACATGTGGTAGTTCTAGTGGTGTTCAATATAATTCCTTTCTTGATGATTATGATGGATAGGAAGAGGCTGAGAATGAGGATGATATTGAAGAGGAGGGTGAGGGGGGAGCTGAGGTGGATGATGGGGATGAGGAGGAATGTATGGGGGTGGATGAGGATGATGATGAAGATGGGGAGGGAGATGAGGATAGGGATGAGGTTGGTGGAGATTATGGAGACATGGATAAGGAAGTGAATGAGGCTGATGATGGTGGTGATTATACTGATGGTGATGAGGATCAGATTAATCTGTTAAATTATTTACTAAGTTTACTGAAATTTTATTGAGTCTCATTCATATATCATATTATACATGATACTTTGTGTTGTTGTATTTGTTACAAAAAAAAATCTAACTTTTTTGAAATTTTTTGAAGCTTTTTGATCTGGTTTGAATGGATTCAACATGGTATAATGATTAATGATCATAGAGGGTGTCATTGAGGTCAGATAGAATTCATCATGAGAGGCCCTGAGTGTATTTGAAGGAAATAATTAACCTATAGGTTTTCCTAAATGACTGTTTTACATTAGAATCCAGGAATCCCTTCCACTATGCTAATAACAGATCTTACTTCATGGTAAAATATTCCCAAGGTCGAGAAGGTCACCCCAGGATCCTTAAGAAACGCTGTTCCCTTAGACCCCCCAGTCCACACACTTGAGAATAGATCCATATGATTATAAATTACATTACAAAATCAATTGAATATACCAATAGGGTAATGATACCATCACTATCAACCCACAATATGTCACTTTGGTGGGGGTGTGCAGGTGGGGAGGGGGTTGTGCTAGGGGTGGGGTTGTGTAGGTGGATAGGGGGTGTGCAGGTCAGGAGGGGGTGTGAAGGTGGGTGGGGGTGTGTAGGTGGGTATGGGGGTGTGCATGTGGAGCTGGGTGTGAGGTACTTGGGTGTAACGCCCCGACCCCAGCTACCCAGAGTCGGTGCATTAATTACATAACATTGGCATGATCACGAGAAAGATCAAGTCTCGAAAGACCGATTAGTTTAGTAGCCTTGGAATAACTAGATACATCCATCAATTTTTACATTACATCATAAAAAAACATCTTGTCTTCATATCCCCTCATACTATCCCTGCAGGTCATTCATAAATTACTTCTTCATAATCCTGGGAAAAAAAAATAGAACATTGAAAGGGGTGAGCTCGGATGCTCAGTAAGGATAACATTATAGCAGAAGCTTTCATAAATGAGCACAAACACTTAAGGCAATTTATAACTAAAACAAAAGCCTTTTAAACTTGAACTTCAGCATAAAATGGCAAAGGTAAAATGAAATAATGCCATTTACTTACTCACATGGATATTCTACTAGTCGAATGATCACATGCAATATCAATAACCACTTTCATAATGATGGAATGCATAATGCCAGACTATCATAACCACATAGCCAAGGCCTCGTGCCAAGACTACAAATAAGATTTTGCCAAGGCCTTGTGCCAAGACACTAGTTTGTCTCATGAGACCTACCGATGCATCGAGGAGCTATAGCGGGCTCCACCCGTCACTTATTAAGTCCAATGCATTCCTCATATGAATAGGTTTAAGCATAAAATAAACATTCGTATTAAAACTAGCATACGAAATGTCAATACTTTAACCACAAACCATGAATGGTATAAAAATAGAACATCCACAGTCAAACATAACTCATTTGATACAATATGGAAGATTGTATTGTATCACATTAACCTCAATCATGAATAATGAAGGATGTTGACATAAATGAAAGTAATCATCAAAACTATTTGAGAGAAATATCCCCCTTTTCTTGAAAACATTTAAAAGTCACACTATTTGTCAAGAATCCATTTAAAAGTATATTTTTGAATCAAAGTGTCCCATACCACTTTGAAACTTTTTAAAAGGAGTTTTAATTTGTAAACTTTAATGTCCATATAAATAAATCCTTAAAACCATTTTTTAAAACATGGACATTAATGAGAAAGATTTAGATGAATAAGTCTTTAAATCATTTTAAAAATGATATTTTAGTTAGAGATTCCAACCAAAAGAGACACTTGAATACAAATAATTGTGGTAATCAAAACATTTTAATATCATGAGAATAAAGGGATTCATGATATACTATGTCAAAGTACGTTATATACACCACATAAAAGTGATTTGGTGTATATCAACAAAGAAGTCTCAATGGAATGTAAATTGAGATGAAATCTCTTGTAAAGGTTGTATCCTTAGGTTAAGGATAAATCAATGACATAATTATGTGTGACAAATATAAATACACTAAATATGATTGGATATTCAGTGTAAAACAATCAAAGGACATTCACACATATTCTTGTAAAAACAATACCAACGAATTGGATGTTTAACTCAACAAATGGAGAATGAGTTAAAATTACTCTTATCAAATTCATATCAATGACTTGAGAATTACCAATGGAGTGATTATGTGCATCAAACTTATATCCATAGGAAGGGGAGTGGAAATTATGACATAATCAAATGAATAGTGATTCCACACATAATCTTGGGGTAATATAATCAATGAAATATGTGTAAAGCCAAATGAGTGGAAATTGAAATCTCAAATTCCCTTATCGATTAGGTAACTTTCGAAACATACACCCATGAAAGAAGTATCATACCATGATGATGTAAATACCCATAAATTAAAGTATATTACACAATGAATACAATCATGGGCAGTACACATACACCACATGCAATAATTAAGTGGTGAACAATAGAATTCTCACGAAATTAAAAGTGAGATTAGAAAATCCCTTACATTGTACTTTTTCCTTGGTCGATGGTAGTTTTACCTCCTGTATAATGGTGAAATAATTGTTATTGAATAATAAAAGAATCATTTACTTTAATATGATATCATATATGATCTTTTATCATTGATTTGTTAATAATATTTTAGAATTATCGTCATTTCGGGTGTTAACGGGTTCATTTTACTTTATATTCTTTGTTATGTGAGACATATTCGTTATTAATGGGATGTATATTATTCATATCCAGAATGGTATCAAGTTCTTAAACATCATTTTTAAATCATCAAATTATACGATGGAGAATGAATCTCATCGCGTTCGTGGAGACGGTAGTCCGTACGTACGCACGAACGCTACTTCCATTTAATTTTTATTTTAAAAGAATCGAATCCAAATTATACATAGGTATATTACTATTCCAGTATAATATAATATTTTATATATGTTACTTAAGTTCATTTACACCATCCTTTATACGTTCCATGTGTGGTATGAACGAGTCATATCATTTTAAGGGGGCGGTAGTCCGCACTTCCTCAAATGAAATTATCGTATGTATATACATCATGAAACGAATAATGGTATGAAATAAAATGGAATTACAGAATCTTATATAAAAAATATATATCATTAATATCATATTTAATTACAGTGCCATCCTAATGGCCACCATGAGAGGCGGTAAGATGTATTTGAACAATCATCGTTTCGTGAGGCGTTAGTTTGCCATCCACAGAAACATTATGTTCATCATCCATTAGATGGAGTTGTGTGAATGTGTAGTTTGAATCCTTCTTATAACAACATCCTAGTATATTGAGGATACTGGTGTTGTTACAAAATAAAGGAAATAAAAAGATTTTGGGGGTTGGAGAAGAAAAATAAATGAAAATACTTTAAGAGAAATTGTTACCTTTAATTTAGGTAACTCACTTTGGTTGGAACCAAAGGACTTCTTTGAAATGCTTTCTGCCTAAGGGGAAGCTTCAAGGAGGAGGAGAGGGATGTGGGGAGCTTATTTGGGCAGAGTTTGGACGAGCCAAGTGGCTTGAGTGGTGTGAGGAAATGAGAAGGAGGAGTGCCCTTTTATAAGAGGGGTGAGGGGCACCTTTGGAAAAGCTAGAAATATTAATTTATAATAAATTCATATTCGGTTTCCAAAGGCTCCAAAGTTGACTATTCAAAGGATGAGGTGGGGATAGGTCGAAAACAACTCATCCAATAGAATTTATACAGGTTTGGGTACTTATATTAACCTTATCTTTAAGTATTAACTCTAAGTTAATTAGTTTCACTTTTACAATGTCTCTTTGTATTTTTATATAATATGGTTAATAAACTTACTATATACATCCAAGCGACCCCCAAGTGGTCCATTAATGATTAACCTATCATAATATAAGTCTCTTGGACGAACCTTAGATTTTTAGGAATTTAATATCAATTAATAATTTAATATTTGTTTTAAGAACTCTTTTATGTCAATTTTGACACTATTCAATAGTTGATTTTTGTGAAACTCATAACAGATTGATTACTTCGAACAAAGTCAAATAAATCAATCCTAATATATCATATTATCCTAGAAAATTTGTTTAATTCATTAAAAGTTTCATATTATAATTATTTGGGTATTTATAATATCAATTATGTTAATTTTTTACTATTTTAGTAATTACTTCATCATCATTGTGTCATAAATAAAATAAATTATTTAATGTCAAAAAATTATAAATAAAATTAAATTATGTAGTAAATATTTTTATATTTCTAATGAATATTTATAATCTAAAATCCAGCATATATAACCCTATGTAAAAATTGTTTTGCTAAAAGATATATGCTTGTGTCATTTTTGTATTCATTTTAACTTAATTAATATAAAGTGTCATTATCACTTACAAGTGGATCCATGGGGTCCCAAAATTGACCCAAAGATGCCCATGGTCGACCATGTATCAACCAATAGGGTTAAGACACATTTTAGGGTAATTTATTATTATTATAATATTATTTTTTTAACCCTTATTTACCGGATTTACCCTTAACCATGGTAAATAAAATATTTACCGCAGTAATTATTCAAAATGTCTAAAAATAAAAGTTACCTATTTACACAATTTGGAAATCCTGATTCCAAATATGGAATCCATTTTTCTAAATTCAAAACATAGAAGTGGCAGAAATTAATTTAAAATTAATTCCCGCTGTCAAAACAAAAAGCGTGTTTTTAAGAGATAATAACTATCAAAAGATTGACACTTGTTTATGTTCGGTTTAATTGTAAAATTATGTCCAATGACCAACATTATATTAAATGGTAAAAATATATTCTAAATATACTTTAAAACCACTCAAATTCACAATTTATCACTATTAATTATTTTGATTAAAAAAGTTGTTTTTAATTAAAATTTAGTAATTTTCACTAGTCATCAAAATATGAAAGTTATCCGAAAAGTACCAAAATTTCACCTTAGGCTAAATTCGATATTCAGAATCCAAAAATGAAGTCCATTTTGAAATATAAAATATATATAATTTCAAAAATTAGGTATTACTATTCATAACGGCTAGTTTGATTGGTTGTGGTGTGTTAAAATCTCGAAGTTGCGTACAATGCACGTCATTGCATTATTCGAAAGGAAACATACCGAGGAAGCTTGGGGTGTTACATTCTCCCCTCCTTCAAAAAATTGCGTCCTCGCAATTTTTAAAATTTTGCTTGGGAATATAATGGAAAGTCCCACATCGGAAAAAGAGTCAATAAAACTATCACTTTAAAAGAAAGAAAGAGAGGTATAAGGGTCATCCAAGATAACCCATACTAGGATTCCATGTAAGAAAACATGGATATGGATGATAAACTAAGTGTCAAGTTCTGATGGAGAGGGATAGAAATCATGATCAGGAGAAAGTTAACAATGAGAAAACCACAAACTTGTGTTGGGACAAACGACCATTAGTCTCCTAGTAGGAAAGTAAACGGACAACATTTTTTTTAAGTTATATTACATAAGGAAGAGTAATTCATTTATGATATTGACTAAGAACATTATGAGATATACTTACATTTTAAGTAGATTTTCATTCTTTAATAAATTTCCACCACTAACTCATTTTTTTTAAACGATGAGTATTCAAGAAGACTTGGTCACACTGGAAGAGATAGAATAAACTTCTATAGAATCACATGATCCATGAAGGATAAACCATATATTTACATTGTCTTTGAAGATTAATCAAAACCAAAATGGTCAGTGAATGATCTAATGATCCCCCAAAAGGATATTCATTGAGATAAATATGCACTAATCTTAATTTCTAAAATTAAACCAACAATACCCCAAAGTTAAATAGATACCATTCAATAACCAATTGTCCTTAAAATCCTTTAATATAATCCAAACTAATATTGAAACCCAAAACATAGAAGAATTTGATTATGTAGTCTCCCATGTTAAATTGTATCTCCAAATGACATCAGATACTCTTAAAGTCACATACTCAAAAGTAATTAACCTAATCACATATTCTCTATTATAGGTTAATCATTTCCATAAATAACCCAAATCACTATAAATCCACAATAAAAACGTAGATAAAAATCTATCATTACTCCACAAATGAAACCCCATAGTATTCTATTTTCCTTGGGCATATAGTGTTCCCAACAAAGCGAACATCTTCCAAAATAACATTTATCACTTAATCACCAAATCATTTTCCTATACCAAGGGTATTCTTTTGATATGAAATAAGAACCCAAATCAACTTATTATTGATCAATAAAATCATTTAACTAAAAAAAAAGTCACACTAACCAGGGACTTCACGTAGTCCAGTGGTAGGCGATAAATCCCAATCGCACTTTGGTTGTGGGTTCGATTCCCATAGCTTTGTCCGACGCGACGAGTTGTCACACGGTCTACGTGTTGTCCTTTTTCAAAAACTATATTTTATAATATTTCCAAAATGAGATAAATTCCTCAAAATACTATATCATAAATTTAACCACAAATGTTATATCATACTTTGAATCTTCATCCCAAATTAGAATAACTTATAATTCTCTCAAACCCTAATGATCATATAAATCCAAATGGTTATTTATACCCATATCCACAAGAGAAGAGACAATTCTTCCTTAAATATCATTCTCACATGGCAAACTGCGGGGTTACAAATACAAGAGAAAATTATTCCAAAGTAATCCCATCAATAAAGAGCACTAACACTTTTAAACATTTCACCATCCATTTATTTCCACATAGGTTCTTCATCATATGTTCCTCGGGTTCCCACATTGCCTCTTCCATCTTATGATTTCTCCATAGATCTTTTACCAGACAAGTCATCCGGTTTCTCAACACTTGATCTTTGGTATGAAGAATTCTGATAGGCTCTTCACAATAAGATAGATCGAGTTCCAGTTATAATTATTCATAGGTGAGTACATGCATTGGGTCAGGCATGTATTTTGTCACTAGAGGTATGTGGATCACAACATGAACTCTGGAAGGACTAGGCGGATTTGACTTTTGGTAGAATGCGTTCATGTGTCACAATGGTACCTCAGGAATTTTTCAGAATCATCTACTTCCATTACCCAAAAACTCCTCATCCATTTTGGATTATATCGATGGAAGCATCGATGCATCATAAAAAAATAGGTATTTCTTATATATAATTTTGAGACATCGTCTTTAACATGTTATTTTAGAAAAATTCTCACTGATTCATCTTCAAATATTTCAAAATAAGGTTTTGGTAAATCAGTTTTCGTATATCCCAAAAGACATAAATATATAATTTGATACATATAGGCTGCTCGAAGGTCTCCCTCTTCTGCAGCATCTAGAAAATCATTTAGTGCATCGTAATTTTGAGATAAAGTGAATAATTTGAAAAGACCCTGATGGTACTTCCCACGCTTAGCGTGGTAAGAAAGTTGAGAGCGCAATATTATCCCATAGTCGGTACTTGATCCTTGAAAGAATCGTGCAATGCTAGAGGTATTGGATGTCTCATAAAGTTGTTTGCATGTAACTTGGACATTTGAAAAAGTTTCAACATCGTCTGCGCATGACTTCTGGATAATAATTGTAAGTAGTTCTTCAGGAAGAGAGAGAAGAGTTGTTCATGATCTTGCTCCCTCCATGTTTCAACTAACAAAAGAAAATACAATTAGGGTTTTTTGAATACTTATCTAATAACAATGTAAAAAAAATAGACATAATAGGATAATCTTGTAATTGAACAATATATCCTAACTTGGGGTACCCTATGTTAAAATCTAGGTTATCCACTATCTATTTGCCGACATATATTCTTAGGGGCATTTTTTTTGTATTCCCTTAATAATGGTTTATACTAATCTTGTGAATTTACCAAAGCATATCCCCCGGGAGTGTCGTAACCAAGAGTGCAGCAAGGCCCGTTGTCGTGCACCAGTTCCCGTTCGAGTCTAGCTCAAAGCGGTGTTTTCGGGTTTTACCCCTAGGTACATCTGTGCCAGAGCCGCCTCTACCTGCTCGTATCCAGACAGGGATGTATTGCTCGGAAAACTCACAAAATATCTACAATACCAAAATTCTAGGATGTTCTTCTATACTAATCCTCAAAGTTCATCTTAGGTTTACGTGCTCTAATCAGAGTTTATCTAAATCTAGATTCCAAGGTTTGTACTAAACTTCCTCTGATACCAACTGTAACGCCCCGACCCCAGCTACCCAGAGTCGGTGCATTAATTACATATCATTGGCATGATCACGAGAAAGATCAAGTCTCGAAAGACCGATTAGTTTAGTAGCCTTGGAATAACTAGATACATCCATAAATTTTTACATTACATCATAAAAAAACATCTTGTCTTCATATCCCCTCATACTATCCCTGCAGGTCATTCATAAATTACTTCTTCATAATCCTGGGAAAAAAAATAAAACATTGAAAGGGGTGAGCTCGGATGCTCAGTAAGGATAACATTATAGCAGAAGCTTTCATAAATGAGCACAAACACTTAAGGCAATTTATAACTAAAACAAAAGCCTTTTAAACTTGAACTTCAGCATAAAATGGAAAAGCTAAAATGCAATAATGCCATTTACTTACTCACATGGATATTCTACTAGTCGAATGATCACATGCAATATCAATAACCACTTTCATAATGATGGAATGCATAATGCCAGACTATCATAACCACATAGCCAAGGCCTCGTGCCAAGACTACAAATAAGATTTTGCCAAGGCCTTGTGCCAAGACACTAGTTTGTCTCATGAGACCTACCGATGCATCGAGGAGCTATAGCGGGCTCCACCCGTCACTTATTAAGTCCAATGCATTCCTCATATGAATAGGTTTAAGCATAAAATAAACATTCGTATTAAAACTAGCATACGAAATGTCAATACTTTAACCACAAACCATGAATGGTATAAAAATAGAACATCCACAGTCAAACATAACTCATTTGATACAATATGGAAGATTGTATTGTATCACATTAACCTCAATCATGAATAATGAAGGATGTTGACATAAATGAAAGTAATCATCAAAACTATTTGAGAGAAATATCCCCCTTTTCTTGAAAACATTTAAAAGTCACACTATTTGTCAAGAAGCCATTTAAAAGTATATTTTTGAATCAAAGTGTCCCATACCACTTTGAAACTTTTTAAAAGGAGTTTTAATTTGTAAACTTTAATGTCCATATAAATAAATCCTTAAAACCATTTTTTAAAACATGGACATTAATGAGAAAGATTTAGATGAATAAGTCTTTAAATCATTTTAAAAATGATATTTTAGTTAGAGATTCCAACCAAAAGAGACACTTGAATACAAATAATTGTGGTAATCAAAACATTGTAATATCATGAGAATAAAGGGATTCATGATATACTATGTCAAAGTACGTTATATACACCACATAAAAGTGATTTGGTGTATATCAACAAAGAAGTCTCAATGGAATGTAAATTGAGATGAAATCTCTTGTAAAGGTTGTATCCTTAGGTTAAGGATAAATCAATGACATAATTATGTGTGAAAAATATAAATACACTTAATATGATTGGATATTTAGTGTAAAACAATCAAAGGACATTCACACATATTCTTGTAAAAACAATACCAACGAATTGGATGTTTAACTCAACAAATGGAGAATGAGTTAAAATTACTCTTATCAAATTCATATCAATGACTTGAGAATTACCAATGGAGTGATTATGTGCATCAAACTTATATCCACAGGAAGGGGAGTGGAAATTATGACATAATCAAATGAATAGTGATTCCACACATAATCTTGGGGTAATATAATCAATGAAATATGTGTAAAGCCAAATGAGTGGAAATTGAAATCTCAAATTCCCTTATCGATTAGGTAACTTTCGAAACATACACCCATGAAAGAAGTATCATACCATGATGATGTAAATACCCATAAATTAAAGTATATTACACAATGAATACAATCATGGGCAGTACACATACACCACATGCAATAATTAAGTGGTGAACAATAGAATTCTCACGAAATTAAAAGTGAGATTAGAAAATCCCTTACATTGTACTTTTTCCTTGGTCGATGGTAGTTTTACCTCCTGTATAATGGTGAAATAATTGTTATTGAATAATAAAAGAATCATTTACTTTAATATGATATCATATATGATCTTTTATCATTGATTTGTTAATAATATTTTAGAATTATCGTCATTTCGGGTGTTAACGGGTTCATTTTACTTTATATTCTTTGTTATGTGAGACATATTCGTTATTAATGGGATGTATATTATTCATATCCAGAATGGTATCAAGTTCTTAAACATCATTTTTAAATCATCAAATTATACGATGGAGAATGAATCTCATCGCGTTCGTGGAGACGGTAGTCCGTACGTACGCACGAACGCTACTTCCATTTAATTTTTATTTTAAAAGAATCGAATCCAAATTATACATAGGTATATTACTATTCCAGTATAATATAATATTTTATATATGTTACTTAAGTTCATTTACACCATCCTTTATACGTTCCATGTGTGGTATGAACGAGTCATATCATTTTAAGGGGGCGGTAGTCCGCACTTCCTCAAATGAAATTAACGTATGTATATACATCATGAAACGAATAATGGTATGAAATAAAATGGAATTACAGAATCATATATAAAAAATATATATCATTAATATCATATTTAATTACAGTGCCATCCTAATGGCCACCATGAGAGGCGGTAAGATGTATTTGAACAATCATCGTTTCGTGAGGCGTTAGTTTGCCATCCACAGAAACATTATGTTCATCATCCATTAGATGGAGTTGTGTGAATGTGTAGTTTGAATCCTTCTTATAACAACATCCTAGTATATTGAGGATACTGGTGTTGTTACAAAATAAAGGAAATAAAAAGATTTTGGGGGTTGGAGAAGCAAAATAAATGAAAATACTTTAAGAGAAATTGTTACCTTTAATTTAGGTAACTCACTTTGGTTGGAACCAAAGGACTTCTTTGAAATGCTTTCTGCCTAAGGGGAAGCTTCAAGGAGGAGGAGAGGGATGTGGGGAGCTTAGTTGGGCAGAGTTTGGACGAGCCAAGTGGCTTGAGTGGTGTGAGGAAATGAGAAGGAGGAGTGCCCTTTTATAAGAGGGGTGAGGGGCACCTTTGGAAAAGCTAGAAATATTAATTTATAATAAATTCATATTCGGTTTCCAAAGGCTCCAAAGTTGACTATTCAAAGGATGAGGTGGGGATAGGTCTAAAACAACTCATCCAATAGAATTTAGACAGGTTTGGGTACTTATATTAACCTTATCTTTAAGTATTAACTCTAAGTTAATTAGTTTCACTTTTACAATGTCTCTTTGTATTTTTATATAATATGGTTAATAAACTTACTATATACATCCAAGCGACCCCCAAGTGGTCCATTAATGATTAACCTATCATAATATAAGTCTCTTGGCCGAACCTTAGATTTTTAGGAATTTAATATCAATTAATAATTTAATATTTGTTTTAAGAACTCTTTTATGTCAATTTTGACACTATTCAATAGTTGATTTTTGTGAAACTCATAACAGATTGATTACTTCGAACAAAGTCAAATATATCAATCCTAATATATCATATTATCCTAGAAAATTTGTTTAATTCATTAAAAGTTTCATATTATAATTATTTGGGTATTTATAATATCAATTATGTTAATTTTTTACTATTTTAGTAATTACTTCATCATCATTGTGTCATAAATAAAATAAATTATTTAATGTCAAAAAATTATAAATAAAATATAATTATGTAGTAAATCTTTTTATCTTTCTAATGAATATTTATAATCTAAAATCCAGCATATATAACCCTATGTAACAATTGTTTTGCTAAAAGATATATGCTTGTGTCATTTTTGTATTCATTTTAACTTAATTAATATAAAGTGTCATTATCACTTACAAGTGGATCCATGGGGTCCCAAAATTGACCCAAAGATTCCCATGGTCGACCATGTATCAACCAATAGGGTTAAGACACATTTTAGGGTAATTTATTATTATTATAATATTATTTTTTTAACCCTTATTTACCGGATTTACCCTTAACCATGGTAAATAAAATATTTACCGCAGTAATTATTCAAAATGTCTAAAAATAAAAGTTACCAATTTACACAATTTGGACATCCTGATTCCAAATATGGAATCCATTTTTCTAAATTCAAAACACAGAAGTGGCAGAAATTAATTTAAAATTAATTCCCGCTGTCAAAACAAAAAGCGTGTTTTTAAGAGATAATAACTATCAAAAGATTGACACTTGTTTATGTTCGGTTTAATTGTAAAATTATGTCCAATGACCAACATTATATTAAATGGTAAAAATATATTCTAAATATACTTTAAAACCACTCAAATTCACAATTTATCACTATTAATTATTTTGATTAAAAAAGTTGTTTTTAATTAAAATTTAGTAATTTTCACTATTCATCAAAATATGAAAGTTATCCGAAAAGTACCAAAATTTCACCTTAGGCTAAATTCGATATTCAGAATCCAAAAATGAAGTCCATTTTGAAATATAAAATATATATAATTTCAAAAAGTAGGTATTACTATTCATAACGGCTAGTTTGATTGGTTGTGGTGTGTTAAAATCTCGAAGTAGCGTACAATGCACGTCATTGCATTATTCGAAAGGAAACATACCGAGGAAGCTTGGGGTGTTACATTGGGTGTGCATGTGGGTGGGGGGGGTCTAGTTGGGGAGGGGGACAGTGCAGGAGGCAGCTGATGTGGGTGAGGTGGTGAGGGGGATGGATTCCACTATTTTCACAAATGGTCAAGGAAAAGGGGACCTCACACATCAAAAAACGTGGGGGAAATGTTGTAATGTTTCCCCTCAAAACGATCACCAGTGGTCTATTGTAGTTTTTCAGTAGCCACCTATGGACCTCAATTCTACCACACGCTCTTGGGATACATCTCAATCCCCATTAAATTATCCTAAATTCATTTTAGATTTATTCCAACCCTCATAAATATAACCCAGACAACTATTTAGAAACTGAACCTTAAAGTAATTGAAATTTAATTATCTTCCACAAATTCTGAATGCCCATATGATGACAAGGATTCAAAATATCATCACTATAATTCTAATCATCTCAAAGAAATCTTTGTATTCAACCCATCCACATATCCGCACCTATTTTGGTCAATAATTTATGGCTGAGAAAATTCATTACACTTTAAAACACTCAAAACAAATCCATGGAATGACCATTAATTTAAGGGTATCTGATTGAAAAACCCATCCAATGAAATTTTTCATTAATGTATGAGTCGTTGGCTCATTCCATGTCACGATCTGTCATCTGGGGCCCATTTCATGACTACCCCAAGCCCTCCTTCAATAGGCCAGGGGTAGCGCCTAGCACCGAAAGGTGTATTCCCTAAAACATGGAAAACATTACCTTCATAACCAATAAACTCACACTACTAATCACAAAGAAGGTTACAAAAAAATGTGAAACTATATATTAAATATGGTTTGTACAGAAAGAAAAAAAGGGTCCATAATAAAAACCCAACTGAAAAGTACAAGTAAACCGAAAGTAAAAGTAAAACTGAAATAGTTCTATTTCAAACCCGACAAGGATCCATCCTGAAGGGTGGGTACAGCTCTCGAATGGTCATCCCTACAGTACACCTTGTCTAATTTATACCTCCGAGCTACCTCCTGTCCTGGTACCCTCATCCTATATCACATTTGTTTGTCGTCTACACAAGACACAACACGGTGCAGGCGTAGCCAGTGCATGGGTGAGTATAACGATACTTGGTAGGGACCTCGAGACCCTCAAAGGTCTCACAAAAACCATAATGAATAAACCAAAAAGTAGGGAAACAATAGTGAACCATAAATGGTTATATGTCTACACATATACATAAGTTATCTCGTAAACCCATCTAATTCATATGGATACAGAAGGACGAACTCAAAATCCCAATGCTCAACTGCTACATGGAGGAATGATCACCACGAATTTATCAACCCAAAGGTAAGTACCACAATGGTAAAGCCACACAAAAGTATTCCACAATGGTGTAAGAACCAAAAAGGTATATCCAAATTGATGAATACCACAAAGGTATCAGAAAAAATGTAAGGACTTAGCTCGCTCCGGGTATAACATAGGTATGGTAGTAAAGATGATTAGATGTAACTACTAAATCATCTTACTCTATTGAGAGGCAAGCCCACGTAGTATCATAAATCATCACACCCATGTAGGATCCTAGTACAGTAGACCCACGTAGGATCCTAGAGTATTCCCACATGGATTCAAAGAGTGGATCCATGTGAGATCCTCGAACACAGACCCTCATAGGATCCTGAAGCACCTTCCCACATAGGATCCATTTCTCATGTTACAACCAGCTACATGGTTCCCACACAAGGATTGATTTATTCTAGGAGGGTCTTCTTCTCATTCCATAGGTCAATACTCCAACTATTACAATGTCCCACAAATATGTTTCCCAATGGACCTCCATGTAATAGAGGTATCAATGCAATAGACAATGTGTCAATCAGACACTCGGTCTGAAAGTTATTGTCCTTTTAGTCCCACATGCCCAGTTGGATTCCTGATCGATCCAACAAAGTCGTACCCAAATTTAATCCAAAACTCATGTGGGTTATACCAAAAGGATTGTCACGGTCCATGGTTTTCGGAACCGCATACGGTTCGTCAAACGGATGCTCGTACCTTAAGTTATGACCAACAGAGTTGAAAGGGGTCGAAGCTGGTCCGTGTCTCGTCCGACCTAGTCGGATCAACCTAGCCTGGGCCAACCTAACCTGGTTCAAGTTGACCCAGCCAGCTGGGTCTGGCCCGGCCCGCTGGGTCCGCCCTGATCTACCGGTGCGGCCTGGCGTGCCGGGCGGCCCATGATGGGCGGCCCGTGCTGGGCTGCCCATGCTAGGCAGCCCGCTGGCTCAAGCTGGGTCACTGCTGGGTGGCCCTGTGGTGGGGTTCTCCCTAGCTGACACCCAAGGAGGAGGTGCCCCCTTGGTACCCTGAACAGCTCAGCAGTTCGTGTTGGGTGGCTTACTGACCAGTGCTACGTGGGCCCGACAGCTGGCACGCGGCACCCGTTGTCCCTCTCGGCTCCCCGGCTGGGAAAAATTCCAGCCCTCTACGGCACAGTCATGCGCCACATCACCACAGGCATCTAGAAGTTATCCAACCTCCCTCACATTGCTTTTGTGGTCTCTTTCCACGACTATTGCACCTCTAGTGGCATGGACTCACACCACCACACCCTTCGCCCGACCGACGGTGCGCAGGCCGCCACCCTTACTTCGCCACCACCGACGGTCTGTTACCCTTATCTGGTAGTGTGATTGCATCGCTGCCGCTGTCATGCTTGGTCAGAGTTTTGGCAACAACTCCTGAGTCCCACTGGTGCCGGTCACCGACACGTTTTCCGGCGACATTCCTGGGGCACTGGGCGTGGCTTGGTGGCCTGTTCTTCAATTCGTAGACTCCCTCACTCATCTCAGGATGTCTCCATCGATTCATGACCTCCAAAATCCACAAAGAGTTTGGAGGGGTCGGGCCATGTTCTCTTGGTCGTCACCGACCATGTTAGAATTGTAGCAAGCGACATTATCGTTCCTCATTCAAAAAGAATGACTAGAATGAGGTAAGGGGTATTCGAAACAAAAACCCCCACCTCAAAGATTCATTGATGTCTATGAGGATTGGGAGGGGCAGTCATTAGTTCGTCATATTTTAAGATTTTCCCCATTAGAGATCCTTCAAAGGAGTTCTTCATTGGAGTTAGTTCTTCCCGATTCTCCACCGTTCTCCCTAGCCTACATTGACAACAAATTTACCCATGGAAATGAGGAGCCAACATAATAAAAATAATTCTATTAATTAATTAATGTTGTTACAATTAATTAATTAATGTTGGCACAAATAATTAACCGAAGATGGAAAAATTTACCATTGGGAGTTGATGGTTTTCCAACATTAAAGAGGATACGGGTAGTCCCCCCCACAAAATTCAAGAAGATAGGTTTCAAAATGAAAAATAAAATGTTACTTATTTTATTTTTCTTCTTCCAAGAGAAACTAAAAAACTAATTTCCACCCTCAACCTACTGCGGTGGAAGGGAAGGAATCTTTAAGATAATATCAGAACTTCATGTTCAATAGTGGCCTCAGATTTCATTTCTGATCACCAGTTCAAATGCTAGAATCTCACGCTTTCACGTTTACTGAACATACTTAATCAAATGATTAGGAATTCATTCCGTGCACACCATGCCTCAGAATCAGGTGCCATAAATTTTCTCAGACTTGAATCTTTCTATATAATTTTAAAAAAACTTACATGGAATTTCTAGGTGTTTGCATTCTCCCCACTCTCAGGGCTTTGCATCCCAGAAAGCCAAATCACAAAAACTATGAAAGAAAGTGGGGGTACTAAGAATGAATATGAGCCACCTACACCCACGTTCTCTCCTGGATGTCCCCATTCTACCAACGTACATACACTATGGTATCGAATTCCCATGAAGGAACAACCCTTTTTGATCCTCAATCTCTACTGGAACCTCCGTAAATGTCACCCCATCGTCGATGTCCAACTTTCCATGGCTGATGACATGAGATGAGTCATGCATGTATCTCCTTAGCTGGGATACATAGAAAACTCTATGCACCCAGTGCAACTGAGTGGGAACTACTAGGAAATAATCCACCTCGAAAACATTGTTGAGGACTTGAAAGTGTCTGATGAACCTCAGAGATAAATTTAATCCCTAGCCAAATCACTACAAACCTCATTGAGGTGAGACCCATAGAAAGACATGGTCGCCATCCTCAAACTATAGATGTATCTATGTACTATCAGAATAAGAATTCCACCTTCTCTATGCAGTCTTCATCTGCTCCTGGATAATATAGACCTTCTCTCTGGTAGCCTATACCACATCTAGTCCCATGGGTGCTGACTCCCATGGGTCAGTCCCACACGCAGGCGATCTACAAGTTCGGCTGTACAGAGACTCAAAAGGTGCCATCGCAATGGTCTAGTGATAGATGTTTATGTATAAAATATCCACCAATGTAATGTGATCCTTCTAGCTACGACTACAGTGGAGGATGCAAGCACACAAAATGTATTCGAGGGTCTAAATGGTCCACTCAGTCTGGACATCCATCTAAGGATGGAAGGTGGTGCTCAAATGAAGATGCATCCTGAAATCCTCATACAACCACTTCCATATTTAGGAAGTGAAACGTGCCTCATGATCAAATACGATAGTCAAGGTGACTCTATGTAGCATCACAATATTCTGCAAATAGAGGCGTCTTGAACACTCTACTGAACCTTGGACTCTGATTGGTAGGAAGTCGGACAACATGGCGAGACATCTGACGACTACCGAGATAGAATCTTGAACCCTTCATGTACATGGAATTCCTATCAATAATTCAATGGATTTACAATCCCACTTCATCTCTAGAAACTCTAAAGGATGATCTAATACTTCTTGTACGTGATGCTCCGCTTTCACTTGATAACAAGTGAGGCACCGAGAAACAAAATCAGCTGCTGCTTTCTTCATTCACGGCCACCAGTGCTGTCATTGGAGGTCCTGATACATTTTTCCCACTCATGGATGTACTACTAGTGGGGTTGTGTGTAACTCCCTCAAAAAATCCTCCTGAAGTGACACCACTACCATGATACGTCCCTGGAAGAGTATGACGTGCTCCCCTCCTTCATAAAATCCATCAGGTGCCTGTCCTGTGGATATCTGAACACGTCGAGCCTCGCAGTTAGTGTCCCCATGATTTTCCTCCCTTACTCACTGAAGAAGAGGGAGATTGACTGTAAGAGGCTATGAAAAATCTGAACCATCTCGATCCTCAATGGATATCTACAAAGCGTCCATCTACTTCGTCGCCTCACCTAGCATCTCAACACCAGATCTCTTACTGAGGGCATCTGCTACAAAATTCCCCTTCCCAGGAGTATTAATTATCTCGAAGTCATATTATTGGAGGAACCCAAGCCAACATCAATGTCTTAGCTTCATTTCCTTTTGGAACAAGATATAACTGATACATTGGTGATTAGAGTAGTTCGTAAATCACTTTCCCATCAGAAAGTGCCACCACAACTAAAAGCGAAGACCACTACTGCTGAATCAAGGTCATGAGAAGAGTAGTTCTACTCATATTTTATCAGATGTCAAGAAACATATTTGATAACTTCTCTCTCCTGCATTAAGACACATCCAAGCACAGTCCCTGATTCGTCGTAGAGACTACAGACCCAATGCCCTCCTCGGGAATCCCCAAGATGGAGGCACTAGTCGACCTCTGACTCAGCTCCTTAAAACCCTTCTAGAATCTCTCCGGCCACCCAAAGGGTTTCCACTTCCTTTTCAATGACGATAATGGTGCTACAACTCTGGGGAATTCTGGAACAAACCTCTTCTAGTATCTGGCCAATCCCAAAAACATCATACCTCCGTCACACTCTCAGGTGGCTCCCAAGCATGTACTGACTTAATCCAAGCTGTATCCACCACAACTCTATCCTATAAGAAGATATGTCTCAAAAATTGATCTTCTAGGATCCATAACTACCACTTCAAGATCGTACAATAAAGCTGGTTCCCTCAGAGTGTGTACAGATCTACCTGCAAATGACATGCATGCTCCTCCTCAGTAGCTGAGTAGACCAGAATGTCATCGATGTAGACTACTACAATGTGATCATTGTATAGCTGGAAGATCTTGTTCATGAGGCTCATGAACACTACTGGAGAGTTGGATATGCCAAACTACATGACAAAAAAATCATAATGGTCATACCGACATCTGAAAGCTGTCATCTGCACATCCTCATATCACACTCGGTGATGGTGATAGCCTAATCTGTGTTATATCTACGAGAACCACCATTCATTATTTAACATATCAAAGAGGTCGGTAATACTATGGAGTGGGTAATTTTTCTTCACGGTCACTTGGTTCAGGCACCGAAATTCAACAAATAGTCTGAAGCACCCAACTACCTTCTTCGTGAAAAAAATCACGGCTGACCAAGGAGAAACACTGGGCCAGATAAACCCCTTACCATTTAAGTCCTCTAGTTGTAATCGCAACTCAGGAAGCTCCGCATGATCCATCCGGTATGCTGGTGTAGATATCGAGGTCATCCCAGGGAACAAGTCAATGTAAAATTACACCTCTTTGTGAGGAGGTTGATCCAGAACATCATTAGAGAAGACATCTGCATACTGGTCCACCACTAAAGGATAACTCAGACTCTCCACATCAACAGCTACAAGGGTATGCTAACCCAACAAATGAGTGATCAGCTGCACTCTCCTCTAGGTAAGTCCATCCTCTGTTGCAAAGATTCCCTTCTCTACGATTATGGTAAACCTAGTCCCATCCATGTGGACACATCTCACTTGGTGCCTAATACAATCAATCTAAACATGGGCTATAGATAACCAGTCAATAACCAATATTACATCGTAAGGCCTCAACACTTCTACTGGGAGATCCCAGCAGAAGCTCTAACCTCATCGAGTAAGCTCACACTGCCGCCACCACTACATAATCATCAAATCGTCTCCCATAGGAGTCTCTATTAGTAAATATTGAGCCAACGGCTCCACCAGAATCTCTGAACTCTGAAAAAATGTAGTTTCAATGAAACAATTAATGTATGATGTGTCTATAAGCATTGTGGCTAATGCAGAGTAGACACAGATCGTACCTCGTATCATTACTGTAACACCAAGGTCATAGGCCTCAGCTGCCAAGAGCTAATATCACCCATGTACACCTACTCCCTGTGGTCGGGGTGGACCACTCGGTGGTGGTGGAATTAACACATCGAATTGTGGCACACTTCCAACCACAAGACCAACTCCTTTGCAACGTCTTCTTATTCCTTACAGACCTCCTCGGTCGAACCTCTGTCTATTACTTAGCGGTCCTTTGAACATCTGCTGATCATCCATATGGAGGGTCAGGCCGTCGCGAGCCATGTGACCCTACACACTGCATGTATAACACTACATGCTCCTTGCATGACTGGCTCTATCTCAGGTACCCCGCACAACAAACCCTGAATTCTGCGTTCATCCACCTACATGTCTAGTCCTCCGGGACCTATGGAAATCTATCTACTACCGGCTGTGGAAGACTCTGCTACCTGACATCCAGTGGTGTGTCTTACATATAGGGACCTCTCAACAAAAAACTCTCTACTAAGAGGGCTCGCTCTAACACCCCTTCCTGTGTCGGGATACTAAGAGAAATCATTGAATCTTGGATCTCCTTCCTCAGTTCGTACTCGATGGTCTGGGGCTTGAAAAATGGGTCCCACACCATATTAGGAGAGTATCATGGAGGTCAGTGAACCTCTCTGAGTACTGAGCCATAGTCATTCTTCCCTATGGCAGATGAAGAAGATCTTATATGAGAACTGCACGAAGGGTCACTGGGACAAACTCTACCTAAAACAGGCTCTCAATGTCTGCCCAGAGAAGTGTCATGTCATCGTGAACCTAGAGTAAAAAGCTACACCATCTGCCTACTACTAACTGTAGAAGATTGGTGGTTAGGATCACCATGAGATCAGCTGGTGTCCCGACGAGTTGGAAGACTCTCACCATGGCCTTCTGCCAATCCTTTGTCGTCTGTGGGTCCCTCTCACCCATGAACCTTGGTGGCCTCTAGAACTAGAACTCGTGAAACGTGTACCGGAGGTGTTCACCCTCTACTGGTGGGTCTGGTGGAATCATTGTCCCAAAAGATATTGGTACCGCTGGTGCCTCCGCTGGTACCACTACATATAAAGGTCCCTACACCAATGCCTCTTTGCTCGGTGGGATACAATATCTTAATATTCCTCGCACCATGGCTAGCTTCCTAGGTAGAGGAATTCTAAAAAAACATGTGTTCCATGGTCAATAAGTTATACCTGGTGAGATGACTCAAAATTATTAGAATGAAAACTTTTTTAAACACACATGCAATCAGTGTTTTCAGGCATTGATCCAAAATTCAGAAGTTAGGGTCCTGGTGTATGAATACGTCGGCCACTGCAACAACACTAGAATCCCTAAACAGATAAACACAATCAGTACATTTAACACTACTACCATTAGTAAATAAAAGAGTCCAATGTTTTATTGTAGAACCAACTCCTATGATACCAATATTTCGTAACCCTTCTTCTAGGGCCCGTGCTGTTACTACCCCAAGCCCACCTTACACAGGCCAAGGGTATGAGACTAGCACCAAATGGAATATTCAATAATAATAGGATGGAATATATTTTATAACATTTAAACTCACACAAATACACACAAATCAAGATAGCAGCCCAAAGTGAAACTATAGAGTAAACAGGGTGTGTACAGAAAGAAAATAAGGGGCCAGAATAGAAGCTCAACTAAAAAGTACAAGTAAACTGAAAACTATAGGTAATACTAAAACAACTCTAGTGGACACCCACCATAGATTATACCTGAAGGGTAGGTAGAGATCTCGAATGGTCGTCCCTACATTACGCCTCTTCTAATGTCCACCTCTAATCTACCTCCACTCCTGGTACCCTACTCCTCCTTCTGCGCAGCCCGTAGTATACAGAAGACAGAATAAGGTGCAGGCAAAGCCTGTGCAGGGGTGAGTATAAGGATGCTCAGTAGGGACCCCAATACCCTCAAAGGTATCACAGAATCCACAATGGATAAACCACAAAGCATGGCAACTATAGTCGACCATACTTAGGTATATTCCCAAACATATACTTAAGTTTTCAAATACACCCATCTCATTCATGAGGAAACATAAAGCCCGACTCAAAATCCCAAATCTCAATTGTTCCATGGAGGAATGATTACCACAAAGGCAACACCAAAAAGTTCTGTACCAAAATTTAAATCCACATAGAAGTATACCACCATGATATCACCATAAAGGTCATTACCACAAAGGTATCATCACATAAAATAATACCAAAAAGGTATCACAAAAAATGATAGGACATAGCTCCGACAAGGTATAACATAATTAAGGCAGTAAATATGATTAGATGTAACTACTAAATCATATTACTCTATTGAGAGGTAGACCAATGTAGGATCCTAAATCATCAGACCCATGTAGGATCCTAGTACAGCTAACCCACATATGATCTTATAGTAGACCCACATGGATTCTTAGAGCGGATCCAAGTGAGATCCTTGAACAAAGACCCATATAGGAAACCAAGGTAGAGACCCACATAGGATCCCTTTCTCAGGTTACAGCCAGCTACAGGGATCCCGCACTAATCTCTCTTAATTTTAGGAGGGATCACTCCTCAAACGACATGACAATACTCAAACTGTCATGAAGTCCCATGAAGAAGTATCCCAAAGGACCGTCACGTAATAGGGGTCTCAATGCAATAGAGTTTATGTCAATCAGACACTCTTTCTGTATGTTTTTGACATTTTACTTCCAAGGTTCGGGTTTTATTCGTGTTCGATCCAACATGGATGTATACCAAAATTATCCAAAACTCAAGTGGGGTATACCAAAAAGACCATCTCAATCCAATTTTTTTGCCACAAACGGTTTGTCAAACGGACACCCATAGCTGATGTTATGGCCGAAATACTAGAAAGGGGTTGAAGATGATCTGGGTCAGGTCCGACCAGGTCGGGCCGACCCGACCCAACCCAGTCTGGGTCAGGGCCTACCCGCCGGTGTGGCCCGTCCACTGGGCGTCCCACTAGATCGTGCATGCCCATGGCTGGGTGTCCCCATAGTGGGGTCTTCCTTATCCGCCACCCAAGGGGGAGGCGCCCAGTGGGTACCCTAAACGTCACAGCAGTTCGGGATGAGTGGCCTACTGGCTGGCACCACGTGGCACCGACAACTGGCACATGGGACCTGGGTTCCCACTCGGCTCCCCGGCTGGCCAAATAGCCATCCCTCCTCTATGGAGTGGTTGCGAATCACACTACCCTTGGTGGCCGATAGAGAGTAGATCGTCCACCCTTCGCCGCAACGGCCTTGTGTTGCTGCTCCTACAAGCTCGGTAGTGCAGGCGCGTGCCGCCGCCCCCTTCGCAAGGCCAGCTGTGCCCCAGTCACCACCCTTTCTCCACTGCGGCATGGTTTTTCCAACATCATCATTGCGTCCGGATGGAGTTCCCAGTGCTACTCTCGAGACCCACTAGTTTCGGTCACAGACATGGTCACCAAAAACGTTCCTCGGGTCACCGGGCACGCCCCGTTGGCCCATTCATTATTCCGCAGACTCTCGCAGTCATCTAAGGAAATCACCATCAATTAAATACCACCAAATTACGCAAAGGTTGCGGAGGGGTGGGGCCATGATTTCCTGTCCTACACCACCCGAATTAGAATGGTATCAAATTACATAGATGTTATGGATTCATGAAGATCGACAGGAATGAGGTAAGGGGTATTCCAAACAACAATACCTTGCAATTTTTTTTTGACATTGGTGAAGAGTGGGAGAGATGTTCAGCTGTTCATCTTCGTTGAAGACATTCTTGATTGGAGATCCTTCGACAGAGTTCTTCGTTAGAGAAAGTCCTTCTTGGTTCTCCCCATTTCTTTCTACCCCCCATTGCCAATGATTTTTCCCAAGGATATGAGGACCCAACATAATAAAAATAATTATATTAATTAATTAATTTTGGCACAATTAATTAATTTAATTTGGAACTATTAATTAATTGATGTTGGCACAATTAACTATGGAGAGTCGAAAGGTTTTCTCTCATTAAGAATGGTTTGGGTGGTTTCCAAAAAAAAAATTCAAAAAAAGAGGTTTCAAAAAGAAAAATAAAATGATACTTATTTTATTTTTCTTCTTCCCGGAAAAACTGAAAAAATAACTTCCACCCTCGACCTACTGCGGTCAAGGTAAAGGAATTCTTAAACGAATATTTGAATTGAGAGTTAAATGGTTCCCTAAGATTGCGATTCTGATCACAGGTTCAAATGTTAACAAAATATGCTCTCATATTTACTGAACGTACATAAAAAATGTTCATAAATTCATTCCAGGAACACCAGGCCTCAGAATCACGCACTGTTAATTTTCACGGACTAAAATATTTTCATATATTTTAAAAAAACATTTACATGGAATTTCATGGTCTTTACATTCCACTCCAAAACACTCAAAACACATCTATGGAATAACTATTAACATATGGGTCTCTAACTAAAAAACCAGATCTAATGAATGTTGATATCCTGATCCCACATATCTATAAACAATGAGGGTGTCATTATTCAACATCTTTCATGATTTTAGTGTTCCCCACCATAATCTGCATCTTACCACCACCAATACATATTCTACAGTGCCTACTTCTTTAAATATTTACATTTAAAATTTTTCCCCTTCATTTAATGACATTCCGAAAATGGTTTTGAAATCACATCACCTTAACAAATACAAGAAAACTGGTTAAAGGAAATATGTAATATGAAACATACACTAGAACATTGGTTAAATAGAGGATCTTATCCTCATTATGAAATTCTATACATGGATGTACAAAACCCATCATTAATGAACATCCCTATAATGTATAGTATTTTAAAAAAACGCATAACCCTTAAATGTCAAGAAATTTCAATAGACACTAATTCAAAGCCCTCTTGTTTATAGTTGTATTCATGATTATAGGTTCTGGGAGATTGAATGATAAGATGTCATGTTTATAGAAGGAATTTAAAATTTGATTATAATTTAATGGACATAAAATCCATCTCACCCCCTTCAGTGATAATGACATGATACTAGAGATGACCTTGATTAAAATCCAAGATTTTCATCATGCCAGTTTTTCTCACTATAGAGATAACATCAGTATAAATGTGGTATAATCCATCCCCTTATCACATCAAATGATAATAAGATACGAAACATTTTTTTTCAATTATATGTATAATTTTTAAATATTATCCAATATTGTTACTGTTACTCCAATGATCTACCCAATTTAAATCCCATCCTATATCTCAAAGTTTCTTATCCAAAACAAATATGTGAATCAAAGACTTGTATTATATATCTAATGATCCAAATACTGATAAAGAAAAAACAGTTAACCATAGGGGAGACATATTGAATGAAATCATTAACCTAATAATCATAGTAGAAGATTTCTCACTTTGGATAATATATTCCAACAACTCTAGAGGGGACACCATTTAGTTTTTTGAGGGAAAACCAAATCCTCAAATGAAAAGAAAATATTTATCCATCAAAAAAACCAATGTAAATATATTAATGGGGATTAATGTTAGAAGAATTAATCGAATCCCTTAGAAATTTTTAATCCAATATAGTGTCCTCATGATATATTCCTTGATGGATTTCATGGAATGACACAAATAATATATGGATCCACATATTAGAACCTCATATATCTTATATATATCCCAAATACTGATTCATTTCTCTCCATATCTGATGTATAATGTGTTAGACTATACTATAGTGTATATTATAAATATATAATTATATCAATTATCATTTAAATGTTGGTTTGTGTTATATAGATACCCTTAGATATCATCAATGAATGTTGTGGAAAAAGTGGTTCTATAATTCAATAGGATCTAAGAGTGTGACTTTGGGGATATGTGAAAGTTAAATATTCTTGATTCAACAAGGTTGAGTAATCAATGAATATTAAATGGTCCCATATATTTTCTTATGTTAATATGCATCTCATGACTATGTTCTAAGGTGAACCTTGTATTCATAATTATTTTTTATATTCAAGTGGCATGAGTTCTTTATAGTGTGGTGTTTTTCCCTATATATTGTCTCAATGAGTTTTTTTATTGATGGAATATTTTTCATAGTGGATTCATGCTGTTAGGAAATATTGTGGCATGTTCTAGAGAGGGAATTAAGTCCTACTACAATGTTCTTCAATTGAAAAACATTATACCAACACTTTAGGAATCATTGGTATAGATATAAAGATTCGAGATATGAAAAAAGTTTGAAATAACCATTGGTGAATGAAAATACAAATGGATTATAAACCATTGATATTGATTTAAATATGCATATACACCAATAGTTTTGTAGTAATCGATGGTACAATTATATACCAATGGTTTTTTGAACCGTTTTTATAGCTTAGATCATAGATATATACCAATGATTCCAAACCATTGGAAAAAAATCATTTCCAATAGTTTTCAGAAAACAATTTGTATATTGTAATTTAAATTTCCCTATACAAATAATTATTCTATAAGCATTTGTAAAAGGATTTCCCCAGGCCTAACTAGACAACAGTTAGGGAAACCGTTTGTATAGTGTATACGAATTGTTTATTAGTTGATACCAATGGTTTGAAACAGTTGTTATATTCTTAGTTTCCAACATTGACACCTAATGATCTCATTACATCATAGTACTTCCATGAAGAACTGAAAATGGGGAACTATGAATTTTAAATAACAACTCTTTCATCGATTCTGAATCACATTGCACACATAATTTCTTTGCAAATCTCAAAATAGAATCTTTTTCAATGTTAAATTTAGATAACTTACTCTTATGAACCAATTCTACGTTTTTTATAACTCGTTTTTTTCATTCTGTACTTCCATTATTCAATTTGATATAGATGATTTCACTCACACCTGAAAAAATAAGAATTACCTACACCAAAAACATATAATCCAAAATTTTCAAATCGATAACCAAAGGATCTCGTTCCATAAATAGCATGGTTATTGAAGTATTAATTTTTTCACTCAAAGCATCAACCACATTATTTTCCATTCCTAGATTGTAAATAATCATTCAATCGTAATCCAAGAATAATTCCAGCCAACTCCTCTACCTCATGTTCAATTATTTTTGAGTAAATTTATACTTCAAACATTTAGTATCATTATATATTTCATAATTTACACCATAAAAATGATGCCACCTAATTTTTAATGAAAAAAGCAGCTAATTCCAAATCATGTGTAGGAGAATTTAACTCACGAGGTTTTAAATGATGTTAAGAATAAGAAATTACGTTATAATTATTAATTAGGACACAACCAAGTATATTCCATGATGCATCAATGTAGATAAAAAATTCACCATTCTAGGAAGGAAGCACCCAAACTAGAGCATTTTCAAAACTTCTTTTCAGTTCTTGAAAAGAATCATCACATTCTTTTTTCCAGATGAACAGAACACCTTTACTTGTAAACTTAGTTAGTGATATAGATAACGAAGAAAAGTTTTCAACAACTCTATGGTAATAACTTTCTAATCCAAGAAAACAAAGAATCATTGTGATATTGGTAGTTCATGGCCATTATTAAAAAACTTTTGTTTTAGAAGGGTGAATAATTATTCCATCTCTAAGAACAATAGGTACAAGAAAAGAATATATTTTTCAATGAAAATTCAATATTACTAAACATTCCATATAGTTTATTTTCTTTTATGAATTGAAAAAAATCAATCTGTGAGTTTATCATTCTTCTCGACTTTTAGAATATAACCATATATCATCTATAAGCACAACCACAAATTGAACAAAAAACAACGAAACAGTCAATGCATGAAGTTCATAAATATAGTAGGTGTGTTATATAACCCAAAGGGTATAACTATAAACTCATAATACCCATTTACCTTTTAGAAATATGTCATTGGAATGTTATCCTCCTTCATCTTTAGCTGATGGTAACCGGAACTCAAATTAATCTTCAAAAAATATTGAGCTCCTTGGAGATGATCAATAAAATCATCTATATGTGTTGATGAATACTTGTTTATAATAGTGATGTTATTATATGATATTTAATCAATATATAGTCTAATAGAACCATCTTTCTCTTTTTCACAAATATAAATAGGGCACCCTATGGTAAAGTCCTAGGATGAATGAAACCTTTAACAAGTAATTCATGATACTTTTATTTCAGTTCCCATAGTTCTAATTTATCCATTAGATAAGGGGGGTTTTTAAATTTTAATAGAATAATACACTAAATAGAAAATTCAACTTTTTGATTAAGAACAACACCAGGTATTTCATCTGAAAAAATACTAAAATTCATTCACTACTAGAATTTATCAAATAAAAATTATTTCATTCATTTCAAAAAAATGATCCAACTATCATTCACATCCATCTCTAATCAATATTTTATCTACTTGTTATGTTATAAAATGTATGAAATAATTGAATAAAAAAGTCCTGGATTTACAATCTATTTTAGCATGATAAACCGAAACTCAGTACATGCCAAAAATGATTTAAAATCCCACTCTCGGAAGTTAAATAAGAATAAATAGAAACAATATCATATTATTTATTATAGGAATATATATATATATAAATCTCGGTTAATTTAATACTTTCACCTAGGATCTTTAACAATAGGTCTACATCACATTTTGGAGGTTCTACGTTCAATTTTCTGCAATGCTCTCAGAAATGAGATAATGTGAAGATCCAGAGCCAAATAGAGTATTGAAATATTTTAAAAATTCTAATAACATACCTATAACCACTTCATTTGATTGTATCAAATCATACATTGTAGTAGAATATGATTTTTCCAAGATCTTATGCTTTTGATCTTTCTGGTTTCCACCTAGGGTAATCATATTTGGACACACATTAGCATAATTTCATATCTCATTGAAACTAAAACACCATACCAATAGTTTTTCATTTCCTGAATGATATCCTTTCTTATTGTTATGAGAAATATGAGCAGTCTTACCATATAAGAATAAAATCCATGATATTTAGAGTCATTCTCTAGGATACTAATTACCACACTTCTCTCAAGTTGTAAATTTCATTTTCTTACTTCCAGACATCCTTGATGAATTCATTAATTTTTCCTCCAAACTAGATCAGTTGTATTTCATTGACATATGGAACACATGATGATCATAAAAATCTAATTATATCTTCTTATCACATCAAAAAAGTTTCTCATAGAATTCAAACTCACGAGAAGATAAAACCATTCTATATTTCAAATTAAATCCTGAGCAATACCGATTTTTCTTACTATCAATATCATAGATAAAATTATGGATTTACCTTGAAAAACATATGATATGTTATTCTTACAGATCAATATTACATTCCCTAATTTTATTAGTAACGTGAATTAATTTTCCATCCTATGTGGAATAAAAATTGGAATATTTTTCTCATGTAAGATGTTCATTAACTAATCCCATTCCATGGCATCAATCTCTTCACTCCGTCTGATATTTTTAATAAATAACCACCATTTCTCAAATTAACCATCAAAATGATAAATAGAAAGGCTATCCATTTTATTTTCTATGTTCTACATTACCTCAAAAATAATTTATTGTTATTTAATCCACCCTTTAACTTGAATGGGGTTAGATGATCCTCTAAATGATGGGGAACATTACCTCATGAAATGCTTCACTATCGAAATAGTTATCTGCGATTGGTCAGGTTGATTTCATTCATAGTCACCACAAGCATTTATTACAGAATTAAACTAATCCATTAGTGTAACAAACTATTTAGTTTAAATTGAGACTATCTAAAGTTGTTTATTTACAAGGTTGTTTCCCTCGGAATGTTTTCCCAGCACCGCTTCCCTATTTCCTCTACGGAAAACCATTTTGAAAAGACATATCATAGAAAATGAAACATGGTAATCTTCAAATTCTATATCATTTCAAGATGACCATAAATGAAAATATTTTTTGGATATTTTATTTAAAATATTCTATCTTCTAATGCTATTTAAACAACCCTCTTATACCAACTATAAGACCCAACCAAAAATAGTACCTAATATTGATATAAGTCAATGATTGGACTCTAATTCACATTCTGAAACTTTCAGATTTAGATTTTAGTCAAATTATTCCATTATTAGAAAATTTAATCCCATAATCATACAATTGGATACAATCAAAATAGTATCAATTTTATTCCAATAAAGAAAACCCTTTTAAAAATAAATCATGATTTATTTTCATGATAAAAATAATCTTGACCACTTACTTTCTATAACTCATACTTAAACCCTGTGAATTTTTTTTAAGAAATTGTGATGAGCATAAAAAGATAATTAAGGTATACACAATCGATGAAACTTTTAGCCTTTCTAAAAAATGGAAACCATGAATACATTATCATAAAGTAAAATTTTTATCTTTTTGAAGTATTAAATATTATTCAAAAAATATAAACTCATTTCTTACCCTTTTGTTACTAAAACATTACCATAAACCACATAAATATGACACATAACATAAAAAAAGGAAACATGGGAAATAGTGAAACTTAAATAGAGTAACCATATGGTCTAAATACACACATATCATTCTTACAAATGGAATATCCATATGAACAAATCTCATACCTAATGCATGGGAGGATTTAATGTTACCATCCACCGTTGGATTATCATTGAACCACTCATAGTTGTTTTCTCAAAAAACCACCCATAATTGTATTATCACGTAATGACCCATTAAATGTCCAAGTACCATTATATAATCCTAAAAAATAAATTGTTGAATTTTTCATAATTTCAGTCATAAAATTTCATTTGAAATCACAAGATATCATTTTAATATATTTAAATAGTTAATCAATGTTCAAAACAATTTTTGAATACCAAAACACCAACAAAAGGGAAAAATAAATATATTTTAATTTTTAAAAAATATTAATTCTTATAAAGATTCCAAATATCAAATAATGGTTATGGTGGAGGAGAAGTCGTTGTTGCCACATACGTTAAAAACATTCCTTTTAGTAATTTAATAAAATGATTCATAGAAAAAATATTCCCTTTGAATTAAAAGTAAATGGGGTTTTTATACACTATATAAAATGATGGTGGTTTATATTATCAAAATATGCCTCAATGAATAGAGATCGAGATGAAGTACCTTACATTATGTTCACTCATCATGTACAATAATTATGTTCCTGAAAAAAAACATTGGTTAATTTGTACATTCCTAATAATATTTTTCATTTTTAGTATTCCTTTTATGTCACTTATTAAAATTTTATAAGAATTACATAATTATTAAAATTCATATCAGACGTTTGGTCAGTATTCTGTACTTGAGTCGAAAATGAACTTTTTTTTATATAAATTGACAATGTAATCAAAATTCCATCATCTCCAGAATATTATTCATGATAAAAATATCATATATATATATAAAGTATATATAAATTTATAATATCCATAATAATTAAAGATATGAAATGAAATTCACTGTTCATGGAGACGGTAGGCCGTACATATGGATGAGCGCTACATCCATTTTGTTGTCATATTAAAATAATAATAATCAAATGGTATTTATATCTAAATAATATTTTTATATTAATGTCATGTGTGTCTCCTAGTTGTAATAAAACCATCCTTCATACATTTAATTTATAGCAGTAACGAGTCATATCACATTGAGTGGGAGGTAGTCCTCACTTCCTCCATCACAATTATTTGTATTTACACAAGATGAAAATCATAAAGGTCTGTTCAAAAGAAAAGTTAAATATTAATAGAGTAAAATTAAATATAATATATATCATATTTAAAAGATATTTCATTATAGTGGCCACCATGAGTGGTTTTTGGGAAAAAATAGAGCAACTATCGTTTCATGAGGCCGTATTTTCTGTACACAGAAAGAGTTTGTTCGTTACCCATTAAATGGAGGTGTCTGTAAGTGTACATAAAAAACATATCCTAAAAACGTCCTGGTATATTTTTATACTGGTGTTGTAATGTAATCATATAATTAGAAATTTTTAGAGAGTGGATAATGGAAAGTAGCTAAAAATCATGAGAGAAGGTGTTACTTCTTATATGGGTAACATATTTTGGATTATACCAAAACGATTCCGTGGGAGAATTTCTACCCTATATTAGGATTATAGGATTAGGGGAGGGTTTCTAGAAATATTTGAGGGAAGTTATTAGAGTAACCAAAGGGTTATTGAAGTGTGAGTATTAGAGAATAGAGGATTCCTTTTTATAGGAGAGGAAATGGGCACCCTTGGAGACTCATAAATTATTAAAATAATATAAATTAATTTTATTAATTCGAAAGGCTACAACATGAGATATATTTAAAATAATATGAATATAGGTGCAAAAACTCTAATGTAATAATTTTTTGAAATGTAATGTTTATATATTAAACATCATCTTTTCATTTTATCATTAATTATTCTCTTTCTATTTTAATTCTGTTAATAAAATTTTAATTATTAAGAGGCAGTTAAATTTACTTATATTGGGTAAATATCCATTAATTGGTCACCTATGAAACATTTATATCATATCAAAATCACTATTTCATTTTAAATTATTTTTATTATTTCTATATTGTTTAATAAATTTCCATTTTAATTAAACATCAATTATGTAATGTTTTATACTATTCATTTTATTGAATTTAAATAAAATCAAAGGAGAAAACATAAAAAACATTGAATAGTGTTTTATGTGTCATTTTAATGAAGAAAAATTGTTTTTAAATAATTTATTTTAATTAAATTATTTCAATATTTATTATAACATTTATTTGATTCCTTCATTAATATAGATATCACTACATCATAATTATATAATAATTAAATTTAATTATATAAAATATAAAAATTATAAATAAAATAAAATTATGTATTAAGTATTTTTATCTTTATAATTTCTATTAAAGAGATCACTTACATAAACCCATATTAAAATAAGTTTGTTAAGAATATTTATATTTATAACATCTTTTCAATTACATTATATTAAATGATATAGGTTTCATAATCACACCAAAGTGTCTTCACAAGGCCAAATGTTCATTCAAAGGGTTGTGAGGGTCATAAAAATCTCATATAATAGGACCAAGATAGGTGTCAGGGAAGTTTTATATTATTATAATATTTTCTTTACCCTTATTTACCTGATTTTCCGATTTACCTGTTAAATAAAAATAATTACTAATGTGACCATTCATCATGTACAAAAATATATGTTACATATTTACATAATTTTTTACTTATGAATCTATATAAGGAATCCAATTTTCTAAATTTAAAACATAGAATTTGCAGTAATTAATTGAAAATAAATTTTCATTGTCAAAACGAGAAAATTGTTTTTTTAAAGTATGACCATCAAATGATTGACATTTGTTTATATCAAATTTTAATGTGGAATTAGTACCAATGAAAAAAATTGAATTAAATGGTAAAAAATAATCTAAATATACTTTAAAATCAATTCAAATTATAGTCTATCAATGCAAATAAATCAGGCAAAATGACAGTTTTGAAAAAAAATGTATTATTTTTTCGCTATTTATTTAAATATTATTTTTGTCAAAAAAGTTCATAAATTTATATCTAAGTAAATTATGATGTCCCGATTCTCAAGAAAAAGTGACATATAATAGTTTCAAAAATAAATCAACTTCAAAAGGTTTTTAAACTTCCTTTTTAAAGAATTCGTGTATTTTATTTTAAAAATTGTATTCATTCTCATTTTAAGTCTCTAAAATATAATTGAAAAATATAAAACCATTTAAAAAATGTGTAATAATATTATTGTTATTTATTTTCGTTCCCACAAATACAATGGCTATGTATTAACTATAATTTCAAATAATAGTTTTTTTCGTATAACTCAGTGTTGTGTGGCCATTTTATATCGGAGAAACTAATTGTTATGTGTCTAGTGTTCTCTTGAAAAAAGTGTCCCTTTAACATAAAATCAATATATTAATCATAAATATTAATATATATGATAATGTATTAATCTATAAAAACCTGAGATGTTACCTATAGTACATGGAACCTCCTACCTCAAAAATGTTTACTCCCTACCAATCATATCCCATCACATATTTCTATGTAATATAATTCTATTCCGTATCAATGAATCTCCAAAAGGGTCTAATAATACTGTTCAATATATATATATTATAATTAACTAAAGGGTTTCATGGTATATATAATCCAATGTAAATTCATAACTTTCAATGGACTTATAGGATGGTATTTCTTATATTTAACTATAACTAACCATCAATTGATGATATGTAACAATCTCGAGGTTATTATAATAAAAATACCTATCATGTAGATCCAATAAAATGGGAAACTATGTGAATTAAATTTAATCCTATATAACAAGTAATAAAAAATGTACATTTGACTCAACAATATTCATAATAGTTTCACACACATCAAGCCAACCCCCGATTCAATGATTAGAAAAATCAAAGAAAAATACATATACAAGTGGATAATTAAGAATAAATTTACCAAAAACAACTGATTTATTCACTAAAGGACATACCGTAAATTAAACACCCATTAAAAAATCATATGCAACATCATCAAACTCACTCTATTTGTAATGATACAAAATGTCTGCTTTATAAAAAAATTTGATCTAGATCATAATGAGTTTTCACCTATTATCTAATGATGATTATTATTATAATCATTATTTGACATATATATATATATATATTTGTTAGTGTGTTTGGGGATAATTGAAGAAACATTGGATATCTAGATACTTGAAATACCTAGTGGATTCATCCATAATGAACGATGTGAAGATCCACTACCACATGATTAATATAGAGGACAATCATGAATAAAAATTAATTTCATTAACAAGAATTTTCAAAGGAATGAACCTATACCCCTTTGGATCATAGTATGTTCTTAAAGAAATGAATAGAGGGGAAAACGGTGAAAATAATTTCAAATGGTTGTCCATGGGAGCTAAAATATCACTGAAATTGGGGTAGAAAAATTTATAATAATTCTTCATTAAGGATTGAAAAACATGCCAATTTGGACACCTTTTGTAGGCTCATATACTATCACTATTTTTCTACTAGGAAACTACATTATCACCCATCAGATAGGCTAGCTAGTGGGTACTTCCAGAGAACAAAAATCACCATTGATCTAGTATCTAAATTATGAACTATTGATAGCCACCAAGAATCTATTCATGGAAATAAAATATCATAAATATTCTTAAATAATCATTATCTCAGTTCATCAATAGGTTCCCCAATCAGGACATTGACATAATAAACTGTTCACGTTTCCAAAAAAACCAGAACATGTTATGATATTGGTAGTTACATCATATCAAAAACATCATGCCTTCATTAAACCCTCATATTTGCATTATCAATCCTGAATGAGACTAATAATCATCTAAATGATCGTCTAAAGGCCTCATCACCATGTTATTGACCATATAACATTTGGAAAAAATCTATTGATTTAAAAATCACATATTAATACAAAATAATCATTGAAATCTTGTGAAAACCCAAATTTTAATCCTTTCACCCTTTGAAATTTATTCACTAGGATATTTTATATATCTCAACATGAATCAAATAATATACTCCATTTGTAGGAGGAATAAATTTACCATATCTATTTCCTAATGTGTCCTGAAATATCTAACAGTTCTTCTAAAAGATATATTTTTATTCATCCATTTATAATTATTGATAATAATTATTATGGTTTATTGTAATTGTGGTTTCCTAATTTTGAATGTGATAAAAAAATTATCTATGCACATTTTTCTCTTGGTCATTCATTTACTATGAAAATCCATCACAAATGTACTATCTCAACAAAGAAAAATCAAATTAATTTTTTTAAAATTTTAAATTTAATAATCAATATTATGTTAGGAGACATAATTACAAAAAAAATGTCAAGTGACATTAACACGATGTAACCCCATCAAAATGAATGGGAACTATACATTTAATAATCTGCAAACTCCACCAAACAAATAAGAAAAAATATCAAGATGATTTCATCATGGATCATAAAATGTTCACACATACACTTACCAAGATATTCCCATCTCAGTATAAATCAAGGATAAAAAAGAAAAAAGAATAAACAATTACAACAGAAGTATATTGAAATCCAAAATCCCTCACAAAATAATTATATATGTTTAAGGAATGATTTGGAATGAGATTTGTGTTTAATATCCCACAATTAACATATAATAAAAATGAATAAAAAGGGGTTCAAAATTGAATATCATGATGGCATATTTTTAATTTTTTATTATATTTGCAAATAATCTCTATTATTAATTCACCCCGTAGATAAAAAATATAATTCCATTCTAAAAAATCATCATGGTGTTTCCCATCAGATCATATTATTGAAAACTACCCAAATCATATGAAAACCCAGATTTTACATCCTAGGTTCATATTATGGAATCACTATGCCCGGTATGATTAACCAAACACCTTGATAATTATATTGTTAGTCAATAATTATGAATATCCACAACAAAACCCAAGGTACAATGAATAGTATAGTTCAATACAGTAAATATATAAAAGACCAGGAACCCTTACATATTAAGATACATATTCATATCACTCTTACATACATATAAGTCAATCCTTTTGACATGAAATTAAAAAATTATAACATTACATAAAATATAAGATATTTACCCTTACATAGAAATGTTATACTCTATTCATTATATATTTTACTGCTTTGCATCTCACATGTTTTTTCATAAATCCTTAATAAAATTATAGAAAAAAATTACATACCGTTTAAATAAACCTCTATGTATCAAATTTTTACCCCAAAACCATTATTTTTTCAGAGGATAACATATATATATAATATACAAATCACGTATCTATGTATATCATTTATATACCACCATTATTGATCTTATGAAACATAAGGTAACCCTTACAAATTATAGAATGAACCATATATATATATATATATTACTCCTCAATTGATATCAATTTTTCTATTATATAATGTATGGGGAACCCTTACATAATAATTTTGATATAAGATACTCCCTTGGGTAAAAATATGTAGAAATAACATGAATTATGTATCACACACCATGAACTTTTATAGATTAAAACTAATTTAGAAAACAACCCACACCACAACACCGACCAATCATGATATGAACTATTATATTTAGAAGAAACAAATTATGAGTCCACCCATTCCATTTTGTAATATACATTTGATATATAATGTCCCCAAATTGGTCTCTTATCATATATAAATACGCATCAATCATATTTCCCAACTACTTGGACCCGTATCCAAATTTATGTTTTCAAATTGTTATATCATATAAGATGAAAAAATTTAACTTTCCTCAAAAAAAATTTACCCATAAATTAATGTTTCATTATTGGTTTCTCATTAATTAGTTTAATTGGAATATAAATTCCTCTTAACTACTTATAATAATCAAATATTCATTTAAAAATAAAAATAAAACATCATGAATACTTTTGATGTACACAATGATAACCATGATAACAATCATTCGAATCTCACTTTGATCTGATTAGCATCTTGTCTTATAATCCAATCATATAGAGAATTAGTTCTTGTACATGACATAGAATACATGATAGACCTTATGGTTGACACATTAGGGGTTCTATCTATCCCATTTAATAATTTCTCATGGTCATTCTATCATATTTTGTATTGAATCAAACAAAAATGGTAAATACTTATTTTGTGGTTATTCATGAAAAATAACTTTACAGAATTATCATTATATATGTTTTGACTCAACCTATGACATTTAAATATTATATCATTGTAAATCATCATAGTATCTATATAGTCTTCTTTATCCACTCTTATAATCATGAATCATTTTCTAAAAAACACCATTACAATATATAAATTTGAGACCCCATTTTTGATATGTTATCTGTCATATAAATAAATTATTAAAAATATAATAAATATCTCACTAACATATATATATATATTAAAATAATACTCATTCATGATTATACAATACAAATTTTACGAATCATCAAATAATGTTTTTTAACTATGTAGATCCTTCATTTATCTATAACTGGATTATAAAAAATTACAAACTATGAAAGACACCATTAGACATTGAAAAAATTATATATATTATATAAAACATCAAAATGTAAATTAAAATAAATAAAAGATATTTTCATAGGAATTTTATATATCTACTATTCATAATCAGCTATTAGGGAAGAAGATATTGTAATCAACATTATGATCACAATTTGGGAAAGGGTGATATAATATCAATACCATGAATTTATTTGATACCCATTTCAACTGATTATTTGTAATATTTAATCACTATATCATCTATATATGTTATCTTTTAGATACCTAAGACGCACTACATGGGTCACACGTCATTTACGTGCATCTATAAAGTGATGAAAAAATGTTTTTAAAATTCGGTCCATATCATATATTATGAAATTTTATAATTAATATATATTTTAAATCCCAACACACTCATATTATAGGATTGGTTAATCTTAAATGATCATTATTTAATCACCAATTTCTTTATGAAATCTACATAAATTATTCCTATTATGAAACCAAAAAAACAAAGAGGTTCAGTGTTAATTATGTTGGGATCTTTTACAAAAACACTCAATATAATGGACTCATTGTCTATATTGGGTTCCTAATGGATTTATTTGATTTAACTAAAATTGGGCTACCATATGATATGATTATATGATGTGTATTTAAATATGATAAAATGAGGATATAATATATTAATTTTGAGTTTCTAGTTATGAAACATTATTCTCAGCACTACTCAAGTAGTAATGATGATTTTTTGATATATATATTTCATCACTTATTTTTCACCTTCATTTTCATTTTTCTGTGAGTTATAATGATTTAATCCATGTAAGAAGTAGAATATAAATTTCATTTCAATAGAATTGTTATATTATTGATGTTACATCATCTGTATGGAAATATTTTTAGCTGAATATTCTAGTTCAATGAGGTCATTTTCCATGTCATATTATATTTGAGAGGGGAATCTAGTATTTGGAAAAAAAATTAATATTGCGATTTCATGTGGATAACCATGAATTTTTTATATATTTAGAGATTCATGGTGTCAGATAGTTATTACAACAGGTATGTTCAGAAATTCTATGATATTCTATATCTGATGACATAATTAACATGTACTGGTGTTATGTCTTAATTGAATAATATATGTTAGAATCTTTTCAATAAACAGTAGGTGACGTTGAAAAAAAATTCAACACTGATTCTTCTATAACTAGTTTGAGGATATAATTTTTTATGTGTGACATTAAGTATAGGATTTTCATGTCTTCTAAATCATGGGATATTTTAGGCGGCCTATGGATATATATAATTTTAGCATCATAAGAATAACTATCTATAACATGAAATGGAGATGGTAACCTTGATTAATGATATCAAAATATGGATCCTCTATCTATTTGGGGAGAGGATTACAGAATAATTTATTAATAATATCATGATGTTTTTTATCTTAGAGTTATATCCCCTTGTGATGGTCAAATGAGGATTAATATTTTCACAAGTATTGTTTTTATATTTCTTATAATAAAATAAATTTGAATGTTTTCACCAATACGTTTATAATAATGTTTTTGACTAATTACCTTATGTAATAAATATAGGAGTGGTCTCTGAGATTTGTTTTTATGAGATGTGTTTCAATGTAGAAGAGGCTGGTGAGAATTTATTCCAAAATTCAACAAATGATGACTCATCATTTGATGATCAGTTTCTGTAGGAATAGATAACAAAAAAAGAATTTCTATTTTTACATAAAATTCTATAGGGGGGGGGGGTTCATCAGGTGGTTAGTTTTCGTCTCTAATGGGTTTTTTTTCATTGAACGAGGGACATTTTTATATATAAGAGAAAATAATTTATCATTAGAGAATAATGGTCATGTATTTCAATAAAAACATGGAATGGTAATATTTATTCAGATATTATATATCAGTATTATTGTATTTGGATATAGTGGTTGATTAATGAATTCCTCTATTTATTTCATTCATAATTGAAGGTTATGGTGGAGAAACAAAGAACATCATATTTAATTCAATGATTGACCACTTCAAGTTGAAATGGGATGAAATATTTACAGAATTTATACTCAGTTTACCATGGAACTCTAGTATCATGGATTCTAATTGGGTGATCATTGATCAATTTAACAATTTGGATTGTTTCATTCATATTAGTGAAATTTTTATGGTGGAATATATCATATGATTTTTTCCCTAAGAGATCATGAAGATCTATCAAGTTCGTTTTGTAGTTGTCTTTGTTTAGGAATCAAGATTTTTATCTATGATCAAGAAAAATTGTTATGTAGTGATGGTTATCCTGTGAAATATAAAAATTGGGATTTACAATTTGATTGATGGGAAGAGTACTATTGATATTAATATTCATGAGGATCTACATTAATAATTGGAGCTTGATTTTAGTGTTTCTTATGAAAAATATTTAACATAGGTGAATGTTTCATATCTAAATAGTTATTATATATGGATTTAAATTAATCATATTGAATTATTTAATGGTTTTCCTTATCAGTATCCTTTGGGTTTGGATGAATTCTATAGAATGATGCTTAGCTGGGAGAAACATATTTCAAGAGATGAGATAAATGGTACAATGTAGAGACCCCAAACTTGATGTACATGGGCATTGCATTACTTTTAAAAAATACTTAATACATAATAAATATAGACACTAAAGGACCGTAATAGTTTAGTGTCATAGGAAACTCGGAATATAATCTTCTAATCTTGGTGAATGATCTTTAACATCCCCCATAAAGATATACCTCTTTAGTTTTCTCACCTAAAACCTTTCTTCATATCCCGAGGAAAATAAAACATAGAAATGGTGAGCTTAAATGCTCAGTAAGGGTAAGCATGGTGAAAATAAAACAAATTATATAAATTTGAACTTAAAAAACATGAACATAATATTTAAACATAATAAAATTGATCAATGACATAAAACATTGCAGTACGTAAAGCATAGATCATAATGGAACATCAATCATGATAAAATAGCATGGGAATAAAACATGTAATTGGGGAAACCATTATGAACATTTTATGATTTCCATAGTAGCCAAGGAATTTCTTCCAAGACCATCTTAGTGGACAAAGTCCCTTACTGAATCGAGTTCACTCCTTGTTTCAGTCCTATATCACTGATCCTGATTAACTTGCCATTCCCGCCATATCCATATCATGAGATATAAATCATTACCCAATGCATTGGAGGGAGATACATGTCCCACCAATCTCATAATGGTATCATTCTTTCGTGTGCCACAACATAAACATAAATCATTCATCATTACCCAAAGAATAAAATGGGATTCATAAACATCATCCCATCCTAACATAATTTATATAAAACAAATGGTAATCATTTCATCAAAAAAAAAGATAATCCATGTAAATCATAGAGACATTATCTTTGAAATATAATCATACTAAATAATGTCATCTTATATGGAAAATAATTTTGACAAAACACATGAAATGAATTCATGAGGAAAATATCCTTCTTTGAAATCATATTATTTTCACAAAATGCCATGCAATTTTAGACGATTTTTTTTTAAATAATCATGAAATCTTGTGGAGGATTATTCATGAAAATAAGGATTTATGAAACTGTAAAAATCATTTCATTCCGTAAAAGTTAAAAAAACATTCTTCTCTTACTTTTGCCGGATATGTCAAAAATTACCTCGTATGGAAAACAAAAGAAACATTCCTTACATACCATGTAGTTAAAGTCAAAAATGGGTACAAAGGACATTAAAAACATGTGAAACCATTTTTATAAAACATGATCATGGAAGATAAATATACCCCCAGTAAATACTTACGAATAAACAATCTCGGATAAAAACGAGATTGGAAAAGTTATCCCTTTCATATGTCTGATATACTCTGTATGTATCCGAACCTACTGTATAATGATTTAAATAATGTCATTGACTTATTAAATAATCATATTCATTGTTATTATATCATATATGGTTCACTTATGACTTTATATTACCCGTTCTTTTATAAATTCCATGTTGAAGAACCGTTTTTGGGAAAATCGTTTTATTTATCGTAGGTGTTTCGAGTTGTTGTTTTTGATATTATTACTTATATCTTGATTTATATAATTACAGAATGTAAAAATATATTTATATATAATATATATTCACAATATAAATATATATGACAGATCAATAAATGGAATGAAATACACTGTTCAAGGAGACGGTAGGCCATACATACGCATGAACGCTGTTTTCATTTCCTTATTGAATTAAATGGAATTAAATAAATGAAACATATATGTACATAAATCCAATATAATTATTATATAATATATTTCATGATTATTTATTAAATATTTTTTATAATCATACTTGAATGGTTAATCATGGAAAATGAATCTCGTCGTGTTCGTGGAGACGGTAGTCTGTACGTTCGAACGAGCGATGATATCATTCCCATTATTATTTAATAGAATTGATGTGGATGATATAGTATCTCATAATAGGTATGATGTTATATTAACCATATATAGTTATTATTTACATAATTATACGCATCCAAGTAAGGTGGTGGTGTGAATACTGATTACACCACGGCGTGGAGACGGTATTTGGTACGTACGCACGTGAGGTGATTTCATTTTCCGTATGATGGAGAGAAGGTTAAATGAAGTTGTTTCATATTTATAATAACATATCAGTATATTAGTGAAACTGATTTTATTACTTTATAATGAAAAAACTAAAGAAGAATAAGTTGAAGAAGAAAGAATCTTGAATGAATCGGTAGAAGAGATTACCTATTCTTCGACACACCTCCTTTAAGATTCCTCTTAAGGAACTAGAGTTGGTATTGTGAGAATAACATAACATCCAGAATTATTCTAGGGATGTGGATAAGAGAAAGGTTCAGGGATTGGACGAGCTTGAAGGCTCAAATATTTGTGAAGTGGAGAGGGAGGAGGTTCCCTTTTAAAAGGGAGGAGAGGGGCACCTTTGGAAAACTCAAAAATATTAATTTATAATAATTTAAAACCCCACATAGAAACATCCAACATGAATCAAATTAGAAACATATATAATATGGGGTTTTAATATCATCAACCAATAATATTTATACATGTTTGGAAATAATTTTAAACATTATCAACTTGATTTATCATTATAAAATCTATTTATTTTTATTTGTGGTAATAAGATTCTAAATTTTAAATTATTATAAATAATTACTTATGTGTTTTGAATTGTCTATAATTGGATAATTTATGAAATTATAGACAATATAAATGTTAATTTATAATTTTTAAATATTTTTGTGATTTTTATACATTTTTATATTCTGTTATTTTTATAAAATTACAATACTGTCAATTTTGACAATATTCATTTATTTGAATTTAAATAAATTCATAACAGAATATATGTTCAAACTAAAAGCTTTAATAGATTCATAACTTGTCATAGTTATCTATAAAATTAGTTTATCACATTAAATAGTTCTTATATTATTTATTTTAATATTTTTAAAATCGTTTATTTGATATTTCAATCAATACAATAATTTCAATATCACTATTGTGTCACCATTAATGATAATTACTTAATCCCTAAAAATTATAAATAAATTTACATGATCTAGATAATTATATTATATTTCTTGATACTATTCACGTTCTATGTTTCATGGAGTTTATCAAAAATTTAAAATTATTATACTTATAAGATTTAAGAGAGTGACATGTTTCCACATTCATTGGTTTTAATAATAATTAAATTATTTTCATGGTAAAAAGTCCATAAAATTAGTCTATTCCGACCCTTTGGTGATATGTTTCGACTTTTAGTCATCCAATAGAATTTTAATAGGTTTTATGATAATTTTGTAATCATATTTTTAACCTTAATTACCCGATTTACCTTTAACTGCAGTAAATAAAAATTACCGTAGTTACTATTCATAATATCCAAAAAATTAATAGTTAGATATTAACATAATTTGTACCCCCTAAATTAAAATATGGAATCCATTTTTAAATTTTCAAAAAAAAATAATTTACTATAATTAATTTAAAATTAATCCCGTTGTTAAGAAAACGGGCTGTAAAAGTTAAAACATTTCCAAAATTGAAATGCATTTACCTATGAATTCAATTTGAAATTAATGCTAATGAAATAAATGATATTAAACGATAAAACATTATTCTATTTATACATTCATTCCATTAAATATTATAATTTATCCATATAAATTATTGCGATGAAAAAAGTAGTTTTTTATTAAAATATAGCGTGTTTTTAATATTCATTAAAATATGAAAGTTATCAGAATAATGTGAAAAATTTATCCAATGAAAATTTTTATATCCTGATTCCAAATAAGAATGTTATTTTTTGTAATTAAACTTGTAAACCTATAAAAAACTATATTTAATGTGGGTGCGCCGTCAAAAGGCGACAAAACTGCATTTTTTTAAAAATACATAATTTACCAGAAAAAATTATTTTGTTCTCATACCATGATTTTGAAAATGTGTAAGATGAATAATAAAGTTATAATATTTTAAATTTAGATAATAATATTCATAATGGAAAGTCTATAATAATATTATAAAAAATATATCTTTGTTTAGTGAAACTTGGTATTGCGTACTACACACGCTATAAAGGATGGTCACGATTGCGTGTAACGCAAGCCATTAATAATTTTTGTGTATAATATAATCTAGTACAGTTTTTCATATAGAACAAGATAATTTTGTTGTAGCGTACAACACAATAAATCAATAAAATTAAAATAATATTTTTCATAAAATATCGGGGTGTTACATTCTACCCCCCTTAGTATGAATTTTTCCCTCGAGATTCGTCGAGTTTATAAATGGTTTACTTCGTGAAAGTTTCTTTAATAGAACCCATATCATAATAAGGAATTACAAAACTGAACTTTGAAAACTAAAATATGAAACGTAACAATTACCCAAATTAACTAATCAATGGGTTTCCACAGATGAGAACATAGGTGAAAATATGGATTTGGAAGATAAATCTAACCATCGTGTTTTTATGGAGAGTGGTAGATAACATGGCAATGAAAAATACAACAATCAAAATGAGATAAATTTGTGATGATCTAAGGTACCATCTGATTCATCGTATATGAGGACATTCAGACACCATTTTTGGATTTCAAGATCATTTCCCTAACGATGACGATTAATTAAAAGAAATAATTACATGATTTAGGTACAATCTCACTGTTGTTTGTAATTTCAACATCATCTTCTAAATAAAGGAAGTTTAATTTGTCTCCCATGAAGTGTTGGGAGATCATGCGGTAGAATTATGGGTCATTCCATCTGTCTCAAACAAAAGGATATCAAATGTTATCAAATATAAATAAGTCCATCTATGTGAGGTTAATCGTATATGATTCCAAAAATGGACATATAATTCATATATCATACCTCTTGATATACTAATAACTAGTTCTTAATAACCATAGACATCTTGTAGGTCTGTGGTAGGTGATAAAGTCATGTCACACTTCGGTTGTGGGTTCGATTCCCAGAGCCTTGTCTGACGTGACGGGTTGTCACCCATCTTTCAGGTTTCCCTTTTTCAAAAAATACATTATTATAAAATTCCATAAATAATATCAAAAAATGTTCTAGCCTTAAAAAATACAAACTTATATCCAACATAATCCATTCCAATCTTTAGGCTTATCCACAATACTTCTGTCCAAGCTCACTGGATAAAGAAAACAATTACTAGAAATGTCATCTTCCGAGCATGTGAATACCATCATTTATCTCCCATATATCATACGATATATCTTGTTGGTCACATTACAACCATGTGAACACCTTTATCATGTATTATCTTGAAAAATGAATACCGATTGAACCTTAGTGAAAACATGAATGCTGTCAAAATTTAACACTTTCCACAAACCAATATCCCAAAATTTTTATACACTCAAACCATGATATAACATTTTCCATATATCAGTAATGTGCTCATTTCGTTTTTTTCTTTATCCCTTCATTATGAGCATATCATATTCTTTCCAAAAAAAATTCAATCACTATTCATGGTTATCGGTACCATATATTTATTTAAAACAAATACATAGATATTCCAAGATTCCACGATACAATAAATGTGATTCCATGATACTATTTTGAAATCCCATTACATAAACACTTAATCATTACCCAACATAATTTTCATACTCAACATCACATATAGTGATCGCATGTTGCTTCCCTTTGTCCTTCTCCTTGAGAGGTTGCACACATTGATCATCATTAACCCTTGGATTAGTGCATTGATTACAATAATTCCCCATTTCCTTGAACATGAAGAATTGAAGTGTTGGTGGTGCGTTATTTGCAGTCATTTCTTTATTCACATCATTAGCAACCCTTTCTCCATTACTCCGACACTCATCTGCCCGATGACCTTCTTTTCCACACTTAAAATGTTCTCTAGTCCCTTTATAACAATCTCAACCATGATTATTTCCACACATTGAGAATAAAGAAACATTCATCTTCTTTTCACCATTATTATGAGATTTCTCCTTGAACTCCATCTTTCATTTCTTGTCAAAACCATGAGATGGATATGTAACAACAACGTCCATTTTTACCTTGATAGCACAATGCACAATTTCATCATAGTTAATGATGTCTCTTATAGCTAATTCCCTTCAAAGACTTGGTTTTATGCCACTGAAGAATTGATCAAATTTACTTTCAGTTTGGATGATAAAGCCAGATGCATAACATGCATGCCTTGTAAAAATCACTACGTATATACGAAAAAATTCATCATCCTTTTTCTTAAGTTCAAGGAAATAATTTTACATCTTTGTTGAAAGAATATGAGGGATGTACTTATTGAAAAATATGTTCTTGAACTCATCCCATTCCATGGAATAAATTTCATCTTGGGGCTTCGTATTCTTAATTAAAGTCCACCATTGATCTGCTTCACCATCTAAATGGTAAATAGCCAGAAAGAATTTTTCATGTTCTGAACAGAGAATTATGGAAAATATCTTTTTAATGGTACTGATCCATTGTTCAGCAACAAGTGAATTAGAGTACCCACTGAAAAAGGTGGACGTTGCCTCATGAAGGACTCAATAGAATATTGTTCCCTTATCTACTCATTTAGAAGTTCACAATGATTCATAGCTTGTGTATGTAAAGAAATAATATTTTTCACTCCATCTCCCATAACATTGGTTTGTTCAAGAGGAAAATCATTGCATTGTCCATTACATTGATCAACACGGTTCCTTTGGGTTCCATCCATCATCTAAATCCCAAAAATAACAGTGTGAGAGGAAAAAATCACACTAGGGAAAAATCATAATAAAGGTGGAGTAACATTAATATATAACATCTTAGGGTTAATTCTAATATTGTTACCTTAATTCTAGGACTATAAAATATACTTATACTTATCCTTAGGGACATCCATAGTCCAACCTTATAAATAACTCTAGGGATCTCACTAAAGTTTTTCACATCCTAATTTCTATGAGTTTACTAAACCTTTATTCTGATACCAACTATAGAGACCCCAAAAATGATGTAAATGGAAATTACATTACTTTTTTAGAATAACTAATACATAACAAAAACCAACACCAATGGACCGTAATAGTTTAGTGTATTTGGAAAATCAGAATATAATCTTCTCATCTTGGTGAAAGATCTTCAACATCCCCCATAAAGATCCTCCCCTTTTGTTTTCTTACCTAAATCCATTATTTATATCCTGGGAAAGAGAAAACATATAAAGGGTGATCTAAAATTCTCAGTAAGGTTAAGCATGGATAAAATAAAAAAATTATATAAATTTGAACTTAAAAAAACATGAACATAATGTATAAACATCACAATATTATGCAATGACATAAAACATGGCAGTACATAAGCCATAGATCATAATAGAACATCAACCATGATAAAATAACATGGGAATAAAACATGTAATTTTGGAAACCATTAATCACATGCTATGATTTCCATAGTAGACAAGGCATTTCGTCCAAGACCATCATAGTGGACAAAGTCCCTTACTGAATCGAGTTCACTCCACATTCCAGTCCTGTATCACCGAACCAGATTAACATTTTGTTCCATCCATGTTTATCTCATGAGATATAAATCTTTACCCAATGCATTGGAGGGAGATATAGGCCCCACCCATCTCATAATGAAATCATTCTTACGTGTGCCACAACATAAATAGAAATCATTCATCATAACCCAATGAATAAAATGGGTTTGATAAACATCATCCCATCATAACATAATCCATATAAAACAAATGGATATCATTTCATCATAAAAAAATGAAACCATGTAAATCATATAGACATTATATTTGAAACATAATCGTATTACATAATGTCATCTTAGATGGAAAATAGTTTTGACAAAACACTTGAAATGAATTCTTGTGGAAAATATCCTTTCTTCTTCAAAATCATTTTATTTTCACAAAATGACATGAAATTTTAAATTAAAATGATTTTTTTGAAAATAATCATGAAATATTGTGGAGTATTCTTCATTAAAATAAGGCATTATGAAAACATAAAAATCATTTCATGCCATATAAGTTAAAAAAACATTCTTCTCGTACTTTTTCCGGAAAAGTAAAAAATTACCTCGTATGGTAAACAATATAGTGATTCCTTACATACCATGTAGTAAAAGTAAAAAATGGATAAAAAGGAAATTAAACATATGTGAAACAATTTTTAGAAAACATGGACATAGATGATAAATGTAACCCTAGTAAATACTTACGAATACACAATCTCAGATAAAAATGAGATTTGAAAAGTTATCCCTTACATTATGTCCAATATGCATTGTATGTATCTGAAACTCTTGTATAATGATTTAAATAATGTCATTTAATTATTACATAATCATATTCATTGTTATTATATCATATATTGTTCACTTATAAATTTATATTACTCGTTCTTTTGTAAATTCTATGTTAATGAAACATTTTGTGTAAAATCATTTTATTTATCCTTAGTGTTTCGACTTGTTTTTCTTGATATTATTACACATATCCTGAATTAAATAATTTTAGAATCTAAAAAATGATTTATGTATAATTTATATTCAGCATATAAATATATATGATAGATCGATAAATGGAATGAAATACACCGTTCATGGAGATCGTAGGTTGTACGTACGCATGAACGATGTTTTTGTTTCCTAATTGAATTAAATGGAATTAATTAAATGAAACATATATGTACATAAATCCAGTATAATTATTATTTAATATATTTCAGGATTATTTATTATATATTCTTTATAATCATACTTGAATGGTTAATCATGGAAAATGGATCTCATCGTGTTTGAGGAGACATTAGTCCGTACATACGCACGAGCGATGATATCGTTCCCATTATTATTTAATAGAATTGGAGTTGATGATATAATATCTCAGAATATTTATTATGTTATAATAACCATATATAGTTATTCTTTACACCATTATACCCATCCAAGTAAGGTGGTGGTGGGAATATTGATTACACCACGGGGTGGAGACGGCATTCCGTACGTACGCACGCGCGATGATTTCTTTTTCCATAGGATGGATTGAAGGTTAAATGATGTTCTTTCATATTCATAATATAATATAAGTATATTAGTGATTCTGATGTTATTACTTTATAATAAAACAACTAAGAAGAAGAAGTTGAAGAAAAAAGAAACTTGAAAGAATCGGTAGAAGAGATTACCTATTCTTCGACACACCTCTTTTAAGCTTCCTCTTAAGGAACTGGAGTTGGTCTTTTGAGAATAAAATAACCTCCATAATTTTTATAGGGAAGTGTAGAATAGAAATTGGCAGGGGTTGGGCGAGAATGAAGGCTCAATGTGTTGTGAAGTGGATAGAGAGGAGGTGCCCTTTTATTAGAAAGGAGAGGGGCACCTTTGGAAACCTCAAAAATATTAATTTATAATAAATTCAAACCCCTCTTAAAAGATTCTAAAGTGACTCAAATCCGAAGTTTAGATGGTATAACCTTATAATATCATCAAAAAATAAAATTTAGACATGTTTGGAATTTATTTTAAAGATTATCATCTTTATTTATCCTTATTTAATCTATTTAATTTTATTTTTGGTAATAAGATTTTATATTTTAAATTATTATAAATAATTACTTATGTGTTTTGAATTGTCCTAAATTGGATATGTTATTACATTTTCGACCATATAAATTTCAATTTATAATATTTAAATAATTTTGTGATTTTTAAATAAATTTATATTATGTTTTTTTTATAAAATAACAAGTGTCCATTTTGACTATATTCATTTATTTGAATTTACAGAAAATCCTCACAGAAGATATGTTCAAACTAAAATCTTTAATAGATTAATAAAATGTAATATTTATCTAAAGTATTAGTGGATCTCATTAAATAGTTGATATAATATTTATTTTAATATTTGTAAAACCATTTATTTCATATTTCAATAAATAAAATAATTTCAATATCACTATTGTGTCACCTTTAATGATAATTATATTATCCCTAAAAATTCTAAATAAATTCAAATGATATAGATAATTGTATTAGACTACTTGAGACTATTCATTTTTGATGTTTCATGATGTTTATCACTATATAAAAATTATTATACTTATAAGATTTAATAGAGTGACATGTTGTCACTCTCTTTGGTTTTAATAATAATTAAATTATTTTCATGATCTAAAGTCAATAATATTAATATATTCCGACCCTTAGGTGATATGTGTCGACTTTTAGTCATCAAATAGAATTTTGGCAGGTGTTAAGATAATTTTATAATCTTATTTTTACACTTAATTACCCGATTTACCTTTAGCTACAGTAAATAAAAATTACCGTAGTTTCTACTCATAATATCTAAAAAATACAATAAACCTATTAACATAATTTAGTCCCACTGAATTCAAATATTGAAGAAATTTTTTAAAATAAAAATAACATAAGTTATAGTCATTAATTTAAAATTTATCCTGTTGTTAAGAAAACCTGTTTTAAATGTTAAAACATTGCCAAAGATTGAAATGTTTTTACCTATGAATTAAATGTAAAATTAATGGTAATGACATTAATTATATTAAATGGTAAAAATATATTATATTTATACATTAATTCCATTAAATATTATATTTTGACTATATTAATTATTGTTATGAAAAAAGTGGTTTTTAATTAAAATATACCGTGTTTTTACTATTCATTAAAATATGAAAGTTATCAGAATAATGTGAAAAATTTATCCAAAGTAAATTCTTATATCCTGATTCCAAAGAAGAATTATAATTTTTCATATTGGACTTATAAAATTGTCAAAATCTAGATTTAAAGTCGGTGCACCATCAAAAGGGGGAAAACTGCATTTTAAAAAAAATACTTATTTTACCCGAAAAATTTATTTTCTTCCCATACCATGTTTTAGAAAATGTTTAAGATGAATAATAATGTTATAAAATTAAAAATTTAGTTAATAATATTCATAACAGCAATTCCATAATAATATTATAACAATATATCGTTGTTTAGTGAAACTTGGTATTGCGTACTACACACGCTATCGAGGAAGGTCTCGATTTCATGTAACACAAGACAAGAATAGTGTTTCTGTATAATATAAGCTAATGCGGTGTTGCGTAAAGAACATGCTAATTTTCGTGTAATGTACAACACAAGATATCAATGAAATTAAAAGAATATTTTTCATAAAATCTCAGGGTGTTACATTCAATTGAGTTAAAGGAGGATAGAGCCTACTCAAAATCACCTAAAGTCCTATAATTAACATATCATTCATTAATTATTGTTTTAGGATAGTGATATGTTATTTCTCAGATTTTTATCTCTCTTGGAACATCTTTAATTTGGTATGGATAGTATGTTGGAACTGAGGTTTGTAATAGAATTTGATATCATTCAAATACATTGAAATATGGATTATCTATTAGAATTATCAAATCTCGTGACAATGATTCATGGTTTGTTTCCTGATTCATGACTGAAGGGGTATCAACGAGACACTACCTATTTTACTGAATGGGAGGATGTTCATAAAGAGTCTAAAATGTATATGCTTGAAAAACCAGTTCATATTATGAATATCCAATAGTAAGTTCTTTATAGTAAACTAAATCCATTATATATGTACTATGTTAGTGCGGATGAGATAGAAAATACACATTGGGTGAGGAATCAGTGACCAGGATATAATAACCTTATATTTTTGTGAGTCCAAAGTCTTTATAACTTTCATAGAAAATGCTGAATTTTTCGGGGAGTGTTGTAGTTTCCACTAGGTCACGAGAATCATTTAATTCTATCATGGTTTATCCCTTGTTAGGTACCATATATGTTTCATGATTCACGTGACGAGTTATTGGAGTTTAATGACAAAAGATCATGTACACAATTAATGTGCATGTTTAGTACCAACTATCATGTAACATTGGAGTATGGGAATATGTAAACTATTTGTGGGATATATATTTATAGCATGTGTTTTCAAACCATGAATTTCATCACACAAACCAAGAGGGTTTCCTAGAGTTGGTACTGGGGATTTTATATGGCATGATCATGGGTTTTCAAACCATAAGGCACCCTCAAGTGTAACATGTTCCATAATTTTCAGAGGATATATTCCACATCATGGTTAGAAAATGGTATCTTAAAACATGGGAAATAACTAAAATTGTATATTTTATCTACATAAAATTTGAAATCCATCCCCATACCCTTGATTTTTATGTTCACTAATCACGATATTACTCTTAGTCCTAGACTAACATATTTCTAATATTATTGATGGTTCTCTACATGGATACATGGAATATTACCACTATTATTTGTGAATCTGATCGAGGTATATTCTGTTTTTTCAAATATGTTATCATAATTCTATATTTCTAATAGATGAATTTTCCCCTTGTTCTATTGGAACCCAATTGTATTGTGAATACTGAATGTATATGGTTTGATATGGGATCTGTGATTTTTTTATGTATGTAGTATCTTTTTCTAATATCCATTCACTATGGTGACTATATATCCTCTATTGGTGAGGTATTTGCCTCTATACAATATTTTTAACCAATAACTAATAAATTTTTTTCTGTAAATTCTTTTTTGTTGGTATGTAAAATTTATTTTTAATATAAAATGGATGATTATTTTAAGGAAATGGATTTTTGGTGGTATGGAAAAGTGTATATTAATGGGAGTTTTATTTTAAATATATTTAATTAAATTTATGTGTTTTAAAAAAGTAGAATAATTCTTTTTACTCTGATGTTTCTTTTCTATAATTATAGTGGTGATGATTTTCTTCGAAAATGCTTTATCTTATTTTTATCATATTTTCATTTTTTTTAAAACATATCACATTTGAAACCAAATGTAAATCATCTCATGGACATATAATAAATGTGGTTTGTTTTGAATATCATGTTTTAGTAATTTTGATATCAACAGACTACATAAAGACTGTATATTGGCTGGATTCAAAATATTATTAGAATAAGATTTCTTTTTATTTTCTAGAAAGTATTCAAATAGTAAAGGGACTAGTTGAGATGGGTTTTATTACATGAGGGTATTGTTTTATGTTTGATTTCTCACATGTTAATAGTATGTAATTTCTATGTATTATTCTACATATTCTTTTTAAATTATAATTAACCTGGTTATCGTATTATGCAAATTAAGTAAATTCATAATTATTCAAAGGAAACTGACGGATTTTTTAGAAATTGGATTTATTCTAAAATTTCAATTATAAATTTTTTTAAAATGTATAAGTATTATTATCTTGGTTATATATATTTTACATATTCCTGGTGTAACCCAACTAGAATTTTTCCACAATCTATATATACCTTTTCGAATATGAATATACGAGTTTTTAGAAATAGGTAAAGTGAATGACGTCATGTATCTCATCAGATTATCTAGTATGATGGTTCTTTTATAGATGGTTAGGATGAAGGTGTTGGATGGTCACATGAAAACATGGGTTTTTAATCTTATTTTGATGTTTTTGAAATATTTGGTTGTTTTTATATTTTTCAGGTATTTGTTGTAATCTGTATTTTTATCTCAATTTAGACCACCCTGGGAAGTGTCTCAGTTTTTTACATTGATCTTCACCTTATGGATGATCTTCTCAGGGGATGATTCATGTTTACTAGGGTTGGTCTTTTACAGTAAATATTTCATGATGATATTGATAGAGTGTTTTGGGGTTATGGTGATGTTATGATAAATAGGTAATCCATAAAATAAATATATTTTAGATGTTGTTACTTCGTTTCTATAAGATGTTCAAGTAGTAGTGTAAATAAATATGGATAAAGATCTATTATTTTTTATTGAGTAACCATAAAAAGTTTTTCTCTACTTGAAAACTGTAATGTTCTGTCCCTAGATAGAAGATATAATTTCTAAACCCTAAATGAGGACATTCCACATTGAGGCACACTCATTGATTATTTTAAAAATATAATTTAATATAGACATTTTATTATAAATTTTTAGTTATTATTTTTATACAAATGTAAAAGTAGATATTGAGATGTTTCAGACAATGAATATAGATTGATTGATCTCTACGTCCATTATATTATAATCCATTAGGGATTGAATCCATAATATTCAGTAGGTGATATATCTTGAGTCAATATATGACTTATATTTTTTATTATATAATCCATCAAACATCATTTTACATTAAAATGTATAATATTTTATTTTTTCTATTAAATTTTTATTGTAACTCCCCGACCCCAGTTACCCAGAGTCGGTGCATTATTACATAACATTGACATGATCACAAGAAGGATCATGTCTTGAAAAGCCGAATAGTTTAGTAGCCTTGGAAACACTAGATATATTCATAACGGTTTACATTACATCATAAATATGAAAACTACAACAACATAGTCTCCATATTCCACACTCTTATCTCCACATACTATCCCTGCAGGTCATTCATAATTTACTTCGTCACATCCTGGAAAAAATAAAACATATAAAAGAGGTGAGCTCAAATGCCCAGTAAGGATAACAATAAAGTGGAAACTTTCATAAATAAGAATAAACATTTAAGGAAATGTATAACTAAAACAAAAGCCTTTTAAACTTAAACTTCAACATAGTATGGAAAAACTAAAATGAAATAATTCCAATTACATATTCACATGGATATTCTACTAATAGAATAATCACATGCAATATCAATAACCACTTTTATAATGATGGAATGCATAATGACAGACTATCATAACCACATAGCCAATACCTCGTGCCAAGACTACAAATATGATTTTGTCGAGGCCTTGTTCTAAGACACTAGTTTTTCCCATGAGACCTACCGATGCATCGAGGAGCTATAATGGGCTCCACCCATCACATATTAAGCGCAATGCAATCCTCATATGAACAGGATTAAACATAACATAAACATTCGTATTAAAACTAGTATACAAAATGTAAATACTTCATTCATAAACCATGAATGGTATAAAAATAGCACATCCACAGTCAAACATATCACAAAACCATCAATACAATATAGAATTTTTGTATAATAATAAATCAACTTCAAATAGGCTTAAAATCCATCAAACGATGTTGACATAGATGAAATCAAAACTATTTGAGCGAAATATCCCTTTTTTGAAATCATTTAAAAGTCACATAATTATAAAATAAAACATTTAATTTGAAAATTTTCTTATAATATTGTAAGGGATGCTTCGAAGATTTTATAAATGTGGAATATAGCCGCACCATCCGTATAAGTTTAAAAAAACATTCTTACCTTAATTCTGTCGAAAAGGTTAAAAAGCATCTTGTTTGGAAAATGACAGAATGATTCCTTTATAGACCACTTATAAAAAGTCAAAAAGGGTATAAATGACTTTAACCCATATTATTGTAAATATTAAAAATGTTTTGAAATACATTTTTAAGAAACATGGATGTGGATGATAAAGAAATCCCAGTAGAATATTACATATAATCAACCTCGGATAATGAAGATATTGTGAAATAAACCTTTACCTTGTACTTTTCCTTGGTTGGGGTAGGTTAAACTCCTGTATAATGGTGAAATAATTGTTATTAAATTATATAAGAATCATATGTTATCATATATGATCTTTTAACATTGATTTGTTAATAATATCTTAGTATTATCATTGTTTCGGGTGTTAACTTACTTGTTTTCTTTTATATGTTTTGTTACGTAAGCCATTTTTTTCCAAGATCGGTTGTGTCTTATTGATATCCAGAATGATATCAAGTCCATAAACATTATTTTTAAATCATAAAATGATAATTATACTTTAATGGATACGATGGAGAATGAATCTCATCGCGTTCGTGGAGACGGTAGTCCATAAGTACGCACGAGCGACAATATCATTCTTTTGATATTAAAATATTATATAATTGGATGTTATATCATATATACAGAATCATTATCATGTTATATTTATTATTTACATGAATTATAAATTATTATTATACCCATCCAAATAATAGTATAGTGAATAACAATTACACCAGGACGTGGAGAAGGAAAGCTATATGTACGCACGTATGGTGACATTTCATTCAAAGAATGGATAGAATACTGAATATGGTTGTAAAATATTTATAATAATATTAATTTATATAGGAGATACTGGATTCATTATTTTAGAATGGGAATAACAAAGAAATAAGAAGTTGAAAAGGAAACGAATTTGAAAAAAGTGGTGAGAACTTTACCTCTTCTTCGGGTTCGTCCTTTTGATTTGATCAAAAGGGCTCCTTAGGTTGGATTTATGATAAAACTATGTACTCTAGGTTGTAGCTAGGTATGTTTATAGAGAATTTGGGATGGGGTTGTCTGAACCAAAAGGCTTTGAAGGTTTGAATTAATGAGAAGGAGGAGTTCCCATTTATATGGGGGGTGAGGGGAACCTTTGGAAAAGCTAGAAATATTATTTTATAATAAATTCATATTCGGTTTCTAATGGCTCGAAAGTGTATTATTTAAATTTTAATGAGGGGATAGGTCGAAAACCACTCAACCAATAGAATTTAGACAGTTTTGGGTCATTATATTAACCTTATCTTTAAGTATTAACTCTTAGTTAATTAGTTTAACTTTTACATTGTCTCATTGTATTTTTATAGTATATGGTCACTAAAAATAATATATACATCCAAGAGACCCCCAAGTGGTCCATTAATGATACACATATCATGATATAAGTCTTTTGGCAGAAATTTTGTTTTTATTAAATTTAATATCAATTAATAATATAATATTTGTTTTAAAAACTCTTTTATGTCAATTTTGACATTATTCAATAATTTATTTTTGTAAAAATGATAATAGAATTATTACCTCGAAAAAATATTATTAAATAAATCCAATAATGTCATATTAAACTGGAAAATTATAATAATTCATAAAAAAGTCTGAAATTTTATTTATTTGGGAGTTTATAATATTAATTATTTTAATTTTTTATTAATTTATTAATTACTGCATCACCATTGTGTCATAAATAATATAAATTATATAATGTCTAAAAATTATAACTAAATATAATTATGTAGGAAATAATTTTCTATTTCTAATTAATATTTATAGTTGAAAATCCAACATATATAACCCTATGTGAAAATTGTTTTGCTAAAAGATATATGCTTATGTCATTTTTGTATTTATTTTAACTTAATTAAAATAAAGTGTCCCTATCACCTGCAAGTGACTCCATGGGGTCCCAAAATATACCCAAAGATACCCATGGTTGAACATGTATCCACCAATAAGGTTTTGACGCGTTTTAGGGTTAATTTGTTTTATTATAATAACATTTATTAACCCTTATTTACCAGATTTACCCTTAACCATGGTAAATAAAATATATACCGAAATAATTATTCAAAATGTATAAAAATAATAGTTACCTATTTACACAAAATGAAAATCCTGATTCCAATTATGGAATTAATTTTTCAAAATTCAAAACACAGAAGTGGCAGAAATTAATTTAAAATTAATTCCCGTTGTTATAACAAAAAGCGTGTTTTTAACAGATAATAACTATCAAAAGATTGACACTTGGTTATGTCCGGTTTAATTGTAAAATTATGTAAAATGAACAAAATTGTATTAAATAGTAAAAATATATTATAATTATACTTTAAAACCACTCAAATTCATAATTTATCAATACAAATTATTTCGATTGAAATGTTGTTTTTAATTAAAATTTAGTAATTTTCACTATTCATAAAAATATAAATGTTATCCGAAAAGTTCCAAAATTTCACCCTAGGATAAATTAGATATTCCGAATCCAAAAATGAAGTCCATTTTGAGTGTTAAAATTTATAAAATTTCGAAAAGTAGGTATTACTATTCATAATGGGTAGTTTGATTGGTTGTGGTGTGTAAGAACTCGATGTTGCATACAACACACGCTATCACATTACTCAAAGAGAAGCGTACCGTAGAAGATTGGGGTGTTGCATTCTCCCCTCCTTCAAATAATTTCATCCTAGAAATTTAAAGAATACTACCACATGAAAAGATTCGGGTGGTTCTTCATCATAAATTCCTCGAGTTCCCATGTTGCCTCTTCCATCTTATGGTTTCTCCACAAGACATTTACCAGACGATTCGTCCGGTTTCTCATTACTTGATCTCTCATATCAAGAATCCTGACGGGCTTTTTACAATATGACAGATCGGGTTCCATTTCTAATTTTTCATAGGTGAGTAAATTCATTGGGTCAGGCAAGTATTTCCTCAACAGAGATACATGGAACACATCATGAACTTTGGAGAGACTTGGCGGCATTACCAATCGTTAAGCTACAACACCAATTCGTTCAAGAGTTTCGAAATGTCCAATATACCTGGGACTCAATTTACCATTCTTACCAAAACGTATGACTCCCTTCCATGGAGATACCTTCAGGAAAACATGATCACCGACTTAAAATTCCAAATCCTTCCTTAGATTGTTGGCATAGCTCTTCATTCTACTTTGAGAGGCTTTGATGTGATTTTGGATTACCTTCATCGTTTACATCGTTTCCTCCACCAGTTCTGGACCTACAAGTTTTCTTTCACCAATATCATCCCAATAAGTTGGTGTCCGACATCTCTTTTCGTATAACACTTCATATGGTACCATCTGAATACTTGAATGGAATCTATTGTTATAGGAAAATTCTACCAAAGGTAAATATTGATCCCACATACCCTGAAAGTCAAGTGAGAACAATCTCAACATGTCTTATAAGGATTGAATATTCTGTTATGATTGTCCGTCTATCTAAGGGTGGTAGGTAGTGCTCAAATGAAGTTCAGTATCCAGGTATTTCTGAAGACTCTTCCAGAATCTTGAAGTAAAACGGCGATCACGATCAGAAAAAATCGATAGGGGTACTCCATGAAGTCTCACAACTTAATTAATATATAGTCTTGCTAGATGTTCCAGTGGTAGATCTTCTCTTATAGCAAAAAATGTTCTGACTTGGTATGACGATCAACAATAACCCATATTGCATCGTTCCTTCTAGGAGTCTTTGGTAGCCCCATTAAAATGTCCATAATAATATTGCCCCATTTCCACTCCGGTATGGGAAGAGGTTGAATGACTCATCCAGGTTGTTTCCTTCCTGCTTTAATTTGTTCACAAACCATACATCGTGACAAAAAATCAGCAATATCCCTCTTCATGTTGTCCCACCAAAAATGCTCCTTCAAATCTCTATGCATTTAGGTTCTCCCAGGGTGTATAGTGAAATTGGAACTATGAGAATCATCCAGAAATTCCCTTTTTAGATCAGGTATATCGGGAACGAAAAGCCGATTCCCCAATTTCAAAATTCCATCTTCATACACAAAGTCTCTCAATGTCCCATCATTCACAACTTTAATCTTCTTTTTAAATTCTTCATCATCGGTCTGAGAACTCTTAATCCATTCTAGTAATGATGTTTTGGAAACCATTTGAAAAATAATTGATGTTTCACCTTCCATGGTTATTCCCATGTCTATCTTCACTAGATCCATGAAAATTGGTTCCCTTTCAATTCTCATATTGTTCAAAACTCCATGATCTTTTCTGCTCAAAGCCTCTGCCACCTTGTTTTGTTTCCCTAGGTGGTAGTGTATCGTACAATCATAATCCTTGTGTAATTCAATCCATCTCCTTTGCCTCATGTTGTGTTCTTTTTGTTAGAAAATATACTTCAAACTCTTGTGATCAGTATAAATCTCACATTTTTCATTATAGAGGTAGTGCCTCCATATCTTCATAGAAAATGTCATAGCTGATAACCCGAGATCATAAGTAGGATAGTTTTGATCATGAATTTATAACTGTCATAATGCATAGGCAATAACCCTATCATTCTGCATAAGGATGCAACCAAGTCATTTCTTCGATGCATCGCTATAAATAACGAACACATCATTCCCCGATGGTAGAGTCAATATAAGAGCATTGACTAATATTCTCTTCAGTCCATCTAAAAATTCTTCACACTCTTTTGTCCAAACAAATTTAACCCCTTTACGTGTGATCTTTGTTAATGGGTTAGCCAACCGGGTAAAATTCTGGAAAAAATGTCAATAATAACCTGCTAAACCAATAAAACTACATACCTCAGTTATACTCGTTGGTGCTGGCCATTCTTGGATTTCCTTGGTCTTAGAAGTATCAAAAACGATTCCATATTTAGAGACAATATGGCCAAGAAAAGAAATCTCCTGAAGCCAGAATTCACACTTCCTAAACATCCCATATAATTTGTGTCTTCTCAGTGTCTTCAGGATAATGCGAAAGTGATTTTCATGATCTTCGTAGATTTTGGAGTATACCAAGATATCAAAAATAAATACCACCACAAATTCATCACGATATTCCTTGAAAAATATATTCATCAGATCGATGAATACAGATGGTGCATTAGTCAATCCAAAAGGCATTACTGTACACTCGTAATGCCCATACCTAGTTCAAAATGCCGTCTTCGGAATGTCTCCTTTTTTTACACACAACTGATGATATCCCGATCAATGGTCAATCATTGAAAAGTATTGATCTCCATGCAGTTGGTCAAATAAATCATCAATGCGAGGTAGGGGATACTTGTTCTTTATTATTATAACATTGATCTCGCTATAGTCGATACATAACCTCATAGGTCCATCTTTCTTTTTAACAAAAAGAACAGGGCCCCACCATGGAGAACACTAGGGAAAATAAATCCCTAATTACTCAATTCCTATAGTTGTTTATTTAGTTCAACTAATTCTATAATGGCCAATCTATAAGGGGTCTTCGATATAGGCATTGATCCATGAATTAAATCAATGGAAAACTCAACTTCTCGTTCTGGAGGATGTCCAGTAAATCGTCTGGAAACACATATACATATTCTTTCACAAGAGGTACATCCTATATTTGAACATTCCATTCCTCACCCATAGTCATTTCATTCTCTTCCTCCCCAATAATTTAATTTAGTTGAGCTACTGGGGGTGGATCTAGATAAGAATTAAGTGGTGACGATTCTGCTCTAAGATAAGGTGTTCCTTATCATCATCATCAATAATCATAACCTATTTCTTCTTAAAATAAATCATCGCATCATAGTCCGAAAGCCAGTACATAATGAGGATTATATCAATCTCAATCCTAGGTATGATGATGAGATCAGAAGATAAAGAATATTTATGTGATCTAATGGGGACTGATTCACAAAACATTGTTGCAATGATACTTCCCTTAGGAGTTTTAACAGACAACACCCTTGTAAAATCAAATAGGAAATATTTAATTTTCTTAGAAAACAGGGAAGATATGAAACAATGTGATGATCCAGAATCAAAAAATTCATTTTCTAAACTTGAGGAAACCATTAAATTACCTTCCACCATGTCTTTCAGAGCTTCTACCTCAGCAGTAGTGATACCATAAGCTTGGCCTTGATCCCATGGCCTTTTCTGAGGTATGTTCCCCTAATTCCCATGACATTCATTTTCATAATGTCCCATATCCCAGCAATTATAGCACTAAACATTGGTAGCTTCCTTATTACCTTTGCAATCACGAGCTTGGTGGCCTTTTTCACTACACTTGTAACATACACACATTACCTTCAAGCAAGTACCATGGTGTTTCTTCCCACATTTACCATAGGATGGATATTCATCATTTCCCTTCTTCCCCTTATTTCCATTCCTAGATTGATCAACAGATCTCTTGTTCTCTTTTATTTCTTTAAAGTCATAAGTCTTAGAGAATTCCTTTTGGTCTTGATAGAACATGAGACAATGTCTTCATACGACATGAAGGATTGTGAGACTAAAGCTCGACGGAGAAATGGTTTTAACCCATCAAAGAAAAGATCAATCATTCATTTTGGGTTACGTATATAATCTCCAGAATACCTTGTTAACCTTTTAAAGCTAGCCTCATACCTTGTGACTTTCTCATCATCCTTTTGTCTCAGACTCAGAAATTTCCTTTCCATATCTACTCGATGGTTGCGAGGAAACTATTTTTCTAAAAACAGATCTTTGAACTCCCTCCATTCCATATTTGATACTTCATCATCTTCCATCGTGTTTTTAATCAATGACCACCATTGATCAGCATCTCCAGTGAGGTGGTAAGATTCCATGATAACTTTTTCCCTTTCACTACTCCCCAAAGCCTGAAATGTTTTCTCTATTGAATTTATACATTTCTCAGCTACTAAAGGATTTTTACTCACATTGAACGTTGGTGGTTGTTGCCTCACTACTGGAATTTGGTATTTTCCCAACGGTAGTATACCAACGATTTAATGAAACTGTTGGTATAGTGAGCCTTTGCCAACGGTTTAATTAAACCGTTGGCAAAGGGAATTTCGGTGGACCCTTTCCCAACGGTTCACTGGAACCATTGGGAAATGTGTGCCTTTGCCAATGATTTTTATAAACCATTGGAAAAGATTTTCCCCAAATTCTAGATCACTATCTCCTCTCCCCATTCGGACAGAGCCCTAATCTATTCGCTCCGCTGCTCTCGCGAACCCCATCCGACTCCACTGCTCTCGCGAATTCGAACACCAGCACCCCCCATCCCAACAGGTACACCCACATAAAAATATGTAAAATTTGATCTCAACCATATTGTTGTAGTTGTTTTAATGAATAGATTTTTTCCAGGTGTTGGTGGTTTACTTGATTATTGAAATTAATATCTAAATAGGATATTGTTTGTGTTTGTGAAGACTTCCTTAATGTTTTTATATTCTATGTTTGGAAGGAGAGAGTTCAAAACATGTAAATCATAGTTGGGGGAGGCTATTGTGAACGTTTACATGTTTTGGATAATGGATTGTGGAAATTATGGATTGTGTTCAAACCAATTTGATATGTTTTGGATAATGGATTGTGGGGGTAGGGGGTGTCCACGGGGGTGGGTGGGTTGTCCACGGGGGTGGGCGGGGCTGTCTAGGGGGTGTGGGCTGTCTTGGGGGTCTGGGTGGGGTGTCCTAGTGGGGGAGGGGTGTTTGGGGTGTCCACGGGGGGGTGGTATGTCTAGGTGGTGGTGGTGGGGTTGCAGGGGAGGGGGGTGTGGGCTGGGCTATCCAGGGGGTACGGGGTGTCCAGGGGGGTACGGGGGTGGGCGAGTTGTCCACAAGGGTGGACGGGCTATCCACAGGGGTGGACGGGCTGTCAAGGAGGGGTTGGCGGGCTATCTAGGGGGGTGGGTGGGTTGGCCACAGGGGGTAGGGGTGTCCAGGGGGGTGAGCGGGCTATCCAAGGGGGTGGGGGCTGTCCATAGGGGGAAGGGGTGTCGAGGGGGGTGGGTGGGCTGTCCACGGGGGTGGTTGGGCTGTCTAGGGGGTAGGGGGTGTCCACGAGGGTGGGCGGGGCAGTCCAGGGGGTGTGGTCAATCCTGGGGGTCTGGGTGGGGTGTCCTGGTGGGTGAGGGGTGTGTGGGGTGTCCAGGTGGGGTGGTATGTCTAGGTGATGGTGGTGGGGTTGCAGGGAAGGGGGGGTGTGGGCTGTTTGGGAGGGTGGGCGGGGCTATCCAGGGGGTACGGGGTGTCCAAGGGGGTACGGGGGTGGGCGGGCTGTCCACAAGGGTGGACGGGCTGTCCACGGGGGTGGATGGGCTGTCAAGGAGGGGTGGGCGGGCTGTCCAGGGGGGGTGGGTGGGCTGGCCACATGGGGAAGGGGTGTTCAGGGGGTGGGCAGGCTATCCAAGGGGGTGGGGGGCTATCCATAGGGAGAAGGGGTGTCGAGGGGTGTGGGTGGGCTTTCCACGGGGGTGGTTGGGCTGTCTAGGGGGTAGGGGGCATCCACGGGGGTGGGTGGGTTGTCCACAGGGGTGGGCGAGGCTATCCACGGGGGTGGGAAAGGCTGTCCACGGGGGTGGGCGGGGCTGTCCAGGGGGTGTGGGATGTCCTGGGGGTTTGGGTGGGGTGTCCTGGTGGGGGAGGGGTGTGTGGGGTGTCCAGGGGGGTAGGTATGTCTAGGTGGTGGTGGTGGGGTTGCAGGGGAGGGGGTGTGGGCTGTTTGGGAGGGTGGGCGGGGCTATCCCAGGGGGGTACGGGGTGTCCAGGGGGGTATGGGGGCGGGCGGGCTATCCACAAGGGTGGACGGGCTGTCCACGAAGGGGTGGCCGGGCTGTCAAGGAGGGGAGGGCGGGCTGTCCAGGGGGGGTGGGTGGGCTGGCCATAGGGGGTAGGGGTGTCCAGGGGGGTGGGAGGCCTATCCAAGGGGGTGGGGGGGCTGTCCATAGGGAGAAGGGGTGTCGAGGGGGGTGGGTGGGCTGTCCACGGGGGTGGTTGGGATGTCTAGGTGGTAGGGGGTGTCCACGGGGGTGGGTGGGGTGTCCACGGGGGTGTGCGGGGCTGTCCATGAGGGTGGGAAAGGCTGTCCACTGGGGTGGACGGGGCTGTCCAGGGGGTGTGGGCTGTCCTGGGGGTCTGGGTGGGGTGTCTTGGTGGGGGAGGGGTGTGTGGGGTGTCCAGGGGGGTTGGTATGTCTAGGTGGTGGTGGTGGGGTTGCAGGGGAGAGGGGTGTTGGCTGTTTGGGAGGGTGGGAGGGGTTATCCCAGGGGGGGTACTGGGTGACCAGGGGGGTACGGGGGTGGGCGGGCTATCCACAAGGGTGGACGGGCTGTCCACGGGGGTGGTCGGGCTGTCAGGGAGGGGTGGGCGGGCTATCCAGGGGGGGTGGGTGGGTTGGCCACGGGGGGTAGGGGTGTCCATGGGGGTGGGCGGGCTATCCAAGGGGGTGGGGAGCTGTCCATAGGGAGAAGGGGTGTCGAGGGGGGTGGGCCGGCTATCCAAGGGGGTGGTGCTATAGTGGTTTTGGATTGTTTGAGGTACTCTTAGTGTATTATAACCCCTCATTTGTTCCATATACATTTAAATTGATTTAATAGAATTTTTTATACACACCATTATATCCTCTCAAACTATATTTAGATTGTATTTTCAATCGTATGGTGTTAAATATTTTAGTAAATGTTTATACTAGATTCTTTTATGTGTTCTAGGGGTTTAGACTAATGACAAGGCAACATGATTATTGTGGGGGTATTCTTTTCATATAAATACACCTATACACCCCGACCCCCTTGGACTACCTGACCACCCCCACGGATAGCCCGCCCACCTGGACACCCCGACCCCCCTAAACAGCCCCCACCCCCTGGACACCTCTGACCCGCTGGACGGCCCCACCACCCCAAGACACCCCGCACCCCCTGGATATGCCACACCCCCCTTGGATAGTCCCTCCACTCCAATTATCCTCATCCTACTCCTCATCCTGATCTACTTAGAGAAGTTAACGTATAAAACTCATATACTCCCAATAAGACCCTTAAGGATTATGTATTCCTTGATCCACTTCCAATATCTTACTGGTCAATCCGTGAATATAGGCATTAGAAATATTGTATCTTATTTTCTTATATACACTTTATTTTGTTGTATTTCTTAATATTATTCTCATATAGAGTAATGTGTCAGTTATGCTTTTATATAGAGTAAACAATTTTCAATTACGTAAATATTTTTTTGATTAAACATTAATATTATTGAATTTCTTTGAAATGACTTATTGCGATTTTTTTACAGAATGGATAGAAGTTGGATGTACGAAACTGAACGGATTTCAACTGATTTTCAAAATAATTTGAACATCTTTCTAGATTTTGCATTTGACAAGGCTTCAGATAGTGGTTGCATACACTGCCCATGTTTTAATTGTGTTGGAAGACCTTGGTTGACCTGTGAAGCAGTTAGCTATCATATAACCAAATATGGTTTCCAAAAAAACTATTATGTGTGGTATCACAACGGAGAGAAAATGGAATCACAATATGTTGATGATCCAAATGATCGGACTCAATTGGAGAGTTTGATATATGATCGGTTTCCATTTATTCGACATCATGAGAAGGAAAGGATGTCCAACCAACAAGATTTCAATACAAGAACACATGATGTGTCCAATGAAAATGATGATGTTGATAGGGTGAAAAAATTGAAAGATGCTGCGACGACTCCAGTATATCGGCAATGTGATAAAATGAAAAATTTTGAATTTTTAATCAGATTGTTTCATGGGAAAACTATGTATGGGATTTCAAATACTGTAATTGATTATATTCTTACCTTCTTGAAGGACTTACTTTCAGATGATGCAGATATTCCCTCAAACCACTACATGGCATGGAAGTTTCTTGATGAACTTGGATTCTCAAAAAAAATTCATGCTTGCCCGAATGATTGCAGCTTATTTTGGGAGGAAACTGCAGAAAGAAATGAATGTATAAAATATGAAACCTCCAGATGGAAGCCAAAAGATGATGGAACACCATCTCGTGTGCCAAAAATAGTAATCTGGCACTTTCCATTGATCCCCAGATTACAGAACCTTTTCATGTCTGATGAAATATCCGTAAAAATGTGATGTCATGACACCGAGAGAAAAATAATAATGAAGAGTTGGTTCACCCTGCAGATAGATTTTCATGGCAGAGATTTGATGCTCGATATCCTGAATATCTAGCCGACGTGCATAATGTGAGACTGGGTCTTTCATGTGACAGTTTTAATCCATTTGGAAGATGATATGGAAAATGTGCTTTGAAGTAGTGGTCGACACCACTAACATTTATTTGAAATGGACAGGATTTTAAGTGAAAACAACAACTGGCATACGGAATATAGACCAAACGCATTTGGATTCTGTTGAAACTATAGGACAACGATCCATGGGTCATATGTGACATGTACGAGTCAACCCCGCCTCAATCCGAGGTCCGGTGTGGCCGGTACCACTCAAAGTGTCTTTCTTTTGTTTAAAATGGATGCATTTTTAAGTAAAAAAACCACATACGGAAAACAGACCAAACACATTCAGATACTGTTGATACTTTAGGAAATGTATCCATGGGTCATTTGTGGCATGTATGAGTCATCCCAGCCTCAATCCGAGGAGCGGTGTGGCCGACACCACTCAAAGTGTCTAACTTTTATTTGAAATGGACATGTTTTTAAGTGAAAACAACAACTGGCATACGGAAAACCAACCAAAGTCATTCGGACACTGTTGATACTTTAGGAAATGTATCCATGGGTCATATGTGACGTGTACGAGTCAACCCCGCCTCAATCCGAGGGATGGTGTGGCTGGGACGACTCAAAGTGTCTTTCTTTTGTTTAAAATGGATGCACTTTTAAGTAAAAAAAACCACATATGAAAAACTGACCAAACACACTCGGATATTGTTGATACATTAGGACATGTATCCATAGGTAATTTTTGACATGTACGAGTCAAATCCGCCTCAATCTGAGGCGCTGTGTGGCCGACACCACTCAAAGTGTCTAACTTTTCTTTATCATGGAAAACAGTTTAAGTTAAAACATCAACTGACATATGGAATATCGACCAAAAACATTCGGATTCGGTTGAAACTGTAGGAAAATGATCCATGGGTCATTTGTGATGTGTACGAGTCAACCCCACCTCAATCTGAGGGCCGGTGTGGCCAGGACCACTCAAAGTTCGTCACTTTTCTTTGAAATGGACAACAGTTTATGTTAAAACAACAACTAACATACGGAAAACCAACCAAACGCATTCGGATTCTGTTGAAACTTTAGTACAACGATCCATGGGTCGTATGTGACGTGTACGAGTCAACCCCACCTCAATCCGAGGGCCGGTGTAGTCGGGACCACTCAAAGTGTGTCACTTTTCTTTGAAATGGATAACAGTTTAAGTTAAAACAACAACTGACATACGGAAAATGGACCAAAGGCATTCAGATACTATTTATAATTTAGGAAATGTATCTATGGGTCATATGTGACGTGTAACAGTCAACCCCTCCTCAATCCGAGGGCCGGTGTGGCCGGGACCACTAAAGGTGTGTCAATTTTCTTTGAAATGGACAACTGTTTAAGTGAAAACAACAACTAGCATATGGAAAACCGACCAAAGACATTTGGATACTGTTGATACTTTAGTAAATGTATCCATGGGTCATATGTGACGTGTACGAGTCAACCCCGCCTCAATCCGAGGTCCGGTGTGGCTGGGACCACTCAAAGTGTCTTTCTTTTGTTTAAAATTGATGCGCTTTTAAGTAAAACAAACCACATACGAAAAACTGACCAAACGCACTCGGACATTGTTGATACTTTAGGAAATGTATCCATAGGTCATTTGTGACATGTACGAGTCAACCTCGCCTCAATTCGAAGTGCGGTGGGACCGACACCACTCAAAGTGTCTAACTTTTCTTTAACATGGACAACAGTTTAAGTTAAAACATCAACTGACATACGGAAAACTGACCAAACTCATTCGGATTCTGTTGAAACTGTAGGAAAACGAGACATGGGTGATTTTTGACGTGTACGAGTCATCCCCACCTCAATCTGAGGGCCGGTGTGGCCAGGACCACTCAAAGTTTTTCACTTTTCATTGAAATGGACAACGGTTTAAGTTAAAACAACAACTGACATACGAAAAACCAACCAAACGCATTCTAATTCTGTTGAAACTTTAGGAAAACGAACCATGGGTCATATGTGACGTGTATGAGTCAACCCCGCCGCAATCCGAGGGCCGGTGTAGTCGGGACCACTCAATGTGTGTCAGTTTTCTTTGAAATTGACAACAGTTTAAGTTAAAACAACAGTTGACATACGGAAAACGGACCAAAGGAATTCAGATACTATTAATACTTTAGGACATGTATCCATGGGTCATATGTGACATGTACGAGTCATCCCCTCCTCAATCCGAGGGCTGGTGTGGCTGGGACCACTCAAAGTGTGTCACTTTTCTTTGAAATGGACAATTGTTTAAGTTAAAACAACAACTGACATACCGTAAACGGACCAAAGGCATTCAGATACTATTGATACTTTAGTACATGTATCCATGGGTCATTTGTGACATTTAGGAGTCAACCCCTCCTCAATCTGAGGGCCGGTGTGGCCGGTACCACTCAAAGTGTCTTTCTTTTGTTTAAAATGGATGCGCTTTTAAGTAAAAAAACCACATATGGATAACCGACCAAACGCATTCTGATTTTGTTGAAACTTTAGGACAACGATCCATGGGTCATTTGTGACGTGTAAGAGTCAACACTTCCTCAATCCAAGGCGCGGTGTGGCCGGAACCACTCAAAGTGTCTAACTTTTCTTTGAAATGGACAACAATTTAAGTTAAAATACAAACTGACATAAGGAAAACCAAAGAAACGCATTTGGATTCTGTTGAAACTTTAGAAAAACGATCCATGGGACATATGTGAAGTGTAAGAGTCAACCCCACCTCAATCCGAGATGCAGTGTGACCTGTACCACTCAAAATGTCTAACTTTTCTTTGAAATGAACACCAGTTTAAGTTAGAACAACAACTGACATACCGAAAACCAATCAAACGCATTCAGATTCTGTTGAAATTGTAGGACAACGATTCATGGGTCATATGTGATGTGTACAAGTAAACCCCGCCTCAATCCGAGGGCCGGTGGGGCCGGTACCACTCAAAGTGTCTTTCTTTTGTTTAAAATGGATGTGCTTTTAAGTAAAATAAACGACATACGGAAAACCGACCAAACACTTTCGGATTCTGTTGAATCTTTAAGAAAATGATTTATGGGTCATTTGTGACGTGTACGAGTCAACCCCACCTCAATCCGAGGTGCGGCGTGGCCGAAACCACTCAAAGTGTATAACTTTTATTTGAAATGGACATGATTTTAAGTGAAAACAACAACTTGCATACGTAAAACCGACCCAACGCATTCTGATTCTGTTAAAACTTTAGGAAAAAGATCCATGGGTCATATGTGACGTGTATGAGTCAACCCTGCCTCAATCCGAGGGCCAGTGTGGCCGGGACCACTCAAAGTTTGTCACTTTTCTTTGAAATGGACAACGGTATAAGTTAAAGCAACAACTGACATATGAAAAACGGAACAAAGGCATTCAGATACTGTTTATACTTTAGGAAATGTTTCCATGGGTCATATGTGACGTGTACGAGTCAACCCCTCCTCAATCCGAGGGCCGGTGTGACCGGGACCACTCAAAGTGTCTTTCATTTGTTTAAAATGGATGCTCTTTTAAGTAAAAAAACCACATACGGATAACTGACCAAACACATTCGGATACTGTTGATACTTTAGGACATGTATCCATTGGTCATTTGTGACGTGTACGAGTCAACCCTGCCTCAATACGAGGTGCGGTGTGGCCGACACCACTCAAAGTGTATTTCTTTTGTTTTAAATGGATGCGCTTTTAAGTTAAAAAAACGACATACGGAAAACTGAACAAACACTTTCGGATTCTATTGAAACTTTAGGACAATAATCCATGGGTCATTTGTGACATGTACGAGTCAACCCCAACTCAATCCGAGGTGTGGTGCGGCCAACACCACTCAAAGTGTTTCACTTTTCTTTGAAATGGAAAACAGTTTAAGTTAAAACAACAACTGACATACAGAAAATAGACCAAAGGCATTCAGATACTGTTGATATTTTAGGACATGTATCCATGAGTCATTTGTGATGTGTACGAGTCAACTCCTCCTCAATCCAAGGCGCGGTGTGGACGACACCACTCAATGTCTCTGTTTTATTTCAAAAGGAACTCATTTTAAGTGAATACAAATGAAATTTACACTCATCAACGACTCTTTTTCATGAGTTTGGTAGTTTCACTCATGGGGTCATAAGTGACGAGACTCCTAAGAAAATATATTTTCACCATATATTATAAACAATACAATTTCAATGCAAAATTCATCACAAATCATTACATACCCAATCCTAGTATCACAAAAAAATGGGATTTGAGTCATTTTGAATGTCTTATTCAACTCTAATAGATATTTATCGACTATTCAGCCTATTAGAATTTGATGGGTGAGTTGAATTACCACCGGATGATTGTTGTCATGTGTTTTTTGGGCTATTTTATGTGTTTTTATACTGTTTGAAGTCTGTATGTGGCTTTTGTGATATTTTTTATGCAGGTGTATAGTGGAGGGTATACTGAGGGCTGTTGTGCATTGTTTTTTATGCAGGTGTAGCTTTTGGGGGGGCTTCTGGCTGCTGCTGTGCAGCAGTTTTGGGAAACAATTTATCAACGGTTCCGAACCATTGGTAACGCTTTTTCCAGAAATTTGGAAAAACTAATACCAACGGTTCTGAACCATTGGTAAATTGTTTTCCGGATTTCTCAGAACATATACCAATGGTTTAAATGAAACCGTTGGTAAAGGGCTTTCCCCACGCCTTACTGGCCAACGGTTTGGAAAACTGTTGGTATACCCAATACCAACGGTTTTCAAGCCTATAGCAATGGTTATAAACCGTTGGTATAGCCTACTTTTCCAGTAGTGTATATAATATTGATCCTCCACACTGCGGATCGGGGTGCTCCATATGGGTAAGGTTATTATTCATAACCTGAGTGAGTTGTCCCTATATGGTGATTATCTGATCGACACCAGTTGCATCACCAGCTCCACAATATTTATCTTGAGCTAGAGGGAAATCCCTACATGGAGTGCATGCATTGATACAGTTTCCATTTCTTCCACTAGGCTCCATTTCTAAACAATGTCATAAACTAGATCAGTTTATGAATCAAAATACATAATTCAATACTTATAAAAAAATTAACATAAATTGAACTATTTATGGATATAATCCATAATAATAAAAATGTTTTCTTTGAGGAAGTATATACTCATAAACCCTTCATCATGATTTGTAAAGAAAATGAGAGTTATCCTAAGCATATCCTTGGGAGTGTCATAACCAAGAGTGCATCAATGCCCGTTGTCATACAGCAGTTCCCGTTCGAGTCCAGCTCAAAGTGTTGTTTTCGGGTTTCACCCTTAGGTACATCTGTGCCGAAGCCGCCTCTACCTACTCATATCCAGACAGGGATGTATTGCTCAGAAAACTCACAGAATCTCTACAATACCAAAATTCTAGGATGTTCTTCTATACTAATCCTCAAAGTCCATCTTAGTCCTTTGTTCTCTAATCAATGTTTATCTAAATATAGCTTCCATGGTTTGTACTAAACATCCTCTGATACCAACTGTAACTCCTCAACCCCAGTTAACCAGAGTCGGTGCATTATTACATAACATTGGCATGATCACAAGAAAGAACAAGTCTCGAACGACCGATTAGTTTACTAGCCTTGGAATCACTAGATATATTCATAATGTTTTACATTACATCATAAAAATGAAAACTTCAATAACATATTCTCCATATTCCACACTCTTATCCCCTCATACTATCCCTGCAGGTCATTCATAATTTACTTCATCACATACTGGGAAAAGTAAAACATATAAAATGTGTGAGCTCAAATGCCCAGTAAGGATAACAATATAGCCGAAACTTTCATAAATAAGAATAAACATTTAAGGCAATGTATAACTAAAACAAAAGCCTTTTAAAAATAAACATCATCATAGTATGGAAAAAATAAAATGAAATAATTCCATTTACTTATTCACATGGATATTCTACTAATTGAATAATGAAATGCAATATCAATAACCACTTTCATAATGATGGAATGCATAATGCCAGACTGTCATAACCACAGAGCCCAGGCCTCGTGTCAAGACAACAAATAATATTTTGTCAAGTCCTTGTGCCAAGACACTAGTTTGTCTCATGAGACCTACCGATGCATCGAGGAGCTATACAGGGCTCCACCCATCACATATTAAGTCCAATGCATTCCTCATATGAACAGGTTTAAACATGACATAAACATTCGTATTAAAACTAGCATACGTAATGTAAATACTTCACCCATAAACCATGAATGGTATAAAAATAGCACATCCATAGTCAAAAATATCACAAAACCTTCAATACAATATATATGTTTTGTATCATAATAAAACAACTTCAAATAAGCGTAAAATCTATCAAAGGATGTTTATATAGATTAAATCAAAACTATTTGAGAGAAATATCCCTTTTTTGAAATCATTTAAATGTCACATCATTATAAAATAAAACATTTAATTTGAAAATTTTATTATAAGCTTGTAAGAAAAGCTTCGAAGATTTTATAACGGCAGAAAATATCCGCACCACCGTATAAGTTAAAAAAACATTTTACCATAATTCTGTCGAAAAGGTTAAAAAGAACCTTGTTTGGAAAATGACAGAATGATTCCTTTATAGACATCTTATAAAAAGTCAAACAAGGGTATAAATGACTTTAACCCATATTCTGGAAAATAGTAAAAATGTTTTGAAAAACATTTTTAAGAAACATGGATGTGGATGATAAAGAAATCCCGGTAGAATATTACATATAAACAACCTCAGATAATGAAGAGATTGCGAAATAAACCCTTAACTTGTACTTTTCCTTGGTTGGAGTAGGTTAAAATCTTGTATAATGGTGAAATAATTGTTATTAAATTATAAAAGATTCATATGATATCATATATAATCTTTTAAGATTGATTTATTAATAATATCTTAGTATTATCGTTGTTTCGGGTGTTAACTTACTCGTTTTATTTTATATGTTCTCTTACGTAAGCCATGTTTATCATGGATAGGTTGTATCTTAATCATATCCAGAATGATATCAAATTCTTAAACATTATTTTCAAATCATCAAATGATAATTATACTTGAATAGATACGATGGAGAATGAATGTCATCACGTTCGTGGAGACGGTAGTCCGTACGTACGCACGAGCGACAATATCATTCTTTTGATATTAAAATAATATATAATTGGATTTTATATCAAATATACATAATCATTATCATGTTATATTTATTATTTACATGAATTATAAATCATTATTATACCGATCCAAATAATAATATATTGAATAACAATTATACCACGACGTGGAGATGGTAAGCCGTACGTACGCACGTATGGTGACATGTCATTCAATGGAAGGATATAATACTGAATATGGTTGTAAAATATTTATAATAGTATTAAATTATATAGGAGATACTATATTAATTATTTTAGAATTGTAATAACAATGAAATAAGAAGTTGAAAAGAAACGAATTTGAAAAAGGGTGGTGAAAACATTACCTCTTCTTTGGGTTCTTCCTTTTGATTTGATCAAAAGGGCTCTATAGGTCGGCTATCTGATCAAAATAAGGCCTCTATCTTGGAGATAGGGAAGTTGATAGAGTTTTTGGGTAGGGTTTTGCCGAACCAAAAGGCTTTGATGGTGTGAATTAATGAGAAGCAAGAGTGCCTTTTTATAAGAGGGATGAGGGCCACCTTTGGAAAAGCTAGACATATTATTTTATAATAAATTAATATTCGGTTTATAATGGCTCCAAAGTGTATTATTTAATGTTTAAGGATTGGATAGGTCTAAAACCACTCAACCAATAGAATTTAGACAGGTTTGGGTCATTATATTAACCTTATCATTAAGTATTAACTCTTAGTTAATTAGTTTAACTTTTACAATGTCTCTTTGTAATTTTATATTATATGGTTAATAAACCTACAATATACATCAAAGAGACCCCCAAGTGGTCCATTAATGATACAACTATCATGATATAAGTCTTTTGACTGAACATTATATTTTTATGAATTTAATATCAATTAATATTATAATATTTGTTTTAAAAACTCTTTTATGTCAATTTTGACACTATTCAATAATTGATTTATGTAAAACTCATAACAGAATTATTACTTCAAAAAAAGTTAATTAAATCAATCCTAACATGTCATATTATCCTAGATAATTATCTTCATTCATAAAAAGTCTGAAATTATTTTTATTTTGGTGTTTATAATATCAATTAGTTTAAATTTTTATTAATTTAGTAATTGCTGCATCACCGTTGTGTCATAAATAAATTTAATTATACAATGTCTAAAAATTATAAATAAAATATCATTTTTTATGAAATCTTTTTTTATTATTTATGAATATTTAGAGTCAAAAATCCAACATATATAACCCTATGTAAAAATTGTTTTTCTAAAAGATATATGCTTTTGTCATTTTTGTATTTATTTTAACTTAATTAAAATAAATTGTCCCTATCACCTGCAAGTGGCTCCATGGGGTCACAAAATCGTCCCAAAGATGCCCATGGTCAGAAATGTATCCACCAATAAGGTTAGGACACATTTTAGGGTAATTTAGTAATATTATAATATTATTTGTTATCCCTTATTTACCGGATTTACCCTTAACCATGTTAAATAAAATATTTACCGAAGTAATTATTCAAAATGTCTAAAAATAAAAGATACCTATTTACACAATGTGAACATCCTGATTTAGAATACGGAATACATTTTTCCAAATTCAAAACACAGAAGTGGCATAAATTAATTTAAAATAAATTCCCGTTGTTAAAACAAAAAGCGTGTTTTTAAAAGATAATAACTATCAAAAGATTGACACTTGTTTATGTCTGATTTAATTGTAAAATTATGTAAAATGACCAAAATTGTATTAAGTGGTAAAAATATATTCTAAATATACTTTAAAAGCACTCAAATTCATAATTTATCAATATAAATTATTTCGATTAAAAAAGCTGTTTTTAATTAAAAGTTAGTAATATTCACTATTCATCAAATTATAAATGTTATCCGAAAAGATCCAAAATTTCACCCTAGGATAAGTTTGATATTCTGAATCCAAAAATGAAGTCCATTTTTAGAGATAAAATTTATAAAATTTCCAAAAGTATGTATTACTATTTAGAACGACTAATTTGATTGGTTGTGGTGTGTTAGAACTCGATGTTGCGTACAACACACGCTATCGCATTATTCAAAGAGAAGCGTACCGTAGAAGCTTGGGGTGTTACATTCTCCTCTCCATCAAATAATTTCATCATTGAAATTTATATAATACTACCGAATGAAAATAATCCGGTGGTTATTCATCATAAGTTCCTTGGGGTTTTATGTTTCCTCTTCCATCTTATGATTTATCCACAAGACTTTTACCAGACGAGTCATCCGGTTTCTCAGTACTTGTTCTCTCGTATCAAGAATCCTGACGGGCTCTTCGCAATAAGAAAGATTGGGTTCCAGTTCTAATTCTTCATAGGTGAGTACATGTGTTGGGCGAGGCATGCATTTCCTCAACAAAGATACGTGGAACACATCGTGAACTTTGGAGAGACTTGGCGGCATTTCCAATCGGTAAGCTACAACCCCAATTAATTCTAGAATTTCGAAAGGTCTGATGTACCTGGGACTCAATTTACCTTTCTTACCAAAACATATGACTCCCTTCCATGGAGATACCTTCAGGAAAACAAGATCACCGACTTAAAATTCCAATTCCTTCCTTCGATTATTGTCATGGCTCTTCTGTCTACTTTGAGTTTCTTTGATATGATTTTGGATTACCTTCACCTTTTACATTGTTTCCTCTACCAGTTCTGGACCTACAAGTTTTCTTTCACCAATGTCATCCCAATAGGTTGGTGTGCGATATCTCTTTTCGTGTAACGCTTCATATGGTGCCATCTGAATACTCGAATGGAAGCTATTGTTATAGGAAAATTCTACCAAAGGTAAATATTGATCCCACATACCCTGAAAGTCAAGTGAGCATGATCTCAACATGTCTTCTAAGGTATGAATAGTCCGTTATGATTGTCCGTATGTCTGAGGGTGAGAGGCAGTGCTCAAATTAAGTTCAGTATCCAGGGATTATTGATCAATCTTCCAGAATCATGAAGTAAAACGGGGATCACGATCATAAAAAATCGATAGGGGTACTCCATGAAGTCTCACAACTTAATTAATATATAGTCTTGCTAGACGTTCCAGTGGTAGATCATATCTTATAGCAAGAAAATGTTCTGACTTGGTATGACGATCAATAATAGCCCATATTTCAGCGTTCCTTCTAGGAGTCTTTGGTAGCCCCATTACAAAGTCCACCATAATATTGTCCGATTTCCACTTCAGTATGGGAAGAGGTTGCATGACTCATCCAGTTTGTTTCCTACCAACATTAATTTGTTGACAAACCATACATCTTGACACAAAATCAGAAATCTCCCTCTTTATGTTGTCCCACCAAAAATGTTCGTTCAAATCTCTATACATTTTGGTGCTCCCAGGGTGTATAGTGAAATTGGAACTATGAGCATCATCCAAAAATTCCCTTTTTAGATCAGTTATATTGGGAACGCAAAGCCACTTCCTAAATTTAAAAATTCCATCTTCATACACAATGTCTCTCAATCTCCCATCATTCACAGCTTTAATCTTCTTTTGAAATTCTTCATCATCGGTCTAAGTACTATTAATCCATTTTAGTAATGATTGTTTGGAAACCATTTGAAAAATAATTGATGTTTCACCATCCATGGTTATTACCATGACCATATTCACTAGATCCATGAAAATTGGATCCCTTTCAATTCTCATATTGTTCAAAACTCCGTGATCTTTTCTGCTCAAAGCATCTTCCACCATGATTGGTTTTCCTAGGTGGTAGTGTATCGTACAATAATAATCCTTGTGCAATTCAAGCCATCTCCATTGCCTCATGTTGAGTTCTTTTTGTGAGAAAATATACTTCAAACTCTTGTGATCAGTATAATTCTCACACTTTTCACCATAGAGGTAGTGCCTCCATATCTTTAAAGAAAATATCATAGCTGCTAACTCAAGATCATGATTAGGATAGTTTTTCTCATGAATTTCCAACAGTCGTGATGCATAAGCAATAACCTTATCATTCTGCATAAGGACACAACCATGTCCTTTCTTCGATTCATCGATATAAATAACGAACACATCATTCGCCGATGGTAGAGTCAATATAGGAGCGTTGACTAATATTCTCTTTAGTTCTTCGATACATTCTTCACACTCTTTTGTCCAAACAAATTTAACCCCTTTACGTGTGAGATTTGTTTATGGGTTAGCCAACCGGGAAAAATTCTGGACGAAACGTCGATAATAACCTGCTAAACCAATAAAAGAACGTACCTTAGTTATACTCGTCGGTGCTAGAAATTCTTGGATTTCCTTGGTCTTAGAAAGATCAACAAAGATTCCATCTTTAGAGACAATATGGCCAAGAAAAGAAATCTCCGGAAGCCAGAATTCACACTTGCTAAACTTCCCATATAATTCATGTCATCTCAGAGTCATCATGATAATGTGCAAGTGATTTTCATGAACTTTGTATCTTTTGGAGTATACCAAGATATCATCAATAAATACCACCACAAATTCATCGAGATATTCCTTGAAAACTCTATTCATCAGATCCATGAATACAGAGGGTGCATTAGTCAATCCAAAATGCATTACTGTAAACTTGTAATGCCCGTACCTGGTTCAAAATGTTGTCTTCAGAATGTCTTCCTTATTTACACACAACTGATGGTATCTAGATCGATGGTCAATCATTGAAAAGTATTGAGCTCCATGCAGTTGGTCAAATAAATCATTAATTATAGGTAGGTGATACTTGTTCTTTATTGTTATAGAATTGATCTCCCTATAGTTGATACATAATCTCATAGATCCATCTTTCTTTTTAACAAAAAGAACAGGGCCCCACCATGGAGAAACACTAGGGCGAATAACTCCCTTATTACTCAATTCATGTAGCTGTTTCTTCAGTTCAACTAATTCTATAGTGGCCATTCTACAAGGGGTCGTCGATATAGGCCTTGATCCATGAATTAAATCAATGGAAAACTCAATTTCTTGTTCTGGAGGATGTCCATGTAAATCATATGTAAACACATCTACATATTCTTTCACAACAGGTACATCCTCTATTTGAACATTCCTTTCCTCATCCATATTAATTTCATTCTCTTCATCCCCAATAATTGAATTTAGTTGTGCTACTGTGGGTGGAACTAGATAAGAATTGGGTGGTGACGATTCTACTATAAAATAAGGTGTTACTTATCATAATCATCAAGAATCGTAACCTATTTCTTCTTAAAATAAATCTTAGAATCATAGTCCGAAATCCAGCCCATACCAAGGGTTATATCAAACTCAATCATAGGTATGACGATGAGATCAGCAGATAAAAAACATTTATGTGCACTAATGGGGACTGATTCACAAAATATTGTTGCAATGATACTTCCCTTAGGAGTTTTAACTGAAAACTCCCTTGTTAAATAAAATTGGAAATATCTAACTTTCATAGAAAATAGGGAATATATGAAACAATGCGATGATTTAGAATAAAATAATTCAATTTCTAAACGTGAGGAAACCATTTAATTACTTTCCACCACGTCTTTCGGAGCTTCTACCCCAGTAGTAGTGATAGCATAAGCTTGGCTTTGATCCCATGACCTTTTTTGAGGTAAGTTCCCCTAAAACTTTGGATATTCATTTGAATAATGTCCCATATCCCTACAATTGTAGCACTGAACATTGGTATCTTCCTTCTTCCCTTTTCAATCATGAGCTTGGTGGCCTTTTTCACCACACTTGTACCAGACACCCATTCCCTTCATGCAAGTACATGGGTGTTTCTTCCCACATTTACCACAGGGTGGATATTCAACATTTCCATTCGTCCCCTTATTTCCATTCCAATATTGAAAAACAAATTTATTCTTCTCTTTCATTGATTTAATGTCACAAGACATAGATAATTCCTTTTCGGTCTTGATAGAACATGAGACAATGTCTTCATAAGACAAGAAGGATTGTGAGACTAATGCTCGATGGAGAAATAGTTTTAACCCATCAAAGAAATGATAAATCTTACTTCTTGGGTAACATATATAATCTCTAGCATACCTTGATATCCTTGTAAAGTTGGCCTCATACTTTGTGACATTCTTATCCTCCTTTTGTCTCAAACTCAGAAATTTCCTTTCAATATCTACTCGATGGTCTTGAGGAATGTATTTTTCTAAAAATAGATCTTTGAACTCCCTCAATTTTATATTTGATACTTCATCATCTTCCTTCGTGTTTTGAATCAATGACTACCATTGATCAGCATCTTCAGTGAGGCGGTAAACTGCCATGATAACTTTTTCCCTTTCACTACTCCCCAAAGCCTAAAATATTTTCTCTAGGGAATTTATCGATTTTTCAGATAAAAAGGGAATTGTACTCCCATTGAAGGTTGGTGGTTGTTTCCTCATGAAGAGATGTAACATTGATCCTCCTTGATGCAGATAAGGGTGCTCCATACGGGTAAGGTTATTATTCCTAACCTGAGTGAGTTGTCCCAGTATGGTGATTAGCTGATCGGAACTAGTTGCATTACCATCTGCACTATAATTATCTTGAGGTAGAGGAAAATCCCTATATGGAGTGTGTGCATTGATACGATTTCCATTTCTTCCACTAGGAGCCATTTCTAATCAATGGTATAAACTAGATCAATTTATGAATCAAAATACATAATTTGAAACTTATAAAACACTTAACATAAATTGAACTATTTATGGATGTAATCCATAATCATAAAAATGTTTTCTTTGAGGAAGTATATACTCATAAACCATTCATAATTATTTTTAAATAAAATGAGTGTTATCCTAATCATATACCACAGGAGTGTCGTAACCAAGAGTGCATCAAGGCCCGTTGTCGTGCACGAGTTCTCATTCGAGTCTAGCTCAAAGCGGTGTTTTCGGGTTTTACCCCTAGTTACATCTGTGCCAGAGCCACATCTACCAGCTCGTATCTAGACAGGGATGTATTGCTCGGAAAACTCCCAAAATCTCTACAATATCAAAATTCTAGGAAGTCCTTCTATACTAATCCGCAAAGTCCATCTTAGTTCTTTGTGCTCTAATCGGAGTTTATCTAAATCTAGCTTCCAAGGTTTGTAATAAACTTCCTTTGATACCATCTGTAACGCCCCGACCCCAGTTACCCAGAGTCGGTGCATTATTACATAACATTGGCTTGATGACAAGAAAGATCAAGTCTCGAAAGACCGATTAGTTTAGTAGCCTTGGAAACACTAGATATATTTATAAAGTTTTACATTACATCATAAAAATGAAAACTATAACAACATAGTCTCTATATTTCACACTGTCATCCCCTCATACTATCCCTACAGGTCATTCATAATTTACTTCTTCGCATCCTGGGAAAAATTAAACATATCAAAGTGGTGAGTTCAAATGCCCATTAAGGATAAAAATATAGAGGAAACGTTCATAAATAAGAATAAACATTTAGGGAATGTATAACAAAAACAAAATACTTTTAAACATAAAATTCAATATAGTATGGCAAAAATAAAATGAAATAATTCCATTTACTTATTCACAAGGATATTATACTAATCAAATAATCACATGAAATATCAATAACCACTTTCATAATGATGGAATGCAAAATGCCAGATTATCATAACCACAGAGTCAAGGCCTCATGACAAGACTACAAATAATATTTTGTCACGTCCTTATGCCAAGACACTAGTTTGTCTCATTAGACCTACCGATGCGTCGAGGAGCTATAACGGGCTCCACCCATCACATATTATGTCCAATGCATTCCTCATATGAACAGGTATAAACATTACAAAGACATTCATTTTAAAACTAGCTTACGAAATATAAATACTTCATATATAAACCCTGAATGGTATAAAAATAGCACATCCACAGTCAAACATATCACAAAACCTTCAATACAATTTCGACGTTTTGTATCATAATAAATCAACTTCAAATAAGCGTAAAATCCATCAAAGGATGTTGACATAGATGAAATCAAAACTATATGAGAGAAATATCCCGTTTTTGAAATCATTTAAAAGTCACATAATTATAAAATAAAACATTTAATTTTAAAATTTTCTTATAATCTTGTTAGGGAAGCTTCGGAGATATTATAACGGCAGAAAATAGCTGCCCCCACCATATAAGTTAAATAACATTTTTACCTTAATTCTGTCGAAAAGGTTAAAAAGCACCTTGATTGGAAAACGACAGAAAGATTCTTTTATAGACCTATTATAAAAATTCAATCAACAGTATAAATGACTTTAACCCATATTCTTGTAAATAGTAAAAATGTTTTGAAAAACATTTTTAAGAAACATGGATGTGGATGATAAAGAAAACCCAGTAGAATATTACGTATAAACAACCTCGGATAATGAAGAGATTGCGAAATAAAACCTTACCTTGTACTTTTACTTGGTTGGGGTAGTTTAAACATCTGTATAATGGTGAAATAAAATTTATTAAATTATACAAGAATCATATGATATCATATAAGATATTTTAACATTGATTTGTTAATAATATCTTAGTATTATCGTTGTTTCGGGTGTTAACTTACTCGTTTTATTTTATATGTTTTGTTACGTAAGACATGTTTTTCATGAATATGTTGTATCTTATTCATATACAGAATGATATAAAATTCTTAAACATTATTTTCAAATCATAAAAATAAAATTATACTTGAATGGATACGATGGAGAATGAATCTCATTGCGTTCGTGGAGATGGTAATCCGTACGTACACACGAGCGACAATATCATTCTTTTGATATTAAAATAATATATAATTGGATTGTATATCGTATATACATAATCATTATCATGTTATATTTATTATTTACATGAATTATAAATCATTATTATACCCATCCAAATAATAATATATTGAATAACAATTACACCACGACGTGGAGACGGTTAGCTGTACGTACGCACGTATGGCGACATGTCATTCAAAGGATGGATAGAATACTGAATATGGTTTTAACATTTTTATAATAATATTATAGTGTAAAGGAGATACTTGATTCATTATTTTAGAATGGTAATAACAAATAACGGAGAAGTTGAAAAAGAATCAAATTTGAAAAAGGGTGGTGAAAACATTACATCTTCTTCGGGTTCTTCCTTTTCGATTTGATCAAAAGGGATCCTTAGGTTGGATTTCTGATAAAACTAAGGACTCTAGGTTGTATATAGGGAAGTTTATAGAGTATTTGGGAAGCATTTTGCCGAACCAAAAAGCTTTGAGGGTGTCAATTAATGAGAAGAAGGAGTGCCCTTTTATAAGAGGGGTGAGGGGCATCTTTGGAAAAGCTAGAAATATTATTTTATAATAAAATAATATTCGGTTTATAATTTCTCCAAAGAGGATTATTTAATGTTTAATGTGGGGATAGGTCGAAAAAAACTCAACCAATATAATTTAGACAGGTTTTGGTCATTATAATAACCTTTTCTTTAAGTATTAACTCTTAGTTAATTAGTTTCACTTTTACAATGTCTCTTTGTATTTTTATATTATATGGTTAATAAACATACTATATACATCCAAGAGACCCCCAAGTGGTCCATTAATGATACACCTATCATGATATAAGTCTTTTTACAGAACTTTATATTTTTATGAATTTAATAACAATTAATAAAATAATATTTGTTTTAAAAACTATTTTATGTCAATTTTGACACTATTCAATAATTGATTTTTGTAAAAATCACAACAGAATTATTACTTAGAAAAAAGTTAATTAAATCAATTCTAACATGTAATATTATCCTAGATAATTAGTTAAATTATAACAAGTCTTAAATTATATTTATTTGGGTGTTTATAATATCAATTATTTTAATTTTTTATTAATTTAGTAATTGCTCCATCACCATTGTGTCATAAATAAATTAGATTATATAATGTCTAAAAATTATAAATAAAATATCATTATGTATGAAATATTTTTATATTTCTTAGGAATATTTATATTCGAAAATCCAAAATATATAACCTTATGTAAATTTTTTTTCTAAATGATATATGCTAATGTCATTTTTGTATTTATTTTAACTTAATTAAAATAAAGTGTCCATATCACCTACATGTGGCTCTATGGGGTCCCAACATTTACCCAAATATGACCATGGTCGTACATGTATCCACCAATAAGGTTAGGACACGTTTTATGGTAATTTAGTAATATTATAATATTATTTTTTATCCCTTATTTACCGGATATACCCTTAACCATGGTAAATAAAATATTTACTGATGTAATTATTCAAAATGTATAAAAATAAAAGTTACATATTTACACAATCTGAACATCCTGATTCCAAATATGGAATCCATTTTTCCATATTCAGAACACATAGGTGGAAGAAATTACATTAAAATTATTTTCTGTTGTTAAAACAGAAAGCATGTTTTTAAGAGATACTAACTCTGAAAAGATTGACACTTGTTTATGTCCGGTTTAATTGTGAAAGTATGTACAATGTCCAAAATTGAATTAAATGGTAAAAATATATTCTAAATATTCTTTAAAACCACTCAAATTCATAATTTATCAATATAATTTATTTCGATTAAAAAAGATGTTTTTAATTAAAATTTAGTAATATTCACTATTCATCAAATTATAAATGTTATCCGAAAAGTTCCACAATTTCACCCTAGGATAAATTCGATATTTCGAATCCAAAAACTAAAGTCAATTTTGAGAGAAAAAATTTATAAAATTTCAAAAAGTAGGTATTACTATTCATAACGGCTAGTTTGATTGGTTGTGATGTGTTAGAACTCGATGTTGCGTACAACACACGTTATCACATTATTCAAAGAGAAGCATACCGTAGAAGTTTGAGGTGTTACATTTATGAATTAAATTTTATATAATTTTTCATTCATTAACATTTCATTTTTCCATTCATATAAAAATTTAAATGAATTATTATTTATTATTATTTTCTTGACTACATTCAGTGATGGTTATTTATATTTTTTGTGAATTTATTAATTTTCATTATCATAATTAAAAACATTTAGAAATGTGTTTCATGATATTATATTTATGATGAAGTGATAGATTATACTTCTTTATACTGTAATATCAAATAGATTATACTTTATATTTATAATGAGTATTTTTAATATTTAAACAGTTTATGTGTTCATTCTACAGTTATAGACTATAAATTAGGTGAATTATAATTATGACATTTAATTTTTATATTATTGGTGTTAGTTAATATATTAAATAAAAAAAATTATATTTTATTTTTCCATTTTTATTCATATATATATGACTTAATATTATTTCGTTCATTCCATGTCATGCATATATGTGTTGAGTCAAAAAATGACTATTTTTATTGTTAATATAAAAAATATTAACAATAGGATTTTTTATGAATAAAATGTGTGAAAAAACTATGAGTTATAATCATTTAATTAATGATGAATAGTAAAGAGTTTAGGGACTCTATATGATTCCATTATTTTCATTGTCATATGTTGAGTTTTTATACGAAAAATTAAAATATAAATCTTGTAGAAATTTCTCCATTAAAGAAAAATATGGAATGAATTTATTAATTTTATTGTAGGAGAGCTCATCCCACACATATATACTACATATTTACATTGTGTGTGTGCCTATCCATCTGTTATAGTATTATCTAGATAGTGTTTTTTGTGTGAAGGAAACTAGATATATTCAACATAAAGAGGAGTAAAAATAATATAAATTGATATAAAAATAGAGCAAGATTACTCTCAATGATCCATTATTTTAAATTTTCAAAAATATATATACTATGAGGAAATAACTAATATTCCATTATTATGTATATTTATTTTTAAAAAAATATATTACATTTAAATTTTTCAAAATATAAATGAAATTTAAAAAAATTAAAAATTATTATTTATTATTATGTGAAAAAAAACATTTCCATATGGTTTACATTATTATGGAAGTTGTTCTGATATTTTTCATAACCTATTATATTAATCATAATACATTGACTAGTAATTTTATTTTCATAATTTACATAATTAAAATATGTTTTTTATGATTTTATAATAATCACTATATATGGTATTAATAAATTTTAGTTGTTTTATTTTAAATATGAAGTCAAGGGGAATATTAATTAATTTATATAAATTGTAATAATCATAATGGTGTTGTTTTATTACAATATATTGAATTATAATGAATCATTTGAAATCAATAATTATTTTCAAGGATTCACATCACTATCGTTTTTATTATAGTAATTTCACATACATTAATTTTATAAGTGTTAAAATACTTGGTCAATTTTCACAGGAAAAGCCCATGGATGATTATCCCAAATTATAATCTCGATTAATTTATATGAAATGAGGATGTGTCTATAAATATTCTGAATGTGACATTTTAATTATTGTAAGTTAAAAATGATGATAATTGTATTTTTCTAGATACAAGATTGAATCATGACAATCGTCAAATTTAGAGGAATATTTTGAGTAATTTTTAATGTAATGAGACATTTACCATTCGATAACCACATCAACACATGGGGATGGGGATTTCAATGGGGATACAGTATTTATATTTCTTAATGATTCACACTTATATTGAAAATATTTATTTTAAATTTCATGTGATTTTATGTTGTAAGAAACATTATTTTATTTCCATCATGTACCAATTCATCCCAATAATCTATGCATCAAGCATGGGGGAGGCACATGTCTCCTCCCACAAACCTACACCATACAAACATATACAAATAAAATTAGAAGGATATGGGTTGGAATATATCCCAACTTAAATTGATGTAATCTATAGATATTTATTATCAACCAAGAACATAAAGGCCTATGTAACTACATACACCCCTATAAAATTCTATTACATTGTGTATTTGATAGAGGAACATTTCCAATATATTTTGGAAATGACATAGGTACATGCCCATTTTCCTATACCAATTAACAAATAAGAATATCTTAATGGTAAACATAAATATGAGGGTAAACTAGAGAACTAACATTTTAAACCTCACATTACGGTGTATTATAAACATATTCCATTAATGATAGTGGTGTAAGACTGGGGTTGTATTAAATTGTTGAATATGTTCCATCCACCTAGTACATCACTAACCCATTGATTGGTTAATAATATAACTAATGATTGCTGAAGAAATACTCCAAATCATAATTATTAGGCTCATATTCATATTCCAATAGGGGATCTTCAAACCACACTATAAATCCCATCATGGTGGGAACATACTCATACAAGACATGGTGAGTTGAATATTACTAATGGAAATTGGGATCAGGACCTTATCTGATTTCAGAATGTGTTACATCAATAAGATTTGGAAACCCTCTAAAGAAAGGCACATTCCACTACAACAAAATATACATGGTATATTCCATTTGATTATAGGATTAAGGTCCATATTTCCACCATTACCAACAAAATACTTCACCATCATCCATCTGAGGCTATATAAGTGGAAGCCTATACAAATACTCCCATTATAGAAGATTGTAAGCATACCATAAAGGGGAATTCTTATTTGAACCAGGTTCATAGCCCCAATCCAACCAAAGATGAAAATAATATTATGTAAAATACAAAGTTTTTTGGCTCAAATTTTCTTTAAAAATATATAAGATCACTAGCATACATGAGTAGAATTTTGATAGTGGGAACATATTGTGGTAATAACATATTTTCTGTCACACAGTCCAATGAACACTATTCAGTAGGCATACAATCCATCTCAAAAATAGAAGGAAGGTTGAAATATTAAGGCCATGAAGTCGGAGGAGTCTTATATCCATACCATTCTCAATTATACTATGATAGAAGCTTTAAAATACATTTTATAATACCCCATTGACCTTTCTTATATTATTAAGAAGGAGAAATCGACAACTACAATGATAGTGATCCTTGAACTAGTATATTGTCAGATTATAGTGATCATACTATTTACATCTGTCATGGATGACTTTCCTAAGGACATATAATTCCAAGTGAAGGTAATCAACCAATTTTTGTGAAATATTTGTGTAGATACCTGCTCAAAACATTGGGTTTAACCATATAAAATACCCTATCATCCACTAGAAAAACATAATCTCAGCAAAAAGGAAACCCTAATATGTGACACATGTGGTCTGACCATTTAGAGGATATAGTCTCTTGTGTTGAAGAGGATGAAATTTAAATATGTATGGATCTATCAAATAATAACATTACAACTAGGTTATGGACATAATGACCTCCAATTATGATGTCTTTGATGAGCCAAATGACGAGTTTATTCAATATTTAAAATAAAACCTGTGAGAAACCGTTGAAGGGTTATGGACAATAAAGCTACACTATAAATGATTTTATAGTCACCTATAGTTCATAAAACCACTCTTACTTCAAGTAGACCTGGATTATTTCTCAATATACCACGATTAAATGATTCAAAAGGAAAACTAGAAGACTACAAAATATTTATTCAACATCCCAATGACTACTCAACAGAAAATAACTGGATCCCTATGTGATGATGATATCGAAGGATGGAGGGATTATGAAACATTTCCAGCCACCACATCAATAGTACAAAAATGATCTCTTGATGTGGTTTCTTGAAGTGTTATTACTACATGATATATAATGAGGCATATTTACTCATGGGAAAATTGTTAATTCCAATGAACCTATGATGTTTACCAAAAAAAGTATCAAAATTATAGGGGGAGAACCTATAAAAGGTTTATATGATTATTGTTACAAAAAAATGGAACACATCTAAAAAAAGAAGTTCATGTCTTTGATTTCCCAATTTTCCCTATTGAAGGTAACTATCAACATGAGTAGACTATGAACCCATCCAATGCTTGAAGAAAAAATTATTAGATAAAGAATTTTTTGATTGAAACCAACATAAAAACCACCATGAAATAGAATTATCTCATATATATAAGGAAATTTTTAACAGAAGTGTAACAGTTAGGGTTATTCAATCAATTAAGAATCTCAATGAAATGACATTGGATCAAAATCCACCCATCCCTTATGAATGGGGTTATTACTATCTCATCCTCCATCCAAGTGGTAATAGAATCCACCATAATAGTAATATGATGTACTAGTTGTGGCCCTAGATCAACCCCATCCCACTGGGTTAAAGAAACTTTTATTTCCCACAAGGATATTTATGTTCTTTGTGCTATGTAGAAACTAAAAAAAGATAAAAATCTTACAAATAATACTTCTATGGGACATACATATGACATTTGGATCACAATCAAAATGCACAAATGAAAATTCCATCATGGTCAAAATTTAAAAAAAACTATGGAATCAAATTGTAAAGAAAATAAAACCTCATAAGGTTCACAATGCTAGACATATTCACAAGACCAAGGACTAGTGACATGATCACTATATTGATCTAAAAATAAATGTAATTTTTATGAAAGTACCATATTATTATGATGATCAAAAGATGAATCATTCCACTCAATATGACATAGTGATCATTTTCACCATTAATCTATAAAAAATATGGAATGACACACGACAGATGACTGTTTCATTATAGAAATATTTCCTTGGTTGGTATGAGATAATAACACCCCAAATAAGGTTGAGAATACATATAACTTGAGGTATAACCATAATATGAAACATCAAAATGATAATATTCCACCTCCGCAATGAAATTATACAAACAAAAAAGTGAAAGTAATGGAATCATTCCAATATTCACCCTAAATGTTAGAATTACACTTTATGGAAGAATGAATTATGTAATAACAAAATTAGATATTCAGTCTATGATGGACCATTGTGGAATTACAAAAGGTAAATATTCAAATTTAATTCCTCATTGAAGTTGATCCATAATACCATCCTCCCACCCATTAAAAGATAGATAGTAGGTTTGTAAGGGTTGAATATTAACATCATCCTGGCTACAGGTCCATAAAAATAGTTTTCATAAACATATAAAATGAGGAATAACATTAATTTCATCTATTATAGTGAGAACCTCACATTCATTAGGGTGAACAAATGTCACAATAAAGAATTTGATATAAATGATATACAAAAGAGAATAAACTATGTAATGTGTTGACCAATCGCCATTCTAAATTAGTGTCCCACACAGTGATTCATGAAGAGATCTTCAAAACCATCAGGTATCTAGTAAGTTGTATGAAATCCATGGATCTTTGACTCACACCTCTACATCCCTAGTGGAATCCATAACTTGATTGGGTGATTGAATCTTTTCTCCCACTCAGTTTTGGTATCCCAATATGTTCATACATTGACGAAACAAGCATCTAGAATGCCATATCATGCAATTAATGTCCTAATGTAGATCTGTGATGGTCACTTAATACTAAAGAGTGGTAAAAAAACTAATATGATTTATATAAAATCATACGGGTCCAATTTTTTTTTGGAATTATAACATTCAATTAGGACCCATCACAAATTTAGAGGACATTTATTTTCATATATTCTCTATCATAGATCAACGATATGTAAATCAAAGATTTTTAACCTCCAAAATTCATTACAACCGGAAAATGATAAGGTTCCTAACATTATCTCCAAATGGAAAGTATAATGTACTTAGTGATAATTACTCTATCACTTGAGTTTAAACTAGAGATTTTTTATATGGTCCTACCTGATGTCTTTCAAAAACATTAGATATATTTGGAATAACAATGTTAATTTTCATTTTCATAGAAATAGAATAATGATTTATATAATCCATTCAATGAATTAGAGATTACTGTCATACCATGAACACTGAAAAAAGAAAAGGGACTGGAAAAGTAGATATCACCACCACAATGATTAAACTAGAAATGGTTTCAACTTTAACACCTAAGAATGACAAAAAAATATGAAACCCCGTGATGAGGGATGACAGATGAAAAAACACATTTAACTATTTTTAAAAAGTGACAATGGCCACCCATTATTTAAGGTATAAAATAGAATAGAATATTTAATATGAAAGAATATGGTTATGATTCATTACCTTAAAATAAGAGAAGAAATCACCTCATGCTACTAGATCCTTGTAACCCCAATGAGGTTTGCCTCTATGACTACACTAACTATTTTCTATTCCCAAGGATAATAGATGAAAACATCTTGAACTACATCATCTTAAATGAAATCCCATAGGTTATAATTTATTATGAAAAATATATAAGTGATATATCCATATAAAGAATTCCATGTATACTGAAAATCACACTAGAATGAGATGGTGATTGGAAAGAACATTTGGTTACATTTGAATATTATTTTAATTTTTGGATGACTTGATTGATTGTGGAACAAGATGAAACCACTAATAGAGTGCAGCTTCATAAAAAATTCACAATTTGAACATCTAAGGTGAATCCATTAATCCTCACATTGAGAGTAATATGTAATTCCTAGAAGTTGGAAAATACCAAAGGAAAATAGAATCATCCCACATCTACATTGACCACAATTCTATCATATTATTTTGACAGAGATTCTTGAATGTTGGAACTATCCCAAAAAATGAAATCAACATCTTACAAAAATAATATATTCAATATTTTTAATGTTATTCACATAAAACCCCTTTCATTAATGTTGAATATATGCACGAATATATGTTCACTATATTTGATCACATATCCAATGCTTGAAGTTGTAGAATATGAGGTCCTAAGAGACTACATAATTATGAATGAACCCAATATCTATTCCACATCCCATATGAATCCATATATATGGGTGAGGCCTTTGGATGAGTACATAAATGATCTGAATAGAGAAATAATGATTCATCAGAGTATTTATATAGTCATTAAAAACAAATTCTTTGGATGAATAGATAGTAGGTGAGTGATTGTTTGATTGTCTTAAACAATGGGCATGGCTACTGTAACATGCATCATTAGAAACTATTACTCCCTAGACCAATGTCTAAGCATGTGCTTAATCTACCTAAATCTCTATATTACCCTTATTGAAATTCAAAATAACAACACCATTCTACGATGTGTCATCCTCAAATAAGGAAATATGACTAATTAGAAAAATTGGGGAATATTCCAACCAAGATATCAATCAGCGATTTTCTAAATATCTGAAAAGAAATTAGAGTAGAATTTATCTAATCACACCATAGTCCCTGGGATATTGATATTGAAATGTTCCATTGAAATTTTTTTCATCGGTAAACTAATATAGTTGATTTAAAAACATCTATATCATTGAATATTAAATATAATGAGGACATTATTCAGGAACATATGACACCCTTATATGTTTTATGTAATCTAAATATTTTCAACATATTAAGGGATATAGTTGAAATTATTTATAGGAACATCCTTATCGAGGTATGGACACTAAAAAAATTTATCAATATTGAGGATGAATTGTATCTCATAAATAATACCTATCAAGTTTCATATATGAGTGATAAACCCCCCACAAAAATATCATATTCAAATAATAGTTTATGGGCCTCATGTCTAATGGAATGTCCATGTTTATCTTTTAATAAAAAATATAGAATATTTTACTCTGGGGGACATGACTTAATTACAAAATTCATGTTCCATAGAAATTTATCCAAGCCATTAAATAACACATCAAAATATGGTTGGCATACTATAAGATGAAATTTAACCCATTGAATCTTGTGAATCTATATATGTCAGGGTGAGATTATACTTGAAGGAAGGGATACAACCAATTATATCAGGTGACATTAAGGTTAATTATTTCAATGATTAGGTAAACACCCTTAAAAACAATGTATCGTTATATGAATTGAAAATATGAAACTATAAATAGGATTAATTTATTTAACTAAACCTAGTTTAATATTATAAACCACAATCCTCATTTGTTTTTCTAGTGTCAGAACTATTATTTTATTTTAAGTGGTTATATAAAAGGAAATATTGACTAATTCACCCATATGAACAAGAAACATTCCATATCATACAAACAAAAATTTATATTTCAACAATTCCATTCCCTATTTCTCATGATGTTTATACCTCCACTAACATTTATGGAAGATGAATTTAATGAAAAACACTCTAAAAATAATTACATAATTCCCCTTATTGATTAAGGATTACATGATTCTTTTGGCATCCTCCCATACTTCATCAAGGACCATGTAAAACCAATATTATATTTATTCACTAAGAATACTTATGATGAAACCTTAATGAAAGAGAAATATGATGATCTCAAGGAAGCCCATATGAAATTTTAGGAAGGTATATCCATCACCATTGATGAGGTTATGTAGGTAAATATGGGAATAGAATATTCTATGCATCTAATGATAAACAATGATTCCATGCCTCATTAAGTGTAGGAAATATATATATCATTTCTAAAGTATACTCAATAAGCATTTTCATAGAAATGTGATGGTATTATTGGATTGGATCATGATGTAGTTAGTTATAGAAAGAGATATCTATATTGGAAATAGCTTTTAAGTAGCTACTTGTGACCATATTACCCTACCAAGATTTTATGGATAAATTTGATGTTTACAAAACGATAAAATTTATCTTTAACCAAGAGGTGTAGTACCCAAAATGGATTCCCCCAATTGGTCCCTTAAATAAAATGAAGAAGTAAATCTGGGTATGAATTGATTTGTGTTATCTCAAAAAGAAATTACTCTATGGATGATTTCAAAGTACCAATAATGAATATCATAATCTATGGGGCCATATGAACCCAAGACCAATCATCTTTAAATAGGTATTATGGGTATAATATGATGAATATTTCCCCTCTAGGTGAGGAAAATACCACTGAAAAACAAAAAATATGGAATATTTGGCTACTAGGTCATTCCATCCGTGTTAGTGAATGTGTGAATCAATTATTAACACACCATGAATGATACCGTGAAACCCTTATTATGGTGAATCATATATCTCTACGTAGATGCACTGGTGGTTAAATCATGATAGTGTATGGATCTCCTAACTAATCTTATTGCAATTTTTTTGAAATTTTAAAAACATGTATTTAATATGAGTCTTCTAATGGTTTCAATCAAGGAAATTACTAGAATATTTCTTATCATTGTGTTACACCACCATGTGACAAAACAATTCCAATAAAATAGTAGTTAAATTAATTAAACTCCACCTTCTTAATATCATAATTAGTTGAGAGTTCCCTAAGGGATTTTTTCTTATAGTAGTAATTTCCAAGTTTAGATGGATAAAATATTTCTACCCATCACTAAACTAATTAATAATTTTGTCTACTACAAGTATGATGAAGCTTTCTAGGATGATTTTGATAACCTCAATAAGTATCTTTTTTTATCCTCCAATGTTAATGTTTTTTGTGGAAGTGATGTAAAGACCCAAGGCTGATGTACATGCACGCTACATTAATTATATAGAATACATAATAGATGACTCAAACAAACTCCAAATCACCTTTTTAGTTCCGAGACTTTGAAAACATAGAACATAATCTTCTAACATGGTGAAAGATCTTAAACATCTCCTATAAATATCTTCCACTTTTTTTAGACCTAAAACAATTCTTTATATTCTTGGGAAAAGATAACAAAAAAAGTGTGAGTTTGAATGAAAAATAAGGGTAAACATAGAGAAAAATAAACAATCCATAAACATAGGAATTTTAAAAATTGAACATAAAGTTTAAAAATCTAAATATTGAGTCATGAAATTTATCTTCGATATACTTAAGGAATTGATAAAAAAGGAACATTAACCATGATAAAATAACATTAGCATAAAACATGTTATTTTGGAAAACAGATAAGCACATAATATGATTTCCATATTAGCTAAGAAATTGGTTCCAATACTATCATAGTGCATAATGTCCATTACTGAATTGAGTTTATGCGTCGTTTCTTCCATGTATTACTGATCCATATTTACTTGTCGTTCCATCCATGTATTACTAATAAAAATTCCCTTCCATTCTAGTGATGTATATCTCAATGTATATAAATATCTACCCAATGCATTGGAGGGAGATAATGTACCCACACATCTTATAATGAAACCATTCTTATGTGTGCTGCAAAAACATAAAAACATTCACAACAACATATCCTCAGAAATAAAATGGGTTTCTTAAAACATATTCCATAATAATTCAAATAAATCAAATTGATTTCTTAAATAACCTTCCATCATAAAAAAATAATGTCATACTGAAATGAAGGATATAAATATAACCATAATTATAGAGTGTCATCTTTGAATAATGTTAATTTTTAGAAATCACATGAAATAAAATCATGAAGAAAGTATTCTTTCATTTTAAAAAACTTATTCCTTCTCGAAAATTATGCACAATTTTAGAACAAATAATTATATGTGAAAATATCCTTGTAATATTTCAGTGGATTATTCATGGAAATGTTACTTAATAATGTTTAAAAATTTGATCATGTCATACATTTTAAAAAAACACTCTGCATGTAGTTTATCCAAATATGTCAAAAGGTACATCGTTTGGAAGATGAATGTACAATTCCTTCGATACAGTTTAATAAAACATATCCAATAGGTAAAATTTACTTTATATAATTATTTTATACTGTAAATAATATTATATATTTAGTAAAAATTTATGTTTATGATAAATATACCCTAGTAAGTACTTATGTATAAACAATCTCAAAAAATAACTTGATTAAAAAATTATCTTTTACCAAAGGTCAGATTTCACCCATATGTGTATGAAAATCCAATATATAGGATTAAATCAAATTATTAAGTAGTAAAAGAAACATTATAATATTTATGATATCATATATTATCCACTTATTACTTCATATTGGCCATTTATTTAGGAATCCCATGTTAATGTAATGATTTGGGTAATAATCGTTTTTTAACATACGTGTTTTAACTTGTTATTATTAATCATATTACATGGATCATGATTTAATTACATTCAAAATTTATTAATTTTTTTATATATATTAAATATTTAGTATATAAATATATATAATTTATAGATAAATGGAATGGTAGAAAACTTCAATGCAGACAGTTGGTTTTATGTACAAATGAACATTGTTTCTGTTTCCATATTTAATTCAATAGAAGTGAGTAAATGACACACACACACATATATACATAAATAAAATATAATTATAATTTTATATCTTTCATTTATATTTATTAAATTTTCATTCTAATCAATCTTTAATGGTTAATGTAGACAATTAATTCCATCCCATCGTGAATACGGTAGGTCATACGTACGCACGAGCAACGATATCATTCACATGATGGTTAAATAGTATGGAATTAGATGGTATGTTAATTATAAATAATAATTATCATGATATATTAATTATTTAAATCACTTATACTCATCATTATACCAATCCAAATTAAGTATTGATGAATAACAAAATATACCACTGTGTGCAGACTGTAAGTCATACTTAGACACAGATGGTGATATTTTTATTCGTATGATGGGTAAATGAAGGTATAAGGTTGTCCAATAATTTTAATGACATATATATTTGTATAATATTAAGTATTTATTAATTTATTATGAGCACGACATATGAAGAGTAAGTAGAATAAGTCAATAATTTTGGAACACGAGATAAAACTATTACCTCTTTTTCAGGTATCTCTTTTTGATATGCGCAAAAAGACTCCATAATATGGATTTATTACCAAAGGGTTTCCTATATGATTTTATGATGTAAGTTGTTAGGAGTGTTGGGTAGGGGTTGGTTGATAAAAAGGTCATTTTATTTGCGATTAAAAGAGAAGGAGAGGTGTACTTTTATAGGAGTTGGGAGGGGCACCATTAGAATGTCTACTAATATTAATTTAATAGATAATCATTTTTGGTTTATAATGATACCAAACACCTTTATTTCGAAGGTACCATGATTATGAGTAGATTAAATCTCAACCATTAAAATTTATACTTGTTTTGATATTATTTAAAACATTATCATTTTGATATATCCTTATTTAATCTATTTAATTTGTTTGTGATAATATTATTCTAAATATTAAATGGATAAACTATTTACATACGCATTTTTTATTTTTCATAATTGTATACAATATAAAATTTTAGATCATATAATTTTCACTTTGTAATTTTTAAATATATTTGTCATTTTTGAATTATTTAATAATATGTTATTTTTATAAAATATAAATAGTGGTCATTTTGACACTATTTATTTATTTGAATTTAAATGAAATCCAAATCAGATATAATGTGAAAAAATATATATAATACACTCATAAAATGTCATATTACCCTAGAAAATACGTGGAGCATATTAATTAGTTCATATGATATTTATTTTCGTATTTTTAAAACCATTTAGTTGATACATATGTCAATAAAATAATTTTGACATCACTATTGTGTAATCCATAATGGTGATTATTTAATCTATAAAAATTATAAATAAATTTACATGATGTAGATAATTTTATCATATTTATGGAGAATATTTATGTTCTATGTTTTCTCTTATTTAACACTATATTTAAATTATTATACTTATAAGATAAATAATAGGTACATGTAGTCTATTTCATTTGCCTTATTTATAAATACCTCACCTTCATGGAAAAAGTATATTATTATAATCCATCCTGACCCTTAGTTGATATTAGTAAATTTAACTCATACAATATTATTTTTTATGTTTTATGAAACTTTTACTATATTTATCATATTGTATGTTACAGTAATTTACATTATTTACCATTAACTCTGGTAAATAACAATTATTATAGTTACTATTCATAATATCCAAAAAAATAATATTTATATATGAACAGAATTTGGACCCACTAATTACAAATACAATATCAATTTTTACAAATTTAAATAATGTTTCAGTTGTTAATTAAAAATTAAATCTCATTGTCAAAACCAGAAAGTATGAATTTAAGAAGTTAAAACTACGAAAAGAATGACATGTTTTTAAATCCAATATAAAAGAGAAATTATACTGAATGTCAAAAATATGTATTAAATCATAAAAAAATAGTCCAATTAAACTTTAAACTAATTTAAAATATAATCTAACTATATAAATAAATTAGATGAAAAGGCAGTTTTAAATTAAAATGCTATATTGTTTTACTATTCATTAAAATATGAACTTTATCAGAGAAATACGAAATATTCAACAAAAGAAAATTTTTCCCCTCTAAATTTTTTTATTTATTTTTTAAATTATAATATTAATGTGTTAAAAACTATATTTAAAATTTATGCACTATGAAATGTCAGAAAAACATCATTTTTAGAAAATACTTCATTTATCCAAAAAATTGAAATATTTAAAAAATATATCGGTGTTTAGTGAATCTTGTTATTGTGTACAAAGGATTATATCTAGGATGGTCTCTCTTGCATTTAATGCACATTAAGTCAGTGTTGTGTCTAGTTAATGATTAATTTCGTGTTACATATAAAATAATCCTAACATGGTACTTTTATTAGTTGAACAAATTCTATCCTCAGTGTATCATGAAATGAATTATATCAAAAGAACACAAAATTGTTTGTAACACATAACAAGTATATTTTTGCGTATACTGTACGATAATACAGTGTTGTGTATAGTGAAATCTAATCCTTGTGTTGAATACAACATAATACATCAAAAAACATTAAAAGAATAATATGAGAATATCCTGGGGTGTTATATTATACCCCCCTTTAATGTAATTTCTCCTTCAAAATTCATGAGGGTTATAAATGGTATACTACTATAATGATTCATTCATATAATCCCACACCCTAAAAAGTAATACTAAAAACTAATTTTAAAAAGTAATTCTAGAATCATAGTGGTTACCAAAGGTGACACATCACTAGGTTTCCACATAGGAGAACATAGGAGGGAAGTGAAAACATTGATATGGAAGAGAAATATAACTGTCATATTCTAATGAATAATGATAGAGAATAAGCTTGGAAAAAGTTAAAAACCAGAAATACAAAAATCTATGATGATTTAAGGGACCATTTGATTCATCAGATAAGAGGGTAAAAAGATAATTTTTTTTTTGTTTTCATGATCTGTTCCCTAAAGTTGATGAAAAAGAGAATAAATACATAATTGATTTTAGTAAAATCTCACTAATGGTCATTACATGAAAATTGTCATTTTAATCTCTAATTAAAATAAATGAATTTTAATTTTTCATTCCTATAGAGATAAATGATAATGAAATCCATAAATAGAATGATTGGTTGTTACCCATGACTTTATCACAAAAATGTTTGTCATTAGTTATAAAAAAGTCCATCTATTGTGCCATTAATCGTATATGGTTCCAAAAATGTAAACATACTTTATCTATAAAATAATTTAAATAAAATATAGCTAATTTATAATATATGGGGACATCTTTTTTTCCATGTTTAGGAGATAGAGGAATGTCCCACTTTGGTTTTCTATTTTATTCCTTAAGCCATGTCTAACACGGCGAGTTATCTCCCATCCTATGGGTTTTCTATTTTCTAAAACTAATCTACTATAACATTCTATAAATATTATTAAAAAATGTTTTAGCATTAAATAATACAATAATATTTCCAACTTAATTCATTTTATCCATTTGGTCTATAAAAAATACTCTTATCCAATCTCATATTACAAAAAAAATTAAATGAAAGGTCATATAACAAGCATGAAAGTACAATAATTTATCCCCTAGATATCCTAAGATATATTTTGTTTGTCCCATTCTAAAAATTCGAATTACTTCAAAATTCATTATATTGAGTCCTATTAATAACCAAATTACCATATATCACTATTCAATACATGAACGCTATATTATTCCACATGTATATATATATATATTTCATAAGTCCCAAAATATGTATAATCCATTGTTGATAAAATATATCACTTTTCAATAAGTCCATAAATAGTTCCCAAAATACTAGAATCATGCAATTTACTTTTTCAAATCCAACATATCTTTTTCCAAAAATCATTATCTAAACATAATTGACATATTAATGGTTATCATTCCCTTAATCATGTCTTATATAAGTTTATCAACATTACATTAAATAAAAAATTTGGAAAAATATAACTATTCAACATATCCATTCCAACATTTAATGAAAAAAATATGCTAAAAAACATATATATTTTAAGATTCATATAAAATAATCATTAAATTCAATAATATATACACCTCCATAATTCAACATATTTCTTAAACCATTATTCAGGATCCGTCATCATCAACTTTTCTAAAAAATGAATTAGGTGATAAGATTTCTCAAACTCATCATTCATAGGTTTAATGTAATCAATGCTAGAAAAACATCGCATACCTATACATGTCATTTACAATATCTTTATCCTTAGTATCATTAACAACACTCATACCATGATCACGAATCTATTCATGATATTTACACTTATGAAATTTATCTTCATTATTCCCATAATTTCCACATCTACAACATTAGATGGTTTAACATGTTCTATGTAGTGTGGGATATTGACTAAGACCGGATACAAATGTCTGAGAAATACATATCATATACTAAAAACACATAAGTATAGTAAATTTCTTGTTATATTTCAATCTATGATATATTTGTTTTAATCCTAGGTTATTTGTGATTATAAAAAAAACTATGATTGTAACAAATAAATGACTTATTATTCTGAAATTACTAGATATATCCTTCCAAATATCTCTATGGATATCACTAATGTTTATTAATCCTAGTTTCAAATGGTTTAATAAACCTTCACTCTCATACCAAATGTAACGACACAATGTTGACGTAAAAGGAAAATACATTACTTTTAAAGAATAATTAATACTTGACATAAATATAAACCCAAATACTGTATTAGTTTAGTGACACTATAATGTTGTAACATAATCTTCTAACATGGTGAAAGATCTTCAACATAACCCATAAATATCTTCCCATTTTTTTCTACCTAAAACCATTTTTATTCCTTGGGAAAAAGAAATCATAAAAAGGGTGATCTCAAATGATCAATAAGGGTGAACATGGAGAACATAAAACAAATCATAAACATTGGAATGTAAAAACAAGAACATATAATTTAAATAATAAAATAATTAGTCATGAAATAAATATTGGATGTACTTAAAACATAGATCATAAAGATATATGATCCACGATAACATAACACTAGAAAAAACATGGAATTTTGGCAATGAAATAAGAATATAATATGATTTCAAATGTAGCCAGTGCATCGCTTCGAAGACCATCATTGTGGAAAAATGTCTATTATTCAACCGAATTTACATGGCATTCCACCTTGGTATTACCGAATAAGATTTACATGTTGTACCAACCATGTATTTCTGAACCTGATTTACTTGTTTTTACAGTCTTGTCTATCTCATGAGATACAAATCACTATCCAATGCATTAAATGGAGATATAGGTCCCACTAATCTCAGAATGAAATCATTTTTATGTGTTTCATAAAATCATTAAAACATTCACTATAGCATAACCAATGAAATAAAATGGGTTTATTTAACGTCATTCCATCATAAAATATATAAAACTAATTCGTTTCCAAAATAACAATGCATCATTAAAAAAAAATGAAATCATAGATATAATAGTGATATAAATTTAACCCTATTTAAAGAGTGTCCTCATGGATGAAAATTAAATTATAGAAAACACTTGTAATTAATTCTTGGGGAAAATATATTTTCTTATTCGAGAAAAAAATTGTAATGAACTCATGGTGCCTACCAAATTTAATATGAACATATATTCATGGAGTTGCATGAAGACATCAAAGAGGCTGAACATGATGATATACAAGTGGATTTTATTAAGGAAATAGAGATAGAGGCTTTTCATTTTTATGTTTTTAATAAATTTTTCTAATTAAAATTATTATTTAGTCAAGGATAAATTAACTTCTAACTTTTTTTTGAACATTCAATTCCTTACGCCTATGTTAAGTCCACAATAGAAATAAAGGAGGATGTTGTGACAGTATAAACAAAATAAGAGGAACATTGGTACATTATCCTACCCCTCCACCCAATCATTGATTATGTTTAAAGGGTATTAATATTGTATACTCTATCCATGGATCATTCATCAACACATAGAAATAGGAACATGATTGGAAAATCTAAATGTGGTGGTTGAAATTCCAAAAGATCCACCCACTACCAGGCTTTGGATAAATTTTTTTACATCGATCATGAATAAGTAAAAGAAGACATGTCCAACATATAAGATCATACCATGATATATAATAACAATATTTCATGGAATTTAAATTTAAATTTATTTTTTATTAGCTCAGCATGCATCCCCAACCCCTATTATTATTTTGTAGTTTAAATTATATTATTCTTATGATTAGTTGAGTAATTTTATTTTGTGGGTTTATGAAGGTACCGATAATCTGAAAATATATAAGTAGGAAAGAATAATAATCATCCTTTCAAATGTTAATTGAGTTTTAATGTATATATTTTGAATGTAATTACATTTTTCTTGAGATTTTAATTTCAAAATTGAATTGGAATTGCATGACCATTATTAAATTTCTTGTTTACATGAATTTTCTAAGAGACATTTGTTTCACATGATTCCTATGATTCCATGTTTTATATTTATATATTAATTAGATTTTATGAGTAAAATGGGCAATCAAATTATTAATTTAAATCATGTATATTTAGATGATGACTCATGGTTGGAGGTAATTGATTGATTAATTTAAATGAAATTTTCCGATCATTTCTTTCATGAATTTATTTTATTACATTTATGTGATTTGAATGTTCATTACTAATCATTAATTTAGTGAATTTACAGTATCATATTACCATCCCCAAGATAATTTCTATTCTAGTTATTATTTATTTTTTTATTTTCAATATTTCCGGAGTGATCTTGGGACATGTTACTAACCAAAACATACATTTAAACATTCAAAAGCTATAACTGTTCAAAAAATATTAATATTATTGATGTATATTTTAAATATCCACATATCCTCAGAATTCCACATTTACATAAATCATTCTTTATCCCATATAGACCATTATTTTTCTTTCATAGGGATAAAAAAAGTTTCAATCCATTTTTAATACATTCCTACACTAAACTTGTTATTTTCATGATATGTTAAAGTTGAAGTGTAAATAAAAATGGAATAATTCTATAAGGGAAGATTTACATTATTAAGAAAATGGGTGGGGTGATTATTGTGGTAATAAATAAATGGTTTTTTTCATTCATTGAGCGTAATTATTTTGAATATTTTAAATCAGAAAAATTGATAAATGTGATGGGTTTTGAAATAGAACATAAATAAATCTCCACTATGAGACAGATGGTTTTTATCATATATATTTATTTGGTTGATAAGGGGATTATTCTAAGAAATAAATTCTAAATAGAAAAAAAATTAAAAAATTTACTTAAAAAAATAGTAATGTAGGAAAAAATTCATGTTGTCTAACATAATTCATTATGCATTATTTTATCATAACCTTTAAATGGAGTTTTGGGAAATGGGAGTATAAAAATTGAACGGAGTATTTAAATACACATCTATTTGGATATCTTTCATTTTAGTAAAGATATAATCCTCCTCCTCAATCCTTAATTTTCAAAACTCTATTCCTACAATCCATAATCCTCATATTAATTTGAACGTTTAATGAAATCTCCCATGATTTTATGTGACATTTGCCTCTAACATGTGGATAAATTATTTCCTTAAAGACCATGTTTTCATGATATGGGTATAAAACGATATAAATTATATCATGATTGAAGAGATAAAATAATCAAACGTGAGGTATATAATGACGTGCATGTTTTATATGCGCATAAATTTATATAAATTAAAGTATATAAAACACTTTTAATGAACTCATGGTGCCTCCCAAATTTATTATGAACATATATTCATGGATTCCCATGAAGACAACAAAGAGGATGAACATGATGATATGTAAGTGGATTTTCTTAAGGAAATAGAGATAGAGGATTGTCATTTTTATGTTTTGAATAATGTTTTATAATTAAAATTATTATTTAGTCAATTAAAATTTACCTTCTTACGTTCTATTGAACATTCAATTCATTAATCCCATGTTAAGTCGACAATAGAAATAAAGGAGGATGTTGCAGAAGTATAAACAAAATAAGAGGAACATTGGTATAGTATCCTAACCCTCGACCCAAAAATTAATTAATTGTAAAGGGTATTAATCTTGTATACTTTATCCATGGATCATTCATCACCACATATAAATAGGCACATGATTAGAAAATCAATATGTGGTGGTTGAAATTCCAAAAGATCCACCCACAACCAGACTTTGGATAATAGTTTGTACTTCGCTCATAAAGAACTAAAAGAAGAAATGTCCAACATATAGGATCATAGTGTGAAATAAAATTACATTATATCTTGGAATTTAAATTTATGTTTATTTTTTTTATTGTTTAGCATGTATCCCCAACTCCTATTATTATTTATTTAGTTTAAATTATATTATTCTTATGATTATTTGAGTAATTTTATTTTTTGGGTGTATGATGGAACCTATAATCCAAAAATATCTATGTAGGAAATAACAATAATATTCATTTAAAATGTTAATTGAGTTTTAATGTTTCTCTTTTGAATGTAATTACATTTTTCTAAGATTTTAATTTGAAAATTGAATTAGAATTTCATGACCATTTTTAAATTACATGTTTACATGAATTTTCTAAGAGACATGTGTTTCCTATGATTCCCATGATTCCATATTTTATATTTCAATGTTAATTATATTTAATGAGTAAAATTGGAAATCAACTTATTAATTTATATCATGTATATTTAGATGATGACTCATGGTTGGAGGTAATTGATTAATTCATTTAAATTAAATTTTCTGATCATTTCTTTCATGCATTTATTTTATTACATTTATGTGATTTGATTTTTCACTATTAATCATTACTTTAGTAAATTTATAGTATCATATTACGATCCCCAAGAGAATTTATATTATATTTATTATCTGTTTTTTTCTTTTCAATATTTCATGAGTGATCTTGGGACATGTCACTAACCGAGACATATATTTGAACATTCAAAAGCTATAACAGTGCAAAAAAATTAAAATTATTGATGTATATTTTAAATATTCACTTATCCTCAAAAGTACACATTTACATAAACCATTATTTATCCCATATAGACCATTATTTGCCTTCAAAAGGATAGAAAAATTTTCAATCTGTTTTTAATACATTCCTATACTACACATGTTATTTTCATTATATGTTAATGTAGAAGTGTAAATAAAAATAGAATCCTTCTGGAAGGGAAGATTTACATTACGAGGAAAATGGGTGGGGTGATTATTGTGGTAATAAATAAATGGTTTTGATTCATTCATTGAATGTAATTATTTTCACTATTTTAAATCAATAAAATTGATAAAGTGACGGGTTTTGACTTAGAACATAAAAAAATATCCACCACGAGACTGATGTATTTAATCATATATTTTTATTTTGTGGAAAAGAGGTTTATTCTACGAAATAAATTCTAAATAGAACAAATAAATATAAAAAAATTACTTAAAAAATATTAATGTAGGAAAAAAGTCATGTTGTTTTACATAATTCACTATGTATTATTTTATGATAACCATTAAATGTTGTTTTGGGAAATGACAGTAAAAACATTGAAAGGGATAATTTAAATACACATTTATTTTGATATCATTCATTTTATTAAAGATATAATCCTCCTACTCGAACATTAATTTTCCAAAATCCATTCTTACAATCCATAATCCTTAGATTAATATGAACGTTTAATGAAATCCCCCATGATTTTATGTGACATTTTCCTCTAACACGTGGATAAATATTTCCTTAAAGACCATGTTTTCATGATATGCCCATAAATTGATCTAAATTATATCACGAGTAAAGAGATAAAATAATCAAAAGTGTGGTAAATAAGGACATTTATGTTCTACATGTGCATAAATTGATATAAATTAAATTCGAGAAAACACTTGTAATGAACTCATGGTGCCTCCCAAAATTAATATAAACATATATTAATGTAGTCCCATGAAGATGTCAAAGAGGCTGAACATGATGATATAAAAGTGGATTTTCTTAATTAAATAGTGATAGAGGCTTTTCATTTTTATGTTTTGAATAATTTTTTCTAAATAAAATTATTATTTAGTCAAGGAAAAATTACCTTCTTACTTTCTTTTGAACATTAAATTCATTATGACCTTGTTAAGTCGACAATATAAATTAAGGAGGATGTTTCGCAAGTATAACCAACATAATATGAACATTGGTACATTATCCTTCCCCTCTACCCAATCATTAATTAATTGTAAAGGGTAATAATCTTGTATACTCTATCTATGGATCATTCATCACCACATAGAAATAGGCACATGATTGGAAAATCTAAATGTGGTGGTTGAAATTCCAAAAGATCCACCCACAAGCAGACTTTGGATAACATTTTGTACATCGATCATGAAGAATTTAAAGAAGACATGTCCAACTTATAGGATCATACCATGATATATAATTAAAATATTTCAGGGAATTTAAATTTAAATTTATTTTTTATTATATCAGCATGCATCCCCAACCCCTATTATTATTTTTTAATTTAAATTATATTATTTGTATGATTAGTTGAGTAATTTTTTTTGTGGGTTTATGATGGAACCTATAATGCAAAAATATCTAAGTTGTAAAGAAAAATAATCTTCATTTCAAATGTTAATTGAGTTTTAATTTTTCTCTTTTGAATGTAATTACATTTTTCTGTGATTTTAATTTGAAAATTGAATTGGAATTGCATGACCATTATTAAATTACATTTTTACATGTGTTTTCTAAGAGGCATGTGTTTCATATGATTCCTATGATTCCATGTTTTATATTTCAATGTTAATTATATTTAATGAGTAAAATGGACAATCAAATTATTAATTTAAATCATGAATATTTAGATGATGACTCATGGTTGGAGGTAAACGATTGATTCATTTAAAGGAAAATTTCTGATCATTTCTTTCATGAATTTATTTTATTACATTTATGTGATTTGATTTTTAATTATTAATAATTTATTTATTGAATTTATAGTACCATATTACCATCCCCAAGAGAATTTCTATTGTAGTTATTATCTTTTTTTTTTCAATTCAATATTTCATGAGTGATCATGGGACATGTTACTAACCAAAACATACATATAATCATTCAAAAGCTATAACTGTGGAAAAAAAATTAATATTATTGATGTATATTTTAAATATCCACATATCCATAGAATTCCACATTTACAAAAATCATTATTTATCCCATATAGACCATTATTTTCTTTCATAGGGATTAAAAAAGTTTCAATCCATTTTTAATACATTCCTATACTACACTTGTTATTTTCATGATATGTTAAAGTTGAAGTCTAAATAAAAATGGAATCATTCTAGAAGGGAAGATTTACATTGTAAGGAAAATGGGTGGGGTGATTATTGTGGTAATAAATAAATGGTTTTGATTCATTCATTGAACGTAATTATTTTGACTATTTTAAATCAAAAAAATTGATAAAAGTGATGGATTTTGACGTAGAACATTAAAAAATATCCACCACGAGAGTGATGGTTTTTATCATATAAATTTATTTGGTTGATTAGGGGTTTATTCTAGGAAATAAATTATAAATAGAATAAATAAAATTAAAAAATTTACTTAAAAAAATTTTAATGTAGGAAAAAATTCATGTTGTCTTACATAATTCACTATCCATTATTTTATCATAACCATTAAATAGAGTTTTGGGAAATGGGAGTACAAAAATTGAAAATAGTATTTAAATACACATTTATATTGATATTATGCATTTTAGTAAAGATATAATCCTCCTCCTCGATCCTTAATTTTCAAAAATCCATTCCAAAAATCCATAATCCTCATATAAATTTGCACATTTAATGAAATCACCCATGATTTTATGTGACATTTTCCTCTAAAATGTGGATAAATTATTTCCTTAAAGACTATGTTTTCATGATATGCACATAAATCGATATAAATTATATCACGAGTGAAGAGATAAAATAATCAAAAGTGAGGTAAATAATGACATGCATGTTTTATATGCGCATAAATTGATATAAATTAAATTATAGAAAACACTTGTAATAAACCGATGGTGCCTCCCAAATTTATTATGAACATATATTCATGGAGTCCCATGACGACATCGAAGAGGCTGAACATGATGATATGCAAGTGGATTTCTTTATAGAAATAGAGATAAAGGATTGTCATTTTTATGTTTTGAATAATTTTTTCTAATTAAAATTATTATTTAGTCAATGAAAAATTACCTTCTTACATTCTTTTGAACATTCAATTCATTAATCCCATGTTAAGTCGACAATAGAAATAAAGGAGGATGTTGCACAAGTATAAAAAAATAAGAGGATCATTGGTACATTATCCTACCCCTCCACCCAATCATTAATTAATTGTAAATGGTATTAATCTTGTATAACCTATCGATGGATTATTCATCACCACATAGAAATAGGCACATGATTGGAAAATCTAAATGTGGTGGTTGAAATTCCAAAATATCCACCCACTACCAGACTTTGGATAACAGTTGGTACTTCTATCATGAAGAAGTAAAAGAATAAAAGTCCAACTTATAGGATCATACCATGATATAAAATTATATTATTTACTGGAATTTAATATTAAATTTGTTTTTTATTAGTTCAGTATGCATCCCCACCCATATTATTATTTTTTATTTTAAAATTTATTATTCTTATGATTAGTTGAGTAATTATATTTTTTGGGTTTATGATGACACGCATAATCAAAAAATATCAATGTAGGAAATAAGAATAATCTTCATTTCAAATTTTAATAGTTTTTAATCTTTCTCTTTTGAGTGTAATTACATTTTTCGGAGATTTTAATTTGAAAATTTATTTGGAATTGCATGACCATTCTTAAATTACATGTTTACATGAATTTTATAAGAGACATGTGTTTCATATGATTCCTATGATTACATGTTTTATATTTCAATGTTAATTAGATTTAATGAGTAAAATGGGCAATCAATTTATTAATTTATGTCTTGTATATTTAGATGATGACTCATGGTTGTAGGTAATTGATTGATTCTTTTAAATAAAATTTTCAGACCTTTTCTTTCATAAATTTATTTTATTACATTTATGTGATTGATTTTTCATTATTAATCATTACTTTAGTAAATTTATAGTTTCATATTACCATCCCCAATAGAATTTCTATTCTAGTTATTTCTGTTTTTTACTTTTCAATATTTCATGAGTGATCTTGGGACATGTCACTAACCAAATCATATATTTGAACATTCAAAAGTTATAACTGTGAAAAAAAATTAAAAATATTGATGTATATTTTAAATATCCACTTATCCTCAAAAGTCCACATTTACAAAAATCATTCTTTATCCCATATAGACCATTATTTTCCTTGATAGGGATAAAAAATGTTTCATTTCATTTTTAATACATTTGTATACTACACATGTTATTTTCATGATATGTTAATGTTGAAGTGTAAATAAAAATGGAATCCTTTTGGAAGGGAAGATTTACATTATGAAGAAAATGGTTAGGGTGATTATTGTGGTAATAAATAAATGGTTTTCATTCACTCATTGAATGTAATTATTTTCACTGTTTTAAATTAATAAAATTGATAAAAGTGATGGGTTTTGACCTAGAACATAACAAATCTCCACCACAAGCCTGATTGTTTTTATCATATATATTTATTTGGTGGATAAGGGGTTTATTCTATGAATTAAATTCTAAATAGAACAAATAAAATAAAAAAATTACTTTAAAAAGTATTAATGTAGGAAAAAATTCTTGTTGTTTTACATAATTCACTATGCATTATTTTATCATAAACATTAAATGGGGTTTGGGGAATTGAGAGTAAAAAAATTGAAAGGGATAATTTAAATACTCATTTATTTTGATATCGTGCATTTTAGTAAAGATATAATCCTCCTCCTCGAACCATAATTTTCAAAAATCCATTCCTACAATCCATAATCCTTAGATGAATTTGAACATTTAATGAAATCCCCCATGATTTTATATGACATTTTCCTCTAACATGTGGATAAATATTTCCTTAAATACCATGGTTTCATGATATGCCCATCACAAGTGAAGAGATAAAATAATCAAAAGTGTGGTAAATAATGATGTGCATGTTCAATATGCTCATAAATCGATATAAATTAAATTCGAGAAAACTCTTGTAATGAACTCATGGTGCCTCCCAAATTTAATATGAACATATATTAATTTAGTACCATGAATATGTCAAAGAGGTTTAACATGATGATATACAAGTGGATTTTCATAAGGAAATTGAGATAAAGGCTTTTCATTTTTTTAGAATAATTTTTTCTAATTAAAATTATTATTTAGTCAAGGAAAAATTACCTTCTTACTTTCTTTTGAACATTTAATTCATTAATCCCCTATTACATCGACAATAGAAATTAAGGAGGATGTTGCGCAAGTATAAACAAAATAATAGGAACATTGGTACATTATCCTACCCCTATACACAATCATTAATTAATTTTATAGGGTATTAATCTTGTATACTCTATCCATGGATCATTCATCACCACAAAGAAATAGGAACATGATTGGAAAATCTAAATGTGGTGGTTGAAATTCCAAAAGATCGACCCACTACTATACTTTGGATAACAGTTGGTACATCAATCATGAAGAAGTAAAAGAAGACATTTCCAACTTATAGGATCATACCATGATATAAAATTACATTATTTCATGGAATTTAAATTTAAATTTATTTTTTATTAGTTCAGCCTGCATCCCCACCCCATATTATTATTTTTTAGTTTAAATTATATTATTCTTATGATTAGTTGTGTAATTTTATTTTTTGGGTTTATGATGAAACCTATAATGCAAAAATATCTAGGTTTTAAATAATAATAATCTTCATTTCTAATGTTAATTGAGTTGTAATGTTTATCTTTTGAATGTAATTACATTTTTCATAGATTTTAATTTGAAAATTGAATTGGAATTGCATAACCATTCTTAAATTACATGTTTAAATGAATTTTCTAAGATACATGTGCTTCATATGATTTATATTATTCAATGATTTATATTTCAATGTTAATTATATCTAATTAGTAAAATGGGCAATCAAATTATTAATTTAAATCATTTATATTTAGATGATGACTCACGGTTGGAGGTAATTGATTGATTCATTTTAATGAAATTTTCCAATAATTTCTTTCATGAATTTATTTTATTACATGTATGTGAATTGATTTTTCATTATTAATCATTACTTTAGTGAATTTTCAGTATCATATTACCATTCCCAAGAGAATTTCTATTCCATTTATTATATATTTTTTTCTTTTCAATATTTCATGAGTGATCTTGGGACATGTCACTAACCCAAACATACATTTGATCATTCAATAGTTGTAACCGCGGAAAACAAATTTAAAATTATTGATGTATATTTTAAATATCCACTTATCATCAGAAGTAGACATTTATATATATATCATTCCTTATCCCATAATGAACATTATTTTCCTTCATTGGACAAAAAAAGTTTCAATCCATTTTTAATACATTTCTATACTACACTTGTTATTTTCATGATATGTTAATGTTGAAGTGTAAAGAAAAATGGAATCCTTCTCAAAGGGAAGATTTTCATTATGAGGAAAATGGGTGGGGGTGATTATTGTGGTAATAAATAAATGGTTTTGATTTATTCATTGAATATAATTATTTTCACTATTTTAAATCAAAAAAATTGATAAAAGTGATGGGTATTGACATAGAACATAAAAAATTCTCCACCACGAGGCTGATGGTTTTTATCACATATATTTTTTTGGTTGATAAGGGGTTTATTCTAAGAAATAAATTGTAATTTTAAAAAATAAAATTTAATAATTTACTTAAAAAAATATTAATGTAGGAAAGAATTCATGTTGTTTTACATAATTCCCTATTCATTATTTTATTATAACCATTAAATGGGGTTTTGGGAAAAGGGAGTATAAACATTGAATGGGATGATTTAAATACACATTTATTTTGATATCATGCATTTTAGTAAAGATATAATCTTCCTCCTTGAACCTTAATTTTCAAAAATCCATTCCTACAATATATAATACTCAGATTAATTTGTACATTTAATGAAATACCCCATGATTTTATGTGACATTTTACACTAACATGAAGATATATTATTTACTTAACTACCATGTTTTCATGATATGCACATAAATCGATATAAATTATATCACGAGTAAAGAAAAAAATAATCATAAGTGAGGTAAATAATGACATGAATATTTGATAATATTTATTTTTGTATATCGAATGAATAAAATTAAATGTTCCATAATTTTTTATAGGGGGAAATAAAAATAGGCCAGTTGATTGTTTCATTAATAACTGAGAAGTTATATTGATATTTTATGTGGAATTTTGAAAATTTTATTCTACATTGAATTTTTTACTTTTATTTCATTGAAATTTCAATATTGGTGACATTATTGCCCTCATATTTTCAATGTTGAGATTTTATGCTTGAGAAATAGCACGATTTAAGTGTTCTAGAATTGAAATATCAAATACTATCCTAATTTTTTATATGTTTTTAAATTATTTAAACCCTCCCAATTTAAATTTTTTAACTTATTTTGATAAATTATTTTTTTTTTGTGTTTTGGGATAAAATGTAAATATAGATTAATTTTGAAATTTTATCATTTTTTAATTATATGAGAATTATTTCCTAACTATTAAAATGTCATTACAATGTGGGAGATTAGTATTTTTAGGGTTACATGATTTATGGGATTCTACATTGTCGTTGGGACAATGATATGATTCAAACATTTATAGGCCTTAAAATAAATGAAATAAAAAATAGGTTGAAGATGATATAGTAGACCCACCTCAAAAAATGAGGGATAATTCCATCAAAAAAATAAAATAAAGTTGATTCTAAATGGATTTCGAATACGATATAATGGCAAATTTCTACATTAAATACCATGATGTTCTTCACTCGTTAAAGAACCATTTGGAAGCTCATTATTGATAGTATGTCTGAAGAATGCTTATCTAGAAAAATTCTTACTCATTATTAATTATATAATTTTCTCTATATGTATCCAGTTAATGTGAAATTTGTTGGGGTTATATGAATTATAATTTTGAACATCATATTAGAAGATTCTTTGGGCGATTCAAAGATATGTTTGACTAAATAGGAATCATATTCTCAAAGATAGATTATGGTGGGTTCTGTAACACCAATTTAATTTTATTAATTTTTTTTATATTCATTATTATGTTAGTTTTCTATTAAATGTAATTTAAATTTATTTTAATTTAAATAAAATCTAATTCACGATTTTTTTTATTTTTTTCATATTTTTTACCCTTTTTTTATTCTATTCCCCTTCTAATTTTCAGGACATATTCTCATCTTACCAACATGAACTCTTATTTTCATTATTATACGTAACTTACCTGAGGAATATCATGGGGATTAATCTGGTTCTGGAACCCAAGAATATGTTTTCTATCTTTTTTGAGTTATTATTATGAATTACTTATATTGTATGTAATCCTCATTGTAGTTATCTAAAATTTAAATTCTTAATCTTAAACCATTTCCCCTTGAATGGGGAGGTGTATGGAGAGTGTTCTTAGGTATCATTAAGTATAAATTTCATTCATACCCAGGCTATATTGATGTTGTTTATTCATTCATTATACTTCATTTTATTCCCCGATTGGAGAAATCCTTCCATAAGCCCATAAGGGGCGCTCTCTAGGGTTTCTCATCCTTATCGACACCGCCTTGCTCCTAGGGTCGGCTGTTCATCCTTCCCTTGCTCGGCGAGATCGCGGTAGCGTTTCCATTTTGAGGTGGAGTCATTCCAGCCTCACAGTTTGTGGAATCTCTATTAGTTCTCTACTCTGCATGTGGGGGGTTGTGCCTTCTCGAGTGATTAGCTTGGCGGCGATGAGATTTAGTCTGCAATAGTGATGACCTCTGGGTGATGTTTTTTGTTTCGGTCCTTTGTAGTCATTTATGATTTTATGTGTTCAAATTTGTGATTCAATGTTGGATCTAAAGAGTTCGTTGATGCTAGACTTCTCTTTGATTAGTTTTTTTGGTGGATTGGGTTCGTCTTGTAATCCTATATTTTGAGTTAGTGCAGATCTGGTGGTTGATTGGTTCCTGTTTGAATATCATGTGTCATTTTTGATTGTGGAGTAGGTCATGGTTTTTGGATGAATCTTTGAATCTGCTATGGTGACGCCCGAGGGGTTATCGCTGGCGATGAATTTCAAATGCTTTAAGGTGACGATGAAGGGTTCAATGAATGATACATGTCTTGAGGGCAGTTGAGTGTCTCGATTGTAGGTTTGTGGACTGGGGCACGACTCAATGGAAGGTGCACGACTCGATCACATTTGTCTCATTTTTTGTTTTGGAAATTTGAATTGAAATGTGAACTTATATGAATATAGGGATGCAGTTGAATTTTCTCTGTGGTTTTTTGATGTGTTCATGCATTGTTGTTGTTTTGGGAAGGTGAAATCCGGATGTTGTGTTGTGGTGATGTGGATGTGGTGAAGTCAGGTAATGGGTACTGGAAACCCATGAATCAGCTTTAGGAAATGAAAAAAATTTATTTGAAGTAGAAAAATTAATGAATATTAATAGAAAAAAAGAACAAAATAATTGATAAAACTGTGTTTTGATTTGGGAATACCAATAATTATGATTTCTAGACCTCTGATTTTCATTATGTGTGGTTATGTGGTGTAAGTTGTGTTTTTTATAATAAAAATTTATAAATGAAATAAATAAAATTAATAGGTTCTTTAGAAAAAGAAAAAAGCGTTATGGTAAAAAATATTAAAGAGGCTGCAAAAGTCATTATTTATGATTTATTTGATCAAACACATTCATTTCAGTTCTGGGGATGTTGATGTTGCTACTTTCAAGTTGATAATTTCATTACACATTTATTTTTCAGATCATAAATAATAATTAAGAGGCACACATCCCCCATGAGGTATAATTTCTAAAGCATCAAATCATACACACCATAAGCCCTAAAGCCATTTGAACCTTTACTACAAGTTCACATGATTTTATGTTCCTTTATTACATTATAATATAGATAATTTTATTACTTTATAAGTATATGGTTATGGAGAAGGTTTTCATGATATGAATACAACTATACTTGAATTTTATTCAGATATGGATGGAAAATAATACATTGTGATATAGATCAGGGTTTGTCATATATAATAATAATGAATTGAGGAACATAAATTAATGAAATAAAAAGTTCTCTATATTTTGAAAGGGGAAAAATAATTTTCATGAATTAATTGCTTCTATTAAAGTGGATAAATTAAATTTATATTATATTTTAAATTTGAAAATATTATATGAAATTGATTATTATTTTATTTTCCTACTTTGGAATTTGAATAATGGGAACATTGGTTCCCTTATAAATTTATTTGTAAGATTCTATTCTTGATAATAATCATGGTTTATGTGTGGGGGAGTTTATGAAGATAATATTTTCATAATTATAAATATGAATTTACATTATTTAAAACCTTCAAATTAATTAATTTAATCCTATTTATAATAATTTTTGATTAATTATGTGTTTTGGGATAAATTGTGAAAATTGATTAATTCTGGAAATTAAATAGTTTAATGTAATATTGGTATTATGATTATAAAATTTATAGTATAAATCCAATTGAAATTATAATTTTTTTATAAAATTAATATATTAATTTCATTCATCTGTTTCTCCTAGTACAAGAACTACTTCAAACTTCTAGATGACCACAATAATCAAGGAATTTTGAAATCCATCTCGAAGGATAGTGTGGACCAAACCTTCCTATCTGAATCATAACTTGGGATACACACCTTCGATTGAGCTGATTCATCCATGAATTTAACAGGAAATAAATTTATTGTTTAATGAATAACGTTTATAAAGTTATGTAATCATTAATATGGCCATTTGATTATATTAATTGAAAGCACATTTATCGAATTCTCACCCAAAGAAGGCATGCAGAATATTTATTTCATGGAATCCACTAAAGGCATCCATTTAATGTGGAATTTAGAGGGGATATATGAAATTTAATTTTGGACAAACTATTAGAAGGAACCGTACGGTGATTTAAAAACATAGTGGAATAAATTGGTTCAATATTTTAGAAGACATTTTCCTGAGGGGAATCTACTACACCAATTTCATTTCATCATTTATTTTTCATTTTATCCTTCTTACAGTAGTTTTATTTTCAATTTAAATTTAAATTATGTATCATTTGAATAATATATAATTCATCCCAGGTTTTAATTTTTGTGTCTTCTTCCACCCATACACCCTTTTTCTTCTCCATCATCTTCTCATTATTCACCTCTTTTCTATTATTGTTAATTTATGATTTCATGAGTGTGTTTTGATTCTTTTTCTCTCATACAGATTTTTTAATTTTTTATATTATTCATATATTATTTTTCAACAAATCACTATCATAAAACCCTAATATTGATGGATAACCCCCGGCTTAGCCCAGAAGAGGTAAGTGGAAATTCCATTAATTCTATGCTTAATTTCTTATGTTTTATTATATTTTTGTTATGAAAGATTAACAGTGCACGAAGGTGGTGATCTTCCACCAGTACCCTAAAATAAAAAAGAGTTCTATTATTTTAATTAAACAATTTCATCTATTATTACGGATACAAGCTATTTATATTATGGATTTGAGATATTTAGTATATGAAGTGGAATACGATGGAGCTAGGTCTTGGAAGTTGTGTCACTCTTGATTGTGGTGTTACATTATCGTTGGTTATAATAGGATGTGGAATTAATATATCTATATTCTTTGGATATTTCACACAACTAAACAAAATAATTATTATTTATGAATGATATCAGAGAACTGAATTATCAAACATAATTTCAACACCAATAAAGATAATTATGAAACCCATAAATGAAACCATAATATCCATGTTCATTCTTGAGTAATTACCTTTTTTCGTTGAATGTTAGTTGTAGAATTTATTTCATTTTAATTCCATTACTTTCTTATATTAAATAAGAAAATATAAAATAATTTGATTTGGTTTATTAAATTAATTGAGTGAACAAATGAGAACACTACTCAAGTTAGATCACCCTTCTTAGCCTCTATGCAAAATTTAGAAAATAATTTTCTTTTACCGAACCATACTATATGCATCAATCATCCTCTATGATTAAACAGCCAATTCCCTTACAATTTTCACCACTATTGTGGATTAAATGATATTCTCTAAGATCACATACTTAATCATAACCTAGGAATATATATATATATATATTTTTTGATTAAATATTTATGTTATGAGAACACACTCGCATATTATGATCCTATTAATAAATATATGTATTATGTAATTGTCAACAGAGTTAGGGGGATTCCCAAAGTCGAAGGAGTCAGTACATATGAACTACAAAAAATGTATATTTCAATGAATTGTAATCTTTATTATTTATTAGAATATGAATTATATTATTCTAATTGAAAAAAAATTATTTAGATCCTCAATTAAGGAATAAATGATTTCTCTAAATTACTAGAATAATTGTTCATCCATAGTTTACATTCTTGGATAATGAAGATGATTTTTGGCATCAGGTGACCTGGTGAACCGACTAAATACATTATGTTATCATATTTTTTAGTATTCCTTTAATATATGGAGGATAAAAGAAATGTTAATAAACATTATAAAAATTGAATGAACGATTTAGTTCCCCAATAACTGCTTACACTCATAAAATGATGCATCTAGAGTAGCCAAGTTGGATGAATATTTTCTTCTACTGTCATCCTTTTATAATACTAATGTAACCCATCTTGGTATGAATAAAATGATCATGTATTAATTAGTAATAGGAACCAAGTCAAATGATTCTTCAATACTAGTCACATATACCTCTACATTATGTCTATATATGGATTATGGTATAATATATGGGTTTAACGGTAATTTTTTCCTCGTGTACATGTTATTGTTCTTCTATGAATACTTGGTGAGAGCCTACAAAATCAGGTTGGCCAAGATAAGTTACCAAATAAACTAACAATTAATGAAAAGATAAGAGTCCACAAAACATATATCATACATGCTAATTTTAGTTTGGAATATATTGATGAATTGAATTGCTAACAATTATGTGTATTTTCAGAGGAAGGTTAATTAGATGGGGGAATAAGTTTCTTGAGAGGGGAAATTAATAAAGGTGTTGTTAGCGATGATTTAGGATTATTTTAAATGGTACACTTTATTTACATCTGAAATGGGGATATATCATACTATAACACAATATATTCCTCAATGTTTACTCATTCCACCTTACCAAGAGTGGGATTATATTTTAGATAAAAGGAGTGAAAAAAAACATATTCATTTTTATAATTCCAATGTGGTTAAAAATTTTCATCATGTTTTTTTATGATAATTCATATATCAAATGATGATAACAATGATAGATTTATATATTACATAGAGTCATGGTGGTTCTGCTATCCAAATAATCCACCACCATGTAGGGATCCATCATTTCGTATTCCCAGAAATAATAAATTATTTTCCCCTTCACATAATGATTCAACACATTATGTCCTGAGAGGAGTTCCTTGATCTCAGTAGGATGAACATTGAAGGAAATATACCTCAGAATACTAACTACTGAATTTCATTCCAACTCCAAATCCAACTAACAAATCTCATTTTTTGTTTTATTGGATGTTTTTTCATTCCTCCAATCACCCATTTCTATCATGAAGTAAAAAATTGAAATATTTTTTGGGATTTTCCTGTTGGAACCACCCTCATCATTATTATGTCCATTGGAACCTTTACTCGACAATGGAGTTGATTAAACATGCATCAATATCATCTTGTAAATCTATTGATATATTAATTTATTAAAATAATACAACATACCAAGACATGTATTTTATTTTCTTCAAATCATTGATGGTAACATCATTTAATTGCTATGAATGTGGCAAGATGAACGTTTGGTTTTGAGAAAAGAATATAATTTGTGTATTTTTTGGGTTACCAACATCCATATCAGTCAAAATAATGTGAAAATTATTATATTTCTCATACAATGAAAAAAATATATACAACTAATGAACCATCACTGGGTTACAATCTGGATTGTCATGGGGAGGATTAGGGAATAGAGTTTTAATTCACTAGGATTGTTGCTCATACAGACAGAGTCCATTACACTCACAGAAGATGATAAAATTTATATGAGTGAAGTGGATACCATCATTGATGAATGTCAAATATGATAAATCATTATGTTTACCATTTCAATTTTTAGATAAACAGTCTATGTGCACCTAAAAAAGATATAAATGTGGAATTATCATAGTGATTTAGGCTACACACCATTTTAAATTTCATTAGTAGTGTGGGCCAAAATCCACTTGTGATTTTTAAAACCATTTGAATCAGGATATAGGGATGTTTTAGGAACTCAAATATTTATATCCACCTAGTTGGGCCCCTATATGACCCAAAAAACCTATAAAGGTATAAAAAATTCATACGGGGGTTTCCCATATAAATGTGTCAAAGTAAGAGATATTATTTCTCCACCATAGGAATTGAAGAAAAAAATTTCTCTCTTCCCTTCAATTGATGATTCCATAATAATGTTGGATACCATGATTCCACTGTTCCCTTGGATAGGGAGAAGGTACATAGTAGGGTACATTGTAAGGAATTCATCAAGATGAATGATTTGGTCAATCGTGAATGTAATTTCCTTCTCCAAGCTATTGAAATATCCATATATGATTTTAAGAATTAACATATCATCCACCCCATGATAGTCCCACAATGGTAATGACATTGGAGTATTCATTATTGTCTCAGATTATGTATTCTTGAAAAATAACCCAACCCATGTATTTAATTTGATGTTTGGTCCCATATTTTTTTATATCCAATGAGAATATATAGAGAAGATGATTAATTCTTTTAAAAATAATATAATTATACTCTTCATCATCCCATGAAGTCATTAGTGGGTTTAATTTTTCATACATGTCCCCTTGGTGTAGTTCATCACATATTTTCATGACTACATAGAAACTAAAGCAGAACTCACCTTCCATCATATGGAATATGTTTATTTATAGACTATACTGACTAAACATGTCTATAATCAGAACCCTATTATTATAGGAAATGACTTGTGGAATCCAAAATTCCTTCACAGAGGCATATTAGTTTCTTTTATTCATAAAATATATTGTATTACATTGCATAATAAAAGTACATACATATTACACCACACATATCCCCTCCATGGTTAGAGATTATATCTAAGAAACCATCTTATATTATGATTAGAAAAAGAATTCCACATAATAGATTGATTCATATTAATGTTGGTAATGAACACATGACAGGACACATAATAATATATTAACATATACATTATCATGTACATAATAAAAAATTAATTCTCACCAATAAGTTGTCTCACACAGTCGACCTTAACTCTGACTGTGCTATGTGTCTTAAGAATAAAAGAATGATTATGATGTTATTATGACATTCTAGAGTTTGAAAGTATTTCTAATGGATAAAACCATATAGAGGGAACCAATATGAAAGGAAGTACATAATATGGTTTTTACACATCAATATCACTAGTTTTTTTTGAATATACTAGAATGAGAAACTCTTTTTGATTTCTACATTAGCTACCTTGGTTTTCCGGCAAGCCTCTACTACCATAATACCATTCCTTGAAAACCTTTGAATCAACAAAAAGTTCAATTTTATAATTTATTTAAAAATTTCATATCCTAAAAATGGGTTATAGAATGAAATAAAAGCATTAGATGGGTGTAAACATGTAGTGCATGTGACTAATTCGAAGCCCTGAAATTGTTTGTCCCATTTGAAATAATAAATCCACATGAATATAGTATGCTCATGTGAATCCAATAATGTATTAATTAACTGATTAAGTTATCAGTAAATCACAAAAAAAATCCTTTGAAAATGTTCTATTATTATATAATTCATTATTCAAGGTATACATGAGTTTTTGATGATCAATTAGTAGACTGATTAAGTGATATTTCCTGAAAAATTGTTTATGGGGATGAATCCCTTAGAGATATGAGGTGATGAATTATAAGATAAATAATACTAAAGGGATAATATTTTCCTATTTTAATGAATCCATGATTGATGGTTTGGTGGAAGACCCCATTCCAAAATATATATAAGGAATATTGTTTATTTTAAAAGTTCATTTTGATGAAAAAAATAAATATAAAAGATAATCTTTTATAATCCCATGGTAGTATAGGTGGCATTTAAATTCTCATAACTGAGTCCATTCAACTTCATTAATACATTACTTATGAGGGGTGGAATTTTATGATATGCATGAAATGTGAATTCTAATATTTGGAGATAAAAAAATACCTAAATCCAAAATATCATTTTCAACAAGAAGGGAACCGAAGAAAGAATGAATATATATGGATCAATATACTTGGTTATGTAATCACATAACACTTAGGGAGAAACCCCATCTGGTTACCCGAAACATATATAGTAATATAGAAAGGACAACCCAATATTATTTTATGGAAATGAGTTAACACCATTTCACGATCTATGGCTGATCGTTTGATACCCCATCAATGTTTCATGATAGACACCATGAAAATTAGGTCAATAGAAATGTTTATGGTTATGAGGAGGAAGATAATGACAACTAGGTCATATGAAATAATTACAAGAGTGAAAAGGATAATATTTAAGTAAGGATCATATATTTTTTTTCATGTGGTTCCCCATTGGAGCCACAAATAAGCTACGTAGATATCCATGGAAATAATGAAATTTCATCATGAGATCTAGGATTGGTTACCTGATGCATCACTAAAAAGTAGTGAGACTATCTATGAAAATTCCTACATGAGATATCGAGACCCATGACTGATCACACAATTCACCATGGATTATCTCTATAGAATTACATGAAATTTCTGGGATACAATCTTGATATATCGGAATAAAGATAAAACAAAACATGGAGATGTTGAGTGGTTCCCCATGAAAATTCTAAGAAACTATATTGAGATCAATAGTTTATCAAATAAAACTACGTGGACAATATAAGTGATTATACATAGAAATTATCACACGTTTTCACATGATTGGGGACAAAGCATTTTTTTCCCTTTATTTCTTACAATTGACTCTATGAATATCATGATTCAAAAAAGGATAGAAAAATAGAGGTGGATGTTAATGATTTTTCAATATTGAAATCAATTTTTATTAGGTGATACAAGTAGGATGTCACAAATAAAATATTACATGATAACATGTAGTGAATGGCATGTTACTTTGTAAAATAATGAACTCTTTTTCGGGTGTAGTCCACGTTACATGGACAATAATCCCTAAAATTTTGTATAGATATTACCAAGGTGATGCCTATAAAATCCCCATTTGATATATAAAGTAACATATACAAGAGTGGAATTTTAATTTTTAAGGGATTATACTATCATAAGACATATCCATATATCAAAAATCAGTGAATAAATTATGATAAATAAAAATAACAAGTTATACAAGAATTGATCATGAGATGTCCTATAGATTATTATAAAGGAATAAGATCTTGATATATAATCTAGATCATGTGTTGATGATACTACCATGAGATGGCCTCTTGAATATAAAATGAGGACATACATGTGATATTTCCTCTTGATCATGATGGATCATACACATTTCCGTGATCATGTGACCTCCTCTAGTTTGGATAGCCCTAATAGACAGCTGTTATTCATTTAGCTTTATAGGAAGTCCTAGTTCATGTAATACTTGTCATGTGAATAACATTGGAAATGTTACCCTCATATTGTGAAATCACATAGATATGTTAGAATCTTCATGATAAATAAATTATAAATGCTTGAAATATCATGTTGAATACCTGGTAAATGTATGACATGTCACGAGGTAACATCTGGAAACGACTTTATTATCATATGAAATCCCTTGGACACGTACCCTAAAATCAAGTAAACCCCTATCAATGAGTCTTTTTAGGACCCATTTTATATAAGGACTGGGAATGATAGGAAAGGGTTCTATATGAATCAATTGATCAAAATTATTTCTAGATTTGGGGTATATAAATTATTTTTATTCACCATTTGTGATGTTTCCACTTTTGAGTGTGTGGCTCTACTGAGGTTATGTGTTCATATGACCTCGATATGATCAAGTTATTATCTTTATGACAATGAAGAGGAGGTGGGGATTTCACTCATTCAATTCCCTTAATTGTCCATTATTTTAACATTCTTTTATAATCCATTCATTTCCATGCCTCATAATATCAGGAGAATAAAGAAGGAATATATGACATGGGAATTAATGTTTTTACAAGCCCCTAAATATTCAAATTATTATAGATCGTGGGACTAAAATATTTTATGAACATAAAATCATTCCACATTCATTATAATATATTAAAAAATCTTATTCATTGAAATCATATATGGTTGATGTCTCGACCATTCCCTCAAGATCCTTTATATGAGATATGTCTTTTTTTATTAATTATATATAAAAATCCCCTTGGCCTAAAATATTCCAATATTTCAAAATATTGAGGCCATCATACTAATGAGTATTATAATCTCTCTTCACTACCTATAGGGATAGGAATGGTGAGAAAAATGGTCCGTCTTATACCTTTTATTAGAATGATAGGTATGACCCATTCATATGTCCTAATCTATCTAACAAACATATCTTCAACATCAATTTCTAGGTTCATATATTCCCCATGATGATCATGATTCTCCCAATATATCCTTCACATTATTAGTTTTATTTACAATTTTAATATGTTTTATCATTCACCATATTCTCTATGAGGCATGTAATCACTTTTATCATATGGATGTTTCTGTTTTCTACCCCATATAATTTCAATACTATCTTCAATGATACATATTTGGTCTTAAAATATATCCTATTTTTCACACCAAGAATGAATCAAGTAATATTTGAGAAACATGATGATCATGTCAATAACCTGAATGAAATTCTTTCAAACTTATTCATATATTTATTTAATTTTGTTTCCTTTCTAAACATTTTGAAAATAATCCCTTATCATTTTGTCAACCACCACTACTCATAAGAAATTCTTTATTAAAAATAACGAAGACTCAAATTATTATTCTAATTAAGGTATTTAGGTCTCCTTCCTAATTATTTATGTCTATATGATACCAAAATGTCATCTATTTTCTTGCGGATACATATAATTCATAGGGAATATGTTATTATTCTATTATGGAGACCTCACAACATAAGTAATGAAAAACTATTAAGGTAACCATAGTGTATAAGATGTAATTAAATATCAAGGTGTCCTCTGTGTGTAATCCCCTTTAAATAAAAAGATGAAAATTGTGTGTCAGCCCTAAAAAATTCAATCAAACACTAGTATGAAATGTGTCACATACTCTACTACCACTTATTTTTCACACCAACAAAAACTTATACAGACCTAGATACTTTCCACAATTGTCTAAATAATATCATACAAATGACACTGATATGGGATTCCTCAAAGATGCACATCTGACTAAATTTTCTCTTCCATCAATGTAAATGATTGGGAGTCTATACTAAGTCTATAAAAATAAATCATAAATTCATTAATTATGGTTGAAACATAGATTAACTATACATGGCACAAAATTCCTTATTATTACAATATTTCCCTCATAGAATTGATTTTTTTGGATAGAGAACCATAATATATGGTTTTTTATTCTTATATGGATCACACATAATAATATAAATCTCATTGATTGAAAAATTCTATGAGGAATATGGTCTTATATTAAAGAATATATATTGTGATTTTTAATGACATGAAATGAGCATTCGATTTTTATAATTTTAGACATCATATTAACAGTAGTAATTAATAGTAGTTTAAATTCACTCATAATATTATTTTGGGGGAATTATGCTTATTATCATGATTATCTGACAATGTTTCTTTTAGTATCATGAATTTTTACAAGTACAATTGATATGTACTGTGAAATTTAGAGGTGAGTGAACTATTCATGTGGTTTATCATTCAATAGTGAGGATGAGGAGGTACATTATTTAGTGTCATATTTTAAGGATAAAGATTATTATTTTGAGTGTAATTTCATATAATTATGAATATTATAAGTTATTTTAAATAAATATTATCATGATTTGGATGACTAAATTCATGAGTATGAAAACTACATTTTTAGAATCCATGAATTAGTGCGAGTTGGGATTCAATCCCCATCCATTTTGAATAGGTAATATTATCAATTTGATAAGGTAATATAAATTTATTATAGTAAAAACCATTTTGGATAATACTGTGGAGGATTATTTTTTGGTATCTTTTATTAGGTCCAAAACAAAATCATATTTGATCAATAAACAGAGGTAAACATTCGTTTTGAAGGGTTTATCTATTAGAATATAATAAATCTCAAGGTCGTTCAAAATGGAAAATAATATTTCATAAATAAATTGTATTTCTATATTTATATTCTTGGATTGTTTTCAATTTGTGGTCGATTTATATATGGAAAAAGCAATTGGATTTAATTAAATATTTAAGTGAAAAGTAGATTTTATTCCACAAACAATTGAATATTGGGTCTTTTGTGTGGAGAAATGTGTTTTTGTAAAAAAAATCCCCAAAGCATGAATATATTTGGTGGTTTAGGTATTTTTACACTAATACATAATCATCAGTGGAATTCTCCAAAAAAATTTATCAAGGGTCTCTATATATCAATTAATAATCGATTTATCATATCATAAATGGTTTGATATGATATTGTAATAAATCATGAATATTTAAATCATAGAATCAAAAAAAATTAGTGGCAAATTTGATCAATATATAATGAGGGGAATCTAATATAGAGATTATGTTAGAATTCAAAAATTTGATTACAACATTTGTACTGACATCTTTAATTGTTGAATCCTCCACATGTTTGGATGAATTGTTGATATATATATGAATAAATGTGAGAAAAATATATAATTATTATTGACCAACACCATGGATATAAATAGCACATGAAAATGTATAGAAGTTTTTGGTAGTTTCTAGTAACTCTAGGGAATGATCGAATAGATTGTAATATTCATATAATTAATTAGAAATTCCATTGAACTATTAGTTACCATGACTCACTAAAATCCATTAATAACAATTTCTTTTAATATGATGAGATATATTATTCCCTATTGATTTATAACTCCATCCACTATAATATAATTATATATTTACAATGATGATATACATTTCATGGATAAATCAATGGAGAATATTTTCAATACCTCATTTTTAGAGGGACTTTTGTGAATAGTGGTAAACATATTGAGTAATATAAATTACATGAGGATTAATATTCTCATTACATGTTTGATCTAGTGGATGGTTCACATATCAATGGTAAAACACGATTGAGGGTACCGTGTCACAGATTTAATCGATTAAAAATAATATAGGAGAATCCTAGTTATGGATTGTAGTGAAATCATTGACTGAATCAAAATTGTTAATGATGAATGGGGAAAAAATTATATAATTAAGGAATTATATGGTAGCCTATCATGATCATGGTCTTCTAGAATATTACTTGTGTTATACATGGCATTGGGGTTAGTTTTTTGAAATTATAGAATATAAGATATGGTTGGTTTATATGATAAGACCAATATATGATCTCTATCATAATAATTTTGAGGGATTATTTCATATTTCATTATAGAATACTGATCACTTAATTTTTTTATTTTATTCAATAAATTTAATTAAACTTTTAGGTGACCATCATTTTCTACATGGATAATTAAATATCCACGATAAGGTATTGAAAACCTATATAATTTTCAATGTCACCCATATAAAATTGTATTGTATAAGGAAAATCATCTTCAACTAGGGAAACTATTTTTATACCAACCATGTTATGTTTTAGGATTTCTAATCTATTAACTATTATCCATTAATTTTTTTTTGATTTTATATCTCACATTATATAGATTTACCCCATATTGATATGTAATGATCATTCCTCTTGTAGACAAAAGTCAGTGGTCACATTACTTCATTTACACAAGATATAAGGAATCAAATCCCAAAGGACCAAATGGATTACTATCATTTTAAAACAAGGTACATACCATATGTCACATTATAATTGGAATTAGAATATACAACGTGGAATTTTAATTTAGAACACCATTATCTTTTTTAAAATATCCTTGTATATCTCTCAAAATTAACATCATGGAATCCTTAGAAAAGGATACTTATGAAATGGGTGTTCTCAGATTTTCAATAAGGGTATGATTACAGAGACACTATCATGAATAAGTGAGGAATAATCAATAAGTAATCTAAAATATCCGAAAATACAATCCATTAAAAAAATAACGTATGAATGGAGAATATTATTGAATGAATAAATGATGATTAAATAATTACATATAAATAATAAATTATTCATTAAATATATCAATTAATATCATAAAATATTGAATAATAACATGGATAACAATAAATAATCTCAGAATGAGATAACTGATAATGTGAAACATTATAAACAAACCATGAAGGCATCATTCTATGAATTATTACATAAATGGGTATAGACATAGACAAATAAGAAATTAGGGTTTTCTAATAAAACCTAATGATGTGTTGAGGAGCTATATGTAACACCCTAATACATTACAATAAATTTTGTTATAAAATTTTTATTTCATTAATAACATTTGATACACACAACAACTATTTTAAAGGATAATTATCTATTAAAATAATTTTTAGCCTTGAACATTATAAAATTGAAATTAATTTTCAGCGATTGATTTATAGGGCCCCATCCATAATCATTACATAATCTTAAGTTCATTCTTTAATTCATATTCAGGATCTTTTCTATTTTATATATTTAGAGAATAATCCATAACTTTAAAATTACATCGCAAAATTTAAAATGTAGACACATATACTATGTCCAAATATTTCATGGTAATAAGACTTCTTAAAAAAACAAGTGTTATTTTCTTGATATAAATCTTTTGGAATACTTAACTTCTCATACCATTCCTTATTCCTTGTTAAAAACATTTCAAAATCATTTTTTGAGCATACAAAGATTAGTAGGGGTTATAAAATATGGAAAGAAAACATTAGTCCATCAATACATACAAATCAATGGAATCATAATTATCAATCATAAAACATAATCTCTTTAACATACCTCAGGAAATCAAAAGATTTATGAATAACACGTTGAAATCATAAATCATAAATATAACTTGTGCCATCCATATCAAATATACATTTTTTCTTTCTTAGTAACATAGGGAGTAATGTTTTGAATACCCATAAAAATATATTCTTGGAATCAAAATGGACAAACATTAACGTTTACCTCCATCACATTACCCAGATGCATTAAAGAGCTATCTCGGGATCACCCTCCCATTGTTATCATGAAACCACCCGTATAGGTAAAAAATTCCCATGAACCATAACATAACCAGAAGAAATAACACAAGCATAATGGAACAATAACATTACAACATTGTAATAACAATATATTATTTCAATATATTGACATAATCAGTCAATTATAAAATCCATTTTCACTAAAAAAATATGTAAAAAGAGTATATCGTATGTATTTTCCTTTTAAAAAAATATGAATTGTTATTTAATCAAAATATAAAATATTTCTCACAGTAGTGTAAAGGTCATTATCAATGCATACATTAATGAGAATCATTCCCTTTGTCATTTAGTAAAACTCTGCATAGAAAAATTATCTCTTTTGAATGCAATTAAATTTAAAATGTGTTTATAAACTGTATAAAATAAAAATGTGTATAAATAAAAATATGTTTCAATGAATGTAGACTGAGAGGCAATCCATTACAATGATAATTTTCTAAATAAAATAGTTCAATTATGTGTATTCACTATAAGTACATATAAATAAATTATAAATAAAATATAATATATAAAAATTAATTTATCACATAATAATATCACTACATAAATATGATGTATAAGATCAACCCAATGAATAGAAATTGGGTTAATAAGTTCCCATACCATGAATCAGACTTGTCATGTACGTTCATTGTTCTTCCTGAATAATAAACCTATGTTAATTTATAGTTTATTCATTACCCTTCTAAATTTAATTAATCATTTTATATCACTTGTTAACTTAAAATAAAAATCATATAATTATTCAATTTCAAATTGATTGTTTTGTCGATGTATGAGTCTTGAGTCAAAAATGAACTTGTTATAATTACAAATTTTCCATGTGGTCCAATGTCAATTATCTCTATAATTGTATTCATGATTTAAATATCATATATGTTTATTATATATGTATTTATATCCCGTATATTTATATTTAAATAGTCCATAAAATTTGGATATAATAAATAAAAGGCATCGTTCATAGAGATGGTAGGTTATACATACGCATGAACGTTACATACATTTCATTTTCTTATTTAAATGAATAAAAAAATTATAAATATATATATTATAATTAAAGTATAATTTTGATCTTATATCTATTACATATGTTCAGAAATTCAATCCTTTATACATTTTATGTATGTCATGAATGAGTCATATCACTTGGAGGGGGCGGTAGTCTGCATTTCCTCAAATGAAATTATCATATTTACAGTTCATTAAAAGTATAAAGGTATGTTTGTAAATAAAACATACAGTATCATAGAGACAATATAAATATAAAATATATCATATATAAATACATTTCCATCATAATTTCCATCATGGGAGGTGGTAGGAGATAATTTAACAATCAACATTTTGTGATGTAGTAGCCCACCATCCAGAGAAACAATATGTTCTAGATCCATTAGATGGATGTGTATGTGATTGTATGTCAAATAATTTTCATAAAAACATCCTAGTATAATGAAAATAATGGTTTTGTTAAACAATAATGTAATAAATAGTGTTTAGGGGGTAGGAGAAGGAAAAATAAATGGAAGATGTTTAAGAGAAGACATTACGTCAAATCGGGATACTCTTATTAATTTCAGCTAAAAGGACTTCTTGAATATCCTTTTGCCCTTTGTAAGGCTTCTAGGAGTAAGAGATTGATGTTGGGAGATTATATTGGTAAAGGATAGATGATTCATGGGTACCTGAGAGGTCTGTGTAGTGGTTGTGGCCTTTTATAAGATGGAGGAGGTGTACTTTATGAATGTTTGAAATATTATTTTATTATGAATGGAATTTTAATTTTAAAAAAAATCCAGAACTCGTTTAATTATAATATAATATAATTATTGTTAGAAAATATTTCAACCAGATGTTTTTAGTCATTTTTTATTTTCAAATTTATCCTTATAATTTAGCTTTCACCCTTAGTTATCATATTTGACACTTACCATGTGTTCTATTATATTCATACTATATGGTTAATATAGTTAGTATAAAATGAAAATATAACCTCATGTGGTTCATTAATGATATTTTAAAACTTATCTAAGTCATATATAATAATATTATTTTTTTAGGACTAAAATATCATTTAATAAAATAGTAATTTTTTTAAAAATGATTTATGTCAATTTATATACTATTCGTATCATGATTTTTAAAAAACTCATAACAACTTGATTATTTCAAAAATAATTCATTAATTATAACATAACAAGTTATATGAGCCCTTAAAATTTGTGTATGGAAGAAAAGTTTAAAAATAAATGTATTTTGCAAATTTGTAAATATCATTTTATTAAAACATTCACTAGTAAGGTAATCACTGCATCATCATTGTGTCGTAATAATTTTATATATTTGAGTTGAAAAAATTATAAATAGAACACCATGATGTAGTAAATCTTATTATATTTTTAATGACTAAATACAGTTGATAATATCATTAATTTATTTTCCTTATAAAAATAGTTTTCTTGAAGGTTATATGTTCATTTTATAGTTTCCTTAACATAAAATTAAATGTAATTAAATGTCATTTTCACACAAAAGAGGATCCATGGGTTCCCAAAATGAACCAAAAAATGCCTATTGTAAAAAATATCTCATTCAATAGGATTAGGATACATATTAGTTTAATTAATATTAATATAATATTATTGGTTATCCTAATTTACTAGATTCACCCGTTTACCCATGATAAATACAATATTTACTGAAGTAACCATTAATAATGTCTAAAAATAAAATTTATCTTTCTAAACAATTTTGACCTCGTAATTACATATTTGGATTCAATTTTTTCCAAATTCGAAAACATTGATGTTGCATAAATTAATTTTATATTAATTCCAGTTGTCGAAACCAAAAAGTGTTTTTTATGAAGTTAAAACATACTTAAGATTGTGAAGTGTTTATTACCAATTTTAATGTTAAATTATTCACAATGACCAAAATTGGATTAAATGATAAAAATATAATCCAATTAAAATTTAAAACGAATTAAATTTTCATTCTAACTATATAAATAAATTATATTAAAATAATGCTTTGAATTAAAATGCAGTATTTTCACTATTGATAAAAAACAAAATTTATCAGAGAAATACAAAAACATTATATAATTAAAATTTTTATGTCCCTATTTTTAAGAAGATTTCTAATTTTCTAATAGAACATATAATACTGAAAAAACTAGATTTAAAAAGTTACTCCATCAAAAGACGGTAAATCAACCTTTTAATGAATATTAATGTATTTCATGCTTTAAATCAGATTCGTTCTAATTTTAATCTTATAAAATTTATTAGATAAATGGAAAAACATTTAATATACATTTTTAATCATAATGTAGTATGTTATGTTAATTCACAGTAATAAAATGACTATGCGTTAACTACCATTTAAAATAAAAATAATATTATTTTATTTTTCTGTATAACTCAATGTTGTGTGAAATATATGATTTCAAAGAAACAAGTTGTTGCGTGTTGAGTATGGTGTCAGAAAAAGTGTATGATTGAACATAAAATTAATATCTTATTTTATAAATATTAATAAAAATGAAAATAGTCTTATTATATAAATATTTGGTTTGTTAAATCATTCCCCCCATTTGTAAATCGTGTCCTTTCAATTTTAATATTGGGATTTGAAACTCCATTTAAAGTCCCATATAGAAAAACGAGTCAATAAAACAATCAATTTTAATTAAAGTAAGAGAATTAAAAAGGTCACCCATGATAACACATACTAGAATTCCATATAAAAAACATGGATATGGATGAGAAATTTACCGTCAACCTATGATGGAGAGTGATAGAAAACCTGATAAGGAGAAAATTAAAAAATTAAAAAACAATAAATTGTATTTGGTTAAATGCTCTTTGATTACCATGTCAGAAAAGTGAAAAAAATGTATTCTATTTTATAGTCCTTTTAACAATTTTATATAATTTATTTATTAGATTGACTAAGAACATATAGAAATATACATTCTTTTTTAAGTAGAGTTTCATCCATTAATAAATTTCTACAACAAACTATTCTTTTCTCCAGATGACTAGTATTCGAAATGATTTGGTCCTGCCTGACATGCTATAATCAGCTTCTATTAGATCATTGAATCCACAAAATATGAACAATATATTTCCCTAGACTTTAGTGATTAACCAAATCCAAAGTGGTTAGTACAAGATCAGTTGATCCCAAAAAAGGATAATCCTTAATAGAAAGAAAAATTACTATTTATCTCAAAAATTAAGCAAATAATAAAAAAAGTTCATCAAATACCACTCAATAAACAACTGTCCATAAATTTCTTCCGAATAATAAAAACTATGTTTGAAACCGAAAAATATGAAGGATTTGATCACATAGTCCTCCATGATGAATCATAACATTTATATCCAAATAACATCAACTAATTTTAAAGTCACTTAAATAAATTTAATAAACCTAATCACATATTCTCAATGATAGGTAAATAATTTTGATAAATAAACCATATCTCTATATTCCCAAAATAAAACATAGAATCTGTTGAAATAAAATTCTACCATTGCTCCTCAAATGAAATCTCATAGTATTATATTTTCTTTAGGCATATAGTGTTCCTAAAATAGTGAACATCTTCCAAAATAACATTAATCATTTAATCACCATACCATTTTCCTATACTATATATATCCATTTGATAAATAATAATTTCACAAAATAAAATTATTCTTGTTCCATAAAATCATTTCATTAAAAACAATTATTCATACTAACTAGGGACTTCTCGAAGTCCATTGGTAGGTGATAAATCCCAGTCGCACTTTAGTTGTGGGTTTGATTCAAATAGCTTTGTCCAACACGATATGTTGTCACATGGTCTACGTGTTGTATTTTTTCAAAAACTACATTATTTTATAACATTCCAAAAAATTAGATAAATTCCAAAAAAATAACCATAACATATTTTACCCACAAATGTTATATTGTTCCTTCATTTTCATCCCAAAAAGTACTAACATGTAGTTGCCTCAAATTAAATGATCATATAAACCCAAATGGTTCTTTATAACTCTACCCACATAAAAAAATATAATTCATCCAAAAATATCATTTTTACATAACATACAGTTGGGTAACATATACAAGAAAAAAGACTTATAATGTAATCCCATCAACAAAGAGAATTAATAATATTTAACATTTCATCACCTAGATATCTAACACAACTCATGAATTTCTAAAATATAGACATCTAAATCATCCAAAATTCTCCATGATCACATAATTTTTATCAACTTATTCCATAATACATTTTTTTACAAACAAAATCAGGAATCATATCGTAAAATTGAATAATATAAAAACATTAGCTAAGAAATAATCCATACCATTCATAGTCTATTGATAGTTTTCATAACCATAATTGGAATTTCATTTGGAATTGATAAATATATATTTCTATGGTACTACTGATCCCATTCATGGGCCTTCTTTGTATCACATATTTTTTTGTAATGACCATGTAAAGCACAATTAAAACATTAAATTTATCCCTTAGAATGAACTTTTTTCTTTTTCCTAGATTCTACTAGATGATTCCTTTATCTAGGGAAGGTTATTTATTTTTGACCATATTTACCACATCTATATCTTCTTCTCGTACATTTGAATTATTTTTCTAGGGGTTTATTTCCCCATTTGTGATACATCAGTTTTTAATATACTTAACTTTTAGGATTATTTCCAAAACATCCATAGGGATTTGTTTCTCACATATATGATTCCTAAGAAAAATCCCTAAGGTTATGTGTTCAATAATGACTCCAGATAGTATCAAATAATTACCAAAAGAGTTATCAAGGAAGATACCATTTCATTTTTTTAAACATTTAGAAAACCATCAAAGTTTTTTCCACATCATTTGTTACTTTGGTACCTTATAGATCAAACCATTAAATAAAACCAAAATGGTCAGTGTGACTATATCAGAAAAATCATCATATTATATATTATGAGGAGGGATACAACAAAGATATACTTATTACAGTTATCTTAAACTCATTATATATATCTAATATAACTATGATCATTTCTAGTGTACTAACCATTATGGGTATGTAACTTATGTTTAAATAACATTCTAACAAAAAATGTCATCTAATTCGACCTCAGATACTAACTATAATTCCCTAGCCTTAAACATTACATAATCTTGAGTTATGTCAAGATTATATATTTAGGATCATTTTTGGTTTAGTGTTTTAGAGAATTAGTTTGTAACTATTACATTACATCCGACTAATTACAAAGTAGACACTTCTACTATATCTTAATTTTTCACAACTATAAATCTACTTAAAAACGAGAGTTCTTTTATTGATATAAATATTATTAAATAATTTATTTATCAAACCCTTACTTATTCCATGTGAAAAAAATTCATAAATGTGGGATGATATTAAATAGAATAGTAAGGGTTAAAAAATAATAGAAGAAAACATTTGTACATAAATACCTACAAATCAATGAAGTCATAACTCTCAATCATTAAAACTTAGATCTTTAACATGTCTCATGAAGTAATAATATTTATGAATAAAAAATTAAAATCATAAATCATAAAGGTAACTTGTGGCATCAATATCTTACAAACATTGTAGCCTTCAGTGCTACATAGAGAGTAATGTTTGGAATACCCATCATGGTATATTCCATGAATCTCATAGGAGAAACATTATAGTTTACCTACATCACATTACCCAAGGCATTGTAGAGCTATCTTGGGCTCACCCACCCTAGTTTTATCATAAAACCACCAATATTCATAATCAATTCCCATGGACTATAACATAATCATAACACATAACACATTCATAAAATAAAAATAAAAATTCCACATTGGAATCACAATATATATTTTCATTATATTGTCATAATAAATTCATTCTCAAAAAAAAAATTCAATACCAAAATACATAAATAGAGTATATGGTATTTAATTTTCTTTTAGAATCATTATGACTTGTTTAGAAAGCCAAGTATCAAATAATGTTTGCGGCGATAGAGAGGTCATTGTCACCACGTACGTTAAAAAGAAACATTCCCTTTTTCATTTAGTAAAATTATACGTATAATAAAATTCAAATGGAATGATATTAAAACTAAAATGGGTTTATAGACTTTATAAAATAGTGTCATGTATAAATCAGAATATGCTTCAATGAATGGAGATTGTGACGATGTCTCTTATAAATATAATTTTGTAAGTAAAATAGATCCAATATGTGTATTCAAAATAAGTTTGTCTAAATAAATTATAAATACTGGATTACATATCAGAATTTATTTCTCACATTATCATATAATTACATACAAAATAAATATAATATCAAACAATATAATGGAAATTGAGGTATGAATTCACTTACCTTGAATCTGACTCGTCACATATGTTCTCTATTCTTCGATAATTATAAACATAATATAATTTATACTTTATTCACACCATTATTCAATTTTATTAAAAATTTTATATAACTTGTTACATTTCTATAACAATCATATAATTATTCAAGTTCATATCGTTTGTTTTATCATTTCTCGGTACTTGAGTAAAAAATTAACACGTAAAAATTACAAATTGTCTGTGTGGTCAAAAGTCCATTATCTCCAGAATTATTACAATGATTTTATTATAATATATATATATATTACTTATGTATTTATATCCATAATATATGTATTTATAACATTCCATAAAATTTGGATATTTGAAATGAAAAGAACTGTTCATGGAGACAGTATGCCGTATGTACACATGAATTCTACGTTCATTTCTTATTAATATTTAATGGAATGAAAAATAACTGGTAAATAGATATATTTTAATTAAATTATAGTATTTATGTTATATATGTTACCTAATTTATTTAATTCCATCATTTATACATTCTATGTATGCTATGAATGTGTCATATCACATTCATGGGGTGGTAGTCCTCACTTCCCCAAAAAAAATTATCATATTTACACTTCATGAAAAGCATAAAGGTACGTTTTGAAATTAAAATTACATTATCATAGATAAAATATAAATATAATATATTTAATATACAAATATATTACCATCATAATGGACAATATGAGAGGTGGTAGGAGATAATTGAATAAAAATCATTTCGTGGGGTTGTAGTTCGCCCTCCAAAGAAACAACTTGTTCAAAATCGATTAGATGGAGGTGTGTGTGAGGGTAGGTAGAATAATTCTCATAAAAATATCCTAGTATGTTGAAAATACTGTTTTTATAATATAATAGAATAAATACTTTTTAGGGTGTTGGATAATGAAAAGTAAATTGAAGAAGCTTAGGAGAAGACATTACCTCAAATCGGGTAACACTTTTTGATTTATGCTAAAAGACCAACTTGAATTGACATCTGCCCAAGGATAGGCTTATAGGAGGAATAAAAGTATGTTTATATATTATTTTTCAGAGGTTGGATGAGCCAAGGTGTCTTGAAATGTGCGATTAACAGTTAGAGGTGGTGGAATTTTTTAAGAGGGAGGAGGGGTGATTTCGGAATGATAGTAAGATTATTTTATTATATACTGAATTTGAATTTTCAAAAGGTGAAAAATAATTTAATACTATGATAGGATGAGTATTGTTCAAAAACACATCAACCAGTTTTTTTAGCCATGTTTTTGTTTTAATTTTTACCTTTTAATTTATCTTTAACCCATAGTTAACTTATTTGACTCTTGCCATGTCATGTTGTACATTCATATTATATGGTTAATATAGTTACTATAAAATGACAATATAACCTGAAGTGGTTCATTAAAAACATGTTATGCCTTATGTAATTCAGTTTTCCTAAAAAAATGATTTTTAGGACTACTATATCATTTAATTAAATAGTTTTTTTTAAAAAAAGTCATTTATGTCAATTTATACACTATGAATATCGTGATTTTTAAAAGATATATTACAACTTGATTACTTAAAAAACCCATTCATTAATTAAAACAAACCAAGTCATGCGTATCCCTAAAATTACTTTGTGGCATAAAATGTTTCAAAATAATTATATTTTAACTATTTTAATCACATTTTGTTAAAACATTCATTAACAAAGTAATTACTATATCATAATTATTTCATTAATAAGTTTATTTTTCTGATGTATAAAAAGTATAAATAAAATACCATGATGTATAAATATATTTATATTGTTAATTAATATATATAGCTGAAGAGATCACTTATATAACCCCATATAAAAAAATGTGTTAATAAAAGATATAGGTTTATGTTATATTTTCCTTAACGCAAAATTAAATGTAATTAAATGTCATTTTTACACACAATTGGATCTATGAGATCTTAAAATGAACCGAAGTATTTCCATGGTCTGACATATATCATCCATCATGATTAGAAAACGTGTTACGGTAATTTAAAATTTCTATAATATTATTTTTTACCGTTATTTACCATATTTACCTTTTATCCATGGAAAATAAAATATTAACTAAAGTAACTATTCATAATGTATAAAAATAAAAGTTACCTATTTACAAAATTTGGACCACCTAATTCAAAATATAGAATTTAGTTTTCAAAATCCAGAATATAGAAGTTGTAGAAATTAAATTGAAATTAATTTTTGTTTTCAAAATTAAATGTGTGTTTATATGATGTAAAAAACTAACAAATGGATGACATGTTTTTATGTTCAATTTCAAATTGAAATTATTTAAAACTGTCAAAATTGGATTAAATGATTAAAATATAATATAATTACACTTTAAACAAAATTAAATTTATAATCTAAATATATGAATAAATTACATTAAAATATAGTTATGAAATAAACTGCAGTATTGTTTCACTATTCATAAAAAAAGACTTTTATCAGAAAAAACCAAAATTTCATCCTATGTAAAGTTTTCTGTCCCCCTTATAAATATGAATTTTATTTGGTCAAATAGTACATATAATAGTTTCAAATACAATATCTAAAATTGTTTCAAGATTAATAGGTAGTAAAATAACCTTTTAAATAACATTAAAGTACTAAATGCTGAAGATCATATTCTTTCTTATTTTAGGCCTCTAAATTTTATTGGACAAATTATTTTTTTTAAAAAAACACGTGTAATAATAATGTAAATAGTTATATTTATTCTAGACAATAAAATTACTCTATGATAACGAACATTTAAAATATTATTATTATTATTATTATATTTTTCTGTATAACTCAATGTTGTTTGCAACTTAAGATATCATGGAACCCCATTGTTGCATATTGAGTGTGCTATTGGTCAAAGTGACATATTTATATGAATATTAATATCTTATTAATAAAAATTAATATAAATGCAAAATCTATTAATATATAAATACCTATGTCGATATATGAATAATAAAAAATGATAATAAAAATTAAGTTTTATCATTTATTGTGAAAAAAACAATAATGATTTAAAATAAAAATAAATATTTTTTGATAAACTATATCTTTTCTTAAAGACCTTTCAGTCTGTATATAAAAATACAATTAAAAATTAATTTATAATTCATATATATAATTTATTTGTAAATTTAAACTTTATTTTTGTTATAAATTTATCAAAATTATCTTTGGGTGGTATATTTTGAATTTTTTTTAAATTTTTATTTTTTGATTAATAGTGAAAAATATTGAATTTTAATTGGAAACTACATTTTTTAAAATAATTTAGAAAGATAAAATACTTTTTTAATTAGTTTTAATGTAACATAAGTTCAATTTTATATCAATAAACACATTTTATTTCATTGGAATAATTTTGAAAATTTATTTTGATATAACAAAATTGCAAAATTTTGAATGGTTTCTCTAAAAAAAATGATTTTTCATTGCATATGTAGGATTAAATATAATTATTTTGATGATTTTGTGATTTTATTTTTGAAAATAGGATCCAAAAGAAAAATAAAAATAATATATAATTTATTATATGGTTAAAATAATTTTTAAAATAATAAATAGTGAAAATAGTAAAAATTAGTTTCCAAGGTTAAGGTTAAGATGGATTTTCTACAAGGTTAATCTAAAATAAAAAGGCTTAGAATAAACTGAAAACGTTTCTAAAATATTTTATATATCCATATTTATATCATATATATTCTATTATTCATTATATTTTTATTATTGGATCCTTGTAAAATGATAAAAATGTTAGTAGAATTCATTCTATTTTAAAAATTACCTCTATGCCACTCACCTCACCTATAAAATACAACCCCTCCCCTCCAATAACACCACATTAAAAAATTAACATTTAGACAGAAACTATCTAATTCATTTAAAATCATATATCCTCACATCCAATAATCAATACATTTTAATGAAATCAATCCCTGAAAGGATTTTGTGATAACCTAAAGAGGATACCGGAAGAAGAGGTAATGTTATTCAATAAGTGGTGTAATTATACTTCTTCCTACAAGTCAATAAATTATATTTAATCAAGTATGATATAATAAATTATGTATATTTCATTTATTTTTTATTTTTTATGTTTGCATATTCATCTAAAACCACCCGAAAATCCATAAACAGGTTTATGAAATCAATATTTTTTCTGTATGGACGAATACATCCTCATAGACCGATGCCATTCCTTTTTTCCACTAAAACCTCTCTCAGTCGATTATGGTGATGAATATAAAGTATTTTTTTTATATTTATAACATAATTATATGTATGTATTCATTATATCATATATTCCCTTTCACATTCCATTTAATTGAAGATACAAAAATGTCCCTCGTTTGTACATTGAATTTCTTCCTCATGAAATGATTAGATTTATATATCAATAATGATTTACATGAAAGGTTATATGGATAATTTTAATTATTTTATGTTATATTAATGACAATGTTATTATATTCATTTAATATTTATCATTCATAAAATATAATTTATATCATTTTAGTGACGTACATAATTTCTCAAAAGCCACACATGATTTTTATTGAAATTATAATTTATATATCCTTATGATAATTATATCATTACTATAATTCATGAGGTCATGAATCTATATAATATTCCCAAAACCAGAACATTCATAATAAACCATAATTAATAAAATAATGATATATACACCCAATTCAATGAAAATAACAACATATTATTTATAAATAGATGTTAAACTATTAGAATAATACCATATATGATATTAAAAATATTATTATGGTTCTTTAATAAATTTGATAACATTCATAGAGTAATTATTCAATAGGTTATGTCTTTTTCAATTAAATAATGTGTAGTGAAGGGTATTTCATAACTATTTTTTTCAGGCATTGGGTTAAAAGATTATTTCATTAGTTATTCTATTATAAGAATATATATGTAATTAAATTTCATTATTATATATTTTATGTCGAAATTTTCGTTTTTTATATACATTTGATACACATAATCTATTCATTTGTAAACCCCCACCTCAATGTTATTGTCTTTATAAGGGACTACATCTCAATTTTTATTCATCATGACATATTGTAATGATATGAACCAAATTTGATTAATATAGTATATATACATCCATTTAACATATAATATAGATAATAAACTATACATAATTTTATTTAATTTTTTAAATTTATAATATTTCACCCAAATGGATTTCACATGTATATTTCTTAAGCAGTAAAAGTTATTGTGCAAACTAACTTTCTTGTGTGATCAATGACATTCTATTTAAACTAAAAATTTCCTTCGAATATTTTTTATTAGAAATTATTTTCCTCTAAAATATAAATAATATTTTGTGAAGGGTATGACTATTTTCAAAACATTATACCATTTATGTAAATAGTGTTAATATTGAATGTTATTTGATTAACTGGTGAAATAATGAAAAATTGGTATCCTTTAGCTATTATAGAAACATGATGATAAAACACATTGTATATGAGTTAAATTTATTATTCTATATTTGATTAATTATTTTTACATGCATGAAATGGGTGGGTCTTGGTTATGGATATCCCTTCTATGCATCGATAGGTCTTATGAGACAATTGAGTATGCCAAATCCGATTTGTTTTTACCAATTGGTTTTACTTATCACTATGATAGATCTTTAGGTAGAGGTATCATATGACATAGAAATGAATTAAAATAATTAAGCATTAGTTTTATTTATAATTCAGTTATAATTATCCTTGATATTTTTTCAATGAAATTTTCTATTGATCATTTCATTTTCAATTAATTGATTATTTGGAACATGTTTTTAGTTATTTATCTCTTCTATATTAATTATTCATTATCTAATCATGATATTCTTATAATAAAAATGACATCCCAATTCAGTTAAATACATTTCCAAAGTGACTATACTTTTTTATTCATGATAGAATCCATTATACATAAGCCTTACTATGTATTTGAGATCACAATTGTTTTGTTTCCTTTCTCCATTTTATAAAGAAAAACTATTTTCATGAGTTTTCCAGGATAAATTTTAATTTTTTTGTTTTATATTATTTTTAATTTTATATTTACATTGTCAAATCAGCATCATTTATATATATGTTTCTCCAAAACTGCTATATTGAATTGTAATTTGGGTTTTTATTCTTTGTATCTATGACCATGTAATAATATAGGCACTATCTATGGGCTACTAGAATTAGATTCATCTCAGTTTGTATAAGATTATATATAATAGTAACCTTTTTACTATATTATGGAAAAACATATTTAGGAAACAAAACCCAATGATATTATTTGAAGATAGTAGACATTAAAATAATATTTTTTGGTAAGGTTGAGTATTTTTTAATTTTAGTATCAATACATCACTGTTTGGATAAAAAGTGGACATGGTTGGGTAATAAATGTACCAAGGGGTAAAAACTCTCAAATGGACACATTAGAATTGACCTGATCATTACTTGGTAATCGATAATATGAAAAACTCTACACCCAGTTTGATAATCCTAGGGGATATCATTATAGTAATTCACATTGCTCTTACAAACAATTATAAACGATTTGTAAATAATGACATCCCAAATGAAACCACTGTTTTTATTATGATAACAATGACTAAAACTATAATTTATTTTTTGTGTTACAAAATATTTATAGTTATACATTATTATTTAAATTTTATAATTTTTTGATATAATCAACTGTATTCTATTTTTTATCAATGGAACCTGGAAGAAATAATGGAATTAATACTCGTGGGGAATGTAGAGATTTCTTGGCCGAGGATTCAAATATATATGGTAATGGAATTCATAAAATTATGGCTATATTAGGGATTATTATTTTAGTCCTGAAAAACCAATTCTTAGATAGTGATACATGTTCCAAAATATGAATATCATATTTATTTTTCACTTTTTACGATTAAAGTCCTTATAATTTTGTGGGGATACTATTACAATAGTATATGATATATTGATTATGTACCTAGATAAGTAATTTATGTGCTAGGATGTGATTAAATGTAAATGTTTACACTTATCGTGTGTTATCTCAATAGGTGATTATAATCATTGTAGGCCATTTATCTAGCATAAAAGGGGGTAATAGGAAAAGTAAATCATGGAAGGGAATGATTTGAAGAAGATATTTTTTGGAAAATAGTTCCCTCATGATAATGAAATGAAATTAATAGATAGTTACCTAGCTTAATAAAAAATTATGAAGAAAGTATTATGGATATGAAGTTACCATTACATGTTTATCTAGGTTTTATATTAATTTCTTACACAACCAATAGTAAATTATTGAACATTTATATAAGGGGATTAATTCATTTCATTGATGTTAATTGGTATTTCAAACTTATTATTCTTTTGAAGAAATAGTATCACGTGACATCAAAATTAGGATGGAATTGTGTTCATATTATATATTTAAGGAAAACATTGATAATGACTTGTCATTTGAACACCATTAAAAAGTAAATGTATTTAATAATAAGAAAAAGATGAATCAACTTTGATCATGTTTGAATAGTGGAATAAATCACACTAGGAAATGATTAAAGGTCATGGGAGTTTGTTATATGTTTTAAAAAACGTCTTATGAAGATATATAATTAAAGTGGGGAATGAAAATAATATAATTTTTTGTTTAATATATATATTGATGGGACACTAAAAAATGAATTCCTAATGTTTCTAGGGAATCATCCATAGATGAGGCCCATGTGAGAAGGCCATGATTTTACGATCACTACAGTGGTGGTGGAAATAGACAATTATTTGGTGGAATGTACTTTAATATTATAATAAAATTTATAAAATTATTTATATGATTTAGGATAATGTCACTCTTTTATATCTACCCCATTTTCGATAAAAAATATCCATATCCATTTTAATATAATAAGGGAGTTTTCTATTAAAACTTCTAGGGGATGTCTCACTATAATGAAGACGTATCAGGAAGTTCCTATTATGACCCAAAAAAATGAATAATTATAAAACATTATTATTATAACTATGATTGACATAATTATAATCCATGTTATAGGATATATTTAAAAATATTATGAACATATATTTACAAGAATGATGAATTATGGTTTCTAAGGAAGATATAGACGTTCTTATCTTAAGAAATGATACATCATCATTTGAGTCATACATATATATCCACCCCAATATCTCTATAATATTTAATTATTTAGGACTAATAGAAAAAAAGTAGTATAGAGAATTTAATCATTAACTTTAGGATGTACATACTTTATAAGAATACATTATTCAATTTCCTGAGGAATTTATTAGACATCCTCAAGAGCATGATGTTGGGTTTTTTCAATGATTTATTCAGTGATGAAAGTACAATATAAAATAATCCCTATATAATGGATAGATTAGAATTAGTGGACTTGAAGATACAACTATGCAATTTGGGTGATAAGGGATTTATTATCTCTAGTATTTCCCCATGGGAAGCGACTATTCTATTGGTCCATAAAAATAAATAAAATATGCATTTTTTCATTGATTATAGGGAAATTAATGATATTAAAATATACAAAGTATCATATTCCTCACATTGATGATTCATTCTATAAAATTCATGAATCCTGTTATTTTCAAAGACTTTCCTTTATTCTGGGTTCATCCCTTGTGAGTAAAGAATCAAGATATTTTGAAGAAATCTATTCACATGAGGTATGAAAATAATGAGTTTAAAGTAATTAAATTTTTATTTACTAATAAACCCATTATATTAATGGATATAATAAATAGATTACTCAAGGAATACCTTCATGAATCTCTTTTGGTATTGATTGAGGATACTGTTTTTTATTTTAAATCTACATGGACCCTAAAAATAACATCAAAATCATTCGTATAATTAATTGAATTAAATTGGTATATGGTAATATTTTTAAGTGTAATTTTTAGATTCAATATATTTCTTATGATGGAAATAATTTCACTAATTATGTAACTGTTTTTGATCATGTTATGGGAAAATAAGTCCAAGAGTTTCCCAAAACTATGAAGAAAATTGAGGTATATTGTTTTAATATTATGATAGATAATTATCAGTGATTTACAAAGAGTTTTTCCTCCTATTTAACCATTTAACAAAGATTTCATTATTTTTTTGGATAAAGGAATGAAAATAAAATTATAATCAACTAAAATGAGATCATTTTTTTCTCCAATATTGAATATACCATCTACAATAGATGGGTCCGTGATATATTATGATGAATTTATGTAGGGGAATGGTTGTGTCCTAATGAAAAATTATTATGTTATTGTATTTTCATACATCCAATTAATGACTCGTGAACAGAAATTTCAGAATCATGATCTCAAGAAGAAATATATAAAATATACTTTAAATATTTGGATACATTATCTCTAGTGAAAGAGATTATAGATATAAGTAGAGCATAAGATCCTAAAATACAAATTTTTTAAAAAACAATTCCCAACATGGTTCAAGGTCGATGGATTGATCTACACAAGGATTATATATTGTCAATATAATTCCACCATGGGAGGGTAAATATTGTAGAAGTGATTTATAATGATCATATAATTTTGATCCAATTGTGTATTTAGAGGGATCATAAATTCATAGATGTTTTAAAGATGGATATGAGAATCTTTAATGAAGGGGAGGCATAACATATTTTTTAAATGATTGAAAAGAAAAATTTATTAGAATAGTTAAAAAGTTCTTAATATTATGATGAGCAAGTCTAGAAGAAAAATAATGCTTCAATTGATCGAAAATTTGAAAAAATAATATTTGAAGATTATGTTATAAAAATTGGAAAGATATTATGTTTTCCATATATACTGTTCCAACAATGAATTTTTTTATGATGCTTATAACTCGAATTTATCTATACACCCAAGAAGAAAGAATAATGGATATGTAATTGGGGGAAATGTATTTGTGGGAAATAATTAATTGGAATATTTATGATTATGTGTCTAGATTTTTGGGTTTTTATCAACAAAAAGATGTGGGACAACATCATAGATGAGGCATTCCTCTTTGGAAATGGCATGAATTTACTATGGATGTTTTCATTGGGATACCAAATAATTATAGAAATAATTATTTAATATGTGTTATTGTCGATCACTTTATCAAATATAAAAATTTAAATTCTATGAAAGGATATTTATCTTATGATTGACTCATAAGGCTATATATTAACAATGTTATAAGACATTAAGTCTTGAAGAATTAAATATATTTTAATCATGATATTTTTTCAACATCGTAGTTATGGATGAGAAATCAAAAGGATATTCATTTTGAGATTCATTTGAGTGTGTCCTACCATATTCTATATGTTGGTTAGTTGAAAAGGAATATTCAAAAATTTAAGACCTATTGAGGCCATTCTATGTTGACTTTAATGTTATGTGAGGCCAATATTTACCTTTGGTAGATATCTGCTATAATTTTTTTCGATTCAGGTTTTCAAATGGGACCATATGAAGAATTATATTCAGATAGATGATATACTCTAACAAGATGGGATGATTTTGGTGAAAGGAAAATCATAGTCTTGTAACATGTTAAAGAGAAAAAGAATGTCAATTGAGGATCACATTAAACCAGATCAATGTAAGGAAAAGGTGTATAATGATAATTAGAGGAATTAATTCAATGTCAAAGTGGGAGGTCATTTATTCAAGAATGTATCTCCAAGGAAGGGTGTCATAAGTTTCATTTTGATATGGATGTATATGATCATGTATATTGTACCCTTTCAAAACCTTGAATGTATTCGAGTTGTTTCCAATTGATTGGAAATGTCACCATGTCTCTCTAAAGTACATTATGTGATCAAAATATCATTTTTATGGAAGTAATGGAATGCCCAAAACATTTTTTCAGTAATAATGAAATTGAATTAGATTATGATAAATCATACAATGAAGAACCCATCTCGATTCATGAATGCAGGGAGTAAATTCTGAGGACCATGATGACACATCTAGTAGAGGTATTTTAGAGTTATTGAAAATCGGGGGAAGTAACTTCAGAACTGGTGAATGCCATAAATAATAACTACCCTCATATGTAGAAAAGACCATAAAAAATAAAATTTAAGGATTATTTTCTAATGAGGGTAGAATATAAAACCCAAAGACTATACAATATATTTCATTTAGAATAATTCTAATTTCATTAATATCAAAAAATTCATGCAACAATTTGTTTAAATGAAAATAATATATTAAAATAATATTTAAACATGACTATTATAGCATAGACATAATGTTATTGTGTTTGAATATTGATAACCAATTAAAACAAATATATCTAAACATTTATTATAAAAAAATTATGAATCATATAAAAGATTTTTTTGAATGTATTTATTTATTATAAGGAATGGTTTAGTTGTAATTTAAGAACATAATATAAAATCAATATATAATGACTTGTAAAAAAATGATTTCTTTGAAATCTCTATATCATATGTATCATAGGGTAACAGTTTTTTAGTTATTTAGATTGTTTTTTTTGATGAATTTTGAAAATCTCAATGTTTAACTAAAAATTCCTAAATTTCATTAATAAATTATATCAAAAATTTATATTTTTAATTTTTTCGGATAAATTAGTTCTATAGTTTATCAACTTTTCCTATTTCTTTCATTGATGATATGACATGTCCCAACAGGGTGCATGCCTTGACTAACCCAATCCAACCTCATAGAGGCCAGGGGCTGGAGACTAGAACTGAGTTGGCATATCATTACGTGGTTGGAAATATCTATTGTACCATTACACATAGACACAAAAACCCATATTCAGGCCTATAGAATGATAAAATGAAAAAAAAACTAATAAACCATACATGCATACATCTAAATCCCACTATTAGAGTATGAAAAATGTAATTGGAATGAATAAAGGGTTAAATTCAAGACCACCACAATAAGTCTAAAAATACTAATACCAGAATATGTAGAAGGGATATGATATTAATTTAACATCCATATTTCACTATAGTCAGTATGGATCGTTATTCTCAACCTCTTACTAATCTACCTAGGATGCTGTAAAAAAGTTAATCACATGCATAATACCCAAAATTTGTGGGATTCACCCTTAAATGGGCGAGTCAAAAATACACTATAGGACACCCATAAAAAATAAAAAATATGCTTGTAAGTATAATATTCATCTCATCCCAAGTCTATGTCTACATAAAATATAAAAGGAATATAATTATATATTAAACAAATACTAACAATCTAAAAGTAATGTCACCACTATAATTCAATCAATGGAATCATGTTTGATGGTTCGACAGAGAAATAATTCAGGAGAACATGAAACTTGAGTTAGATAACACAGATGGAGTCTATTTGTGTTATAATTCTCATATGTGTCACTAAATAATATGTATACATATGATGTGTGAAGATAACTATTCATAAGTGTACATCACACCGTAGACTATGGTGTATATCAATAACTCTAATCGAGAATATCCAACTATATAGAGGATCATAGCCCTACAGAGTGTTTTTCATGATGATACAAATTACTTCACCATGGAAAATATAGTGATATAGGATCTCACTATAGGAATCAAAAAACATTTCTAACAACTATATTTATTATGTCCCATAGAATAAAAGACTATCTTATGTGTAGGATGTGATTCAATTCTAACCCTCAGATAATTGATCAAGCGAGCACTCCCTAATGAAACACATCTAGGTTAAGATCAATATGGTATCTACAACTTATTTGAAGGGGACAAGTACATGTACTTGTATTACATGACATGAACCTTCAACACCGAGTCCTACCCATGTTACACAACATGTGACCATGTCCATTTATTATTTCTAAGTGCATGATGTGTCTGAGCTTGTGTAATACTGGATAAGTCTTTGTCATGATATCCATGTCTTTTTTCTGTAATCCTTGATCGTTTCCATGTTTATGTGACATACCAAGTAAATTATGAGATTCCTTGAATGGGTTACACTCAGTGTGAAAGGGGATACACATAATGTGTATTAAACTATAATCAAATATCTGACACTACTTCCAAGGGTCCCACATGTTGTGTAATCCTAATTAAAATTCCTTGTTATGCAGGATTTTCCAAAATCAAAAATTTGTATCACATGACTTCTCCTGCTCTTCCCGCCATAGATCTATCCATGAATCCCACCATAAAACGTTAAGATTAATTAAAATAAACAATTTTTTCAAAGTTCATAGAGTTTTAGTCTTAAAATATGATCCATAAAACATCCACTCTATTCTTATCTCATCACATGGAAATGATTCAATGAATGATATCCCTGAACCCACCTCTGACCGATTATATCTTGTCATGGATTAATCACAGTTTGATCTATTACTATAACTACAATATCATTATATTTTACAAGGAATATGGGAAAAATGATTAATTTACCATTAATTTTCGAACCACATGCAATGGTTTTTTCCTGCAGTGAAAAAATAAATTCTGGAATAAATGAAAAACCCCCAAAAATCGGAATAAAACCCATTAATGTTCATGATTGACTATATTTGTTTCCATTATAATGATATATGAGTAGATAATAAAATAATCTGAAATCAATTCCCAATTTTCAATTTAATCTATCTTGTCCCACAATACACATGACCATTGAATCCATAACTTGGTCGACTGATTCACGTTCATCATAGAAATAAAAAAAAGATTAAATAAAATTTAAAAAACATCCAAACACAATTTGGATCTATCACTAGCATCAAATGATCACACTTCTATATCATTGAAGACATCCACATGTTCAAGTGCACAAAAATCAAAGATTCACAACTCAGTGGTTCTTTGTATAACAAATATACATTAACACTCGATCCCATGGATCTCTATATCTCCAATGTTTGGGGAAATCCCTAAGATATACAAATAATTTTTTTCTACATAAATCCTTTGTTCTTCCTGAATTAACTAAATAACTAATTTTAAATCAACTAATATATGTTGTTGTTTCTGCATCACTACACCAATCTTGAGCATCTGACACAATCCAAGTTATGTCACATCTTGGATATAAACCTTTCCCAAAACTAAATTGTGGTCTTATATTTATGATCAAATAATTCTTTTAGAGGTTATTCATATTTTTTAGGATAATTTTGTTCTTTTTCATTTAGTATGATTAATAGATTTCAGAAATTTAAATTTGAAAACACATTCCCTCGGAATCTCACATTGTCTCTATGACTATATCAATAAATAATCCATAAAATATTCCACATAAATACAAGGATTAATCCCTGCAATTTAATTCTCCCCACCATGGGGATTTACTTCCTAGATATCCAAGAAAATGTTAGTCAATGATATGTGGGTACTAAGCCTACATCCAAATCACCCAATCATATCTTCTCTCCTTAATATTCTACTAATACCACTAGACAGACACTAGTTGAATCGATGGTCCCAAAAGGATTCTCTCCCACTAATCCTTGACCACAACAAGTTACTCAGTGAATGTATCTCATTCTTTAATTTCTATCAATTACAATTTATTACATGTGATAGATCATGAATGTAATTAATCAATTGTGACACGCGAAAGGCATCATGTACTAGGTATAACCGAAGAAGAAGTGATAAGTGGTACACCACATCTCCCACTCATGGTAGAATCTAGAAGTGGAAAATTAATCTAAAATATTTCATACATTTGTGAAAAAATCATTATATTATATATCTTGGTGAAAACTATAGGAACATGTGGTCTCCCTCATCGAACTCAAATGACATCCATCATAGGTAATTATAGGACTTTTGATGGATTTATTCAGACATCATCCCCACATGGTAGATCTTTACCTTCATAGTAGTTGTTCTTGCAAACTCAGGGATTAGAATTGTCAATCATCTAGTTAGATCAAGAATATTGCTGACTAGTAGGGTCATCCATATAATGCCTATAATGGTCTCATAATAATAGTGGAATGATATATTGTTTTGTAATAAAACTATAATAACATAAGGTAATCCATTGAACTATGGTAAATGTATAACCTATAATCCTGGAATATGTCCACTAGTACCATAATGACCCTCTCATCAGGGCAATTATAATTTGGCTGAAAAGATATGCTCAAATGAATTTTAGTCCGAAAATACTCTAGAAATACTTCCATAAACTATATTTAATGATACAATAAGTGTTGGTAAAAAACACCAATTGATCTCCATGGAATCCAACTATCTCCCACATGTATAGACATCCCATGATCTCTACTAAACTCCACTCCTGAATAGCTAGAATGAGGGATGACATGGAAAGTCATTATATGATTACCAAAATGTAATAATGTTCCTTGGACATATATGTTAACCTTATCAATAATTTGATGGATATCTCATCCCACATCCACTCGAGCACCACAAGTGTTTGAAATTATCCCACTGGGACATCATGCTAAACCCACACATGCAGAAAACTAATGCATGGAGTGGAAAAAATATTAACTCTCTTCTTTATCCCTACCCACAAAAACAGATGTCTGAGGTCCATGTACATCTTGGAAACCCATGTATGTTCAACAAAAGGAGATGTATGAAACTACATCATAACATCCACTCACAACATCACTACTTAATTTTTTTATTGTAACAAATTAATGAAATTCTCACATCTTTTTGAGAATCCATCAGGATCATGTATAATGGACTTTTGAGTAGATAGGGTCTCATAGTTGATATCCCTAAGAAGTGCCTCCCATACTCACTAAAAAATATGAGGGGTAACAACCATCAACTCGAGGTAATATTCTCTATTCCTTTCCACAATAGATATATTTAATGACAAAAAATACTATGTCACCATTATCAATAACAATGAACAAGATATACTGTTGAGAGAATATTCTACCAAATTTCCCATCATAAAAGTATAGAAAATCACGAATTTATCATCCTTGTAGAACACTACACATAAACTCTCTCCCGTGTTAATATCCAAATGAGAGGATATATTCATGAGGCTCTTCCGGTCATAATATATGATCAACTGTTCAAACCATAAGTTTTCATGACCATATCTTCAATGCAAGGAGTACAAAAAAACTCAACATCATGGTTCATATAATACGAATCCTGTAGTATCAACCGTTCTGAACTATAGGATATCACCAATTACATAAAAATTTGAACACAACATTAATAGGTTCCTAATGCATCAAAGAACACTAAGTACATGACACCATCCTTTTGAAATCTCATTTTGGGGGTACTCTTCAGTATACTCATAAACTATTGAAAATCCTACACGTATCACTCTTTCCATAGAGATGACTTCCTATATTTAGTTCCATGATGTCTAGGGTGAAAATAAAATCGTGAAATTAGGTATGAATATCCACTATTACATAACTTAACTAAGAAATCTCCATTAATTAATGACACTATTGAGTGGCTCCCAAGATGAAACTACAAAAAAATTCACTTCGTCCACTACTACATCGTATGAGGATATAACATGTCCGTACAGTGAACCTAATAAATCTAGAAATAGATCTATGAGTTCCTCTAGTAATGATTGTTCTCTTGGAGTATGTTTAGAAATATCTTCAAGTGTATAGTATGATACTCCTTGGATTCCATGTACAGTAGGATATCATCAATGAATAATTCCATGAACCAGTCTAGGAAGGGCTGAATGATCGAATTCATGAGTCCAATAAACACTTCTATAGAATTCATGATGTAAAATGGATTTAATAAGTACATATAAATATTAAATAGACAATTGAATGTAATATTTGGTATATATTTATCCTGTAATAACATATGGGGATAGCCTAATATGAGGTAAATCATTGAGATCCATCATACACATCCCATATGATTAAAGTGGTAATCTCTCCTTAGTATTGGATACTTGTTCTTTATGGTCACCTAGTTTAAGAGATTGTAGTATAAACATATCTTCATGATCTCACCAGCCTTTATGTAGTATAAAATTGGGGCTACTATACGTCAAACACCATATATATAAAATTCAGACTTATTTAGGTCCCCAAAATACAACGAAAATTAATGTTTCTCTATGGGACCCATCAGATACGACAGTTTAGATTTTTGGGTTTTATCAGGGTCTATATCAATGTAGAATTATATTTTCCTATAGGTAGGTAAGATTGGTACAACCTAAGGATTGATGTCCTCATACATTGTTACTACTGTAGGGAATTGGAAACTTATAAAATCAACCATGCATAGCATCATTATTTTCAAATGATGAGTAATCATATTAAACTTCTGATGAAAGAGTTATACCATACTACCAAGGTGTCTATTATACCCACAATGAAAAAACATGTACCATCACTATGGACACACTAAATCCTGCCCCAAACAGAAACTGTAGAACAATAGTCTATACATAAAATAAATTCATACAGACTCATTTATGGTTCAATGGGATCTCAATATAAGGTCTTATATCTAAGAGTCGGGTCACAATGTTGGAAGAAGTGTTTGTTTTTTCATCCATCTCCCATCGGAGTCTCCAAGTATAATGGTCAAGCAAAGGGCTCTGTTAGAATCTACAATTCATCAATTGGATAATTTAAAATAATTAAATGAATCCCTAACTATGCCTATAAATACAATATAAAATGTTATTAAAGTCACAAATCGTGCCTCAAGTAATCCTTTTAGCCTCTAGGTCATAAACCATGACCGCCAGCTATTATCATCACCCATGTACTCTAGCAACCTGAGCCAAGGGAGGACCACCTGGAGGTGGAGGTGGAAATAGGTAGAAATATATACCTTCTCCAACTTTATTCCCAAATCAACTTACACATCCACCACCATTCATAGTTATTTTATTCTTCCACATCATCTTCCTAGGTGGCACATCCACTATACCAGTTTCATCCATACGACATATCGAAAAATCTGACACAATATGTTCCATGTTGTCCCAAGTGTAGCACCACCTCTCTTATGGAAGAATATAATCATTATATGATCCATAAATAACAGAAACATTTCATGGGGATTGCCTCCAGAATGTATCAAACATCTAGTTCCTAGATAATTATGTCCTTTTACTTCATCAAACAAATATACTCATATGTACCAACTACCAAAAGCCAATTTACACTTTTTCTTATCTAAGAAAATATTGACATCCCAAAAAAACTCTATTTTACCAAAACATGGATAAGAATGAAAGGATTTATAAGATTGTATTTTATGTTTCTATGTATTCCTCTCTTTAATGGTTGTGCCTAAAAGAACTGATAACATATAATATCACTATAGATCCTAGATTGGTTGGTAAATCTCATTGAATTCTATCATGCTATTGTACTACCATGGGGAAGTTGAATAATATTTGGGATGTTCATAGACATAAACATTGCTAGAGATAAAACCAATCTAAAAAGGGGATCATAATACAACCATGTTAGATTATATTCATCATAATAATGGGTCAAAAAACCCCCAAATCTCCATACAAATCCACAATGAAAGCTAAATTCTTGGACCACCATCTGATCTACTAGTAGTGTGAAAAATATAGAAAACTATGATCCCATAATTAATTAATTCCTTAGTTGGTTCTGGGTTATGCTCACTTCAGAACATGAGGGGTCAGTTTTGTTGAAACTTGTGAAATGTGCTCAACTAGAACATCTAATCTACTACTAATGTGGGTACAATATTCTTCATAATAGTTGGGGGTATAAATAGTGCACTACCTAAAGGTAACAACCCTGTAAAATGTACTTATATATATTCTTATTCATTAAGGGGATCATACTAATAATGTTCATTCTGAAAATTAGTTAGAATACTTTACAAATACATCTTGAAATAGGCATGATGTACTACAGTCAATGATTATATCTGGAGAGATAAATCAAGAAGGACATGTAAACCAGAACATATTCCTATATGTTACATGTTTTTTAGTTTGGAATAGTAACCAGTGTCAATACGAACTAATTTGAATGGAAGGTCATTAGATTCTTGGTGTATTGGTATATCGGCCACCGTAGGAACCCTCGTGTAACTAACTTGAAATCCGAACTCAAAACAGTTAACACTATTTTCCAAAACCAAAATCATTGACTCTAACCATAATGTGAATTATTTGATACTACTCTATCACGACCCTTACCAATATATTCCATTCATCAAATACCCCATGTCTGACTCCAATAGGCATGGGGCTGGCTACTGTCAACGAGTGTAATATTAATAATTTGGGAAGCCTTAGCCTAATGTGCCACCACAATCAAAAATCAAAAAACATACAATGATAAAAAATAAAATACGTATAAAACATGAATTAATAAATTTAAACCACACTATCCTAGTATGAAAATATATAATGTAATGAAAAGTGAAAAAAATACAATATCACTAAAAATAGTATAGAAACAAGTCCATCCTAAAAGTGATGTAGAAAAATATTATCAAGGTAACCCCAAGAAAACACCTCGATTAGTCTGGCTCACTAATATCTAACTCATCTAGGTCACTATATTACAATGTAAAATGTACGATCATCTTTATAAGACAATAAAAACATGCGAAAATACTATGAAAGGATGATTATAGAAATACCAGGTATGAAACCCTAATGTCACAATGAATATAACTACAAGAATAAAAGTCAGCTGAACCCTGATATATGTCTACCAAACATAGAACCATAATATTTAGATAAACTCATTAAATACACCGATTTTCAATGTAACTCAAAACTATAATGAGAATCTCTAAATCAGTCATGATGTATCAAAATAGCTATGATATGGTAGACTGTGCTCTATGAGTATGATATCCCCGATGGAATCTATTTGAGATTTTATTCACATCAGGTTTCTCAATAAATTATATACACTAAAAGCATGAAGAGAATGGTAGATATATGATTATCTCCCAAAAGGTTATGGGGTTTACCAATAAATCAATTTTGAAGAAAAAACTAATTAGTGGATCAAAACCTTTGTAGTGTTTGTCATTATGATACAATGAACTCCACCTATGGAAACACTAGTATAAAAACACATTCTTCATCTCATTTTTAGCCTTTTAATTCCAGTATTGTGGTGAAATATTTTAGAGCAATGTTATAAATATGTTTTTTTAACATCAGTTATCAAATAATAGATGATATATTTTTTTTTATTTTTACATTATTTTTAAAAAAGCTGATGCTAAAGACAATCCATTTCATTAATAATGATGTTAAAAAGATATTTATTACATCAATTTTTAAAAAACCTACATTAGAATATATTATTAATTAATTTTTTTTAAAAATGGAATTAAATTTTTTACCACATTTGAGATAAGTTTCAAATATTATATATATATATTTGTAGAGGTCAAATGGAGTTATGAATCAAAAGTTACGACCATAAGAAATTTTTTATATTATTTTTTGAGGAATGATCGAATGAGTCAACCATAGCTGCATCTTAGAAGTAATGTCAGTATTAGAAGGAAGATTTTTTGGTTTAAAATGATAAAAACCATTATTATTCATTATAATAAATGAATAATCGTTATATGGTATATCAACAATGGAATGTAATCATAATAATCATAAATCATTAAAAAATTTATTAATACCTTGAAGATATCGCAGAAAGATGAAATAGTAGATTCATGTTGAAGATCAAACAAGCCGATTCAGTGGAACAATGATGGTGGAATAAAATGATATTTAAAAAAGGATAGTTTTATAATTAGAACATATAAATTATATGGTAATATAAAATGCTTTGTTAACAAATTTAGCAGGAAATTGAAAATTTTAATGTTGTGCTGTAAAGAATTTGAACTTATATATTGGTATGATATTAAAATTATAATTCACATATGTTCTATGATAACTGTAACGAAAATATATTAAAAAATTTCTGATATTTTAGGTCGTAGATATATATACGGAATTAAAAATCAATTTTCTTGACTTTTTTCATTTTCTCTAAATAACCTATAAGAAAAATCAAATTCTTGAAATTTTTTATTTAAAAAAATAAATTTAAAAGAATTTTTCACATTACTTTTTATAAAAATGACATATAATATTTTTACAAACCTGTATCACATTTCCCAATCATCGATTTGATAGTTCACAGACCTCAAATGGAGTTATTGATCAATGGTTATGGCCATAATATGTTTTTCCATCTCGATGAATTCCATTTGGGATGATCAACTTACGATGGATATAAATTTTGATCAATAAAATTGGTTGATCTCCAAAAACTATCAAATCAATGATTTGGATATAAAATACATGTTTTTAGACTTTTTTTATTGGTCATTTAATAACCCACATGGAAAATTCCTTTTAAAATCAGTTATTAAATATCTGATAAGAAAATCATTTTTTCTCGTTTGTTATTTGGAACCGATGTAAAAAAAGTCATCAAAATTGATTTTTCATATTATTTATTATATAACCATTGTGAAAAATAGGAGAAAATTTATTTTCACATCAGTTATATAATAAGAAATGTGAAAAATAAATTTTTAGATATTTTCATGTCAGTTCTAAAAAACAGACGTGATAAAGGTGACAATAAAAATAGTTTTTTTACTAGTGAAAGATGATGAAAGTGGATCTCACTTTGGTCCCCATTAAAGGATACCAAAATCTCTATACATGATGTCCTACTCAAGGATCACTATCTTATTTATAGGTTCTGATTCCATACTGACCCTCAATGAATAAATCAAAAAAATGATCCCAAACCAAACATGTAAAAAAAGATGGGGAAATGGTCTATAATACTTAATTAAATAGGTAATCAGTATCCAAATTCCGTACATAGTTTGTTATTTTTTACCTGGTCATTCCCATGTTTCACAACCCATTCCCATGTCTGTGTCTGTACAAGAGTACATGGCATGTCTGGGTCCGTGTACTCATGAACTGATTTGTGCTCGTATGGCCCTGTCCTTGTATGGATAGCCATGAATATGAATGTGACAGTGTAAATTCCTAGGCACTTTCTAAGATACCAAGAAACGTTCATATAACACATGATAGGTTTCATCATTCATGTTATACATAACTGTAGGTAAAATTATATCACCGTAGTCAGGGGTTTCACATGATATGTAATCCCATATTAGACATAATGGTATATGTGATTATATAAAATCATAGATATGTATTATTTGTATGTTATCTCCCCAAAAATCATTTATCTTTAAATACTTTTTAATAATAAATGGAAATCTAAAGTTCACTTGACACATTATATCACCAATTGTTCAGTTCCAGTATTCAAATATTTTCCATAAAACATCAACAAGAATCATCTGAGAAAACAATAACATGTTATAAAAAAGGTTTCATTAAACCCATATTTTATTGATCAAAAGTCATCATAACATAATCCCATATTTGAAAAATCCCTGATCTATAAAATCAATCTATTTCTCCAAGAAATGGGTATGAAACAATTGATTTACCTATATATATTGAACTAATGACCAAGGGATTTTCTCCAGAAGAATGAAGAAAAAAGGGAACAAATAGAAAGACACAAACACGAGGAAAAATACCCATATAATTAATGATATAGACTTTAATTTCTTCCATTATAATTAAAATAATTATATATTAAAACAATCATAAATAAATTCAAAATTCATAGTTAATTCTTACCCATCCCAACAATATGCAAAATTAGTGAATCAATCCATTAGTAGTTGGATTCATGTTCATAATATGAAGAATAAAATTGGAATAAATAAAATTATAAAAACATATTACCTATATTGGGATCATTCACTATAGAATAACGACTAGACATAGCTCTCATCGGTGATATCTTCACATTTTATAGCACAACGATCATTGATTCATGATGTGGTGGATGATAGTATAAAAATATAATCCAACACTCTCTGTAATGGATATATATTTCTCAAGGTTTTATAGTTAAACACTATGATATCCCTATAAATATTTATTTATTGAGAACCTCATTTATAAAAAATAAATTAAATTAGTATGTTTTGAATTAGTTAATTTATTTAATTTTTCACCCACCATAAAGCCTAACTTGAGATCCTAAAACACTCCCATGGTAGGTTGAAAAATGGAAAAAACATACTCTCTTCACAAAATGGGGGACTTATATTTTGAATATTATCATTTGTTCAGAAAATATTTCATTTTTTTAGAAAACATCCCATATGTTAATTTAATATATTTAATTTATTTCGAAAATATAATTTCAAGAAAACTGGGCCACATAATATCATTTCTTCTCTGATCATAGATCATAAAATAATACATATAAAATTTTAAAATAATACATTGAAAAATATGAGTTTTTAAAATTTAAATAATGTTCAATTTGATTTTAAATATAAAAACTTTATAAACTTTTAAAACTATTCTCATTAAATTCATATTTCTTATAATTTTTATGAGTTTAATTTAAAATTAAATGTATCCAATTCATTGAATTGAATTTCCAAAAATTTAATTAATATATTCAATCATCATAAGATATATTTCATGATATTTTAGACCTAATTTTAGTCCAACATGAATAGTGGAAACAAAATAAATTAATTTCTTTTCATACATTAAAAATAAATTTATTAGGTGTGAAATTGAAAATAAAATTGGAAAATAACATAAAACATTATATAAAATATATTTTATGGAAATATTTATACCTTAAAACTTATAGTATCTATAATTGTTTATTATTATATCCTATTTTTATGACCCGAACATGGGTATAATTGAGTCTTTTAAAAAAATTACAAGTAGGCCACACACCTCAACCATTAGCCCCCCCTCTCATCCCTTCATCGGCCAATAAATACTTATTTTATCCAGAAAGAGCTACATATATAACTTCCCAAATTCCAAAATATTATCCTAGAATACTTATTTTTATCCTAAATCAATCCTTGAAAGGAATTAGATAATGACTATGGAGAATACCTGAATAGGGTTAACATTCTTCATTGAATGTTCTTATTTTTTCCTTCCTCCATTTAAAAAAATTATATTTATAACATGTTGATATAATAACCACAATATATATAATATAATGAGAGGTTTTTATGGTCTGATTTTGACCTAAAACCCTTCACTTCTACCAAATGGGTTATAGAATTATCATTCATGTTTACGGAGGACTAACATATTACGAACAGATGTCAATCATTTTATCCATTACCACATCTCATGGTTTATTATAATGATGGATATAAAGTTTATATTTTGTATATATATCATATTAATACCTATTTAGTAATTATATCATATATTACATTGGAAATTATATTCTTTCAACAATTCCAAAACATTTCCCTTAAGTTAATATAAATAATTATTTTTCACTTGATGTTATTTGACATTTAATATTGATTTACATTGAAGTTGATAAGTATATAATTAAGGAAGAAATGTGAAATAAATGATAAATTTATGATATTAATAAATATTTATCATTTTTGAAATATATTATATATCATTTTATTTCTGACCTTTTCCATCAATGAATGATGATAATGTCATTCGTGTACCTTTGCACCACCCCCTTCATGAAGTTATGTGACACACTATTCATCACCACACATCATGGATGATATATATATATATGTATGTATGTATTTAAAGAAAAAATAATATATATTTATATTCTTTGGATCATTTTACAATTATTATATATTATATTCAAACTTTTCATAATGATCACTGGAAATGGAAATGTTAGTCATGTTTATGTATAACTTACCATCAACATGAACACAACAAACAAAATTTCCAAAATATATATTTCTTGAATGATATTAAAATTATAATTAAATTATAATTGTGAAAAGTTTTTCAATATAATTATTTTTGTGCTGATGGAAATATATTATATTCAAATGAAATGTAACATTTATAACTAATCATGAATGAATAAAGTAGGGGATTAACACCCATAATTGTATAAATAATGAAATATTATAAACAAAAAGGTGGTAAAATTATTTAAAAGACCATATATGAAATTATAATCATGTTTATGGTTATATAATTTATTAATGACATTATTATAAAAATATACTTGAGGTTATTTCACATTCTTCTAGAGTAAAGTGTGAGTTAAGGTATTTTACAACTCAATTTCCATCAAAGGTGTTTAAATTATAAATCATTTATTATGAAACACTAAAATTATTTGTGTAATGTAAATTGATCATTTTATGTTTTATTATAAATTTTTAAATGTGAAATTATATTTTATACACATATATAATTCATTGATTAATCCCCACATTAATTACTCTATATATATATTAGACTTTGTCTAAAATTCAATTCATTTAGGAATATTGCAATATTATAAAAAAATTTATTTTAAATGGTGAATATATTATGATTTAGAATGTAAAATATAGATTTATTAATAATTCCTAGAATTTTGAGATTTAATTTGAATTATTTATTCTACGGGGGCTTGACATGATAAATTACCATGTGGTAATCATTTTTATTCAGTATTAATTTCTATTTTGATTTCAAACATTTTCTTGAAAAAATAACATTATGGAGATCAATTTTAATTGAAAATTAAACTATATTGAATTAAAATTTTCATTGACTGGTGGATATGATTATTTCCTAACCTATATTATATTTCTTATTTGGTGTTTAATATGAAATTTATTAGATTAAATTTGGAAATATTGATAAATTTTTATCCTTTACATAATATGGATACATTAGGATAAGGAACATTGTTTATGAATAAAATCATCTTGAAAATATATCTTGAAATATTTGGAAATGAAATACACAGTTGGGAACTTGTAATAGATATAACCATGATTCATAGATATTTCTTATGAGCCAAACCAATTTTCCAAATAATTTTTTTTTCTATTATTTTTAAACATTAATGGGGATAGAACATGATAGGAGGGGTATAATGTTCCAAATACATCAAATCCAATAATTAATAATTTCCTTAATTTCAAATTTAATCATTACAATACATGGAATTTTCACAATGATATTATCTATATATTAATTTCATTACTATTTTATCGATTAAATGAATTATGTTTTCAATTATTTACCATTCTATATTGATTATTACATTTCTTATAATGATTTTGAAGTCATAAAAATTGAATGTGTGTTTATTTATTTAACATAATATATTGATTTTACCTATTTATTAATGATTTACTCTACTGCACTTAACCCTCCATGTCAATTATTATTTATAACTAATTTATCTTATGAAAAGAGATAAACATTAAACAATGTAAAAATTAATACGTAAAAACTGGCATATGAAATAACAATCATTTCCTTAATCAATAATCATAAAAATTTTCATCAATAGTAATATATATATAGGTATCAAAATTATATATACAATGTTAAATAGATCATAAACAATACATATAAATAAAAATAATGTAAATTTTCTAATATATTTCCTATGGAGAATTTAATGGGTTTTTATTAATTCAAATACTATAAAAATATATTCAAAAAAGTAATTTTGGAAAATTCCATTTTCATTTAGATGTACACATTAAAAAAATTATCTCCAAAAAGTATTTGGAAAAAATATATCATTAAATATAATTATGAAAACATATAAATGAATATGAAAATAATCAAGCTATCCTGAAAATGTGAAATTACATTCATTCCTTGTATATTTAAAATTTAATTTATCCATTTATTGTAATATGTCAATGAGTATATTATTCCAAAAAACAACGTAAAGATTCCTTTCATAATTTCCATAAAACATATACCATTGGTGAAATTGATGTTGAAATTTCATAGATGGATATTAAAAACGTTATTGATGACTTTTTATAAAAGTAATAACATGTAAGAAAATGATTCCTGAGTAAAGGAAGAACAAATTCAGGTTTTCGTCATAAATTAGAAAAATATTAGGTGGATATATATATTAATTAATGTTAATTAAACATAAACAACCATAAATATTAATTTTATTATGAAATAATCTCATGGAAAAATTGTGTCTTTTGAAATATAAGAGCCAAGAAATAAAATACATTAGGTGGATATATATATCAAAAAATATTAACTAAAATTTTCATGACATAAATTCTTGGGTTTTATATATACCACATAATATATATATGTGGAGAGTATGGAATATGTCCCATTGAAATAAAAGCTGGATCATGTTCCATTACCTCTAATTTTTTACATCCATTATATGTGTCCAAGAATACATTATAGAAAATATATATTTAATAGAAATTTATTTTAAAACAAAAATAATATATACAATATAGTATATTATTTAATTACAATATGTTATCTCTAATTTGTTAATAATTATTTGTTAAAATAACTTTTTTAGATAATAATTACACTATTTTGCAGGTATGTTTTTTTGAATGATTTATTCATTTTAATATGAACATTATAACACCCCAAGATTCTATAGTACCTTTCTATTTGAATAATACAGTAGTGTGTGTTGTACGCAACTTCGAGTTCTAACACACCACAACCAATCAAACTAGCCGTTATGAATTGTAATACCAACTTTCTGAAATTTTAGTAATTTTATTTTTCAGAATGGACTTCATTTTTGTTTTAGGAATATAAAAATTAGCTTACGCTTATTTTTTGTACTTTTTTGATAACTTTCATATTTATATAAATAGTGAAAATTACAAAATTTTAATTAAATAGATCTTTTTAATCGAAATAATTAATAGTGATAAATTATGATTATGAGTGATTTTGATGTATAAATTGATTATATTTTTTCCATTTAATTCAATGTTTGTAAGTGGACATAATTTCACATTTAAAATGGACATAATCAAGTTCCAATCTTTTGATAGTTATTATTTATTAAAATCACGCTTTTTGTTTTGACAACGGGAATTAATTTTAAATAAATTTCTGCTGGTTCTATGTTTTGAATGTAGAAAAATGGATACCATATTTAAAATCAGTAGGTCCAAATTGTTTAAATAGATAATTTTTTTTAGTCATTTTGAATAATTACATCGGTAAATATTTTATTTACAATGGTTAAAAGGTAAATCCGGTAAATAATGGTAAAAAAAATATTATAATGATAATAAATTACCCTTAAACATGTCCTAACCCAATTTGTTGATACATGACCGACCATGGGAATCTTTGGTTGATTTTGGGACCTTTTGGATCCACTTGTAAATGATAATGACACTTTAAATTAATTAAGTTAATGTAAATACAAAAAATGATACAAGCATATATCTTTTAGAAAAACAACATTTTCATAGAGATATATATGATATATTTTCAACTATATATATTAATTAGAAATCTTATAGGATTTCCTACATAATAATAATTTTTTTAGACATTGAATAATTAAATTTTTTAACGACCCAATAATGATTCAGTATTTTCCTTATTAAAGAAAGAATCAAATAATTGGTATTATAGATGTTAAAATAAATACAATTTCAACGTTTTAATGATATAAAAGTACTTTATTGGTCAATATGACATTTTAGGATTACTTAAATTGATTTTTTTCGAATTAAAGAAGTTGTTAAGACTTTAACAAACAACAATTATTAAATAGTGTCAAAATTGACATAAAAGAGTTTTTAAAACATATTTTATATCATTAATTGATATTTTATTCTTAAAAATCTATGGTTCTACCAAAGGACATATATAATAATATTTTTATCATTAATGGACCACTTGGGGGTCGTTTGGAGGTGAATAGTATCTTTATTAACTATATAATATAAAAATACAAAGAGACATGTTAAATGTAAAACTTTTTAATTAAGAGTTAAATCAAAAAGATAAAGTAAATATAGTGACCCAAACCTGTGTAAACCCCATTTTTTGTGTGGTTTATGACCAATACCCACATTGACCTAAAAATAATCAACTTTTGAGTAATTATAAACCTAATATTAATTTATCATAAAATAATATTTTTATCTTTTTTCAAAAGGTTCCCCTCACCCCTCATATAAAAGGGCACTCCCCTTCCCTCTAATTCACACATTAAAAGCCTATTTGCTCGGCCAACCCATGCCCAAATACCCTATAAACTTCCCTCAATTCAACCTACATGACCTATTTTGATTCTAAAACCAACCTATGAATCCCTTTTGATCAAATGAAAAAGAATAACCTGAAGAATATGTAATGATTTCACCATTTTTTTCCAAGTTCCTTTCTTCTTCAACTTCTTATTTCTTTGTTATTTCCATTCTAATATAATAAATCCAGTATATTCTATATATTGTAATGTTATTATAAATATGGTACAACAATATTATTTATTCTATCCATCCTTTGAATGATATGTCACCAAACATGCATACGTACGTCTTACCGTCTCAATGTCGTGGTGTAATTGTTATTAAAAATATTATTATTTTGATGGGTTTGATAATGATGTGTAATTGATGTAAATAATAAATATAACAATATAATTATTCTGTATATATAATATACCGTCCAATTATATATTATTTTAATATCAAAAGAATGATATTGTCGCTCATGCGTACATACAGACTATCTTCTCCACGAACGTGATGAGATTCATACCCCATCATATCCATTCTAGTCTAATTCTAATTTTATGACTAAAAATAACATTTAAAGAATTTATATCATGATGGATATAAATAATATACAACCTATCCATAACAAACATGACTTAGGTAACAAAACATATAAAATAAAATGGGTATGTTTACACCCAAAATGACGATAATACTAAGATATTATTAACAAAACAATGTTAAAAGATCATATATGATAACATATTAATGTATATGATTCATGTATAATTTAATAACAATTATTTCACCATTATAAATGAGTTTAAACTACCCTCGACCTAGGAAAAGTATAAGGTATGGGTTTATTTCACAAGCTCTTCATTATACAAGGTTGTTTATTCGTAATTATCTACTTGGACCTCTTTATCATCAACATACATGTTTCGTAAATATGTATTTCAAATAATTCATACTATTTTATATACTATGGGTTAATGTCATTTATACCCATGTTTGACTTTTTATAAAGGAAACTTTCCATCATTTTCCAAAAAAGGTCTTTTTTAACATTTTTGACAAAATTAAGGTAAGAATGTATTTTTTAACACATATGATGGGTGCGGCTATTTTATGCTATTATAAAATCTTAGAGGCATTCCATACAAGCTTAAATGAATATTTTCAAATTAAATGTTTTATTTTATAATTATGTGACTTTTAAATGATTTCAAATAAAGAGATATTTCTCTCAAATAGTTTTGATTTCATCTATGTCAACATCCTTTGATGGATGTTGAGCTTAATTTAAGTTGATTTACTATGATACAAAACTTCCATATTGTATTGAAGGTTTTGTGATATGTTTGACTATGTATGTGTTATTTTTATACCATTCATGGTTATAGAGAAAGTAATGACATTTTGTATGCTAGCATTAATACGAATGTTTTTGTTTTGTTTAAACCTGTTCATATGATTAATGAATTGGACATAATAAGTGATGAGTAAATCCCGCTATAACATCTTCATGCATCGGTAGGTCTCATGAGACAAAATACTGTCTTAGAACAAGGCCTTGACAAAATATTATTTGTAGTCTTGGCACAAGGCCTTGACACTGTGGTTATGATAGTCAAGAATTATGCATTCCATCATTATAAAAGTTTTTATTGATATTGCATGTGATTATTCTATTAGTAGAATATCCATGTGAATAACTAAATATAATTATTTCAATTTATTTCTTCCATATTATGATAATGTTCAAGTTTAAAAATATTTTGTTTTATTTATAAATTTCTTTAAATTTTTTTCTTATTTATGAATGTTTCTACTATATTGTTATCCTTACTGGGCATCTGACCTCACCCTTTTCTATGTATTATTTTTCCCTAGATGTGAAGAAGTATTTTATTAATGACCTGTAGGGATATTATGAGGGGATATGTTTGTGTTCTATGGAGACAAGATGTTGTTTTAGTTTTTCACATTATGATGTAATATAAACATTATAAATGTATCTAGTGATTCCAAGGCTACTATACTAATCAGTCGTTCAAGACATGATCTTTTGTGATTTTGCCAATGTTATGTAATAATGCACCGACACTGGGTAACTGGGGTTGGGTCATTATAGTTGGTATCATAGGAAGTTTAGTACAATCCTTGGATGCTTGATTTAGATAAACTGAGATTATAGCACATAGTCCTAAGACGAAATTTGAGGATTATTATAGAATATCTTCCTAGACTTTTGGTATTGTAGAGATTTTGGGAGTTTTCCAATCAATACACATGTTTCTAGATACAAGCAGGTATAGGTAGTTCTAGCACAGATGTACCTAGGGGTAAAACCTGAAAACACCTCTTTGAGTTAGACTCAATGGGGAACTGGTGCATGACAACAGTCCTTGCTGCACTTTTTGTTACGACACTCCCAGGGGATATTATTAGAATAATTATCATTTTCATTACAAACCATTATAAAGGGTTTATGAGTATATAATTCCTCAAAGAAGTTTTTTTATGATTAGGGATTATATCTATAAACTGTTAAATTCATGTTTAGTGTTTTACAAGTTTGGATTTATGTATTTCGATTCATAATATAATCTAGTGTATACCATTGTTTATAAATGGCACCTAGTGGAAGAAATGGAAACAATATCAACGCACGCACTCCATGTAGGGATTTCCCTCCTGAACAATATAATTATAGTGGAGCTATTGATGCAACTGGTGCTGATCACCTAATCACCATACTGGGACAACTCACTCAGGTTATGAATAAAAACCATACCCATATAGAGAACCATGATCCACAATGTGGATGATCAATGTTAGATCGCTTCATAAGTAAACAACAACCAACATTAAATGGGAGTAAAAATCCATTAGTAGCTGAGCTATGGATAAACCCTTTAGAGAAAATATTATATTGCTTGGGAGTAGTGAAATGGAAAAAGTTATCATGGCAGTTTACAGCCTCACTAGATATGTTGTCCATTGGTGGTTGTCGATTCAAAACACAAAAGAGGATAATTAGGTATCAAATATGGAAGGGAGGGAGTTAAAAGAGCTTTTTATAGAGAAATACTTTCCTCGTGACCGTGGATCTGGTATGGAAAGGTAATTTCTGAGTCTAAGACAAAAAAAAGGATGACAATGTCGCAAAGTATGAGGCGAACATTACAAGGTTAGAAAGGAATGAAGTATATTATATATGTAACCCAAGGAGTAAGATTAATCATTTATTTTATGGGTTGAAAACATTTCTCCATCTATCATTATTCTCACAATCGTTCTCGTCGTACGAAGATATTGTCTCATGTGCTATAAGACAAAAAAGGAACTCTCTATGTATTATGACTTTTAAGCAAAGAAAGAGAAGAAGAGATCATCCAATAACTCAGGAATGGAAATATGGGGCAGAATGGAAAATTTGAATATCCATCCTGTAGAAAATGTTGGACGAAACACCTTGGTACTTTCTTGAAGATATTGGGAGTCTGTTACAAGTGAGGTGAAAAAGGCCACCAATCTTGTGATTGCAAGGGGAAGAAATAAGATATCAATGTTAAATGCTACAATTCCAAGGAGATGGGACATTATGAAAATTAATTTCCTAAGCGTTAGGGGAACATACCTTAGAAAAGGCCTAGGGATAAAGGGAATGTATATTCTATCACTACTGCTGAGGTAGAAGTTCCGAAAGATGTGGTGGTTGGTAATTTAATTATTTCCTCGAGTTTAGAAAATGCTTTATTTGATTCTGGGTCATCGCATTGTTTCATCACTTCCCAGTTTTCTAAGAAAATATGATATTTCCAATTTCATTTAACAGGGGAGTTGTCAGTCAAAACTCATAAGGGAAGTATCTTTGCAAGAATGTCTGATGAATCAGTCCCCATTAGATCACATAATTGTTCTTTATCTACTAATATCATCGTCATACCCATGATTGAATTTGATATAATCCTCTGTATGGATTGGCTTTCGGACCAGGATGTGAAGATTTATTATCAGAATATAGAGGTTTCAATTTTTGATGATGATGATAATGAACACCTTATCTTTAGAGAAAAATCATCACCACTTGATTTTTATCTAGATCCACCCCAAATAGCTCAACTAAATTCAATTATTTGGGAGGAAGAGAATGAAATAACTGTGGGTGATGAATGTAATGTTAAAATAGGGGATGTACCTATTATGATAGATTATGTAGATGTTTTTATAGAATATTTACTTGGACATCCTCCAGAATGTGAAATTGAGTTTTCCGTTGATTTAATTCATAGTTCAAGGCCCATATCGAAGACCCTTTATAGAATGTCCACTGTGGAATTAGTAGAACTAATGAAACAGGTAGAGGAATTGAGTAATAATGGATTTATTGTCCCTAGTGTTTCTCCATGGAGAGACCATATCCATTTTGTTATGAATAAAGAAGGATCTATGAGCTTCTGTATCAACTACATGGAAATCAATGCTATAACAATAATGAACAAGTATCCACTATCTCGCATTGATGATTTATTTGACCAACTGCATGGAGATAAATACACATCAAAGATTGAACTTCGATATGGTTACCATCAGTTGTGTGTGAAGAAGGATGAAATTGAGAAGACATCATTTCAAACCAGGTACGAGCATTACGAGTTTGCAGTAATGCCTTTTGGATTGAATTATGCACCCTCTGTATTCATGGATCTAACGAACATAGTTTTCAAGGAATATCTAGATAAAGTTTTAGTGGTATATATTAATGATATATTGGTATACTCCAAAATCTATAGAGATCATGAAAATCACTTGTGCAATATCCAGAAGACTCTTAGAAGACATGAATTATATGGGATGTTTAGCAAGTGTGAATTCTGGCATTAGAAGATTTCTTTTCTTGGCAATATTGTCTTTATGGATGGAATCTCCATTGATCCTTCTATAACCAAGGCAGTCAATTAATGTCCAAGACCGATTAGTATAATTCAGGTATGCAGTTTTATTGGTTTAGTATGTTATTATTGGCATTTCATCCAGAATATTGCCTGATTGCAGAATGATAGGGTTATTTCCTATGCATCACGATATCTGAAAAATCATGAAAAAAAACCTACTCATGATCATGAGTTAGTAGCTGTAATCTCTTCTTTGAGGTTTTGGAGACACTATCTTTTGGTGAAAAATTTGAGATTTATACTGATTACGAGCATTTGAAGTATATTTTCTCACAGTAAGAACTAAACATGAAGAAAAAGAGATGGCTTGAATTACTAACGGATTATGATTACACGATACATTACCACCCAGGGAAGGAAAATAAGGTGGCACATTCTTTGAGTAGAATGGATCATGCAGTTTTTAACAATATTGGAGTTCAAAGGAATACTACTTTCATGGATCTAGTAAATATGGATATGGGAATCACCAAAGAAGGTGAAACATCAATACTTTTTTAAATGGTTTCCAAAGCATCTTTACTAGAAAGATAAAGAGATCTCTATTCGATGATGAAGTGTATAAAAAGAAGATTAAATCTATAAATGAAGTGAGATTGAGTGAAATTGTGTATGAAGATGGAGTTTTGAAATTTGGGAAGAGGCTTTGTGTTCCCAATATACCAGATCTAAAAATGGAATTGTTGGATGATGATCATAGTTCCAATTTTACTATATACAATGGGATCTCTAAAATGTATAGAGATTTGAAGGAACATTTTTTGTTGGACAACATGAAGAGATAAATTGCTGATTTTGTGTCAAGATGTATGGATTTTCAACAAGTGAATATTGGAAGGCAACAGCCTGGAGGATTAATGCAACCTCATCCCATACCTGAGTGGAAATGGGATAATATAACGATGGACTTTATCATGGGACTACCAAGGACTCCTAGAATGAATGATGGAATATGAGTCATTATTGATCGTTTTACCAAGTCAGCACATTTTCTTGCTATAAGGGAGGATGTAACACTTGAATGTCTAGAAAAACTATATATTAATTATGTTTTGAGACTTCATGGAGTATCTATATCCATTATTTCAGATTGTGATCCACGTTCTACCTCACGATTCTAGAAAAGTATTCGGAAATCCCTATATAATGAACTTTATTTGAGCACTACCTACCACCTCCAAACTGATTGGAAATCAGAATAGACTATTCAAACCTTAAAAGACATGTTGATATCTTGCTCACTTGAATTTCAGGTTATGTGGGATCAATATTTAACTCTAGTGGATTTTTCCTATAACAATAGCTTCCATTAAAATATTTGGATGGCACCATAAGAAGAATTATACATATGGAGATGTTGCACACCATCTTGTTGGGATGATGTTGGTTAAATAAAACATGTAGGCCCAAACCTGGTGGAGGAATCGATGGAAAAAGAAGAGGTAATCCAAATCCACCTCAAAGAAGCTCAAAGTAGGCATAAGGGCTATGCTGACAACCGATGTAATGATTTGGAATTTCAAGTAGGAGATCTTTTTATCTTGAAGTTATCCACATAGAAGGGTGTTATAAGTTTCGGTAGGATGGGTAAATTTAGTCCCAGGTACATCAGATATTTTGAAATTCTAGAAAGAGCTGGGGTTGTAGCTTATCAATTGAAAATGCTTCCAAGTCTCCCCAATGTTCACGATGTCTTCCACATATCATTATTGAGAAAATACATATCTGATCCAACACATGTACTCACTTATGATGAATTAGAACTAGAACATGATTTGACTTATTAAGAAAAGCCTATCATGATTCATGATATCAAAGAACAAGTGTTGAGAAACCGGATGACTCACATGGTAAAAGTTCTATGGAGAAACCATAAGATAGAAGAGGCCACATGGGAACCTGAGGAACTAATGGTGAAGAACCACCTGACTCTTTTCATGCGGTAGTAATATAGAAATTTTGAGGATGAAATTATTTGATGTTGGGAGGAATGTAACACCCCAAGCATCCACAGTACGCTTCGCTTTAAATTATACAGTAGTGTGTGTTGTACGCAACATCGAGTTCTTACACACCACAACCAATCTAACTATCAATTATGAATAGTAATACCCACTTTTTGAAATATTATAAATTTTATCATTCAAACTGGACTTCATTTTTGGATTCTTAATATCGAAATTACATTAGGTTGAATTTTTGGTACTTTTCTGATAACATTCATATTTTGATGAATAGAATAGTGAAAATTACTAAATATTAATTAACAAAAACTTTTTTAATCAAAATAGTTGATAGTGATAAATTATTAATTTGAGTGATTTTCATGTATAATTAGTTTAAATTATTACCATTTAATCCAATTTTGGTCATTGGACATAATTTCCCTTTGCAACAGGACATAAGGAAGATCCAATCTTTTGATTGTTATTATTTCTTAAAAACATGCATTTTGTTTTGACAACAACAATTAATTTTAAATTAATTTATGCCACTTCAGTGTTTTGAATTTAGAAAAATGGATTCCATATTTATAATCAAGAGGTCCAAATTCTGTAAATAAATAACTTTTATTTTTAGACATTTGGAATAATTATTTAAGTAAATATTTTATTTACCATGGTTAAAGGGTAAATACGGCAACTAAGGGTAAACAATAATAATATTATAATAATTTAAAATTCCCATAAGACGTGTTCTAACCCTATTGGTTGATACATTTCCAACCATGGGCATATTTGGGTCGATTTTGGGACTCCATAGAGCCACTTTTATGTGATAATGACACTTTATATTAATTAAGTTAAAGTAAACACAAAAATGACATTAGCATATATCTTTTAGAAAAACAATTTTTACATAGGGTTAAATATGATATATATCCGACTATAAATATTTATTAGAAAGAAAAAAAATTTTAATAAATAATTTTATTTTATTTATAATTTTATGAAATTGAATATTTAAATTTATTAATGACACAATAATGAAACAGCGTTGTCCTTATTAATGAATAAATCAAATAACTGGTATTATAAATGTTAAAATAAACATAATTTGAATGTTTTGATGACATACACGAATGTTATAGGATAATATGAAATGTTAGGATTACTTAGATGAATTTTTGTCTGAATTAATAAAGTTTTTATGACTTTAACAAAAATCAATTATTAAATAGTGTCAAAAATGACATAATCGAATTTTTATAACAAATATTATATTATTAATTTATATTCTATTCATAAAATCTACGATTCCTCAAAGAGACTTATATAATGATATTTGAATCATTAATGGACCAAATTCACGGTCTCTTGGATGTATATAGTATGTGTATGAACTATATAATATAAAAATACAAAGAGAGATGGTAAATGTCAAACTATTTAAATAAGAGATAAATCAAAATGATAAAGTTAATATAATGAACCAAACCTCTCTAAATCCTATTGGTTTAGTGTTTTTCGACCTATACTCACCTTAAGATTTAAATAATCCATTTTGGAACCATTATAAACCGAATATGAATTTATTATAGAATAATATTTCTAGCTTTTCCAAAGGTGCCTCTCACCCCTCTTATAAAAGGGAACTCTCCCTTCCCTCTAATTAACACCATGAAAGTCTTTTGTCTCTGACAAACCCTAACCATATACCCTCTAAACATCAATCACTTAAACAAAGTGGCGTTTGATTGATTATAAAGACATCTTAAGGAGCCCTTTTGATCAAATCAAAAGGAAGAACCCGAAAAAGATGTAATGATTTCACCACCCTCATTTAAGTTTCTTTCATCTTCAACATATTCTTTCTTTGTTATTTCCATTATAAAATAACAACTCCATTATATTATATATACTGTGATGTTATTATATATATGCTACAACCATATTCAGAATTTTATCCATACTTTGAATAACATGTCACCATATGTGCGTACATACGGCTTACTGTTTCCACCACGTGGTGTAATTGTTATTCAAAACATAATTATTTGGATGGATATGATAATGAAGTGTAATTGAAGTAAATTATAAATATAACATTATAATTATTCAGTATATACGATATACCATTTAATTGTATATTATTTTAATATCAAAATAATGAAATTGTAGTTTATGCGTACATACGGACTACAGTATCCACGAACGTGATGAGATTCATTCCCCATCTAATCCATTAAAGTACAATTATGATTTGATGATTAAAAATAATGTTTACGGACTTTATTTAATTTTGGATATGAATAAAATACAACCTATCGATAACAAAAATGACTTATGTAACAAAAAATATAAAATAAAATGAGTATGTTAACACCCAAAACGACAATAAAACTAAGATATTATTAACAATGCAATGTTAAAAGATCATATATGATATCATATTAATGTATATGTTTTTTAATAATTTAATTAAAAAAAATCACTATTATATATGTGGTTAAACTGCCCTCAACCAATGAAAAATACTATGTAAGGGTTAATTTCACAATATCTTCATTATCTGAGATTGTTTATATGTAATTAACTATTAGGACCTTCTTATCATCCACATCCATGAATCGTTAAAATGTATTTCAAATAATTTTTCTATTTTATAGACTACTGTTTAATGTCATTTATACCCTTGATTGACTTTTTATAATGAAATATTTCCATCATTTTCCAAACAAGGATCTTTTTAACCTTTTCCACAGAATGAAGGTAAGAATGTATTTCTTAACTTATACGGTGGGTGCATATATTTTCTTCCATTATAAAATCATCAAAGCGTCCCATACTAGCTTATAAGAATATTTTCAAAGTAAATGTTTTATTTTATAATTATGTTTCTTTTAAATGATTTCAAAAAAAGATATATTTCTCTCAAATTGTTTTGATTTCATCCATGTCAACATTTTTTGATGGATTTTATGATTATTTGAAGTTAATTAATTATGATACAAAATTTCCATATTATATTGATGGTTTTGTGATTTTTTTGATGGTGGGTGTGTTATTTTTATACCATTCATGGTTTATGGATAATTTATTTACATTTCATATGATTGTTTTAATACAAATGTTTATGTTATGTTTAATGTTGTTCATATGAGGAATGCATTGGACTTAATAAGTGATGGGTGGAGCCCGCTATACCTCCTCGATGCATCAAAAGGTCTCATGAGACAAACTAGTGACTTGGCACAAGGCCTTGAAAAAATCATATTTGTAGTCACGACACAAGGCCTTGACTATGTGGTTATGATAGTATGACATTTTGAATTCCATCATTTTGAAAGTGGTTATTGACATTGCATGTGATTATTCGATTAATAGAATATCCATGTGAATAAGTAAATGTAATTATTTCATTTTATTTCTACCATATTAGGCTGAAATGAAGTTTAAATTGATTTTTTAGTTATACATTGCCTTAAATGATTATACTTATTTATGATGGTCTCCGCTATATTGTTATCCTTAATGGGCATCTGATCTCACCACTTTCTTTGTTTTATTTTTCCAAGGATGTGACGAAGTATTTTATGAATGACATGTAGGGATATTATGAGGGGATATGAGTGTGTTCTATGGAGACTTTTTTTTGTAGTTTTTTACTTTATGATGAAATGTAATCTTTATGAATGTAACTAGTGATTCCAAGGATACTAAACAAATGGGTATTTCAAGGCATGATATTTTGTGATCATGCCAATGTTATGTAATAATGCACCGACTCTGAGAAACAGGGATCACGACGTTACTAACATAGTCTCACAATATATAAATTTAAAAATTATATAGATATAATATATAATAACTATATATGTATTATAACAGTATATAAATTTGGAGATACTAAAATTAGTTGCACTATTCATGGAGACGATATGATGTACCTACATTAAATGCTACCTTATGATTTTTGATGTATAAATAAAATGAATGGAACATAATAATTGATCTTTTATAAAAATTATTATATTATATAAATCATATAATTTAATCAAATCTAAACTTCCTACCATCTATATCAATATTTAATGAATCACGAAGCACATCACTTCATGGTGGCGGTAGTCAGCATGTACACATGAGAAATAATATCATCTTCAAAAATATTTTATGTTAAAAATATAGATTTCATATTTAAATAATAGAATAATTATTATTTCAAAAATATCATATATATATATTAAATATATGAGTATAAATATCCCCAAGTGGGTTGTTATGGAAAGTGAATTACATTAGTTCGTTTAAAGGTAGCCTGCCATACACATGATGGATTATTTTATTTTCAATTTTATGGAAGAGGATATGGATATATTATAATACATAATTATAATAAAATATAAATATATATTATATAGTGGTTTTATTTTATTATAATATTTAATAGGTGAATGAAGGTGGTAAGGGTACGTGTGAAAAAGAATGATCTTACTGAAGACAATTACATTCATTTAGAAAAACACCTTTTGATAACTTATAATGGTAGTAGGGTTTCAATTTTATGTGTAATAAATTCTTAGGAACATATCAAGTTTTTTATAGATATTTTGGTAATGTTTTGTCATGAAAAAGTCATTAATAGGTTCAAAGAATTGAGGAATAAAAGTTTTCCTTTTATAATTTATGAAGAGTTCTATTTTTAAATGTACACAAATCTATTTGATAACTATAAATGGATCTCAACCAAAATGAATATATTTTTAATAAATTATTGAATATTGGGAATATAAGGTCTCAAAAAACTAAATTTCATTTTTTTAAAATATTTTATTCTATTATCCTCTATGGTTACAGACTTTTATCAATTTTATTTTCACCATGATGATTAGTTATTGAAGTAAACCTAGTCAATTTTTCTATAAATCCTCAAAATAAGTTATAAATAATAGATAATTAGTAACATTATATTATAAATATTAATTTTAATTTATCCAATAATATTCATATTTTGTAAAAATTAATTTTATCATAGAAACATGTGACGTGGACAAATATTCTTTAACCATAACCACAATAAATTATTCTCACTTCCACTAAATTTAATTATATGAAAAAAATAATTTAAAATTATTTAAACTAATTTATTATTTTGATTCTGAAAATGGAATATAGTTTAAAAATTTTAATTCTCATAATTGATTAAATTTATTTTAAAATTTAACCAGCATGCAATATTTAATTGTAGGTTTTAAAATAAAATATTTCTTGTTCTTATTTAATTTTTAGATAAAAGTTAACATATAAATAATTAAAATGTTCTAAATTAGATTAATAATAATATAAATGAATTTTTATTTATTTTAAAAGTTTTAATAAGAATTGATTTATAATCATTCTCAAAATAAAAAGTCAGTTTTTAATAAAAGAATCATTATTTTACAATATTCCTAAATTACCATATATTTATTTCTCTAAAAAAACTAACTATAATATTAAATTGACATTATGTTTTCATAAATGGAGGTAATTTTTTTAAAAAAAATTTATATGTTGGAACAATAATTTTGATATACATTCAAAAAATATAATGGAACAAATTAAAAAAAACATATTTTTCATGAGTATAAAATAGTTTTCATTCTTACTCTATGATTATAAACAATATGAGATGATTGATAAAAAATTATTGAATATATATTATAATTAATTATAAATAATTCATTAACAATGAATTATTTAATTTATTAAGATAAATAGACATTTTGTGAATAAAAATATATTGTTTAAAACATTTATTTAACATTTAAATTTTTTATTTATTCATTTAAAATAAATCGATATGAATGGAATTTTCTATAGATGAGTAATCCATATTTTTTTTCATAATTTCGATAGTCTTATTCATACACCCCAATTTAACATGTTTTAAATGAACTTATTCCATATTTATTTTCATTTAGAAGTGGGGTTGTATGTTTTCTACACTATCAATCATAATGATCTTATTTCGAAATATAAGGGTGTTATATACTCAACACCATTAAAGGTGAACATAAATCTCATAACTATGTTACCAAATATGATAACATTATTAAATAGTGAAAATTTAGCTAACGTGGACAAAAATATCACCAAATGACTAGTAGGGTGTGATAGAAAACATGTTCTGAGGAATTATAATAAATCTAAATCCAAAATTATTAATTTCTTAAAATTACGTTTATTTATAACAAATATAGGTATATGAATATCATTTTTATTTAAAGATCCTTTTCTTATTATCGATGTATTTTTTTAATATTATTATATAGACCACTAGTGAATATACATATCTGATTTCAATCCATTTTATAAGAAGAATCTCCTCATTATGTTTAGCTTCAATAAATCTCAACATAATTTATTACTTTAGTAATTGAATATTCAAGTTGAAATTTTATCACTGAAATATAAAAGATATCATTTAATATGTCATATTATCTATAATTGAATGAATTTTCATTAAACCTATTACCATATATCTATTTTAAATAATTTGAGTAGGACATGTTTCCAAATATGGATAAATTTCAAATTAATCTCTAAATACATATCAATGACTTCTAAAATTCAACATAAGACATTCCATAAATTTCTAAACATTAAACCATTTATTTATATTGTTGACTGAAACTAAAATCCATAAATTTTCAATGAATGTCTCTAAGTATCCAAAATCAAATATACATTAATCATCCAAAAAATTTAAAAATATATCATCATGTCACAAAATAATAATTTGGAGGCCATGATTATATATATTTAAATATTCTCTAGATACACAGTAATGACATGAATTTCCATAAAACCTTAGTAGCGATATAAATTATTTCAAAAATTTATACCCTATTCACTAGAAAAATGAAATAGCATATTATTAAATATATTTATTTAATCAAATAATTATATAATCTATTTTATGGACAATATAGCCATCTTTTTTATTCAAATCACTAAATAAATTGATGTTCACTAATAATCTATCATTTTCCTCATCCACGTAAATTAAAACAAAATCCCATCATTATCCACACATTATTGTTTATCAATCACAACATATTTTGTTGTCCATAAATATTACCTTACAACAATATCACATTTCTTGGATATTAGTATTAGTTAACTTGTTATTGAAAATCATTACTGAAATAATTCTAAAAAACTATCAATATATGAATCTAGATTCTTATAAATATAGGATCATTATTTTAACCTTTTAATAAAATAATAATTGAATCATAATAATGAAGAAGATAAATCATTAAATATCAGTAATTTACAGGACATAATCCCATACTTATATAAGAAATTAACCTTTAAATGATTTAATTGAAATCGATAGTTTATAGTTTTTTCTTATTGAATATGAAAAACTATAAATGGATACCCCAAATGATATATTTTTTATTTAATAATATTACATATTTTTCCTCGGAAAATATTTTCATTATTCCCTTATTTTTCACATACAAAACGTTTTTCCATTCCATATAGAAATTATTCGTTCCATTTCATTCATAATTTATATCCTGAAAGTAATGGATCCCTCATTCTTCTATGTTTTTTATGATCTGATCTCTCAGAAATCTCTATTCAGTAATTATTTAGTGACTTCAATATATGTTCATGGTGTATATTGTTAATCACATAGCATGATAACTGATTTCCAATGATTAAAATATCTATTTCTTTGTTGAACAACTTATTTCATTTATCAAAATGATAACATTTTCTTATGAAAATGGAAAAAGTAACATAAAATATCATTTTAAATTTTATAATTACTTATATTAAATTTATGTCTCATCGATGTCCATGATTATACAATTATTTTTTGCACATATATTTATAGACATAAAATAAAAATATTTTGAATTTAATTCCACATTATTTCAATGGTATTAAAAATTAATATCTTTATAGATTTTTTGAATTTCATTACAAAAACCAAAAGGAATGATCTTTTTTAACATATATGGTGACATAGACTATTTAAAAAATCATAATTTTTATTTTATGTTTAAATTCTTATAGATGATTTTGATATTCCATTAATGATAAAATGTGTTTTCTTTTACTAGTTACAATGATATGAAAAATGGTTTTTTAAAATAAAATGTTATTTTGATTTCTGAATGAGTTATGTACAAGGGTTTAAAATAGTTTTTCAATTGTTTTATTAATGATATGGTATATGTACATGTTCTGAGGAGGGTGGAGCCCCAATATAGATCATGATTGAGCCCGATATATCTTATAAGTTGGGTTCACCTAGATAGATCCATGTGAGACTGATATAGATTATTTGATTGGTGCACCAATTTTGTGCTCCAATACATTGGTAAATTATTATATTATTTGAATAAATTTATCATATGTCGGACGCATATAGATTCAAATTTTATAGGATTAATATGGGATCATTGATAATGATGTCATGAGGAACCCACATTATCATTGTATTCATAGTAATGAGTTTTCATGGAAGTATTTTGATTTAAGATGGTATGTTAATGATATTTTAAATAGAAAAATTAGTCTCTTTTTGAATAATATGGTATGTTTTTACAAAATAATTTTTCATGGGTTATCATGTTCGTCACTGGACTAGCATATTTTATCTTTGTTAAATTCATCACTAGGATTTTTTTTCTCATAATACATTTTAATATGATTTCCACAGTGATATAAGGATGAGTAGAAAATAATATGATGTGATGATATAAAATATGATGATTTGTATAAAAATAATAGGCATACTATTAAAAGTTTTGTTTGGTGGGAAAATTTGATACTGAGTAGAAGTGTCCACATTATAATATATGGGATTGATATATATGACTTTGGAGCCGTCTCTATAATAATTTAAAACAAAAATAAATTTATAAATATAAGTAATTGGATTCTATTATAATTTCTATTTAACAGTTAATTTTTAATTTATGGTCTATAAATCATCATTATAAAACACGCACCATAATTTAATGTTTCTAAAAAGTCACAAGAAAAAATAATATTACTAATATTCAACCAATTAATTTTCATAAATCATATATTAACATTTATATTTAAATTAATAATGTTATAAAATAGAATATTATGATATCATTTTTCATTTAAAGGATTTTGGGAAATATTAAATTAATTAGGAATAAAGGTAAGGGGTTTTCATGACTCAAAACTTTTCTTTGAGTAATAACCAATCCAATTTTTCTATGACCATTCAAGATAAATTTCAGCTAAATTATGATGATGTAATGATATATTTAGACATTAAATTATGGAAAATAATTTTTAAATTTTTTTAGTCTTCATTGATGAATAAATTATTTTATAAAATCATAATTTATATAAGAATTATTTCTGTCCTTTTTACAGATCATTTTATTCAAAACTCTTGTTTTAAAAATTCTTCAAATGATCTCAATTATTATTTTGAAAGATAAATTTATTATTTTATTTTTATATTTAAAATTATACTAAAAAAATTAATTGTGCATGTTTATATCATTATTGAAGAAGTGGGTTTCAAGAAAGGTATTTTATAAATGTTTTGAATACATTTATTTTTAATTTTTTAATCTTTTACATTGTATTTATTGAATTAGATTAGTTTTTTAAATTAATGGGATATATTTTAGAATTAATACATTCTAAATAAATATTATAACCTTTTAACAAACTAAATTAGGGAAAATATACCCATAATATTGAAATTTGATTCAGTGATTGCAAACTATTTATAATGAAATCACTTTTTGTGATCTAGTTTTAAAATAAAACCCAATATTTTTAAATTATGATGTAATCTTATATTGGTTAATATTATTAAATTTTTATTCATTTTAATTTCTAATTTTATTTTATTGAATTAAGAAATTTTATGAAACCCATATTCATTCGATGTGTTCTTTATGCTGTGAAAAGTGAATAATTTCCATTAAGAATAGTTATGATACCAATTTTATTATCATGGGTTAATTATAATGTTATATTTAAATTATTTAAATGTGAAAATTGTATTAACATATGAATTATGACTGGATTAATATGATAACATCAAATCCATTAGTAAATATTTTATATCATGATCCATGTATAAAAATGAAAGATTTATTTTCTCAAAGATGAGGCTGAAACTTTGTAACTCCCTAAGGGGAAGTTTCAATATACCTATAGTTGTAAAAAAATTATATATTAATCGTTATTATTTTGATATATTGAATTTTAATGATATTTTCCCACTTTATTAAACATAAATATATGATCGATTTTCCAAGGGACAATGGATAGTTGTGTATGTTTTAACACCATTGTTATTTATTGTTCAAGTTTGGCCCAAGTTTTTTTTCATAAAAATTTGACAACCTATTATTTTATATTTAATATTATCTTCTGTATGATCATGTATTATAAATATTTTACCAAACACAGTTTACCATATTATTCATAGTTATGTTCACTCGTAATTATCTCGCTTGTTTTCCACCAATGAGCATTAGATCTCAAACCTTATATATCAAAAAATACCCTATTTATAATGATTATAATATCATGTGACATATTTATTAGAAAATTTATATTTCATCCATTATTAAGAATAATTAATTATTTTTATTCAAAAAGTTTTTTATGTAGATAATCATTAATGAAATTATGGATTAAACTCTATAGTTTGTATGACTATTTGTTAATTGATGGACTATTTATGTGAAATAATTAAATATGTGTGATTATTTATCTTAGAAAACATTATCCATTTTTCATTAAATTCATTAACAACACATTGTAATCATGTTACCAACTGAACAATAATTAAAATATTTAAAGAAATTTTTTACAGTGACACTTATGAAATATCAAAATACAGTTTTTAAATTCATGGAGAGGATCAAATTAGATCTTATTTTATGATTATATCGATCAAAATCAATTACCTCATACACATTATTAAAATTATTAATATTTTAAAATGAAATTTCACTCTAGACATTAAAATTTATTTTAAGATCATATCTTTTCAAATCATAAAATAAATTAAGATGTTGGGGAGATGATCAATTATGAAACAATCTAGATCTCCAACATCATGATCTGAAATTGTGGTATCATATTTTTTGGATAGTTTCTCATCAATTTGTTGTCACTTATAATGAAAATAACATGTTTCTAAAAAACTCTATAGATGTTTTGAATAATATATTATCAATAGTGAATAATTTGTTGATAGATTATACATCCATTCTTATTAAATCTTTATATTTGATTCTATAAATTTGTAACATTTCTTGGTTCTTCATATTATTTCACTCATCGATGTTGTAAAATATTGTCTATATTTCAATATAATTTTTACCTGCCATTAATTATTACTACCCTCACATATATAATATAAGATATAAAAAAAATTTCAACTACCTATTACATCTACCATTTTTCGTATCAGATAGGGAATGAAATGTAATCCAAAAAAGTATTATAAAATACTGAATATTGTTAAAAATAAAATAATGTATAAGAGAGAGGAAATATAATATATGTTCAAGAAAATATGAAAACATTTTCATCATAAGATAGAAGACATGTATTGTATATGATTTTGTGATAATCCATATAATTTTTAATGACAGATTATTAGGAGATTAATAGTTTATGATATGAATTTTATGGATCACCGAATTAATGATCAACACATATATGTTGTGAATTAGTTATAGTATATTTTATTTTTCAAACATAACATGTATTATTCATGTTCAGAAATGTCATTTCAAATTGATTCATGTAGTATAGGTTTTATGTGTTGTCAAAGAACTATTGGAGACCAATATGACACGATATTTTTTTATCCCAGGAATAATCTATCTATTACAATATAATTAACATTAATATTAATTAAAAAATACCAAAAAATAATAGAGGATCATTTGACATATAATTTATAATTAATTAAATTAATGAATGAATATTATTTTATTGATTTATTTTGTGGTTTCCATTTATTGGATAAATAACACATATAATACCATCTTTTTTATAGGAATAAATCGTTGGTTCTCAGTAATGGTGATAAACACATACCTCACAAACCTCAAATTTTCATTCTAAAACCTCTGAGTGATATGGTATATGGTTTTAATGATTATGGTGATCAGTGTATTTTAACTAAATTCGTCAAAGATGAATAAATTTACAGTATTGGAGGAGGAGATAAGATTTAAAGTCATTATAGTGTTACATGGGAATGTTCTCAATGGAATGATAGAATCCTATATAAAATCATTATGCATATCACAAAAAATGTAGCTCTAAAATTTGAAGAATGATATAACCAGTTTGAAAAAATAAAGTGATAGAATTTGATAATTTCAAAATTGACTTCAATATATTAAGAATACTTGTTTAATCCCATGTCTATATAATATATGAAATACTAATAATTACATACCATGTAGTAAACTCACATATAAAATAATTTTTTTTATTGAATTACAAAATTTACATTTATTCAAATAATATCAAATATGATCCTTCTAACTAGAACACTATCCTCGATCTACCTATAAACCTCAATATTTTTCCACCATGTAATAATAATGATTCATATAATTAAATAAATTTTACTACATTACTCAAATATGTAAATATAAATATTATATTCACTAAAACTAGTGAATGAATATTATTAAATATTCATGTGAATAAATAAATAAATAATTTTGTACCTTATTATATAATTAGATGTAATTATATTTTCGAATTTATGTAGAAAAATATAAAATTACATAGTGAATAAATTTTTATCATATTTTTAAACCATAAACTGTTCATTCAAAAAAAATGGTGATTCAAAAATTATGATTAATCAAATATAATTAAATTAAAAAACATTTATATTAATAATAATTATTGATCATGTAAAATTGATATGAAGCTTTTTTAATTTCATTAACATATTTAGAGTGTGTTCGCACTGGTTCCTTTCTCAGTAGAATTATAGTACACCACTAAAAGTCCAAGGTCGTCATCTAGAAACATTAAGAAGGATCCCATAGAAAATAAACATAATTTTGCCCTGAAATTTAACATAGTTTGAACATACTCATTATAGTATAATATTTTTATGTAAATATCTATAATCAAGAAGGATATATTTTGGTGTGATAAACTTATATGCACGGTTTCCCTTTTTTTCAGATCCTAGAATGAAACTTCTTAAAAACACCACCATGTCCATGAAGCAAATTATCTAGTTTAATCCCTATTAAAAGGAAGGATACATCATCATTATCAAAATATAAAAGGGATAAAATTATCATTAATTATTCATTAAAATAATATAATTCATTATTCCAACAACTTATCCAAAATAGAGAAGAGAAAATTTCAACGTAATTTTAATCAATACATTAATGTATCTGACTCATTGTAAAACCCATCATTCAATAGCCTATAAAATATTTTTTGAACAAATTATCTACAATATCAAATGGAATTACTGATCCCCACATGAATGTACATACAACTGGAGATCAGAAAACCAAAAAATGGGATATATATTTCCCCTTCAGGATAATAATAATCAAATTACATAGTGAAAAAAAATGATAAAAAATAAACACAACCATAATAGGGTACATGGAGATGATAAAAAAGAAAAATAAAACATAATAAAAATATCAAAACCCCTGTCGACGTATTCTAAGGCCACCCACTATTCCCTAAGTATCCTATCGTCATCCAACCAGTCAAATTCCAAAAAAAGGATTTCAAATTTCACAAGATCACCATTTTTCAAATCATGAATGCAATAAACACCGAATTCTATAAGAAGGATGTGAATTAAAATTCTTAATAGGATTTCAAAAAGGGTTAAATTTATATATATCAAAAAGTATTAAAAATATGATTAAATGCAATACAATAAGAGAGATCAAGGATTTCCATTTAAAAAAATGAAATTAAACACATCAACATTAGATTGTAATAATATTTGGTTTGAAAAACATTAATCATTTAAAAATAATTAATGGTACCAATAATGGAATCGTGCCATTTAATTATCCAGAAATGGATCGTTTTCGTGAAAATTATTTAATACCATTTCCTAGAATGGTTTCAGATAAATCAGGTTGTATGGGAATTCACCAAATATCAATAAATCCATAAACTTCCATATAAATGAATCATGGTGAAACATTTGAATAAAAATTCCATAAAAGAAATGTAATTGATAAAAAATATAAATCTAATTCCTATTTCTGATGTTGATAATTATAATTTATTGAGTATAATTGTCAAATATGTCATGGGTAAAACCTAGTTCTAATATTAATTAAACTATAGATAATAAAATTACTAAATTGTTATTGACCATCAGAATTACATCAATTCTCAAGAGTCTCGGAAAAACTAGGTCCACACAGACTAAATTTAATGGTCATATGTTTGTAGACTAAACTGATCATTTTATTTAGAAATTATCTGTGGGGGTGTTACTCTGCTATAAAATCATTATTCTATGTCAAAAATTTCAATTTCCCAGGTTTCCATGACTAGTCAAAAAAAATGACCGAGATAACATTGTTTTTAAGACCAAAAGGGGATCCTTATAAATATCAACATGGGATGATTCCCTTATTATTCCATATTATTCAATATTCATAAATCATCCCACCCAAAAATCCATTAAACCAAATTATACATTTTTTAATACTCGTCATTGGGATTTACGAGAGTTGAGTAAAACAAATTAATTGATTATAACAAGAGAGGATCATCACAGAGTTCCTACCAGGCCATCAAGAACCATCAATTATTATTCAAAATATTTTCCAAAAATATACATTTAAAAGGAAAACAATTCCCTCTTCCCTTAATAAATTATAATAAAATTCAAAACATTTTGTTAAAATAATTATATCATTCTAAAATAGTTCTTTGTACTCTAAAGGAGTTTAAACTATTTAAAAGTGTTTCATGACGTTTCATAAAATGGGGGTACACAATTTTTCATGTGAAAAAGTCTCTCATTTAATATAAACATATAAATAACTCCAACACTCATATCATGATATAGACAAAACATTATCCATAATACCACCCCCAATAAACCATGAAAAAGTATATGAACATTAATAATCACAAAAAAATTAACTGTGATCATCATAAATTACTAAAATTAAAAAATGATAAATACCAATCACTGTTATTATAACTACTGAATGTATCTAGAAATTTTTTTAACACAATATAAATTACCCATTAAATAAAATAAGAGACCTCAATAATACATTTGGAATATATATCTATGCTTTCATAAAAAACATTATAGTAACGACGAATACAACAATAAACAGTAATATAGAATTAAAAATTATTTTTTATCAATATATGATCAAACATAAATAAGAAATTAATATAACAGATATGTATTTATACCCTTGGTAGATACACTATGGTAACCCTATATTTTCAACACTAAGCCTCACCCATCGATGAGCTTATAAAATCATCCAAAATTACTTATGGGTGAATAGTTCATGAATTGTCCATTTCATCCTTGTTACCTGAGTAAACCCCAATTCCTGACCCATGTCCTACAAAAACTATAACAATAAAAAAAGTCTAGTACATAATAGTTCACATAAAGATATACAAAATGGGGGATCATCTTACATATATAGATCAATCTATAACCATCAAGGAGATAACAATATGATGTCAAGAAAAGAAATCCATCAAAAAAGGGTATACAATGCCAATCATAGGAATGGACCCATGGGGGATAACAAGAGGGATTTTGAAATTAAATAACCCAAAATGTTAAGGGGTTCATTAACACAAGATTACGAACTCATTTCTACCATGAGCCATAACATATAACTTAATGGATTTCATAGGAAATTATTTTTGTTAAGGTAAATGTATCCATCGTTAAAATTTTTAACAGATCAACCCATAATAACATCAAAACATTTATCTATACTAATTAACCACTAGCCTGAATGGAAATCATGATCCCCAATAAATAGCAATAATAAACTAGGAGCACCGAAAAAAACTATTGGAAATTATTTATCCTAAATATATAATAACAATAAATGTTTATAGTGAATCTAAGAATAGATAAACATATCGAAAAAACAAAATTAGTGTATAGAGTGATGATAAAAAACTTACAGATGAACCAAATTACTAAAATGTATATACTTGTGGTTAATGACCACCCATCGTTCCCTAAGTCACCAGCACACAGTCCAAGTAGAATTATACCACCAAAATGTTTTTGATATCACAAGATCCCATAATATAGAAACATGATGTCTATTACCACCAAACCATATATGAAATCTGTGATATGTAGATACTAGAAGGATTTAACTAAAGTGCATATTTAGTAACATTATTAGGTAATCAAAATAATCTATTAGGGAATAATTCATGTGGTAATTGGGATTTAAATTTATTAATAAAAAATGAATCAATATTTATTTTATTAAAATAGGATTTCATTTTAAAAACAATGAACTAAACATTTAAAAATTATTTTTGAAACCAAAGATAAAAATTATCCATTTTATAATTTAAAAACTAAACTATTTCATGGAGATCATTTAAAATAATTTGACAAACTAATTTGTGATAAATAAGGTGATGTTTCTATACACTAGATATATAAATGTACGTATGATTTAATTTAAAATATTTAAGGTGCATCGTGTCAATATGAAAATCAATAAGGAAAGATAACTAATCAAATAAGGAAAATATAGTGAAATGTAATAATAATGAACACTTTCATATACTAAGTATCAAGTATGAGGATTTCGTGGGAATAAAGTAGATAATATAAAGATAAAAACATAAGAAATTTAATTAATAATCCATGATGGATCACCATGAATACATCAACTCTCAAAGGACATAGGTAAAATTTTATAGGCAAACAATTCTACATGTACACATATACATGTACTAAAAATATCATCTTCAATTAAGAACCACCAGTGTGGTTGTGATCCCACAGTAAAAGAAAAAATAATGTTATTATCATTGAACATCCTAGGATTACATGAATAATAATTGAAGGTGAGTTTGATAATCAAGTTAGAGGGAACATAAAAAATATTAATATCAATATCAACATGGTTTCATTCCCTCAACATTATATCTCATTATCAATTCACATCATAATCCACTCCACAATCACTTGATGTTATTAATCATCATTTCAATACCATTCAATGGGATGTGTTAGATTCAATTAAACAAAATCAAAAGAATAATCATAAAATGGGATCATAAAAAATTCCTAAACAAACCATCATGCATCATAAATTCTAATTCAAAACATTTTCATGAATTTTACAAAAAATTATAACCATAACATATTCTTTTCAAAAACAATATTAAAGTTTCCAAATTTTCATTTAGGCTGATATTTTTTCCAAAACCACCTTATTTATTTTGAAAGATGTTTTATAATTCCATTTGGATATAGTTCAATTCAAAACATGGTTTTACAACATTTTTATATGTGATTAAACACATCATCTAAAATCAACCAAGAACTCAAATTTTATAAAATTATATTAATTCATTCAATGTTAAATCCTAGAAAGTTTATCATTTCAGGAATATGAATCAAAGTGTCACGAATCCAATTTATTACACATTTTATTCAGATGATGATATTTTACAATAGAAAATAATTACAAAGCATTCAAATTCATGAAAAAAACCATTCAAAATATCATTGAAATGATGTCAATAAAACACTTCTTCATTAATCCATATTATAGTGAGAGGGATCATGAACATAATCAATTTTTACCATTCCATTATCAATCCCTAGAATATAAGTTCAATGAATATATTAAAATACATTTTAAGGCCAATATTTATATATCATGTATATAAAAATAATAAATATGTATATTTGAAAAATTAAGAATAAAAGAATAAAAATATAAAGTAAAATAATAAAAACCCCTGAATAGTATTTCTATAATCGAACTACAATTATATTATGAAGAATATTATCTAAAGAAAAACACTGAAATTTTATAAAACTAATAAAAAATAGACCCATATAAAAAATGATAAAAAAGTGAAATTTATATCATATTATGATGGAGTACAGATCAAAAGATATATAAATGCCTATTGATTATATTTTTAGTGAATTATATGATATTTGAATATATGAACTATGAATGAGATTATGGGATGGAATATAATATTTTTATTTATGATTGAATATGGTATGGTATATAAATATAATGATAATTATGGTTTTGCTACCCAAAACAAGGATTCAAGATTCAAAATAATATGAACAAACTCATGAAAACAATCTAATTCATAAAATTGACTACTTTGTGAGATACCACCATGTGGCTCACTAAGAGGATCTGATGCATGGATGTACCGGCTGTATACCAAATTTTCACCCATAAACCCTTGATTACAGAATTCCATGGATGATCTCTATGGACTCCAATAGTTGATATCGAGGTTACTCTATCATAGGATCATGTTTAATTGGGTGTTATAATGTGATGTCTCTTGGATGATAGATATGGGACCTTCCATGTCCTCTATTTTTTGGTTGATTATCCCTTTTTATTGGCAAAAATTGAACCACATTGGGGATTTTGGAAGTGTAACAACAAGTATAAAACAATATTTTATTCCTTTACTTGTTTCCCATCCCTCTTAAATTTTACCATTCTATGAGTTAATATGCTATATTATTATAGTGTTCATTTGTATTGAGAAATTACCCTCATTCGGACACAAATCATAGAACGATAATGGGAGAGTGAAGCATCCTAAGAAAGAGGTATGTTTTCAATATTTTTATCCCTAAAATTATAATCATTGATATCATGATTTCATTTCACTATATGTTGGGCTTACCATGTGTGGATTCTAAAATAAAAAATACATTTTTTTGATCACATATATCATGTTGAATTTTTCTGATTCCATTATATATGGTTATATATTGAGAACCTCACCCCTAACAACAGTATGGGTGGGCTCAAACATATTACTTGGTGAAAATTTGTCCTATTTTCCAAAATTGTACTATGGTGTGATTATATTTTCTTAAATTAATTAATTTAATTAGTGATCATATTAATGTGGGAAATAATTATAAATTGGAATGAATCGAATATTTGTCCTATGATAAATTATTATGTGTCCCCGTGGATGAAAATGTAATTGAATGTTACATATGACTCATATGATTCTAATGTATTGACGAAGAAAATCAGTCAATTTATTCCTTTATAGGATTATTATCATGGTCGAAACCACCCTTTATGGATTTCTTATTAAATATTTTAAATGAGGACAATATGCTATGTAACCATACACACTCTAAAGGAGTGATATATTATCAATAATGATTAAATGACTAGATGGAGTTGTTTGGGTGGTGAAAATGGTTTTAGTATTAAACATTCTGCATGATTACACAACCAAATATTAATTCTATTACCTTGTATAAGGATTGGCTACTATATATTAAGAACATTGATATATAACATGAGAAATAATAAATTAATTATTAATAACATGTTTTATTGAAAAATGTTCATGAAAATTTGTTGTGGACATTTTTTAAAAATTATATTCTCATTATTGGTTATGATATTATTCCTTGAGAAATACCTGGGTCCCTTACTGGAATTCAAAAGATGGGCTCATAGGACATATGAATTTCATTAATTTTTTAGTGATAGGTAGTTTCCTTATATGGAATGAAATGGATGTGCTCATAGGTTGAATGTGATTATTATACACCTTCAATTATACCAACAGTTCCAAATACATAATTTTTTAAGGGTTTATAGGTAAAATTATATTATGTTACACATTTAAAGACATTTTCATTTCTAAAAAATAATATTTAGGATAGGATCATATGATGAAATATATTTTTCTATACATTTAATGATACCCATGATGTATATATGAAATGAATTGGATGTGTTCATAATCTAAACAATTTTATTGTAATTTATAGGAGATACATGGATTCCTTATATTGAATTCCTTGGATTGGATCATAGGGATGTAATATTATATTATGCTTGATTGAAAAATATTTAATATAATAGAATATATATAACCTTATATGATCATCATTATATATGGATGCCTTGGTTCAACTTGGGTCACCATGAAAAGTGTGATACATAGATGTATAGGATTATAGCCACGAGTCCTATTATTATTTCAATTCCCACTAATACTATGTGTATTTATAAAATTATAACTATATATAAATATTACATCTTATGAATAAGTAGTTATGGTCAAAAAGTTTTCCCAATGGAATATGGTCTAGAATTGATTTTTGGTTTTTACTTAATTATTTTTTAAACATGATTAATACATTATCATACTATTATGTAATGTATTGAAATTTATATCATTGGTGGAGGCATACTATGTTTTCATCTCACAATTTTTTATTATTTTTCGTACCCAAAAAATTACATTGGTTGTATGTCATGACCCTGGATTTTTCATCATTTATGTTTGCTATTTTTATGCTAGGACCTGAGCTGGTGTTGGGGGCCATGATTGTACTCGATTAAGCTATAGGTGTTAGGTGTTTTCGTGTTTATTATTTTTTTGGGTACCCCTTATCTATGTTTGTATTCATGCAGGATGTATTACATTTATTTATTATTCCGTATATTGATATATGGATTTTTATTTGTACTTTTAGATGATATATAATATGATTAATTTCATTTTATTATATAACTTCCAAATACAATATTTATTATATCATCCATTTCACAAAATAATAATAAATATTGTATAGTCTTCCCACTATTGGACCTTCATTCCCTTAATATTAATCATATCCTTATAGCCAACTATGAGCTATTCTTGTGGGAAAATGGAAAAATATAATTAGGGATTCATTCCAGTGGATCTTGTGTTAGGAAAATACAATATATACTTATTTTTACAATTTTAAGCACATATAATTTTTTTATAAATCCAAAATTAATCTTTGGATATATATTAGAATCCACATTAATCATGGACATTTCTAATATATTTTTAACAACATGCTTCATTAAACTTTTCCAAATCATTTCCCAACTACTACGACCAAATATATACATTAAATATACTAATTGATCACTATAATCTATTTAGAAACTAGAATACATTTATCCATTTTTCATTATTCATTGTTCCCTACATATAGTGGGAAAATATCATTAGTTTCATTAATAAACATTAGGATATCCTTTACAATAGACCAATACTATTGTACAGAATTATCCTATTATTTACCTACCTAAAAATGTGTAATAAGTATGAATCAATGTATATTACATATAATTCATGATATATCTTATCATAAATGTTTATGGGATCCTACTCTTTCTATATGTCACAATTTGTTTTGAATAAATATTTTTATATAGTGATTTATATGATGTGATTCTTCAACCTATAAAATCTATTATTTTGCTATTCTAAAAAAATTAGTATATGGGTAATATATATAAATTGACTTAGTCATGTAAGTCTTTTGGATATATCTTGAATGGTATTGATTATATGGATATATAGTTATTCACATATTTCCTTCATGTAGAGAAAATTATTTTCCCCGTACATCACTAACTGTAACAGTTGTATGTCATTATATAAAATAAAATGAAATGGGAATATACAACTAAGAATATCACTAAAGAAATACTGAAATGATTTTAATCTCGCATCTCACATTCATTCTCTATGACTCCAAAATATCATAATGCTTATTCGAACTAAATTTTCCAAGAAATAGATGATTTCTTTAACACATAAATGGATCTCTAAAACATATATTTCGTTTTTAAATTTCCAATATTCACCAACCATACATGTTTTTCATATATTAATCTCCTAGAAAGATTCCATAAAAGAATATTATTTTGATATCCTTATTCAATATCACCTAGTTTGGAAAATGGGATGTTACATGTGAAATTGTGATGGATTTAAACGTTGAAACCGCAAAAAAAAATTCATCATAATCACTTATTTGATGTTATTTAAACCCTTTATCAAATATAATCTCATTATAAGTAATCACTTTTCCAGACGCATAATTGTTTCTATTGAGTAACCATTTTCATCCAATAACATTTTTATCTACCAGTTGATCAACCTAAACCCACCCATGATTTTTTATACATGGAGTCAATCTTATTACTAATGTATTTTTTATATATAATATATTTTTAAATTTCTACATACCCTCTTATATGAATGAGGAACATCAATGTCATCCCATGGTGACTAACCATCTTCCATTTCTAGAAAACAATTATTTTTATATTTTCCACCTCTGTGTTGTACTAATGTTATACATATATTATAAGAATGAAATACTATATAGAGAAATGTGGAATCTATTCTTAGAGAAACTATTATATATCTTGTAAATAAAATTTATTAAATTCAACATTTCTCCCTCAATCCTTCTTGAGAATTTCATCCTTTAATATAAAATGGCATGTCATGTGATATCCAACATATTACATTTGGGTTTGCATAGATAGTATCCCCTTATTTCCTAAGGATACCCTAATATGATACAAAGCACGAATCAAGGGATATTTTATTTTTAGAGACCACCCTTTAAAAATTCCCCACAACAAAAAACATTACTATGTGACATAACAAGATTATATCAACTCTTTAAGTAAAAAAAACCATTCTATACTTTAGCTGGTACACAGTTAGTGTGTATACAACAATATATAATTCATATTTAAAAAATGATAATGCAATATTTTCATGATAAATCATCAACCAAACAATGATAGGTAATGTGTGGATCCACTATTAAATAACATGATTACACTATGGAATATAATTAGGAGTGATCATAAATCAAATCTAAAGAATACCAATAATATTTGATGAATTATTAGTTAAGATCCTTAACACATCAATAAGATAAATTATTTCCCCCTTCTTTCTATGTCGATTCTCTAATTCATTATTGATGTCATTGAATTATTTTGAAAATAATGATGTATGGCTTGTTTAGATACACACACAGACACGCATATATATATATATATATCAACTAAAATCATAAATTAAGGAAATGATATAATATTACCCACATCGAACTCTTATTAGAAATGATCAAATAAAAATAATGCGTTCCGATTATATAACATCCTCATTAATTTCACCTCATCCTCTAAAATTTGGAATAATAGATTTTTTGATCTAAATTAATGTGAAATTAAACATTAGTTTTTAGATAATAATATTCTGTCTAACCATATTAATTGTCATTTTCCAAATTTTTATCTTTTATATGAACATCATGGTTAGATTTATTTTTAATCTAAACAACTATTATATAACAAATTGAATAGGAAACATTATTTGTCAAGTTAATTAAAAAAAATAATGTTTTTTTTATTTTATACATAATAAAAACCATTTAATATTAAGACCATACCTATTGGAAATTAATGGTGGTGGTCTCCAATTTTGAGACCGTCCAACCTCCCACCATTAGTAGACTAAAATTATAACACTCCAATAGAAATAAATTGAAATATAATTAGTTCCATAAATTAAATATAAATGCGACAACCATAAGCTCTATATAATTCCCAAAGTGTGGATATAAAATTATTTCACTATATAATAATCTATCCAACAGATTGTCCTTTATATTTAACTAAGAAAAAAAATCTTCCACTGGTCTAGATACCACATGGAAACCATATTGCTTCAGTTTCCCTTTTCCATTCTTTATATCATTATTTTCATCAAGGAACTTTTCATGGGATCCTTATACAAGGAATGAAGCATGTGTACCTTTTACTTGTTCATCCATTTGTTAATCCACATAATGACCTAAATATTTCCATGTACCATGTTTTTATCAAAATCATTATTTAATGTATGGCGTTTCGAGAAATAAATATCATTAATAATTATATGATAATTACCATGTAAATAGTGTAATACCTTATGATGTGATGATAGGATGTTATATTTGTGTAAATAATATGGGATCTTAAATACCAATTTCTATAAGTATTCAATTTAATAAATCCTCATGAATACATGAGGTGTAGTATGTTCCGAATATGGATGTTTTCACATGATCAGTGCATGTGAGATATCATTTATCTATTATCTCACCCACTCTTGATATAAATAAAAAATTTGAGATTGAATTATATAATTTTCCATATAATTATGTTGTATTAAAAGATCACGAGACGAAAAAATAAAGCCTGAAATAATGGGAAACACTGGAATCATACAATGGATTCTTATATATAGATTGTCTTCCTCACTAACCTATATTCTATGAACCTCAGGATTTATGTTTTTTGGCCAATATTAATTACATTCATGGTGTAGTATAATACATAAATTCTTATATGAATTAGTGAAATTAGATATTATGATAATTTTATCATTATCTAGAGTTTATAACAATGGTATATTTGATATGTTGTAGGTTTTCATTTATATAATTAATAATATCATAACAATTGTACTTTATCTAGATTATTAAATTAGAAAATAAATTTTATATTTATTAATCTCCCAATAAATAATCAAATCATAAAATTAATCACCATTAGTTTTGTAATATCTTTTCATAGACATATTGTTATTTAAATGATCAAACATACCGTTATCATTTACTAGACGTGGTCTTGATATGTTTTTTAAAAGGTTTAAATTTGGTAGTACATTAAAACTATGTTAAGTTGTGGCTCTTGATATATTGAGTTTACTCCCCAATAATGAAACAATGAATGAAAATTTTCATTATTTTGTGCCTAATAGTCGCTTATAGAACTTCATATCCTTTAAATCATTGATTTAAACAATGTTTAGTAATCCAAAAATTATAAATTAAAAAACATATGTAATTGAAGGAACATAGACTTGGGAAAGACCTGAACATTGAACTAAAATACGATTTTAACTCAATTAATTTGAAGTTATACTAAAATAATATTTAATACTATGGATTTATGTTTTTATATATATACTACCAATTTTCTCATAGAATATTTATTAAATATTTTTTTCATTTTCCTTATATGATTACCCCTCCCTGATTATGTTTACACTTTGTTAATATTTATTTTAATTTCAACATTAATGATTTTATGTTTAATTGGATAATAATTTAAACAAATAAAAATTATTATCAATTAAATTGATTAATATATAATAAAAAATATATAATTACCACGACCTTCTCAAATAGTTAGAATATTTGATAATCGATAAACAAAACCATGAACCTAGTTAATTTACTCTTATGTACATCCTAGATTTGTTTTCCACTATCTTAGAATAAGAAACACCCCCACTCAATTGTTATATACACTCATTACATTATTTTACTTGCACATAGTTGAGTAGAAGCAAACAATTTCTTGGGGAATTTTACATAAAATAAACTATGTTGTTTTTTTCCATTACATTATTAAAGGAGATTAATAAATCATAGGACATTATATATATATATATATTAACAATTCTATCAAGTATAAATTTAATAAACAAATAACATATATATGTGATTCTCTATTCTATTTTTCATATCCATATATCTAAAAAATAATCAAAATTAGTTTTTTATCATTCACGTCAATTCATTCCTTATTATAAACATAATACAGTTGAATTAATTAAGATATATATGTAATTAAATAATAACCCATTTTAGAAATTACTTTAGAAATACAAATTTATATACCTATATTAAATGGGATATAGAAAATAAAAATATTGGCCAATAATGACATATAAATAAATTAAAATATTATATCATTAATTATTTCTACAAAACATTATCACTTAATCATGGAATCAGATATAGACTATGTAATTTTATATATAATGATGTCATTAAATATATTTTATGAAATTTAATAATGTTTTTTACTGGGTGACTACAGAAAATGTAATAAAAAGATACACACTATGATTTTCACTTATAGTTTATCTTGGAGAAATTATTATGGACTCACCTTGTATCTTGGTAAAGTATTATGGAATGCACTAACACGATAAAAGTCACATGATCTACTTGTGGTGTGTTTTTATAACTCACATATGGTATCATAATGTTATTGAAACTGGTTAACTAATGAGTCCCACAACATGTAAGCTACATATATTATAATGAACTAGCTGGGGTCAACATGAAATATCACTAGGTCTAGATATTTATATTGACTCAATCCACACACCAAATATTAGAGATTACCTACTAGAATTGAGTGTCTATAAGGTATAGTGGGGAGTCAATAATATAATGTAATAAATAATAGAAGTAAAAAATTCATACATAGGAATAAAAATCAATGTACATGTAACTAGAAAACAAAAAATGGAGAATGATATAATAATTTATATGAGTCAAAAAATCATAAAGACTCCAATAATGTGAACCATACATCAGTCAAAATCCTATTGTGCATAAAAGTATCCAAAATAAATTGAATAAAAATAAATAAAATTATATGTACATCCAATGGTGATTCAAACCAAATAGAAAGAATAAACATTACTCATGCACCACTATCCATATCCTGAGAACTGACATGAGTACATCTGCTCAACCTAGAATCATAGGTGCATGTCCCCATTTGAAACTCAAAATATCCACCAATATGGAAGCATACATCAGGTATTTGTGCTCAATGGGGGTCAGGAATATAGGGTAAAAAATAAAACACATTTGGATAACCCAAATTTTGGACCTAAAATATGATTTCATAATAATTTCATGCATACATTTTTTACCAATACTATCCAATTACTAATAGAGTCTGCTAAAAATGAAAAAATTCATTAAAAGGGGGAAGAAAAAACATATGAATGTAACCACATAGTAGGTTCTTGAATAACTCCCATGATAAAACTACACTTTCTATGGACTATTCTATGGTATTATAACATCCATATCAATCAATGACCCAAAAACCAGTTCATCCACCGAATATATACAAGTTCCTAATGAATCTTAAATGGGACATGCCCAAATTTGGTACTCTATGGAATATTCATCAACACCATCATAGAAGATACTATATTTTAGGAACTATGAATATAATGGAGGTATTGGAAGTTTTGAAAAAACCTCCCCTAGATACACCAGAGATATTTCATGTCCCATTAGTCCTATAGAGATTCTCTGGCTCCCCCTCATAGAGCAAAATGATACACATAACGATGAACTGTAATAACATAGACATGATGAATGAACTATGACCTAGAATTAATATTCATGTTCATGACAAAAATCTCATATATTACAAAGAGACGACCACCTTTCTAGGGATGACTATGAATCTAGGTGTAGTGACATCTTCCATATTTTTCGTTACCTACCTAAGAACATCTAACCAGATCCATCCACAAATAGAGGAGAAAACTAGATTAACACTATTGTATGATGCCCAATCCATTATAACCCAAGGGTCAGATCATTATGCCAATATCCATAGAAAAAACTACATCAAACACCATTACCAAAGGACAAAAGACTGTGGGATAGTCCAAACATCACCCCAAAATCCAAATGACAACACTAGAAGTAATAATCCAATATCAGACAATAAGAATGGGGATCACCTAGCCCCCTTGATCTTATTATCGAAGCAAAACATGCACCAATATATCTCCTCATTTCTGCTAATGGTTAAACCAATCTCAACGCTCTTACATTCTCACGGGACACAACATGACGTGATTTCCACAATGAGACTCTCCAACTACACCAATGCTATTGGGTTGTACATAATGAATTAAACTCAATCAAACTAAATTCCACAGTAGGGGTTGGACACCCAATGATGGATTCCTATTGATATTCCTATATCTCAGAACACACCAAGTGTTGAATCATCCAAAAAATACATTTTCTGCCATCTATTTATTATTGACCAATAATTTTTTAAAAGGGTCCTCGAATACAAAAAGGCTTCCAATATGAATATTAAAAAAGGCCCTTATCACCACCTCTAATATAGGAGACCATACATAAGGGTTCCTATAGAAAATCTCAAATAAAAAATTTCATAGAGGACATATAAGTAGAGGAATATAGAACCACTAATATATTGATCATAAAATACCCCACATTGACAAACTCTAGAGGCCCTTAAAAACATCTCATAAGCTCAATGAAACCCAAACATAACCTTAATCACACGGTGTCACCCCATTACTATATTCAAAAAATCAATAACATCCTAATGCACTTATTCTAAACCTCACATGTTCTCATTCGGATCATCCAGTACCGACATGCATAGAGAAAACCATGATATCATCATTGATAAAACATGATACATAAAACCAAAATCTATAAAAAATAATTTACAAATAACTAGTTAGTATTCACATTCCATAAAAATTTTCAACCTTGAAACCCTCACTGTAGCCTCACATCCCAAATCCCAGATAAATTTTCAATTTTGTAACCAATCCATAAGAAACACTCTTGATGGACAATCAAAGTCAAAAAACTATATGGAAATCATCGAAATTCAATATTTATTCCACCACCATGATCAATGTGTAAATTTTTTAGTAAGGACTTCCTATAATCCTTACCCAGATATTAGAGGGAAATAGGGAAAATTGATAAGGTTCGAAAACTATATGGAATGCACTAGGGGTACTTGTTTTAAAACCCCAATGGTCCAATCTAACCATATTTCATATTCCACTCATCATGTACCTTTGAAATGTAAATGTATTTTTGGCACTGTACATGGTGTGTATCCAATGTGGGTACTGAACCATGTACCTCAACCCCACTTATTGTCTAAAATGTTCATGGGCAGGGTGTGTATTGTCAGTACATTTCATTTAAACCTTCATGGAGTCTCGACCCATGTTCCATTCCATGTACACCCCCAGATATTGTATACCATTATAGTGTTCACATCACATGGTTACATTCCAATAACAATCAACAACCTTGTTCTCTCACATAGTGTATCATGACGAGTACTCGACGACAACGAGAATTCAACTACCTGATGTGTTCCCTGATAAAGAGAATGTAGTCCCAAAAAATACATCCTCTCCATGTATAAAAAAACAAAATGATTTTTCTCTTAACAACACACAATGTTAATGATATTCCATAAATTGGAAGCCCCAAAAAATTTTATGAAACAATTTATTTCACCATAAAAACCCAAATCAACTCACTATGGGTCCCCAAAACCCAATAAATGTCTTTATAACAAAATAAATTGTATAATATGTGTATTTTTAAAAAAATTACATTGGAATTCATCTAGCAATAATCATCTAACTTTTTTCTCTAATTAATGGTTTGCAGATACTCTCAAATGACCTAGTATGACAAAAAATCTATTGTAGAACCTCTTCATATTCACCTAACTATATTATCATCCACTTCCCATATCATTCAATTAACCAAAATGGAGTATCCCAAAATTCATATCCAGTATGACTATGTAGAAAACAATTATGAAAGAGAAAAGAAAACAGAAAAAAAATTAGAAAGTGAAAGGGGTTTGACCACGGCTTTTGTGCCCGATGTATGATTATATATCATAGAGGAAAACCCTTATTCCAAACATAATTGTAGAAATGAATTTATAATATTCCGTTATAATTAAATTATATGAATTAAATAACATGGATATAATATATTAATATTTTATATATAAAATATAAAACATTCCATGAAAATTCAAATGGATCACATTTCAACCCAACTCCATTACTATGATAAACACCCTATTATAGGACCAATAAAATGATTTAAAAATTTATCTATGATAATTTTATTGGAGAAATATTCATTTAACCAATGAATACAAAAGTTAACAAAATGGTTCAAATTTCCCCATATTATCACAAACCTTAAAGTTGTGGGGAATTAAATTCTACTCATTACATACACATATTCCCCTAAAAAGAATTTGTTGAAAACCAATATCCATGAAAACCTAAATTCTATAGAATATCCAATTTTATCTTAAACATATAGTGACTACTCTACACACATACTCAACACTCAATCAACATAATAAACATTCAATAGTGACTGATCTAGTTTTCCTTATTATTGGTGTGGCTTATTAATCAGCCTAATGCCCAAAAGGAAACCACATTACCCACAATAAATCCCTAACCATACATAATAAAGAGATGTGAAAAAAATAACCCATACTAGAGAACCAACAAAAATCCCAGCAACATCGAAACTAAAAAACCCACAAAAATAAGGCGCACACCCTCTTACTACCTATATTGATCACTCCAATACAAGGCCTTTCGTACTCCTGTCTTCGATCACACAATAGTACATACACTCACAAATTCCTTTACATAATGAAAATATGAACACTTTTTAAAAATTAATGACCATGATCATCACACAGATGATTTAAAGAAAAGTAGTGAACCCTTGGAACTCCCCTTCGACCTCAAATAATTTCACTCATTCCACTATAAACCACTGGACCCCCATCACTAAAGAATTTTTCAAATACCACAATAATATAACCACTCTTCCATGAAGAATCCCAATGCACAACCAAACTGATCACATTTATATGTCTAACCATACCTGATCTCTCAAACCAACTATTAGATAGTGATATCTCCAAAAAATCCACTTCTCTATGAATAGTTATCATGTTTCCTTATAATATATTGGTGATATCTATCCTTAATGAAGACACCATATAAAAAATAGTGTTCACCCATTAAGGTAATGATAGTAGTAACAGATGCCACAAAACCAGACCAGAATGAAAACACGTGGACTGAATAGTTCCCTCCCAAATAAATTTCACTAGTAATTCAAGGTAATCAACATATTATAGTAACATAGGTTAAAATTAATTATCATTCATTCCTCATTTCTCTCATCGAACTACCAACATCTCACATCAATGACAATTATGACCCACATAGATCTCCTTGCATCCCTCGTCGATGGGCATGCATCTCAACCACTGGTGAAAATCACACCACCTGATCCATTTGACTTATCGTTAGAAGAAAATATAATGTAAAAAAAATATTTATGAATTATTCATTTTAATCCTACATGAATAGATTTATGCACAAACCATTTTTTCTAATCCTGATAATTATATTCAAATACCATCTTAAAATAATCCTAAAATAGATGCACATAATTATAGGTAAAATAAATAAATCATAAAAATGAAATTTAAGAACACAAATCCCATTTCCTAAAAAATTTTACATGCTATTATAAAAGATGTTCACTAAAAAATAGTTTGATACCCATTACAGGTTCTGACACATTCAATGACCACCTATCTACAAAATCCCAAAAATAAAGAATCAAAATGTCCCTAATACCATTTTGTAGTAAACCATAATAGGATGTCCTAGAATGTATCCTAATAAATCAAACCATAAGTCATTCAGAGTACGTACACAAATTTTTTTTTCTCAAGACCAATGTATAGGGTCTATACTGTGTAGAGTGGAAACAATAGCCTCATCATATAGTAAAATAACAAAATTAAATTTACAAATTCGTACAAATGGATCAAATTCATAGAAACAAATAAACTGAAATTGAGTATACTATAATAAATTAAATGTGGAATAAAATAATACAACATAAAATCATGAAAACCATATAAAAATAAATCACCTATTGGATTATCCAACCATTCAAAATAAACAAACTAAAATTAAATACAACCATTACACTTCCAACAGAAATCCAAAACATATAACTAGTCTCTACCACCCTCAAGATGCAATATCATGATCATGAGACTCTACACGAGTATCTCATCTTGATTAATAAATTTTGGGCATTGGAACCATCCATTACAAAACCTGTCATCTAATATTGAAGCATAGATCATGACTCCACACACACCATGGAGAACATATAATTGTTGAGAAATTAATCATATCAAATTACCCCCAACAAAGTACATAAAATGAACTTCCATAACAACAGAATGAACATATGATATTTACACCCTATTAGAAAACTGACAATATTAGTAATAAAAGAACAATTACATTAACTTTTGTGTGAAAAAACACATGAAATGAACCATCCAATGGGTTTTAGTAAACTTAAAATATTATATATACCCCTTCTCATCAACATGGTAGAAGATTATAACACAAGGAAAACCCAACAACAATGAAAGAAAAATAACCACAAAATATACATTAGAGATCTAGGAATTGTAAATGAAAACTTGCACACATGATGGACCCTAGGCCGTACTGGTAAAAATACAAAAGATGATTTCTATCTAATGAGTACTATGAATATGTTAAAATGATCAGAATTGGTGATAAATCTACTATTACACACATCATATATCTTTCATGTCCCATATATTCATCACAATTAATTGAGCTCCATTAAATGGACCTGATTGCTACACCACCCTATGGAATCCATCCAAATGGACCTGGCTGAGGAACAACCATATGGTCTCCATTAACATGTTCTTGATTTAAACCACATCCGTGAAAAAAAACATCCCCTATCTAGAGAGAACACTCATTCAGGTAGAATTGACCTAATCTCAATTGTTTATTAGATGATGAATTTCATCTAACAACAACAAGACACAAATGGAAGGGAGAACAAAATAAAAACATAAGGGAAAAAAAGATCAAATATAACCCAGGGGTATCATCCATAAACTACATCCTTGAATATAGACATCATCCAACGTCATTTCTGAAATCCAACCTAATGTGTTTTGATCAAACCACAAACCCATTTTCAAAACAATTAAACTATCACTATCGATTGACCCTCAACCAAAATGGTTGGGGCTCACACTGTACACTAGATTTCATTATACAAAATAAACCATAGTGTTCCCTCCTCTCAACGCATCTTGGTGAATCCAAACATGGTTTTCCATGGTCCATGGAACATACCACAACGTAACATCCACCAGAGGATTGCACAATTAATCCCTTGATTTTGGCCAATGAAATCTGAACAAAAATCAACTGGAAGAGTGAACATTGAAGTATATGTAAACACTATGAATGATTTCTATTTTTCATCCATAATCCTAGGACATTACAAATGCTGAAAAATCCAAAACGGACCTTGGTGGGCTTCAACAGATTCTCAATCTACAACAAACTCAATGTGTCATCCAATAAAATAATAAATAAATTAAAAATATACCTCATCACCAACATAAAATGTCAAATACCATCTATAAGGATTATGTATATCTATTATGAAAAAAAATATTTCATTAAATATTTCCTAATATCTAACTACAACAACCATAGATCAGATGATTAGAAACTATCCAATAAAGGAATCTTTCGGAGTCCGTTCGAATCATAATTGAATATTAATAGAGACTGATAATAACTTCCATCCCATATCAGAAACTTATCCCAATGTCTCTACATTTCATGGTCTCTAAAAATTCAGCATATAATCATAAACTACTACGTCCTCTAGAAATTGGTTAGTAAATTCATGGAAAAACCATGATCTCCTCATAGATACAACATGATCTCACTTATGAGAATCATCCTAAAATAACCTCAAACATCACATGATATAATTTGTATACCTATCTAAATAATGTGCTCATAACCATTTCATGGTCATAATTTCACTTAAACCATACCACTTGTGTATTATGAAACTAAACCTCAAGAAATCCCCTTATTTTAATCTAAAAAAACAAAAAAAACATTTTGACAGACAAAAAATTCCAAATTTATTGCCCATTATTATAAAAAATGATAATTGATCATAATAGGATACTCACATGTCCAATCCAAATATCATGTTGAAAATGGAAAAAACAGAACAAGTAATGAAAAGTAAATGGCATGCACTAGGGTTAGAAGAAATGTAACCCCAAAGGTCCTCCTTTCCATTGTTCCATAAGCCACATTTCATGTACATTCACAAAGTAGCAACATTTTTACCCTATAAACCAATTCTTCCTCTCATGTTCTTACAATCTTGTGTACATCATCCACACATGGTGTACCAAACTATAAGATACAAAATATGTACCGTTGTTTCACAGTATGTTCACCCACATGGGTTTCCCAACCGTGTACATTATCATGTATAAACACACATAATCACATTACACAACATGAACCCGTGTTTTAAGAATTTAGACCATTAAAACTCATCTTCCTAGAATTATAACAACACAAAATCCATAATATCTAAACCACATATCATTTACATAATATTCCTTGACTTAGAATCCCTTAAAAATACATGAAATGCATTATTTTACCACAAAAAATAGATATCAACACATGACAGTTCCAAAAAATCCAATAAAACACTTTAAGACATATAGAAACTGAAAAAAATTGGACTTCAATCCGAATAATAAAATCGTCAAACCTCTATGAAATGTTTTTTTAACCTTTTATCCCGTCCATGATATTATTTTTCCACATGATGATCATGTGTGACCAATGATCTATGATAATTCCAAATCATATTCCTTTCCCATTATCACCATTCTCCCAAAATATGATAGGGAAACCAAATATGGGAGCCCCATAGTGGTATGCATCAATAAAATGGACAATATAATCAATAAATAGGAAAAAAATAATGAAAAATAGAAAATGATATAAAAAAGTAACCGGTCTGGATACCATCCACAAAATTGATGAATTTTTATTCAATGACTCATCAATATCTTTATTCAAGTCTCAAATGTGTAGAGAGAATGTCAATTCGATTCTCCGTCTAAAATATATTCCAGAATGAGAATGTAGGAATAAATGAAAAAATAATTAATTATATATAATATATTTTGTGAAAATTTGAGAAGCAAAAATTTCCACAAAATAGTTTCTCTATTGTAAATTACATATTCGAGAAAATTGGAGTGGTCACAAAAATTATCTTATATCAATATATAAGAGAAATTATCATTTTATCACGAATTCTCATAAGAACAAATCAGTTTAAATTTTTCATATTTTTAAAAACCCCTAGAAATACGATTCGTCACATATATGAAATGTATTTCATTAGTGATTTTTTTTTTCATCTCACATGAAATGATACAATGTATTTCATCACATGGTTAGTTTTTTTTAAATAAATTGTTTCGACAACAGGATGTGTACACCTGCAACATTCCATGTGGCCTGATAGACTATGTCTCATGATGTCACAGTCAACTCATTGCTTTTATTAAAAAACATGTTTCATTACTGATCAATGTATCATGTATCCCACAATATGTCTCGTTGATCACAAATTATCTAAATGGAATGTTATTGGATCACAGATCTTGTAACTATATCTGACATATGGAATTCCTTCAATCATTTTAGGGATTTTACAAATGGTCTTCATCAAATATTCACTTATTTAAGATGATATATAATAAGAATAAAGAGTATTAATGAGCTAAAAAATTTTATTTATACATAAATATTTAAATAAATAATAAAATATAATAGAATAATTAAAAAATTGAATAATAAATAAAGGAAAAATAACTCATTTGACTTCTTTAATACAACTTTAATGTTGTTGCGGTAAAATAAGCACCATTGGAGGAATGATAGACCTTGATTTTTTCAAAATTCATGAAAAATATTCATTGTACATGAAAAATATTCATAATTAATGATGATATTAATATGAATATTAATTGAAAAGAACTCTGATCCTAGATGATAAGATCCATTCATGTAAAATATATAATTGATTTATTTTATTTATAAATTACATTTTGTAAATTATTTCATTATTATTGATGATCAGATAGTCCAATTGTCATATAATCGTTATGTAATAGGAATCATTGGTATATTCCATGAAACATAGTTTTTTCATGGTTTATGAAACTCTAATAGTCTTTTTATAATCCCCTTAGTGTAGGATTGAATGGTTCTATAAATTGATGTTATTGATAATGACCATAATTGAATCCTTTAAGGGAGACTGAATTTTCAAAAATGGAGGAGGAGAAAAATACAAATTCCGAAAATTATATTTTCTTTTAAAGCATTATCATGGTAATTTTTTTAATAATATTGATAATATAATTGGACTGGTTTAAATTAATCATATTGTGTGTTTTGAAATTATTTTCATAATTGAATTTCATATATAACATGTTTACATCCTAATTAATTTTTTTTAAAAACATTTATTATATTTTTTTACTAGATTAATTTTAAATTAAATTCTAACACTTCTCTATAATAAATATTGAAATATTAATTCAATATTTTGAATCTATGGGTCTAAATTTAGTATATGTTCATATTTTATTTTTGGTCAATATAGATAATACCAATAATAATATTTATTACCAAGGTGATGGGTAAACCAGGTAATTAATTTTAGAAAAACATTATTCGGATTATAGAACTACCATATAACATAATATAATTTTTTTATAAATATATGACATCCAAAATAATACAGACGTAAAATAAATCACCTTTTGTTTCCATGTGGATGTGATTATAACAATTATAATATTTTATTTAATCTAAAGACAAAAATGCCACAATATTGATTTTAAATACCATAATATTTATATAATTTGCATAAACATAGGTTATGTTTAGTTATAAGTAGTATTTTAAATTTTAAATGATTTATGTTATTCATGGTAATATTATTTTATTTTTTACAGATTAAATTTCTCCCTTAAATGATTTTACAATACTAATGTAGTGATTATTAAAGTAATTAAAAAATAAATAATATTATATTAAAAGTATAGAAAAATATAATTTTATATAATTAATTTCATCTATAAATTTTATAGTTGAAAATTACATGAAATAAATGTTATAAAATATTTGTTTGTGATTTTATTTGTTGTATTAATGTTATTTATTTCAATGTAATGAATAGTCTTAAAAAATATCATTAATGTCATTTAATAATAAATAATATATTAATAAATGATAAAAAATTACAAAAACTCTTAAAGTTATCCATATAATTATTATATGGTTTATAATATCAAGCATGATCAATTTATATGTTGTTTATATATTTAGAATAATTATTATGAACCCACAAGAGTAAAAAATATTGATGTTGTTGTTTTATTGAAAAGGGTTGGAAATATCTTAAAAATTGATAAGTCTACAAATGTGATCCAAACAATTACAAATTATATAGGTAAACAACATTTAGACACATAATTACCATAAATTTTAATATTATCATTTTCGATTCATTTTATCACAGAGAATAACACTTTATAATGAAAAATATTTGACCAAAACATATAATTACTTGTTGAGTCACAACCTAGGGGATATTTTTTAAAATAACAACAATGAAATGTTTTTTGGGTAAAGATTAAGGGGATTTCTAAAGAAGAGGTGTTGTTAATAAATGTGTTTTTTTGTTCTATTCCATATAACTGATTCTTAATGTATTCTATGACCATTATGAAATAATTAACCAAGTATCTTAATGTAATAAGGTTTATTTATGTAAATTTAACAACCAATATCCATCTACTCATCCATAAAATTGGAAATGAAACTATCATTTTTAGAATTTTGAATTGAAAAATCACACCATAACATGTTCAATGAATAAAATATCTTATTGTAGAATCTTGGAATCTTGTGCATATATAGTTAACGCTTGGTGTAAAAGCACAATATTTGTGGGTAGATAAAGATTTTACAACTAGCGATGGTCAGAGGTGGTCAACTCTTGTTGTTACCACTCTTGTAAAACACTATGGATTTCTATTTCAGGTCATCCCCTCCAACAACAGAATGAATATTTATATTTCTAGACCAATGAGTCATTGGTGTCATACCTCAGTGTATATGACCACACCCTTCATCTTGTGGAAGCATTGCCTTCATAGGTTTTCAGAGAAGTGGATCTAGAACATCCCTCCATAGCATGAATCCTTATCCATGTGGATAAAATTAATGAATGGAATCATACCCTCATTTATCACTCACCCCTTGGTATAATTTGAGTTTTCACCTCCAAGGGAATACATTTCTGATGAGGCTTAAGAGTTGCTACAACAACACAATTTGATGTTAAGTGAATATCTCGGGACATGATGTGGTCGTGAAGTCATGGGTTACACTGTCTCTGAACTTCATTGACAAGATTTAGGTGTTCTACCTCATTGAAACGTGGTGCTCTATCCTTCTCTAAAACTTGGTTCATGATCATATATTCACATGGTAAGATAACCTTTTATTGTATGTCTTCCATGTAAGGATCTAGTCCGTAATAGGCCATCCCCATTCCCATCACACATACCCAAATATGTAGTTCAATATCTATCATATCCTCCTCCACCTTTTAATTGTTCATTATCATATTCTAATCATGTTAAATATTGATATCCAACACTAGATACTTCATTACATGAGTGTGGAATCAAATCATTTTTAGAAGCCTCTAGGTCAAATACATGGGTTGGTTCCTATATTTATACCCCTTATTAAGATGATGTGGGTTATTCTTCCACTCTTACTTAGTGTATATAAAAGTTGTTGAATGAGGATCATGGAATCTTGGAGACTCTAATGGAAAATACTAAATTACATTATCATGGAGTATGTACCAGATCATATACTAATATCAATGACAACAACTTGTCATCACAGATCATGGGAACCAGAGACTTTATAAATAAATCATAAAAATATATATTAAATAATTTTTTTACAACATAATTCTCACCAATGATCTAGGAGATCAACTTAAAATATGTTTTATTACAAATGAACTTCATAACAATTCTTCCCCTTTTTCTATAGAAATAAATACCAAAATGAGTTCTTATAATATAATAGAAAATCCACATAAATAAATGTCAATATATACGATCATTACAATACCCAGAATATACACATATAATTTTTTGGATGAAAAATATCTAATTAGAATTTCATTATGCATCAAATTATTTTATGGATACAAAAATTACTTTTAGAGTTCACTATTTTGTCTTCTACATTTTTTTTTGAAAATTGTGAGTCTTAGGATCCTGAGTATTTATGGAAATATCTTGGTAATATTAAATATAGGGTAACACCATGGACGGTGGGATGAGATTTAAACACCATTATGGAACTGAATGTAATGAATGTCGATGGATCCTTCCCTCGGAAATCAAGTAACTAACATTTATTCATTATGAAAAAAACTTCTTATTAGATGATGTCTATGAGGGATATCATTTCAGTTCTTGTAACTATAGAATGGGAGGAAACAAGATCACATTCCACCTTGATCAATGTTTTTATAACTACCCCAGCAACACTTCTTATAAATTTATTGATGTATCCAATCACGAGAGGTTCTATTCAAATCAAACCTCCTTATATAATGATCTTGATCCCATGAATGTAAGAGGTGATTGATTTCAATTTTTATAGTCTCTAAATGGTGGAAATGTGGTTACATGACATGGTGAGGGTGGTATTGAGTATAAAATCATAGGGAAGTTTTTTATGGAACCTCAATAATAAACTCATATGAATTAGAGGTGTCTATTAAAAATGGATAAGGGATCGCCCCTTCGATCACATGACATGATCGTGGTCAATAAAAAAATAAAATGACTCAAATGATGTTTTTAGAATAATTTTAATTAAAAAATTATTCGTAAATCATACTAATATGAATAATTTATTGATTTATTTTCTTCTGAAACAAGAATGGCTGGATCATGATAGATCAATAATTTAATGTGTTTGTGATGGTGTTCATGAATCATTCATCTTACACGAATAAAGTAATTGAAAACTATGTATTATTACACCAATGAATATCATGGGGTATTCATATTATATGGATGATCATTATTTTGTGTAAGGAATGGTGGATACTCTCTTTTTACCACCTCTTTCAATTCATAACCCATTAATTAAATGAGGATTACTAGGGGGTCATACAGAGATCTTCGATGAAATACCTTGTGTGATTTATAACCTAAAAATTCATTCCCTAAATGCTATCATTGACGAGAGGGTGATAATTGAAATAATCTTGAACCTAAATCATGAATGTGTTCTATCTAAAGATGTATAAATATGCTCTTTTTACATGTATTCTTGAAATTTGGTTATGTTAGATCTGGTGAATTTTGCGTTATATTTCTTACATGGTGGTAGTCTTCCTCATGTTTCATTTTATATGAAGATTGTGATGCTTAGAAAGGATAAGGGTCGATTTTCGTTACATCAATATAGGTCAATTTTAATGAGTACCTTTTCTTATATGGTGTTTGAAAGCATCATCAAGAAAATATTAATTTTCTATCATCCCTATTAAATTGATAAATAACAACATGGGTATAGTAAATTGCAAATATATTAGGTTCTCATCAGTATAGAACAATAGGATATTTCTGATATTAACCAAAATACACATTTTTATATAGGTAAATTAAGTTGGATATGGGAGGATCCAATCATAGGGTTTAACAGAACATCATTCTCAAGGAACTATTTCAGAAGGGATTTCATTCATAGGTGATCGATGTTATATTCTAGTGATTTAGTTCCTCATGTACTTCCCCATTCATAATGGGAAAAAACATGGCTACTTAAAAGTAGTTTTTTGTTTATGTCTAGTATACCTGCTCTCCCCCACCATTTCTATCCATATATATATCTCACATAGTGGATATATAAAAAAAATGTATTGTGTTTGGTAGTATTATTCCTTATATATATATATACCATTATTTTGACATATCTATTCATATAGTTTCGGATGATAATATCATTTTTGATATGGGTATAAATATATATATTTTAGAGATAGAATAGATTTTGGAGGAATATTGTAAAATGACTATTTAAAAGTTATCCCTTACCATTTTTCATTTTTATGAAGTATATGACCAATAGTAGTTTTTTGTTATGAATAACAAAGACAGTGATGAGAATAATTCCATGGGATTAGAGACATTTAAAAATCTATTACAATGAAAACATTTCAATAAAGATGATCTAATAATGATGGAGAAATAAATTCTAGAATTGAGGAAAAATGAGGATGATTATATACTATTTTATAATGATAATTTTAAAAATATTCCATGTATGTACAATATTTTACATGATATCTTGATATTCATATTAATTAGTTTTACATGAGATTGAAACAAAAATATATCCAAAGGAATTATATTCTTAATAATTAAATCAGTATTAGAAACATGGATAGATTTTCAAGAAGGTAGAAATGGAGTTCTACATGGATCATGTATTGTATAATAACAAGAAAAAATATCTATATGGAATGAAATAAGCAATAATTCATCAACGAAAATGGAGTTAAGAAAATTCTGATCAAATATTTTTATAAGTGTGATAAAATTTATTTTAGGGAACGTTTGGTAAATTTAGGAATGTGAAATAGGTATGGTTAGTTTGGTCACATGGCTAATGTAGGTTAATAATGGAGTCCAGAATAATTAATGAATTGGAAAAAAGATAGCCATACATCACTATGTTTTTTTAGTTATGATCATTTCTGTCATTATGCTGACATGTGTCCAAAGATAGTTACTCTTGATGGAAATCCACTAGACCTATAGAAGAAAGGGGTTGTAAAATATTTTTCAACTATACTGGTTAAAGAAAAGAAATATAATGATGTTGTGATATGTATTATACAATATTTATAAATTATTTAAATATGATGTTGGACTCTGGATCTTCACATTCAAAAATTTTAGAAAAAATATCGGCAAAATGGGAATATCACATCATGAAAAGAAGTTATCCATTTTGTTTAAATTCATAGTGAAAGTAATAATGAAAAAATATTTTATAGGAACCTTTATATTATTATTAATGGGAGGATATTTCCTATAATAATTGTTTCACATTCCATAGTAGAGCATGATATTATTTTCAAATTAGATTAGATTTCTGTTTATATCCTATGATAAATTGGAGATCCAAGAATGATTTATTCCATTATTTCATAACATTGGTAACCGACCAAGAATATGGGAAATTAATTTTACATTCAATTGAAATTACCATAAAACTTTTTTTTCAAAAAATTAAAAACATTTCAAATTGGTTAATATCCAGTAGTGAATGAATATAATGTGTTTATTTGTCGAGTATTTATGAGGAATTATTTCAAAACAAGTGAATGATTTTACTATTATTTTAGTCATTAGTACAAAATGAATTCCAAAACCCCATTATTGAATCGATGATGTGAACATTTAAAATTTATGGAAAAATTAAATTACTTTTTATAAAATTTCATCGTTCATGTTAGAACATCAATATTGAGTGGTTGATTTTTTTTTTAAAAAAATTAGTATTTTTTCAATAGAATTTTTATTGATTATAATGAATTTAATAACCTCACATTTAAGAAAAAAATTCTATTTTTTCATGTAAATTATTTTTCTAATATGGTGTATGGGTGGGGTATATTATTATGATTTATATTGGACCATGGTTCCATCTCTAAATGTAAATAAGGAATATATCACGAAGACCAAATTTTAGACAAGATTTGTAAGATACAAATTTTTAGTTATGCCCTTTGGGATATCAATTACAAGAATAATTATTATGTATATAATAAATATATATTTTTTGGATTTCATTGATATGTTTACAGTTTTATCTATTTAGGATATATTTTCATATTCTAAATTTCATTAGGATCTTAAAAAATTACTATTTTTTTGAAAATAATAAAATAATATATGTCAAATGGAAAATTTTATAATTTTCAATGTTGGTTTCAATATATTTATTTACTATGTAATGTTGTTTTTAAATATTACATAGTTTTTTCCAGGTAATAATAATCTATATGAGGTGGGTCAATGATATATCAATTTCACCTAGAATAGATTTTTTATATGATTAACATGTCACTTTAGGTTGTATTCTAAAAATATTTCATGAATTTCTACACAACATACTATGTTATCATAAAAAAGATTTAAATTCATCTGTTGAAAAGGGTGTTATGATTTTTTTTATAACATAATTGATTATTAGTAAATGCTATAGCTTTCTATTTTCCCTCTAGATGTTGTGATTTTTATATCTAGAGTGATGATTCTTGGATTGGTCATGGTTATTTCTTAATATACAATTATTACGTAATTTCTCATTCTCCACGTCAATAAAAACCACATGAGTTAAATTTTCCTAAAAATGATATATAATTTGTTTTTATTTATTTCAATATAAAAAATAAATGGATTCATTTATTTTGATTGCAATGTTAAATATATAATTTACATTATAGATTTATTTTTTATTTCACTAAAAAGTAGTTGAAAAATAGAAAAGTAATGTGTGAAGATATAATTACGGATTATGAATTCCCAATTAATTATCTTCACAGAAAATAGAACATAGAACATGATTCGTTGAGTCTAAAAATAATGTTTTATTAACCATGTTTTGAGTAAAACATGACCCTATGGTTAATGATTTGATAAATTTGGGCCAGAATATTTGTATTCTAGAACCTCATATATATTGATTTAGGATCCAGTACTATCCTTTCTGTTAGAAATATTTATGTAAATTTATAAGGAGGAACCTGAGTTACATGAAAAGTTAGAATTAGTCCTAATGTATAAGTTTCCTGAATTTAATTTTAAAATTTATGGATTATTTTTATATTGAAAGTGATTTTGCGGGACTTTAAAATATTTATTCAATAGATAATAATTGGATGAATATCAGAGTTCTCTATTTTCAGTCTATCCTACCAGTACTGAGATAAACAAAGGCCTTCTAGATTGTTACCAGTGGTACGTAATGATAAATATATTATTGAGTTTATCATGATTTATTAACAATAAAATAGTATAAATTTGATTTAAAATTACCAAAATGGATACCTCGTCCATTTATAGCGAATGAGTGGAAATTGTAAAATATATCAATCGATTTTATTTTATAATTTTGAAAGTATTATCAAGGTAATAATTATATTTTTTTGTTTATTAAATAGATCTATGAATTTATTTACCATACTATATTCTATTTCATTAGTTAATATTTCTCAACTATATATCAAAGGGATATTTAAGTCACAAGGAGTTACTCGATCTATTTCCTGTAATGTAATGTTGTTTTGTACTAAATTGAATATTATATTGTTTTTTATCATCAATCCGAAATATATTCGAATGAAAATATTTGTTTCCTTAAAGACCTGAGTTTTGATTGATTAATGGTTTACAATGGATTTTGAGATCATTATCTTTATTTCATTGATATTTATTATAATAATTTTTCTCCTTACATTATATTGTTGGAACCATTTAAGGCACTATATTGAATGTGATGAATGATTTTATCATGTTTGAAAATATTAGGGGAATGGTAGTTCATTGGACATTATTTTCATGAAGACAATTTTGATAAGGGAAACATATTAATTATATAATTGGATAGATCAATATAGTTAGAACAGATATGAGGATGATTAAACAATGGTTTTTCTTTTGAGGTTGGTGGTCCAAGATTCATTGAAGTATCTCCATGGAAATGTATTATGTGTTTTGGTAAAAATTGGAAGCTAAGATGACTGTTCATTATCCTTATAAAATCCTTGGTAAATTTTTCTTATTTTCATACTAACTATCGCTTAATTAGAGTATATACAATGGATACAACATTGTTCATGTATTTAGAAAACATGTCCCAACTTCATCCCATGCTTTGAACCCTAAGGTAATTCAGTTGGAAGATATATTTTACAATGCAAAATACTATGTTAAAATTATTTACCACAAGGTTGAAGTAATATGTAATAATTGGATTTTCTAATTTATTTTTTGGGGAAAATTTATTTTTTTATGAAGTAAAATGTTAATTAGATAATTATATAATGGAAAAAATACACCAAATTATTCCAAAAGTGAATAAAATTGTGAAGAAATAACATTTAAGGGTGTAGGGGGAGGAATGTAACTACACATGTAATATCATGGTAATTCATTTAAATTTCATATTAATTTATTTAGGTAGATATTATAGTGTTAAATTCATTATAAAAATATTATATATATCTTCTATTAAAATAGAAAACATTATTTCTAATTGAATTTTCAAATATTATAATGTTTCATAAGGATTTATAAATTATAGTTATTTATTTTGATATATTGATTTTTTTTTTAATTTCGGAAAAATTATCATTGAATGAATATTATATATTATTCGGAAAATATTGACATTCAATAAAGAGTAAAAATACTGATTCTTATTGAAATTTTATTATAATTAAAATAATTTTGAAATTAATGTTTTTAATAGTTTCATAATTTAATTGGCTCATTATGATTTAAAATAATATAATTGTGTGTCTCTAAATTATTTTCCAAATTGAATTTTGTTTAAAAATAAATATGCATTATAAAGGATATTTTTATGAAAGACACATTTTTTTCACATTTTCTTTGTTTAATTTTAAATTAAATTCTTCCAATTATATAGATTTAATATTAATTTTGTTTCAGTATTTGGAATAATTTATTCCAAATTTAATAAATTGTTAACTTTTAATATTTATTTCAATAAAATCCATTATGTTTCATATAACCATGGTAAAGGCTACATAAGTTATTTAATGTAAAAATATGATACGAACCAAATAAAGACATTAACACATGATGTTATTTTATTTTAATAGTATATATCATCCATTATTATAAAATATCAAATTTATGTCATTTATACAACTTTTCTGTGTTTATTAACTTTATAATATTTTTTTAAATAAAATGCCAATCACTACACAAACGTTTTTTAATAAGTAAAATATTTTCAACATGGGGTAATCCATAGGATATGTTTTTTTATAAATATTATTTAAAAATATAAATTATTTATATTCATCATGGTAATTTATCTATAATATTTTGTAATGAAATAGTTACCTTAAATCCATTTACAATGTTGATTCTATAATTATTCAATAATTGTAAAAATGAAATAAGTGATATTAAAAATATTAAAATAAATATAATATGAGATAAAAACTATTATAAATGAATTTTATGTGTCAAAATATCATGTTAGGTTTTTAATAGAATACACTTAGGTTTTTATAGTCAATGTAATTAATAGTTCAAAAATTTCCTAAAATTATAATTAATATTAAATAAATATTTATTTATTTTTACTTTCTTAAATAATTTAAGAGTCTAAAAATTGATTTGGATATGGGTTTTATTAAAAAAAATATTTCATTTATGTGATGTTTTTTTACATATAGTAGCTATTATGACCATAAAATAGTAAATCACATTTTCGTCTTGGTGTGTGAGAAAATGATTTAGAGTTAAAAGAATGAGATGTGTGATCGAAATAGGGTAAATTATTATTATATTATATAATATCAACTAATAATAATCTTATCTTTAAAATTTATCAAATTTCATCTATTTATAAATAAAAATTAATTTACATTAATTTAATATATTATTAATTTCAAAGAGCTCCCGCCCCCTATTTTCTAAAAGGGATCCACTTCTTTTAATTTCATCACACATAAGATAAATTTATGCATGAGAAAATATCTACCAAAATTCATTTCTTACATCCCTAATAAAATATTAAATAATTATTTTTCAACTTAAAAAACTTATTGATAAATTTGTTGAAAACCATAAGAGATATATAAAAAGGGATATCGTTCTTTAGTGAGTCTTTTATTGGATTTATTTTTCAAATTCCATCAAACCATATTTAAAAATTATAAAATAATAACACAAATATCATTAATATAATTAGGTTTATTTATGTTAATTTAAAAACCTATATAATTATCCCCTACCACAAAATGGGAAATGAAACCATCGTTTGTCTGTACAGAGGCCTACCGCCTTACAAATTGATGTATTGTTTTTCCATCACTGTCTCTCATTCCATGATATAATTATTTTGTTAATGTATATATATATTATACTATTAAATTATTTATCATATTGAAAACTTATTATATCATTTAATATCATACCTTTTTCTTCATTGTATATTTTTAACTTTGTTTATGCTTAGGTTTGGACTAGTACATCCATGAACCAATGTGATTCTTTTTTCATCATCACATCACTTTTAGTATATATATAAATATATTTAAAATAATTAATATTATATTTATTATATTATTATTATCTTATAAATATAAAATAATATTTACTTTGTTTTCATAATGATCATGGACAAATGGAAATGTTACTAATGCGTACGTAAACAATATCATCTCTATGATAAAAAAATTTCTTCTTTTTAATAACCAATTTAATGGTTTATTTTTAATGTATCTATTTATTATAAATATTTTAGTTATTTAATTATTAATTTTTTATATGAGGAAACAATTACATATTTTACCATATTCAACCTACTGAATACAATTAGGACCTACGAGTGGAATGTCATCATAACTATATGAGGGGAAATAATTGATTATGTAATTACATATGAAATGGTAAAATGTAATATAATTTGACTAAATATATTTAAAATGTTTGTAAATATCTAATATTTTTAAATTGAATTTTTTATTCAATAGGATAAAGAAAATACATGATAAGTCGTTCTGGACTTATGGGCCAAGTTAACTAGAAACATTGTTTTAAAATTTTGAATGTTTCATTATAAAAAATCATTTCAATGAATATTTTTTTAAAATTAAATTTTGACCATATTATTTTGGACATAAAATAGGGAATTGTATTCTAGTCCATTTAAATGTTTTTCAAAAAGAACATTCATATTTATTCATTGAATATATTTACTAAAAAAATTAATGATGATTTTTAGAATATAATGTGACAAAAACATTTACCACTGTCATAATAATTATTTTATGTTTGGAATAAATTTAAAATATTTCCATTTTTCATTAATGATTTTTTTACCATTAGTGGGTATTATTTTTATTGAAAATTGTTTTCCAAAATAAAAATTATTTTGTAATCTGAATTTTTTTTCACATATGTTAAAAAGAGTTTTCTGATGGTTTTATCCATGATATGGCCTATGGATATTTTTTTGAGGTTGGGCCCTCATTCTTGCTCATGGGTGAACCCAATATAGCTTATATTATGGGTTTATCCATATCTATTTTTGTGATCCTGATATATATTATATGGTTGGTGAACCTAGATAATGCTCCAATGTGATGGAAATGATTATGTTCTTTGGAGAATTACATCAGAAGTCAGGTGCATGGTTATTAAAATTTTAATGGATTTATAATGTATATATGATAATTATGTCCCAATGTAGCTAAATGTAATTTATTCTAATACTATTGTGTTATAATGAAAAAGGGTTTAATATAAAATATTAATTTAATGATATTTTAAAAGGAAATAAAATTCTATTTTTGAATAAAAATATATGTTTTATGAAATGTTTTTTCATGGATTTTCATGTTCATAACTAATATAGTACATTTATTCTTTTTATACCCCTATATTTAAATTATGTGCTCAAAAAAAATCTAAATTTTATTCAAACAGATTTAAGGCTGATTTGGAAAAACAGTGTTGTGAAGATAAATTATTTGATGGTTTTTCATGAAAATACAATTGGCATACTTTTGAAAAAAAAAATTTAGGGAAAAGATTACTATGTAGAAGTGTGGATATTTTTATATATGGATTTTCTATATATGAGTTATGACTAATATCTATGAAACAAAAACATAATATACACTCATAAATATTAGTATGCAATTTATCGTTTAACATCCATAGAATATGTAATAGTTATCGAATTATTCTTAAATAGATAATATAAAAAACTGTCTGAATCATTAAACATTCTATCACAATACAGCAAAAAATGGGATAATTAAATAATATGTTTATAAGAACTGTTCATAAATTAAGAATGATAATGATAATTTAAATGAATAATTCAATAAAATAAAACATTACGATCATTATGTTGGTTTTATAAGAGTTTTGACAAAATTCAATTTACAAGGAATAAAATTTAGTGGCCATAATGACCTAGAAATTAAACATTGGTTATAACCCATACCCTTTGATTATGATCATTCAAGATTTATTTAAAATAAAATATTATATACTTATGATATATTTACACATTAAGTAATGAGAAATTTTGGTTCAAATTAATTTAATCAACAATGAAAAAACCCTTGTTTAAAAAAATAATAATTTCTTTAAAATTAATTTCATTAGTTTTAATGTTTTGTTTTCATCCATTACCATGAATTTGGGAATGGATACTCATAAAAATGAATTTAATATCGATGCATATTTTTTTCATGACATCTCTTTTAGTGATCTTGTTTTCACTTAACTACTAATCTCTAATGGAGCTATATTTAATGATCAACCCTCTATTTTATCTTAAGATGTTACCAATTTTGGTTGAATTAGTTTTCTGTGTTAATCAATTTAATTGTTAATGTTATTTTAGACCATTTGGAAATGTTACAAAACCCATTTTCATTCCATTTGTTCTTTATGATATAAATAGTCAATTATATTTATTTTGAAGTGTTATGATACACATTTTATTTAAATGAGTTTATTATAATGAGATATGTAAATTATTTTAATATGTCACATCTATGTATTAATGAATGACATGAGGGGTCCTCTATCACCATCAAATTCATAGTTTAAAATTTTATATCTCAGAAAACATGTATAGAAATGAATAATTTAGTTACTCATAATTTTTGAGTGAAAGTTTGTAAATATTGAATGTGATATTTCCATATAACTATGGTTGTTCCATAACTATATAGTATTCCATAATACTATAATATGTATAATTTTCAAGAAAAATTCAAATTTTATTCCCCTTGAATATATTTTGTTTTTTCATTTATTGTTTTCATTTTGTTAAAGATTTACATCATCATGATTTTGTGACCTATTATTTTTTATTTATGATTATCTTACTTGAGTTCATGAATTATAATTTTTTCCCATACCCCATTTCCCCATATTATTTTCAATTATTTTAATAGATCATTTTCTCCCATGTTTTCCCCAAATGTTCATTAGTTTCACCAATATTTAATATTTTTTTTGCTTTACCTATATTAAAATGATTGGAATATCATGGGACATATTTAGATGGAAATTTTAGTTGATCAATTATCATGAAAAAAGTTGATTTTTATAAATCCAATTGTTTATTAAAATAATTATTAATGACATTAAATATTTAATTACATAATTTTCTGAAACTATTTGTTAATTTATTACATGTATATGTGAAAAAATGATACAAATGTGTATATTTATCTTGGACCACATTATTAAATTTATTTTCAAATTTTGTAAAAATAATTTTTAATCACGTGACAAAATGTTCCACATTTAAAACATTTTACAATATCATTCATTTATAGATCCATTTTCCACTTTAATAGTTTCTTAAATTCATAAAGAGGATCTCATCAAACACCATTATATTCTATTCCTCATCATAACCAAACATCTTAAATTAATTTTTAAAATTAATGAATATATTAAATGAAATTTCATTCCCTATAATAATATTTATTTTCTTAATAGGTCATATTCAAAACTTAAAAAAAATATGATGGAGTGAAACGGGTCAATTATGAGATAATATTGATCTATAACTTCACTATATTAAACCATGGTGTGAAATTTTCCTGTTTAATTTTCCAAATATTTTTCACTAATATAAATACATAATTTTTTTATACAAAAACTATAATTTTTTTGATTATATATTAACTCTAGTGAAGACATTATCGAGAGACTAATCATCCATTTAAATTACATACAAACAACGGACGTTATAGATTAGTAACATTTGTTACTTCATTATCTTGATTCATTTAGTTATATTATAATATTTTTTCTATATTACCAAAGAAGGATTAAATACCATCAATTATTATTAACATTAAAAAAATATAGTGTCAATAATGAATTTTTTTGATACACAATACTATTAACATTATTATTATCAGATAGGGAACAACTAGTTGTCTCACATCAAACAATAATATATTTTAGATCATATAAAAGAAAAACTACTATAAGATAGATAAAATGTAATATATATTCTATCCAAATACAAAAACATTTTCCATCAAAAGATCAAATACCATTTTTTTCATGGAGTTTTGATAATCTATAAAAATTATAATGATAATTTATTTTGGAGGGAAATAGGTTATGATACAAAATTTTAGGATATATATATTTATGATTGATACATAGACTTGGTAAATTTGTGATAGTGTGTTTTTTTTCTATCACAACCACTATTATTCTTATTCAACAATAGCCTCTATAATCAACCATTGTAGTGAATGTTTTAGGTGCCATAGAAGAACCAGGGGAGGATTGTATGACATGAAATTTTTTATAATTTGTTAATAATCATTTCCATATTTGTTGGGTAATTATCATGAATAGTAGAATTAATATTACTATTTATTTAAAAACACAAAAAATAATGTAGGATCATTTCACATATATTTTACGGTTATTTTTATTAAAAAATAATTTCATATTATTGAAATATTGTTCAATATCAATGATTAGATAAATACCTATGGTAATACCATAATTCTATCTGAAGAAGAAGTGGTAGATTACCACTAACAGAGATACACACATGCTTTAAAAAACTCTAATTTTCATTATAAAAAAAGGTGAGAGCCATAGTAGATGGTTCTAATGCTTGTGGTTATTAGTGCCTTTTTCAATTGAATCCATAAAAGGAGAATGTATTTTAACTTTTGTAGAAGGATAAAATCCTTATACTCTTTAGAACATTATATGGGAGTGTGCTCTAGGGAATGATAGAATCCAATAATGAACACAGTGTTCACATAAAAAATAATGTTGCTTTAAAAGTTTTATAATGATTTAACTGGGTTTAAATAATTCTTCTATTGGAAATAATAATTTTACAATGTAAAAAATACTATCACATACCTTTTGAATAATATAGTAATATAATAAGTGAATTTATAATATTTACATGAATTTCTATAAACTCATAGATAAAATAATCATTATTTTCCTTGAATAAATTAATAATCGTTTATAAAAATAACATTAAATATGAACTCTCATTGGAGCATTAATCTCAATCATCCAACCCATACCAATATTAATGTAGCATAGAATAAAAACCATTCAAATATGTAAATATTGTTTCCCCATTATTCAATAATAATGATATAAATATTATTTTAACTGACATTAGTGAATACATATTCATTAAATATTATTATAAATAAATATTTTATTTAAATTTAGTAATAAATTTGAATAAATTATTATTTTGAATTCATGTTAATAATTTTTTATTTACAATGTAAATAAATATTTATTAAATTTTTAAATCAGATATTTTTCATTAAAATAAACGGTGGTTTAAAATTTTTTATCCAACAAATATGATTAATTATTAATCCATGTATAAAAATAATAATTATCCATCATGTTAAATACATAATGATTTATATTGTAGTCATAAATATAATTAGAATGTGATAATATTGATCCCTTTCTTAGTGGAATGATAGTACACTACATAAATATAATTGTTAGCATCGAGAAAAATGTAAATAATCTTGTAGAGAAAAAATTTAATTTTTTATTGACATGTAAACTCATATGAAATTATCATTGTAATATATCCCTTATAATCAATATCTCTTACCAAGAAGGTTACATTCTAGTGACATAAAATTATATACTCATTTTCATTTCTAGGAATTTATATAAATTAACTTCACAAAAACACCACTATTTCCATGGAGATAATTAGGTGATTCAATTCATATTAAATGGATTGATATATGAACCTGTTATAAATATATAAAGGGATAAAAAATTTCCCGAATTATTCATTAACATTATATTTGTCATCATTCACCAAAATTATCCAACATAGAGATGAACTTATATAATCCCAATTTAAATCCATAAATTAATGTATCTGACTTATTATAACTATAACACCCCTTGATTTCAATGTACGCAATATCATTTAAGTAATTTGATAACCTGCTCTACACACAACACCATGTTCAAGCACCCCACGACATACAAAATGTGCCGTTCAAAATATGGGCATGAATATTAATAACTAAATTTTGAATTTTATATACTACATATAATTTTAACATCATTATTATGTGGTTCGTATAAAAAATATATAAACAAAATTAAGTATCCAGATAAAGGAAGTATTTTTTTTAAAAAAGGCTATTTTACCGCCATTTAATAGATAACCCTTTTTAAATCCAATATTTGACACTTTTATATATTAAATTTCACAAAATAAACATCTTATTTTTAATCTAGATTTAAATATATAGTTTTGATAATTTGTTTTTTTTTTGAAAACTTTCATATTTTGGAGAATAGTGAAAAATACAAAATTTTAATTGAAATAAACTTTTTAAATAAAAATAATTTCTAGTGTTAAATTTTACATTTGAATGGTTTGGATGTATAATTAGATTATATTTTAATCAATCAATATAATTTAAGTCATTATATGTAATTTCACATTTAAATTTGACATAAACACATGTTAATCTTTTGATAGATTTTACTTTTAAAACCCCGCTTTTTGGTTTAGACAGGGGGAATTAATTTTAAATTATTAAATGAAACTTTAATGTTTTGAATTTGGTAAACTAAAAAAATTTAATTCTTAATATAAAAATTCCCTTTGGGAGAATTTTTGATATTTATATACAAATATTTATTTTTTTATTAATATTGAAAAACACTGCGTTATTATTTAAAACCGACATTTTATTTAAATAATGATTTATTTTATTAAAATAAATTTTAAGTAAAAATTCATATATAGTACCTATATAAGTTTAATGTATTTTACTAGAGTCATTTTATAATAAATGTTTATGTATAAAATTTTAGTGAACGTTTTAACGTTTTTTGACCCACCTTCTAAGAGATTTTCCAAATTTGCATAAAATATAATTATAACACTTTTGTGAGTTGAATTTCAAAAATCCAAGAGGCACGGATGACATTTGTATGTAAAATTTGGTTCAATAAGATGAAAATAATTTTTGGTGCATAGTAAATTATGACTTTTTTTTAATACTGTAAAAAGTAAATGGGGAAATTAATCTTAAAAATGACATTATAATTACCCTAACACATGTCATAATTTTATTAGATAAGTGTAATTCTACCAATTACTAAAATTGGAATAAAATATGATTTTTTGATCCACATGAGTTATATTAGTACATTTATTATTATTTTATTTAAATAAGAGTTAAAAGTGTTAAATTCAATGTTTAATATCTAAACCATTTCTATATAGGGTTACAGAAAATATATAATCTTTTATAAATATTAATTAGAAATACAAATTTATTTTCTACATAATGGTATTTTATTTATAATTTTTATACCTTAAATAATTTAATTTATTTATGACACCATGATGATGCAATAATAACCTTAATAATGAAATATTAAAATAATTGATATTATAAATATCCAAATAAATGTAAATTGATACTTATGATTAATTCCAATAATTTTCTAGGTTAATATGACATTTTTGGGTTGATTAAATAATTTTTTTGTTGTAATATTGCTGTTATGAATCTTAGAAAAAAACAAATACTAAATATTGTCAAAATTGACATAATTTAGTTTTTTTAATCAAACATTATATTATTAATTGATATAAAATTCCTAAAAATCAGAGGATCCACCAAAGGACTTAGATAACACTATATATATTACTAATGAACCACTTGGGGTTCTCTTGTCTTGTTATAGTATGTTTATTAACCATCTAATATAAAAATAAAAAGAGACATGATAAATGTCAAACTATTTAACAAAGAGTTAAATCTAAAAGATAATGTTAATATAGTGACCTAAACTAGTATAAAACTTATTGGTTGAGAATTTTTCGACCCATCCAAACCTTATCCTCTAAATAAATCATTTTTGTGCCATAATAAACCGAAATTGATTTTATTATAAAATAAAATTTCAAGCATTTCCTAAAGTGACCATCACATCTCTTATAAAAGGGTACTTCCCCTTATCTCAACATCACACCTCCAAAGATATTTGGCACCACCAACCCTAGCCCAAATGTCATACCTACTTCATTAATTCATATTATAGGCCTTACATTGATTAGAAAGCCAACCTATGGATCCCTTTTGATCAACTCAAAAGGAAACACCTGAAGAAGAGGTAATAATTTCACCACACTCTTTCATGTTCTTTTCATCTTCCACTTCCACTTTATTTTGTTTTTTCCAAACAAAATATAAATAAATCGGGTACCTCATACACACTGTTATTTTATTATAAATATGGTACAACCATATTCGTTATTTTCACCATCCTTCAAATGACAATGTCACCATAAGCGCTTATGTATGACTTTCCATCTCTACGTCGTGGTGTAGTTTGTTATTCAAACACTTCATTATTTGGATGGGTATAATAATGAGTATAACTAAGGTAAATAATAAATATAGCATGTTAACTATTCTATAGATGTGATATATCATCAAATTAAATATGATTTCACCGTCAATATAATGATACTATCATTGGTGGGTACGTACGGATTACCGTCTCCACGATGCGATGAGTTTCATTACCACATTCACCATTCAATGGTGATTATAAATATAAATATTATCAATAAATATTGTAAAATATGACATAATAATTATACTGGAGATATATATATATATATATATATTTATTTATCTATTTATGTACTTACATATACTTATTAACTTACTTCTGTTCAATACAATATTAAAACGGAAGCAACGTTTATGTGAATGTATGGAATGCCTTCTACATGAATGGTGCATTACATTTCATATATCTATCTATTATAAATAATTATATTCATAATATATATGATATATTAATCACGTTCTATATTCTGAAAGTATTTAAATCATGTTCCAAATGATATGATCAAGAATAACAAGGTAAACACTTACGATAAAGAAAGCGATTATTACCCAAAATGTTAATTTATCATGGAAATAATTTTTAAATGGGTAGTATAATGTAATAAATGAATCATTTATGATATAATAAATATGAATATGGTTATTTTATTAGTTAATAACATACTATATTCATTTTAAAGAAGTTAAAATGTACCCTTGACCAAAGGAAAGTGCATGGTAAGGGTTAATTCTACAATCTCTCCATTATCTGAGGTTTTTTTATGTGAGTATCCACTATGAACTATTTATCATATACAACCTTGTTTTATAAAAATATTTTCAAAATGATTATTTTAAGGTTATATGGAAGGTAATCTTTATCAACATCATCATTTTAAATTGTTTGAATATTTATTCTTATAAATAATTCTCATTAACGTCCATGTTTTCAAAATGGTTTTTAATGATTTATTTTTATGGACATGAAAGTTTTAAAAATGTTAATTACATAAGAATGTTTCAAAGTGGTTTGGGACACATTAATTTATAAATTTAATTAGATTCCATACTTTTTAAAATTATGTGACTTTTAGATGATTTCATGAAAAAGAGATATTTCCCTTAAAGATTTTTACAAATCATTTTCAACAATTTCAACATCATTTGATAGATTTTAATGTATTTTGATGTTAATTTATTATGATACATATCATGTATATTTTATTGAAGTTTTTGGGATATGTTTGATTGTGGATGTGTTATTTTTATTCCATTCATAGTTTATGGATAAAGTACTGACATTTCAATTGCTAGTTTTAATATGAATGATTATGTAATTTTTCAACTTTATCATATGAGGAATGAATTGGACGTAGTATGTGATGCTTGGAGCCCACTAGAGCTCCTCAATGCATCGGTAGGTCTCATTAGACAAACTAGTGTCTTGGCATGAGGCCTCAAAAATTGTTTTTGTATTCTTGGCACTATGCCTTGACTATGTGGTTATGCAGTCTAGCATTATGCATTCCATCATTATGAAATTGGCTATTTGACATTGCATGTTATTATTCAACAAGTAGATTATCCTTCTGGAAAATTAAATGGAATTAAATGATTAATATTGGCCATATTATGCAAAATTGTATGGTTAAAATGATATTGTTTTAGTCCTATACATTTCCATAAATGTTTATAGTTACTTGTAAAAGTTTACGATATATTGTTATCCTTACTGAGTATATGAGATCACCCATTTATAAGATTTATTTCTTACAGGATGTAAATAATTATTATATGACTGACCTACAGGGATAGTCTAAGGGATATTAATGAGGTCCATGGATATTGTGTTGTTGTTGTTTTTTTCATTTTATAATGTAATGTAACATTCATGTGTGTAATCTATTCTACATGATTTCTATACTAATATGCCCTTCTTGACATTATTCCTTGTAATCATTCCAATGTAAAAAAATAATGCACCGGCTCTGGGTAATTGGGGTCAGGGCATTACAGTTAGTATCAAAGAATGTTTAGAAATAACCTTGGAAACTAGATTTAGATAATATTTTATTAGAGAACATTACCCTAAGATAGAATTTATGGATTACTATAGAAAAACATCCTAGAATTATGGTAATGTATAGATTTTGTGTATATTCCATGCAATACATCCTTGTCTGGATATGAGCTGGTAGATGCGGCTCTGGAACAGATATACCTAAGAGTGAAAACTCTGACAAGGAGTTTTATGCTTGACCCGGGGTATCCTGGTACACGACATCGAGCCATGATGAACTATTGGTTACGAAACTCATGGGGGAAATGCTTAGGATAATTCATATTTTCATTATAAGCCATATTGAAAGATTTTGTAATAATAACTTCATCAATGAATACATTTTATAATTACAGATAATATGCATAATGTTTTCATTTTACGTTAGGTGTTTTAATAGTTTGTAATTATGCATTGTGATTCATAAACTAAAATAGTGTATAACATTGTTTTGAAATGGCGCATAGTAGAAGGAATGAGAATTCCAGCAATACAGATGATTGAAAGATTTAAATGGATCATATCTTTCATGGGCATAATCCAAAATTTAAAATGGAAATAGTCTCCCACCTATTATCAACACATAAAGGAATAATATCATGTGTTCATAAGATAAGAAAATAAATCTCTAAGTCCCATGTCTGTGAAGGGAAGCAAGAGAAAAAAAGTATTGTAGAGAGAAATATGGATAATGGGAATAGGGGAAAAAAGTATTTTCCTATATATGATATCTGTGGAAAGAATTACCTTGGTAAACTCTTGAAGAGGATGGTATTTGGTTATATGTGTAGAGAAAAAGGACAACATGTACTTGATTTCAAGGGTAATAAAATGGTTTCAAATGTACAATGGATCATCTTCATGGAGTTGGGACACAACATGAATCGATGTCCAAATCATTAGAGTATGAACCAAATGTTGATATTTGATAATAATCAAGTTATGATACTACCACAAATGAAGTGGAATGACTAGTTTTCTTATGTCGTTATTCTAGAATATTTTCATTTGAGTTTTGTATCAACGATGTACTGGTTATATGAATTATGCAAATAAATAAGGATTATACTGCAATACTATTTCAGTAAAGACTTGTGATTTTGCAGAACCATGAAAAGTGAATCAATAGCTGGTTAACCTTGTTTGGAAAATACATATTTGCGAGAAAGATAAACAATAATATGGTTCTGATACCGAGGTAGTGATTTTGGATTAATATATGATTGATTTGGATAAATTATATTGTATATTTTGAATGCATTTCATCATTATGAAATTTTCTATTTGATATTGTATGTGATTACTCGACTAGTAGAATATCCATATGGATAAGTAAATGGAATTATTTGATTTATATTGGCCATATTCTGCTAAAATTAATTTTTAAAATGATTATATTTTAGTCTTATACATTTCCTTAAATGGTTATGCTTATTTATGAAATCTTCCACAATATTGTTATCCTTACTGATTACCTTAGATCACCCCTTTCTATGATTTATTTTTACCAGGACGCAAAGAAGTATATTATGACTATACTATAGGGATAATCTAAGGGATATTAATGTGGTTAATGAAGACAATGTTGTTGTTTTTTTGTTTCATTTTATAATTTAATGTAACATTCATGTATGTAATCTATTTTCCAAGATTGAAAAACAGATCGGTCCTTCAGGACTTCATTCCTTGTAATCATGACAATGTATTAAAAAATGAAATGGATCTGGGTATCTGGGGCTAGGCCGTTACAATAAAAAACCATTTTTTAATACCCTATAAACATATATTTGAACTGATTCTCTTCGAGCCTGAAGGGAATTCATGATCCCCACTAGAGTTAAACATATTCCTAAACAACCAAAAATATACATTGGGAAATATTTCTCCACACAAAAGATAATAATAATAATCAAATTACAATGTGTAAAGATAAATATATATAAATACCAACCCAACAATAATTGGATACATATTGATTATACAAAATAATAATAATAAATAATTAAACTAAAAAACACATATCCTTGTGGTCATGGACCACCCACCATTCCTTAATTCACTTATCCTCTTCTAAACAACAATGATCCAACAAAATAAATTCATGTATCACATGATAACCTTCTATGAAGAAATACTATCTACAAACAACAAATGGTGTATACAAGTAATGAGAAACTATGTCGGTGGGATTACATGAACGGGGAAATGAGGTTATGTTGTAATGAAATCAATTTATGATAAAAGGTATTATGATATGAGATAAATATGTATTAAATTTTATAAGATGAATATTAATTCATTAAATTTATATTAAAGTACAATTTCATTTAAAAACCTTTAATAAAATTCAGTAATAATACCCAAGTTGGTGTCATTAAAATTCATCATCCAAATGCCAATCCTTTTTATGTAATGATTTAAAACCATTTTCGTAATTAGGTTTAAGAAAAATAAAATCATATCGGATTGCACAAGATGTAAAACCCCCATATTTTATTGTACATTATCATTTTAAAGTAGTTTAATATATTATAGTGCACTCAACACTGACTTGGCTTGCGTTATACTGAAGATTTAGTTTCTACAAAAAAACACACTAATATTATATTTATATAAATTATATATTTATTTATCAATTAAAAATTGAAACGTTAATAGTTAAAAATAAATTTTAAATTTTAATTTAATTTATTCACATAAATAAAATATTTTTAAAATGAAATTTATAGGTTTTGTAATAGTAGTTATATATTTAAAAAAATTATTTTCTTAAAAGAATTAATTGTTATGACCTTTTGTGAACAATAAGAAATAAAAATTTATACACTCTTAAAAATTAATTTTTAAAAATAGATATTTTTTTGATTTTGAAATATCAAAATTAGCTTAGGGTGAATTATTGGTATTTTTCTAAATGCATTCAATTTTTGATGAACAGTGAAAAATATTACAAAATACATAAAAAACTAATTTTTCCATTTAAATAAATAATTTTAATTAAAATTTATCTTAATGTTATAATAGAAACATAATACATATATTAGTCCAATTTACATCATCCGAGTCATTTTATAAAAAGATAATATATACAAAAAAAAATTGTGCTTTTTATCATCTTTTACCCACTTTCTAGGGACATTTGGAAATTTACATAAAACATAATTTTAGGGATTCTGTAAATAGAATTTAAAAAATACAACTAAAAAGGTTGTCATCAGATAGAAAAAGTGGTTCAATGGGATGAAGATAAATTTGGGTAAATATTATCTGTTGAATTTTATTTACCACTCTTAAAAGTAAATAGGGTAGTTAAAGGTAAAAAGTATATTATAATAATATAAAATTACCCCAACAGAAGTCAAAATTAAGTTCGATATGTTTTTTTCATTAAAAATAAACATTTCAACAATAATAATATCCTTTTTATCCATTTGTGTTTGATTATGACATTTATATTATTTTTTTAATGTAGTGTTAAAAGTGTTAAATTCAAATTTTTATAACTAAACCCTTTTTATCATAGATTTATGCATAAGATAAATTTGAATATAAATATTAATTATAAATCTAAAATGATTTAAAAAATTATGGTATTTTTTATATAATTTGTAGACACTAAATAATTAAATTTATTTATGACCGAATGAGGATGCAGTAATTACCTAACTAATAAATGATTAAAATAATTGATATTAGAAATATTAAAACTATCTAAATTGTTACTTTTGATGTCATCCACTAATTTTATCGATAAATAGAATATTTTAGGGTTGATTCAATGTATTTTTATCCAATGAATAACCTCTTTATGACTTTCAAAAAAATAATATACTAAATATTTTCAACATTGACATAACTGAGTTTTTAATTCAAATACTATTTTATCAAATGATATAATTGTTCTAAATATATATTATTCATCCAAATGTCATTGATAATTTTCGATATTTCATTAATTAACCTTTTAATATTCTCTTTTAATTTTATATTTACTATATTAACCATGTAGTATAAAAATTCTAAAAGACATGGTAAAAGTTAAAGTATTTAACTTAACGTAAAATATAAATGATGAGTATACTTTTATGAAATAAACATGTCTAAAAACTAATTTTTGAAAGGATTTAGACCCATACCAACTTTATCCTCTAAATGAATTCATTTTGAGCTATTATAAAGCATAAATAAATTTATAATAAATTAAAATTTCATGATTTTTTTAATGTGCCCCATTCCTCTCTCAAAAAGGGCTACTCCCCATTCTCTAAAATTAACACCTCCATATACATTTGGATCTATGAAACCCTACTCAAATATCCTCCCAACAACCCTCACATCACCCTAGAAGACATAAGATGATCATAAATTAATCTTACAGATATTTTTTGTTTAAATAAAAAAGAAGCACCCTGAAAAGTGGTAATTATTTTATCACCTCTTTCAATGATTAATTCTTCTTCTACTACATATTTCATTATTTTTTATATACTGAAGTAATAACTCCAGCACCTTCTACATAATGATATGTTATAATAAATATTTTACAACCATATTCATTATTAAATTCATCCTATGAATGAAAAATTCACCCTGGGTACGTACGTATGACCACTACAAAATAATTATCTATTTCTAATATGGGTATTCATGTTGGTAAAAGTGCATTTTATTTTGGTGAAAGGTTTTACCAAAAAGAATTTCATTTCACTAAACTAATGTAAAAAACATTTTCAGGAAATGTTTTTGTTTCATAGAAAATGGTTATATTTCAATTATAATAATACCAAATCAATAATATATATGTTGGTAAAAATGATTAGCAACAGATTAAAATGACTAATTTATTTGTTGGTAATATTATTGACACTTATAAACAATGTCCACAATTAATATTTTTTTAATTATACTCTTAATGTGGATATTACAATATTTACTATTTAAAAATTTTAATATATTTATGAATATAATTATATGTTATATATTATTATTTTTAATATATAATAATTACATAATCTGCTTATATAAAATACAAAAAAAACAAGTTTTTATTTTAAAAAATATGATCCAATATAATTTATATACATTTTCAAAATTCATGAATAGACAATATGATTTATGAAACATATTAAAAACATGTTCAAATTCTAAGAGACGTTACAAGAAACATAATGAACCTCTATCATCAATCTATTTCCCACAAACATCATATTTCACTGTTGTGTAATACCCATAACATCACATGAGCTATAGTCTGTTGTAGTGGATCAAAACATAAAAAACTTATCCCTCATCCTTTTAAATACAATGGAACACCATTCTATACTTAAAGAATTACCTATCCCTGATCCCACTACTTTAGACATGAACCATCATAAACAACATCCTGATCCCAAAAAGAAAACAATTGAAAAATACTTTTCATTTAAATGAAATATAAAAAAAATAAAAACACATGATATAAAACTATCTTGCTGAAGGATAATATTTCCATTATAAACAAAAAACATAAGATAGACTAACATTTCTTTACAAAAAATTGTGGCATGAATTGGTATCCCAATTCCGTCCCGATGACATTTATTGAGGAAAATGTATTGTAATACAAAATCGAGTTATAATGAGCATACACAATATGATAATAGAGGGATATACTTGATGGTGTAACAAAAAAACTCATAAAAAATATAAAAATCCATCATACCATCCAAAAACATCATGCCTTTAAGTATGAAATCACCTTGTGCAAAAAAGGCAACAAATCCAAGATAGAGCCAAAGCCTCATAAATAAGATATGCAGTATTCAAGAGACACATTAATGAACAAGGAAATAAATCAAAGTGGAATGAGTGAAATCATAAATTCATGAAGTATATGTGATTGGACTACCAAGAAAAAAACCACAATTAAAATATATCCAAACTCCCATCAAGTGAATAAGATCATAGAAGATCTTTCAAAAAGTATGCTCTAGACATTATCCTATGCATAAAAATTACACAAAACAAACCAAATGGGGACCATGAAAAGTCACTGTCAGCATTAGAAAATAAATTTCGTATGTAGGGATGTCTATTTAAAAATTGAGATGTTTTAGTAAATCAAGAATCCTATATTCACTATCTTAAACAAGAATTAGAATTAGGATATGAGGATCCATGAATACAATAGTAACAACCATCTTGTATCATCTATCCAATCATAAAAATCATCTGATACACAAAGCACAACATCAGTGATGTAATTCCCCAATACTATGCTCAAATAAGAAAAAGACCTGATCCAAAATATAATGGTTGGGAAGCCTGTTTCAAACATCTCTCAATAATATCAGCATCCAAGTTGACACTCAGAAACATCAAATTCATTCAATCAAGCAGATATACAATGATCCACAATAACAATGAGTGCAACTGGAACAGTAATCCTCTAGAAAAATTTAGCCGTAGAAAAAAAACAAATTGAGAACAACAAAAATATATAAAGAATACTCATTTCAATGCATTACAACATGTAAAGTATCAATTGATATTGTGTATGAACATTTACAATATTAATCTCAACTATAAATTTATCAATATCCATAAAATGCACAAGAACACTTCAGAAAGATGAATGTTTCAGCAAGTAATCGCAGAAAAAGTAGGTCTTTAATGTTAACATCAGGATAAAATTCAGAATATAAAAGTTACAAGTGAAATAGATACTCTACTAAAGAATGTTGTTTTATCCTATGAATTATTTCACAAAACATCATATGTACTCTTAAAAATAATTAAACCATGTTAATATATATAATTGAAAACATTGATATCCATTAATTACAATAATGGAGTTAAATTAAAAATCCCAGATAGTAATAAAATAATTAATGATGGATGTTATCTCAATGACAACTATTTTTTTAGGTTGAATTCAAATATAACATGAAATTGTTCAAAAAAAAGAGCACCAAAATATTTTTGTTTCCATTAATGTGAAGTTTTATTGTTCCAAAAAAACTGATTTATTTGAACATGAGATGCATCATTACTGTTAAAAAAGATAAACAATCATGCCTAAATTATAGTTGTGAAGAAAAGAATATCCAAGGAAAAATGTTGTTTTTTATTTTTAATCCCAAGGTATTAAATGTCTCCCAAACTAAAAGAATTCAACAACACCATGTGAAAATACCCTTCATCTACTATTAAAATAATATAGTTATTGATACTTGGTGCCTTGTGGAAAGAACATATTCAGATGACAAAACTCAGCCTTAATGCTCATGATAGATAAAAGATGTTTTGAAGAGGAAAGGTGCCTCCAAAACATAAAGGTAACAAAATAGTTCAAATAAATCATTCTACCCTAATGTAACCCAATTCCTCGGGTTTTAGAGAAAATTTAGTGTACACATACATTAGTTAGGGAAAACACACAATGATTTACAATTAAATGCACAAAACAACATGTAAAGTACCACCATTCACCTGCATAAGAGCCAAATTTAGAATATATTTAACATTACAATCAACATGGAAATTTTTTTTAATAGAAACTATTCCACTAATTTTCAACCAAATAGTCATGAATTATAAATTTCACAATAAAATATAGCATCTATTAAAACACAACACACTTCATGTTTTACCAAAAACTATGAAGATTTTCCAAAAGTAGTCTAAACATATTCAGTAAAATATCATCATCATGAGACATATTTCAGAGTCTATGAAGAAAGTATCATCAATAAATTCCCATGATATGATGTACATACTCAAGGAGAAAAACACCAATATGCCTTTAGACTCAACACCCAACATGTTTTACAAGTAATCAAGTAGTTTTCTAAAAACCGAGGTTTACAATCATTGCATATTGATTATTTTGAAGAAAATATTAAGAACTAAAACACAACCATCATACCAAAGGGTGTTCCAATAGGTAATAGAATGAATGAGAATTGCTATTTTGATTAATATAAAATGATGAAATTACTTCCTTATAATGAGAGGTTGTTATCCGTAGGTCTATCGTAATCTTTTTAAATTTCAATAATATTAATGGTGGGTGGCATAGAATCTAGAATGAGAGTGGATTTTGATGCTAGGAGATATAGATTAAGGCTAGAGATACTGTGGAAGGAGGGTTGTGGCAGGGTTGTGCAAGGATGTCACAAAAGGGGAGTGTTGGGAAACCACTGATGGACGGTTCGTGGGGTGGATGCTATGGTTTTGAGATGCTAGGGATAGAGGGGTTATAGGGGGATTCCAGTTGATAAAAATCAAGGGGTTTACTTTAGGTTTTAGGTGGGGAAATATAGGGATGATGAAGGATCTAGAAAATATTTGGGTCTCGTTATTAAGGGAATCATTTTGGGCTGGTAGAGGACAAGGTGGGTTAATGAGTTGTGAGGATAGAGCAAGGAAGGATGGGATGTGAGGTGAGAGAGAGGGATAAGAGGCCATTCTACGGGTGGTGAGACATGCGGAGACGATGGGCCACTGATTAGGTAAAATAATAGAGGATTATAAAAAATACAATGTAACAAAACATTTCAAACAATAGTTGATATGTAAAAACAGAATGTTCCAAATAGGGCACAACCATTCGAAGAAAGTTCCCATATTCTTCTCAAGAGTTTTTCCCCACATCCCTATTTTATGAAATAAAAAATCCATGAATATTGTAACTTATTATATAATGAATATATAAAAAATAAATTACCTTGTTCCCATTATAATTATTATATATTGAACAGAAAATTCATGGACAATTAGGGTTTCCAACATTCATAAATTTAATCCCAAGAGTATCATGGTAACTTCATTTATTGGAGGGCCAACAAATCCTTCCTCTATCATAATTAGAGAAACCCTACACCAAATTGTTGAATAATATATATGAGAAAGAATCAACACATTGAACACCTCAACAATGATAACAAAACAAATTTTCAAGGAGATTTTAACTTTTTGAAAAAAATTTATACACCAGGTCGAAAATCCTAACATATAATATTGAAGCTGTGATTTATGGTCATATAATCCTTTTTATAATCATCCAATGGATGTTAATCATGCTATATGAGTGTTTACTGAATAACAAAAATATACATGACACATGGAGAAAGGGATGTATCCCAAAATTAATCCATAAATAGTTTTCCCTACCCAAAGCAATGTAATGTAATGAAATATAATCAATCAAATTTGTTGGTTATTTGAATCATCATCCAATACACTGAATCATGATCCACATTAAAAGGTTATGTTTATAGTATATGTGAATGATTGAGAAATGAAACTATAGAAAAATGACGGTGACATGATAGAGGCAGTTGATGGCGGTGACCAGGAAGTGGGCGATGTGTGGGATAGAGGCAGATGATGTGTGGTCAATGAGATAGATCATGCATGGTATAACAGATCGGGGATGGTGGTAGGATGGAGGCAGGAAGTAAGGGGTGATGTTTGGTCAATGGGATAGATAGGGGATGGCGGCGACAAGGAGGTAGGATGGAGTTGGGTCGATGGGATAGATCGGGGGTGGTGGGATAAATTGGGGATGATGATGACCCGGAGGTGGGAGGGAGGCTGGATAGAGGTGTGCGATGTTTGGTTGATGGGCCACCGATTAGGGTTTAATTGTGTTAATTATTTATAAAAAACATTTAAATTTTTATTAAAAAATCATATTTAAAGATTTAAAAACATTTAATATATTTAGAAAAAAGAATAAATAATATTGAAATATATTAAAAATATTAAATATTTTAAAAAAATTGAAATTTCATATAAATTATGAGATGTTTTTAATAAAAATCCTTGAAATAAAAACATACTTTAGTCTTATAAATATTATATATATAATTTCATTGAATTTATTAGTAATTGATAACATATTTTTTATTTAATGAATTATTGTAACAGTTTTTTTTTTGATGGAAAAATTATTTTATGGTAATATGATTTTTAATAATAGATTCACATGTTAGAAAAAAATGTTTATATTAGTATAATAATGCAATACATTCAACAATTGGACAATTATATGTTACTATTGAATGATCAATAGTAAAATATATATCTTTTGTTAAAAATAAGTGTTTTTATTAAAAATTAATTTCAAAAAAAATAATATATTTTTGTAATATTCATTTTTATAACAAAAAATATTTTATCTATCAATAAATTTCTATTAGTATAATCCATTTTTTGTATTGGGCTTACCGTCTCCATGTCGTGGTGTATTTTTTTTATACAAAACTATTTTATATGGATGGCTATAATAATGAGTATAATTAATGTAAATGATTAATAAAACATGGAAATGAATAATTATATATATATATAATACCATCCAATTAATCACTATTTCACCATAAATATAATGATATTGTCACTCATGAATATGTACGACATACCATCTCCATGATGTGATGAGATTAATTTTCAATGATCACATTTAATTATTTTTCTTATAAAAATATACATATTGATTAAACATTTTATATATTAAAATTTATTACTACTGGAATTATATATATTTATGTAGATAAATATCTGTCATTTACATAGTTCCATATTATACGATAAGAAAAAGGAAACAATGTTCATGCATACGTACAGACATCCGTCTCCATGAATGGTGTTTCCATATATAATACATATTTATATTATAAATAGATCTGATATACAAATCATGTTTTATATTATAGAAGTATATCTATCGTGATCTATGTGAAAAGATATAAAATAACAAGTCAAAACTCGTACGACAAAGAAGGCGATTATTACCCGGAATTTTACTTTAACATGTAAATTATTATTAAATGGATAAAATAATGTCATAAAATAATTATATATGATATAATAAATATGTGTATGGTTCTGGTATTATTTTATAACATACTAAGTTCATTATATAGGAAGTCAAATGTACCCTCAACTAAACAAAAGTAAATGTTAGGGGTTAAATCCTCAATATCATTATTATCTGAGATTTATTACTTGTATGTATTTTATGGGACAAATTTATCATCCATGCATATGTTTCATAAAATAGTTTTCAAAAGGGTTGTTTTTAGTGGACTCTTTACTAAAACATCATTTTAATTGTTTTAAATATTTATTCTTCTAAATATTTCCTATTAATGTCCATGTTTTCAAAATGTTTTTATGGATTTATTTATAAGGACATGAATGATTTAAAATGATAATTCCTTTATATATTTTCAATGTGGCATGGAACACATTGATTCAAAAATATCTTTTAAATTTATTCCTTTATAAATGGTGTGACTTTTAAATCATATCATTTAAAAGGGATATTTCCCTCAGGGATGATTTCTAATCATTTTAGACTATTTCGACACCCTTTACTAGATATTATTCATGTTTGTGGTTGATTTATTATAATACAATCTTGTATATAGTATAGATTGATTTATGATATGTTTCACTTCTAATGTGTTATTTTTATACTATTCATGGATTGTGGTTAAAGTATTAATATTTTGTATGCTATTTTTAATATGAATTGTTATGTTATGCTTCTCCCTTTTCATATACACTATGCATTGGAATTAGTAAGTGACCAGCACATCCCGTTATAACCCCTCGATGCATCGATAAGTCTCATGAGACACACTATTTTAATTGAATAAGGCCTCTAAAAACATTTTTGGATGGTCTTGTCACAGCGCCCTGACATATTAGTTATTATATATATCAGTTTTCCATCCCTCATTATGAAATTAGTTATTACATGTGATTATTAGTCTAGAAGAAAAGACATGTCCATGTTTATATGGAAATGTTTCATTAATTTATTCTATATTATGTTCAATTTATGTATAAAATTATTTTGTCTTTATTATAAAACATTCCTTAAATGTTTATAGCTTTCAAATTATTTACCCTTACTAAGCATCAGATCTCAGCCCTTATGTTTTCATTTCCCAAGATGCCATGAAGTGTATTATGATTGACAAGGAGGGTTATGCTAGGGGAATAATGCAATTCTAAAATTATTATTTATGATTTTTCATATTATATTTTGTAATCTTATTTTCTTTTATGTATTCTATTTTTCATGAATACTAAACAAATCACTCCTTCAGGACCTGATTCCTTGTAATCATGCCAATTTACTAAAAAATTGTACCGACTCTGGGGGTCTTGGGTCAGGGCGTTACAGTTGGTATCAAAGGATGTTTAGAAACATTCTTGATAATAGATTTAAAAAACAATGATTAGGGATAATAACCCTAAGATTGAATTTTATGTAAATATTGAATTTAATCCTAGAATTTTAAAATAGAGATTATGTGTGTATTCAATGAAAATACATCCCAATCTAGATACTATAAGTGAACGTGGTTCCTGAACATATATACCAAGGGGTTAATACTCTGACAAGGTGTTCAATGCTTGATTCATGTTATCCATGAACACAATAATGGTCCTTATTGTCCACCTAGTTTGACACTCCTAGGGGACATTCTTACGATAATTATTATTTTCATTACAAACCAATATGAAGCATTTGTGATTAATTATGTTTGAAAATAATCCATTTTTATGATTACGAGATTATATATATGAATAAAAATTTCAATTTATGGTAATTATTTCACTAGTATAGAATCATGAATTATGATTAATAACCTAATCTAGTGTATGAAATTATTTAGAAATATCTCCTTGTAAAAGGAATGTCTACCACACCAATGCACATGTTCCAAAGAGTAATAATGATCCTATCTTTCATGGACATAAGCAAAAATTTCGATGGGATATATCCTACCACGTATTCTCATCATATGGGGATATAATATCATGTGTTAATAGGATACGTAATGAATTATAAGAGTCATAAGGATTTTAAGGGAACCTAGAGAAGAAGAAGATGGAAGATAGAAAGATGTATAATGTGATTAAGTGATAGAAGGATTTTCAGCTATGTGATAACAGTGGAAATAATCACCTTATGAAGTTCATGAAAGGATTGAGTGTCTCTTATCATTGTGGAGAAAAGGTACATTAGAAAAATGAATGAAAATGAATCATATAAAAAAATAATATTCAGTGTTTCAACAACACTCAAATGGGTAATTACACAAATATATTCCCTATGAGTAAAGGAAATATGGATCAGTAGAATCAAACATATCAAGGTCACTCATAAGCAGTTACTACTGACAACATTGAATAATTAATGTACTACTATTTTCAAATTGATGATTTTTGTCCTTTGAGGGTTATATCAATAACGTTTAGGTTATATAAATTATGGAGAAAATAAGCATTATGCTGTAGTACTATTTCATTGGATATGTTTTATTATATGGTACTATTAAAAGTGACTCAATATCAAGTTAAAAATTTTGATATATGCATGGTTGAGGGAAATATAAACCATAATATGGTCCTAATACTGTGGTAGAGATTTTGGAATAAGAGATGATTGATTTGGATAAATTATAAGAATATTTTTTACTACCTTAGAACTAATTAATTGATAGTTTATTGCATCATTGTTGGATGTTATAGAATTTTTTGGATTTAAGGTGTATATCTGGTATTCTATACGGAATAAGGGAGTATCTTTGTATTCTATTAGTTATTATTATAATTCAGGATGATGAAATTTTTTAGAGAGTACATGATGATGTTATTCACTTGTTATTATTTGGAAAAAAAGATATCTTTATTATGATTACATTCAATATTAATTTTTGTACTATGAGTTTGAACACAAGTTTTAATGATATTTCTAATGGTTTTAATGATTTATGTTGAGAACATGATTTTTTTTCTTGAGGTTAAAGTATAATTTATTGGATACATTGGCCTAAAATTTTGGATTCTAGTATACATTTAGAGGATTATGAAAATAATTGTAGACCTTATAATTTTTCAAATTCACTTCCGGAATAAATGAAATTTATTTGGAAAATTCATTTCCTAGTGTAAGGGATAAAGTGGAAATAGATTGAAGGATAACCAACTGATGATATTATGATTATGACATGTAATGCAATCATGTATGTTTTCATAAGTTATAATCTTGATAGTAAATTAATCCCACATCTTCAAATACATTATCTATAATTATTTTTATCGTAATAACTTATGTTTTTTTTGAACCAATAGAACTTCAAATTATCATAGAATTCTAGCTTCAAGGGCCTCAATTTTCCATTTATTGTTCACTTGATTGTGATTGATGACCTCAATCACTCCCTCAATATTGTTTTCTTTTTTCCTTCAATAATGTGTCATTAATTTCCAACAATGTTCTCCTATTCAAAATCTTAATTAGGATGTGTCTTTTTTATTTCTTTTTCCCTCTTAATAGGAATAAATGTTATTAACCCAATTTCTAATGTGGGTTTTCTGCAATGTTATTTTCTACTTTCGAAATTTTATTTTTGAAGAACAATTTCTATTTGGGAGGACATAATTTATTGAAGGATAATAGAATATAACACCCCATGATGTCAATGTATGTTATCTTTTTAAAGTATTTTAATAGACTACATTGCATGAAACACTAACGTGACATGCATTATACACAAGATTGTGTTTCTGCAAAACAACACATTAGTATTATAATTATTTAAATGATAAAATTTTTTATTTAAATATTACAATATGAATATTAAAAAATAAATTATAAATTTTATTTGTAATTTTTTCACAGAAATATAATATATTTATAACGGAATGTATATGTTTTGATAAAATATTTATATACATAGAAAAACTATTTTCTCAAAAGAACTACATTTTCATTCCTTTTGTGAACAATAATAAAATAAATTTTAGACACTCCTAATAATTTATTTTTTTAAAATATACTTCATTTTTAAATTTTAATTTCTAAATTAGCTTACGGTGAATTTATATAATTTTTCTGAGAAAATTCAATTTTTTATTTATAGTGAAAATTACTGCATAATGCCTAAAACGATTTTTTCATTTAAATAATTGTTTGTAATAAATATTTATATTAATGTAAAAATATAAACATAATACATATATTAGCACAATTTAATTCATTTGATCCATTTTATAACAAGATTAGATATATATAATTTTATTGTACTTTTTAACGTCTTTAACTCACCTTATAGGTACATTTGCAAATTTTCATAAAACTAGATTTTACCGCATCAATGAATTGACTTTCAAAAATATAACAGACATGTTTTTCATTAGTGAGTATAATGTTTTTCAATATGTTGAAAAGAATTTTAGGTGAATAGTAAAATTTGAGTTTTATATTTCACAGTTAAAAGAAAATAGGGAAATTGAAGGTAAAAATAATATAATAATAATATAAAATTAAACAACAAATTTCATAATTCAATTGGATATTTTTTTGACCAAAATCATTTTTAGGACAAAAATAAGATCCTTTTTTATCCATTGGGGTTATATTATGACATTTAGTATATTTTATTTAAAAAGAGATACAGTTTTAAATTAATATTTTAATAACTAAACCATTATTAACATGGTTTCATATATAAGATAAATTAGACTATAAATATTAAATAGAAATATAAAAATATTTCATACTTCATGGTACCTTATTTATTATTATTATAAATTATATAATTAAATTTTTTTATGACACAATGATGATACAATATTTTCCTTATTAGTGAATGATTAAAATAATTGATATTATAAATATTAAAATACATGTAAATTTAAACTTTTGATTTAATATATGAATTTTATAGGTTTATATGAAATATTAGGGTTGAAACAATGTATTTTTTATTGAATCAACTGGTTAGGACTTTAAAAAAACCAAATACTAATTACTATAGAAATTGACATAAATTAGTTTTTAAAACAAATAATATTTTATTAATTTATATAATCATCAAAAAATCTATTAATTTTCCAAATGTGTTATATAATGGAATATATTTCATTAATTAAACACTTGATTTTCTCTTGTTATTTAATAGTTACTATATTAACCATGTAGTATGAACAATTAAGAATATTTGGTAAAAGTTAAACTATTTACCCAGGAGTTATTTATTAATTATAAGAATCATATTAGGACCTAAACGTGTATAAAACTTATTGGATTATATGATTTATACCCATACCCACCATATACTATATATAAATCAATTATGGCCAATTTTAAACAGAAATGTTTTATTAATTAATTAATATTTCAATCTTTTCCTAAAGTGCCCCTACCTCTCTTATAAAGGGGTACTTCCACTCCCATAAATTCAAATATTAGAAGACATTTTTTTTATCCATAACCTACTAAAATATCATCCCAACTACCCTAACTTCATCCTAGAGGTTTAACATTGATCTTAAAGCCATCATACAGATCTAATATTTTTCAAATAAAATGGAATCACATGCAGAAGAGGTAATTATTTCATCACCTTGTTCAATGTTATTTTCATCTTCGATTTCCTCTTTGTTTGTTGTTACAATGCAAAAATAATAACTCCAGTAAATTCTACAAAATAATATGTTATTATATATATCATAAATCCATATTCATTATTCTATCCATCCTATGAATTACAATGTCACCATGCATGTGTACATACGGCTTACTATCTCCACGTCATGGTTTAGTTTGTTATTAAACACTACATTATTTGTATGGGAATAATAATGAGTATAAATAATGTAAATAATGAATATAACATGGTATTTTTTACTTATATATAATATTAAATCCAATTAAACACCATTTCACTATCAATAGAATGATATTGTCCCTCGTGTGTACATACATCTTACCACCTCCATGAGGAGATGATATTCATCTACTACAATCACCATTCATGATTTTTTATGAATATGTATATTGATTATTTATGAGATATATGAAATAATATGTATACATTAATAATATATAATTTTTTAGATAAATATATTACTCTTACTTACATCCATACTATACGATAAAATTGAAACAACATTCATGCATACGTACATACTATCGTTTTCCTGAACGGTGTTCCCATCAATTATAAATATTTTTATTCAGAATAAATATGATATATAAATCATGTTTTATATTATATAATTATGTAAATCATTATCCAAGTGATATGATCACGAATAACAAGTAAAAACACATACTATAAATAAAGCGATTATTACCTGAAATGTAACTTTCCCATGGAAATTATTATTAAATGGGTAGTATGAATTCATAATTTAATCATATATAATTTCATAAATATGATTAAGGTTTTAGTATTATATAATAACATACTATGTTATTTATATAGGATGTTAAATTTACCCTCAAAAAAAGAAAATTACAAGGTAAGGGTTATTTTTTCAATGTCATTATTATCAAAGATTGTTTATGTGTTAGTATTTACCAAGACATATCTATCATCCATGTCCATGTTTCATAAAAGTTTTTACAAAAGGGTTCGATTTAAGGGACTCTTAAACTAATAAAACATTTTAAATGTTTTAATTTTTTATTCTTCTGAGTCTTTCTTATTAAAAAAAATGTTTTCAAAAGGGTTATAAGGTTATATTTATATGGAGAATAATTTTTTAAAATGTTAATTTATTTCAAAAGATACAATGTTTTATTGGACACGTTTATTCAAAAATATATTTAAAAATTATTTCTTTATAAATTGTGTGAATTTTATATGATTAATGGAAAAGTGATATTTTACTCATGGATTTTTACTGTTCATTTTCAACTAGGTCTACAATCTTTATTGGATATTATTCTTGGTTGATGATGATTTCTTATAATACTAAAATCTATATTCTGTTGAATGAGTTATGATAGGTTTTACTATTGATGTGTTTTTTTATACAATTCATGGTTTATGGTTATAGTAAAGACATTCCGTATGCTAGTTTTAATATGAATGTTTATGTCATGTTTCACACTTTTCATATGATGAATGAATTAGACATAGTATGTGGGATGAATGGCTCTCTATAGCCCCTCAATGCATCGGTAGGTCTCATGATAAAAAAAAATTGTCTTGGAAGAAGCTCCTGATAGAATATTTGAGGATGGTCTTTGGCACAAGTCCTTGAAGTTATAGTTATCATGTCCAACATTATGCATTCCCTCATTTTGAAATTATTTATTACATGTTATTATTTTACAAATAGAATATCTATGGGCATGTTTATTTGGAAATTTTTTATTTATTTTTTCAATATTATTTAAATGTTTATGTTTAAAATGACTCTTTATTTATAATACACCTTTCCTTAAATGATTATAGCTTCTACTAAATTATTTTCCATTAGAGAGCATCTATGCTCACCCCTTTCTTGTGTATTATTTTCATAGGATACCAAGAAGTGTATTATGATATATATTCAGGGATAACATAGGGGAATAATATAATTTTCAAAGGATTATTTGTGATATGTTTTATGTTAGAATGATTAATGTTATGGTCATGATTGTAATATATTTTCCAAAACTGCTAAATCGGTCGGTCCTTCAGGACATAATACCTTGTAATCATGCCAATATATTAAAGTAATTCACCGACTCTATGATTCTGGGGTCTGGGATTATAGTTTGATTTAGAGGAAACTAAGAAACAACATTGGAAATAAATTTTGAAAACTAAATTCATGATCATAACCCTAATATAGAATCTGCGGAAAAATATTGAAGAGAATACTAGAGATTTAAATTAGATATTATGTGAGTATTACATTCAAATATATCCTTGTCTAGATACTATATGTGAATGTGTTTCTAGAAAAGATATACTTGGGGGTTGAAACTTGAACAAGGTGTTCCAAGTTAGACATAGTGTAACCTGGAATATGATAATGGGAATTACTGTGCACTTGGTTTGACACTCTCACGTGATATGCATAGGATAATTCACCTCTTCATTACAAACCATTATGAATCCTTTATGATTAAATATGTCAGCAAAGAATCATTTTTTATGATTATGAGATTCGAAATTATTAAATTTTGAAATTAATGTTAATTATTTCACAAGTTTATAGTCACAAATTATGATTCAAAACCTAATCTAGTGTATGAAATTTTATAAAAATGGTTCCTTGTATAAGGAATCACTACACCAACAATTCAAATGTTCCAACGAGTAAGAAGGATGCTATATTTCTTGGTTTTTATCCAACACTTCGATGGGAAATAGTCTCCCATGTATTCTTATCATATAGGGAAAGAATATCATGTGTTAATAAGATAAATAACGAATTATCTATATTATGTGGCTTTAATGGGAAGCCATAGAAGAATAGGATGGCAGACATAATTATGGATAAAGGGAAGAAGGGAAAGAAATATATTACCCTTTGTGATAACTAAGGAATGAATCACCATGGTAATTGTTTGAAAGGACCTGTGTGTTTGTTATAAGTGTAGAGAAAAGGTTCATCGTGGAAATGAATAAAAATAGATCCACTAAAATGTAATATTAAGTGTTTCAAATATAGTTAAAATGGAATTAAAAAAATAAATGTCTCATGGGTCAAGAAACTATTGCTCAAAATAATCAAACATATCATGGTCAATCATAAGAAATTAATATAGCAGACATGGAATAATTAAATCATATGTGTTTCTAGATTAAAGAATTATGTAATTTGAGTGTTATTTCAATGATGTACTAGTTATATAAATTATATAAATAAATAAGGATTTTACTTCAGTGCTTTATCTTTTAGGATTCAAGATTGTATGGTACAATGAAAAGTGACTCAATATCATGTTAAAATTTTTGGAAAATGAATTTTCGAGGGAAAGATAAACCATAATATAGTCATAATACCTAGGTTGTGATATTGGAATAAGAGATTTTTGATATTGATAAATTATATTGGATATTATTGACTATCATAGATCTAATTAATTGTTTTTTTATTACATCCCTGTATGAGTTTACAACATAATTTGATATATGGAGTGTATCTGGTATTCATTAAGGAAAAAGGGTGCTTGAAAATATCAAATAATGTTTTATTGTAATTCTGTGTGTTACCATGTTTTACAAGAATAAAAGAGAATTGTATTTGTAGGTTATTATGTGGAAAAAATAGATCTTAATTTTGTTTAACTCCAATATAAATTTTTTTATTGTGTATTTTGACATAACTGTTTTGGATAATTATAAATACCGGAATTGATTATGTTAAGAACTTGATTTTTTTGAGGATTAGGTATAATTTGACATAAACTTGCGCATTTTAGTAAAAATATATAGGATTATATAAAAACATATGGATCTTATAATTCTTCAAATGCGCTTTAAGTGTAAAAAATCATTTTGAACATTCATTTTCAAGTGAACGGTTGAAGTGAACATATATCGAATCACAACAAAATGATGAGATTATGATTATGAATATTAATGAAATCAAGTATGTTTTCTTGAGATCATATATTGATAGTAAATTAATACCTTATATTGAAAAATGTTATCTAAAAATTGTTTTATCCTAATACCTTATGTTTTTTTAAACCGATGATACATTAAAACGACATAGATTTATGGATTTGAGGCCCTCAATTTTCCATTTATTGTTCACTTGTTTGTGGTTGATGACATCAATAACTCTCTGTTAATATTTACATTTTCCTAAAATTATATGTATTTAGTCTCCACCAATGTTCTCCTATCCAAAATCCTAATTTGGTGGTGACTTTTTCATTTCTCTTTCCCTCTATTTAGGACTAAATATTATTAACCCTATTTATGATTTGAGGATCCCATAAAGGTATTTTCTATTTTCAATCATTTATGGTCCAAGAAATATTTTAAATGGTGAGGATGCAATTTTTTTATGTAGGGTTGAATGTAACACCCCATTATTTAATAGAAATTTATGTCTTTAAATTATTTTAATAGATTATATTTCACGCATCAGTCACATAGATTGCGTTAAACGTAACATTGAGTTTCTTCAAAACAACACATTTGTATTATATTTATATAAATGATATATTTATATATATATTAAATATAGTAATATTAATAGTATAGAATAAATATTAAATGTTATTTATTATTTTTTCAGATAAATAAAACATATATATAATGAAATGTATAAGTTTTGTTTAAATAGATATATATTACGACAAACTATTTTCTTAAAAGAACTACATTTCGTGTCCTTTTGTGAACAATAATAAACTTAATTTATACACTCCTAAAATTTTAATTTTTTCAAAAATAATAAATTTTTGAATTTGGTATTTTAAATTTAGCTTTGGGTTAATTTTTTGTATTTTTCCGAAAACATTCAATATTTTATGAATAGTAAAAAATACCGCATAGTACATAAAAATGAAATTTTCATTTAAATAATTATTTTTATTTAAAATTTATCTTCAAGTAAATAATAGATACATAATACATATATTATTCCAATTTATTTCATTTTATTCATTTTGAAATAATATTATATATATAATTTGGTTGTACTCTTTAACGCTTTTTGCCTACCTTCATGGAACATTTGCAAATTTATATAAAACATAATTTTACCTCTTATTTTAATTCAATTTAAAAACTCTAATATAAATGGTTTACATGATTATGTATGATGTGGTTAAATATTAAGAAAATATTTTTGTGGAATAATAACTTTTGAAATTTATTTATCATGGTTAAAAGTAAATATGGTAAATAAAGGTAAATATTATATTATAATAACATAAAATTACCCCAACACATGTCATAATTATATTGGATATGTTTTTTTCCACCAAAATAATCCTTATAACAAAAAAAATATAATTTTTTATCCATTTGGGTTAGATTAGGACATTTATTAAATTTTTTATGTAGTGTTAAAAGTGTAATATTCCAATTTTAATCACAAAACCATTATTAACATATGGATATAAATATGAATAATTCAACTAAAAATATTCCATATAAAGATAAAATGATTTTATACATCATTTTATTTTATTTATATTTTTTAGAAATTAAATTATTAAATTTATTTATGACAAAATGATGAGGCATGAATTACCTTATTAATGAAAGATTAAAATAATTGATATTATAAATATTAAAATAAATAATAATTGAAATATTTTATTCCATCCACAAATTTTATATAAAAATATGAAATAAAAGGTTTTATTATATGTAATTGTTTTGAAGTAATCAAATTTTTATGACTCACAAAAACCAAATACTAAATAGTGTCAATATTGACATAAATGGGTTTAAAAAAAAATATTATTTTATTAAATGATATAGTTGTCCTAAAAATATAATATTATGCCAAATTACATAAATAATTTTATATATTTCATTAATGAATCATGTAAGGTTCACTTCGAATTTTATAGTATCTATTTGAACCATGTTGTATAAATATTCAAAAAGGCATGGTAAAAATTTAACTATTTAACTAAAGGTTAAATAAAAAAAATAAGTATAATATAATGACATAAAAATGTATAAAACTTTTTTTTTGAAATTCTTTTGATTCATACCCTCCTTATACTCATAATAAATCTATTTGGAGCTATTAGATACCATAAATATGTTTATAAAAAATTTATATTTCGACATATTCCAAAAGTTCCAATCCCCTATCTTAAAAAGGGGTACATCCCATTATCATAAATTCACACCTATGATTCCATTTGGCTCATAAAACCCTTGATCAAATATTCTACAAACTACCCCTTCAATATATAGGATTTAATATGATCAGAAAATCAACTTAAGGTTCCATGTTGTTCAAAACCAAAGGAACCCCCAAAGAAGAGGTAATTATTTCAACACCTATTTTAAAGTTCTTTTCTTATTATTCTTCATATTTATTTATTGTATCCAAAATAAAATTCAATTTCTAGTCCTGTATTCATACTGAGATATTATTATAAATATGATACAACCATATTCATTATTCTATCCATCATATGAATGGAAAAGTCACAATGCGTGCATACGTAAAACTTCTTGTCTCCACATCATGGTGTAGATTGTTATTCGACACTACATTATTTGGATTGATATAATAATAAGTATAATTAATTTAAATAATGAATATAAAATTGTAATGATTATTTATATATAATATATCATCATATTGAAAACTATTCCACCGTCAATAGAAGGATATTGTCGCTCGTGCGTACGTACGTCTGTATGATTCCATGACGCAATGAGATTCAACTTCAACGATAAGAATTAAAGAATTTTTTATAAAAATATATTTTTATTAAGTATCATATATATGAAATAAAATTGATACTTTAATAATATATATTTATATAGATAAATATATTTGGTTTACTTACTTACATACTATACGATAAGAAAACGGAATCAACGTTCAACTGTATGTACAGACTACCATCTCCATGAAAGATGTTTCCATCTATTATACATATTTATATTCTGAATATATATGATATATAAATTGTGGATTATATTCTAGAAGTATGTAAATCATTATCTATGTGATACGATCAAGAATAACTAGTTAATACAAATACTGTAATGAAAGAGATTATTACAAGAGATGTTTCTTTAACATGGAAATTATTATTAAATGGGTAGTATAAAGTAATAAATGAATCATATATGATATAATAAATATTATTATGGTTCGAGAATAATTTAATAACATACTATGTTCAAAATACATGAGGTAAAATTACCCTCGACTAATGTAATGTTCCAGGTAATGAATAATTCTTCAATCCCATTATTATCTGAGATTGTTTATGTGTAATTACTTAATGGGACAATTTTATCATCCAAGTACATTTTTCATATAAATATTTTAAAAAGGATTCTTTTTAAGGGAATCTATATGTAAAATGTCGTTTTAAATGTTTTAAATATTTATTCTTTTAAATCATTCTCATTTATGTCTATGTTTTCAAAATAGTATTAAGGATTTATTTATATGTATAAGACTGTTTGAAAATGAAAATTCATCTCATAAGTTTCAATGTGTTATGGGAAACGTTGATTGAATAACATATTCTAAATGTCATACTTTATAAATTGTTTGACTTTTCAATGATTTCGGGAAAAAGGGATATTTCTGTCAAAGATTTTTCCAGATCATTTTCACATATGATGACATCTTTTACTAGATATTATTCTTAATTGAAGTTGATTTATTAAAATAACATATTCAATATTGTATGGAATGAGTAATGATATGTTTGACTACGGATGTTATATTTTTATACCATTTGTGATTTATGGTTAAAGTATATACATTTCGTATGCTTGTTTTAATACTAATGATTAAGTTATGCATCACCCTTTTAATATGAGAAATGAATTGGTCATAGTATGTGACAGAAGAGGCCGTCCATAGCCCCTTGATAAATCTGTAGGTCTCATGAGAAAAAAAAGTGTCATGGCATTAGGCCTTGACCAAATATTCGTGGATGTTCTTGGCACAAGGCCTTAACGTAGTAGTTATTATGTTTGGAATTATGATTTCCCTAATTATGAAAATATTCATTACATCTGTTCATTCAACTAGTAGAGTATTCAAGTGAATGTTTATATGGTAAGGTTAGATTTATTTTTCCTATATAATCTTTAAATTTATGTTTAATATGATACTATTTTTATAAAATATATTTCCTTAAAAGGTTATATCTTATGATAAACGGTTTACCCATACATAGTATAAGAGATCACCACATTATTAGGTTTTATTTTCCAAGGATTCCATAATGTATATTATGATTGATATGAAGGGTTAAGATATGGAAATAATCGTATTATCAAAGGCTTATTTATGGTATGTTTAATGTTAGAATTTGTAATGTAATGTTCTTGCAAGTAATCCATTTTCCATGACTGCAAAACTAATTAGTCTTCTGGGACATGATTCGTTGTAATCATCCCAATGTATAAAAATATTGCACCGACTCAGGGATTTTGGGTTCGGGGCGTTACATTAGATATCAATAACAACAAAAGAGTTTACACAATAGAACCTAGTTTAAATATATTAATATGAATTCTAAAAAATAATGGTAATTAATCAATCATAAAAACCATATTTATAATTCATAATGATGAAAATTTCTCATGTAATTATTATCAATGATGAGAATGTCATCAGTACAACCTAGAAACTTATTAATTTCACAGTAGAATATATTATCAATATATAATGACTAATGATCATGATTACATGAACTATCATTGATAACAATAAAACCAAGTCTATTCACATCATCTTTATTGATGGTATGTTTTTTGCCTAAACCAAACACATTTATAAAAAAATTATCAATAGTGTGAGTCTATATGAAATGAAAAAATCTTAGTCATATAATTCAATTACCATTGTTAAAATAACCAATCAAAAAATTGAGTTGGATAATTTTGTTATAAAGAATAGGAATGAGATCCTTATCAATATCTGGATGGGATCATTCCCTCAATACTTCATATGATTATCAAATAAAAACTCAAATTACCATAAACATCCTCAACGCGGACAGTCTCTTTTTGAAAACCAGTCATTTGGAAGTATGTGAGTCACATAAAACACATAAAGGGATTATTAAAAAAGGGTATCATCACAATGTTCCAACTGGGCCATTATAATGATCCTGAAATTCCATGCAATTTTTTTAATTAGATGGGAATTTTACATGTCCGCAATAATTGATGGTACATGGTCTTGAGGCCCGAAGTGCTAGAAATAAATTTGTGAACATTTTTTCAGGTACGTTCAGTAAATGTGTGAGCGGTTTTTTCTAACTTTTGAATCGGGGATCGGGATTGAAATCTAAAGGCACTGTTGAACTCACAATGCCGATATTCACATAAGGATACCTTCACCTAGATAGTTGTAGTTCGAGGGTGAAAGATAGTTTGTGGGTTTTATATAAATGAATAAAATAAAATAAAAATTGTGTAACATATTAATTTTATTTGTTTGAGCTTTCATGTGGATGTTTCATAGGTGAGGGACACCTGAACTAAACCTCCCATGAAAGGTTATGTTGGTGGGGACCACCTGAAATAACCTCCAATGAGAGGTTATGTAACGCCCCACCCCATTTACCCAGAGTCGGGGCATTATTTTAATACATTAGCATGATTACAAGGAATCGAGTGCCGAAGGTCTGATCAGTTTAGAAGTATTGGAAAATAGATTATATACTTGAATCATACATTACACTTTATTACATACAAAACAACATAAATAATCCTTTATGAATGCCATTATTCCCTTGGCTTAACCCTGTATATCAATCACAATACACTTCTTGGAATCCTGGTAAAATTAAAACATAGAATGGGGTGAGCTCAAATGCTCAGTAAGGGTAAGAAATACAGCCGGAACTTTCATAATTAAGAAAAACATTTAAGGCAATGTATAACTAAAACAAAAGCATGTTATATTTAAACTGCATCATAAAATAGAAATAATAAAATTAAATAATGACATTTACATATTCACATGGATACTCTACTAGTTGAATAATCACATGCAATATCAATAACCACTTTCATAATAATGGAATGTATAATGTCAGACTATAATAACCACACAGTCCAGACGTTGTGAAAAGACTACAAATAAGATTTTGTCAAGGCCATGTTCCTAGACACTAGTTTTTCTCATGAAACCTACCAATGCATCAAGGATCTATAGCGGGCTCCACCAGTCACATACTATGTCCAATGCATTCCTCATATGAAAAGGTTTAAACATAACATAGACATTCGTATTAAAAATAGCATAAAAATGTCAATACTTTATCCCTAAACAATGAATGGTATAAAAATAACACATCCATAGTCAAACATATCACAAAACCATCAATACAATATGGAAGATTTGTATCATAATAAATCATCTTCAAACAAGTTTAAAATCCGTCAATGGATGTTGACATAGATGAAAATGATTTGTAAAACCCTTTGAGAGAAATATAGATTTTTGATGAAAAAATTTAAAAGTAACAAAATTTAGAATGGAAGAAATTTAAATTCATTTTTGAATCAAATTTTCCCATACCACTTTGAAATGTTTTAATGGAATTAACCTTTTTAAAGTCATTCATGTCTATATAAATAAATCATTAAAAACCATTTTTAAGACATGGACATTAATTAGAAAGCTTTAGAATAATAAATATTTAAAACATTTGAAATGATGTTTTTGTAAAAAAAGTACCTTAAAATAATCCCTTTGAAAACACTTTCATGAAACATAGACAAGGATAATAAATATGTCCTATTAGATACTTACGTAAAAACTACCTCAGATAATAAAGTGATTGTGAAATTAACCCTTTCCAATTCTGTAAATAATGAAACATACACCCCATGAAAGTGGTATCATAAAATAAATATGTAATTACACCTAAATTAATGTTTATTACAAAGATAATACAATTATGGGCAGTACATACACCACATAAAATGTAATAGTGGAAATATGTCATGAATCTCACGGGATTAAGGAGTGAGATAAAAGCACCTTACCTTGCACTTTCCTTTACTTGAGGGTACGTTTAACCTCTTGTATGAAGATCGTAGTATCTATTATTGTATACCAGAACCATACTAATAATTATGATATAATCAATGATACAATTTTTAATTTATACTACACATTTAAGAATAATTTTCATGTTAAATTATAAATTTCGGTAATAATCGCTTTCTTTATCGTACGTGTTTTAACGTGTTATTATTGATTGTATCACATAGATAATGATTAATGTACTTCCAGAATATAGAAAATGATTTATATATAATATATATTTAGAATATAAATATGTATGATAGACATATATATGAAATGAAAAACACCGTTTATGGAGACGGTAGTCCGTACATACGCATAAAAGCAGTTTTCATTTTCATCTCGTATTGAACAGAAATAATTAAATAAGATATATGTAAGTACACACAGACATATATATATATATATATATCTTTCCAGTATCATTATTTTTTCATATATTATATACTTATTAGTTATTTATATATTTTTATAATTGTCGATGAATGGAGAACGTGGAAATGAATCCCATTGCATCGTGGATATGGAATTCCATACGTAGGCACGGGCATAAATATCATTCACTTATAGTTGTGGAATTGGATGGTATATTAATTTTATAGAGACAGTAGATTGTTATTTTCATTATTTATATACATGTTACTCATCATTATATCCATCCAAATAACACAGTGTTGAATAACAAATTACACCACGACGTGGAGACGGTAAGTCGTATGTAAGCACACATTGTGACATTATCCTTCATAAGAAATAATAGGATAATGAATATAGTTATGACATATTTATAATAAAATCACAGTATATAGAAGATACTGGAGTTGTTATTTTATAATTTATACAATAAATACAGAGTAAGTGGAAGAATAAGAGAACTTGAAAGAGGTGGTGAAATCATTAATTCTTCTTCAGGTTCTTCCTTTTGATTTGATCAAAATGGATCCTTAAGATGGATTTATGACCAAAGGATGCAATCTATGATGAATTGAAGGATGTTGACAGGTTATTTGGGCAGGGTTTGGCTAAGGCAAATGGATTATAAGGTGTGAATTAGAGTGACGGGGGAGTGCCTTTTTATAAGAGGGGTGAGGGGCACCTTAGGACAAATTTAAAATTTTATTTTATAATAAATTCATTTTCGGTTTATAATTGCACCAAAATTATTTTTTTAAAGTATAAGGTGGGTATGGGTCGAAAAACTCTCAACCAATAGGTTTTATACAGGTTTAGGTCACCATATTAACCTGAACATTTACATTTAACTCTTAGTTAAATAGTTTAACTTTTATCGTGTCTTCTTGTATTCTTACTCTTTATGATAAAAAACATACTCAATACATCTTATAGAACATAAATTGTCTCATTAATGACATATATAATATTATTTATGAATTTTTTTTCAAACCTTACTTTTTTAGGAATATTATATCAACCAATAATATATTATTTGTTTTATATATTAATTTATGTCAATTTTGACTCTATTTGGTATTTTGTTTTTGTGAATGTCATAAAAACATGATAATGTCGAAACCGATAGATTTAATTATCCCTATCATGTCATAATCACCTATAAAATTCGTTGATGTGATAAAAACATTGAAATTATATTTATTTTAATATTTATAAAAACATTTATTTGATTCTTTCATGAATAAGGTAATTACATCATCATCATTGTGTCATGAATAAATTTATTTATTTAATGTCTAAAAATTATAAATAAAATTCCATGATGTAGTAAATATTTTTAGCATTATAAGGAATATTTATAATCGAACTTACCTTATTTATAACCCTATATTAAATATGTTTTTGTAATTAAACATTGATTTTAACTCTTTTATCTCTTCTTTGAATTAAATAATAATAAATGTCATAATCTAATCCAAGTAGAACTAAATGATTATATTTTATTCCTAAGGTTGTTATTGGTCGAGATACACTTGTCCAATAGAATTAGAACATGTGTTAGGGTGATATTAATATCATTTTTACCCTTAATTGCCCTATTTACTTATAACCGTGGTAAATAAAAGTAAAAAGTTACGATTCAGAAAAAATTATTTTCATGCCATTGAACCACATTTTACATATTGATATCAACCGTGTCTCTCAGATTTTTGAAATTACACTCACAGAAGCGGTAAAATTATGTTTTTTGAAAATTTTCAAAAGCTCATAGAAGGTGGGTAAAAGACGGTACAAAGATCAATAAAATTTTGTATATCTAAAGTTAATATAAAATGACTCCAATGAATTACATTGAACATATATAGTTATTATAATTTCTTTTATCTAAAATTAATTTAAATAAAATAAATAATTATTTAAATATAAAGTCTGTTTTAACCAATAACTCAGTGTTTTTCACTATTCATAAAAAATTGAATGTTTTCAGATGAATACCAAAAATTATCCCTAAGTTATTTTTTATATTTTGAATCCAAAAATTAGGTCTAATTTAACAAATTCAAAACATATAAATATCATTAATTAATTTAAAATTAATTCTCGTTGACAAAATAATAAATCAGTTTTTTAAGAAATAATAACTATCAAAAGATTGGCATTTGTTTATGTGAAATTTCAAACTAAAATTACTCCCAATGAACTATATTTAATTAAATGGTATAAATATAATCTAATTGTACTTTAAAAACACTCAAATTTATAATTTAACACTATAAATTATTTTTATTAAAAAAGTTGTTTTTAGTTAAAATTTAGTATTTTTCACTATTCGCCCAAATATAAAGTTATCAGAAAAACATAAAAAATTCATCATAACTAAATTTTTATGTCTTGATTCTAATGAAGAAGTTTCTTTTTACAAATTGAATATATAAAGGTGTCAAATATTTTATTTTGAAAAGGTTCTCAATTAAAAGGCGTTAAAATTGACTTTTTTGAAAAATACTTCTTTTAGTTAAAAAAATGTATCTTTTCCTACATTATGTCTAAGAAAATCATAATATTGATTCTAAAATTATAAGGATTATATAAAGTTCAAAATTCAGTTAACACTATTCATAACCACTTTTGAACGGCTAGTTTGATAAGTTGTGGTGAACTTGAACTCAGTATTGTGTGTAGTGCATGTTATTGAATTACATTCAAAAATAACGTACTATGAAATCTTGTGGTGTTACATTCTTCCCTAATTCAATAAATTGCATCCTCGCAATTTGAGTTTTTTTTTTCAAATATAAAAGGTTGAAAATAGAAAATATTTTTAAGGGAAAACCCACATCAGAAATTGGGTTAATAAAATTTAGTCTTAACTTTTGGAAAAGGGGAATGAAAAAAGTCACCAACAAATTATGATCTTGATTAAGAGAACATTGGTGGAAATTAGAGACACATAATTGGAGTAAAAACATAAATATCTATATGGTTGATTGAGATCATCAATCACAAACAATTGTAGAATTGAGGGGCTCAAATCCATCAATCTATGATGATTTAAAATATCATAGGTTCTACAAAACATAAGGTATTAGGATAACACATTTTTAGTTTTAAGATGCCTTAACTAAAGTTTAAGAATTTATTTTTTCATATAATAAGAGAATAATAAATATATATACATGACAAGTAGAGTTTAATAATTTAACTAATTTCTAAGACAATCTCATCTTTCACTCTAAATGATAATAGAACATTAAAAAGATATTTTATTTATCATATTCGTTTAGGGTTCCAAAATAAAATGAATTAATAATTAATCTACTAGAACCTTTAAAAAACTACATTATTCAATCCAGGACGACACTTGCGCCAGTGATAGGTGATACACCCTTGTCTCCCTTCGGTTGTGGGTTCAAGTCTCACGACCTTGCCAGACGCAACAGGTTTCCACCCAACCTCCAGGGTGTTCTTTTTATGGAAATCCAAAAATAACCTTAACAATTGTATCCAATTGCAAACATAATACATTCCAAACATTCGAATTATCCAAATACATATATCAAAACTCTTAGTCCTATGTTTATAAGGAAGTTAAACATAATTAAGATCCTTTTTTCTAGGTAATAACATGTGGACGCCTTAATCATGTATTCTTTTATAACATATCAACATCTTGAATTACCAAAATCATCCATCTCTTATTCCAAAATCACCACCTCATTATCAAGACCATATTAAGGATTACCTTTCCTTCAACGATTTATTTTCCAAAAAGGGTTGGTTACAGATTAGTCACTGAAAGTGGAAAATATTAATTGTTAATATCTTTATATTCATTGTTCCAAAGTCCATAAACATTGTTTTTAGTGCATTACATAAATAGAACATCATTTCTCATAAAAAATACAATTCATGTATGAAATGAAAATTTGGGCCCAATCATTCATTTTTTTGTTGACAATATTATATTCACAGTATAAATTTTAAATTTTGGGATATTATTGATCACTTTTTTTGGAACATTTTTTCTTTTAGGTCCGCTAGATGAATCCCAAAGGAAGATGGATAATTTTGCGCCTGAAGGCAGAAACTTGCTGGAAAAAGAATAATGGGCCTAAGGCCCATCAAACAAATGTGGGGCCCAGAAACCAAGCCCAATGAAGCTCAAATTTATACAGTATAAAGATAAAAATATGAGGATCATTTTATTCAACTGGGGGAAGTGCTAATTCTGATGTTTTAATGATGATAAAGGGATTTGAATTTGAGATTTAAATGATGGACTCGTCATTAATGTACAGAAATTTGTCCCACCATTTCGACCATAACATCCAAACGGATGATCCAAATTTCCTGAAATTTTGAGAGAATATATAAGACACATGGAAAAAGATATTTCTGTTCTACAACCCCTCCGGATTCGGCTTTCTTCAATTTAGAATTCACACGTCAATATGGTGGACGAATCTGGACAGTTTTCCGTGTCAAATTCAAAACATCGTTTTCCTTTTGATTATTCACCCTCCATTTGACTCTATTAATTTTTGGGGGGTGAATTAATTGTTGGGGGATGTACCTAAGGATCCTAATATTCCTATATTAGGAGATATTGGTGAAGGGAATAAAGGGTGGATATTTTTCATATCATATTTTGTTGCTTTTTTCATTGTAAGGTTATGCTTCCAAATTTCCTTTGTAATGTTTTCCATTTCCATGTAAGTTTCTTTTTTGTATCTTTATGTTCTTAATCAACTTCATTCACTTATATATTTTCCATTTCTTTTATAAATACATTATTATCACAAATCACAGTGATATCTCTGTGTTGTTGTGAATTATTTCACACATAGGTGTGAATTTCATTCACACACATGGAGGCGTGCTCGTTATTTCCGCGGTTTTAATTTCTTCAATCCAATTCTTGTTAGCCATCTTCCGCCAACCATTTAGAGTATACCATAAATGGATGGATAAAACTTTAATGGGATTATCTTAGGAGGATTCAAAGGCTAGATTGAATGTTATTTTATGAACAAATTGTTGTTAATTGGATAATTAATTTAAGACATCCATTCTTCAATTATTTCTACTATTCATCTTTACTGTGTTTGAGAAAACTAAATTCAATTACTAAATGACCATATACCTCGGGGAGATCATGAATTTGGTTCTATAAGTGTATACGGGATTAGTAATTGTGTTTAGTAAGTACCAAACCAGAAAATGATAAATGTAACGTTATTTTTGAAGAATGGATTCATCAAAAATTAATAAAACCAAAATTGTCTAATGAAGTAAAATTCATTCACTCCACCCCGAGCATAATCCTAAGATCAACCCATTTCCATTTAATTGAATTCACTTAGGTTTATTAGTGTTCTTTAAAAACCATCTAAAATCAAACCCAATGACGGCTACTTCATAGCCCATCCTTCACACAATCATAGCGTCTCAAGGTTACTTCTGCGGTCCCTGTGGATTCGACCCCTACTTGTACTTCAACGATCGCTTTTACCGGTAGGGTAAATTTGGGCGCAACCAAATTTTGGCGCCGTTGTCGGGGACCAAGTAAGTCACCTTAGAACATCTTTCTATTCTCCCTCATTTCTATTTTCTCATCCCCATTTCTCTTCTCTTTTCCCCTTTCTATTTTTTTTGACCCCCGAAAATCACGATTCCAAATTTCCAAATGAATCCAATGATGTATAATCAACAATATCCCTTCACAAACTCTGGATGGAATCAGTTTGAAAATCCACATTGGGAATCACCAACCTTTTTTAATCAACCTTTGAATAAATACCCCATACCTGATAACATGAACGAAATTTGTAATGATGAAGGATTAAATGATCAATTTCCATACCTATCAAGAATGATTGAAAAGATGAATAATGAGGAAGTCCATGATATCGAAACATCTATCAATCCTAATGATGAAACAATTATTCAAAAATTTTGTGAACAAATGGAAAAAATGAATTCAGAAGTTTCATTTTTCAGATTAGAATTACAAAGCTTCAAGACTTTTGAGGAACCTATTCACACTCAAGATGTTCTTTCCTCATCATTGATAGATGAATCGTTTATCCCAAAAACCTCCCATGAATTGAAAAAAGAACTAACCTTTGGATATGGGATAACTGAAAAAGATCAAAGAAATGATTCAGGGTATTTAAATCAGGATGAAATTAATTTTTTGGATTCACAAGGGGAAAATTTGTCTTCATGGATTGAGTGTTTGGAATATTGCTCCAATAACAATTTTTTAGAATCACCGATCATTGAACCATTGGGAGATATAACGAATATTGTGTCTATACCCACTCATGAAATTCAAATGGAATTTTTTTTGGATGAATCATCTTTTCAAAAGGAACCAATTCAATCGAATGTTTTTAAAGAAGAAACAATTTTTGATTCAAATTATCATTCTTATTTAGGAAAATTTAATCAAACTGAACTCGATGTTTTAATAATTCCTTCCCTACTCAATAATCCCTCTATTTATGATAACCAAGACCATTCAATTATCATCAATTTTCACCAATAATATCACCATGTAGTAATTAACCTTGAAATCATAGGAAATAATCCAGATAAAACATGATCAACCATTTTAGATATTCCTTGGATTTTACCAATCATTGTAAAGAATTGGATTTCATAAGAAAAAAATTTCAAAAAAACAATCAATCTCATTCTTGTTGAAGTGGAGAAAGATGGGTTAATTAAAATTTTGAAAGTTGGAATTGGATAAGTTGGGGAGTACAAGTCGAGCTAACGACGTTAAACAAAAGAATTGCATGGGAGGCAACCCATGGTTTTCTTGTTTCCAATCATTTTGAATCATTTTATTTTTCATATAATAAATTACCATAAGCTGTTGACATGTTCTTTTTTTATGAGTAAGTATGGCTATGAAAGGGGAGCGCCATATTCATCCATGTCACGTGGTGTGATCTATGAGTAATACCTTACCCAGAAAATATAAAGAAGACAATGTATCATAACCTTATTTTGTTTTGTTTTGTTTTTTTATAGGTTAAAAAAACTAAAAGGACATGTTGAAATCCATATGGAAAATCCATTCACCACCATCCAAGATGCTGAGACTCAAATCCAAAATTGAAGGGAGACTATGGCCTGTGCTATCATCATTAACCACCAGGTGACTTCATTCCATGATTTTCATTTAAATTTCTTCATAGAACTCCTCTCCAACCCCCTTATAACTTTTCATTTCTTCAAACACTGGGGACAGTGTTATTCTAAGTTGGGGGGTGGGGTAAAAATGATTTTATTTTGAATAAAAACATTCATGAAAAGAAAAATTCCATTAACCTTGAACATGATAACACACATTGCAAACTCTAAAATTGGATATCAAATAAATTTTTCATGCCTTGATTCTGATTTTAATGCAAGTTTAAGTTCATGAGCATTGTTTTTGGAAAGTTCGGTTGTCCGATGTGATTTTTCAATGTTTACAATTTCATCCTCTTAATAAAAAATGTCACAATGCATGTCTACTGGATCGTGGGTGTATATTTGAGTTTTTGGGTCCCTTTCATTATAACATAGGGTTCTGGTGTCACTTTGAGTTTTATTTGAGGATCAAAAAAAAAACAATAAAAAAACAAAAAACAAAAAACAAAAAAAAACAAAAAATTACCACAGAGAGCAATGTTTTTTCCAAATGCGTGGCGTCCGACACTTGGGGATCATGACTCCATAGTTTTCTTTCCCAGAGTTAGGATTTATATTTCTATTGTAGAGAATGAAATTGACAATATGTGTGGCGTACGACACTTGGGGATCGTGACTCCATAGTTGTCTGGCCCAGAGTTAGACTTTTCATATCTATTGTGGTTAAAAAAATAAAATAAAAAAAAAGATACTCATCTTAAGGTTTAATGTGATTCTCAGCTAGCACTTCCATTTTTCCCCTTGAACAATAAAATGAGACACATATCTTTTATGATGCACAACACTTTATCATGCTTAATTGGAATTGGATGAAATGTGGCGATGAATTTGAACAAAGGAATGGGCTTGGTCTTGGGATATGCTTATGGACATAGCTTGTTTTTAATGATTTTTATGGGTTTTCATAATTTTTTTTGATATTAGATATTTGGGTGAGCAATGTGTATTAAAATGTTTTTGGAAAAGGGGATTTGAATTTCATATTTGTAATTTATTTTTCTCAAGACTAGAAAAACTCAAGTTGGGGGGTGTGATTAGTCACTGAAAGTGGATAATATTAATTTTTAATATATTTATATTCATTATTCCAATGTCCATAAACATTTTTTTAGTGCATTACAAAAATAGAACTTCATTTCTCATCAAAAATGCAATTCATGTTTGAAATGAAAATTTGGGCCCAATCATTCATTTTTTTGTTGACAATATTATATTCACTTTCTGAAATTTAAATTTTGGGATATGATTGATCACTTTGTTTGGAACATTTTTTCTTTTAGGTCCGCTGGATGAATCCTAAAGGAAGATGGATAATTTTTCGCATGAAGGCAGAAACTTGCAGGAAAAAGCATAATGGGCCTAAGGCCCATCAAACAAATGTGGGGCCCAGAAAACAAGCCCAATGAAGATCAAATTTATACAGTAGAGAGATAAACATATGAGTATCATTTTATTCAACTGTGTCCAGTGCTAATTCTGATGTTTTCATGATGATAAAGGGATCTGAAGTTGAGATTTAAATGGTGGACTCGTCATTAATGTACAGAAATCTGTGCCACCATTTTGACCATAACATCCAAACGGACGATCCAAATTTCCTGAAATTTTGATAGCTTCTATAAGACACATGGAAAAAGATATTTCTATTCTAAAACCTCTCTGGATTCGGCCTTCTTCAATTTAGAATTCACAGGTCAATATGGTGGACGAATCTGGACAGTTTTCCGGGTCAAATTCAAAACATCAATTTCCTTTTGATTATTCACCCTCCATTTTACTCTATTAATTGTTGGGGGGTGAATTAATTGTTGGGGGATGTACCTAAGGATCCTAATATTCATATATTAGGAGCTATTGGTGAAGGGAATAAAGGGTGGATTTTTTTCATGTCATCTTTTTTTGCTTGTTTCATTGTAAGGTTATGCTTCCAAATTTCCTTTGTAATGTTTTCCATTTCCATGTAAGTTTCTTTTTTGTATCTTTATGTTCTTAATCAACTTCATTCACTTCTATATTTTCCATTTCTTTTATAAATACTTTATTATCACAAAGCAGAGTGATATCTCTGTGTTGTTGTGAATTAGTTCACACATAAGTGTGAATTTCATTCACAAACAGGGAGGGGTGCTCGTTATTTCCACGGTTTTAATTTCTTCAATCCAATTCTCGTTAGCCATCTTCCGCCAACCATTGAGAGTATACCATCAATGGAGAGATAAACCCTTAATGGGATGATCTTAGGAGGATTAAAAGGCTGTATTTAATGTTATTTTATGAACGAATTGTGGTTAATTGGATTATTAATTTAAGACATCCATTCTTCAATTATTTCTACTATTCATCTTTACTGTGTTTGAGAAAACTAAATTCAATTACTAAATGACCATATACCTCGGGGAGATCATGAATTTGGTTCTCTAAGTGTATACGGGATTATTAATTGTGTTTATTAAGTACCAAACCAGAAAATGATGAATGTAATGTTATTTTTGAAAAATGGATTCATAAAAAATTAATAAAACCAAAATTGACTAATGAAGTAAAATTCATTCACTCCACCCCGAGCATAATCCTAAGATCAACCCATTTCCATTTAATTGAATTCACTTAGGTTTATTAGTGTTCTTTAAAAACAATCTAAAATCAAACCCAAAGTCGGCTACTTCATAGCCCATCCTTCACACAATCATAGTGTCTCAAGGTTACTTCTTCGGTCCCTGTGGATTCGACCCCTACTTGTACTTCAACGACCGATTTTACTGGTAGGGTAAATTTGGGTGCAACCAGTTACCATTATGTCACTTTTCAAAGAACCATATAATCTCAAATCCTTAATAAAATAGTACTGCAGTACAATCCTTATTTATCTCCATAATTCATGTAAGTAGTATACTGTTTATACAACACTCAAATGAAATAATTCTATAATAAGAACATAAGAACACTAGTTTGTTTTTTTCATCTGAGGTAGTATCATAACATGATTATTATCCAATAACTTCATTTGCAGTATAAACTTATGAATGAGATATTGATTCACGTAGTGTCTCAACGCCTTGCAGATGAATCATTTTACATGTGAAAACATTTTCTTACCCAATAAATCACGTACTTGGTGTTATTTTTCTCCACACTTATAAAAAACTCACATTCCCCTGAATAATTTACCAAGGTGATTCATTCAATATTTATCACATATTGGATAATAATTATTTCCCTTATTCCCTTTATCTATCATTCTTTCAACCATCCTTTTATTCTCTTACTTCCCTTCAAATCCATATGATTCAAAGAATTCTTTATTGATCTTATGATACTATTTATTCATATGATGATAATTCATGGGAGACTATTTCCTTTCTAAATGTTGGATTAATACCGTGAATGATATGACCCTTCTTACTCTTTGGATCATACATATTGTTGGAGTTCTCATTCCATTTACTAGGTGCCATTTCTAAACAATGGCATACACTCGTTCAGTTTATTAATCGCAATTCATAATTCCAAACATGTAAAATACATAACATAAATTGAATAGTTTATGGATATAATCCATAATCACAAAAATAATTTCTTTGAGGTGGTATATACTCATAAACCCTTCATAGTTGTTTGTAAATAAAATGAGAAATATCCTAAGCATATCCCCTGGGAGTGTCGTAACCAAGATTACACCAAGCCCCGTTGTCGTGCACCAGTTCCCATTCGATTCTAGCTCAAAGAGGTGTTTTTTGGGTTTTACCCCTAGGTACATCTGTGCTAGATCCGCCTCTAGCTGCTCTTATCCAGACATGGATGTATTTGTTTGCAAAACTCACAAAATCACTATATTACAAAAATTCTAGAAATTTCTTCTATACTAATACTCGAAGTCTATCTTAGGGTAATGTTCATTAATCAGTGTTTTTCTAAATCTAGTTTCCATGATTATTCCTAAAATTTCTCTGATACCAACTGTAATTCCCCGACTGAAGTTACCTAGAGTGGGTGAATTATTTTAATACATTGGAATTATTACAATGAATCATGTCCCGAAGGACCGATCAGTTTAACAGTATTGGAAAGTAGATTATATACATTAATGTTACATTATACTTTATAACATTCAAAACAACATAAATAATCCTTTATGAACACCATTATTCCATTGACTTAACCCTGCATATCAATCAAAATACTCTTCTTGGAGTCCTGGTAAAAATAAAACATAGAAAGGGGTGAGCTCAAACGCTATGTAATGGTAAGAAATAAAACATAAATATTCATAAATAAGAATAAACATCTAAGGTAATGTATAACTAAAAAAATCATTTTAAACATGAAATTTGGCATAATATGGAAAAAATAAAATGAAATAATACCTTTTACATATTCTCATGGATATTCTACTAGTCTAATAATCACATGCAATATCAATAACCACATTCATAATGACGGAATGCATAATGCTAGACTATCATAACCACATAGATAAGGCCTTGTGTCAGGACACTATATTGTCTCATTAGACCTACTGATACATCAAGTAGCTATTGCAGGCTCCACTCGTCACTTACTATGTCCAATGCATTCGTCATATGAAAAGGATTAAACATAACATGAACATTCTTATTAAAACTAGCATACAAAAAGTAAATACTTTTTCTCCATACCATGAATGGTATAAAAATAACACATTCATAGTCAAAATATCTCAAAACCATCAATAAAATATGTAGTATTTCTATCATAATAAATCATCTTCAATCATGTTTAAAATCCCTCAAAAGATGTTAACATACATGAAAATGATTTGTAAAACTCATTGTGGGAAATATACATTTTTAATGAAAAAATTTCAAAGTCAAATAATTTAAAAAGTAATACATTTAAAGAAAATTTTAAATATTATTGTCCCATACCACTTCAAAACTATTTAATAGAATTAATATTTTAAAAACATTCATGTTCAGATAAATAAATCCTAAAAAACCATTTTGAAGACATGGACATTAATGAGAAAGATTTATGAGAATAAATATTTAAAACATTTGAAATGATGTTTTTGTAAAAAAAGTTCCTTAAAATATTCCCTTTGAAAACTCTTTCATGAAACATGGACATGGATAATATATATGTCCCATTAGATACTTACGTAAAAACAACCTCGGATAAGAAAGAGATCATGAAATTAACCCTTAAAAATTTTGTATCTTATGAAGAATACACCCCATGAAAGAGGTATCATACAATAAATATGTAAACACACATAAATTAATGTCTATTACACAATGAATACAATTATGGGAAGTACATACACCACACAAAAGGTAATAGTGGAAATATGGCACGAATCTCATGGGAATAAGGAGTAAGATAAGAACCCCTTACCTTGCACTTTCCTTTAGTTGAGGGAACGTTAATCCTCCTGTATGAAGATATTAGTATGTTATTAAAGTATAATAGAACCATATCAATATTTATGATATCATACATGATTTATTTATTTCTTTATACTACCCATTTAATAATAATTTTCATGTTAAATTATCATTTCGGGTAATAATCAAGTTCTTTATCGTACATGTTTGAACTTGTTACTCTTGATTCTATCACATAGATAAATATTTATGTACTTCCAGAATATAATAAATGATTTATATATCAAATATATTTATAATATAAATATGTATGATAGAGATATATATGAAATGAAAAATATTGTTTATGGAGACGGTAGCCCGTACGTAAGCATAAACGCTGTTTCCGTTTTCATCTCGTATTGAATAGAAATAAGTGAGTAAGATATATGTAAGTACATAAATAAATATATATATATATATATAGTATCATTATTTTTTCATATATTATATATATATTATAAATATATATATTTTTATAATCATCGATGAATGGTGAACATGGAAATGAATCACATCGGGTGGTGGATATGGTAATCTGTACATACGTATGAGTGATAATATAATTTCCTTAAATTTATGGAATTGGCTGGTATATTAATTTTACAGAGACATTATCATGTTATTTTCATTATTTATATACATATTACTCATCATTATGTCCATCCAAATAACATAGCATCGAATAACAAATTACACCACGGCGTGGAGACGGTAAGCCGCACGTACGCACGCATGGTGACATTATCATTCATAAGATGGATAAGATAATGAATATAGTTGTTCCATATTTATTATAAAATCACAGTATAATAATGATACTGGAGTAATTATTTTATAATTTAAACAACAAATAAAGAGTAATTAGAAGAATAAGGGAACTAGAAAAAGGGTTGTGAAATCATTATCTCTTCTTCGGATGCTTCCTTTTGATTTGATCAAAAGGGATGCATAAGTTGGATTTATGACCAACGAATGGCCTCTAGGATGAAGTGTGGAATGTTGAGAGGATATTGGGATATGGTTTGGATGAGCCAAATGGCTTAGAAGGTGTGAATTAGAGTGAAGGGGGAGTGCCTTTTTATAAGATGGGTGAGGGGCACCTTAGGAAAAACATAAAATAATATTTTTTTATAAATTCATTATTGGATTATAATGGCTAAAAAATAAATTATTAAATGGATACAGTGTCTATGGGTCGAAAATCTCTCATGTAATTGGTTTTATTCAGTTTTAGGTCACCAAATTATCGTTATCATTTAGATTTAACTCTTAGTTAAATAGTTTAACTTTTTCCGTGTCTTCTTGTATTCTTACGCTATATGGTTAATAAACATACTCTTAACATCCCAGAGAACCTCAAGTGGCTCATTAATGACATATATAATATTATTTAAGCACTTTGGATGAACCTTACATTTTTATGAATATTATATCAACCAAATATATAGTATTTGTTTTAAATATTAATTTATTTTAATTTTGACACTATTAGGTATTTTGTTTTTGTGAAAGTCATCACAACTTGATAACTTCAAAAAATATACAGTTAAATATCCCTATCATGTCATGTTCACCTAAAAAATTCGTGGATGTCATAAAAAAATTGAAATTATATTTATTTTAATATTTATAATACCATTTATTTGATTCATTCTTTAATAAGGTAATTACTGCATCATCATTGTGTCATAAATAAATTTATTTATGTAATGTATAAAAATTTATAAATAAAATCTCATGTTGTATGAAATATATTTATCCTTATAATTAATATTTATATTCTAATTTATCTTATTTATAACCTTATATTAAAAATGTTTTAGTTATAATACTTTGATTTAAAATTTTTTATCTCTTCTTTGAATTAAATAATAATAAATGTCCTAATCTAATCCAAGTGGAACTAAATGATAATATTTTATTCCTAAGTCTTTTTTGGTCCATATAAACTTGACCAATAGATTTACGACATCTGTTAGGGAAATATTAATATAATTTTTACACTTAATTAATCTATTTACTTTAAACTATCATAAATAAAAGTAAAAAGTAACTATTCACCAAAGATTATTTTCATCTCATTGAACAACATTTCTATTTTTTATATCATCCATTTCTCATGGATTTTTGAAATTCCACTCATAGAAGCAGTAGAATAATGTTTTATGAAAATTTTCAAAAACTCTTAGGAGGTGGGTAAACGATAGTACAAAGTGCAATAAAATTTTGTATATCTAAAATTAATATAAAATGACTCAAATGAATTAAATAGAACTTACATTGGTATTATTTTTTTATTTTGAAATAAAATAAATTTAAATAAAATTAATATTTATTTAAATAAAAATTCGGTTTGAACCAATAACTTAGTGTTTTTCACTTTTCTTCAAAAAATGAAAGTTTTCAGAAAAATACCAAAGAATAACCCTAAGATAATTTTGATATTCTGAATCCAAAAATGTTCACAATTTTACGAAATTCAAAAAATAGAATTTTCATTAATTAATTTAAAATTAATTCTCGTTGTCAAAACCAAAAAGCAGGTTTTTAAGAAATAATAACTATCAAAATATTGATACTTGTTTATGTGAAATTTCAAAGTGAAATTACTCTCAATGAATAATATTTAATTAGAGGGTAAATATATAATCTAATTATACTTTAAAAACATTGAAATGTATAATTTAACACTATAAATTATTTTGATTAAAAAAGTTGTTTTTTGTTAAAATTTATTATTTTTCAATATTCACCCAAATATGAAAGTTATCATAAAAACTTCCAAAATTCATCGGAACTAAATTTTTATGTCCTGATTCTAAAGAAGATTTTTATTTTTGTCAAATTGAATTTATAAATGTGTGAGATATTTTTTTAAAAAAAGATCACCATTAAAAGGCGTTAAAATTTCAATTTTTAAAAAATACTTCTTTTATCTAAAAAAAATTATTTGTTCTTAAATTATGTCTAAGAAGCTCATAATATTGATTCTAAAATTTTAAGGATTATATAAAGTTCAAAATTCAGTTAATACTATTCACAACCACTTTTGAAAGGCTGGCTTGGTAATTCGTGTCGTGCTTGAACAAAATGTTGTGTGTAGTTCAAGTTATTGATTTTTTTTAAAGAAATAACGTACTATGAAATCTTGGGGTGTTACAGGTTATGGTGGTGGGGACCACCCAAGGCTTTAGACCTCATTAACTCCATATTATGTGGGGAGAAACATCTTGAGCTTCCCCGCTTAATTGTGCAAACCCCTTTCCTTAATTAATTAAGCCAACCCACCATCTCAAATAATTAATTATTTTATTTTGAAATTATGCCAACATATATTATTATATTAGATACCCTTTTATTTTTAGTGGGTTGGGGGGAAAACAGTCATTGGAAAGGTGGGAGCTCGGGAGAACATGGAGGAACACATCCTCCAATGAAGATTGCCAATGAAGAATGCTTCTCCTTCGACAAATTCATCTCAATACTCCGTAGAAGGATCACCAATGAGGAACATCTCCACTGATGAATGAGGAGATTCTTAAATCACTGAGATCCACCTATTTCCCAAAGGCATCGACCCTTTCCACACGGACAATCTTCAATTAATCAAATGAACTAGGTAGGGTGGATGTTTGAAATTATTCCATTATTCATTCATGATGTATCTTCGTAATTCAAAGAGAGTTTATAGCTGCTTCCTACTGCTCTAATGTGGAGAGTTCCAGCCCAAAAAACATGTTGCGTCCTCTCCATAATTATTTAATGATTTATTGTGTTCTTCGTGATGGAGGAGGTTGGAAACCAACAAAGAAGGGGCACAAGAATGGCAGACGACATCACTGTCGGCCGCGACGAAGGAGACAACGTTGCTCTACGGCCACCACCACCCATGGACCCCACCGTGCATGGCCACTACAACCCATGAAATGTGACCTTCTGGCCAAACCGCCCTATACCATGCCCTCGTGACACCCCGTGGCTGAGCCGATCCGTCCATTCTGCCCCATGCCGCGCCCTCACGACACCCTATGGCTGATCCGCTCTGGCCGAGCCCCCCACGCGGCGCTCCCGCGGCACCCTGGGCCTCGCCCTCCTAGAAAATAGTGGTCACACTGCTCTGGACGAACCACCCCACGCGATACCATCACCGTGCCCCACGGACGATCCGGTCCATCCTAGCCTCCTCACAGCCTTGCACCATTGCGGCACCTCAGTAGTCGAGAAGCACAACACCCTTGTGGGACCCCCACGACTGATCTGCCACGTACCCTCACAAAACCACTGCGGCCTCACGACCCTCGTGGCCTAGCAGGCCAGTCCGACCGGTTCTGACAGGGTCAGTTCGACCAGGTCGGACAATACCCGGGCACACTTCAACCCATTTACGTTCTTTTGTCCATAACATTGGCACCAGGCATCCATTTGATGAACCTTCAGCGATGATGGAAATCATGGAGAAAGATTCTCCCTTTAGTATACCCCCATTAATTTTTGGACAAAGTTGGGGAATGGTCTGGTTGGATCGATCACGAATACAACCAGGCCCTCAAGACTAAAGTAAAAATAACTCACAAACCAGGCATTCAAATGGCTCGCCATATGTTGCGTTGAGACCCCTATGATGTGGTGGTCTTTTGAGAAACTTCTTCATGGGATATCTTGGAAATTGTAAAATCGACCAGTGGATTGGGGACTGGACTATCCCAATGATAAGTAAGCCTAGTACGGAAACCCAGTAGATAGCTTTATCGAGAAGAGTGCTCCAAGCTATCTTGTGATGGCCTACTCCTAGAGATTCTATGTGGGTAAGCTTCAGTGATCCTCTGTGGGCCTGCTACAATGATCATGTGTGGGTCATCTCCTAGAAATCCAGTGAGGGACATATCCTAGTGATCCAGTGTGGGTCAGCTCCTTGCGATCCTGTGTGGGTCAGCTCAAACAATGTTATGTGGGTGAGCTCTTAGTGATCCTCTGTGGGTCAGCTCCAACAATTCTGTGTGGGTCAGCTCCTAGGGATCCTATGTGGGTCATCTCGTAGTGATCTTGTGTGGGTCAGCTTCTAGCGATTCTATGTGGGTCTGCTCCAGCGATCCTATGTGGGTCTGCTCTTTGAGATTCTATAAAGGTTATAAGTAGATCCTCTTAACGTAAAAATATGATTCAGTAATTATAAATAATAATCTCTATTATCGTACATACTGATATAACTGGTGTGAACTGATTCAGATCCTCTGTGTTCCTTCATGATTGAGATGGATTTACTTGATAACTATGGTATATGTATTCACATATACCAAAGTATGGTTAACAGTTGTTTTCATGTTTTTTTGTTTATCCTTTGTAAATATTGTGAGACCTTGAGGGCCTCCCGGTCCCTACTAAGAATCGTTATACTGTCCCCTGCACAGGCTATACCTGCACCTTGTTTTGTTTGATGCCGGCGATGGACATCACTGACCGAGGCTGAAAATACCAGGACTGGATGGTGCCTGGAGGTGGACCATACGGCATGTCGGTACGAAGAGGAGATGGGTGGACGTAGAGTGTTGTGGAGGCGATCTGTAGATACTCTTTTGGTAGGAATCCAAGGGATGACCCAGTAGCTGCCTTTCTTTTTCATTAGTTGTATTGTATTTCACGTGTACTTGTACTATTACTGATGGGTTATTATTCTGGCCCCTTTATACATTCATCACATTATTTTCTATACATTTGAAATGAAATTATATCTTGATGTGTGCTTGGATGTGTGTATTTATAGGATATAAAGGAAATTCCTTCCCATTTTAAGGTATCATGCCTTTCGTTCTAGTCTCTATCCCCTGTCCTATGGAAGGTGGGCTTGGGGTTAGTCACGGTATGGTCCCCGGGGGACAGGTCCTGACAAATTTGATGCAAAGGAAGGTTCTACCACAAAACATATGACTATGATCATTATTTTTAATGAAAATAGTGTTAAGTCTAGTGAGTGTGGTTGTGGTTTTAGAGAATCTAGTGTTGGTTCGGAGGCCAACATATCCATAAACCAGGACACTGACATCTGATTTCCAACTCCGTGCACAGAAATAGTTTTTTTGTGTGTTTTTTCAAGAGTTTTCATTGTGATCTCTTATGTCATCGCACCAGGTATATCATATTGATTATGGCACACCTATTTCTTTTTAGGATTCCACCACACAGATAGATGGATAGGGTTATGGGAGTACTACACACTGATAGCCCATTGAGCGAAAAGGCCTCGATGCAAGGCCCTTTTCTCGTAGAGGAAGTAGTGGAGGCACCAACAATACCATTCCCTGTTGGGCCACCGATTCCACCAGCCCCAGCAGCAGAAAGTGCTGAGTGCATTGCATGAGTTCCAGTGCCATATGCCACCAAGGTTCAGGGGAGAGATAGACCCACATGCGGTTGAGGATTGGTTGTAGGCTGTAGTGAGAATCTTATGACTGGCAGGGACAATAGATGATCTCATGGTGATGCTTACCGCCAGACATCTATAGTCAGAAATATGTAGATGGTGGAGCTTCTTTTTCCAGGTTCATAACGAGGGGATGCTTCTCTTGGAATACTTTGAGAGCCTGTTTAGGGTAGAGTTTGTTATAGAAACTCTTCATGTAGTGTGCATTCAAAATCCACTTCATCTACAGTAAGGCATCATTATTGTGTTTTAGGACTCAGCGAGGTTCACTGATCTCTCATGATACTCCACAAATATGGTGCAAGACCCATTCTTTATGGCCTGAACCTTTGAGAAGGGACTCAGGATAGAGATCAGGTATTCGATGATCTCACTCATCATCTCGACGCATGAGGGGGTGTTAGAGAGAGCCCTAGTAGTGGTGAGTTTTCTTTCATATTAGTCACTAGCAATGAGACTCACCACGAGTCATCACGTAGTGGAGTTTTCTGAAGCTAGCAGCAGACAGATGGTGCAGAGGTCCAAGAGGAAAAGACTAATATGTTGATGACCAAATCATTCAGGGTCGGTTGTACGAGGCACCCAAGGTAGAGAAGACTATTCCCTAAGAGGGTAGTGTTACGCATGCGGCGGGTAGTGTCACATGGTGTGTGACTGTCTGACCCTCCGTAGGGAGGAAAAGAGGATGGTCAATCGACCACCCATGCCGAGAGATAGATTTGACCAAGGAGGTCTGCATGGAGTAGGCATACATAGAAATGGAGTTGGTCATGCTGCTAGTAGTGGGAAAATTTTCAAGGTGTTACTGCCCCACCATTAGGAGGTCCACCCCGACCGCAGGGAGTAGGTGTACAGAGGCAAGCTCAGCTCCAGGAAGTTGAGGCCTATTATCACAGCGCTTCAGAGATGATACGAGTACGAGCTGTGTCCACTCCACCTTAGCTGCAGTTATTATAGACACATGTGCTAGTCATTCCTAAATTTCCACTGCTCTTGTTCAATGCTTGGACATTCCTACAGAGTCTTTTGCTTGATCCATACTACTAGATACTCATACGGGAGCAGATTCGACGATTACGCACTTGTGTCGGTAGTGTGGGCTTACTCTTGGAGGTGAGAGCTTCGTCTAGGATCTCTTGGTAGCGGTGTCCAGGACTTACGTCATCATCTTGGGTATGGACTGGTTATCTACAGTCCATGATCAAATTGACTGTATTAGGTGCAATGTGCGGTTTGTCAGTACGGATATGACCATAATTACCTTCACTAGTAAGAAAGGAGCCTTTGCAGCACATGATGGACTTACCTAGAGAAGAGTGCAGCCGATCACTTATTATTTGGCTTGCCTTACCCTCAAAGTGGTTGATGTGGAGAGTCTGAGTTATCCTAGAGTGGTGGACCAGTACTCGAACATTTTCCCTTATGATGTTATAGGTCCACCACCTCGCAGAGAGGTGGACTTTTACAATGACTTGTCCCTTGGGACGAAACAGATATCTACACCCACATATCAGATGGCTCCCAGATTGCTTCTGGAGCTATGGGTGTAGCTAGAGGAATTGTTGGTAAAGGGATTCATTCATCCCAGTGATTCTCCTTGGGCAGCCCAGATTTAGTTTTCCATGAAGGCAGATGGGAGTTTGAGACTTTGTGTCGAATTTCGGCGACTAAATCAGGAGACTGTGAAAACAAGTTCCCACATACGAGGAATTACGACCTATTTGATTAGCTGAAGAGAGCACAGTGGTTCATGAAGATAGACCACAGATTAGGCTATCACCATCTTAGAGTGTGAGATAAGGATGTACATAAGATGGATTTCAGATGTAGGTACGACCATTACAAGTTCATGGTTATGTCATTCGGTGTAGACAATGCTTCAGTAGTGTACAAGGGAATCATGAATATGATCTTTTAGTAGTACCTTGATCACATTATAGTAGTCTTAATTAATAACATTATTATATACTCTACTACTGAGGAGGATCATGCCTATCATTTGCAGATAGTTCTGGACACACTCCAAGAGCACCAGCTTTGACGTATGCTCTCGAAGTGCTAGTTCACTATCTGAGAGGTTCGCATTCTGATACATGTAATATCTGAGGCTAGAGTTGTAGTGGATCTAGTGATGATTGAGGTGGTACTTTATTGGGAGCCACCTAGGAGTGTGATGGAGGTACGGAGTTTCTTGGGTTTGGTTGGATACCACTGGAGGTCTGTGCCAGATTTTTCCAGATTTGTAGCAGCTCTATCAACATTTATGAAGAAGGGGAAACCCTTCACGTCGTCAGGGAGATTCAATCATAGTTTTCAGGGGAAGAGGCTGAGGCTGACTAGTGCCCCCATCATGAGGCTACCAGAGAAGTGTGTAGGGTAAGTAGTCTTTTGGGATGCATTAGGGACTGGAATCAGATGTGTTCGGATGGTGGAGAGAGAAGTGATCACATATGAGTCTTTACAGCTAAGACTCCATGAACCGAACTACGCTACACATGACCTGGATTTAGCTACAGTGGTCTTCCCCTTGAAGATGTGGTGACATTACCTTACGGGAGAGCGTTTTATAGTGTACTCTGATCACAAGAGTCTCAGGTTTATCTTCTCCCAGAAGGACCTGAACTTGAGACAATGAAGTTGGATTGGGTTCCTCTAGGACTATGACTTCATGATAGTCTGTACTCTTTGGATGGGGAACATTATAGAAGATGAATTTACAATGATGCCTAGTATACAGTTGCTAGGTGAAGATGTTCTCAGATCTCTAATGACAAAACTGGTGGTCGGGAAAGAGGAAAGTATTAGCAGAGTTCGTTTCTTGATTCCTCACTTTTCAGAAAGTGATGGTGGAGCATCAGGTAGCAGTAGGCTTGGTTCAATATTCAGAGGTCCTAGAGTGGAAGTGGGATGAGATATACATGGATTTCGTGATAGGACTTCCACGTAACTCCAAGGGTCATGACTCGATTTGGGTGATCGTAGACCGACTAACCATGTCCGCCCCCTTCCTATGGATCAAAGAGTAGGGTTCAGTAGAGAGCTTGAGATGACTTTATTTGCAAGAGATTGTGAGGCTACATGGAGTACCCTCGAAGATTATCTCTGATCAAGATACACATTTTACTTCCCATCTATGAAAGGGGTTCTAGGAGGCTTTTGGGAAGCTGCTTCGTTTAGGCACCACCTTCCATCCTCAGACAGATGGATATACAAAGTAGACCATTCAGACTCTCAAGGAAAAGCGATGTTCTTGAATCCTTGACTTTGTTCACAGCTGGGAGGATCACTTTCTTTTGGTGGAGTTTTGATACAAAAATAGCTATCTCTCCACCATTTGGATGACACATTTTGAGGAATTGTACGTGCGACCTAGCAGATCACCTTTGTGTTGGACAGGCCTAGGAGAGTCAACACTAGTGGGACCAGAGATGGTAAGGGCTACCACAGAGATGGTGCAGATCATTCAGGAGTGAATAAAGACGGAACATCATAGGAAGAAGTCATATTCCAATAGGAGACGAAGGCCTCTTGTGTTCGAGGATGGTGACCACATCTTTCTATTGGGCTCACCTCGATGTGGGTTGCAGAGATTTGGCCATGGATGAAAGATTTTTCTACGATTCATCGGACCTTTTTAGGTCCTCAATAGGGTTTGTGAGGTGGCGTACCGCTTAGCTCTTCCACCTTAGTTGCACCTGGTTCATGATGTCTTCCACATATCTCAGCTGAGGAGATGCATGCACGGCCCTTCTCACATCATCGCCCATGGTGAGATGGATTTCAACGATGGGGATACATTTTATAAGGTTCCAATGGAGAGTGAGGATAGACTGGAGCGGGTCCTTCATGGATGGTCGATACCTCTAGTGCTCGTTCGCTGGAAACACAAGAACCTTAGGTATATCACATGGGAGCGGGAGCCTCATATTCGTGCTCAGTAGCCCAACATGTTTTCCTATATTGAGTTGTGGCTTATGGGGACACAAATCCCTTAGGTGAGAAGAATGTACAGACCCAAAAATTCAAGGAAAATATTTTTTTTAATTAAAATGAAATTTTACGAGTCTGCGAAAATTGACGACCCATGAATATAAGGCCCGGAATTCCAGAATGAATTTCTAAACTTTTTTTCAAGTACGTTCAATAAACTTATGAGCGGGTTTTTCTAAACATTTGAACAGTTGTTTGGAATTGAAATTCGAGGGAACCGTTGAAGTCATAGTGTCAGTAATCGCTTAAAGAGACCTTCAACTCGACCATAGTAGGACGATGATGAATGATAGTTTTTATGTTTTTCGTAAAAGAATAAAATAGAATAAAAATGTGTAAATTTTTTATTTTATGATGGTGGTTACCACCTGTGTCTTGAAACCTCTTGAACTCTCTATTAGGTGGGGAGAAAACTATTTATCTTCCCAACAGAAGTATGCCAACCCACTAAATCAATTAATTAATTATTTCATTTTGAAATAATGCCAATGTATATTATTATATTTGATACCCTATTCATTTTGGTGTGTTAGGAGAAAAATAATCACTAGAAAATGTGGGAGCTTGGGAGAACATAGATGAACACATCCTCCCATGAAGAACACCAACACAGAACACTTCTCCTTTGATAAATTATCCTACAAACTCTATCAAAAGATCTCCAAAGAGGAGAATCTCTACCGATGAATGAGGAGACAATGAATTCCCTGAAATTCGTCGATTCCCAAAGACATTGACTGTTTCCTGGCTGACAATCTTCAACGAATCCAATGAACAAGGTCGGGTGGTTGTTTGAAATTCATCCCTTATTTGTTCTTAATGACTCTTCATAATTCAAAGAGAGTTTATGTCCACATGCTACAACACTAATGTGGAGAGTGTGGTCCAGTCAAACATTTCCCATACTATCCATAATTCTTGTAATGATTTCTGTTGTTCTTCGTGATACAGGATGTCAGAGACCAACCAAGAAGGGGAACGAGAATGGCGGCCAGGATTCACTGCCGGCTGGGACGCTGGCGACAGTGCAACGACGCCGCTCCGTGGCCACCGCTACCTGTGGCCCCCACCGTCTGTGTCCAGCACTGCCCTCATCCTCCACCCTTTTGACCGAACCACCCAGTCCCCTCACGGAACCCTGTAGATGAGCCCCTTTGGCTGAGCCACCCCACGCCGTGCCCTCACAGTGCCCCGTGGCTGAGTCACTCTGCCCACGTTGCTCCTTTGCAGTGCCCCAGGGGAGAACCATGCAGGATACCACCACCCCCCCGCACTGCGCCCTCCTGGAACCCCGAGGCCGAGCTGCTCCGGCTGAGCCGCCCTACCCCGCTCCCTCTTGACACCTCACGATTGACCCGCTACAGCCGAGCCGCCTTACGGTCTCGCGCCCCCAGGGCACCCCCGCTGCTGATCTGCATTGCTCCCTCGTAGTACCCCCAGGGTCGATCCACCATGCGCCCTCACAACACCCCCACGGCCCCACGTCCCTCGTGGCCTGCCATGCCGCCCAGTGGGCTGGGCCGAACCCAATGTGCCGGGCTGCCCAACTGGATGAACCAATCCCAGCGGGTTAGCCATGGGAGACCAGAACTGGGTCGGCCCAGGTCGGGTCGGGCCGAGTCAGTATGACCGGGTCAGACCGTTCCTCTGCCCACTACAGCCCATTTACCTTCTTGTGGCCATAATTTTGGCACCAGATGATAGTTTGAAGAACAGTCAGTGGCACTAGAAATCATTGAGCAAGACAGTCCCTTTGGTATACCACACTGGTGTTTTGGATAATGTTTTGGAATGATCGGGTTGGATCAGGAACAAATCCAATAGGGCCCTCAGAACTAAATGGCTAATAACTCGTAGACCGGGCGCCCGAATGATGTTCCGCTTGTTGCGGTGAGACCCCTGTGATGTGAAGGTCCTTTGAGATAATTCTTCGTGGGACATATTGGCAGTTGGTTAATCGGAAAGTGGCTTGTAAAGTGGACTCTCCCAGAGATGAGAAAGCCTAGTGTGGAAACCCAGTAGATTGCTACAATGAGAATAGTGCTCCTAGATATCCTGTACAGGTCATATCCTATCGATCATGTGTGGGTCAACTCCTAGAGATACTATGTGGGTTAGCTCCAGCAATCCTGTGTGGCTCAGCTCCTAGCGATCTGGTGTGGGTCAGCTCCTAGCGATCAAGTGTGGGTTAGCTCCTTATGATCCTTTGAGGGTCAGCTCCAACGATTATGTGTGGGTGAGCTCCTACCGATCTGGTGTGGGTCAGCTCCATCGATCATATGTGGGTCAGCTCTAAGTGATCCTGTCTGGGTCATCTCCAAGTGATCCTATGCAAGTCAGCTCCTAACGATCCTGTGTGCGTCAGCTCCATTGATCCTCTATGGGTCAGCTCCAAGTGATTCTGTACATGTATGCAGTATAGCCTCTTAATGGAATAATATGATTAAGAAATTTTAACTAATCATCTCTACTATCATACCTAAAGATATACCTTGTGTGAGATGAGTCAAAACCTCTCTATTCCGTCATGATTGAGATGGATTTACATTATAACTTAGGTATATGTATGGGAATATACCTAAGTAGGTTTTACTGTTGTTTAAATGATTTATGTTTTATCCTTTGGGGATTTTTTTATACCATGAGGGTCTCGGTATCCCTACTAAGTATCGTTATACCCACCCCCAACACAGGCTATGCCTGCACCTTGTTGTGTTGGATGATGTCGATGGACAACTCTTACAGAATCATAGAATACCAAAACTAGGCGGTGCCTGGAGGTGGTCCATATGGCGTATCGGTACATAGAAAAGACGTGTGGACATTGAGTGATGTGGAGGTGATCTGTACCTACCCTTCATATAGGAGCCCATAGGACAACCCAGTAGTTGCATTTTATTTTTATTCAGTTGTATTGTATTTTAGCTATACATGTACTATTAGTGTTGGGATTGTATTCTGAACCCTATTTACTATCAGCACTCTATTATCTATACAGTTGACTAGCGTTTGTATCTTGCTTTGTAAATGGTTGTTTGTGTTTACATGTTATAAATTCAATGCCTTCCCAGTTTTATGGAATACTCTTTTGATTCTAGTTACCAGCCCATGGCCTATGGATGGTGGGCTTTGGGTTAGTCACAGCACGGGCACCAGGGGACAGGTCGTGAAAACCATCATTCATCATCAATTTAAATTTAATATTTTTTTTCTAAAATGAACATTCAAAATGGTAATTAAAACAACTTTATAGAATAAATCATTTTCAAAATTCAAAATATTCCATTAAAAATAATTTAAATAAAAAATAATACTATTTCTATTAAAGGATGTTTTATAATTTAAAATGGATTGAATTATTTCGTATCATGGGTCTGCACTCCGCTTCCTTGTTAAAAAGTCACTCATTTCTTATCACCCTAGAGAAACAACATATTAGACAAGGTGAAAATAATTCAATGGAGTCTGTTAGACATTAAATAATTTAAATCACTTAAAACTATGAAAAATGAATAAAATGAATTAACAATTTCATTAAAATATAGAAATTTCACTTTAGAAATGAAATGTAGGTCTAATTATAGAATTTCATCAATCAATCCTTTTAAAAGCTTCATGAAAATAAATCACAGGAAAATTGAATTAATTCATTTATAAATTGGTGAGAGGGATCCTAAAAAATAAATTATATCCATTCATTGATCAATCCATACCGAAGATGATCAAAGAATGTTTTGTGATTCATTTGAAGATAAAAAATCGTAGAAAATGTGTTACATAATATGAATATTGTATCTATGAATTCTCAATAATTAATGAATTATAAGGTGAAGGAAAATCATTGAAAACATTATTGGAATTTTTAAAATCAAACTAAAATGAGTAGTTGATGATTTTCCACTGATTAAGATCAATAATTGGCTTATAAAACAATCCAAAGGAATATTCAAATAAAGGATTATAAAAAGGTTCATAAGTAATTGAAATATAGTTACAGATTGTTTCCACTATCCCAAAATAGAAATTTTTAACCTCTAAATGCTTCATTTTTATAGTAGTGGAAACTTTGAGACTAAGAGAATGCCCTATACTCAATTATTGAGGTGGAGGGGCCATGAACTAGATGAAAAATACCCCCGAATCAACCAATAAAATGTCCAAGAACATCACACATCTCTAAAATATTCACAATTATCATCTCAAATATCACAATTGAAGAAATACTATGGGTGAATCCCATGACTCCTCACTATAGGAAGATTCAATAAAATTGTGTAACATGAATAAAAAAATCCATTGAATCCAAAGAGGATACATCTATAACTCAAGGTAGATAAGAATACATGATTCAATACTAAAAACAATATAAGAATGAAACATCAAATAGTCACAAATATTCTACAAGTGACAATTCACATAACATCTAACTATGATCCAATGTCTATTAAAATGTATTAGAACTAATTGAGATATTTGTCACATTTAGGAAATTGATGGTAATATAATATTTCCAACACTGAGCCTCACCCCTAGATGAGAATATAAAATCATCATATAGTACCTATAGATGCATGGTCCATTAAGCATCCCAATATTCCAAGTGAAATGAGTAAACCCCAAGGTTTACCCAATTAATATGTAAAATATAACAAAACAAAAAGTATAATACATAATGGGTAAAAAGGGTCTACAGTTGAGGAGATCATAAAAAACATAAAGACAAATCCTTAACCATCGGGGAGAATGAAATAGGATATCAATAAAATAAATCCAACCCAAATGAGTATGAATACATTATCATAGGATGTAATCCCTAGAGGAAAACAAGACGGATTTAAATACACAAAAACATATAAAATCATGGGTTTTCATGGCATAAGATTAAAAATCACCATTATACAATGACTCAAATTAAATAAAATATGGTATTTAATAGTAAGTTATTTATTTTATGGGGTATTTATTACTTAATACCATTTGTAGAAAACGAACCCCGAATACAATCTAAACATTTATCTATACCGATTCTCCACTATCCCTAATGGTATTCACAATCTCTATAGTATGGAGACAAGCACTTAAGTAGGGGGAAAAACCTTGGGAATGATAACATACAAAAAAGTAATAATATTCGTTGTTTATTGTGGAAACAGAAATAGATATACATATGAAAAAAATCTATTATAGGTTATTAGGAGATGAGAGAAAAAAACAATAATATGAACCACATTACCAAAAACTATTTACTAGTGGCCCATGACCACCCATAGTTTCACAATTCACATTCCCTCATACAACTATGAATTATACCATAAAATGAATTTCAATATCACACTATCACCTAACATAGAAAAATGAAGGATGAAAACACCATACCACACATAAAAGATGTGAGATACCGATCAGTGCTTTATTCAACTAGAGATCCTATTTAGTAAATATATAAGGTAATTCAAATATTAAAAAAAATAGTAAAATAAGGGTAAATTTGGATTTACATTTTAAAATAGAAAATAAATCAATATGATTTTATTACTATAGGATAATGTTTTACAAAATCACATTAACAATTTTAAAATCATTTCTGATACCAATGATAGAAAAAAACAATTTGATAATTTAAAAACAAAACAATTCCATGGAAATCCATGAAATCAATTTCACCCTAATAAGGTGATCTGAGAATACACTAAGGATCAGGAGCTATAGAACATTTAACATTATATATTCAAGGTTCATAAAGTTAATAATAAGATCATATAGGAAATACAATCAGTCAAGAATGGAAACTATAGTTATAAGTAATAGCAATTAAAACTACTTTATTTTGAGTACCAGGTATGAGGTTGTCATCCATATGACCTAGATAAAATGGTGTTTTTACCAGAGGAAATACAATCCATAAATCATGATAGATCATCATACTTACATCAAGTATAAAAGGGCCCAAGAAGAACAATTATATGCACACCCACCCCCATGTCCACATATTTATATCCTAATTATATATTTTCACTTACAGATCTACTAGTTTTGATGGGATCTTACTTGTAAAGTGAAAATAAATGATTTCACATCCATGTAACTAGGTTTTAATGAATATTATGTGAAAGGGGTGATATAATTATGCTAAAAGGATCAAAAAGTGTGTCCTTAAAAATAACAACATGGTTCTATTCCATCAATATTCTATATCATTATCAGTTCACATATCACTCCACACCATACTCCATCAATGTGAATTATCCATTTTTAGTACTATTAATTGTTATGTGTGAGTGTCATGTAAACTACATAAAGTCATTATCATAAATAATGATCAACAAAAAGTTTTAATCGTACCGTCATACATCAACAATATCAATTCAATACATTTTTGTCAAATTAAAATACAAAAGGGTAACCATAATAGATTCCATTCACAAATCAACATAAAATTTTCATACATGAATTTAGAATAAAAATTTAGTTTCCAAACCATCTATAATTATTTTAAAGGATGTTTTACAATTGAATTAGGTTCGAGGTCATCTAAAAATATAATTATACACCATTTCTATAGGATAACAAGACCGTAATCGCAAATCCCCCTATAACTCTAATTTTATAATAAAATTGAAATTTATTCAATGTTGTATCAGAGAGATTTTGTAAATTAATGCACTTAAAATCTTGTGTAAATAATCCAATGTATTAACCAGTTCATTCAAATAAATATATTTCAAATTCAAATAAAAACCACACATAAGTGTTCACATTTATAAAAAATCACTTTTAAAATATCACTAACAGGAAATCAAGAAAACATGACATTAATCAATTCAAAAAATATTGAGAAGGATCACGAACACAATCAATTATATCCATTTCATGTTCAATCCATAGGTATGTGGTTCAAATAATATATCATCATTTATATCTTTTTCAACATTCATTGATGATGTATTATAATTTAAGAAAAACATATAGATGAATTTTTAAGAACAAATGAATTAATTTATAAATGAAAATATGATAAAAAACTATATGGAATTTATTGAATCAAACAACAATGACTATATGATAAATCACCTCTCATGGAGAACACCAAAATATCCAAAAACAACTATAAATTTGTCCCAATGAAACAATGATAAAAACAAGTGGGAAAATTATATAAAACCTAGTAATGTGTTGTTACACATATTAAATTAATTAATAATAATCTAATAGAGTAAGGGCCATTACACATTTAAAATTATAGAAATGCCCAATGAAGCCTATAAATGATGATTTCAAACTAGTGAATCATTCTCTCATAATCTATTATAATGAAGATTGAAAAATTTGTACATCAGGTGAATCTCTATAATAGTTTATTGAGTCTCCTTGTGATTGAATGTATTATTATTATAATAAAAATTGATATCATCCAACCATAGAAAATATTTTTATGTTGAATATTATTGATATAATATATACTTAATATCGCGAGATACTATTTAGATATTTCAACCAAAAATGTACACTTATTCATTCCCAAATACAATATAATGTAAATGATAAATCATGATATGATAATAAATGTTATTTTGATTCAAATACATAAAGACTAGTAATCATAATTTAAATATTAGATTTATATGGAACCAAATACAACACTTACTCACTTCCATAGGATCCAACTGAAAACAACCTATAATCTAATATCTTTTAAATGAAGTTCAATATTATGATGATAAAAATAATTATTTAAGGGGTCTGATGTTCTTCCCCCAATGGAATATCATTTCATACTGACTTATACCTTCGAGATACACCATTAAATAGTTGATAAATTATGAATACATGCAAAATCTTTTGATGTGACCTTATATCCATTGTGAGATCCAAAATGATAGCATTATCACAATATAATTTGATAGAATCTCTATTATTCCCCATGATACAAATTAGGATATAAAAATTGAATGATTTAAAATTAACAATTTGTGTAATTTTCCAACAATTAATTGTGATTATTAATATTATTCTAAGAGATGAAACACATTATATTATTATATTTCGAGTGGTTAAATGTTCTAAAAGATTCTCAGAGAACTAAATGGTTTTTTGGAGAATTTGGATATGAAAAAATAAATTCAACAGAGAAAAACTTACACCAGTCATTGGGAAGGGTATGTGATAACCATGTCTCTCAACCCTAAATCCTATTTTATGAAAGAAAAATTTTTGGTTGACAAAGTGTGGTTCCCTAGAAAACCATGTGAAATGGTGTAGATGGTATGAATGATTCTCATTGTTTGTACATTGTTTCATAATCCTTGCACTACATTCTTGTGATGTATGTGTGATTTATATATATATGTCATCATATATAGATCATGGTTTTTAAACCATATGAGGAAGCCATGTTGTATTGGTGTTTTTAGAAAATGGAACCACTAGATCAGTGCATAATTTCCCACATCATGCAATCTAACATTACACCTCTTAAAAATGTGAACGAAAAAAATTCCCTCTATCATATAATTATTGAATTTACAACATTTAATATCACATTCACACAAGTATATCCCATGAAATTCATCCTTCCTTATTGTATTCAGTGAGATGATTCTAACATATTCTTATAAAAATATTAATGTTGTCATGTACATTGGATGCTTAGCTTTGAATATACAAATGCACTTTCTTCATATCCAAGGTTTCCCTAGCCACAAAAATTCTATCATTGTGTTATCTAATGTTATCTATTTTTAGGGTTTTATATTGATTCATCTAGTTTTAATCATTTTGGATTGAATCATGTCCTTATAGAGGATGAGTGAATTTTCATAAAAAAGTGGTAGGTGGTCTATATAGTTTTCCATAAATTTATCATCGTTTCTAACATGTTATAAATGTGATAAATTCTTGAATTATCATTTTTTTCTTATAAAATATAAAATAACATAATTTTATCATATACAACATGTTTATGCATGATTATAACTCCTTATATAAGGATAGTGGTTTATAGCCTCAACCTGAACCACACCATGGGTGGGATTGAATATATAAAATGGTGAAAATTTTTCCTTATAACATAAACACAACTATGGGGGGATTGTCCATCCCAAATTAATGAAGTAAAAAAATTGTTGAAATAATGTAGGATATAAATTTAAATTGTATTGTCACAAATACTTAGCAAACATTGAATTTTGATTTGTTATCCTGAATAAAAAGGTCATTGATGGAAAAAATGAGAGTTATATGATCTAAATATTCCAACTATTACTATTTTCCCCTTGATTCCATTCCAGGGAGATGATATTGGTTTGAACCACCAATTATAGAGTGTGTTATGGAATGTTCTATTTGTTAATTTTTTCATATGTCACCAAACACACTCATAAGGTGTGTTAGCTTGTCAATAATGATTAAAACACTAGTTAGAGTTGTTTTGTTAGAGGAAATTGTTTCTATAGTAAACATGATCCTTGATTAAACTCACCTTAAGGGTTTGTGTTTTTCTAACATAATAAGTAACTCATGTAAATTAAACATATTGATATAATATTTAGGATTTTAAATGAAATTATTAGAATATTTCTTGACTGTAAACTTGGCATGGATATTCTCAGGGACTATGTTTAACAATTATATGTAGGTTCCAAATTATGATATAGCTTCCTGATAGATACCTAGCCTTTGTATCAAAAATTCCACTGATGGGATCATATAACATATTAATAACATTATTCAATGAGTGACACATAGGTTCCTTATATAAAAAACCATATATGGGTTTATAGATTAAATGAAATTATGATATATATTGAAATATACATGGATTTTTTGATACTAAATGCCTTGGATGGGTTTATAAGTTAAATTGGTTAAGTCTTAAGTTACATATGGATTCATGATACAAAACTAATTAGGCTCATAGGATTTATGAATTTATGGTACACTATCAATGATACCATTATTCTAGATATGAAATTGCTTAAATGGGATTATAGGAAAAATAAATTTATTGCAGAACATGATCGATAGATGGATTCCTGATATAAATTGAATCATACGTGCTCATATGTATGGTAATATTATATCATTCTTCATTGCTATATAATTTATATCATCGATGATGTAGAACCTTATATGATCATTTTTATTTTTGGACAACTTGGTTTCCCTTTTTCCCCCAAGAATAGTTCTATAAATAGATTCCTAGGCTTATAGAATAGGGACTTATTTTGATTTTCGCTATCATATATTCGAGGTATATTTGTGTATTTCTAAAAATTAAGAAATATTTCATCATTGGGAATGGAATTTATTGATGGATGGGATTATTTGAGGAACCTTAGCCTAAATTCATTTTATTTATTTATTATTTATTTATTTATCTATATATTATACCTACGTAGTACATTATTTTATAGTTAGGAACTAGATTTGATTATATATCTATTTTTTTGGCCTAAAAATTTTTTTTAACGAAATTTCGGTATTCCCTTGGGTACATGAAGATATAACATGGTAACAGATTTGGACCCTAGATTTTTCTTCCATACTATTGCAATTTTTTTGGCTAGGAATTGACCTAGAAATGGTGGTAAAGAATAGACACATTCTACCTATATGTATTTTGGAAATTTATCTATTTTTTTAATTGTTAGTCTAGTATTGTATTAGGAATGTATTCCTTTACCATTGAATGATTTTATTTATGACTCAATATGTTCATGCTGTGATTTTGTTTTTGCAATTAGCATGAATATACGATATGATTAATGTCTATTCATTATATAAATTCTAAAAAATTTATTATTGATTCCACTATACTCCTTACCAATCTAGACGGTCTAGTATATCAATTATAACACCATAAGACCCTTTATTCTAGTCATCATCCTCTAGAATATGGTGACGATGGCTTGAGGCGTTGTAGCGAAACTGATTGGGGAACTACTGTAGTGGCTCTCAAGATTTGATGTCACAAGTGGTATATGATGTTTCTTGTTTCCCTTTTTCATAATATTTTATTATTCTATACTAGAGATAAATAATGTTTCAACATTGGTAAATAGATTGTGTCTGTGTTTGGAAAACTGATAAACAACGGAAATATATTGATTACAAAGATGAAACTATTGTTCATACAATTTATTATTATAGTTGAATATAACTTCACATTATGAGAATATTATATATTCACAGGATACTAATTTAGGTCTTTTTCTACATGTACATGTTTTTAAATAAGGTATTGTTATATTCCATATCATATGAGTATTGAGATTTAGATACCATGATTATTACATTCCATGTTGATAGAATTTTCATACTACACAGTTATAATCAAATATTTATTTATTAATTATTATTCATTATTTTCTATATACCATGATATATGGTTATTTAATAGGATTATTTATAAAAATATATTGGCTATTTCAATATGTTTACATGTATTTTCTACTTTTATATAATCATTTCATTCGTTCTATTTTTTTTATTACTCATTCATTGAATTCCTTGTTATAATTATGATATATGATTGGTTATTAAAGTGTATGATCCATCCTAAATGGTTTTACCTATATATCTAGATGATCTAACATAAATTTATGGATTAGGAATGATTTGATCAATTAACATTAATTTCATGTGTTGATATATTATTGGTTACATTTCAATGAATTCAAAATCTACAATTTATGAAATTTACAGCCCCTTAATGATTGTGGAATATGGACCCATATAATAAAATAATGATACATAAAATTTAATAATGCCAATTATATTCAACATATCATCATTATAATACTCATATAACTATTCTAACAGGGTTTCTTCAACCCATCCTATAAATAAAATCATGTCAGGAACATACTCATATAAAACTTGGTGAGTGGAATATTCCAAAGGTAAATTGGGATCAGGCCCATATGTGATTTTAAAATATGGTCCATCAACAAAACATGGAATTCCACACAGGGAAGGCTCATTCCTCTACTATAAAATATACCTAATATATTCTATTAGATTATAAGATTAAGATCCATATTCCCACACCCATTGAAAAAATATTATACCATCGTCCATCTGGGTCTATATAGGACGTGGACCATACATATTCTCCCATTCTAGAGGTTTGTTAGAATATCTTTAAGGGGAACTCCCACTTGAAAATGGTTCATAGCCCTACCTCAACCAATTATGAGTAGAATATTATGGTAAGTACTCAAATATGAGATAAAATTCCATAAAAAAATATAGAAGATCATGGGAATACATGAGTAGATTCTTGATTGTGGGAACATATTTCTATGGCAACATATTTTCATCGACATAGTTCAATGGACACCATTAAATAGACTTATATTCCATTTAAAACTCAAAAGTATTGTTGAAATATAAAGACTCTGATTTTGGATGATTCTTATATTAATACCTTTCTCAATTATAGTACTATAGAAGATATAAAATACATATTTTTAGATCCTCAATGACCATTCGTCTATTAATATGAAGGAGAAGTCTCCAAATACAATGATAGTCATCCTTGTAGTGGAATATTGTTGGATTATAGCGATTATAGTATTTAAATCTATTGTTGATGAACTTACTAAGGAGATATCATTACAAAAGAAGTTAATTAATCCATTTTTGGAAAATATTAATAAAGATACATTCTCAAAACACTGGGTTTAACCAAATATATTTCCGCACACTCCACTACAAACACAAGAACATGGATAGAATGATACCAAAATATGTGACATATGTGGTCTGAACAAGTATATGATAGTATCTAATGTGTGGTAGTGGAGGAAATTTAAATACGGAAGGATAAAGCTACAAATAACCTTGCAATTATTTTATTGACCATAGTGTACTCTAATTAAGAATTATATGATGAGCTAAATAAGGACATCATAAAATATTGAAACTAGAAAAAGTGGAAACCATTGAATGGTTAAGGTATGTAATCCTCCATTATTATGGATTTCAGGGTCACATGTAGTCTATAAACCCACTCTTTCTTCAGATATAGCTACTTTCTTTTTCCATAGTCCATGATCTCGAAATTGAAAATGAACAAAATAAGAGTATGAAAAGATTTATTCAACTTCCCAAAACCTCTCGAATAACCAATATCTAGATCCCTATGAAATATCTACATCCATAGATGGGGTGAGTATGAAGCATTACATGTCACCCCATAATATTTAAAATAATGATCTCTTGATGCTCTATCATATAATGTTATGACTACACAGGAGATAAATGATACATAATAAAACATGGTTCAGTTGATCATTCCATTGATCCTATGGTATTTTGAAAAAAAAAATAATCATGATAATAGGGAGATAATCAATAAAAGGGTAATATGATTGGAGTTACAAAAAAAGTGAACACATCTCAAAATAAGAAAGATCAAATCTACGATTGCCATGTTTCCCTTTATTGAAGGTAACTATCAACATGAGAAGACAGTACACCCAGCCAACGCCTAGGTATAAAATAAAATAATAAATAATATTGGGAAGTAAACCACCATAACAGCCTCCACGGAATACAATAATCCCATAGAGATATATGAATTTTTAGCAGAAGTAAAATACCCTAGTTTATTGAATCCTTTTAGAATCACATTGAAAACAAAAATCGATCAAAATACACTCATACCTTATGAATGGGGTATTTTTATCTCAACCACCATCGAAGGAGTAATAAAATACAACATATTATTACCAGAATGGTCTATCAGTCTCCATGAATCAACACCATCCCACTAGGCTTAGGATATTTTTATCTCCCCTAAGTATATTTATGATATCCATGCTACATAGAGACAACAAGAAACTGAATCCCAAACTATTCTTACTTGCATGTGACATAGATATGACATTAAGATCAAACTAATGTTTTATAAACAAAAAATCTATTAAGGTCACCATAAAAAAACAAGGGAATGAATTATTAATGAAAATAAAACCTCATAATGGTCACAATGCTAGACATATCGACATAACCAATGCATAGAGGCATGATAACTATTTTACAATAAAAATAGAAGTAATTTCTATAGAAATGAACAATTATTGAGGAGATTAATAGATGATTCAATCCACCCCATATGACATAGTGAACATTTTCCACGTAAATCTAGAAAAAAAATTGAACGAGGTAGTAATGATGAGGGTTTGAAGGTATATATAGTATGTCACGTGGTATATGATTATAACACCCATAATAAGAATAAAAATAAATAGAACAAGTTGTGGAACCATAATATGAAACGTTTGGTTAATTATATTATACTTACTCAATGAAATTATATCGATGACAAAGGGAAATGTTTGGAAACTTCCCAATCCCCACTATGAAAAGAAAAATTCCACATTTTGGAAGAACACATAATGTAATAATAAAAATAGATATTCACTATAATATGGGTCATTGAGGAATTAACGAATAAAAATATTCACATCATATTCTTCATTCAATTAGAAACGTATAACCACCCCACCCATTATAAGATAGATACTTTGTATTCAAGGGTTGAATCATATCATCATGATAACTCCAAATCTAAAAAACCAATTTCTGTTAACACAAAAAATGAGGAAGGTCATTATTTTATTCAATTACAATTAAAACCACCTCTTCATTATGGTGATCATATATCCCAATAATTAATTGAAAATATGTTTTATATAAAATAAATTATTCTATATAATGCATAGAACATTTCCCATTCCAAATCATTGGTCCACAAGGTGGTGCCTCCAGAACTCCTCAATACCATAGACTCCCTAGTCAGTTGGATGAAATAAATGGAGATATGATGTACAACCATAAAACTTGAGGGGAATCCTTAACTTTATCCGGTGGATGAATTTTTTCACCAAATCAATTTTGGGAACCTAATATTTTCATTCTTTTTCAGAATGAGGATCTATAATTGCATCTCATTCAATTCATGTCCATATGTAGCTCTATGATAGTCCCATGATACCAGAAAGAGGTAGAAAAACTATGATTAATTATATATAATCTTAGGGGGAAACTTTTTTTTGGTATTACAACCTTCCAATAAAATCCATCACATGTTTAGAAGTCATTTATTTTCATATATTCTATAAATTATCTCCATGATATTTAAATAAATAATTTCTGACCTCAAAAATTATATACAACCTGAATATGATAGAGTACCAAACACTATATCATGATTGAAAAGTATAATTTACTCATGGAGAATTCCTCTGTCACATTATTAGTTATTTTGATAATTTTTATATGAACTTACATGATGTCTATCAAACACATTTTATTCATTAAAAATACCTTTGTTAATTTGTCATTCTCACAAAAAACGGAACAATGCATAAAATATTATGTTCTATAAAGAATATATAAATCTCATCCGATGCACAATGAGAAAGAAAAAATGGACGGTAAAAGTAGATACCACCACCATAATTCCCCAACTAGTAATGGTTCGTACTTTAAGAGCTACGTGTGAAAAAATATTTCTAAAACCTCATGTTTATTGATGAAACATAAAAACCCACATTTTTCTATAATTAGAAAGATTCTCATGCCACACATTATCTAAGGTCTGATGGAGAAAATAATATTCCTTGTGAATAATATGGTTAAGATTTATTACCTTAAAACTAGAGAATAAACCCCCTTATGATACATGATGCACGGAACCCCAGTGAGTCTTCATTCAATGACTACCGTGACTATCTTCCATTCAATATTATAATATGTCACGCCTTCCAGAACTAATTCATCCTCAATGAAATCCCACAGTTTATTGATAAATATAGAAAAGATATTAAGCTTTTATCAAATCAAAATGACCCCGGTATAGTAAAAATAAAACCACAATAAGAGGGTCACTGCAAGGAACATTTGGTTACGTTTGAATATAAGTTCAATTTTTGGATGGATCGATAGAGAATTGAATAAGATCACACACCCTACCCCATTGATTTATGTTTTATATATTTTTAACTATTTTGACATCCATGGTGAATCTTTTAAACCTGAATACTAGAGGAATAAGTATTTCTAAGATGTAGGAAAAGACAAAAGGGAAAATAAATCATCCAAAAAAACATAGTCCATGGATCATTCAAATTATTTTCACTATGATTTGGGAAAATAAGAACAATCCCACCAAATGAAATCCCCATAAAAAAATTATTATACTTAACTATGATAATGTTATTAACTTAAATAACCTTTAAATTATTTCGAATATAAAAATGAATATGTGTTCTGTATATTTCATCAAAGATCTAATGTTTGAGGCTGTAAGAAGATAAGATCCAAAGGTAATGCATATTAATTTATAAACTCAATGTCTATTACATATCCTAAATGAAACCATATATATGGGTGGTGCCTATGGATGTGTACAGAAATGATCAAAATAGAGGAATATAAATTCATTAGAGTATTTAAATAGTCATTCAAAAACAAATTTTTTTAGATGACTGGAATGTAGGAATAATTTATTAGATGAGTAGATAGTAGGTGAATGAATGTTTGATCGGCCTAACTAAAGGGTAAGGCTAGTGCAACATGTTTCATTAAAAATCGATGATCCCTCAACCAGTGTCTTGGAATTTGGTCCATCAACCCCATTCACCTTATTCCCTTATCCCAAATTCTATGTAACAATTCCATTCTTGGATGTTTAATCCCCTAATATGGTAATATGACAATTCAAAAAATGGATACTATTTCAGCCAATATATAAATAATGGATTCTCTCAATCTCCATAATGAAATTAGAGAGGAATATAACTAATCCCACCATAGTCTGTGGGATTTTGAGATAGAAATGTACAAGCCCAATATTTATCATGGCTATACTAATATAGTTGAATGAAAATACAACCATATCATTGAAAGAGAAATATCATGAGGATGTTATTCATGGTTAATGAAACCCCAATATGATTTTTGAAATATCAATATTGTCAACATATGAAGGGATCTCGTTGAAAATAGATACTGTATCAACCTTATCCTAATATAGATACTCAATGTTTAGGGAAATAACGATGTTGATTTTTTTATAATGAATAAATACTTTCAAGGTTAGGAAATATGTGATAAAAACACCATAATAATATCATCTACAAATAAAAATTTAAGGGCCTAATGTCTAATGAAAAGTCCATTGTTATCTAGTAATAAAAGATAAACAATTACCTACTCAAGGGGTCTTGATTTCATTAAAAAATACATATTCTATAAAAAGTTATCCAAGTATTGAAATACACCATCAAAAAATGTTTGGAATACTATATAGTGATATTTTAACCTTTTAATATCATGAATCTATATATGTAAATGTTATTTTTTATATAAAGGAAGGGAAAAAAACCAATAATATAGGGTGAAATGAAGGTCACCTCTCCTAATTGTTAGGGAACCAACTGTAACAAAAAATGTAGAATTATTAGAATTGATTACATTATACCTATAATATTTAAAGTTAGACTAAATCCCAGTGGTCTATTACAACCACCAATACTCATTGGTTTTTTCCTATCCAGTAACAATTGTTCTATCTGAAGTGGTTCCATTAAAGGATAGGTGGACCAATTCCCCATCTAAAAAAACATCCCCCATCATACAAACAAAAGTTAATTTTTACCCAAAGTCATTCCCAATATGTAAGAATGTTTATACCTCTCATAACCCCAATGGTAGTTGAATAGAAAGAAAAAAACAAAAAAATAACCCACAAATTCCCCTAATAATTTTGGGAGTCCACAATTCTTTTGGTATTCTTCTATCCTTCATCAAGGACCATGGTAAACCGACATTAATTGTCTTCACTCTATATATTTATTATGAATCCTAAATGTAAGAGTAATATGGTGTTATCAGGGAAGCCTATATCAAATTTGAGGAAGGCACCTCAACCACCATTGATGAGATTAGTTAGCTAAATGTGGGATTGGAATAGTTTATGAAACCAATGCTGATAAGTGATTCCATGAATCATTAATAGTAGGAGATACATATTTCATTTATAAAGTAGAAAAAATATGTATTTTCATGGAAATGTGAAAATATTCATGGATTAGAACTCAATGTAGGTATTTAAATATTCATCTATCCTGATTTCCATCATGGTTTTATGTATCTTTTTAAGACCACATCCCACCAAAAATATGATTGATAAATTTGATGTTGAATAATCGATCAAATATAACTTAAACAAAGAAGTGTAGTATATAAAATGGATTTCCAAAATTGTTCCCATAAATAAAATTAATGGGTAGATATGGGGCTTTAATGATTTTGATTATCTAAATAGGCATTCCTCTAAGGATGATTTCATAGTACCAATCAAGAAACTCTTTATTGATGTGGTCATAGTGATCCATGAACATTCCTATTAAAAGTTTTATTAAGGTTATAATATGTAGAACATTTCCCCACATTGTGATAAAACTACAACTATAAAATAAACATATTGAATATTTGGATACATGGTCATACCATTCATGTTAATGAATGCGTGCATTAATTATCGACATACCAAGAATGATATCATAAAACCATTATTATGGTAAATCATATACCTATACGTAAATGAATTAGTTTAAATGGTGATAGTGTTTTGATCACCTAACTAATAATCAAACAATATTATTGAATTTTTTACAACATATATATGAGATGAATCTTCTAATGGTTTCCATAAAATAAATTACTAGGATATTCATTAGCATTGTGTTACACCACCATGTAACCAAGTTATTACATTAAAATATTAGTAAAATTAAATTCCACCTTATAACAATATCAATGATTTGAGAGAGATATAAGGGTAATTTTTCTTATAGCAGTATTTACCTAGGTGAATTGGTTGGAATATGTCACCCCTTCACTAACCTAACGATGAATGGTGTCTCCTACAATTTGGATGTGTATTTATATTATGATTTTGAGAAAATCATCAAGTAACTTTTTTATCCAACAATATTAATTTTTCTAGAGGAATAGAAGACACTCATACATCATGTTCCTTCCATAGATAAGTCACTTAGTTGCCTACTCACATAGAAAAATGATTCAATAATCAATGAAATTTCTCTAATAACTCATTCAAATAATGGTAGATACTATTAATTGATGATATGATATTGAAAATAATTTTATGTCACACATCATTTTTATAAAGAATATTTTTAATAATTTATATAAACAACGAATTCCACTTGGTCTATAATCTTAGATGATATTAAAATATTATTATCCTCCCATTGATGATCGGACATTAGGAACAATAGGATATTACAATAAAAAATGATACTTGATTCATATTGAAAATTAGAATTTAATAATACAAGCTACATGAATACCTCCTGAAACATCCTTGAAAAAACATATTTGGAATCTAAACATCTTGAAAACATGGCATTACATACCCATAACAATCCCCAAATTTTGGAGAAGAATTTGTATAAGGAATTTTGATACAGAGAAGAAATTATTCATTTATTAAGGGGATTTTCGATGAAATAACATTACCAGATGATCCTAACAAGGTTCAGTTAGTGTTGTGCATCACAATCCAACGATCATCCTCTCCAGTCATCAACAATGAGATGGAGTAAATAATTTATTTCGAATCTTCCCTAGGTAATGATGAGATGATATCCATTTATAGATGGATGAATCAATTAATTTATTACCTAAAGAAGGAAAAAACAGATTTGATAAATCCAAAAGTGAATTTTTTTAATTTGGGGAAGCGAACATTACACATTGGGAAGAGCTATAGTGTAATGTTCCCTATATTAATGGGGCATCACATGAGTCATCCACATGTTATGTAAATAATGGGAGACTATTTTTGTGATCATGGTAGTCCACGTATGGACCTATTGTTTTCATTAACAAAGAAATATGATCCCCCATAATATTAAAAGGATTTTTTAATTTTGTACAATGATTATACATGACTGCATAGAGATCATGACGATGTCTCATGGATGAAAAATCAATTAAAACATCATCTATAAACCCATATTGTTTCATCACATGGATAGTAATTCCTTTCCATTATTACTTATCGGGTGTTGATGGAGTTTCACCATATCCCTTGGAAACATCCAAGACTTTTAGGCAAACCCTCACTGATACTGACTTCATTTTCATGTTTCCTGAGTCTATAATGCTTATTGTATTCAAGAAGTAGAGTTTCATCAAATTTAGGAAGACCAAAATAATTACTATATTTAGTGTCCATCACATGATACTGATGAATAATGACACATACTTCTTTTCATATGAGTTGAAGAGGGTGTATCAAGAGTATAAAATAAAGTACATAAATTTTTATCCATAAAATTTAATAAACAAAATTGGTTTATATAGGTATTTAATAAGACTGTATCGAATACCTTAAAAAATAAACATAAATTGAAAATGAGTCTTAATAGGATAACCTTATTATTTCATTACAGGCCTAAAAAAATCCATGAATTTCTTGAAATGGACTCAAAAATTATATATTTATATTTTAATAAAATTATTTACCATATAAATCAGGTTTCCTTCTCCTCAATCTACTATATGTGGAAAATTACAATTATGTGAATAACTATAGAAAAAAATTTATGAGGTAGAAAGAAATGATGAAATATGGTCTCATATACTAATAATTTTCTATGTCAATCACAATTGGATTCCATTGTTCTTGAAAAAATAATTCCCCACATTCAGTACTCAATGAATAATATTCACCAGTTCTCATAACACAAACATTACCTGAGAAAAACCATCTTAATTTGAATCCTAGATGGTAAAGGCCATAAATAATACAAAAGTTAAATTATAAGAGATTATACACATTAAAAATTATGGTAGGGGAATGTTTCATAGCCCCAACTAATGAAAATATTATTAAGAAATAATTTTTATAATTTCCAACAATAAAAATAATTCATTATAGAAATAACATAAACTATATGGAACTAATCTCATGACCCCGTGATGTCAAACTGAACATAATTTTTCATAATTAAATGATGCTATGATATATGAAAAATATCCTAGACACATGATTCTATAATATACGAAAAAATAATTAATGAATTACTCTATAAAAAATAGAATAAATACTTACCACGAGAGATTTAACAACATGAGAACTGCCCTTGTCACATGAGGATAAATTATGTGATATCTAAAATCCTAAGATCATGACAATAAAAACATAGAAGACTTTCTTATATGTTCTTGATTTGTGAAACATTTGATTACCTTGTGGTAACTATCTGTACATTTACATTTGAGTCAGATATATTTAAATAGTTTCGGGTGTACCATTATAAAACCCATCCCATGTTTACTTTAGTTTCCCGACCTGAAAAAACGTAGTCTCACATTAATACTAGATATACAACATCATACAAATCATGTTTCCTTTTTTTAATATAGGATATATATTTAATTGAATATTCACTATACATGAGGTAGATTTGTGTGGAAAATATAATACATTATCCCTATATAAGTATTAGATGTTCCAATGGTCCATGATAGGAATACTATGTCTGGCTTGATTCTTATTTCTAAATGATACATAGTTATTATTTTTTATATGATGTTAACATTCTTGACATGATGATCCACAATAAATAGATAATCCCCTCTAATGAGTTTTAATTAATGAGTTACATTATTTATCTCTTTACAAAGTTATTTTTTTCAATACACATTTCCATAACATGTTTGTTATAAAACTATTCATGAATACTACCTTCTCCGTAAAATAATGTCATTAAAATGGTTTCTATGTTAATACCATATGATGCATCTCATGCATATTCTCTTGGTGTACCATAGACCATGATCCCATTTAATATTTTTTATCCCATGTATCATATATTAAAAAAAAATCTAATCCATTGGTACCCCTATAGGGTATAATAATAGATATTACAATTCATCAGATCCTATTCCAATGTGATGTTATGGTCAAGGTGGAAATGTCTCCCTTAAAACTAAGATATATTTTTTGGAGTTCAAGTGGTATAGGATACACCATTTGTAATGGTTTCACTATTACCACATGTTTTTACCTCTAAATAACACAAATGTTTCCAGTTCATAAGTTAAACCATCAAAAATTAAACTATTCTAATGGATTTAGGTATAATTTTTGTCACACGTAAGGCATCATAATCATTGAAAATTAAATATCATGACATAATATTATTTTACCCATTAATTTTTATGTGTTAATCTCTTTTGATGTCCAAAATACCATAAGATAGTCATTCGCCTTAGAAATTAAATTTTATAAAGGCTACAAAATCATTAGACATCATCCCATATAATATCCTTATTTCATGATATTAAATATCATGATTTTTGTTAAATCCTGTTTAGCATAATATTTCGTAGAGGGGACCATCCAATGTGATCTAAAAACTATATGAGATTGAAATCCATGAGATATATATTCAATATCTATGTATATAGTCTAGATTAATCTTTAGAAAATTGTTTTCAATGAAATATTTCTGATATGATTGTTGTTCATAGTTGATTCATTCTATAACATGGGTTCCAAAATTCTTGGACTAGCTGTAATTTGAAAAATTCCTTCTCCCAACAAAAAGTTCTGTCATATTCTAAGAGTTTTCTATAAAATAATTTTTTAGGAATGTTTCCTATTATTATAGATATATAAAGAACTAAGGATCACCCGATTTATGGATCGACCATAGTGATAAGAGAAAATAATGTTATTTCTTCTCAATGTACAAGACATATTAATGAAGGTAACATATCCTTAATAGAGTAACATATGGAATTACTTGTGATGTGATAGGATACATGTTGATCCAATAGTATATTATCCTCCATCTAGATAGAGGTTTTCAACTACAACAAACTTCCCCAATTATTGGTCCAAATTAATTTTTATTAAACATAACTGGCTACTAGACTGTTAGGACACCCCACCAGTTCAAGAATCATCTAATATAAGAGTTGTTCTTTTAAATGATATTATTCCTAGTTTTGAATATTGTACTTATATTTAAATGGGTTAATTTCGATTTTAGGAATAATACACTAGTCTCCCGAATGTATGATTCACACTTGTGGTACTAACACTATATTAAAATAACTACATATAGGAAACATTCCCACCACTATGGTATATACAATAAAATCTATGTATTTTACTAAGGAACGAGCAATTTCTCATATAATAAAATTACTTGAATACCCATATCATATGTATTAGATAGATCTATATAAGAGATCTATACACAAGATAACTCTTTTTTAATTTATTATCAAAACAAAAAAAACTTTTTCCCTATATACGAGTCAATTCCATGTAGGATAACCCTTATACTTTATAGAACTATCTATTAATTTATTTAGATAACTCTAATACATGTAGTAGTTATTGAATAATTCTTAGCCAATATTACCAGAAAATTTTATGAAAATAACCTTCCTACCATTTTTGTGGTACCACTAATCCCTAATAGCTTTTCACTAAGGTTGAAATTATTTTTTCCTTTCTTACATGTGATCCAGATCTTTTCAGAGGAATCGTCAAAAATATCTTTCTTCTACAAAAAAAATATTTCCCTCTCTCACATATGATCTTCATCTACGTAAGGATATATATGATATATACATATTTATTGATTCATATTATCTTATGGTAGTATCATCACCCTAACCATAAAACCTAGTCCAACCCACATAATCAAATTAAAATGTGAGGTTCCCATTTATATAGAATCCATATATATATATATATATACGAGTCTCAATGAAATATTTATCTATGTTATGATTCCTAGCACCACTAGATCTATATGAAATACCATGGATGTTTATAAAAAATATTTTATATACATGTATCTCTAGTATAGATTTTTTTATAAGATTGATGACATGGATTGGTTTCCCACTCCATGTCACCGATGGAATTTATTAAAAAATAAAGAGTAACAATACAAGCTCGAGGTGTAAAAAACTTACACCAGTAGGGATTTAAAGACCATAAAACAATACTGAAAAAAAAACAACTCAGATATGAAAACATCAAAATAAAAGATTACCATAGATATTGTGCGCTCCGACCATCATCCCAGTGAGTCAGTTGCTTCAAAGCTGGACCTTCCGAAATGAAGTCCATCCATAAAAGTAGCGAGCTAGCCTATTAGACAGACCTAACCTTCCTCTCCAAAAAAGCATGAACTGCAACCATACAGAGTAGAGGGAAAGAGAAGGAGGATGCCATCTTGCTGCCAATGAATCCTTGCCACAACAGTTAAATAGATAGAATGCAAACCGATCAAACTATGTAATTAGAGTAAAAAAGTCCAGCACAAGAACCAGATAGAGAAAAACGTCAAAAACAACCAGTTTCTAGGTAAGAACATTTTGATGGTTCAGAGTATCTAGACCTTGTGGCTTCTTTTCAGCAGGATAGGAAGAGTAATACCTTACCTCACTTATCAACCATTCAACCTCAGTGATAAGGAACACCAACATCAGGAAAGTATCGAGGAAATCTTGTCCTACAATCCAAGACTTCAACATCATCCTCCATAATAGTGCATAAGACATCTAGATATAACCATCATTGATTTCCAGAGTGCAGGAAAAATGAAGAAGAATCTCAGATTAAACAGAGAGACTGGTTGAATGAAACAGGATATAGAAGTTCCTTCAAAGAAAAACCCATTAAGAAATCCACTGAATAGATCTAATCCAGATCCAAGAGAGAGCAAAAAAATTATTATTCAAAAGCATAAAGAGATCATTTCCATGGAATCCCTATGAAGTCAGAATGTGGATTCTTCTCGAATTCATCAACAAAAAATACGAGCATTCTTTTCCAGAGTTCCAGATAAGTGTCAACGCTCATGTCACCATATTTGTGTTTTCTAAAAGCAATTCTATCATTCTCGTGATTCCATGAGTCTAGATCATTTGGGAAGTCCAAATTTTCTTCTATTACATAAGCTTCTCTAATAGCAGGTTCATCCTCATCATCCTCACTGGAGGAGGATTCTGAATCCATTGCTTCAGAATCAGACACCATTTCGGTTGGAACAGGCTGTGGAGGGATGAAGTTTTCATCCTTGTCCTGGGCATCCAGGGATGTTGTGATAATTTTCTTTCAGTTTTGGAGTGTTCCTTTCCTTTTTTTGCATGTATATAGTTCAGAATTACAAAACCATCTGATTCAACCATTGTTTTCGTTCCTTTTTTAGACCTCAGTTTCAAAAACTCTTCCTCTAGATGACAAGATTTATCATGATCATCATGAAAGGAATCATCTGAATTAGATTGAACCTCTTCATATCCTCCTTGTTCATTGATATTGGTATTTTCATTAGGAATTTCAGCACTGGTTTTGACCTCATCCTTCTGAATAACCGGTAGGGAGATGGAGGCATCATAAGGATTCTGGGTGCCTTTGTTCTAGTATAGATTAAATGACCATAAATTTTTTTTAAGTGGTAAATTTATAATGATTTAACTATCAATTGTATAATAAAAATCTATATGTATATTTCATGCATATGAGTCAATTCAATGAATATTGGTTCCCAAAATAAAAATATCTACAAAAAATATTATGAAAGGATAAAATAAACTCACATATTTTTCATCCTATAACTATTTTTGTGTGACTATAAAAATATGATAAAAAATTTCTTGTCGTTTCACAACATCCTTACAATATGAAATTAAATTGAATGGATGTTGTTCTTAGCACTTGATGTAAAACTGCCCGAATGAAATCCTTACCACATGATTTATAAAGGAATGTAATACATCCATTCCACCTGAAGTAAAACATTAAAGAAGTCATTATTATCATATAATGTTAAAATACATATAATATATGCTTACTGTATGTTGTTAAACTGAAATGAAGATGTATTTAACACCGGATGTTAAAGTACATAGATGGAATCCATAAATAATGATGCTAAACAATTCGGAATAAAAACATACCCACTGACGCTAAATTGAATTGAAAATTTCCTAGTCACATGATGTTAAAATGCACAGAAAATCTGCCTCACTCACATGATGATAAACTACATGACTGGAATGAACCCACAAGACTATTTCAATATTTGTATACTAGAATCCATCACCACTCAATATAAAAGTAAAAAAAGAGATTAAACGTAGTAAACCATTTTATTGGATTTTGTACATCATATATTTGAACACCATAATATATATATATCACACATTGTGTATTAAGTGTCTCATATTTCAAAAAACCTCTTATGGACCTTGAAAATGAGTAGGGACCCTTCAACTTGATTATTCACATATTAAATATGCATAAGGTTCTTTGACTTGAAACTAGAGGTGTCTCCTCCTAACAAAGGAGGACCTCTAATCCATGTCATCCAACAAAACATCATTATAGAATATATAACTAGAGAATGATTTCATTTCAACCTTAATGTGTATAACTCAAATAAATACATAGTAAGGGATATCCATGATACATTATTTTGAATGTTTTCTTCCCTAGTTTAGGAGGTTGTCGATGTACTCCCAATCATGAGAATCCAAATGAGGATAATTTTTTAGACTCCCCTAATACATGGTCTGTGATTCATGACCATAATATTAATATGGATTCAGCATCCTTTATGATACATCATCATATACTATACAAGTTCCCAATAAAATAATAAAATATATCATTATTAAATATTTTAGTAGTACTTATCACATGTCCCTAAACTACATGATATATGTGATGATGATTCATGATTCGTAACTAAATATCCCTATTTCTAGAGTCATCTATAACCGACCATTAGCATTACATAACCCTCCAAATATTGTCTTCCCTCCATCTAATACTACACTATTTTATTTTCAATTCTCGACAATCAACTTTCATACAATTGAAATTACTACTGAACCATTTTACTGACCAAGTGTATGTCACATATTCATTTCACCCCTTTACCCATAATGTAGAGGCATATAATCATTATAATAAAGGACCTATGATTCTTATTATCAATTGAAACATCACAATAGAACATGGGAAATTCTTGTCCCCTTAGATAATCAATATAATTTATACCATATCTTCACAACATTAGTTCAAACTATTTCGAACATGATTTAAAAAACACATATTCCAACTATCCCTGTGGATTTTAAATCCATATCATTAATTGAAAATATAACAAGGGCCTTTAATGAAATGATTTATGGTGGCATAGCCCTAAATGAATGTACTCCCATTAGAACATATATAATGATAAAAGATGTTAGATAACTTCATCAAGAATCATCCTTCATAAAATCAGAATAGATAACGAGTGTAAGAAAAGATCATTAATATTTATAAATCATAAATTCCTAAATTATGTAGCATGTCTAAAGCCTACATAAATATTATTTCACTAAACATTAGTATCGATTCTAGATTTTGAAACACAACAGGAATATTCCTCCTATATTAAATCAATAATGGTAACAATTTTTATAAAAAATTATTAATATTCAACATCAAAAAAATTATAAATAAATTTATGTTTCAAAAAATTTCATGTATCTTCGTCCTTCATAACATCATCAATGATATTTGGTGTTAGGGATCATCATGAATAAATACCATTCATATATTTGATGAAGATGCATGGTGTTAGAACCCTTTATGAACATTCAACCATCATAAACTTGTTAAATAAATAGTGTGTCAAAATAATTTAGGAGTATTTGTTCTATATTGCCATTTTATGGATGGATAGTGTTGTGAATATTTCAAAAACATTACCTCTATGTATTTATCATATTAATTAGCAGATACATTGATCTAGAAAAAGCTAAATCATTTCAAAATATGTTACAAGTTATATGGCCTTAAACATAAGTATAATGGGATCAATTATGTAGAACCTAATATAGTATAACTTCATTATTTTTTCTCTCGTTATAATAAATATAGAATCAACATTTCAATAATTTTATCTAGATAGAGAACCTATAGAAGGATCCCTTTGAAAATGTCAAGTATTTTCTCAGTAGGAATAGATCATGTGTGACATTAGAATAATTGATAGAATATATAATTTAAAATACATAAAACATTCCTGAAAGAGTGTTCATTATCGGCTACTAGATAAGAATTTAATCTATAACTATTATTCATCTACCGCTACTATATTACATAAATGATAGGGATAAATACATTATTTTTAAATTGGTTAGAAGTTATTTATAAGCCCTTGAAAAAATTAGCTATGCTTCATATTATATGATGCCTACGCTAAAAAAGAATAGATCTCACCCTTAGAGATACACATAACAATATCAACCCCTTTGGACTAGAAAATGTGAAAAGCGATGAACTTAAATCACCAATGAATGAATTGTCTAAAATTTTCATTTAAAATAAATTTTCTTGTAATTTCAATTTGAATTATAAAAATTGATATAATATTTTTTTATTGAGGATTTGAGTGATCTTTATCACCTAATGTCCTCATGATTTCATACACATATTGTGATTATAAGAGGATTAATTATAATATAACTATTTTATAAAATTCCATTCATGTTTAGTATATAATTTGATGTAAGAAACATAAAAACATTTACTCCAAACCATATAACATATTATAAAAGGAGACTCAAAAATATATAAAAATATTACTATATCTATTCAAATATCTTCCTTAACATCATGATCATATACTTGTGGGAAACTAAATATTGACATAATTTTCGGAATGAATTTATCTCTACATATGCATCTTATCAAAAGCCTCTAACTTGGAGACAACATCATGTATAGAAATATAAAGAGTGTGAACTAGAATTTGTTTATTTTACATTTATTTCTCAATATATTTCACAATTCATTTCAAATAGGGTACCTCTTACTGAAGACTATTGATCATAGACCTATTAGTTTTGACAAAATTATGATGAGAAATGAATTATTATTTTTATATTGGGAAGATGTAAAAAGACCTAACTTGACGATGTTTGGAAAATGACGAGGTGTCTACTATGGATAGACGTAGTTTAAGGGAAAAATTATTCTATCTTGGAGACATCATATCTATTAACTTAGTATGAATATCTAGAAATTTGACACCCCATAACTGATGGGGGTGAACATATATTTGAGATGGTCCATCTGATCCATTATCTCATATAAGATATCCTTTGGAAGATATAATATTTTCCAAATTTGTTATTTTTATTAAAAATATTAAATCCTTCCAATTTTATCAATTCGAGATTATGTTGATCAATTTTTTATTTTTTGTGTGTTTTGGGATAAAATGTGTAAATTGCATAATTATGAAATTCTACGAGATTTTAATCACAAGAGTTGTTTAAAAGAACAACTAAAATATTATTCAAATTTGGTGGATTATTTATTTTTCCTCGATTAAAGTGATTCAATTTTATTTTTGGAAATAGGGTTGATTTAAAAATCAATAGGAAAAAAAACAATGAAATCGATAACTTTTTTGGTATGAATGAGTAGACCCTGCCTATGGAAATGAGGCATAATTCAGTTTACCCACATCCATTTAAGGTTATTCAAGATGGATTTGGAATTTGAAGAAAATAATAGTTTCACCATTAAAACCATGAAGGTATTCACTCATTATGTGACTAATTGGATTCTCAAAATAGAAGGAATATTTCGGGTACACTCGGACATAAAAAGTCATTTTCATTAATACTTCCCATGCATCCAATTCAGATGATATTTTGAGGGTAGATAAGATATTCAATTTTCAACAAATTATTTTAAGGTTTTTGAGATATTATAATATATGGTGGACAAAATAGGATTTCTCTTTTAGTAGATTGATTTGTGGTGGGGGAAGATCCTACGCGGATTTATTTTCTTCTTTTTTTCTTTTCCATTTTCATTAGTATCCTTTAAATGATATTTTAAATTTTATTAATTTAAATGAAATATAATTAATTAAATTTTTCCCATCTTAATCATCCTTATTATTCTTCTATTCTTATTCTTATTTTTCTAATTATTCTTATCTTACCACTCTAGAATCTTATGTTTATGATTATGAGTAACTTGCATAATGAATATATCAGTATAGTAATATGATACATGAAACTGATACCATTATATTGATTTTCATTCAATTAATTTTAATAATAAATTATTGTGGATGTAATAAACAATGTGGTTGTCTAACGTTTATCATCATAATCTTTAACTATTTTCCCTCGATTAAGGATGTGGATAAAGAGAATGCTTTGCGATCACCATGAATGATGTTCATTCAAAACCTGGGTAGATTTAAAAGAAAAAACAAATGATGTAGTTTGTTCACTAAATATATTTGAAGCTATTAAATTAAAGCAATCCCTCAAAATTCTCTCGGGAGAAATTCCTTTCTTGACTAATTTCTTTCTATTTAGAATTTCATGGTAATTTAGAATGGAATTTTAGTTTCAAGTTCTTTGAATATTATTTATCTTATTAAATTATATTCATTAAAGAATAAATGAAACATCAAAAATTAATTATTTTATATGTTAATTAGATCAAGTAGATGAAAAAACTGGGAAATCTCCTCAATTGAGATAAACCTAGTCAACAACAGTGTTGTACAAGGAAAACATATAAAATTTCTTTTTCCAAGTTAGATGATTGGCATACATCAAAACTAGCACAATTTCTAGAGAGCCAATAAGTGCATTCATATCTTTTTCTATTTTCAGATTGTAGATTAATTTTCATTTTATTTCTTAAAAAACTAAATTTTTGTTTCCATTATGTATTTGATCTACAATTATTTTACCTGGAAATTTTACACATATGTGAAATATCAATAACATGAATTCAATTATAGTGATCTAAACAACCATGTGAAATAGATAACTAATACTTTATATAAATTACATATAATAATGCAAAGAGAATTTTACTATGTTCTTCAATTTATGGGGTAATATGAACCTAATTGTCTTGTGGGAGATCAATAAGATTTGAATGAAATCTAGAATGTCTGTGAGGATCAATCTGATCTCCCTAGGGAAGAAGCCACCCCCGTTGAAGAAATTAAAGACAATATGAAAGAGGTTAAATACCTACTTCCATACCCTCAGACTCACCTTCATGTGGAACTCACCATTGAGGTAGTGATTGAACTAGAAACAACTCCAGGAGAAGAAATTTTTTAGAATTATTAATTAGATCATAATAAATATGATTTCAGTATAACTTCTTATTGTTTTAATTTTTAATATTTGGAAAATTATTATCCATCCATATAGGAGGATGAAGAAATAACATCTACACCTATTGATGAACTCAGGGATCTACACAATTTTAATGCGAACTTACATTTGTAGAGGCCTATAAAGACATCAAAGTAGCTGATCATGAGGAGATCCATCTTGATTTTCCTAAGTAAATCATGTTATATGCTAACCATTTTGGATGATTGTATATTTCTTAAATCAAATTTATATTTTATGAAGAAAAATTATCCGCTCCCCTTCCCTTTGAAAATTCAGTTCATGTATCCCTTGTTGAGCTGACATTGGAAGAGAAGGAGGGGGTTACACAAGTATAAAACAAATAGATAGCTTATCCATACTTCATCCTACCAAATCCATGTATGCTTTAGTTAATTTGGATGGGGATGGATCTGGTATACAGTATACATTTATCATTCCCCACCACAATAAAATATGAACATCTGAGGAAAATACATATGTGGTGGTTTTAATCCAAAAAAAACAACCCACCATTAAGCGTTGGATAATAGTTGGTACTTCTATTACGAGGAAGTAAAAAAATACAAGTCCAACTTGTATGATCATTCCATTATTTATCGTTACATGCCTTCTATGAATTTAAATTTAATATAACTTTTCTATTAGTTTAGTATGCATCCCCAGTCCCTCATATTATTTTTTTATCATAAATGGAATGATCTGTGTGATTAATTGGGTTATTTTTATAGGTTTATGATGGATGATGGAATACCAAAACATCCTAGGAGTAAAGAGGAATAAACATCATACTAAATTGGAATATATATTTTTTAGTATATTATAAAAGTAATTACATATTTTCTGAGATTCTAATTTTATATTTGAATTATAATTTCCTAAATATTATTAAATTACGGGTCTACAGTCATTTTCAAGGAGACATGAGTTTTTATGGATTTATATGATTCCATGTTTTATATTTTAATGATAAGGATATTTAATGAGTAAAATTTGTAATCAAATTATTAATATGTATCATGGATATTATGATGTAGACTCATGATTTGTGGGAATTTATTGATTCATGTAAATGAAATTTCCCAATCATTTTTTTTCATGAAATTAATTTCTATTATTTATGTGAATTATTATGTTATTATTAATCATAGTTTGAGTTATTATACAATATAATATTCCAATTCCAAATATAAATTATAATAAAATTATTTTCAATTTTATTATTGGCTATATTTGTTGAGTGATCTTGGGAAATTTCACCATCCAAAACCTGCATTTGAAAATGGAAAAGCTATCACAATGTATAAAAACATTAAATATTATTGAGTTATATATTCAAAAACCACTTACCCTTAAAATAATTCATTTAAATAAACCATTATTTAACAAATATACACCATGGATTCCCTTCATTGGGACAAGAAATATTTTGACCCCTTTTATTCCATTCGTATACTACACATAGTATTTACATGATATGTTAATGTTGAAGTGTAGGGGGAAAAGGAATCCTGGTTTATGTGATGATTTATATTGTATGAAAAATATTTTGAGGTGATTATTGTGGGAATAAATAAATTATTTTTATACATTCAATACAATTAATTTAATTCCATTCTTGAAAAGGAAAAAAAATTAAAAAAGTTATGGGTTATGATTTATAATAATAAAATATCTCCATCAGGGGACATATGATTTTTATCATACATAGTTAATTGGTTTGTGAGAGTTATATTCTATGTTTAACATTCAAATATGAAAAAATAAAAAATTATTTAAAAAAATAAAAGAGTATAAAAGAATAGAAACATTCAAGAAGGTCCATATCATTCACTACGTATTATTTGACCATAACCTTTACATTGAGTTTTGGATAATTAGAGTTACTAAATTGAAGGGGATAATTTAGATGAACATTTTTTTATACAAAACTTTTTTTCTAAAGAGATAAACCTCATCTCGGAGCTTTAATTTTTAAAAATCAATTCCTACCATCCTTAATCCTCATATTCATTTGATCCTTTATTGAAATCCCTCATTATTTCATGTTACATATATTTTTAGAATGAAAATATATTAGTTCCATTAAAATATTGTGGATAAATAACATGTTATAATTATATGAGGATAACTATAAATAAATTATATCTCGAGTGATGAGATAGAATAATCAAAAGTGATGTACATTATGACTTGACATGATTGATAATAATGAATTGAAGATATTGAATGAATGAAATGATATGTTTCTTCAATTTTAAAATGGAAAAATAAAATTATAGGCAATTATTATTTCAATTAAAACAGAGAAATAAAATTAATATTTTTTGGATATTTGAAAATTTAATTTGACATTAAAAATTGTTTTAATTTATTACTTTAAATTTTAAAATTGGCAACATTATTTCCCATTAATTTTGAATGGTGAGATTTTATGGTTGAGGAAAAACATTATTTATGTGTGGAATAATTGATAGAGATAATATTTTCCAAATTTTTTATATGTTTTTCAATTATTTAACCCCCCAAAATTTCTCTACTTGAGATAATTTTGATCAATTTTATATTTTTTGCTTGTTTTGGGATAAAATGGGAAAATTTCATTATTCTAGAATTGTAAATATTTTAAATTACAGGAATATTTTTTTCATTACTATTAAAATATTATTATTATATAATTGATTAATTTTTTAGGGTTACTTGATTTGTGGGCTTCAGCATTGTCTTTTTGACCAAGAGATGATTCAAACATCTAGAGGCCTTAAAAATCAATAAAACCAAAAACATGTTCGAGTGGATAGAGTCTACCGAACATATAAAAAGGAGTCATTAGTACATCTAAAAAAACCTAATTAAGGTGATTCATATGTATTTGGAATAATATTTTAAGGCACATTTCTTCATTATGTACCATGATGTTATTCACTCAATAGGGAACTGATTGGAAACTGATCATTGAAGGAATAATTGGGGAAGGATTTTCCAGAAAAAGTTTCACTCATTCATAACTCCATAACATTCTCTATATGCATCAAATTAACGTGAAATTTTTAGTGTATTTATAAAATTTAATTTCAAACAATCAATAAGAAGGTAACCTCGGTTATTCAACGATATGTTGGACCAAATAAGAGTTAACTTTCAGAAGATAGATTTTGGGGGGGTGCTGCAACACCGATTTCTTTTCTTATTTTATTTTTTAGTTTTTATTATTTTCATTAACATTAGTTTTATGATAAATATAATATCAATTTTCTTTAATTTATATAAAATCTAATTGTTTTTTTTATTTTTTATTCCGTATTCTTCACTCTCATTTTTATTCTATTTTCCTTCTTATATTATTATCTTCTTCTCATGTTACCAAAATGAACTCTTATAGTCATGATTATAAGTATCATTCAGATAGGGTCCATTCCACTCACATAAGATGCTACAATTTATATGAGTGTACATGATACCATCATGAGTTAAATGTAAATTGTATATATCCTAATGTTAAACACTTCAATTTATATATAAACTACCATTTTATACCATAATAAGTTATAAAGGTGGAATTATCATAGTTATTTAGAGAACTTGCCTATATGATCTTGTGTATTGAAGTGTGCCCGAATTCACTAGTGATTAATAAAAATATATAAATCAGTATCTGGGGATGTTTTCAGAACTGAAATATTCATATCCACCTAGTTGGTCCCCTGTAACGACACGAAACTTTTAATTATATTTTTTTATTAATTTTTTGGGTATAATTATAATGTGACTTTTGTGTTTCAACTTTTATATGACCGTTGGTCAATATGTCCATTGGAAACTATATTCTTAACATTGTGTTTTTATAAATACAGTTATCTTGATAATTAATATAGAAAGTATATTGAATGACCTCATCTTATAGACTCGATCCATATGAAGCCCATATTTCAAAGCTTGGGAAGTAGGTAGCACCACTGGCCTTTTCTCTGGACCAAGCCCAAGATGAACATTTACAAATGAAGCATGAACAGAATCGTCTAAGGGTGATGTTCAAGCTGATAGAAATCACCACTTGGGGAAATGTTGTCCGAGACACCCCAATATTCTTTCACCAAATCACACCTTACACTTAGGTCTTATGTTAGTGTTATTAAGGGCTATGTAACGAGACTTTAGTTGCTTTGTGTAATCCTATTATATTAATACACTTTTTATTTTTTCTTATGGAAAAGTTTGTTAGTTTCAAATATCCCGATGAATATAAGATGTGTATTATTAAATAATTATAAAAAAATGTGTATTTTAAAATGATTTTTTATTCATTAATTAATTAATAATGTGAAATGATTTTCAAAAAATGGTCTTCTACAGTTCTGTGATGTGGGAAATTAAGAGTCTAAAAAGGTCAACTTGGGTTTTAGTTAATATTAATGTAAGAATAGTAACATACCAATATGAATTTTAATTAATAGTAATTTGACCAAAAAAATTGAAACTTCACCCATGAATGTATTAATACATTTTAGATATCTTAAAAGTTAAAAAATGATCATAGTTTATGTTTTGGTATTTTTGTATTCCATAATTATTTTATTTAAAAATTTATAATTAATTTAATAATTTAAAATGGAAATTTATCTCCATAAAAATTAATAATTTTTTTTTACTTTATTGTATTATGGTTATACGATAATTTTTTGGGACCTTGATTACATTTGTAAGGTGTTGCAAAATAATTAATGGTTTTAATGTTTTATTTTTTGAATAAATAATTAATTTATTTAAACATTAAATTAAAAACATTTAGATAATTATTTTCAAAAAATAGACTTCATTTTTGAATTCCAGGCATCGATATTAGGGTAGGGTGAATTTTTGGGATTTTTTCTGAAACTGTTGAAATATCGGTGAATATAAAAAATGCATTTTTGAGTTTTCGGTATTTAATGAAATAATTAATGATTTAATAATGATGTATTCATTATGGTCTACCTATTAATTTTGATATATGCTTTGAGTTGTACCAATATTCCAATACCATGGACAAATACCATGGGCAAGCCCAAGGTTTGGTGAATACCACCGATGAGGTGTCCCTAGATAATTTTTAATTTATTCACTAACATTCCCTATAAATACCAAGATATTTACCTCATTCATATCATTCAAAAATCATCCTCAATGAATTAATGGTATCCGTACATCTCAATGAGTCCTCCCAATGTTCCCTCAAATCTCCCTAGGTCCCGACCATCCAGCTATCAATGTTACTATTCAAGTTAAGAGATCATTTCACCCTCCTCTTTTGAGTCATGAATTCCTTTATTTTGTGTCTTCTTTTTTAAATGTCATTATGTTGATGGTATGTTCTTATATGTTCTCATTACTTTCCATTTCATTTATAATCGTTGAGAGGCCCCTTCCACTCTCTAAATTTGTTTTGGGAATTTTTATGTGATGCTATTAGGATCGCAAATTACTCGTAAAAGACATCACATCTTTTCTTTCCTTTCAAGATTCCTTTTCTTGTGTTATGTCATTAAAATATCCATACCATGTACTTATCTCGTTGTTATTTTGTATTTATATTGTAATATTATTTATTTATTATTGGGTTAACCTTGTAACCTCTATTTTTATTGTTTTTTAAAACCATGTTATGTAGCTGTTATGCTGCAGAAATTTCGTCTCAAAGTTTCTATCTATTTATCTCCTGAAATTATCTTCTGAATTCCCATACCTATTTTGTTTCTATGGGTGTTCATAAATATATAAATATGATATATTTGATTATGGAAATTACATACATATAACCCTAACTCCCTTTCCATGGGTTATAAATGACATAATGATTTGATTTTTAAAAACATTTAAAACGTCACATTTTTTGAAATGAAACCCATTTCTTTTATTATCTAAGAGTTATTTATGAAATATTTTATTTTGATATATGTGTCCCACATTTAAGTAAATATATATTAATGGTGCACCATGATAACACTCTAATTCATTTGGTAATGAATTAATCTCTAGAAATGAAAAGTTCCACAATAACTTGGTCAATATCGTTGGTAATGTTTATTACTCCTCATGGATAAAACATGGTGATATGTTCATGAATTTATAAATGAAATGTTGTAGCCACAAATTCAAGTTATGTTTCATGTTCTTTTCATTATGATATTCCTATAATTCCATTGCTTATTTCCATAGGTTTATTCTTATGGATGTCACAAGAAAACTGATTCCCTTGTTTACCCTTATGGGGTCTTCTACACACCCCTTATTTTAATGTATATCTCCAGGATATGAGATGCTGTAATTGTACATAGGATGAACCTATGAAGAAGCCTTACGAGTGGTTCAAATGAATGTTTTCTGTTGTCTTCATGTATTATTTTCTTTATTTCCATGACATTAGACATTAATGACTCTCTGTTTGTATAATGTAATGAAATGTTATGTAACAAAAAGGAAAGATGTCATAGTTGGTATCAAATTATGGATTTGTTATTTTGGGAAATTAGGCTATGAATTATTTTTGAATAAACCTATATAAAAGATTAAATATAGGAAAAATTCCTGGTATTTTTTTTTGAATATTGAGTAAGATGTTTATTGAACAAATACATCAATGTCTGGATACGAGCAGGTAGTGGAGGATCTGGTACAGATGTACATAGGGTTAAAACCCGAAAACACCACATTAAGATATAATCGAATGGGAACAGGTGCATGACAATGTTCCTTGATTCACTCTTGGTTACGACACTCCCGGGTGATATTTTTGTTTAATTATAAGCTTTTTATGAATAATTATGAAGGATTTATAGAGAAATGTAAATGTTTGAAAATGTTATAAGACATAAATCCATTATAGTTAAATGATTCATAAATAAAATAAGTTTCTCATTAAAGTTTTATTCATTCATAAAATGGTAGGAAATAGGAGGAACTGCTAAAATGGTGACTATAATGGACTATGCGCTGACGACCCTCCGAAGGAAGCTGGAATGGAAACATTCATGCAAATGATGAACCAACTGACTCAAGTTATAGGAAATAACATGAATCGAGATGAGATAGCGACATCACTGTGAAGGGAACAACATTCTTTTCAGTACTTTATGCGTCAATGACCACAAACCTTCAGTGGGTCGACTGACCCATTGATTACTAAGAAGTGGATCAGATCTATCGAGAAGATCTTTTCTGTTTTCCATTGTTCAGAGTAAGAGAAGGTCACCCAGGCTGTCAACCATTTATAAATATAATCTGCTCAGTGGTGGGAGATGATTAAAAACACGAGGAAAAGAGCGAAGGTAGAATCTATGGAGTGGGAAGAGTTCAGAGGGATATTCTTCAGTAAGTATTTCCTTTCTTCCATGAGAAAAAGAATGGAGAAGGAGTTTCTCGAGATGAAACAGAAGGATAACGAATCTGTAGAAAGCTACGAGATAAACTTCACCCAACATTCACAATATACATATATCTTTGTCCTGGATCCAAATTGTAATGTTGATAGATTCTTCGATGGTGTAAGACCTCATCTGAAGAAGAATCTAGCCAACTGAGACTATGACAGCTATGAGGAGATCGTGTGAAGCGCGATGAATGTACAACTTGAGAATGGTGAGACGTAGTGGTATCATAAATCAAATGACAAAAATTGATCAATGGATCCAAGCATTCAGAGGAGAATTGATCAAGGAATATGAGGAAAGAAAGTGAAACGTCCCACGTATAATAAATGTGGGAAGAAGCATTCAGGGAACTACCTGCTTGGGAGCGGGAAATGGTACCAGTGAGGTAGAGATGGCCATATTTCAAGGAATTGTCATAGTCAGGTGAAACCTCAACTTCAAAACACTTACGACATAGGGAAGATGGTGCAGACCCAACTTGATGTCCAATTCTTTATGTGTGGACAACTTGGGCACTTTTCCAATCACTTTCCAAATCTGAGGGCAGTGGAAGGGAACCACTATCAGCCTCAGAAAAGGCCACATGAGAAAGGTTGTGGTTTTTCTGTCACGACAGATGAATTTGAAGCTCCGAATGATGTGTTAGTAGGTACTCTTATTGTTATCTCAATGATAGAATGTACATTGTTTGATTCGGGTTCTACTTATTACTTTATTTCTTCCAGGTTTTCATAGAATTTAGAATCAACCCCCTACATTCTAAAAGTAGAGTTATTATTCCAGACTCCTAGTGGGATTATCCAAGCTTCATATGTGTTTAGAAACTCTAGTATTTACTTTGGGGATCACAATATTATCACAAATCTAGTAGTCATTCCCATGCTGTAATTCAACATTATACTAGGGATGGACTGACTCTCAATGTATAATACTATTATCAATTGAAGAAGTAAGTAAATATCAGTAGTCTTGAATGGAAAACCTACATTTATTATCCTAGGAGGGATATCTCAACGAGACATTCATCTAGAAGAACCTCATATATCCTTCTTTATGGAACTTATCATTGAAGACGAAGAAGGTAAAGAGAGTTTGAGGATATAAAATGTACCCATATTCCATGAATACATTGATGTATTTCATGAGGAGTTTCCTGGACCTCCCCAAAAAAAGAGAGTTACAGTTATCCATTAAACTCGTACCTAGATCTCATCCAATATCCATGACCCCATATAGGATAGAAAATGTGGAGATTGAGGAAGTAAAGAAACAAATATGATATATATTAGAGAAGGGGTTTATCTAACTGAATGTGTCTCCTTGGGGAGCACATATTATCATTGTGAAGAAGATGGATGGATTGATGCGGCTATGCCTTGATTATAGAAAACTAAATGGAATCACAGTAAATAAAAAATATCCTCTTCAAAGAATTGATGACTTATTTGACAAACTTCGTGGGGCTCAATTCTTCTCTAAGATTTATCTTTGATCTGCTTATCATCAATTTATGGTGAAGAAAGAATATATTCCAAAATCTTCCTTCGGATCAAGATATGGGAATTATGTGTTTGTCGTTATGCCTTTTGGACTTACTAATACACATTCTATTTTTATGGATTTGATGAAAAGAACATTTAAAATCTACCTTGATTACATTATGGTAGTTTTTGTAGATGATATTCTGATATATTCTAAAACTCGTGAGGAGCATGAGGAATATATAAGGGTTATTTTTCAACTGTACATGAGAGAATTTTTGTAATGTTTGGTAAATGTGAATTCTGGTTACAACAAGTTTTTTTGGGGCCCATTTTTACCAAAGAAGGAATCACAGTTGACCCTACAAAGTCAAATGTTGTAGATGAGTGGCCTCAACCTATGACAATAACTGAGATTCATAGTTTCCTTGGACTACCAGGATATTATAACAGGTTTGTGAAAAACTTTTCACGATATTCTAATCCATTAAACACGTGAAATAAAAAAGGGATCATGTTATTCTAGACAAAAGAGTGTGAGGAATGTTTCCAAGAGCTGAAGAAGATAATGGTTACTGCACATGTATTAACTCTACCCTCAAGTGGTTTAGTATTGAATATTTTTAGTGATACATATTTGAAAGGTCATGGGTGCGTCCTCATGAAAAATGACAAGGTCATTACTTATGTATCTCGACAGTTGAAGACTAATGTGAAAAATTATCCTACACTTGATCTGGAGCTAGCGGATTTTGTTTCATCTCTGAAGATATGGAGGCAACATATTTATGGGGAGAAACATGATATATACAGAGACCATGAAAGTTTGAAGTAAATTTTCTCAAAAATTTAATTGACTATGAGACAAAGGTTATGGTTTTAAATCCTTAATGACTATGATTCTTCAATTCATTATCATCCCTGAAGAGAAAACAAAGTCACTGATGCATTAAGCAGGAAAGATCTAGTTGTTCTGTCCATTATGAGGATTCAAAGAGATCCTTTGATCAATGAAATACTAAAACTGGACATGGGAATTATAACGGAAGGGACATCACCAACCCTAGCCTAAATGATTTATCAACTGTCACTACTAAGGAAGATCAAGAATGCTCAGAAATAAGATCCTTCGTTACAGAAGAATTTTGAGGCTGTGAAAGATGAGAAGTTTCCTGAGTTCAATACTGATCAAGAAGGTTTACAAAAATTTTGTACAATACTATGTGTTGCATATATTCTGGAAATGAAGAAGGAGCTAATGGATGATGCTCATAGCTCGAGTTTCTCTATACATACTAGTAACACAAAAATGTATAGGGAACTTCGTGATCATTATTGGTGGGATAAAATGAAAAGGGAGATTTCTGACTACACTTCAAGGTGTCTAGTATGTCAGAAAGTGATATAAGAGAAACAACATCCAAAAGGGGTATTGCAACCACTACCCATACCAGCATGGAAGTGGAAGAATATCACTATGGACTTCATCATTGGTCTCCCGAGAACATCTAAAGGAAATAATGCGATATGGGTTATTGTGGACCGTCTCACCTAAAGTTCCCATTTTATCACTATTCACGCTGATTTCTCTCTTGATCAACTTGTAATGATTTACTTGAAGGAAGTGGTAAGGTAGCATGGAGTTCCACTTTTTTCGTATCTAATTGTGATCCAAGGTTCGCATCAAAATTCTAGAGAAGTGTTTAACAATATCTGAGCACTCAATTGAATTTCAGTATGGACTATCACCCCCAAACTGATTTCCAATCTGAATGGACAATTCAAAAACTTGAGGAAATGATGAAACATGCTCAATGGAATTTAAAGGTGGATGGGATCAACATCTATCTTTAGTTGTTTTATCTTACAACAACAGCTTCCACTCGAGCATTTAAATGGCACCCTATGACGCTCTATATGGGAAGTGATGTAAAACTACCACTTTTTGGGATGAAGCTAGTGAGAGAAATCATTTTGGCCTTGATCTTCTACATGATATGACATAAAAGGTACATGCTATCCAATAAAAAATTAAGGATACTCAGAGTTGGAAAAAGAGCTAAGCCGACAACTGTCAGAGGGACATGGCATTTGATGTTGGAGACAAAGTCATTCATCAAATTTCATCTTGGAAGTCATTCATGAGGTTTGGAAAGAAAGGTTAGCTCAGCCCTATGTACATGGCCCCTATGAAATCCTTGATCGTGTGGGAGAAATGGACTATCAGCTTGCACATCCTCCAAATCTAGCCCATGTTTATGTTGTATTCAACATATCCCTCTTGAGGAAGTACATACTTGACCCTTAACTTGTACTAAATCCAAAGGTTGTACAACTGGAACATTACCTCTCTTATGTGGAGCATCCATTTGAGATCTTATATCATAGAGACAAGGTTATACACAACAAGACTACCCACCTAATTAAGGTGTTGTGTAAAAACAAAAAATATAAATAATCCACGTGGGAGCCGGAGGAGTCTGTGAGACAGAAGTTCCCAAACCTTTTCCCATCAGAGTGTACGAGATAAAATATCAAGGATGAAATTTCTTAAGGGGGAAAAATTTAATGACCCAAACTTTTTTATTATATTTGTTTCCTAATTTTGTGGGTATAATTAAAATGTGACCGTTGTGTTTCAACTTTTATATGATCGTTGGACAATATGACCATTGTAAACTATAATCATAACATTGTGTTTTTATAAATATGGTTATCTTGGTTAATCAATACATAATGAAGTTAGAATGGCCTCATCCAGTAGACTCATGCCATATGAAGAACATCCATCGGAGCTTGGGTAGGAGGTAGCATCACTGGGCTTTTCTCTGGATCAAGCCCAAGCCAAACACCAACGTATAAAACTTGAACGGAATCACCTAAGGGAGAAGTTCAAGATGATAGAAATCACCACTCGAGCAATGTTGTTTGATCCACCACATGTTTCTATCACCATAGCACACCTTACACCTAGGTCATATGTTGGAGTTATAAGGTTATATGTATTGAGACCTAGCTACTTTCTGTAATCCATTTATATAAATAAAATTGGTCATTCTTCTTAGGGAAAAGTTTGTGAATTCCAAATAACCGAATAAATAATGTATGTGTATAATAGATGAATTTAAGAAAAAAGGTTAATTATAAAATGTTTTTGTATTCATTAAATAATTAATGATGTGAAATGATTTTAAAAAATTGGTCTTCTATAGTTGTGAGCTATGAGAAATTTAGAGTCTAATAAGATCTACTTGGTTTTTATTGATTAGTTATGTAGGAATAGTAACATACCCATATGAATAGTAATGAATTGTAATTTGGCCAAAAAATAGAAACTTCACCCATGAATTATAAATACATTTTAGCAATCTAAATAGTGAAAAAGTGATCATAGTATAAGTTTTGGTATTTTTGTTTGCCATAATTATTTTATTTAAAATTTTATATTTAATTTAATAATTTAAAATGGAAATGTATCTTCATAAAATTTATTCATAAATAGTAACTTTATTTTCATAGGGTTATTTGAAAATTTTATGAGACCTTGATTACTTTTTTATGGTGTTACAAAATGAGTTATGGTTTTGAAGCTGTATTTTTGGAATAAATATTGATTTCATTTAAAAATTATATTTAAAATATTTAGAAAATTTATTTCATAAAATGGAATTCATTTTTTAATTCTGATAATCAATATTAGGTTAGGGTGAAATTTTGTGATTTTTCCAAAATAATTGAATTATCAGTGAATAGTAAATATGAAGTTTTGAGTTTCGGGTGTTTAATGACATCATTTATGATGTAATAATGATGTAATATTTATATTAAACTTATGAATAGTTAGATATTCTATGAGGTTCCCCAAGGGGCCAATACCATGGGCAAATACCTTGGGAAATCCTATGGTTTTGCGAATACCACTGATGAGGTGTCCCATAAAAATTAATAATATATTAACTAACTTTTCCTATAAATAGCAAGCCATTTCACAAATTCATTTCATTCTAAAATCATCCTCAACAATTTTCTGATCTTCATACCTCCCAAGGAGCCCCTCCAGGGTTCCCTCAAGCCTCCCAAGGTCCCCACCATCTAGATTTCGATGTTACTCTTCAAAGTATGAGATCCTTTAACCCTCCTCTTTTGAGTCATTAATTCCTTTGTGTTGTGTCTTTTATTTTCCATCCCATTATGTTGAGGTTTTGTTTTTATATGTTCTCATTACCTTCAATTTAATTTATAATTGTTGATATACCCTTTTCACTCTCATCAATTTGTTTTGTGAATTTTTATGTGAGGCTGTTATGCTGCCTAATTTCGCGTAAAAGATATCACATCTTCTCTTTCCTTTCAAGTTTCCTTTTCTTGGGGTATGTCATTAAAATATCCATACCAAGTTCTTATCTCCATGTTATTTGGTATTTATATTCTAATATGATTGATTTATTAGTGGGTTACCCTTGTATCTTCTCTTTTTATTTTTTTTAAAACCCTGTTATGTAGCTGTTATGATGTAGAAATTTCATCTCAAAATTTCTATCACTTTCTCTCATGAAATTCTACTGTGAATATCCATACCTCTTTAGATTCTGTGATTGTTCATAAATATATAAATATGATATATTTTATTCTATAAATTACATACATATAACCCTCACTCCCTTTCCATGGGTTATAAATTACATAATGATCTTATTTTTTAGTGCTTTTAAAATGTCATAATTTTGAAATGAAACCCATTTCTCTTATTGTGTATGGGTGATTTATGAAATATTAGATTATGATCTATGTGGATACCATGTAAGTGAAGACATATTAAGGGTTCTCACTGATAGTTCTATAATGAATTGGGTAATGAATTTATCTCTAGAGATGACATGTTTCAAGAAACCTTGGTGAATAAACATGGTAATTTTTATAACACTCAGGGATAAACGTCAGATATATGTTCATGAATGTATAAATGAAATGTTCAAGCCACATATTCATGATATGTTTCATGTTTTATTTTTCATTATTATATGACTATAATTCCATTGATTATGTCCTTATGTGTTTTCTTATTGATGTCACAAGTAAACCGATTCCCTTGATTACCCTTACCGGGCCTTCTTCTCACCCTTTTATTTGATGTATGTCTCTAGGATATGAGATGGATTAATTGTACATAGGATGGTCCTATGATAAAGCCTCACAATTGGTTTAGCAGAATATTTTATGTTGTTTTCATGTAGTATATTCCTGATTTCCAAGAAACTAGACTTTAAAGATCATCTGTTTGTAAAATGTAATGAAAACACATATAATTAAATGGTGGGATGTCATAGCCCCTATATAATAGCAAACCTCTTATAAGTGGATAATTAATATATATAGAGGGTTCCACTATAAATGTGGCATAATAAGATATATTGTTTGGCCATCAGAAGAATTGAAATACTAAGGCATCTCCACCCACCCATTGATGTTTCTATAATAAAGGTGGATACTCTTATTCCACCCTTCTCTTGGATAGGTAGAAGGAACCCATATTTTTAAATTGTGAGGAATCTATCTAGATGAATGAGTCAGTCAACTGTGAATGTATTTTCCAACCATAAACTAATTAAATATACTTCATTTATTTTCATCATAAAAGTGTACTACACCCCATGATATTATCATGATGGGAATACCATAGGATTCATGATGAATGTCTCAGAATAGTTCTTGTTCATAAATAACAAACACATGTATTTATTGTGATGTCTGGTCCAAGATTTTGTATATCCAAATGGATTCCATGGAGAATATGATTAATTCTCATTAAATAACATAATTCCACTCTTCCTCATCCCAAGAAGACTTTGGGGGATGAATTTTTCATACATGTCCCCTTGGACCAATGCATCACATATTTTCTTGAAACCCATGAGATTAATGTTGAACATACCTTCCATCATATAGAATATGTTCATTTGTAGACTCCACTGACAAACCATATCTATCATCAGACCACTATTATTTTAAGAAATGATTTGGGAAATCCAAAATATCTTCATAAAGGTAGATTAGTTTCTTCTATTCAAAAAAATATATGGTCTAACACAACATAATGAATGTTCATACACAATACACACCAAATATCCCATCCCTGACCGAATATTCTATCTATGAAACCATCAAATATTCTAATTCAAAATAGGAATCCACATCATTGATCGAAAAATGTGAATGTTAGGAATATGCTGATGACTAACACCGTCAAAATATATTGACATAAACATTTTTATGTTCATACTATATAGTCTATCCTCAATAATAATGTGTCCCACAAGGTAGACATTAATTACAGCGGTCATATGAGTCTTAATAATCAAAGAAGGGTTACAATCCTATAATAATGTGATAAAATTTGAAAATATTTCTTTAGGATAATACCATATAGAGGGAAGAAATATGACATACAATAATGCAAATGGTTTCTCCCATCTATATAACTAGTTTTTTTAATATATGAGAAAAAAACTCTATTTTATTTCAATATTAGAAACCATGGTTTTCTAGAAATCCAATACCATTTTAGAATCCATCTTTGAAAACATTTGAATCAATTAAAAGATAAATTATATGATTTATTTAATGAGTTCATAGAATAAAAATGTGTTGGTAGAATGAAATAAGATCATTAGTTGGGGGTAAACACATGGATCCTGTAACCCATTCTGAGTATTGAAATTGTGTTTCCCATTTCAAATCACATAAATAACTTAAATGTAGTAAGGTCATGTGAATACAATAATGTTTTAAATAATTGAGTACTGTATAAGGAAAATACAAATGCAATCCTATAAACATTTTATGTTATTATATAATTCATTATTTAGGGAATAAGTGAGTATTTGATGATTAATTAATAGTTTGATTAAGTGTTTTTTCTGGATAGATTTTCTATGTGTATCAATCCCATGGGGAGATCACATGATGGATTATAACATAATGCGTAATCAAGGGATATAATTTTCATATTTTGTAGAATTCATAATTGATGTTTAGGATTCTCTCACCCTTACATCATATATATAGGTAATCTGGTTTAATTTCAATCTGTTTTTAGAATAAAAACATTCAATTAAAAGAAAAACATGTTGAAGCCCGTGTGATTATAGATGGTATTCTCATCCTTATAACTTAGTCCATTCACATTCTTTAATACATTACTTATGAGGGGTGGAGTTTTATGACATGCATGAAATGGACATTTTATATAAATACCTAAATAAAAAATATAACAATACACTAGAAGGGAAGTGAGGAAAATTGAATATATTGGGATCAAAAACATAGGTTATACAATCATGTAAGCATGAGTGGGAAACCAGATCATGTTACCTTAAAAACATTATGTAATAATCCAAGGGAAACTATATATTATTTTGTGAAAATGAGGTAAAACCATTGCATGACCCATGACTGATAATGATATACCCCCTCAAAGTGTCGTGATTTATGACATGAGTATTAGGTCCATCAAAATGTTTATGGGTTTTAGGAGGCATGTAATGACAACTAGGTCATGTGAAAGCATTACATTAGAGAAGATGCTGATAATGAAGGAAGAATAATATAGTCATTTTTGATCTTGTAGTTCCCCATTGGATCCACAAACAAGCTATGTAGGTATCCATGAAAATTTTGTGATTTCATCAAATGATCTAGGATTGGTTTCGTGATGCATCACTGAAATGATTTGAGGCTATCCATGAAAATGCTAACATGCGATATATAGATTCATAATTGATCACCCAATGCCCCATGGATAATCCCTGTACATTTACCTAAAATTTCTAGGATACAATAATGCTATTTAGGATTTCGGCGTGACAAAACAAGATGATTCACTGCAGTTCTCCCTAATAATTATAGGACACTAACATGAGATACATGATTGATCCCATAACACACAATAAACATGAGAAGAGACTATACATAACAATTCTCACACATTTTTACATCATTATGCACTGAGCATTTGTTTTCCCATTACGACATAGAAATGAATATATGAGTATTAGGTTAAACACAAGGTTAACATAATCTATGAGGATATTAATGATATTTTAATCATGAAATCACTTTTTATTAGATGAAATGTGGGTTGTGATAGAAATAAAATACGACTTGATAAAATGTAGTGTATGGGGCGTTACTAAGTCATATAACGTACCCTTATTCAAGTGTAGTCTAAGTTACATGGAAAATACTTCCTAAGATAACGAAAAAATATAAGTGGGTTGATGTGTATAAAATCTCCATTTGATATAGAGAGACACATATATGAGAGTGAAATTTTAATTTTTCAGTGATTATACATGGAAAATATACATCCACATATCAAATCATAGTGAATAAATTAAGTTAAATAAAAATAATGAGTTATGTAAAGTTGGATCATGAAATGAACTTTTTATTATTATATAGGAATAATATCTCAAGATAAAATAAATATCACACGAAGAGGATACTATAATGAGATGGCCTCATAACTATTAGGTGAGGATATAAATGTGATGTTTCTACATGATCATGAGGGCTCAAACATATTTCCCTAATCACATAACCTCCACTAGTTTTGATAACCCTAATATACTTACATTAGTTATGATGATATAATATTAAGTACTCATATGTTTTAGCCTTAACATGTGAAAAAAACATAATGGTGATAGTATCATATTGTAAAAACTCTTAGATATGAGAGAATCTTCATGATAAATAACTTATAAATGTAATAAATTTCATGTGAAATACCTTGGACATGTATGAAATGTCATGGGGTAGTCTCTGGACATTTATTTCTTATCATGTGAATTCCCATGTATTTGTACCCTCAAATTAAGTTATCCCCCATGTATGAGAATTTTTTTGAAGACCCATTTTATTTGATGAGTCAACATGATAGAAAAGGGTTATGTATGAATAAATTCATAAAAACTATTTTGGATGGTGGTTATATACATTTTTTCAATTCACTATTTGTAATTTTCTCACTTTTGATTGTGTGCCACTATTAAGGATGTGTTAGAACATAACCCCTATATGATCATGTTATTTAATTTACCGTAATGCGTAAGAGGTGGGGACTTCATTCAATCAATTATCTTAATTATCAATTGTATATATTATTTTTTATAATCCATTCATTTCCCCCTATCATTTTCTTCAAGAGAATAATGAGTGAATATGTGACATGTGAATCAATATTTGTGGAAGCCCGTCAATATTAAAATTAATCAATTTCATGAGACCAAAATATCTTATAAATCAAACATAATTCCTCATTCATTATCAGTTGGTAAATTAATTTATACATGGAAATGATATATGGCCGATGTCTTGACCAATCCCTGAAGCACCATAATCTGAGATATGTCCTTTCATAATTAATTAAACAAGGGAATATACCTTATCCTTAAATATTTCAATATTCCAAAAATTGTGGAAATAATTCTCATGAGTATTATAATCATTCCTCACTAACTTCAGGGATATTAATGGTGTGACCTATGAGCTATCTAATACATGTTATAAGAAGGGTTGGTCAGACACATGTATATGTCTTGATCTCTATAAGAAACATATATTCAACATTTATTTCCATGTTATTATATTCCCCATGACGATCATGATTTTCCCCAAATACCCATACATTATTATGTCTATTTAAAAAGTTCATATCTTTTTTAATCAACAATAATCTGCAAAGGAATTATAATCACATTTCTCTTATAGAATCCCTCGATTTTTTACCTTGTACTAATTCATTCCTATCTTCATTGTGACATATTTTTTCTTAAATGATATTTTATTTTTTACACCGAGAATGACTCATGTCGTCTTCGGGAAACATGGTGATCATGTCATTAAATTGAATCAAATTATTTTGTATTTATTCATACATTATTTTATATTCCTCTATCTTTTCTAAACCTTTGGAAAAAATTCCTCATTAGTCTAGTCATCCATCACTACTCATTATAATTTAATTATTAATAACAATGAGGGAACTATTTCTTAAAAAATTAGGATATCCTGGTATCATTCCTAGTTATTTTGGTCTATATGAAACCATAAATTGATGTCTTTTCCTGTGCATCCATATTTTTCAAAGGGAGTCAGATTATATTCCATTAAGAATATATCACTTTATAATCCCTGACCATATATGTAAGAAACCATATTGTATAATCGCTATTTAAAAATATAGGTGATATTATTGTATCATACCCGTTTAAATATCAAGATGACAGTTTTTTGTCTGCACTGAAAAATTCAATCAAACACTCATATAAAATGTGTCAAATACACTTCTCCCTCTTACGTCTCATACCAAGAATTTCTCATACAAGATTTTTGAATATCCATTATTATGTAACTAGTATGATCATAATAAAACTAATATAGGATTCCTCTTAGATGTATTTCTCATTAAATATTATCGTGATTCAAAGGATGATAAATTCAATGAAGTAGTCTTTGGAATACTTATATGCATAAATCCCACACATACTTCTATTGTTGATGCTTTTATAATTTAAGTGACCATACTTACAGAACTATAAATAAATTAATTCCTATTATAAGTTGGATATGAATAATCCATTCATATGGATCGAAATCTATCTCTAATGATAATATTCATAAATATGTGTCATTACCCACGTGATGCTATATTTAATTGTATGGTCCTATACTAACTGTGTGGGTTTTGATTATATTATATTTATATGATATATTTAATGACTTCATGAGGTTCAATCCAAATTCAAAAACACTAATCCCCTCCCGAGATGTATTTATAATATATATTTAATGTTATTATTAAATTAAATAACCTGAAGTCCCACGTCGATAGTAATAGTGCGTAGAAAATTTGAAAACCTATGATACATAAATATGGATTCAATATATATATTCCCTTTTAAATTAATGTGGATTCACATAGGAAAAATTCATTATCATATTATGTTGTTACTGTAACAAGCCCCGTATTTTGGGTTAAGGAATGATTTTTGAACTTAACTTTAATATATAACAGTCTCATAGATTATGAAATTTTTCCCACGAATAGTTTACGATGATCCTGAACACCCATTGGGACATCCAATGTGAGTTTCTAAGAATAATTGGAAAATAAATTCTAATAAACATCTCTCATTGAATATATGAACATATCTAATTATGGTTGTGGGAACCATTTTTTTCCATAGATAAAAATATTCAATTTAAATGATTGGGAGTCTATAATAAGACTATAATAAACAATCGTAAATCTATGAATTTGGTACCCAATATTGATTAACTATAAATGTGAAAAAATAATTATAATTACATTATTTTCCCCCTAGTATAGGATTTTTGGTGGAAAACCATATTTTTGGGATTAATATACTAATTTTAATCACACATAAAAAAACATGGGATATTGAACAATTCTATGAAAGAATATGAAATTCTAGAATGGCTGAGATATTGTTATGTTTAATGAAATGAAACATAGATTTAATTATAATATATTATTAAATCTTATAAAAAGGAGTAATTAGTACCGATATAATGTTATACATAATATTTTTTGGGTGAATTATGTTTATAGTCATGATTATTCAACCAATGTGGCATGCAGTATCCTGTTTTATGGCATGTACTATTAATATGTAGATTGAAATCTGGAAGTGAGGGAACAATTCATTTGGTTTGTCATTCAGTGGTGAGGATGAGGTGATAAATTTTTTAGTTTCAAATATTTAGGATATATATTTGGATATAGAATGTAATTTCATATAACTAGAAATATTGAATGTTATTTTAAATAAATTTGACCATGATTTGGGGGACTCAATTCATGAGTATAAAAAGTAAATTTTGAGATTCCATGAATTTGTAGGAGGTTTTATTCAACCCATATCCGTTGTGAAAAGGTAATATTCACAATTTTACTATTTCCTATATATTTATTATTATGATAACTATTTTGGATACAACATTGAAAGATTATTTTTGTGTATCATTTTTATTTGATTTCCAATACTAAATCATGTTAGATAAACAAATAAAGGTAAAACATATTTTTGCTGGATTGATCTATTAGTTTAAAACAAATCTCAATGATGTATAACATGGAATTTTTTTTCAATAAAACATTCATGTTATATATTTATCTTTCATGATTGTTTTCTCTTAGTTATATAAATAAAAACTGAATAATTAAGTGGTTTTAATTAATTATTGAAGAGAAAAATAGATTTTATTCCATACTCAATTTATTATAGGGTCCTTAGTGTGGAAACATGAGTATCTATTAAAATAATACCCCAAAGCATGAATCATTTGTATGATTTATATATTTTTAACCCAAGCTATAATCATCAATGGAATACTTTTAAAATTTATCTCAATTTTCTCTACGAATCCATTCTTCATCTATTGATAAATATATAAATTGTTTGATATGATATTGTAATGATTATTTAATATATTAAACATAAAATCACAAAATTTAGTGGCACATTATGTCTATATATAAGGAGGGAAACCAATTATTGTGGGGATGTTAAAATTCAAAAAATAGATTTCTATCATCATAATATCATATTTAAGTCAGAACTTCTCTACATATTTTGATGAATTATCGATATATATATATAGAAAAATTTGAGAAATAGGTTTAACGATTGTTTATATGCACCAAAATCACAAATGCCTCATAAAAATGTGTATAAGCGTTTGGTAGTGTTTTTTAACTCAAGGGGATTATGGAAAAAAAATTAATATTCCATGATTTCATTAGGATTCTAGTGAAATATTAGTTATCATAACTAACTAAAATCCATTAATAACCTTTCCTTCTGATTTGATGAGAGATATTATTCTTTAACTTTTTAGAAATTCGTCACCTCTAGTATTATTTTATTTAACAATGATGAAATATATATAATTTAAGAATCAAGGGGGAATATTATCAATACATCATTTATAGAGTAACTTTTGTGAATATTTCACAACATATATGGTATTTTAAATTACTCTAATATGATTCATAAAATTCCATGATTGTTCTAAGGGATAGGTTCAATCTCCATGGTATTAACAATTTTAAGGAATCATGTCACTAATGTCATTGATTTAAAATAATAGGAGAGAATCCTAGTTAGTGATATTAGTGACATCATTGACCTTCTTAAACTTGTTAATAATAATTGGGGAAACTGTTGTATGATTCATGATTTAGATGGTAATCTTATTATGTTCCTGTTCTTCAAGAATAGTATTTATATTATGAAGGCCATTAGAGTAAGTGTTTTGTAAATACAAATCATATTTCATGGTTGGATTAGAAGGGAACCCCAAAATATAATCTCTTATATAATAATTTTAATGGAATAATTTTTTCATTATGAAATTATGTCACTTAATTTTTTATTTAATTCTATAAATCTTATTAAATATTAAGGTTACCAGAATTATATACATGTATAATTCAATACAGAAGGGGGGTGATGAAAAATCAATCTCATTTTTAGTGTATCCAATATGAAATTGGATTATGTAAGGTAAATATTCCTCAATTAAGGAAAATATTTTTTTTAAGCCAACATTTGTATCATTTTGGTTTACTAATATTGAGACTATTAGCCATCAAAAAATTATTTTGATAGTATATATCACGTGATAAAGATTCATCCTATATGAATATGTTATGATCATTCCCCTTATATAAGAAAGAAAGTGGTTACATTACAACATTTAACTTGATATAAAGTATCACATCCTGAAGGACCAAATCGATTAGTAGTTTTTAAAAACACGATACATACTATAATTTCACAATTTATTTCTAATTATAATTATCAACACAGTTTTTAAATTAAGAAACCCATTATCTCTTTATGAATATACCTATATATCAGTTATATTACACATCATGGAAACCAAGGAAATGGAAAAATGAGAAATGTGTGTACTTGGATGCTCAATAAGGTCATGTGTGGAGAGAGACTATTAGTAATAAGGCTGGAATAATCAATAAGTCATGGAAAATATCTGAAAATAAACGATTCTTATCAAATAACCAAAGCATGGAGAATAATATGGAATTAATTAATGATGATCAAACAACTACATATAAATATTAAATTAATCATTATACATATTCATCAATATAATAACAATTTAGATTATCATGTGTATAATAATAACAAATAATGTAATAAGAGAACTCATAATTTCAGGCATTATATACAAACCATCAAGGCCTCATTCCCTAAATCATTTCATAAATGGTTAAGGAAATAGAAAAATAATCAAATGTATTTATAATTATACATATTAATACACCGAGGAGATCTATGTTACACCAAAATAAATTATAATTATTTTAGTTTATAAACATTTAATATTTTTAATTTCATTTTATGCATATATTGCTTAGTTTAAATGTTAAGACATGAAAATTCCATGTAATTTTTTATTAAAATAAATTGAAATTGTACGAGTCTACAAAAATTTATGTTGCATGATTCCAAGGTCTAGAGTTCCTGGAATGAATTTATGATCATTTTTCGGGTACGTTCAGTAAACGTGCGAGTGGGTTTTTCTAACTTTTGAACAAGTGCTCGAAATTGAAATTTTAGTGCATCATTGAACCTTTAGCGCCGATATTCTCTTAGGGAGACCTTCACCTCGACAGCAGTAGGTCGAGGGTGGAAGTTAGCTTTTAACATTCGTGAACGAATAAGATAAAAATAAAATTCCGTAGCTTTTATTTTTATATTTATTCTATATTGATGTTGAGAAGTGGGATCCACCAGACCTAAACCTCCCATGTCAGGTTATGATGCAAGGGCCCAGTGAGCCTAAAAATCTCATGAGAGGTTATGGTGGTGGGGTCCACCCATGGCTAAACTCCCTCAAACATCCTACTAAATATGGGGGAGCTTCTTAACTTCTTCTAACATTATTATGCCAACTCAGTTAATTAATAAAGAATTTTTGAATTTATTCTAGCGAACTAAATAAAAAATATAATGTATTATGGTGGATACTTGGCATATTTTTTGGAATTGGGAGAAAATATCTCTAAAAAATAATGGTTCACATTAGATGATTCCTTCTCCAAACTCCGTCGAAGGATCTCCATCAAAAAACACAGACCTAGACTTCGACTTTCTTCCAGAGGACATCCTCCAACGAAGAACATCTTCGACAATAACGAACCAACGCACGAGCCCAGGATTGGAGGTGTCTGGTAGATGAGACGAAGGTCAAAATCTTCAAATTCTTCTCGTGCCAACGTCAACAAACAATCCAAGGTGGGAGGTTATTATTAAATTATTGATTTCTCTCGATTAATTTACACGTTCATGAAATTCAAGGAAAACATGGATTAACCAAAACAAGTTGATCCATGATTCCTATTAAATTGTAGAGTCTTCCATTCATGACTTCTGATTCATTATGTTGAGGCCCTTGTTATTGTTCTAATGCCAAGGGTGCGGGACAAACAAACATGGACCGACACCTCCATTGTTCTACATCATTGGTGTGTTCTTCACAAAGGATTAAGGCGACAAATGTGATGAAGGTGAGGAAGGTCGCGGTGCAGCCGCCCCACGGCCTCTGCACCGCCACTTCGCGGCCCTCGCCGCCTCGTACTGCCTTCACGACCCCTCACGACCCTCGTGTTTTAGGCCGCCAGGCCGGGCTAGCCAGCGTGGGTTGGGTCAGACCCCGCAGTTCAAGCCGGGTCAACCCGAATCGGGTCAGCCCAGGCCCGGCCGGACAGGATCTGACCCCCCTACAACTCATTTACACTTTTGTGGCCATAACATTTTCACTGGGTATCTGATTGATGAATATCCATTGGTGATGGAATTCATGGAGCGAGACGGTCCCTTTGAGTATACCCCAATAGATATTTTGATAAATTTGGAATATGGTCATGTGGGATCGAGCACGAATCCAACCGAGTCCTCGGGACTAAAAGGATAATTACATAAATACATGGCGTCTGATTGACACAATGTCTATTACATTGAGACCCTTATAACATGGTGGTCCTCTGAGATACTTCATAGTGGGACATCGTGGAAGTTCGAGAATCACCCAGTGGCGTGAGGAGTGGGCTCTCCCGGGGATGAGAATGAAAGTACAGAAAACCAGTAGCTGGTTGTGACGAGAAGAGTGCACCTAGAAATCATGTGCGTGTCATCTCCAATCAATCCTATGCATGTCATATTTCAAGTGATCCTATGTTGGACAGCTCCCTGAGATAGAATATGGGTCATTTTGAGCAATCCTGTGTGGGTCAGCTCCTATCCATTCTATGGGGGTCATCTTCAATGATCCTGTGTGGGTCAGCTCTTAGCAATCTTGTGTTTTTCAGCTCCAGCTATCCATTGTGGGTCATCTCCTAGCGATCCTGTGTGGGTCAGCTCCAGTGGTCTTGTGTGGGTCGTCTTCTATCGATCCTGTGTGGGTCATATCCTAGCGATCGTGTGTGGGTAAGCTCGTAGCAATTCTTGTATAGGTCAACAGTAGAGCCTCTTAACAGAGTAAGATGATTCGAAAGATATAACTTAACATTTCTAATCCCATATCTAAAAATATACCTTGTGTCATTTGAGTTAGAACATCTATGTTTCTTCATGATTGAGATGGATTACATGATAAAATAGGTATATATATGGGTGTATACCTAATTAGGGCTATATTTTTATTTCATATTTTGTGGTTTTTCCTTGGTGGATTTTTGTGAGACCTTGAGGGTTTTGGGGTCCCTAATGACATTCATTATACTCACCCCCTGCATAGGCTATGCCCACACATTGTTGTTTTGGATGAAGATGATAGACAATCCTGACTGAGGATGAGGGTACCAGGATGGGATAGTGCTCGGAGGTAGACCATATGATATGTCGGTTCACAGAGGAGACTGGTGTACAAGGAATGCTGCAGAGGTGATCTGTACCTACCCTTCAGGTAGGGCTCAATGTGGACGATCCATGAGATTATTTTCAACTATTTGTCATCATATACAACCCATTTTTCCTTTTACTTTCTAGTTGGGCTTGTATTCTGGACTCTTTTACCTTCTTTTACTCACTCTTTTTACTATTCAGTTACTTGAGTTCATATCTTGTTGTGTACATTGTTGTGTGTGTTACATTTTATAAAGTAAATTCCTTCCTAGTTCTAGGGAATACGCCTTCGTTGCTATTCGCCATCCCATGGCCTATGAAAGGTGGGCTTGGGTAGTCATGGCACGGGCCCCAGGGTACGGGTCGTGAAAAATTGTTATCAATGGATTCAGTTCTAGTATAGAATATAGAAGTCTGATATTTCATTTTAATAGTAACATTGTTATGTGTAGTGAGTGTGGTTATCTGTTTAGGGAATCCAGTGTTTGTGCGGCGACCATCAAATCCATACACCAAGACCCTGACATCTGATTTCTGACTCATTACATGAAAACACTGATTGCGTGTGTGTTTTCAAGAGTTTTCTTTGTCATCTCTTATGTCATCTCGCCATGTATAACTAATTGGCCGTGGTGCACCATTTTCATATTAGGAATCCACCACGAAGATAGCCTGGTAGGGTTCCGAGAGTTGTATGCACTGATAGCTCACCGAGCGACGAGGCCTCGATGCAGGGCCATTTTTCAGTACATTCACTAGCAGAGATCCCATCGGTATCATTCCCCGTTGGGCCACCAATTCCTCTAGCCCCAACTGTAGAGGGTGAATTCTGCTGGAGCGTGTTGCATGAGTACCAATGCTAGAGGCCACCCAGGATCAAGGGATAGACGAACTCACATGGGGAAGAGAATTGGCTTGAGACTGTGGTGAGAGTCATACAACTGGTAGGGACACTAGCCAATCTTAATTTGATCATCGCTGCCATCCTCCTACAAGAAGCAGCAGGCAGATGGTGGATCATGATTCTCCACATTCACAATGAGGTGAGGATTCTCTAGGAAGACTTCAAGAGCCTGTTTCGGGAAGAGTTTGTCCCTATGACTCTTCGCGCAGTGCGCATATAGGGGCTACTTTATCAGCAGAAGTGCAGTATGACTGTGGCTTAGTACTATGTAAGGTTACTCGAGCTCTTTCATTACTCCAAATATATTGTACAAGATCCAATGTTTACGGCCCAGATCTTCGAGCAGGGACTCAGGCAGGAGATCATGGCTACACTGATCTCACTCAGCATACCAACGAAGGTGAGGGTGTTAGAGAGAGCTTTCTTAGTGGATATTTTCCTTACTGAGTAGTCACCGGCAGCAAGATCCACCCCCATTCGTCACGTGGAAGAGTATTCCACAGGTGGCTGCAGATAGATGTTGCAGAGGTCCAAGATGGCCAAACCTACAGGTGGACAACCACATGTCTCCGGGTTGGTTCTGCGAAGAACATGAGGCAGATCTTGTCATGCCAGGAGCGGGAAGTGTTAAGCATGCAGTGGGAAGGGTCACAAGGCTCGTAACTATCCAACCTGCTGTATTTCTGATCAACAAACAGTCAATGGACCGCGTAGGAAGAGATAGAGATTCGAAAGAGGAGGTCCACAGGGAGCAGGCAGATATAGTTGATGAGCTAGCCATATAGATAGAAGTGAACGACAATTCGAGATGTAACCTCCAACAACACTTGTAGGTTCACTCTGACTACAGGGAGCAGATGGACAGGGGAGATCTCAGCTCTAGGTAGCTAAGTCTTACGATCACAACACTCTGGAGATGATACGTGGTAAGATATATGTCTACTATATCTTAGATACAGTACTTTTAGGAACATGTGCAAATCATTCATTTATTTCCACTTCCCTAGTTCGGAGCTCATAGGTTCCTACAGAATCGTTGTCTTGATCCTTACGACTAGAGACTCATACGAGAGTGGATTAGATGATTAATAACTGGTTTCGGCAATGTCAGATTACTCTAGGAGGTGAGAGCTTCACCTTGGATCTAATAATCGCATCGTCGAGGCCTTATGATGCCATCTTGGGTATGGACTGGTTATCTACAGTCCATGCTCAGATAGACTGTATTAGGCAAAAAAGTGCAGAGTGTCCACACATATTTGACCAGCTTTACCTTCACCATTGAGAATAGATCCTTTACAGCATAGAATGGACATACCCAGAGAAGGGTGCAACCGATCACTAATCAGTTGGATATCCTTACCATCAGAGTGGTTGATGTAGAGATTCTGAAGTATCTAGTAGTGGTGAACCAGTACACGGATGTCTTCTATGATGATGTTCCGGGTATACCTCCTCGTAGGGAGGTGGAATTTTACATTGACTTGTACCATGGGATGATAATGATATCTACACCAGCGTATCAAATATCTCTCGTGGAGCTTCATCAATTGCAGATATTTCTAGAATAATTTTAGGGGAATGGGTTCATATGGCCTAGTGTTTAAATTTGGGAAGCATCGATTTTGTTCTCCAATAAGCCGGATGGGAGTTTGAGGTTTTGTGTTAACTATCGGCACAGGAACCAGGTGACAGTGAAGAACTAGTATCCACTCTTGAGGATTGGTGACTTATTTGATCTGTAAAAAGGAGCACATCAGTTCTTGAAGATAGACCTCAGATTAGGCTATCACTAGCTCAGAGTGCGACACGATGATGTTCCGAAGACAACATTCAGATATCGGTATGACCTCTACGAGTACTTTGTTATTCCATTCATCATGAAGAACGATCCAACTGTATTCATGGGACTCATGAACATTATAATTCATCCATACCTAGATCACTTTGTAGTAGTCTTCATCGATGACATTCTAATATACTCATAAAATAAGAAGGGGCACGACTATCATTTGCATGTAGTACTAGACACACTCTAAGAGCACCGACTTTATTGTAAGCTATCAAAGTGATAGTTCTTGATATGATAGGTTCACTTTCTAGGACATGTTATATTGGAGGTTGGAGTTGTAATGGATCCAACGAAGATTTTGGCGGTACTTTCTTGGGAGCCACCTTGGAGTGTGATGGAGGTACGGAGTTTCTGTGGTTTGGATGGATACTACAGGAGATTTGTTCCAGATTTCTCCAGAGTAACAGCACCTCTATAATTGTTGATGAAGAAAAGGAAACCCATCGTGTTGTTGGAGAGATGCTAGCAGTGTTTTCAAGAGCAGAGGCAGAGGCTGACTAGTACCCCCCAACATGAGGCTACCTTTGGATGGCGTAGTATATGTAGTCTACTGCAAAGCATCAGTTACTGGACTCGGATGTGTCCTCATGCAAGAGCAATCAATGATCACATGTGGTTCTAGACAGATTAGAAAGCATGAGTATAACTATGTTACCCATGACGAGGAGTTAGTAGTATTGGTCTTCCCTTTGATGAAGCGGAGACACTATCTGATGGGTGAATGCATTACAGTCTACTCAGATCACAAGTGTCTCAGGTATATCTTCTCTTAGAAGGATTTGAACCTGAGTCATCGACATTGGATTGAGTTCCTCCAGGACTATGATTTTGAGATAGTCTATAATCCTAGGTAGGGTAATGTTGTATTATATGAATTTATCATGAGATCAGGTATACATCTGCTAGGCATGGGGACACTGATTGCGAGACTCAAAGTGCTCAGATATACACAGGACTGGAACTTGTTGGATTTTATTAAGGTGGGGAGAAAGCCATCCTCTTCAAAGGATGTACCATGGTACCAGTATCACATTAGCAATAAGTGATGAGGTATTTCCCCAAATCCCCTCTAGTGGTACATCCATAAGTGGCGATCATGTACCAGGACCATTGACGATAACACTAGTGAATGGGAATTAAGAAAGAAGTAGCAGAGTTTGTATCTCGGTGCCTCAGTTTTTAGCATGTGAAGGTAGAGCATCAGGTACTAGCAGGCATGGCTCTACCTTTAGGGGTCCCAAAGTGGAAGTGGGATGGGATATCCATGGACTTTGGCACATGAAATCAATATACATCAAAAGGTAGTGACTCTATCTAGGAGATCGTTGTCCGACTCATCAAGTCGACCCACTTCCTACCGATCATAGTGCAGGGTTCAGTAGTGTTTGGGACTCCCCTATGTGAAGGAGATTGTACGACCAAATGGAATACCCCTAATGATTTTCTCTGATTGTGATGCATGTTTTACTTCCCGGTTATGGAAGGGGATGAATACGTCTTTTGAGGTGCAACATCGTTAGAGCACCACCTTCCATCCCCAGACAGATGGTCAGACTGAGTGGACCATTCAGACCCTTGCGGACATGATATGTGCTTGTGTCCTCGATTTCAGTCATAGCTGGGAAGATAACTTACATTTGAGGGAGTTTTCATACAACAATAGCTAAGACTCCACCATTGGAATTTCACCTTCTGAGGTGTTGTATGGGAATCCTTGAAGATCACCTTTGCGATGGACTGACCCAGGGTAGTCAGCACTAGTGGGACCGGAGATGGTACATCCTACCATGGAGATGGTTCAGATCATCAAGGAGTGTATGAACACTGCACAGAGCATCAAAATATCATATGCCGACAAGAGACGAGGACCTTTGGAGTTTGAGGATGGTGACCACGTATTTCAACGGGTCTCACCTCGATGAGGTTTACAGAGATTTGGATGAGGTGGGAAGTTATGTCTGTGATTTATTGGAACTTTTCTGGTCCTCAGTAGAGTTGGTGAGGTGGCATACCACATAGCTGTTCTACCTTATTTTCTCCAGGAGAACGGCGTCTTCCACATATCTTAGCTGAGGAGATACGTGCATGTCCCTTCCCACATCATCGACCCTGGGGAGATGTATGTCGACGATGGGGAAACTTTTATTATGGTTCTAGTAGAGATTGAGGATCAACATGAGTGCTTCCTTCATGGATGGTAAATTACTCATGTGTGCATTCGCTGGCAGTATGGAAACCTCCAACAGAGCACATTGGACCAGGAGGGTCAGATGCGTGCTCATTACCCCCAAATGTTATCCTAGTTATGAGTTGAGTCTAATGGGGATGTAAACTCTGAGGTGGGGAGAATGGTATGAACCATAAATTCCATTAAATTTATTTAATTAAATGTTAATTTTATGAGTCCACCAAAATTTAGGGCATGAGATTCTGAGGCCCGGAGTGCCTGAAATGAATTTATGAACATTTTTTGTATACGTTTAGTAATCATGCAAGCAGTTTTTTCTATCATTTGAACCAGTGATCAGAATTGAAATATGAGGGCACCGTTGAACTCACATCACTGGTATTCGCTTATGTAGACATTCACCTCGACCACAGTAGGTCGAGGGTGGAAGTTAGCTTTTTCACATTCGTGAAATAAAAAAATAAAAACAAAATTCTATATCTTTTATTTTAATTTTTATTCAATGTGGATATTGAGAAGTGGGGACCACCAGAGCTAAACCTACCATGAGAGGTTATGATGCTGGGGTCCACCGAGCCTAAACCTTCTATGAGAGGTTATGGTGGTGGGGACCACCCGAAGCTAAACTCCCTCAAACATCCTGTTAAATGTGGGGGATCCTCTTCAACTAAAACAAAATTATTATGCTAACTCAATTAATTAATAAATCCTTTTTGAATTTATGACAAAAAACTAAATAAACAACATAATCTATTATGTTCTCTACTTGGCATATTTGGTGGAATTGGGATAAAATTTCTCCAATGAAGAATGCTTCACCTTCGATGAATTCTTCTACAAACTCCGTCGAAATATCAACAATGATGAATGTCGACCAGAACATCGACATTCTTATTTGGTATATCCTAGGACAAGGAATTTCTTCGACTACGAAGAACGGACGCACATGCCCGGGATTGGAGGTGTCTGGAGGATGAGATGAACGTCGACAAATTTGACTTCTTTCTAGCACCAACGTCAATGAACAATCCAAGGTAGGGGGTTATTATTACATTCTGGAATTCTCTCAATTAATTTCCTCATTCTTGGAAGGCATAGAGAACATGGATCAACCAAAATGAGGTGATCCACAATTCGTTTTAAATTGTATAATTTTTTTTCATGACTCCTGATTATTTTTGTTGAGTCTCTTTCTACCACTCTAACGTGGAGGGTGCAGGCCAAACCAACATGGACCGACCCGTCTACCATTCAGCGTCTTTGGTGTGTTCTTCATAATGGACGAAGGGAACAAAGTTAGTGGCGACACCAACTACGACCTTCATTCCCTGCATCACTCAGCCACCCCACGGCCTCCATGCCGCTGCTCCACGACCCCTACGGCCCCTCACGGCCTCCGTGGCACCTCGCGGCCTCCGAAACCCCTAAGGCCCCATGCATCCCTCGTGGGCTGGTACGGACCCAGTGGGTCCGGCAGGGTTGACTCGAACCGGTAGGCCTAGGCCTGGACAGGATAGGACGGACTTCCACTAGACCCACTACAACCCATTTATGCTCTTTTGGCCATTACTTTGGCATCAGGAATCCAATTGATGAACCACCAGTGGAAAAGGAAATCATGGGGTGAGACGAACCCTTTGTGTATATCGCAATGTGATATTGAAAAATCTTGAATATGGTCGGGTTGGATTGAGCACGAATCCAATCGGGCCTTCGGGACAAAAAGGCTAATAACATATAGAATGGGCATCCAATTGATGCAAGTTCTCTTACGTTGAGACCCATATGAAGTGGCAGTCTTTTGAGATACTTCTTCATGGTAAATCATGGTAGTTGGAGAATCAACCAGTGGCTTTGTAAGTAGACTCTCCCAGAGATGAGCAAGCATAGTGCGGAAACCAAGCAGTTGGATATGATGAGAAGTGTGATCCTAGAAAACATGTTTGGGTTAGCTGCAAGCGATCCTATACTGGTCAGCTCCCAAGGGATCATGTGTGGGTAAGCTCGTAGATATCCTATGTGGTTCAAGTCCAATGATCCTGTGTTGGTCAGTTCCGAGAGATCCTGTGTGGGTCTGCTCCAGCGATCCTGTGTGTGTCAGCTCCTAGCGATCCTGTTTGGGTCATCTCCAGCGATCCTTTGTGGGTCAGCTCCTAGCGATCATGTGTGGGTCAGCTCCAGCAATCCTATGTGGGTCAGATCCAACTGATCCAGTGTGGGTTAGCTTATAGAGATCTTGTGCGGGTTAGGTCCTAGTGATTCCTTATATGTCAGCAGTAAAGCCTCTTAACAGAGTAAGATGATTCAGTAGTTATAAATAGTCATCTCTACTCCCGTATCTAAAAATATACCATGTATGAGATGAGTCAGAACCATTGTCTTTTATCATGATTGAGATGGATTACATGATAACATTGGTATATATATGGGCATATACCTAAGTGGGGTTATCAGTTGATTTCTTATTTGGTGGTTTATCAGTGGTGGATTTTTGTGAGACTTTGAGGGTCTCGAGGTCCATACTGAGTATCGTTATACTCTCCCCTGCCCAGGAAATTCCCACACCGCATTGGGTTGGATGCAGACGACTGATAGTTATGACTGAGGATAAGGGTAGCAGGACAGGATGGTGCTCGGAGGTGGACCATATGACATGCATGTTCGCATAGGAGATTGGTGTACATGGAGTGATGAGGAAGCTATCAGTACCTACCATTCGGGTTGGAATAGAGGTGCATGATCTAGGAGCTTCTTTTCACCAATCATACGTCTTATACTTTCCAGTTTTCTTTGTACTTTCCAGTTGGTCTTGTATTCTGGCCACTTTTTACTTACTGTTCTCACTCTATTTACTATTCAGTTTACTTGAGTTCGTATCATGCAGTGCACATGGTTGTGGGTGTTATAGGTTATAAAAGCAATGACTTCTCAGTTCTAGGAAATATGCCTACGGTGCTAGTCACCAGCCCCTGGCCTATGGAAGGCGGCATTGTTTAGTCACGACACGGGCCCTGGGAGACAGGTCATGACATTAAATGAAAATTATAAATTGAAATATTTTAATGGTTATGAACATAAGAACATTTAAATTAATTTTAAGGGTTGGAATAATATGAAATGATTATAAAAATTATGGTTTCTTTATGATAAGGAATAAAATAAGATTTATTTGAAATAAAAATAATTTTTTTGATTAACTATATCTTTTCAAAATGATGTTTTAGACGGTCCTCACACAAATAATTTAAAAATAATTTATAATACATTTAGTAAATTTATCTGAAATATTAAACATCCTTTTTTAATTATTTTTATCAATTATTTAATGGATTTTTTTTTGAAAATAATTGTTTTTTGATTATTAGTGATAAATACTGAATTTTAATTGAAAACTACCTTTTCATTTTAATAATTTATAAAAATAAAAAATATTTTGAATTGTTTTTAAAGAAATATTATTTCAATTTAATATAAATAAATATGATTTATTTCATTTGAATAATTTCCCAAATAAATTTTGATATAAAAAATTGTAATCTTTTGAACAATTTCTCTTAAAAACACGCTTTCTCATCACATCCGGAGGATTAATATACAAATTTTCTTTTCAAGTTACATGAATTTCATTTTATAAAATATAAACTTTTGAAATATAAAAAATTTATAATGTATAATAAGTTCAAACAAATTTTTTTAATCGAAGTAAATAGTGAAAATAATGAAAATTAATTTCTAATGTTATGGTTAAACTTGATTTACCATGAGGATAATATAAATAACTTGAAGAAATTTATAAAATATATAAATTTCTAAATTTATTTTTTATATATTATATTTTAAATAATTTTTTATTATTTTATCTGTGTAAAATTAAAAAAATGTTAGTTAAATTCATTCTTTTCAAAAAAATTAAAATTTTCTACTCGTGTCACCTATAAATTGCAACCCCCTCTCCTCCCATGTTCACATATTAAAAAATATTCCCTTTGGATTGAAAATATAATATTCATTTAAAATCATTGATACTATCATCCAATAATCCTTAATTTTGGAATAAATCCAACCTTGAAAGGCTTTAGTGAAAACCGAAAAAGGATACATATAGATGAGGTATCATTCTACAATGAGTATTTTTATTTTATTTAATCCTACAAATCCTTATGTTATATTTTTAAAAATATGATATAATAAAATCTGTATATTTATTATAAATTATTATGTTAAATTATTGATTTAAAACCACCCACTAATCTGTAAAATAGGTTAAAATATCATCATTTGTGTGTACAGTGGACTACTGCCTCACAAATAGATGTCATTCCTTTTTTACACTACTACCTCTCAGAGTAGGGGATAGTGAAAGATAAAATGATTATTTTTTATCTTTTTAACATAATTACATTTATATATTTATTATATCATATATATAAAATATTACTTTCCATTTTATAGGAGATCTAACAACGTCAATAATTAGTATGTCTAACTTCAACCTCATGAAATGATTGGAATCATCTTTCAATAATGATTTACATGAAAGGTGATAAAAAATAATAATTATGATTTGTGATATAAATGAAATTATTTTTTTATTAATTTGATATTTATAATTATTATAATATTATATATGACATTTTATTTCTTTCCATTTGAATAAATTTTAGATGATAATGATATTCTTTATGTGTGGACGACTACCTTTATCAAACAATGTGCCTCTGTTTTCACTACCACACAACATGGATAAAATATATAACTATATAAAAATAAAAAATATTATCTAATACTATTCTTATAGTTTTATAAATATTATATATTAATTATATTATTTTCAAAATGATCATAGTAAGAAGGAAACATTTATCATGCATACGTACGACCTACCATCTCCAATATTATAACATTCTTAATTTCTCAAACAAATATTTGACGATTTGTACTGAAAGTATAATTTATATATATTTATAAAAAATATATTATTATTATTGTTATTCTATAGGACATTAGCTATATGATATTCATCTGAAAGAGAATATTCATAACAAACCATGAATGGGAAAAGAAAGATACTAGAACCGAAAAGAAAAAAATAACAAAAAATTATTAATAAATAAGGGGAAAAATATTATTACTAGACCACATATGATATTATACATATGATTATGGTTCTATAATAAATTAATAACATTCATATAAACACTATTCAAGAGACTAAATAATGTCAAATTAAAGGAAAGCATAGTGCAATGGATTTCTTAACTATTTTTCAAGTCATTTGGTGAAACTTCTATTTCCATAGTAATTCTGTGCTAATATTTTATATGTATTTAAATTACATTATTATATATCATTTAAAAAATTATTCATTGTTGATTTACATTAGATACACATAATCATTTCATTTTTAATTCCCCACGTCAAGGAAATGTTATTTATAAGGGACTTCATCTCGATTTATCTTCATTGTGGCATATATTAATGATATTCACAAAAATTGATTTATATGTTATATATAGATATATTTAAAATGTAATATAATTAATAATCCATAGTTCATTTTATTAAAATTTTCAATTTAAATATTTAATCCAATGGGATTTGACATGAAAATTTTGTTGTGGTAAATGTTATTATGAAATCTAAATTTCTTCTTTGAATATTAACATTCTATTAAAAAAATTGTAGAGTCAAAAAGTTATATTTTCACTTTTCCATATCATTTTTTTTGAATAAAAAACACATTTTATTAAGTAAAATTATTTTTTAGAAGATATATTTTCTTAAGGAATATTTTCATTCTAGTTGAATAGTTTTTGACATTAACATTGTCTTATTTAATGTTTTTCCAATCCAAGTATAACAATATTTTTCTTAAGTAAAAAATGATCCTTACATAACTCTGAACCTTATAGACTCTTAGTATAAGATTCTATAAGAATTCTGAAATCATACTCTAATCACAACAAAAATTAGATTATATGTTCATTATATTTCAGACCCTAAATATCTACTATATTAGTATCTGTTGATCATTGTTTCTAGACTCCGTATATCAATATCATAATAATCTTATTTAATTATTTTCATATAGTATCCTCGTTTTTATAAAGTTACATTTCATTTTATCAGATCCAAAACAATAAAAATAATTTTAAACATGTAAATGTTACTATTAGTTTGTTATATAAAATGATGTTGTCCAATCTGTTTTAACCAATCCCCTGGTTTTGTGACACATATACAGGTCCCACCGAAATTTAAGGAAATATATGTCCCTTAGAGGAGGTAATAAATCATTGGAATCCATTCCTATAAATATCTAACCCTTGGAATGATCTCAATTACAGGGTTATTGTTGTGAGCTACTAATCTATAGAATGAAGTGGAAATCTATGATTGATCTTCTCAAATTTTCCTTGGGTAAATGTTGTGAACATATTGTTTAGTGATGAACTTCTTATTCAACCTGATTATTGTGATTATGATTATATCCGGGAAATCGATGGATTTTGGGGATATTAAGACACTAGTAATAATAAACATATGATCTAGGGATTGAGGGGATATAAAAACAGATTCAGATCTTTATATCGAGGGCTAACCATAGTGTAGGTGTGGATAAATTTCTTGAAAGTATAAATCAAGGGACCGTTATCCATTTTTTATGTATAGCCTTATTTTTTAGTAAAAATATTTCTTATAATTGTACTATTTTTTTACCAATTTTAATATTGATTCATTTTTTTAATGAAATAAAGTATAACATTCATTTAAAATATAATACTTTTATGCTCTAATAAATAATATTATATACACTTTATGGTTGAATATTTATATATGTGAACTTTTCTTATGTTTCATTATCATATCCATTTTATCGGATCCCAACGAAGTTAGTTTCTTAGTTAAGAACAATATAGGGTTTGTGAAATCATCTTTTTTAGCATTGTTAAACATATATTTTATAAAAGTTAAATTGTAATTTTTTTAAACCTACTATTCCTCAATTTCATTTAATTAATAAATCTACATCTATATTTTGATCCCACAATTTATATCAGACTAGGTCTCTAAAATACTATATGAGTTTTCTAGAGAAAATTTTCTTTCTTAATGTTACATTTTCAATTTTTTCTTAATGATTTTCCTAGATTATCATAATTTCATACTAAAACATTTTGTTGAAATGGTATTTTGTATTTTATTATAAGAATTAAATTAATTATTGTTGGTTCTATAGAAAATATAAATCCTACCAGACCCCCAATATTTCATGGAAATGACTATGAATACTATAAAGATAAGATGCAGATTTATATTATAAATACCAATGTTGATAACTTTGTTCTCTTAGCTGAAGACTGAAAAATTCCATACAATGAAAATCATGGAATTCACTAATTGGGAAGAACAATAATATCATCAAATCTTTATGGTATGAAATACTCAATTATGTTTTATAACTAGAATTATATATTTCCAGATTTCATCTTGTGAAGCTACTAATAGAATCTGGATGATGTAAGAAGTTACTCATTTTGGGAAATCCAAGGTTAATGAAAAAGACTATCTATTATTAGAGATGAATTTTATGGTTTAATGTTTTTTTATGGAGATCTTTTGTGTAATGTGCAACTACGAGTTATGACTTTTGTCAACAACTTCCAGTATATCGGGGAGAAATCAATTGATGATGACATTGTAGTAGAGAAGACAACATATATTATGCTCAATGACTAGAAATATAAATGATTTTTGATTGATGACAATATGAATGTTTTAAACATAACTCGTGATGATTTATTAAAAACTCTTCTATTGAATGAAACAAGTATGAAGATATATGCATATATTGATACAAAATAATGGTAATGGCATTGTTTCTTTCATTAATACATCAAATCAAATGAAATCCAATAATCCTAAAAGTGTTAACAAATATAAATATAAGAAACCTACTATTATATTGGACTCAATTCATATTAATCATTAAGATAATGAACATTCCAATTTTTCTGGAAGAATGAACAAGGTTATAAGAAAGAACAATTTCCAATACAGATACAAGAAGAAAGAAATAATTGATTAGAATTTTTCAAAATTGAATTGTTAGTAATGAAAGTGGGTGGGTAATATCATACTATACATAAAATGCTCAAAAGAAAAGAAAGGATAGTCATTTTGATGTATGTAAGGAGATGTATTACAATTCTGTGTCCAAAAAATCACTCATCACTAATGACAATTGTAGTTCTAGTGATGGTGATTCTTTTGATTAATCCTATGATATTGAATCTTCTATAGAGAAGAATATTGGTCTTGTAGATATAATTCTTTCGGAAAATCAATGTATCATGGGTTAGTTAAATATTACATAATAATAATCCAATATTTCTTAAAATGTAAATTTTTATAATGAAGAATATTATGAATTTTCTAATGAATAATATTCATCATCATAAGATAATACTTGACCATATTTTTAAAAATTATCTAGGATTTCCAGGTTACATGAAAATGAAAATATCTAGATCAATAAGAAATTTGTTAAGGAAAAATCTATAAAATCAATTTTAATAGAAAAAGTATTATATCATTCAAAATATCATGATTTAAAAAATATTTATTTTTATTATTCTTCCAAAACAAATGAAGAAGATAATTCTAGGAAGAATAAATATTCTAGGAATTATAAAAATGTTATTTCTATGAATAATTATTTAGAGTAAAACTCAAAATCTACCACTATGACAATGAGGATAAAAATTTAGTCATCATAATAAAATATGAAATGTTTTATTAAGGAAATTTTTTTCCAACATTACCCATGAAAATGATGGTTTTAAAAACTCTATTCCCAAATTCGTCCTTATAGGAATTGTTCGATATTAGGTTATTCGCATTCAAAACTAGTTTTTAATCATAACTATTTTGTACCCCAAAAGTGCTCCTTTATTTCACAAAGAGTGAATGTGGTAGTAATTTGGAGAAAATTTGTTCATTGAATGAGACACAATCCTAAGGATTATATACAACTCATTTTTCAAAAAAAAAAATTGATACATAAGACCTTAATTTAAATAATTTAAGGATACACAATAGTTTGTATTTCAAACTTCTTACATTTTATTTTTTGGATAACATATGAAGGTCCAAAAAATTTATGGAAAATGTATGTGTATATTTTCATCACATGACTGGTAAAAAACTTCTTTAAAAAGAATATCAAGGTGAATGGAGGAAATGTAAATTTCAAAAACAATTCTCAAGGGGAAATTGTTGGTATATGTAACATTATTCATATCATAAAATCATTGATTTGAAATGTTTTATTTTTTAATGGTGTTAATAACAAACGTATAAGAATAATTCCATTTTTGGGAATAAGGTTATATTGTGAATCTTTGGAATGATAAATGTCAAGTACACAATTCCATAGATGTGTTTATTCTCTCTACCCAAGTTGATGATAATGATTACACAATTAACATAGATAACCTTATGATCCAAAAACTATATTTCCATAGTGCAAGAAAAGATACATCATGGTTATGTAATAGTAGACTAAGAGGATAATAGTATTGAACATTATAAAAACTCTCAGTGAAATGACTTATTATGGATTTACCAGAGCTTAGATTTTATTATTCAAAATTTTGTGATCGCTGTCGATATAGAAGGAATCCAAAGTCAAGTGATAAATCAATTAGTTATGTCTCAACATCTCATGAATTACCACTAGTGCATAAGTATATTTTCGATCCAACAAAAAATGGTAGAATTGGAGGAAAATATTATTTATTTTATTAGTTAATGATTACACTAGGTTTATATGGGACTATTTTCTACAAATGAAATCTAAAGCCTTTTATTATTTTAAATATTTTTCATCCATAGTTAAAAATGAGAAAAACATTCCATTTATTAATATTCATAGTGACCATGCGGGTGAATTTGAATATACTAATTTTGAAATTTTTTGTAGTACGAAAGGCTTTGCTCATGACTTCATAGAACTATAAACTCCACAGAAAAATGGTTTTACTGAATGAAAATACCAAATTCTCTAATAGATAACTAGCTCTACGTTGGTTGAATATTTTATTGATAATAAATTTTGGGATAATTCATGCAGTACTTATTTCTATACTATAAATTATGTTCTAATGATAACTTTTCATAATAAAAAACCTTATGTGTTATGGACTGGTCGATAACCTATGGGTTCCTACTTCATCAAATTTGGATGCAAAGTATTCACCTTGAATACTAATGGAAAATCCAATAAATTCACACCCAAAGCTGATGATGGGATTTTCTTTGGATATACCACTGCAAATAAGAATTAAAGTGTTTTTAACCAAAAATATTGTACTTTTAATGAAACATTTCATTTTAAATTTGATAAAACTGCACATTTTTCATTTAAAAAACAACAAACCACATCTTTGGATGTGTATTCAAAACTGATTATCATCCTCTATTAAAATATTATTATAATAAATAAATTACACTATAAAATTTTTCTTATGTATTTACTACATAATAATTTTTACCTTATGTTGATGAATAGGTTTTACAAATCCCAGATCAGTTATTTCTTATGAATCATCCTAATGAGAGTATCAATGGTGTGGTAAAATAACATATAAGGGCTGAAAATTCATTATGAAAGAAAATAGAGAATCAATTATTTCAATCCTAAATAGAAACAAAAATTAGTAATGGTGATTTAGGTGATGGTGATTGTATTAAATCTATGGATGATTAACTAAAGGAATTTAAAAGGAATAATATCTAGACCTCAGTTGAAAGTCCTAAGGAAACATCTGTAATTGGTGTAAAATGGGTCTTCATAAATAAATGTGATGAAAATGGAATCAGTGTCAGAAATAATTCAAGATTAACTACTAAAGGCTATAATCAACATAATGTAACAGAAAATGATGAAACCTATGCTCCAATATCATGATTTGAATCAATTAATATTCTATTATCCTTTGCATCATTCTTTAGTGTCAAACATTTTATAATGGACATGAGGTTTTATTTCATCAAAGGATATGTTCAAAAGGAAGTTTTTATTGAACAACATCAATTTTATTTAAGACTCAAAACATCCTAAACATTTTTACCAACATTCCAAATATTTATATGGAATTAAACAAGCACCAAGAGCCATGTGTGAAAAAATCAAAATATTTTTGCAAAAAAATAATAATTTCATGGGAACTATAGATCTATCACATTTTATAAATAATACTAATAATTGTTTTTTCATTGATAAAATTTATTTTCATGACACAATATTCCGATCAACTGAGTAATCCTTGATAGATTCATTTAAAAATATCATGACATCTGTGTTTGAAATGAGAATGATGGGTAAGATAACAGTTTTTCATGGTTTTTAAATTTCAAAAAAAACTAGATGAAATTTGTATATATCAACATATTTTTATTAAATAACTTCTTAATATTTATGTATATGACAACACTAATTGTATAATTATGCTAACCAGTACCTCAAACTCTCATGATATTGAGGAAGCTATGAAACCATTAGATCAAACATCATTTAGAGGTATGATAGGAATTCTATTATAGAGAAAATTTAGTCATCTGGACTTAATATTTTCTATATTCTTGTGTGGAAGATATAAATATATTCAAAAATAATTCGTTTTAAAATATGTGACAAGATTTATTCACTATTTAAATGGAACTATGGATTTAAGACTTTTCTATTCTTTTAGAATTGTTATTGTTTTGAAAGCCTTTTCATGTGCGAATTCTGTTGGATGTTTAATGGATATGAAAAGTAAATTTTAAACATATAATTTTTTAAGAGATTAATTAGGTTCATGTTTATTCAATAAAAAACATTCAGTAGTAATTTCCACTATAGAAGCTGAGTATGTAGTAGTTGAATGTTGTTATTCTTAAGTGTTGTGGATTCATCACACACTCATTGACTATGGCATGCATTTTACTGAAACATAGATATTGTGTGATAATAATAATGCCATTTTTCTAAAAAATAACCATTCACATAACTCTTATTAAATTCAAATAAACAATAGAAATCAATTGTTTTGGGATCACATCCTTAAAAGAGATTATATATTACAATTTATTGGAATGTAAGACCAACTTGGTGACATATTTACAAAATCATTACCCTCTGATAGATTTGAAAACCCTAAAAATGAAAATAATTATAACTATAATTTAATAATTTATATTAAATTTTGGTTTAAACATATATCTATAAATTAATATAAACTTTCTCATTGGAAGAGTACATATCATTATTCTTTTATATTTTATTTTCAAAAAAAAATTGGAACCTTAAATTTTTGGTACCTAAAATTCTCAGCACCTATATTTTTTTTATCGTCATAATGATTTTTTGGGAACCTACATTTTATAAGATAATACTTATAAATACTGATAAATATTTCTTAGAAATATAGAATGTATGTTTTCATATCAATATCATTATAATTTCATTTCTTCTTGTTGGTACTTGATGATTTTTTTAAAAATATCTTATCAGATTATCATTCCATAAATCCATATTTTCCTTAAATCATTAAACGAACCGAACCAATAAATTTTAATTAGCATTGATATTAGTCGTCTGATCAGATCATGCTAATTTCAATAGTTGGATTCATTCGGTAATATGAAACATCATCGTGGATCCTATATAAAGGACCCCCTATTCGTATCCCACATCAATTTTATTATTCTTTGTCCACCGATGTTCTGCCACCAATCATGTTTTCCATTCCTTATTACTTTCATCCATAGGCTATGAATTTCTATTAATGTTTCCTCTTAATCTCTGATGTATTGAAATAAGTATCTCAAGGATTGTCTTATTTTTAGATAATGTTAATGGTAACCTAATTTCTTTATTATGTGTGATTCTATGATTTCAATAATCATAAATAATAATGGATGAGAATATATCTATGCTGCCAATGTGATGAATCAGGATCTGTTTTATGCTAATATTATTATAAAATTATATGATACATTTCATTTTTATGAACAGTGAGGAAGGGAAATGTTTTCATTCAAGAGTTATTGAAATAATTATTCCTATTTTGTTAAAAAGGCAGCTAGTATCATGGATCGTCCTTAAGATTGATAAGAAATATTTTTTCCATGCTAATTTTGAGATAAGGAAGGTTCTTTTAATAAGGATAAGGAAATTTAGTGCTTTTACTTAAAGGAGTAAAGACATAGAAGATCTATCCTCTTTAAACCCCTCATATATTTCTATCGCTCTTGATAAAAGATTATCTGGTTCTCAGAAAGGGAGACAAGGATTCCCTTTAGATAAGTGATATCTTCATGATGGATTTATTGGTAAATATAAAGAAGATAAACCTAATCATGTACATTATTTTTAACAAGAAAAATATCCTGAATGACCCCATCATGTCTCATATCATATCATATCCAACAATATTTTTGGAAATTATTTTCTTATTCTTAGATGCCTTCAAAATTCCTTGAATCTCAAAGGAAAATGTTTTCATGATTATGTTGTGAAGTGATGAATATATACAAAGGATGAACATTTGTTTGGGTTTTATGAAATTGGAGTTATTTGAACATTATCATAATGATGATAAAGTGTCCAAAAAAATTTGATGTAAGAGAAATCTCTATGAAAATTCCCATGAAAATATAAGGTAGAGAGTTGGAACAGAATGACCAAGAACATGTACATGAGTCGGAATCTGATCCACCCATTCCTAAGAAACAGAAAACATTTCTCTAATGAATTGGTTTTTAAATAGGGAGATAATAAGAAGAAAAAGAATGAAAGAGATTTAGTTTTTGGTTTAGAAACTATAGAGGCTAATGCCTCAAAAGTACAAGGAGGTGAAGAGATTTAGAGGCAATCCAAAGAAAATAATTTTAAGAAAAAAAAATTAGAGGTATAAATTATCCAATATTTTCATAGAGATACTGAGAAAGCATCTAATGAAGTTTAGGTTCTTGAATCTTTAGTTCAAGGATCATATCTAATTGAAATTCTGGAAGAAGAGAAGAGAAATATTGATATTTCTTTTCTAGAACCCATAATTGAAGAAGAATATGAGGAGGAGAAAGAGCAATGTGATGATATTATAAGGATAGTGTAAGAATAACAACAGAAGGATCTACCATTAAAAAATTAATCTATAAGAACTTCCCAAGATAAATCCACCGGGATAATTTCGTAAGGCCAATCTGTTCTGAAAAATAGTGATTCTCAAGTTGAGGTTGACAATCATTTAGATGATTAGAGTTGTAATGACTATATTTTAATCATATTATTGATGACAAGGATGATAAGTAATTTTTTTATCATTGTGATGATTAATATATTGATAATGATGATGGTATAATAATTCAAGATTCATATAGGGAACCTGTAACTTAGGATGTCGAGATTAAATTTTAAAAGAAAGAGAATTGAAACGATGTTTTTGTTGGAAAATCTATGAGAAAATAAGATGAGAATAATAATGTTCCCTCACCAAAAGATAATCTTATTTTAAATCTTGATCTTCCATAGGACATGATTTCGTGGTCAATTCCTTGAAAAATATTTGGAAAACCATTAATTTTATTTCCATTCATTGATTCTGTATGTCATCTTCCTCAACACACAATAAACCCGAAGTAATATTCAACAAAAATTCTCATGAAAACTTTTATAAAACATGATGATAAATTTAAGACCTTTCAAATAGGCCATGATAATCATAGTAGATTCTGAAAAGATATAATTATGTTGTCTAAGTCAGTGATTGATGAATTTTAATTGTTGAATATTCCACTAATTCAGTGAAGGATGATTTGGATATGACCAATGAGAGATAAATAACATTTCAATAGGTATTTGATAAAAACAAAATAAATAGAATGGTCACCATCAACAGGAATATATATATTTGAATGGGAATATGAATTCAGTTTGCCTCAATTTGAAAATAGAAAGGGAACTCAAAGAAAAGATGGCTCGAAAACACAAGTAATTGGAATAAGTGATAAAGTCTTGAAGAGAAACTATTATGCCACATGAATAAAGAATAAAAGATATTGAAAAGAAAAATGATGTTCATAATTAGTTGTTCATGAATTTTGGTGAAAATTATAAGGAATTGAATATGTAGAAGTCTATACTTAAAAATCAAATGAAAAAGGATAAAAATTAGGACAAAGGATTTTCTATTAAAATCTAATATTTTGTGGAATTTTTATTTGTAATGATGTTCTTTATCTTAAAACAATTTTTCATATTTCAATTATTTTTTCGTTTATATTCATTACCATTCATGATTAATTTTCTTCCCACCATTCCTTTTTGAAAATCACAAAGGGGGAGAAAAGAATGATAAAAAAGAACATTAATAATGAATAAGACTATGGATGGGGGGATTACATTAAAAATAATCTATTTTAAAAATAATAATAATTTCTTTATGAATGAAATCAAAATTATCTCTAGGTATTTCAATACCTAATGGGTGTTATTCTTATTCACTATGGACCATAAATAATGAGAGATAATTATTTTGTTTTTTCATAAAAATGAAAACCATAGTCATTATACTATATTACAAAACTATTTTTGTGCTTTCAAAAAAGTTGGTGATTATTGAGTCAATTTAGTTTCTTATGAGTTTTGCATTCCATAATTTTTTGAAAATCAAAAACAAATTGGAATAAAGAAAATTATCTTTCTCAATGAAATATTTTCATAAGGAAAATTTTCATTCCCTATGAATAGTTTTTTAATTTACCATTTTCTTATTTATTTTTTTCTCAATCCATGACTTACACTATTTTCCATAAGTAAAAAAATACGATCCTTATCTAAATATTAACATTACAATATCTTAAAATATGATTCTCCCAAAATTCTAAAATCATACTCTGATATCATCAGACATTATAATCATAATTAATCAGAGTATAGACTCAAATTCTCTAAAATTTTAGAATCCCTTTGTAAATGTTTTTAGACTCAATGTTTCAATATCATAATAATCATGTAAATGATTTTTTTACATTTACCTCTTTTTTTTAATTAATGTTCATTTCATCGAATCATAAATATGATAATGCTTCTTATGAATGTTAATGTTGCTGATAGTTTTTTTAACTGATGTGAATAAATATATTTTTACCTAACCTTTTCTAGAGTGATACATTTATAGGTACCTTTAAAATTTAGGAATTAATATGAACATTAGATGAGGAAGTCGACCATTGGTATCCAATCCAATAAATACCCATCTATTTGAACGAGCTCCATACAAGAGTTTTCGTTGAGAGTTATTGACATCTAGAATGAGGAGACACTCTGGGAATGCTCTGCTCAAATATTCATTTTCTGAATTCTCTAAACAACTGGGTTGTCCATTAACCTATTTTTCAACCTTCGTAGTGTGATTCTAATTGTTTCTGATGAATTGAGGGATTTTGTGGAGAAGAAGAAAGATGTACCGATACCCATAGTGACCATAGTATTTTGGAGATATCAAGACAGATTCCGATCATTATATTGAGGGATTACTTTTGTGTGGGGAAGATAGAAATTCATGAATTTATAAATCCACGGTCCATTATACAAGGTTGTTAAATACCCTTCTCTTTTGTTCAAAAGTGTTCTTATACTTGTATTGTTTTGTTACAACGTTTAATTTTGCTTCTTTTAGTTAAATAATCTATGTGTAACCTTCATATTCATTCTAATACATGTATAATATGATAAATATTATTATATATTCATTAGGGTAAAATATTTACCTATGTAAACATTTCATATATTTCTTTATCAGATACAACTTTTTAGATCCTGAGGAACATAGTTTCGATGATATGAAAAAATGGTTTGTGAATCCATATTTTTTATCATTACTGAACATAGAAATTCTTAAGGATAAGAACAAATGTTTTTTAACCTAATATTCACCTATCTATGGCAATTAAGGAATCTAAATAGACATTTTGATCGTATAACATTAACATTCCTCAGACCATTTTTCATTAGAAATTACATTTCTCTTAAATGTATATATATATTTTTTTCAATATAACTCTTTCCAAAACATTATACCAGTTTTATATGTAGTCGTTGTATTTAGAGTCATTTAATAGATAGATGAAATAGTAAAAAAATGGTAACCTATACTCATTACAGATACATGATGTTAAAGACCATTTTTTATGAGTAAAATTTATTAATGAATATATGTGGAATTTTTTTTACATGCATGAAATGTGTGGGTCTTGGTTATATATTTCCCTTTTATGCATTAACAAGCCTCATGATAAAAACTACTATGAAAAATCCCATGGGGTTTTACCCTATATTTTTTAATTCTCTTAATTATAAATCTTGATGGTAGATATATCATGTGACTGAGAAATGAAGTCAAATAATTAGTCATTACCTTCAATTATTCTTTATTTATAATTATCCATGATAGTTTATTTCAATGCAAATCTCTCTAGATACATTTCATTCTCAACATAGTGATTGTGTGGCTTGTATTTTGAGTTATTTACCCTCGATATAAACTTTTACTTATCTAATCATGATATTTAAATTATAAAAATGAAATGTCTTTTCAGTTAAATACATTTCCATATAGACTATACATATTGATTCATGATAGAATCCACCATACATAACCCTTAATAAGCTTTTGAGAAACCCATTATTTCATTTTATTTCTCTAGTATATGACTACAAATTCATGGAATTAGTATTCAGGGTTCTATATCATTTTTTTATTTTATATTAAATTAAAATTTCTATTCCCACTATAGAATGGGTATCATTTACATATATGTTTCCCGAAAATTGCTTAATTTAATGGTACATTGGGACTTTATTTCTGTATCTATTCCCATGTAATAAAAAGGCACTGGCATTGGGACACTACAATTAGATTCATATTAGTTGGTATCATATGATGTTTAATAGCCACCTATATACTAGATTTGGGAAGACATTTATAAGGATACATTACCATATGATAAAATTTGAGAACTATAGAAATAATCATTTTATTTTTTCTGTTATATTTGAAATTATTTCGGTATTGCAATTAATAAATCATTATTTTCATATAAAAAGTGGACATGGTTGTGTAATAAATGTACTGGGGGTAATAACTCCAAATAGGGCATGTTATACTATACAAAATCAGTAAATTATACTCGAAAAAATTCCTTAATATGCACCTGCTTTGATACTCAAGGTGGATATTCTTATGATAATTCAAATTTTGGTTACAAAACATTTTGAATTATTTTGAAATAATCATATCCCTAATGAATAGATTTTTTTTGATTGTGTTTTTAATAATGAATAAATTTTTAATCTATTTTTTGTGTAACACCATATTTTATATTATACATCATAAATAAAATTGTATAATTTTAGGATATAATCCAATATATTCCATTTTTATAAATGGAACATGGATTAAATATGAGAATTAATACTCAAGGACAATGTAGAGATTTCACAAATATGTATTCTAACACAGTTGGTATTGGATCTGAGAAGATTATGGCAATGTTATGGTATCTTATTTTGGTTTTGAAAGAACCCTTCCATGATAGTGAAACATGTTCCATAGTGTGAATGATATATTTTTTATAACATTATATGATATAAGTCCTCATCATTTATTGGGGATACTAATCCTATATAATATTATATGTGGATTATGTAGTTATGAAAGTTATTTATGTTCTAGGATGTGGTGAAAAGGAAAAAATTTCACTTTTAGTCTGTTTTCAACAAGGTGATGTTAATCAATGAAGGTCATTGATCAATAATACTAGGTAAAATGTAGAAATATAAATCCTGGAAGGGCAATATTTTAAGGAGAAATTCTTTCAAAAATATTTCCCTCAAGAGAAAAAAATAAGATGGAGGGCTAGATACTTAGGTTTATAAATAAGGAATAAGAATGTGTTATGTAGTATGAAGATACCATTATATGGTTAGCTATGCTTGATATTCTTAAACAAACTTGAGTGCATCATTTTGTATTTATTTAAAGGGATTAGTCCATTTATATGAAGTGAATATGTCTCTAAAACATATTATTTATATGATTAAATAGTATATTGTGACATAAAAATTTGTAAAGAATTTTAATGATCATATATATATATATATATAAGTAAAACTAAGATAATAATATGTCATTTTAACACCATTAAAAATGGAAAGAATAAACTAAGAAGGAAATGTTGAATGAATTTCGATCGTATGAGAATAGTGGAATGAATCACCCGGTGAGATGCTTGAAGTGCAACAGAGTTTTTTATAAGTGTGTATAAATCAGACATCATGAATAATAATGAATGGGGTGAAATAGAAGACTATTATTTAGAATTTTAAATATAGATGTATGGGACAATAAAAGAATAAATTCCCAATGCTTCAGGGAAATTTTACATATAAAATTCCCATGTTAGAAGGAAATAATTTTATGACCACTATAGTTGAGTTGTAAATAAAATATGATATGGTGGAAGGTATATTAATCCTTTCATAGAACTTAGATAATTCATTATTATATATATTATCATGTCACTAAGTTATATCGACCATGGGTTCCATGAAAATTAGTATTTTCCTATTTAATTTAAGAAGGTATTTTTTAATTAAATCTCATAAGGGATGTCTCACTACAATGTAGATGTGTCAGTAAGTTCAAATTATGAAAAAACATGATTAATTTTACAACCATATTATCATACATATGATTAAAATCGATATAATTTATAGAATGGGATGGATTTCAAAATATTATGAATTTATTTTTATTATATTAATGAAATTACGATTTTTATGGGAGATATAGAACTTGATATTTATAGAAAAGTGACATCGTCATCTGAGTCATATATACACACACACCCCAATAGCTCTATTGAATGTGATTATTATGGAAAAATGGAAAACATATAATTTTATATATATTTAAATCATTTATGAGGGATGTGCATATTATTTAAGAATACATTGATCTATTTCATGAGGAATTAATTGGACATCCCCCCAGATCATGAAGTTGAGATTTTCATTGATTTAATCAATGTTGAATAATGACTATAAAAGGATCCCTATAAAATGTTCACTTTATAATTAGTGGAGTTGAAGATAAAACAAGATAATTAGAGTTATAATGGGTTTATTCTACATATATTTTTTCCATGGGAAGTGACTATTCTATTTGTCTCAAAAAATATTCAATGATGAGGCTCTGAATTGATTATCGGGAAATCAAATGTATAACAATAATTTAAATGTACAATTTTCCTTACATTGATAATTCACTCTATTAAATTAATGAATTCTATTACATTGAAGGATTGAACTTCATTCTAGATTGATCCATTTTGAGTAAAAAATGAGGAGAATCTGAATAAATTATTTCAAATGAGGTATTTAAATGTTAAGTTTATAGTAATTCCTTTTGGATTTTCCAATAAATCCTCTACATTTATGGATATAATTAATAGATTAAACATGAGATATCTTGATGAATTTAATTTGGTGATCATTGAAGATAATTTTGATTTATTCTATAATATATGAAGTCTATGACAATAAATTTAATGTCATTCATGAGACACTAATAAGTAAATACTTATATGGGAAAGAATGTTAGTGTAATTTTTAGAATCATGATATTTCTTCTGATGGACATATTTTCTCCAATTATGGATCCTCAAATGTTCCAGTGATGAAAAAATAAGTCCAATAAATGAAAAATGTATTGAAGGATGAAGTGGTAAATAGTTTCAATATTATTACTCGTAACTATTAGCGATTCAATTAAAAAAATCGGCTTGTCAAACCCTTTAACCAATATTATATTTAAATGTTTTTTATTTTGGAATGAATTTAATGTTTAAATAATCTAAAAAATGATGTGTTAATTCTATAATATTGAATCTATTATTTAAATATATGGGATTGTTATATATATTACTGAATTGAATAAGGGTACATATTGATTCCTAATGAAAATGTAAATGATATTGTATTTTCACACATCCAACTAAAGACTCATGAAAAGAACTATCAAAACCATGATGTCGATAATGAATCTATAAACTATTTTTATATATATGGATATATTGTCTATATGGTGATGGATATTTGATATTAATAGACCATAAGAGCCTAATGTACATATTTTCACTAAATGTTTCCTACACATGTCAAAGTCGATGGATTTAGCTACTCATGAATTATGATTTTTCAGTATACTACCATAAAGGGATGGAAAAAAATGTAAAGGATGTAGTGAGTTGAAAAGATCATAGACATTGGGCCAAATGTGTATTGACTGGGATCATATATTAATGTATTTATGAATGATTGATACGATAATATTTATGGAGGGGGAGACATCACTCGATTTTCAATTTATTTCATAAATAATTTATTATATTAGTTAGAATGTTATTCAACATTATGATGAGTAATTTTAGAATAAAATTAATTCCTATAATGATTTAAAATTTTCAAAAACAAATTATGAGGATGGTTTTTTTAAATTTATAAATAGATTATGTGTTGTATATATATTAGACCTACAAAGGGAATTATTCTATTACTCTTATAACTCAATTTTTACAATACACCCTAGAAGAAAAAAATATGTATTGGTACTTGAGGGACCATTTTTTGTGGGAAAAATTAAATGGGATATTTATGATTATGTGTCCAGATTTTTGGTTTCCCATCAACTGAATTATGTGGGACAACAAACTAAATAAGTCAATACTGTATGGAAATGGCTTGAAATTATTATTGAGTTACTCATAAGGATACCAAATAACCTTATTAATAAAGAATTAATATGGTTTATTATTTATCAACTAGTCAAATATTCACATTTCAAGTCTATAAGTGAAGATTTAGCTAATGATTTCCATATAAAGATCTACATTATTAATGATGTAAGTCTTTTGGGAATGACTCATTATTTTTTGTCTAATCGTGATTCTTTTTCTACATCGAATTAATGGAAGTGTCTTAAAAATGCCCTTCATACTAATATTCATTTGAGAACGACATACCATACATGATCTATTAGATAGTCCAAAAGGAAAATTCAAATAATGGAAGACTAGTTGGGGTATTAATATGTTGACTTTAAAGGGTTGTGTAGTGAGTATTTACATTTGGTAGAGTTTTCTTATAACTTCCATTTAAATTCAAGATTTTAAATTGGTCAATACGAGGCATTATATTTGAAGATATTTCATACACATACATGTTGGGATGTATTTTGTGAAGGGAAACTCATAGGTCTAGAAATTGATGAAGAGAAAAAAAATGTCAATTTCTATTTAGGAACACATCAAAGAAGATCAAATTAGGGAAAAGGGATTTGCTGATAATTAGATCATCAATTTCAAATTATAAGTGGGGTATCATGTTTTATTGAATATATCTCTATGTAAGGGTGTTATATGTATCATTAAGAATGGGAAATAGAGAATCATTTATATTAGACCCTTTGAAAATGATGAATGAGTTAGAGGTGTTTCCAATCGTTTGGAAATGCCATTAAGACTCTCAAAAGTACATTTTGTGTCCACATATAATTTTTATGTGTGTAAATGAAAATTCCAATATATTCCCTCAAATATGATGAAATTTAATTATATCATGATTTATTATAATATAAAGAAACCATATTGATTCATGATAGTAGAGAGTATGTAATGAGAACTTAGAGGACACGACTTTTAGAGGTATTTTAGAGATATAAAAAAGTCGGGGATGAAAATTCAGAACCAGAGGATTTCAGGAAGAATTAATACCTTATCTATTTAAAAGGAAATATAATAGAAATTTTGAGGACTATATTTATGTTAGAGGGTATATTATAAATCCAAAACACTATAGAATAATTTTATTTTTGTTAATAACTTAAAATGCATGAAAAATTTGGATAAAATGAAAATAAAATATTAAAATATTATATAAACATTACCATTATAATAGGGTATTTATGTTAAAGGGTATTATTATTAATAACTTATTATAAAAATTATTTATAAAATTTTTTTAGAACTAAAATAAAAATCATGTAAAATAATTATTTTTGGAAAATATTTTTTTAATGCATTTTTTAGTTGTACGTTGGCTAAAAAATATAAGATCAATTTTAAAAAATATAAAAAATATATTTAAAAAACAGTTTAATTGAAATATTTATATTAATATTTTTATAGGGTGATTTTTTGTACTTCACTAGAATATTTTATTTTTGAATGAATATTGAAAAGAAAAAACTTTTAACTTACAAATTCCTTTCATTTTAAATAATTTATAAGGATAAATTATATTGAAAAACATTTTATGATAAATTAGTTTAGTAGTATATCAGTTTTTCTTTTTTAGGTCATTATTGATATGACATATTCCAACAAGTTCATGTATTGACTAACCCAATGTTACCTCAAAGAGGTGAGGTGATGGAGAGTTGTATTGAGTGGTCATATAATGACTTGGTAGGATTTATCCTAAAGAACCCACACACACACACATCATCAATACCATACAATGATGAAATTGAAAAAATGATAAACCATCCATGCATAGATCCAAATCCCACTATTAGAGTATGGACCCATTTATTAAAGAGAATAAAAGAACCAAATTAAGGCCCACCACAATGAGTCTAAAAACAAGTAATTGAATAATATATTAAAGGTATATGCTATAAATGTAACATCAAGAATAATCCATGGTCATTCTGGCTTAGTAATCTTATCCCGGTCATTGTCCCCCTATGACTCTTTCAAAAAGTAAATCACTTGCAAAAGGAACAAAATATGTGGGAAAATCCCTTCCAGTGGTGTCTAATACAATACCTAGTCAGAAACCATTATATAATTAAGAATAAAATATTAATTATAATATTCAGATCCTTATATGTATATTTATACATCACATATACCAAGAATATCAAGATATAATAAAAAAATACACATAGTCTCAATGTAATGCTAGAATTGTAATGTCATCATAGGAAACATGATTGAATATTACACATAGAACTCCTTTAGGATAACAAACATGATGGGTTAGATAACACTGATGGAATCTATTCCAGATTTAATACTCATTGGGTCTCTCAAAATGTTGTATATGCAAGAATTCTAAATAGTATGATACATAAATGAGAACCACAAAAAATATTATGGGGTATACTATCAACTCTATTAGAAAATATCCCACTTTTTAGAGGATCAACAAATACATAGTTATTTTCATGATGACAGTAATTACATCACCAATGTAAATACAATGATATGTGATATAACATATGTAATCAAAAAAATATTCTAACACGTCTATTAATGAAGTCCCACCGAATAAATCACTATTCTATGTGTAGGAAGACATTTCTGTCTAACTCTCATAGAATTGATCAAGGGAACACTCTCTAATGAGACTCATCCATGTTAAGGTTGATATGACCTCAATGACTTTTTTGAAGTGGGAAATAACATATACTAGTAGTAAAAAACATGTCCCTTTGGAACGAGTCCTACACATGTATGAATACAGGTACCCGTGTCGGTTTCTATGCCTGATTTCATGGAAGCTCTGAGCTCGTGTAATCCTAGATAGGTTTTTTTCTAGATGGGTATGTATTTTTTTTATCCCTGACAATTCCCATTTCCGTGTAACTTCATAGGTAAATACTGAGAATCCAAAATATGGCTACACTCCTTATGAAAGGGAATACATGCCATGTGGTACTAATCGTTCCTCAACACCCTAACACTACATCCTAGGGTCCCAGATGTTGTGTAATATTGTTTAACATTCCTTCTTATTCATAATATTCCAAAATCAAAAAACTATGTTACATGAAATTTCATAGTCATCTGACCATCAATCCATCCTTGATCTTATCCAGAGAACAAGATGTTGAAGTCAACTAAATCATTCTTTCATCAATCCAAATGTTTTAATCTTCAAATATGATCCCTTAAACATCCAAATGCCTCATCCATCAGCACATTCCAATGATACAAAGAATAATATCCCTAAAATCATATCTAATTGATCATATATTGTCATTGATCTATCAAATTATTGATCTAATCCAATATCTGTAATATCAATCTATGGATTCATTAAATAGTTGCACACATATTTATTTTCCATTATTTATTGAAGCATAGGTAAAGGGATATTCCCACAGTGAAAAATTAAATTAGGGAATAAATTCACAAACACCAAAACTATGAATAAAACAAATCAAATATTAATGTTGGAAAAGATTTTTTTCCATTAAAATGATGAATGAATAGATGAAAAAATAATCCCAAATGAAACAACCAATTTAAAATTTTTCTTTACTCATACCCTCAATATACATGATCCATGAATCAATGAGATGTTCTATTTAATATCTTTTATAGTAGAAATAATAAAATATAATAAATGAAATTAAAAAACAACCAACCACAATTTGGATTAGTCACCAGCATCAAATTATCACACATCCGCTACAACAAAACTTGGAAAGGGATGAAATTCCCTTTAATAGCGTTGAACTGAAAGCGATGATAATGGTTTATCCCTTTATCAGTGCTAGTGAAAAGAAATGATTAATCTACCCTTAATGAGTGCTCTTTTTAGAGCTGAAAAAGGGTACACCTTTATATGCACTTTTTTAGCGCTGATAAAGGTTTTTAATATTAATTTATATAAAATAATAATTTTTATAATCGATTTTTTTTATAGATTTACATTTAGTTACCAATTTTTTAAAAAATATACTCTTTATTGTTAAAATTATTAATAAATAGATACATATATAAATATATCTTGTATTCCATTTTAAATATATATATAAGAATATAAATTAATTATTATATAAAAACTGATGGATCCTTTAACAGTGCTCGTTAAAAGAAATGATAAAGTTATTCTTTATTAGTGCTTTTATTTTATATTGATAAAACATATTTTTATCAGCGCTTTTAATGAATGCTGATAATAGTTCCATCGGTTTTTATTTAATAACCCTAAAAGACCCTCCTCTCCCACATGCAATGAAGCTTTCGTGAAAGCTGAACCAGTCCTCTCTTCCATCACGTCCTCTCCTCCTCCTCCTCATCCTGCTCCTCTTCCTCCGCTTCCACCACTGTGTTTTCCACCTATGATGCTACCATCATCCTCCTCTACCAGCGCTACCCATGCTACCTCTACCACCACTGCCTATTCTACTGCTTCCACCTTCGCGACTGCCTCCTCCATAGCTTCTTCCACTCCAAGGTCCATTTGATTTGATTGTACCCAAGCACCATTCTTATTGGATTTCGTACTTACTATGGTAAAAGATTATTTTTTATGGTTTGAGATATTATTGTTGATATGTTTACAAAATACTAGGTATTTATCATAGATGTAATTATTTAAAATTTCTCATTCTCTATAGGAAATAGGCCTATATACATGTATCATGGATAGAATGTAGGACTCACATTACAAGTTATTAGTTTTTTCTAAATGACATTTGATGGGAGGTTCAACTGTTTAATGTATCATCAACAACTTATATATATTTTTTCAACGTTAATGTTTTGTCGAATTATTGTCAACCAAATTATAATGGTATGTCAATTCGATCCTAGATTATAATGATACATAGTGGTGTATGTATAGTATCACTATGAAATGGATTCATATACATCCCTAGTGTGTTGATAAAGGTATTTCATGCTTCAAGTGATCAAAAAATTGTCATAAATTTTCATATGGATAATGATTTTTGTTTAGGAAGATCACAAAAAAGAATTGAGAGTGGGTGAATAGAGTTCATGAATTTTTTATCACATAAAACACCCTTTATTTAGTCAAATTAGTTTCTAATCCATTGTTTTCACCACTAAAATAAAAAAGGAAAATATTATGAGAAATATATCAAACAAATAATTTTAGTGGGTTTTGGGGTTTGTGGGATGAGGTAAATGGTGTATTCGGTTTTAGATTTTTGTACTCTCATGGGTTTCCAATATTTTATGTTTTCTTTTCAGTTAGAACCCTCTTCTGTTGTGCACCTCTCCTCTACCATGAACGCACCTCTGCCGGGTGCTGAACGACGCCTTCACGATAAGTTTTCTCTTGTTACTAATTGGTTTCCTCTTGTTAGCATGTTATTACTATTTTATATTGATGGTTGTAATGTGAAATGTACGGGATAAATTTCCCACTAAAAATCATGGCCATTGGTGGCCTTTGATTGTGCAAAAAAATTAATTGCATGTTGGTAGGTTCCTGTTGATCATTTGAATATAATAATTGGTAATTTATGTATTCTTAACACATGAATGAATTCCCTAGGATGATAAAACTTATTTGATAACCCCTGAATTAACAAAAAAAATTTAATAAGGGATGCTTTGTAAAATATGAAATTGTTATTGTTTGGTTAGAATGGTGTTGTCATTGTGAGAAGTATTGTGTTTTTGTATGGTGTTTCTATTGTTGACATGGTTGATGTAACATTTTTATCCATGTTTTAGTTCTTTAACCATTGAATATCAACCAAACATTACACATTTTAATGGAAACACAAAATTTTTACTGGTGCAATTCCATATAATCTAGGAAAACCACTTCTAGAGGACTCTATGACACACATTATGGTGTGAAGATGATGTTTTTAAGATTCTATATATATTTAAAATACAAGGTATTTAGTCTTCTTAAATGTAACATGCTTCACCATACATGGATTTCATATTGATTTTAATTCCACACAACATTTATGTCCAATATTTACACCACATGACTCATATTTTTACTCAAACATTGAATAAGTTTAATTTTAAATGTTACATGTCATGTGAACCTAGGTCACACATAATGCATCTCCAGGACATATACATCTACATGAAATCATGTATATTTAATGAAATAATGGTAGAACAACATGATATTTGTTTTAATTCCCTCAAACCATGTATAGATACCATAGAAACTTGATGTGTATAGACTATACACCCCTAGTGGTCATGAAAGGACTACACACTATGTATTCCATAAAAATGTGATGCATAGCTGGTGAGGTGACTCAGTGTGTATCTAAATTACATGCCTTTAGCTCATTTTTTCCTATATGTCATGTATTTCTAAAGGAATCATGCAGTCTTTGTAAAACTAACATGGAATTAATTTGATATATGTCATATTAAATCAGTTATCATATCCATAAATGTTGTTCACCGTACTGGACACACAATGTATATGGATTTCACATGAGTTTAGAAATGGTAGTATACAACCAACCATGACTGAGAACCCTACACATTGTGTATCCATGTAACAAATTGTGTGCTTTGTTATTTTCAATATTGTTATTTATTTTTCAGTTAGATGACAATATTTCATGTATGGGTAGCCCACTATAAATATATTCTCATTTAGATCACAATAGTATGATTCCCTAAATCATTGTAAATTTCACATGATGTGGTTTGAATATTTTTATTATCTTCACTCTACTTGAGAGTTGACAAGTGACAAGGGATATGCTTAGAGAAAATATAGAGTATGATACTCCCCCATGATTCAGTGAAGAGTCCACCATATAGAGGTTTTAGGTACTCATTGGAGATATACAAAATACTTCGCACAATCCCTCATATATAGAGAGATTTCAAACACATTCACATGTTTTGGGGTATGTTCCTCAATTTCAGGTATGAGGAGGCCATTATATCCTAACATTGTTTTTCGGGTATCCTACTCGTTATGTTTATAATCAAACATGTATGACCTTTATAAACACATGTGATGTGATGACATTTATATTTTATAGTTTGGATATGAAATTAAGGGACATAGAGTTAGTGAGGATAGAGTAATAGTTAAATTGTATCCAATGATGGTTCATTGTAGATGCATTTGTACAAAGATTTTTATTATAAAACCCAAACTGTGTGACTTGATTAATTAAAACATAACATTAGGCATGTTTGAGATGTAACCCATAATGACGATGAATACGAATAAAGAATTTATGAATGCCAATCAGTTGAAAAAAGAGTATGAATATGGCGTTAAATAGTTTATCATGTTAGCATAAGATTGTGCATGTGAACCTTCTCAAATCCTTTGTCTTAGTTTACGTTGTTGTTATTCCAAAAATATTAGCCCAGAGGAGTTGAGAGGACACCATATCTGTCATGTAATAGATTGAAGTTATAATGTTTTAATAAACATGGAAAAAAATGAATGTAGTTAGTGTCGTGGATAACACGAGATTTTATGGATCATCTTATATCAATACAAGAATGAAAAGTGAAGATGATCATATGGAAGATGTTATTGCAGATGTGAATGATGATGGAGATCGTATTGAGAAAATGACAAGTACAGTTGAAGATGAACTCTGTGATTGTTAAAAATTGTTTGAGAAGTTAACGAGTTGTGAAAAAATGCCATTGTATGCTGGTTGCATGAAATATATAGCATTGTCAGCCATACTGATGCTGTATAATTTGAAAGAAGGCAATGGGTGCAAAGATGCTAGTTTAATGGAACTAATTTCTCTCCTGAATGGCATGCTTCTAAAAGATAATGAAATCCAAAGCCAAACATATGATGACAAACCAATTCAATGATCGATGGATATAATCTATGAAAGAATACACCCCGGACCAAATGATTGTATAATGTTTCTCAAGGACCACAAATCACATAATGATTGCCCAAACTGTGGTGCTTCTTGATATGAGAATGATGATTCTGGTCCTACGAATGTTTTATGGTACATTCCAATCATTCCAATGATTAGGAACCTATACGGAAGTGAGAAGACTACATGACAAATGACATGGCACGTAGATACAATAATTAATAATGGTAAACTATGTCACTCGACAAACTCTCCTTAGTGTAAGAGAATGGATTACATGTATCCTGAATTTGGAAACGAGTCGAAAAACCATCGTTTGGCATTATCTATAGATGGGGTGAATCATTTATCTTTTCAAATCAGCAGTCACAGTACATGGCCAGTTATGTTGGTATATTATAACATACCACAATGGTTATGCATGAAACATGAAAACATCATATTATCAATGCTTATATCAGGACCAAAACTACCAAGTAATGACATTAATGTTTATTTGGATCCATTGATTGAGGATTTGAAAATATTGTGGGATTCAGGTTTTACATGGTATGATTCTTACGAAAATGTAGATTTTACTATGAAATCCATGTTTTCTGGGACAATAAATTACATTCTTGTTTATGGAAATTTTTCAGCATATATCATTAAAGGAACTCAAAGGTGTCCAATTTGAAAACTAGTGACATAGTCAATTAGGTTGAAAAATTCATCGATAACCGTGGTTCTAAGACATCACATATTTCTACCCCGACGACATAAGTACTGATCTTGGACAACATCATTCGATGGATGTTCAGAAGAAATTACATCATCGTCTCCACTAACAGGTGATCACTTGATTGAGAATGTAAAATATTTGGACACTACTTATGGTAAACCATTTTCGAAAAACCATATGAAAACATGTTGGAAAAGAGATCAATTTTTTTTGAATTAACATAGTTGAATTTTCTCTATGTCAGCCATTTTCTTGATGTTATCCATGCTGAAAAAAATGTATGTGATAGTGTCATCAGCATGTTTCTAAATGAACCTGGGATAAAAAAATGGAATTTAAGCTATATTGGATATGGTTGAGATGGGAATAAGAGGAGAGTTATCAATATTGAAGGGTGAAAAATGACCATTTCTTCCTTCTACTGATTACACTCGTTCAAGGCAATAGAGATATCAGTTACTCAACTTATTAAATGATGTAAAGGTTTCATAGGTGATATATCAAATATCAAGAACATCGTGTCAATGAGCGATTTAAAATTAAAGGGACTGAAATCACATGGCATCAATGTTTTGATGCAAGATCTAATTCCAATAGCTTTACGTTTCATTTTTCCCAATAATGCCAACTCTAAATTAACGAAGCTATGTTTCTTCTTCAAAGAAATATGCAACAAAGTTATAGTCCTGGTGAAATTGACAACTATGTAAAGTGAAATTTCCATTATATTGTGTGAATTGGAAGTGTTCTTCTTGCCAACATTTTTCAATAAGATAGTTCATTTGGTGAGAGATATTCGACTACTTGGTCCTATAAATTATAGATGGATGTACCCCATTGAACGGTATATGAGGATTTGGAAATGGTAAGTAAAAAATCGAAGTCTTCTAGAGGTTTGTATTGCGGATAAATATACTGTTGAGGAAGACATTGAATTTTGTACGGCATAAATTTTTGGTGTGGAAAATGTTGGAATACCGAAATATTTTCACCTTGAGAGGCTTGAGTTAGAAGAAATTTGTGGAAGAGTGGTTGTCACAATCAATATTACAGATCGGGAGTAGGCTCACCTTTACGTTTTTCATAACAGTTTCAAGGTTGACCAATATGTTCATACCCACAATGAAATTTTAGGCATTTTAATCCTTCTAGGGATGAAAATGGATATCATATACACATAATAGATGGTTTATAGGATAGTTTCGAGACCATATTTTTAATCATTTAGATGAAAATCCACACTCAATTTCTGAATAACTTCGATGGCTAGCAGGAGGAACAAGTGTTTATGTATTATTTTGAAATTATTATATAGTAAATGGTTATACATTCTATACAGATGAACATGATGAAGATAACACCATACAGAATAGTGGGGTTACACTTGTGGCTGAGGCGATGTATGTTTCAGGTGCTAAGAACAGAAATGAAATTTCTGCAAATATGTTATACATTGGCATCATCTAATGAATATGGGAGTTGGATTATATGAAATTCAATGTGCCGATTTTTCAATTCCTGTGAGTTGATAATAAGAGTGTTATTAAAATAGATGAATTAGAAATTGTGAAAGTGTGAAAGTGTATTTTAGTAAGGAAGGGGATAAAAATGAACCATTTATAATGAAATCATAGTCAGTACAAGTATTTTATGTTCCAGAACCCGGAAACCAAAATTTTGTTAATTGTTCTGTTATCGACCAAAACAACTTAAGTGGTAGATGAAATTTCAATGGAGGATGACCCTTTTATAGGGACTTCACAATCATTTCACAGTGTTCCTAATGTATACGGCGTTTTGTATGTTAGTGGAGACCACAATGAAGGTATTTACATAGTCGATAGAGGTGTAAAATCTCTTCATCCTTTTAAAAAAGATAGTACAGTAATCAGATTATTTGTTTATTATAATATATATTGTGTTACGTAAGGTTAATATCTGTTCGCTACTGCTTTTATGTAATCTAAATTGAATTTTAAACCACTTCTACAGGTAATGACTTCTATAGCTACTGATGCGCCCAATCCAGAGGCACAAAAGGTCTATCAACCAACTACTGGTGGTCCTAGTGAAGAGCAACAATAGGTTTCTCAACTAGATGCTTGTGGTCCCAGTGCAAGACAACCACATGTTTCTCAACCTATTGTTTCTAGTCCCAATGTAGAGGTATAATAGGTTTCTGAACCAATTGTTGTTTGTCTCAGTGCTGAGGTACAACAGGTTTCTCAACCTGTTGTTGCGGGTCCCGGTGCTGATGCTAGCGCTCTGGAGGAACAGATTGATGATAATTCAATGGAAATTCATGGAAATGAAACCCATAAAGCACAAAAAAACAACAGCACTGTAGTTTGATAGTGTTAGCCAAAATCCTTTAGGAAAATGTAAAATGAATCAATTTTGAGGTCGGTTGAAATAAGTATGTCCAACATGTTAACCCCAATAGAGCCATATTTTGTAGCTACATTGGAATCATCACTCAGCAACGCATTCCCATTGATGTACAGTCATGGCATCTTGTTGTCACCAAGCATAAGACAATATTATAGGAATAAATTACTGAAACATTATGATATCATTTTTTAAATATATTAAAATAAAATAAATAACCAAAATATTTACTTACTCTTCAGCATCCATTGCCAATTTCATTTATAGTAGATACCTCGTACAAAGAATATGTATTAAGAATTTGAGGAAGAATTCATAGAGGTTTCTGAAAAAAATTATCGAAATATCATCTTAATGATGCTGGAGGGAAAATCAAGCCACACCCACCTCCTCTTTATGCACACTTTATATTCCAAGGAGTGTGGGATGTGATTAACAACCATCATAGAGAGCATAGTTTTCATTTATATTGTGTGGGGTAATACATTGATTGACATTTCATTTATTCATCACTTTGATTGACAATTTATTATTTGTGAAACAACAACTGAGTGCTGAAAAAAATCCCCTGCAACAGAATCAGTGTACCCTTACCGTAAAGCAATGATGGGGTGCACTTCACTTGAGAAAAAATTGGTACATCTTTTAAATCTATCTTATCACTTTTATGTGACATAAACAACACCATAACAATTTTTCTTTGTTTATATGCATATTCATGAATCAAAATCAAATTCCATATCAATATCATTCCATGTGCTATAGAGGGACTCTCGTGTAAATAAAAAGGGGATAAAAATTGATGAAAATAGACAAAAAGTGTTGGAAACATGTGTAAGTATGACATAATAAAAATTTTATTTTCGTTAAAGTGCTATTAAATTACAATGAATACATATTTTTATATATTTTCTATCTAAAATAGTCATAGGAATCAACAACACCCGCACTAGATGCGGACATACATTCCACAGCTTTGAAGTAGCCAAAACAGTATGCCCACCTCAGATGTGTGGGTTTTTGGGTGACACCCCGAAAATATTTTAAAAAACAAAAACAAGCGGATGATAAAAATGATAAAAAGTAAAAGCTACAAGAAAAAATTACATTTTCAATACGAGTTGAAATAACATAGGGAGATGATATCATGTTTGATAGGGGATAGGAAAAGGGAGGAAAAAACTCAAAAACAACATGTGCGTGACGATCCCCCGCCACCCCCACCATCTTTTAGACGATCCATTCCCCTAAAAATCACGAGTTAGCTGAGGTTATCAATGTTTCAATAATTGCTTCTATGAAATTTCATTCACATAGACACTGATACCTTTCCTGTACTCATATTCTACATGGTAAAAATGACTTTATTTTATATCTATCAACTTAGGCATATTGCCTTGTAGCGAGGGCTACGGTGTTCAATACGCAGAATGACATGATACACAATAGACAACTTGCAACATGTCATTTCAGAGTGTCAATTAACGTAGCTAATGAGCTGACTGTCAAGCTACCTATTCCAAATGACAATGATGAAATTCATACAGTCGAACAAGCCGTTGGAAAATTCATCACATGACCAGTAATTCTTGTAAAAAAAACATGTCAACAAGGAGGTATCCATTTCCAATTTATTTTTCAAGATGGACCTTGACCATTTAAGGAAATAAGATCTGAACCTGTGAATGTTATTACAGAATGATAAATATTAGGTGTTGAAATGAAATATCAGCTCAGAACTATCTCAAGGATCAACCAACTGATTGAAACGGTCTACTAAGAGAACCTTCGCTCTTCCCGTTCTATATTCACAGTAAATATCATTAAAGGCTAATGTTATACAAAGTTGATCTACAAAAATGCTCACACAATTGATTTTTAAAAGAATATGTACAGAGAGGAATCGTCAGATTTCGTTATTGAAGAAAATGTAAATGAAATCATCATGTATGAATGGCTAGGCTCCTCAGTAATAAATGTATACATTAGTAATGTTTTCATGATTTGATTTTAAAAAAGCTGATATACTCCGATAATTATGAAAAAATACATTTTATATTTTTTGTAGGCATATATATGAAAAACAATTGAAGGGATTTCCCTATGAACAAAAATTTGGACTCGTTAATCCTTGCACCACCTCTTCAGAGGATGAAATAGATTCTGATAAAGAGGCTGTAATAATGTCATCCCTGCTCAAATTGTTTGAAAACAAAATTATGGATGATATGGTCTTTTTAATAACAATGATGCAGGGGTAAAACTATACAATTTAATCCTATCATCTATATTTTCATTTCTTTCTTTACTTATTCATTTTTTAATTTTTAGGAAGAATTGGATACTGATGGGAGTCAATTAGCATACTCCAATGATTTAATTTATGGATTCAATGGATGGATATACAATAAACCGACCACGCATGATGGAATTTGTTAATTTATAATACACTAGAACCAACATATTCAAAATAAAAATCTAGTTATATAATTTATCTAATCATTTAATGAGGATTACCTTATGATTGGGAAGTCCATCAATATCGTCTACTACATGTAATGAATCCAAAGCCTAAGGATTAGAACAACTAAAGATCTACATCTGGAAAAGTATCCTAGTATATATAATAACATTGCACTATCCAGACAAATATCAAAACAAATTACTTATTTTTGTCGATGTTTCTATAGTTTCCAAAACAATAAAATATAAATGATTTGGTTATTATGTTTTTAAATTTATGAAAGACATTGTATTTCACATATAGACTAGAATCCTTGACAAGGTATTGTAAATAAAATATGATTTCATCTAAAATATTTATTAATCCTTGTGTAAATATATTATTTCATTACTACCATGACTGTCGCAAAAACTAATATTCCCAAGACGATATAGAAGTCTATAGAAACAAATGTGTAGTATACCTGATGGAAGATTTTACACAAAAAGGATGAAGGTGAATTCCTTGTAATGTTATCCATATATGATCATTGATATCCTACTTGTTTACAATTATTGATAATATATGATCACCCATTTTTATGTTGTATATCCCTAGGTTATGAAGAATGATTTGAGAAATTATTTTTTCTTTCTATTAATGAATAACTCATTGGACTACACTGGTCGATAGTGTGGAATTAGACCAATGGATAGTCATTCAGTCTACTCATGAGAATCATAAATGCGTGATGGGAAACAATATCTTGGAATTTAAATTTTCTAATTTTAGTTTCCCTTAGATGTGGGAGGGGGATGTCCAGGATGATGGGGTGTCCAGGAGTGTGGGGAGGGGGGGGGGGGTTTCTAGGAGGGGGTGTGTCCAGGAGGGAGGGTCTGTTCTGGTGTGAGGGTAGGTGGGGGTGTCCAGGAGGGGATGGGGTTGTCTAGAGGATGTCCAAGAGTGGTGGTGTCAAAAAGGTAGGGGGTGTCTAGGGGGTGTTCATGAGTTGTGTTTACAAAAGGGGAGGGAGGGGGTGTGTCCAGAAGGGAGGGTGTTTCCAGACAAAGATCCATTAAATTCCATTCCATACTGATAATATACAACGGGTAGATCACTTATAGAGTAGCCTGAAGTGGGTCTGTTGTGAGACATAAAAAGTTCCAACCAACCATTCCAATTTCAAGCCCATGTAAAGGCAAAATAATTATATTCCAGTTCAATTTGAGGACCAGTATGTCTTATATAATGTCATAATTACCCAACATATGCAACATTTAACATTCTCACATTTATTTATGTGAAATTTCGTTCATATTACACCGATAGATTTTTTTTTGGTGTTTTTCCATGATCTGTTGAACTGTATATCTTCAAAATATATATGTTTTTATAACTCAAATTATTGATTGATGGGGGATATATAGGGCGCTTTCTAGGGGTCTTGTATCAGGGAGGGGAGGGAGGGGGTAGTCCATGAGGGGAGGGGGATGTCCAGGAGGTGGGAAGGGGTTGTCCAGGGTAAGGGAGGGGGATTCAAGGGGACGGAGGGGGGTGGTGTTGTCCAGGGTTAGGGAGGGGGCATTGATGTTAACCGGAGCGCCGTGGTAGATCAGAAATCATGATAAAATACTGTTTTGAGCCTTTAACAAGATCACCATGTTTACATTAAATAGGATTTAATATCATCATTTAGTCCATCAAATACACGACTAAAAGTACAATAGATAAGACTAAAATTCACTCAAATAAAGGTTGTAGGATCCAAGTATTTTGTGCCATGTTTTTTCAAAAAATTTCACCTCCGTGATTAAAATAAGAAGCTCTTATAGTTCACTATATCAATAGAGATGGTTTGGTTTAATCAAAGGGTTTTTTCCCTCAGAATAAGAATGTCATATGGTACCTCTGGATTAAACCGCACTGATTAGTAATTAGCCACAATATGAATGGCAGTGAAAATAGATTTTATGGCTTAGTTCTCACATATTTCCACTCATGTGTCCCATCCCCTCAGTTCCCTTCCATCAAACCATGGATTTTCAGTTCCTTGGGTAACATGGTTCCCTTCGCATGTGACTATGATTGCTTTCTCCATGTTGTTCTCAGCACTGTGATATATCTTCGATGACCAAAATTGACCGAGCATTGTCTTCCACATTTTCATCGAGTCCAGAAGTGTGATTTTCTAGTTTCACCATACATTCTGACTACCACACGTGGTCCCATGAAAAAAAAGTGTATATGTCTCCCCTTTCTGAGTTTTAGTTGCATTTTCCGCCAAATTAGTGACTGGAATCATGATCACATCTCTCCTATTCACCTCCCTATTTCCACCTCTATTAGAATGTGTTAGTCTCCTTCATAGCCATCATCAATCGATAGACTTCCTTTTCATGTGTTTCAGTCATTCTCATCGCCATTGTAAGTATCTCCATCTCTTGTTGCGACACATTCTCCCTGAAGTGCATCATGTTAGTGGTGTGTTTTCAATATTCATCTAGCTCTATAAAATAATGTTCCCACCTTTACTGCTCTGAATCCCACCGCTACTGGTGCCACATGAGATCATCCATTTTGGATACAATCGATTAATTCTAAAATTATCAAGAGTTTCTTCCTCTTTTTGAAACAGAAAAGTTTTCTATGACAATATGTTCATTTGGTCATACCCACTAAAATCATATTTTATTGTTACTATAGTCATTGATAGATTCAAGTTGATTTTATTTCATTTTACAAATATATCATTTTGTTTTTGTTGCATCATGTTCATAATAGATTTGTAGAAAAATATTTTTTTGTTTTGTCGGGGGGTTGTCTCGGGCAGGGTAGGGAGGGGGTTTCCCAGGAAGGAGGGTGTGCCCGGGAGTGGAGGGGGTTGTCTAGGAGGGGAGGGGTTCCCAAGAGGGGAGGGTTAGTCCATGGGGTGGGAAGGGGGATACCCAGGGAATGGGAAGAGGCTGTAAGTGGAGAGAGGGGGTTTTCCAGGAGGAGGGAGAGGGTTTTCAGGTGGAGTGGTGGGAGGGAGGGGGGTTTCAAGGGGAGAGGGGTAGTCCATGGGTTTAGAGGGGATATCTCTAGGAGGGGAGGTAGGGTGTTTTCCAGGAAGGAGGGGGTGTCTTGGAGGGGAGGTGGGAATGTCCAAGAGAGGAGGGGGTGTGCAATTGGTGGGAAGGGGCTTGTCGAGGTGAAGGGAGGGGGCTGCAAGGGGATGGAGGGTGGGTTATCCAAGGAGAGGGAGGGGGTTGTAGGTGGAGTGGTGGGGGAGGGGGATGTAGGGGGTGTCCAGGGGTAGAGAGGGGGATTTATGGGCGATGTTATGGAGTGGGTGTCTAGGAGGGGAGGGGGTTTCTAAAAGAGGGGGTGTTCGGGAGGGGAGTTTGGGGGGGTGTTGTCCAGGATGTAGGGGGTGTTAGGGAGGAGAGGTGGGGCTATCTAGGATAGGAGTTGGGGTTGTCTAGGAGGTGGGAAGGTGTCTGTGTAGGGATAGGGACAGTTGTCCAGGTATGATCATGGCCTATCTAATTTTGTGGCTTCTCATCAGGCCCTCTCTAAAACAAATATATACAGAAAAATATAAGATAATGAATCATGTTGATCCTCATCTAAAAAATTAATTCAATCTATAAAATTATCGACATTTAAAGGTTTTAACAGGTAAAAATTAACATTTTATTAATTTATTATTTCATATTAATGAATAATTCATTTCATTATTTTATTACTAATATAATTTTTGTTTTATTATATTGGTGAAATCTTTTTCCTGAGCTTGAAGGCTTTTTTCGGAAACTAATAACATGGATGAAAATTTTTTAGAGTGGATAATGGATGCAAAGAGGATGAAACATCAAAGTTTTTTAAATTTTGTTGGATTATTCTAATTGTAACCAAATTAATCATTTTTTAAAATCTATATAGCAGTGTCTTGTTTTGTATTCATGATTTCCAATAAAGGTGTACAAAATTTTTGATCTTATGTTCTTTGTGGTAGGTGTTGTTTGTGATGTTTGTGCATGTGATGTCTCATGTGTGCAGGTTTTGTGAAGGTTCTGGGTCTTCACATGCAATTTGGCCTTTATCATCACTAACTAAGGGTTGATAAATGGATAATATATCAGCACTCAAAATAAAGCTGATAAAGGTAGTAATTATCTATTGTATTTTAAGCGCTGATAAATAATACCTTTATCAGTGCTAAAAAAAGGCTGATAAAGGGAAAAATATATCATCTCTTTTTCTATCACTGATAAAGGTCCCCCTTTCTCAGCATAACGTTTAGAACTAATAAAGGGGGTCCCATTTATCTTCTCTGATATTAACAGTGTTTTTAGCGCTGTTATAGGCAGTTTTTAGAGCTATTAAAAGCCTTATTTGTAGTTGTGTATCTCTATCCTAGAAGATATCCACATGTTCCTCTAACAAACCAATCGGAGATTCACAATTTAGTGGATGTTCTTATAAGAATGATCCTCTAACACCCTATCCCATGGATCTATAGATCACCGAAGTTTAGTGGAATACACTCAAATCTACACATAATTTCTTATTTATATAGATACATTATTCATATTAAATTAACCACATTAATTTTTTAAAATCAATTAATTTACTTATTTGATTACGCATGATTACACCCTACTCATGCGCCCTTACGCACTCCACGGTTATGTCGAATTATGGATAATAACCTTTCTCTAAACTTAATTCTAGACATATATTTATCAACTGAGACTTCTTTTAGAGGTTATTAATATTATTAGTGAAATTATATTCTTATTCATATATTATAATTAATATATTTCAGGAAAATTATCTTTGGGCACCCCATGCCTCAAATTCACACATTGTCTCCATGACTAGATAAAAATGTAATCCCTATACTATTATAATAAAATACATGGGAATATATAATTTATTTCATTATCAATATTATGGGGATTTAATTCCTATAGATCATGAAACGTATACTGAAATAGATGTGGGAATTAAGCCTGCATTTGAATCACCCACTCTTATGAGCTCTCATGAAGATTATCAAAATGACACAAAACAAACACTAGTGGAATTGATGTACCATGAAGGATGCTCTCACATTGATCCTCGATCAGGACTTCGTACATTGAAAAGGTATTTTTATATTTAATTACTATCTTTCATAGTATATAATGCATTATAGATCATGAAGGTAATTCTACATATACGATTTGTGGAAAGGGTCGTGTACCTATATAACTAAGGTAGTAGAGGTAAGGAGTAAACCACCTCGCAAAATCCGGGTATTATCTATAAAAGGAAAATTAATATCGAATATTTTTTACTTCTTGGGGAAATTCTCTATAGTCCATATCCACATGAATACTTTGGAACATGTGGTCTCCCTCATAAAACTAAAATGCATCCACCATTGGTCAGTATAAGACATCTAATGGATCTATTCAGTCATCATCCTCTCATGGTAGATATATACCTTCTTATAAGTGGCTCAAACCATCTGAAGTCTCAAATGTTTTAAATCTCCAAGGCCGTTCCAGAATAGTGCTGATAAGTAGGTTATCCCATATATGGCGTCTAATGGTCCCATATCAATAGTGGAATGGACGATTTTTTGTACAAAAACTAAAATAGTGGTAGGTGATATTTTAAAATATGGTGAAAGTCTAACCTAAAATCCTAAAAAAATTTGTCTATTTCCTTTAAGATCCACTCATCCTGGCGGTTAGAATTTGGGTGAAAAGCTATTCCTGGTGAAGTTGAGTCCCAAAATACTCCATTAATCTATTTCATAACCAATACATAATGAGACGATTACAGTTATCAAACAACCATCAACGGAACTCTACAGAATCAGACTATCTCCAACATTTTGAGTCATACCATGCTCTCAACTAAACTCATGTCCTGAATACCTAGTATGTGGGATGACATGATTATTAATTCTATGACCGCCAATATGGAATAATGTTTCCTAGAAATATGTGGTAACCGTATCACAAAATCCATCGATATACCATCCCACTTCTACTGTAGCACCACGATTGGTTGAGATAAACACACAAGAACCTCATGCACAACCATCACTTGCTAAATAGTAGTGCTAAGAGTGGAATAAATATGTTATTATCCTCTTCCTCCCTAGCCACATTAATATATGTTAGACTTCCATGTACATCATTGAAACCCTATATGTTCAACCAAAGGAGATGTATGAAACTACCTCATAGCATCCTCCCACAACATCTCATGTACGATTTTTCATTATAAAAAAATTACAATATCCCCGCCGTCAAGAAAATCCATCAAGATATTGCCCAGTGGATATCTGAGTACATAGGGTCTCATAGTTGGTATACCAAATCTGTGCCTCCCTAACTCACTACATAATATTAGGGGTAAAAACACAAAACTAGTTGTAATATTCTCTATAATTTTTCTATAGTGGATATCATTAATTTGGAAAACAACTCTGAAACAATCTTTAATAACTTTGAACAAGATATCATTATGTGATAATATTCAACCATATTTCCCTTAAAATGATTATATAAAATCTAGAAATCATATTCATGGATGCTTTATTGACATCATCCTTGTCTCATGTTAATATCTAAATGAGAGGAGATATACTTGAGACACTTCATGTATGAATATACGATCAACTTGTCACCCATAAGTTACCATCTCCACCTCTTCATTGTGAGGACTACCATAAATAACTCAAATCATGCGTCCAATATTTCTAATAATTTAGTATCAACCATTTTGAACTATAGAAAAATACTTCTAACATATACATACTAACAAAACCATTCATAGTTCTTGATGCATCGCATATCACAATGTTCATGACCCCATCCTCTTGGAATCTTACGATGGGGGTGATCTTCACTTTACAACTTAGCTCATGAAAATCCTACTCGTACCTCTCTTTCCCTATGGAAGGCTTCCCTTACTAGTTATAAGTTTTCGTGGGAGAAAATATAATTGGGAAATTTGGTTTTATTCTCCATTACTATAATGTTGATCCAGGGAATCTCCTGGAACTCATCACACTTTTGAGTGGCTCCCAAGATGACACTATGTCATGTTTCTCCGGGTCCACTACTACAACATATGATGAGATATAATGTCTCAAAAAGAGAAAATACTCAATCCAAAAAATGAAAAATGATAACTTTTAGTAAATATGGTTATATTTGAGAATTTCCAAAACCATCTTCATGTGTCTCATGTGCTCCTCCTTGGATGCCATGTACAGTGGGATATCGTCAATGAATACATCCATGAACTAGTCTAGGATGGGTTGAAAGATCTAGTTCATGAGTCTAATAAACACACATATATAATTAATTATGTTAAATGGATTCAAAAAGTAATCATATTTACTATAACAATATTTCAATGTCAAATTTGGTATATCATTATCATATTCACACAACCGGTGATAGCCGGACATGCGGTCAATCACTAAAATCCATTGTCCTCCTCTCAACAGATTAAAGAGGTGATCTATCCTCAAAAGTGTATACATTTTCATTATGGTAACCTAGTTTAAGCTATGGAAGTTTACAAATAACCTCATTCTCTCAGCTGCCTTCATAGATAATAACATTATGGAAAACCCAGGTGAAATACCACAACTAACAAATCCATCCATGTTCAAATCCTCAAACTACACTGAAATATCCTGAAGATCCATGGGAGCCATATGATATGCTGCTGTAGATATCAGGGTTTTATTTGTGTGTGTATCAATGTATACTTCTATCTTCTAGCAGGGATGTAATCTGGGTACATCTTTAGGAATGACATCTGCATACTTTTCCACCACTCTAGGGAATAAAATACATATAAAATCAACTGTAGTAAGAATCATTCAATTCAAATGATGAGTAATCAGCTTAAAATTCCTATGAAAGTGTTCATCCTATACAACATAGGTTTCTATTTCAGCCAAAATGGAAAAATGAGTCCCATTTCATTGGAAACGATAAATCTTACCCGCAAAATTGTTTATCAAGGCACAAACTACAGATAACTAGTCCATAAATATGATGAAGTCATAAGAAATAAGTTTTGATTCAATGAGATCCCAATGAAATATCTAATATCTGATTGTCATGTCAAAATGTTGCAAGAAGTGTGTGATTGTAGATCCATCTCCCATAAGAGTCTCCAAGTGCATGGGTCGAGCCAATAGCTCAACCAGAATCTCCAAGACTTCGATCAAATAATTGAAAATAGTGGAATGACTGAAAAAATGGCTACAAATAAAATATATGTGTTTATTAATGAATAAAATAATACCTCACACCATACTTGGAGCCCCATTGTCATAATCCTTGACCTCTAGCTAATATCATCGTCTATTTCCACTAGCTCCCTAAGCCAATGATGGATCACCTAGGGGTGGAGGTGGAAATAGGTATAAATATATACATTCTCTTTTATATCTCCCAACTCCACATCCACATCCACCGAAATTCATACATATTTTATTCTACCACAAAATCTTAATAGGTGGACCATCCACTAACTCCATGTCATCCATACAACGGGTCAGACCATACCACACAAGATATCCCATGTCGTCACAAGAGTTTCACCACCTCTCCTTCTGAATAAAGAACCCATTATATGATCCCTAAATCGGAGAAAAATTTCAGTATTATTAACCCAGGAAATGTATAAAATTTTATATTCCTAGAGAGTAATTTTTTTTCTATCTTCCAAGGTCAAAATCATATGTGACGACTACTAGAAACCTCATTTAACTTCTGTCTAGCTAGAAAATTTATGCCCTTTAAATAAAACTCTTTTCCACAACATAGGTGGGAATAAAAAAATATAACTCTAGATTGGGTATTCCAATGTATTACTTTAATGAATGTATGTTCTCAAAATAAATCCTCAGATATAATATCCATCGAATACCAAGAGAGGTTGGTGAATCTCAATGAAATCTCTGCCACTATTTCTCTGCCCTAGTGATGTTTTAGAAGCTCATAGTAGTGAAAAGACTTCAACATAGAAATATAGAACACCTATATTAAAAGTTGATCAATATATTACCATTATAGAGTATATTCATCATATGAATGAGTCAAAAAACCCCACATTATCTATACAGATCCAAGGATAATTCTCACTTCTAGGAGATCCATCTAACATGCTGGTGGCATGAGACGTTAAAACACTCTAATAAACTCATCAACCAATTCCTCAGCTACTTTTATGATTGATCTCTTCAGAACCCAAGGGTTTAAATTTTTTTGAAATAAAGAAGTGTTCACAACTAGAACATCTGATATTTAACTGATGCAGGTACCATCATCTACTTAATAGATGGTTGTATAACAATTGAAACACCGAATGGTAACACCTATGTAACATGTCTATATATCTATTCCACTTCACAATGGGGATCATCCCCAATATATTGATGCTCAATCTTAGTTTCAATAAATCACAGACTCCTCTTGAAATAAAAGCGATGTACCAAACGTAATGATTATAATTAGAGAGATAAATTAAGACAGAATTTAAACCAAAAACCTATTCATATATGTCACATGTTGTATTGTTTATAAATATTTCTACTATAAGCATGAACATGGTTTAATGGAAGGCCGTCAGAGTCTTGGTGTATTGGTACATCAGGCTCCATAGCAACCCTCATGTCACTAGCTTGAAATACAAACTCGAAACACTTTATAAGGTTTCCCCAAACCAATATCTCAGAATATATCTCGAATGTAACATCTTTTATACTTTTCTAACATGAGCCTCCTCATTATTTCCCATTCAACAACTACCCCATTTCTGCCTCCAAAAGGCCAGGGGATAGATATAAGCCCAAAACTGTAATATCAATAATATGGGAGGCCTTAGCCTAATGTACACATAGAAACATCTAATCCCAAAAATTGATAGACATTAAAAAATATTTAACCATGAATTCATAAATATATTAGGATCACACAAAAGGTTATTGGGTATACTAATTAATCAATTTTGAATAAAAAAATAATTAGTGGATCAACACCTCTATAGTGATAGTCATTATGATACCCAGAACTCCACCTATGAAAACTATAGTATCGAAAAACATTTTTAATGTATGATAATTATCTTTTTATGATTTGGTTTTTAGGTTTCACCTTTGCGAGTGAAGTGATATATTTGTTTTTTAATGCCAGTTATAAAATAAATGATTTTCAAAATGTTTATTTATTTTTAACAGCTTCATTTAAAAAACGAAATGAATGGCCATACATTTTATTAAAAATGATTTAAATTTTTTATTTAAAGTGGTCTTTGAAAACCAAATGTGAAAATAGATATTTAAATTTGGTTTTTTTAAATTCAAAATTAGAGTCATTTTTTATGTAGGTTTTTAAAAAACCAGTGTTAAATATAATTTTTAACATTATGATTTAAAAATAAAAAATAAACAATGTTGATCATCTTGTAGATGATTTCTTATTTTTTGAATGGATATTTTTTATAACTCAAATGGAGTTACTGATCAAATGTTAAGATGATCAAAATATAGATATAATTTTATTGTGAAGTAAGATCGAATGATCCAACCAGAGCCTAGTATTAGAAGGAATTTTAGAATCCAATAGAGGATTTATAGTTTGACAATGATAAAACCAATTATTATTCATTATACTAAAATAATAATCATTAAATGGTATACTAATAATGACAAATAATCATATAAAATAATGGAAAAATAATTACAAATACCTTGATGAGATCATTGAAAGAAGATACAGTGGATTCATATTGAATATCAAATGAGTTGAGTTGGTGGAATGGTAATTTTTGAAAGAAATGATCATAAAATTATGATATTTTGATAATGAAAACATATAAATGAGATCAAACATGAAAGCACATAATTAAAAAATTTAGGTGGAAAATGAAAATCTTGACGTCATGCTGTAAAAAAATTAAAATTCCACAATTAAAGGATATTAAAATTATATTTCATTTCAGTTTTATGGTAACATATTCATATCCAATTAACCTCTACACAAGCATACATGAATGGAAGGAAATCAAGAGGGGTAATATGGTAAACGCGTAATATCCCATTCAAGGGTATTAGAAGAATTTGAACATAATATTCAATGAAATTGAACAAAAAATCACAATCCACCTACCTCGGGGTTAGGAGATCTCTATATGTGAACCTAGATGCTTGAATCTCTATAGAACATCAATGATATACAGAAACGTCTAAAATGATCAACCCACAATTTCTCACGACAGAATATAAATCCTGAAATGCGGCTCAAGTAGAAGAGAGAACTCACCGATGTGATTCCAATGCAACCAACATTGATTCATTCATAGTACGGACGGAGGCTCTAGGGATCGTCAATGATCTGTGGTCGTACGAACTCTCTCGGGAAAATGAGACCTAGAAGAAGGGTGTTTTGTCCGTCAAACGCGACCCCAGTGTGTTTTATGAAAAAAAAACAAAATACACAGTGTGTAATTTTAGAGTACACTGCATGTACTTGCCTGTTTTGTACTATACTATAAGCATCCTCCAAGCCACTCCCACACGACCATGTGTGTGGCCACTACATGGCTAGCACACGACCTCCTATGGAAAAGAAGTACACGGCGTATACTTTGAAAATTTCCGGAATTTATTTTTCTTCAAAAACGACCAGAAAAGGAAAAACATACATTAAAAGACTATTCGGGTTTTTACAAACATCCCCCCTTAAATAAATTTTCCCCCGAATATCCCTTGTCCCACAAGAAGAAGAAACGCCAATAAATTCTAGCCACTGTTCTTGTACATCAGCCTCCATCTCCCAAGTCACGTCCTACACCCTCCTGTGCTACCATATCACTCATACCAGAAGAACAGACTTGCCACTGATATCCTTTATACTGCGATACACAATCCAGATAGGATTCTTCTCTAACGACACATCCATTTCGAGCTCAACCTCCTCGGGTTTGAAGACATGAGATGGGTCTGAGAAATAACATTGAATCCGAGAAACGTGGAAGACTTCATGCATAGCGTGGTACCTATGAAGTAACTACAATCAATATGAAACTAACCCAACTCTCTCTAATACTTCAAATGGCCCGACATACCTCGGTTAATGATTATCTTGTCTCATAATCTTATTGTGTCCCATCCTCGGTGTTACATGCAGGAAAACCTGATCCCCGACCTCAATCTTCATATGTCCTCTCCGCTGATCAGCATAGGACTTTTATTGAGACCATACAGTAGCCATCCTCTTCCGAATTAACATAATCTTCTCTGTGGTCTCCTGAACAAGAAGAGTTCCCAATGAAGCAGCCTCTCATTCCCCCACCGAACATAAGGGTTATCGGCAAGTCCTACCGTACATAAGCTCATAAAGTTCCATCTAAATAGTCTCTTGAAAACTATTATTGCATGAAAACTCCACAAGAGGTATATTCTTATCCCAAGAACCTACAATATCCAGGATGCAAGCTCAGAGCATGTCCTCATGCACTTGAATCATACACTTGAACTGGCCATCTGTCTGGGGATGGTATGATGTACTCAAATGTACCTGTGTACCCAAAGCCTTCTGAAGCCCCTGCCAGACCCGGGATGAAAAATATGAATCCCTTTCTAAAACAATGGATATGGGTAATCTATGAATTCATACAATCTCTTAGATGTAAAACCGTCCCATATCATCAAAAATGAATGTCTCCTTAATTGTAAAGAAGTGAGAAACCTTCATGAGTCTATCAATGACAACCCAAACTACGTCATTCCCTCGAGGGGACCTCAGAAAACCTGTCATGAAGTCTATGGGATACAATGGTGCTAAAACAAAGTGAAAAAGAAAGCAGATAAAATCATCAGAATCGCAAGCCATAGCTTAGTCTGATGCTCTCCAACTCCACAGAAAATCAAGTACCGGAAGTAGATGGGCTCTTTCCCTTATCTATACCTGCAGTAATATAATCAGTTTGGGCCCAAAATAATGACCCAAAAAGGGTGTGAGATTAAATCCCAATTGGAAACCACCTAATGAATATTTATTAATTGTTAGTTAATATAGGGTAGGTAATGTACAGAAAATATAAGACATGATGGTTCTCAGCACCAACTAGTTCCATAAGTCAAACAATCAATCAAGCACAACAACCCTCTAGGATGTACAGAAAACCTATCCTCTCTGGTTCAATATATGAAGACTCTATGAGGAACACTTGTAGAAAATTCCCCTTATAGTCAAAGGTAGTCATGAACTCTTTGAGGAAGCTCACTCGACCAAGTCCTCTTATGGAACGAAGGTCAAGGACTCTCTGAGGAATCTCACTCGGTCATTTCAACTTATTGCACTGGCCGTTCATAGACTCTCTGAGAAAGCACTCACCTTCAATTCTCCCAGTAGTTTAAATAGTTCAGGAATGAAACAAAGACTCTCCAAGGAAGCTCACATAGTCAATCCCCTTATAGTCTAAAGTAATCAAGAACTCTACGAGGAAGCATAGTCGGATAATTCCCCTTATATCCCCAATAGGTTCTAGGATCTCTGAGGATGCTCACTCGATCAATCCCCCCTTATAACCACAAGTGCTAAATGACTATCTAAGAAACCTAACCCAGTCAATTCCCCTTATATTCTACTACACCAGGTTCTCATGGACCTGGGTAGGTCAACGACCATAGTAGTGTAATATGGCCAAGTAAACATATAGATATACTTGGATAAATAGTCTACAACATAATAATCATGTTAGAATACAACACTCCATCATATAGCAATAGGCATGGAAAACATGCAAAGCAGCCAAACTGGCTAAACATGACCAACCAGTAATAAAAAGTACCTCAATGGGAAAAACATCCAAAGCATAGAAAAACAACCCTATTCATATCCAATTAACCTCTACACAAGCATACATACATGGAAGGAAATAAACAGGGGTAATACGGTAAACGCGTAATACCCCATTCAAGGGTATTAGAAGAATTTGCACATAATATTCAATGAAATTGAACGGAAAATAACAATCCACCTACCTCGGGGTTAGGAGATCTCTATATGTGAACCTCGATGCTTGAATCTCCATAGAACATCAAAGATATACAGAAACGTCTAAAATGATCAACCTACAATTTCTCATGACAGAATATAAATCATGAAATGAGGCTCAAGTACAAGAGAGAACTCACCGATGTGATTCCAATGCAACCAAAATTGGTTGATTCATATTACAGAAAAAGGCTCAGGGGATCATCAGTGATCTGTGGTCGAACGAACTCTCTCGGGAAAATTAGACCTAGAAGAAGGTGATTTTTCCGTCAAATGCGACCCCAGTGTGTTTTATGAAAAAAAACAAAATACACGGTGTGTAATTTTAGAGTGCACTGCATGTACTTGCCTTTTTTGTACTATACTATAAGAATCCTCCAAGCCACTCCCACATGACCATGTGTGTGGCCACTACATGGCTAGCAAACGACCTCCTATGGAAAAGCAGTACACGGTGTATACTTTGAAAATTTCCTGAAATTTATTTTTCTTAAAAAACGACCAGAAAAGGAAAAACATACTTTAAAAGACAATTAGGGTTTTTAAAAACATACCCCTTAAGTAAATTTGTCCCCGAATTTCCCTAGTCCCTAAAGAAGAAGAAACCCCAATAAATTCTAGCCACTATTCTTGTACATCAGCCTCCATCTCCCCAGTCTCGTCCTGCTCCCTCCTGTGCTACCATATCACTCGTACTAGAAGAACAGACTTGCCACTGATATATTTTATACTGCGATACACAATCCAGATAGGATTCTTCTCTAAAGACACATCAATTTCGAGCTCAACCTCCTCGGGTTGGAAGACATGAGATGGGTCTGAGAAATAACATTGAAGATGAGAAACGTGGAAGAATTCATGCATAGCGTGGTACCTCTGAAGTAACTACAATCAATATGAAACTAACCCAACTCTCTCTAATACTTCAAATGGCCCGACATACCTCGGTGATTTCTTAGCTTGTCTCATAATCTTATTGTGTCCCTTCCTCGGTGATGCATGCAAGAAAACCTGATCCCCGACCTCAATCTTCATATGTCCTCTCCGCTGATTAGCATATGACTTTTATCAAGACCAAGCAGTAGCCATCCCCTTCCGAATTAACACAATATTCTCTGTGGTCTCCTGAAAAAGGAGAGGTACCGATGAAGCAGCCTCTCCTGCCCCCACCCAACATAAGGGTTATCGGCAAGTCCTACCATACATAAACTCATAAAGTTCCATCTAAATAGTCTCTTGAAAACAATTATTTGCATGAAAACTCCACAAGAGGTATATACTTATCCCAAGAACCTACAATATCCAGGATGAATGCTCAGAGCATGTCCTCATGCACTTGAATCATACACTTGAATTGGCCATCTGTCTGGGGATGGTATGATGTACTCAAATGTACCTATGTACCCAAAGCCTTCTGAAGACCCTGCCAGACCCGAGAAGAAAAATATGCATCCCTTTCTAAAACAACGGATTTTGGTCATCTATGAATTCATACAATATCTTAGATGTAAAACTGTCCCATATCATCAACAATGAATGTCTCCTTAGTTGTAAAGAAGTGGTAAACCTTCATGATTCTATCAATGACAACCCAAACTACGTCATTCCCTCGAGGGGACCTCGGAAAACCTATCATGAAGTCCATGGTAAACAATGGTGCTAAAACAAAGTGAAAAAGCAAGCAGATAAAATCATCAACATCGCAAGCCATAGCTTAGTCTGATGCTCTCCAGCTCCACAGAAAATCAAGTACCAGATGTAGATGAGCGCTTTCCCTTATCTATACCTGCAGTAATAGAATCAGTTTGGGCCCAAAATAATGGCCCAAACAGGGTGTGAGATTAAATCCCAGTTGGAAACCACCTAATGAATATTTATTAATTGTTAGTTAATATAGGGTAGGTAATGTACAGAAAATAAAAGACATGATGGTTCTCAGCAGCAACCAGTTCCATAAGTCAAACAATCAATCAAGCACAACAACCCTCTAGGATGTACAAAAAATCTATCCTCTCTGGTTCAATATATGAAGACTCTATGAGGAACACTTGTAGAAAATTCCCCTTATAGTCAAAGGTAGTCACAAACTCTTTGAGGAAGCTCACTCGACCAAGTCCTCTTATAGCACGAAGGTCAAGGACTCTATGATGAATCTCACTCGGTCATTTCAACATACTGCACAGGTCGTTCATAGACTCTCTAAGAAACCACTCACCTTCAATTCTCCCAGTAGTCTAAACAGTTCAGGAATGAAACAAAGACTCTCCAAGGAAGCCCACACAGTCAATCCCCTTATAGTCTAAAGTAATCAAGAACACTCCGAGGAAGCATAGTCAGATAATTCCCCTTATATCCCCAAGAGGTTCTAGGATCTCTGAGGATGCTCACTCGATCAATCCCCCCTTATAACCATAAGTGCTCAATGACTATCTGAGAAACCTCACCCAGTCAATTCCCCTTATATTTTACTACACCATGTTCTCATGGCCCTGTGTAGGTCAACGACCATAGTAGTGTAATATGGCCATGTAAACATATAGATGTACTTGGATAAATAGTCTACAACATAATAAGCAGGTTAGAATACAACACTCCATCATATAGCAACATGCATGGAAAACATGTAAAGCAGCCAAACTGGCTAAACATGACCAACCAGTAATAAAAAGTACCTCAATGGGAAAAACATACAAAGCATATAAAAACAACCCTATTCATATCCATTTATCCTCTACACAAGCATACATGCATGGAAGGAAATCAACAGGGGTTATACGGTAAACGCGTAATACCCCATTCATGGGTATTAGAAGAATTTGCACATAATATTTAATGAAATTGAACAGAAAAGCACAATCCACCTACCTCGGGGTTAGGAGATCTCTATATGTGAACCTCGATGCTTGAATCTCCATAGAACATCAATGATATACAAAAATTTCTAAAATGATCAACCCATAATTTCTCACGATATAATATAAATCATGAAATGAGGCTAAAGTAGAAGGGAGAACTCACTGATGTGATTCCAATGCAACCAACATTGATTGATTCATAGTACAGATGGAGGATCTGGGGCTCATCAATGATCTGTGGTCGTACGAACTCTCTCTGGAAAATGAGACCTAGAAGTAGGGTGTTTTGTCCGTCAACCGCGACCCCGGTGTGTTTTATGAAAAAAAAACAAAATACACGGTGTGTAATTTTAGAGTACACTACATGTACTTGCCTTTTTTGTACTATACTATAAACTTCTTCCAAGCCACTCCCACATGACCATGTGTGTGGCCACTACATGGCTAGCACACGACCTCCTATGGAAAAGCAGTACACGGCGTATACTTTGAAAATTTGCTGAAATTTATTTTTCTTCAAAAACGACCAGAAAAGGAAAAACATACTTTAAATGACTATTCTGGTTTTTATAAACATCCCCCCTTAAATAAATTTGTCCCCGAATTTCTCTAGTCCCGCAAGAAGAATATACCCCAATAAATTCTAGCCACTCTTCTTGTACATCAGCCTCCATCTCCCAAGTCTCGTCTTGCACCCTCCTGTGCTACCATATCACTCGTACCAGAAGAACATACTTGCCACTGATATCCTTTATACTGCAATACAAAATCCAGATAGTATTCTTCTCTAATGACAAATCCATTTCGAGCTCAACCTCCTCGGGTTGGAAAACATGAGATGGGTCTGAGAAATAACATTGAAGCTGAGAAACGTGGAAGACTTCATGCATAGCGGTACCTCTGAAGTAACTACAATCAATATGAAACTAACCCAACTCTCTCTAATACTTCAAATTTCCCGACATACCTCGGTGAATGCTTAGCTTGTCTCATAATCTTATTGTGTCCTATCCTCGGTGTTACATGCACGAAAGCCTGATCCCCGACCACAATCTTCATATGTCCTCTCCGCTGATCAGCATAGGACTTTTATCGAGGCCATGCAGTATCCATCCTCTTCCGAATTAACACAATCATCTATGTGGTCTCCTGAACAAGAAGAGGTCCCAATGAAGCAACCTCTCCTACCCCCACCCAACATAAGGGTTATCGGCAAGGCCTACCGTACACAAACTCATAACGTTCCATCTAAATAGTCTCTTGAAAACTATTATTGCATGAAAACTCCACAAGAGTTATATACTTATCCCAAGAACTTACAATATACAGGATGCATGCTCAGAGCATGTCCTCATGAACTTGAATCATACACTTGAACTGGCCATCTGTCTGGGGATGGTATGATGTACTCAAATGTACCTGTGTACCCAAATCCATCTGAAGCCCCTGCCAGACCCGAGAAGAAAAATATGCATCCCTTTCTAAAACAATGGATTTTGGTAATCTATGAATTCATACAATCTCTTAGATGTAAAACCGTCCCATATCATCAACAATGAATTTCTCCTTAATTGTAAAGAAGTGAGAAACCTTCATGAGTCTATCAATGACAACCCAAACTACTCATTCCCTCGAGGGGACCTCAGAAAACCTGTCATGAAGTCTATGGGATACAATGGTGCTAAAACAAAGTGAAAAAGAAATCAGATAAAATCATTAGCATTGCAAGCCATAGCTTAGTCTGATGCTCTCTAGCTCCATAGAAAATCATGTATCAGAAGTAGATGGGCACTTTCCATTATCTATACCTGCAGTAATATAATCAGTTTGGGCCCAAAATAATGGCCCAAACAGGGTGTGAGATTAAATCCCAGTTGGAAACCACCTAATGAATATATATTTAATTGTTAGTTAATATAGGGTAGTTAATGTACATAAAATAGAAGACATGATGGTTCTCAGCAGCAACCAGTTCCATAAGGAAAACAATCAATCATGCACAACAACCCTCTAGGATTTACATAAAACCTATCCTCTCTGGTTCAATATATGAAGACTCTACGAGGAACACTTGTAGAAAATTCCCCTTATAGTCAAAGGTAGTCACGAACTCTTTGAGGAATCTCACTCGACCAAGTAATCTTATAGCACGAAGGTCAAGGACTCTCTGAGGAATCTCACTCGGTTATTTCAACTTATTGCACAGGTCGTTCATAGACTCTATGAGAAAGCACTCACCTTCAATTCTCCCAGTAGTCTAAACAGTTCAGGAATGAAACAAAGACTCTCCAAGGAAGCTCACACAGTCAATCCCCTTATAGTCTAAAGTAATCAAGAACTCTCTAAGGAAGCTTAGTCGGATAATTCCACTTATATACCCAAGAGGTTCTAGGATCTCTAAGGATGCTCACTCAATCAATCCCCCCTTATAACCACAAGTGCTCAATGACTATCTGAGAAACCTCACCCAGTCAAATCCCCATATATTCTACTACACCAGGTTCTCATGGCCCTGTGTCGGTCAACGACCATAGTAGTATAATATGTCCAAGTAAACATATATATATACTTGGATAAATAGTCTACAACATAATAAGCATGTTAGAATACAACACTATATCATATAGCAACAGGCATGGAAAACATGCAAAGCAGCCAAACTGGCTAAACATGACCAACCAGTAATAAAAATTACCTCAATGGGAAAAACATCCAAATCATAGAAAAAAAACCTATTAATATCCAATTAACCTCTAAACAAGCATACATGCATGAAAGGAAATCAACAGGGGTAATACGGTAAACGTGTAATACCGCATTCAAGGGTATTAGAAGAATTTGAACATAATATTCAATGAAATTCAATGGAAGATCACAATCCACCTACCTCGGGGTTAGGAGATCTCTATATGTGAACCTCGATTCTTGAATATCCATAGAACATCAAAGATATACATAAACGTCTAAAATGATCAACCCACAATTTCTCACGACAGAATATAAATCATGAAATGAGGCTCAAGTAGAAGAGAGAACTCACCTATGTTATTCCAATGCAACCAACATTGATTGATTCATAGTATAGAAGGAGGCTCTGGGGCTCATCAATGATCTGTGGTCATAGGAACTCTCTCGGGAAAATGAGACCTTGAAGAAGGGTGTTTTTTCCGTCAAAAGTGACCCCAATGTGTTTTATGAAAAAAACAAAATACACGGTGTGTAATTTTAGATTACACTGCATGTAGTTTCCTTTTTTGTACCATACTATAAGCTTCATCCAAGCCACTCCCACATGACCATGTGTGTGGCCAATACATAGATAGCACACGACCTTCTATGGAAAAGCAGTAAACGGCGTATACTTTGAAAATTTCCTGAAATTTATTTTTCATCAAAAACGACAAGAAAAGGAAAAACATACTTTAAAAGACTATTATGGCTTTTAAAAACATCCCCCCTTAAATAAATTTGTCCCCAAATTTCCCTAGTCCCACAAGAAGAAGGAACCCCAATAAATTCTAGCCACTGTTCTTGTATATCAGCCTCTATCTCCCATGTCTCGTCCTGCACCCTCCTATGCTAGCATATCACTCGTACCAGAAGAACAGACTTGCCACTGATATCCTTTATACTGCAATACACAATCGAGATAGGATTATTCTCTAACGAAACATCCATTTTGAGCTCAACCTCCTCGGGTTGGAAGACATGAGATGGGTCTGAGAAATAACATTGAAGCTGAGAAACGTGGAATACTTCATGCATAGCGTGGTACCTCTGAAGTAACTACAATCAATATGAAACAAACCCAACTCTCTCTAATACTTCAAATGGCCCGACATACCTCAATGAATTCTTAGCTTGTCTCATAATCTTATTGTGTCCCATCCTTGGTGTTACATGCAGGAAAACCTGATCCCCGACCTCAATCTTCATATGTCCTCTTTGCTGATCAGCATAGGACTTTTATCGAGACCATGCAGTAGCCATCCTCTTTCAGATTAACACAATCTTCTCTATGGTCTCCTAAATAAGAAGAGGTCCCAATGAAGCAGCCTCTCCTGCCCCCACCCAACATAAGGGTTATTGGAAAGGCCTACTGTACATAAACTCATAAAGTTCCATCTAAATAGTCTCTTGAAAACTATTATTGCATGAAAACTCCACAAGAGGTATATACTTATCCCAAGAACCTACAATATCCAGGATGCATTCTCAGAGCATTTCCTCATGCACTTGAATCATACACTTGAACTGGCCATCTTTCTGGGGATGGTATGATGTACTCAAATGTACCTGTGTACACAAAGCCTTCTGAAGCCCCTACCAGACCCGAGAAGAAAAATATGCATCCCTTTCTAAAACAATGGATTTTTGTAATCTATGAATTCATACAATCTCTTAGATGTAAAACCGGCCCATATCATCAACAATGAATGTCTCCATAATTGTAAATAAGTGAGAAACCTTCATGAGTCTATCAATGAAAACCCAAACTACGTCATTCCCTCGAGGGGACCTCGGAAAACCTGTCATGAAGTCTATGGGATACAATGGTGCTAAAACAAAGTGAAAAAGAAAGAAGATAAAATCATCAGCATCGCAAGCCATATCTTAGTCCGATCGTCTCCAGCTCCACAGAAAATCAAGTACCGGAAGTAGATGGGCGCTTTACCTTATCTATACCTATAGTAATATAATCAGTTTTGGACCAAAATAATGGCCCAAAAAGGGTGTGAGATTAAATCCCAGTTGGAGACCACCTAATAAATATTTATTAATTGTTAGTTAATATAGGGTAGGTAATGTACAGAAAATATAAGACATGATGGTTCTCAGCAGCAACCAGTTCCATAAGTCAAACAATAAATCAAGCACAACAACCCTCTAGGATGTACAGAAAACCTATCCTCTCTGGTTCAATATATGAAGACTCTATGAGGAAAACTTGTAGATAATTCCCTATATAGTCAAAGGTAGTTACGAACTCTTTGAGGAAGCTCACTCGACCAAGTCCTCTTATAGCACGAAGGCCAAGGAATCTCTGAGAAATCTCACTCAGTCATTTCAACTTATTGCATAGGTCGTTCATAGACTCTCTGAGAAAGCACTCACCTTCAATTCTCCCAGTAGTCTAAACAGTTCGGGAATGAAACAAAGACTCTCCAAGGAGGCTCACACAGTCAATCCCCTTATAGTCTAAAGTAATCAAGAACTCTCTGAGGAAGCTTAGTCAGATAATTCCCATTATATCCCCAAGAGGTTATAGGATCTCTAAGGATGCTCACTCGATCAATCCCCCCTTATAACCACAAGTGCTCAATGACTATCTGAGAAACCTCACCTAGTCAATTCCCCTTATATTCTACTACACCAGGTTCTCATGGCCCTGTGTAGTTCAATGACCATAGTAGTGTAATATGGCCAAATAAACATATAGATATACATGGATAAATAGTCTAAACATAATAAGCATGTTAGAATACAACACTCCATCATATAGCAACAGGCATGGAAAACATGCAAAGCAGCCAAACTGGCTATACATGACCAACCAGTAATAAAAAGTACCTCAATGGGAAAAACATCCAAAGCATAGGAAAACAACCCTATTCATATCCAATTAACCTCTACACAAGCATACATCCATGGAAGGAAATCAACAGGGGTAATATGGTAAACGCGCAATACCCCATTCAAGGGTATTATAATAATTTGCACATAATATTCAATGAAATTGAACGGAAAAGAACAATCCACCTACCTCGGGTTTACGAGATCTCTATATGTGAACCTCTATGCTTGAATCTCCATAGAACATCAAAGATATACAGAAACGTCTAAAATGATCGACCCACAATTTCTCACGACAGAATATCAATCATGAAATGAGGCTCAAGTAGAAGAGAGAACTCACCGATGTGATTCCAATGCAACCAACATTGATTGATTCATAGTACGGAAGGAGGCTCTGGGGATCATCAATTATCTGTGGTCGTATGAACTCTCTTGGCAAAATGAGACCTAGAAGAAGGGTGTTTTGTCCGTCAAACGCGACCCCAGTGTGTTTTATGAAAAAAAAACAAAATACACGGTGTGTAATTTTAGAGTACACTGCATGTACTTGCCTTTTTTGTACTATACTATAAGCTTCCTCCTAGACACTCCCACACGACCATGTGTGTGGCCACTACATGGATAGCACACGACCTCCTATGGAAAAGCAGTACACGACGTATACATTGAAAATTTCCTGAAATTTATTTTTCTTCAAAAACGACCAGAAAAGGAAAAACATACTTTAAAAGACTATTCAGGTTTTTACAAACATCCCCCCTTAAATAAATTTGTCCCCGAATATCCCTAGTCCCGCAAGAAGAGGAAACCCCAAAAAATTATAGCCATTGTTCTTGTACATCAGCCTCCATCTCCCAAGTCTCAGCCTACACCCTCCTGTGCTACCATATCACTCGTACCAAAAGAACAGACATGCCACTGATATCCTTTATACTGCGATACACAATCCAGATAGGATTCTTCTCTAACGACACATCCATTTCGAGCTCAACCTCCTCGGGTTGGAAGACATGAGATGGGTCTGAGAAATAACATTTAAGCTGAGAAACGTGGAAGACTTCATGCATAACGCGGTACCTCTAAAGTAACTACAATAAATATGAAACTAACCCAACATTCTCTAATACTTCAAATGTCCCGACATACCTCGGTGAATTCTTATCTTGTCTCATAATCTTATTGTGACCCATCCTCAGTGTTACATGCAGGAAAACTTGATCCTCGACCTCAATCTTCATATGTCCTCTCCGCTGATCAGCATAGGAATTTTATCGAGACCATGCAGTAGCCATCCTCTTCCGTATTAACACAATCTTCTTTGTGGTCTCCTGAACATGTAGTGGTCCCAGTGAAGCAGCCTCTCCTTCCCCCACCCAACATAAGGGTTATCGGCAAGGCCTACCGTACATAAACTCATAAAGTTCCATCTAAATAGTCTCCTGAAAACTATTATTGCATGGAAACTCCACAAGAGGTATATACTTATCCCAAGAACCTACAATATCTAGGATGCATGCTCAGAGAATGTCCTCATGCACTTGAATCATACACATAAACTAGCCATCTGTCTGGGGATGGTATGATTTACTCAAATGTACCTGTATACCCAAAGCCTTCTGAATCCCCTGCCAGACCCGAGAAGAAAAATATGCATCCCTTTATAAAACAATGGATTTTGGTAATCTATGAATTCATACAATCTCTTAGATGTAAAACTGTCCCATATCATCAACAATGAATGTCTCCTTAATTGTAATGAAGTGAGAAACCTTCATGAGTCTATCAATGACAACCTGAACTACGTCATTCCCTGAGGGGACCTCGGAAAACCTGTCATGTAGTCTATTGTGACATCATTCCACATCCACTCTGGAATGGGTAACTACCATAAAATCCCTGCTGGTCGTTGATGCTTCGCCTTCACCTACTGGCAAGTGGAACACCTCATGAAAAAACTAGCAACATCCCTCTTCATACCTGGACACCAATACTGATAGTGTAGATAACTATACATCATGGTGACTCTAGAATGATCTTCCCCAACTGAGGAATGAAAATCTTATATCAACTTCTCACGTATATCTGCTAGCACCCATACATGCCCTTGGAAAGGCAAGATCACATTCTCACCAACGGTCCATCCCAGAGTATTGTCTTCTCCTGACACACTCTCCTTGAGGACTACGCCTTCAGAATATGATAGCTTCCCTATTCGAACTCGATGAGGAAGAGTAGAGGTAATAGCTATAAAAGATAGAAATTTTTATCCATGTCCATTATTCACCTCTAATTGCATCTCAAAGAACAGATCCATATGATGCCACTCACAAGTAGGCTCATGAAACTGCTTGAATATAAGTCTTTCTACTAAGGGCATCAACCACAATATTTCCTTTCCTAGGATTATTGGAAAGCTCGAAGTCAAAACACTGAAGGTACTTGACCAATGTATGGTATCTCAAATTCATGTCACGTTGAGTGAATATGTACATGAGACTCCTGTGGTCAGTGAAAACACCAATTGCTCTCCGAGAAATAATGTCTCCATTAGCGTTGGGCATGAACAATAACTACCAACTCTAGATCATGCGTTGGGTAATTCCTCTCATATTGCCGCAACAACTAAGACCCCTACAGAATGACTCAATCACCCTGCATAATCATAGCTCCCAGTTTGATACCTGAAGAATCACAATAAACACAATAGATCTTTCCTGGCTCTGGATATACAAGTATCAGTGCTAAAGTCAACCTCCCTTTCAGCTCCTGAATGGCTGACTCACAAGAATCTGACCATAAGAGCCTCACACATTTCTTTGTCAGACCTGTCAGCAGTGCTTCCATGCGTGAATAGTCATGTATGGAAATTTTGTAGTATCATGGTATCCCTATAAAACTCAAAAACTCAGTGAAGTTATCTGGATACTCCCAAGAAGCTACAACACTAACTTTCTCTAGGTCTACTAATACTCTTTCCTCTGAGAAAACATGACACAAGAAGTGAATTTTATCCATTCAAAAGATTCACTTTAAGAGATTAGCATATGACTAATTCTCCCTCAGTGTACTCAAAATGATCTCATGATGGTTAGCATGGTCATGTAGAGTGTTAGAGTAAAACAAGATATCGTCCATGAAAACCACCATGAATGAATCCAAGTATGGATGGAATACTTGGTTCATCAGTTCCATTAAAACTGAGGGCGCATTCGTGAGACCTAAATACATATCCATATAATCATATGGACCATACCTTCTCTGGAAGGCATTAAGATGTATATCAGATAGTCTAATGTGCTACTGATGATAACCAGACCTCATGTAAATCTTCATGATCATCCAGGCATCACGAAGATGATCAAAGTGATCATCAATCCTGGCTAAGGGATATCTGTTATTGACCGCCAACTGGTTCAGCTTCCGATAATCCACATAAAGCCGGAGGGTGTTGTATGCCTTCTTCATAAATAGGATAGGAAACCCCCAAGGAGATATACTATGTCAGATAAAACCCTTTGCCAGAAACTCCTCCAACAGCTTCTTGAGCTCATGAAACTCAGGTGTAGCCACACTATAAAGATGAATGGACACCGGTGCCACTCCAAGAACAAGCTCAATTGAAAATTCTATCTCATGCTCAAGAGGAAATCCTGAAAAGTCCTCTAGAAAGACATCTATGAAACGATCCACCAATGGAGGAAAGTCTAACTATGAAGTCTGCTGGTCATCCAGATATAGACTAGAAATATGGGCTATAACTCCTCCAAACCCATGATGCTCTGGACCCACTTTTCCTAAATGTACATCCCATTCTTCCCTAAGAAGAAACGATCCACCCTCTCCTGATAAAAATCTATCCCTACTACGATAACAATCGACAATGGGCTGAAAAGGAACTATCCATTCTATTCTTATAATGAAATCATATCCTATCATCTATATGACATAGAGATCCCATAGAAAGTGACATCCACCAACCTCTAGTGGGATCTCTCTGCACTGTCGTACAGTAGCCGTTCTAGTCCCCTACTGAGTGTCTAACATCAAGATATCAGCAAATTAAATGATACAGAGACCAAGAATCTCAACAAAATCAACAAATATAAAGCTATGGGAATCCCCTGTATAAAAAAGAGTAAAATATATAACTTAGGTAACTGTGATCATATATCGAATGGTAGAATGTCTGAGATCCTTTTCTTTCTGGGTCTGCTCCACTACAACAGCCTAGCATGCCCCATGGCCTAGTGACCTTACCCGACATCTCTTAGAAAATCTACCCTAATTTCGCTGAAAACCCGGAGATTGGATACCATGGCCACAACCTCCACCTCTTCCTAAATGGCCTAATGAACTCCAGTTACCAGAAAGATGAGAAATTGGTGGCACTTCTCTTGAAAAAGGAGTAAAAGAAGAATCCCTTTCTCCAGCTGCTGGTTAGATTAACTGAAAAAATCATTGAAGTTGGAAAATAATTTCATAAGATCGACACTCCATAGGGTCTCTCAGGAAACATGACCTCATATGCCCACTTCTCCCACACTGGTAGCACACCACCTAGCTACCAGAAGATGCATCCTGCCTACTCTGATCTCTTCATGAAAAGTACCTACGACGCTTCCTTCTATTAGCTGGTGGAGCACTTACTCTGGATGCCAAACCACCCTTAATCACTACTCCATAATCACTCATATTGTGCTTTGTGATCAGCTCCTGGTTGACGATAGAAGATATCGAAGTCAACCTGAATATGTTCACCTATGATCGAATGACATGCCTCAAACCATCCTCAAACTTCCATGCAAGGAACAACTCATCACCTCCTGGAATAAGTGTGAAACACTGCTGCTCTATGAATATAGATGAATACTCCATATCTGTATGAGTACCCGACTCAAAACTCATGAACTCTCAAGCTCGATCAGACCATGAGGTCTCGAGATAGATGTAATTGTAGAAGATATGATGAAACTCTTCCAAGACATATTCTACTAGTAGAACGCATGTGATATCACATACCACCACCTCTTGGAGGAGTCTTAAAGAATGTAGGTAGAGAGATTCAACCACTTCTCTGGAGGTATCTCCAGATGCTCGAAAATTATCAATGTGGCTTCTAGCCATGACTCTGCATCTTGAGGTCCTCCATCCCCTATGACAGTAAGAGGATGTTACTGCTGGAAGACCCTCATCAAATCCTCCATCGACAGGGCAAGATGCGGCGCTCCCTCAATGTTCTGCATCATCCTTAGAAATACATCCATGAACTATGCATCAGCACCCATGGAAGGTACAAAGGGTGTTGCTATGGCTGGCACAACGGGAAGATCTGCAGCAAGTCCCTTATTGGCTATGTTCAGTGTCTGATCACCATTTGGTAAATGGCAGAAAACAAGAGGACATCATGGTTTCATGACTCTACAAGTTCAAGAAAACATTAGATCAATATTATTAGGGACTAAAAACAAGGAGTATTAAGAAGGGAAATAGAGAAATAAAACATCATTTTTTACAAAACATGACAACACGGTGTGTACAATTCCTACACAACATGTTCACTTCAGTCATATACATGGGTGTTTACTCCTGACTAAACTGGTCAGGTAACACCCAAAACACATGACGTGTTCCCTTAACACAAGATGTGTACTTGAATCCTCTTTCCCTGCATGATTCCTTCTACACGGTAAAGCCACACGACTCTCCTATGTCATGACTACATGACGAGTACAATTTCTACACGGTGTGTACTAGACAAGATTTACTTGGCTAGTGATATTAGTGACACGACCTAACACATGACTCTATCTACATAGCATGTTCCAGACAGACATGGAGTGTATGAGAAGGGATAACACCGACCCGTGTTTTTCGTGACACGAACAGGTACCTAGGTCAGACTACATGGTGTGTTCAAGGAAGACACAAAATTTATGTGAAAGGGTAACACCAACCCATGTTGTTCGTGACACAGATGGGTACCTAGGTCAGACTACATGACATATTTAGATGACACACGACATATATTAGACATGAACTAGCCAAACTGTGTTGTTAGTGACACGAGTGGGCTCAGAGTCGACACTACACGGTGTGTAGGGACAATATATGACCTGATCACTCACGGTTTTCCCCATCCAATGTCTCATCCCACTCTGCCTATGACATGGATAGAGACTACATAGAGTGTACATAATTTACACGGTGTGTAATTAAGAAATATGGATTCTTCTAGAATAGATGTACACATGTCGTGTACATCACAACACACGACATGTGTATTCTGGGTTTTCTAGATAGTTATCCTCAGAAAATACTTTAGAACCCAAAAAACACTGATGTGAAAACTAAATGTGCCAAATTCTGATCTGTGAGGGCCCATACTCCCCAAGAATCAATGTATGGAATCTTATACATGTTATAACATGGAAAACAGAGCAATTATCCACCAAATTCCAGTCCATGATGGAATATAAAACCCCAATAACCAATGTTTGTCGTTCATTCAAGAAAAAATTTACACAAAACAATACCCTATCAAACAAACATATATTTTATCAAGGAATCTTTCACAACATCATGCATATTTTACACATCATCTATTACAACAACATGAAATAACTAATTCATCCTAAATGTCATGGAAACAATTCCTTACATATGATTTCTAGAAAGTTATTATATGATGCAAGAGATGGAATACCCTCATCCAATCTGGTTACAACAGAAATTGAACCTCAATAATGTCAACAACAACAGCACAAGTCATTTGAATCACCCAATGGTGAAAATCAGATTAACTGTAAACACACAAAACCAGAAAATTGTAATAAACAAGGTAGATTGGAATTTCCCTGTACACATGTTAGCTAGTCCCGAGCCCAATATATTACCATGTACCTATTCCTTCCTATCCCTGGCTAAAGGCTCCAAACAGTAAATCATGTGAAAAGAGTTCCTCTGATACAACTTTGTAATGTCCCGGTTTCGGAAGCCGCTAAGAAGATCCCTGTACCAGGTTGGTCACATGGCCTTAAGTGAATTTCCTTGAATGACATAGGCTTTCGACTACCTGCGAGGGCCTTTGGTGTGATAGTGGGGAAATATTCTATCATTGGCTGAGTACATAGCGGAAGTAAACAAATACATAAAAAAGTGGAAGCATTAATAATGACAGACAATAGTAATAGCAGAAAACATGAGTGTAAACTAGAAAACATATATAAAATGATTCATGATACTTATGTCTAAGTAAATAGTCAAACAAATCACAAAGCTAGTATTCAACGGTTGTAAACTAAAGGGAAAAAGTAATCATATAAACTCTTTAGCATCGTAAGACATAAGTTTATCCCATGCTCTCTAGATCCATAACAAATCTTGTAAATTAAGTATAAGGGCGCTTTCAATTATCTATAGATGAAGCAATATAAGCTATTTTCGCCAAAAATCAATTCCCAAATAGTGTGTGAGACTAAATATCAGCAGGAAACCACCCAAATATCTCTGCCTAACAGTCAATGATTATATAGTAGATAATATACGGAAAACAGTAAACATGAAGGTGCTCTGCAGTAACCAGTTCCAAATGTCAAACAATCAACCAAACAGAGTAATCTTCTAGGATGTGTACACATCCTATCCTATCTAGATTAGTATATGAAGAATCTCTGAGGAAGCACTCGAAGTCAATTCCCTTTATAGTCTAAGGTAGTCAGGAACTTTCTGAGGAAGATCACTCAGTAAATTCCACTTATAGCGCCAAGGTCATGGCCTCTCTAAGGATGCTCACTCGGTCAATTCCCCTTATAGCCCAGGTTGTTCATTGACTCTCTGAGGAAGCACTCACAGTCAATTCCCATTATAGTCTAAATAGTTCAGGAATACAACAATGAATCTCTGAGGAAGCTCATGCGGTCGATCCCCTTATTATCTAAAGCATTCACGGACACTCTGAGGAAGAACACTCAGTAAATTCCCCTTATTGACCCAATTGGTTCTATTCTTTCATAGGATGCTCACTCGGTCAATCCCTCTTATAACCAAATGTGCTCAAAAACTCTCTGAGGAATCTCACCTGGTCAATTTTCATTATAGTATACTACAATAGGGTCTCACAGCCCTATGTAGGTCAATGATAATTTCAGTGTAATATGTCCATGTAAACATATATAACTACATGTCTATAGAGTCCAAAACATAACATGAATGTCAAAATAAAACTCTCCATCCTACGAAAACCTGCATGGAACACTACCAAGGCATCCAAACTTTCTAAACAGGACCAACCAGTCGTAATAAGAACATGAATGGGAAAAAAACCCCAATCATAGAAAAACAACCCTATCAATATCCAATAAACCTCTACACAAGAATACAAGAATGAAATGTAATCAACAGGGGTAAAACGCTAAACACGCAATACCCCGTTCAAGGGTATTGGTGGAATTTTCACATAATACTCAATGACTTCGAACAGAAAGGAACAAACCACTTACCTCGAGGTTAATATATCCTTATATGTGAACCTAGAAGATAGAATCTCCTTATAACGTCAAATATCTACACAAATTTCTAACATTTTCAACCCACGATATCTCATGAGAGAAAAGAAACCACGATATGAGGCTCAAGACGAAGTGAGAACTCGCCGATGTGATTCCAATGCAACCAACGATGTTTGATTCAGAGGATGAATGGAGGCTCAGGGGCTCATCAATGATACGTGGTTGTACAGACTCTCTCAGGAGAATGAGACCTAGAAGAAGGGTGTTCATTCTATTATACGCGACCCCAGTGTGTTTAATGAAAAAAATACATGGTGTATACCTTTGGAGTTTACGGGGTGTACTCACCTTTTCTGTACTCCACTTTATGCGGCTTCCAAGTAACTCTCACACAGACGTGTGTGTGGACACTACACATCCAACACATGGCCTCCTATAGCAAAGTAGTACACAACGTGTACTTTGAAAATTTGCAGAAATTCCTTTTTCACAAAAAATGACCAGAAAAGGAAAAACATAAATAAAAAGATGATTAGGGTTATTAAAAATGAAATCATATATGATCAGAGTTATATTTAATAGTAGCTTAACATGTTTGTAGACTGGTCTATAATCCATGAAAGGAAATGTTTCAGATCTGGTGTTTCTTTGGATAGTGGAACCAAAATGTTGGAACTAGGTTTTCCCTACCATCCATCAAAACCATGTTCCTCTTAAGAAGGTTAAAATAATAATTTTTCCCCTCAAAAGTTAAATGGGGGTTACACCATTTATCCTCCCATTAAATAAATTACCTCCCTGTGCATTCCTCCATCCACCTCATCTTTTTTGGTTATATTATCCATTTTTTGGGGAAAATTGAACATTATTCGGTGTGTTGGAAGTGAAACAAGAAGTCTACAACTATAATTTGTTTTTTCATTGTTATCCAATCCGTATTAAATATCATCATTCTATTAGTTAATATGCCGTATTTTTATGGTGATCATTTGGTTTGTCAAATTCCCATCATCCTAGCTCAAATCAAAGCATGAAAATGGAAGGGTTAATCATCCTACGATTGACTTAACTAGTCAATATTATTTTACCTAAATGTATCATGATTTATATCATGATTTAATTATTCTAGATATTGGGATTACAATTTTCTGCTTCTAAAATACTAAATACATTAATTTTATCGCATGTACCATGTTTAAAATATTTTTATTCCCTTAAATCAGGATAGAGGTTGAAAAACTCAACATAAAAAAACACCATGGATGGGATTAAACAAATTCTTTGGTGACAGTTTTTCTATTTATCCAAAATAGAACTATAGAGTGATTGTATTTTCATATATTAATGAAGTGAATGAGTGATCATATTAATGTGGGTATGAATTTTAAATTGGCATGTATCAAATAATTGTCCCATTATAAATTATGATTTGTCCCCATGTATGAAAATAGAAATGTATGTAACGTGGTACACATATGATAAAAATGTATTTACTAAGACAATGATCCCCTTGAATCCTTTTTAGGTTTATTACTATTGTTGGAACCATCCATTATGGTGTCTATTGTTAATTTATTAATATGATCATGATTAAATATGTAACCAAACACCCTCCAAATGAGGGTTATATTATCAATAATGATTAAATGTCTAGGTGGAGTTGTTTGTGTGGTGAAAGTGGTTTGATTAGTAACCATTCCCCTAGATTAGTCTCGCAAAAGTATTGTTCATTTTCCTAGTATAAAAAATTCCTACTAAATATTGAACACATTGATATATTCCATGGGAAATAATAAATAAATTTTTAATAATAGGTTTTATTGAACAATTTACATTTTCTTCTTTTTGTAAATTTTTTATAATTAATTTTTTATTCTTGTTTATGATATTATTCCTTGAGAAATAACTATGTCATATATTCGAGTTCATGAGATGAGATCATAGGACCTATGAATTTCATTTTTTCCTTTAGTGATACCTGGTATCCTTATATAGAAGTCCATGGATGGGCTTGTAGGTATAATGATATTATTCCAGTACTATAATGATACCAGGAGTTAAGAATACATAATTTATTGGATGGGTTAAAAGTTAATATTATGTTATATTAAACCTTGAACAAAAATTTCTTTCCTAAAACATAATATTTTGGATGGTCTCACACTGTGAATGGGATTATATAACACATTAAAATATACATAGAAAAAAGATTAAAATTTCATTACTGGGTTCTTAAGATAAAAAAATCGTAATCCATGGGAGATACATGGATTCATTATACATAATTCATTGGATGTGATCATAAGAATTTTATAATATATTATTCTTGATTTCTAAATTTTTAAGATAATATAATATACAAAACCTTTTATGATCATCATTATATAATAATTCCATTAGTAAACATGGGTCTCCATGACTAGTGTCATTGGTAGATTCCTTATAATAAAGCCAAGACATTTATTATTATTTCAATATTCAATTTTACAATGTGTATTTGTAGGATTCTATCTATTTAGAGATATTACGGCTTAGGTAGAAGCAGGAACTGTTATCAAAGTGTACATAAAAAAAATGATCCAAACATGGATATTATTTTTATTTAAATCATTATTTATTATACAAGAATAATACTTTATATTATACACTTGTAATGGATTGAATTAGATATCATTGGTGGAGGCCTACCAAGTTTACCTCTCACCATATTTGGACTATTTATTGGTTCCCAAACAATTCCCTTTGATGAATGCTAGGACCCCAGGCATTTTTTAATTTTTTTCTATTTTCAAACTAGGATTGAGGTAGAATGGGGGGGGGAGAGAATGTACATAGGTAACCTAAAAGTGTTTGGTGTTTTGTTTATTTATTCCTTTTTCAATATACCCCTTTACTGTTTATGTATTCTTACATCATTGATAACATATATTTATGACTCAATATACTCATGCTTGGATGTTTATTTGGAATTGGACAAGTTATATAATTTTATTAATTCAATTTCATTATATGTGTTCCAATTATAATATTTATTATTTCTTACATTGTATGAGTTAATAAAATATATGGTATAGTCTCCCAACTATACAACATTCATACCATTAATTTCACTCATCAGCGAATAGCATACTATGAGGTATGCCGTTGTAAACATTGAAAATCGAATTAGGGAATGATTTTAATGGATCTCAGGTTTGAAAGATACAATATCTACTTATTTTAACAACATAAAACTCTTGTAATTTATTACAAATCCAAAATTATGAAATTTCTATTTTAGAAGCCACTGTAAAAATGGACACCACAAATAATTTTTGAGAACTAGATTCATTGATCATTTGTAGATCATTGCACCAATATTGAGACTAAATATACCTACAAAAAATAATATCTGATCATTATTATCTATTTGGAAACTATAATACATATATTTATTGAGTCATCATTCATCATGTCTTATATATTGTGGGAACATATCATTAGTATGACTTAGATACATTTGGATAACCTTCACAACAGACTAATATTATTCTTCCAAATTATCCTATTATCATCCTACCATGCATAATGTGTAGTATACATGAATAAAATTACATAACGTAGAATTAATGATATATCCTATAATAGAAGTGTATGTGATCATACTATTTTAATATCTTAGTAATATATTATTGAAGAAATATTACCTTAAGGAGATTTAAATGATTTGATGACTGAACCAATCACATCTTATATTATCGAATTATAAATATAATCTGTATATGGTAAATCTATATACATTGAATTATTCTAGTTATTTTTTTGGATCTATCAGGAATGATATTGATTCCATTGATATTGGGTTCTTCAGCCATGTCCTTCCATGTAGGATTACTTTTTTTATCAATACATCACTATCTATAACATTGTTATGTCATTTTCATGAAGTAATATGTCATGGGAATATACTACTATGAATATCACTAAAAACACACTCAACACATATTACTCACATGGGTCTCATTCATTCTCTATGAAACCAAAATCTTATAAAGCTTCATAAAAAAATGTTCCATGGAATAGATGTATTTTTAAACCAATAAATGGATCTCTACAACCTTTATTTCAAGTTGAAATTTCCTAGATTCACAATTCATTCATGTTTTTTCATATATTTATCTCATAGATGGTTTATTTTAAGTCATATTATTTTTGTATCCTCTTTTAAAATAAAATAGTTTGGGAAATTGTATGTTAGATATAAAATTATGATGGATTTAAACATATAAAATACAAAAAAAATCAACACAGTAACTTAGTTAATTCTATTTAAAACCTTTTCCACTATCTTAAAATTATATTTACCCACATTACATGACACGTAATGTTGTCTATTGAATAATATTTTTTACCCAATAAAATTTTTATCAACTCGTTGATCTTTCAAAATAAAAAAATAATTTTATAAATGTATTTAATACAATTATTCATGTATTTTTTCTATCTAATCGATTTTTATATTTTTACTTCCATCGTTGTAGGAAAGTGGAACATCACTATCATCCAACAGTGACTCACCATCAAACATGACTACAAAACCTTATATTTTTATATTTATAAACAATGTGTTGTTCTAAAATTACACATGTTTTTTAGGAAATACATATTCTATAAGATGTAGTCAAATCTATTCTGATGACAAATCTTATGTATCTTCAACATCAATTTTATTGAATTCAATCTTTATCCGACTATCCTTCTTGAGAATGTTCACCTTTTTAAGAATTTCATGTCATGTGATGTCCAACTTCTTATGTTAGGGTTCTTATAGATAGTATCACATTAATTTCTTAAGATATAATATAATGATACATATCTTGAATTATGGGCTGTTTTGTTTTTAGATATAACATTAAAAAATACCTCACAATAAAAAACATGAATAAGTGAAAAAAACAGGTGTCCTTTAACTCTTTTACTCAAAAGTAATGACATTTTTTACTTTAGTTACTACACAGTTTAGTGTGTATAAATTTGTATATAATTCATATAAAAACATTTACAATGACATATTTTCATCGATCACCATCAAACAAACCATCTTATGAAAGGTATGGATCCTCTATTCAATAACATGATTACACTATGGTATATAAGGAGGAGTGATCTGAGAAAAAATTCACACTATCCCATAAAACTTTTTGAATTATTGGTTAAGATATTGGAAACATCAATTAGATACATTATTTTTCCAGTTATTTCTATTCTAATTCAATAATTTATTCTTGAATCCTTTTTAATTTTAAAAATATTAAGATGTTTGGCTCATTATGATATATATCTATGTCACATAAAATCAGAAATGAATGCATCGATGTATGAATAACCACATCAATCTCTTATAGGAAATGGATAAAAAATAATATTGAGTTCCAATTATATAATAACGACATTAATATCACATTATCCTCTAAAATTTGGAATTTTCATTTTTCCATGTAAATTGGTGTGGAATTTATCATTTGGTTTTAATTAAAAAGATTGTAAAAAATATAATTTATAATGTATTTTAAAATATGTATCAAATATATGTATAATATGGTATGGCCACTACTGACAATTAAATTAGTGTTGTGAACTTGATTCATTATCAAATTACAATACTTTATTTTTTTAATTTTATACATAAAGACAATTTTTTATGATCTTAATAACATTACATATCGTGAATTTTTCATAGATACAACTGTTACATATAAAAATTAATATTATACCATATTATCTAGTTAATAATAAAAAATTATGTTTTGTAATAGTTTATACATAATAAAACCCATTTAAAACCAAGAACATACTCATTGGAAATGGAATGTGGTAGTCCCCAATTGTGAGAGCATCAAACCTCAAAGTAATGGTAGCATGAAAAAATAACTCCCCAATTGAAATAATTTGAAATATAAATGTTTCATTCAATTAAATATATATGTGAGAACTAAGTGATATATATAATACCCAGTTTCTAGATATTAAAATATTTCAATCAATAATAAAAAATCGAAAATCTTCTTCTTTCATCTTTAACTAGGTACAATGATCTTTACACTCGCACAAATATCAAATGAAAAACGTATTGCATATGTTTTTATATTCCATTATTTAGATCATCAATTTATTCAAGGAACTATTATTGGGATCATTAGTCAAATAATAAATATTGGTCCCCTTTTACTAGTTCATTCATTTATTAATCAACATATTATCTTAAATATTTCCATGTACCATGTTTTTATGAACTTTTTTAATCAATTCATTTGGTTTCTAGATATTCATATAATTAATATTGATATTATAATTGTAATAAAAATATTATAATAAGTTAATAATTGACGTTTTTATTTTATATGTGTGTAGATAATTTGGGATATTAAATACCAATATCTGTATGTATTCAATTTAGAAAATTATCTAGACTACATGAGAAGTATTTGGTGTAGAATCATTATGTTTTCACTTCAACAATGTATGGTAGATATCATTTATATATTTTCTAACTCACTCTTGATACAAATAAAAAAGTTTATTCTGAATTATATAAGTATCTAAATCATTGTGTGGTATTAAAAGTTCACTGAACATATAAGAAACCATGCAATAAGGGTAAAATATTGAATCATATAAATGATTCATATAAATACAAAGCTATTCCGTAGTAACATATTTACCATGAACCTCTAGAGTATTTTCTTTCATCAGATATAATTTCCATTCACGATGTAGTATAATGCATAATATCTTATACGAATCTTTGATATTAGATATAATGATAAGGTTGTCATTCTCCAAAGTGTATAATAGTTGTAAATTTTATTTCTTGTAGGTTTTAATTTATATAATATATAATATCATAATTTTAGTAATTTATCCACATTATAAAATTAGAATATAAATAATAAATTTATTAATCTCTCAATATATTATCATCACATAAAATATATCATCATTTTTTTTGGAATATCCCATCGTAGTGATATAATTATAGAAATGATCCATCTCAAACTTATCATTTAATATACTTGATCCTGAAATGTTATTTGAATGTTTTTTTGTTGGTATTACATTCCAACTACATTAACTCATAGCTCTTGATATGTTGAGTTGACTCTCTAACTCTGAAATAATGAATAAAAATTAACATTATCATAAGCCTCTTAGTAAAACATATTACTTTTTACATATTAAAACCATGATGTGAACTATGTTTTGTCATATACAAATCAAAATCTAAAATACCAATGTAATTGAAGGAAAATATACTTGGTCTAGTCAATAAAATTTGATGTACAATATGATTTTAACTCAATTAGTTAGGAGTTATATTGAAATAATATATATTATGATGGATTTAAAATAAAAAATATATAATAAAAATTTTATACTATTGTATATTTTTTAATGTTATTTTCATTTTAGTTTAGTGATTATCCATTCCCAAATTATGTTTAAACATATTATAATAATTAATTTAATTCCATAATCATTTATTGTTTATAAAATAAGATAATTATTTGTACCTAGATAAATATTTATCTATGAAATTTATATATTTATAATAAATAATGTATACATTCCATGAAATTATCTAATAGTATGTCTACATAGAAATCAATAAACCAACCTTTGAACCTAGTTACTTAAATCCTGTAACCATGACTATTTTATGTCTCAAAATTATAACTTTACTCAATTGTTCCAAATAGGATGGTTTCTACCAAGGTATGATCAAGAAACACCTCCACTCAACTGTGATATCCACTCAATAAATAATTTTACTCACACATAGGTGAGTAGTACCAAATTATTTCATGATGGATTTTACAACAAATAAACAATAGTGATGCATTCCATTACATAAATATAGGAGAGGAACGAATCATTGGATAATATATATATATATATATATATATATAATCCTATCAATTAGAAGTTAAATAATCCAATTACATAGTTATATATATGATGTTATATTCGATTTTGTATCCGCATATATCCAATAAATATTCAACATTAGTATTTTATCATTCACTTCTATTAATTATTTTTTATTAACATAATATGATTGAATCAATTTAGTTAGATAAATAATTATATAATTCCCCATTTTAACAATTACCTTATGAAGACACTTAGAGATACCCATCATAAATGTGACAGGGAAAAGAACTATCTTGATCAGTAAGGAAATATAATTACATTAAATTATGTTATCATTAAATATTCTTACAAACCACTATTACCTAATCATAGAATTTGATATATACAACGTAATTTGTTATATATTATTGTTATAAATTATCCTTTATTAAATTTAACTATGTTCTTTTCTAGGTGACTAAACAACATGAAATAAAATTATACACACCATGATGATCACGTAAATTATATCTAGTATAAATTCTTTGGTAGTCAACATGTATCGTGGTCAAGTTACATGGAATATGCTAATGAGATACATGTAGTGTGTTCTTCATGTTGTGTGTCTACATAACTCACATATGGTCTCATAATGTTCCTCAAACATGTTAATAAATGAGTCCCACAACTAGTACAACAGCAATATTTTAAAGAACTTTTTTTGTTCAACCGAAAATATCAGCAGATCAAGATCTAAAAAATCCCTCAATCCCCACACAAAATTTCATAGGATACCTACTACTAGTGAGTTTATATAAGGTGAAGTGGGAAGACTATAATATTAAGTAATCGTAAAATAGATGTTTTAAAAAATACACAGGGATAAAAATCCAAGTACTCATAATTAGTAAACTAAAACTAAGCATGATATAACAAATGAAATGAGACATAAAATCATAAATACTCTAAGCATACAAACCATACAATAGTCTATTTCCCACTGGTTCTACCAGACATCCAGAATTATTAAAAATGAAAATAAATTCAACCATATGTGTATCTATTGTCGATCCAAACCAAATATGATGTTTCCATAGTTCTCAAGAACCACCATCCCTATCATGAGACCCGACATAAGCACCTATTCTAAACCAAGAATCATTGGTCAATGAACCCATATACCAAAAAACTATTCCTCAACATTGCAGTATACATTAGGTATTTATGCACACTAAGGGTCATATATAGGGGTGAAATTTAAATATCAGTGGGATAACTATAATGGTGGAACTAATATATAAATTTGTAATATCTGCATGAAAATAATTTTTTCCCAACCTACTCAATAACTAAAAGCATCCGGTATAAAAAAGAAACTTAAAAAAATGGGGAATAACAAACACACATATTTGTCGATCAGTCAAGTTCTGGTATAACACCCATTGTAAAACTACACATTATATGGACTATACTATAGTATATTAACATAAATATCACCCAGTGAAGCAACAACTAGTTAATCCACCAGATCTGTACATGACCATAATAATGTCTAAAATGAACATGAAAAATGTCATACCCTATGGAATATCCATCATCATTGTCATGGAAAATAACATCTACTATAAACTATGAATCTAATGGAATGAATGAAATTTATAATAAAACCTCCCCCAGATACACCATACACATTTCATGTACCATAATTCCTATAGAATTTCTCAGGTTTCACCCCATTGTTTGATGATATACACATACATACAAGATCCGCTAACATGGAAGATATGGATGCATTGTGATATGAATCAACATGCATAGTTGGGATGAATATGTCATACATGACAAAGAAAACCACCCCTAGAAATGGATGACCTTAAATCTATGGGTAGTGGCATTATCCATATTATCCATTACTGCCATAATAATGTCATACTGTATCCATCCACAAACAGATGATAAAACCATATGAACACTCTAGTATGATACCATATCCAAGATAACCGAAGGGTCTACTCCGAATAAATTTTTTTTGACAAAAACTGCCTCAAACATCATATCCAAAGGCCAACAGAAGGTGGGATGGTCCAAACACAAACCCACTAACCTACAAACTAATAAAAACTAATGACCCAATTTCATACTAGAAGACATCGGATCTCATGGTCCCCTTGATCTCATTATCAAAAAAAAATTAACCACCACTAGATCTGATCATCCCAACTAATGGTTAAACCAAACTCAAGGATCCTACATTTTAAAGGGAAAAAACAAAATGTGATTTCCACTATGGGACCCTCTAGCATTACCAAATACCTTAGGCTATACAAAAATTATTAAACTCAATTGAATCAAGACAAAACAAAAAAAGATTTGTACACCCTATGATGGGTTCCTCCATCTATTCTAATATCCTTATACAAACCAAGTGTGGAAACATCCAAATGTACCTTTTAATCCACCACATTATGGTTGATCAATAATGTTCTAAAAGGGTCTTCATAAATAAAAATGATATCAATAGAAATATTCAAAATTGTCATTCTGACCACCTATAATTTAGGATTCCATAAAAAAGGTATCTATGCACAGTTCAAATAAAAATTTTTCATAAATTATTTCTCAATATCTTAATAAAGAACCACTAAATATATTGATCAGACACTATCCCACATGATAATCCCCAATAGACCCTTAAAAGCATATGAGAATCTCAATTAAACCAATCCTTAACCCCCAAATCGTGGTTCCACCCCACACAAATTTTAAAAATATCACTAATATACATAATCTATTATTTTAGACCACACATGTTCTAATCATGATCAACCAGTCCCAAGACGCATGGAGAAAACCAAGATCTAATCAATGATAAAAAACACACTTATATCCAATAACAATATGAAATAAAATCAACAAAACTTTTCTGTATTCACAAGCCTGAACAACTAAAAAGTGAAAAAACCTCACTTAGGCATCACATCCCAAATGTAATAAAAAATTTGGTTTTTGTAACCAAATGACTAGAAATCCTCTAGATGATCAATCTATTTAAAAAAACATCTATAAAGCCTCTATATTCTATATGTATTCCACCATCATGACCAATGTTGAAAATTTATCAGGAATGGATCCCCATAAAACCAATTCTAATATTATAACAAAATTGTAAAAATGAACTAATCTGGGAAGAATATAAGGCATGCACTATTGGCACAAGTTTTATAACCCCAAAGGTCCTCCCTAACATTGATCCACATTCCACTAATGATGTAATTTAAAAAATTAAATCATGTTTTGGCCATTTTCATGGTGTTTACCCCATGTGGGTACTAACCCATGTACCTCAAACCCACTTTCTATGTATAATTCTTATATAACATGTTGTTTATTGTATGTACAAGGTGTGTCCACCCACATGGGGCCCCGAGCCATGATCTGTGCCATGTACACTACCTGGGTGTGTATTCCTACATAGTTTTCAGTTTAAATTAATACTATAAAAATACCATATACAACCATGTAATCTCACATTGGGTTTCCAGATGAGTACGCGACCATAATAAGAATCCCCCTACTTGACATGTTCTCCCAATTGACAAAATTTTGTCCAAAAAAACCCATCTCCTATAAATATGAAAAACATTGAATGAGTATACTTTTAACCAAACACCATGTTCATGCCTTTCCCCCAAGAGGAATCCCCCAAAATTGAATGAAACATCATATTTCCACATAATAACACAAATAAACTCACTATGGTTCCCAAAAAAATGTCATTAAAACATAAAAAATATTAAAATATGATGATTTAGAAAAATTAAAATAGGACTACATTTGGGAACAAAATGCTAAATATTTTTCATGATTCGTGATCTGTAGATACTACAAGAGGATCTAGCATCACCCCAAATCCATGGCATAACCACCTCTTCTTCCCCTACCTATCTTATCTACCACTGTCCCTATCATACTGTTAACCAAAAGGGGGGATTCAAATTATTTTTCAGTAATCCTATGTTGTATATAAATTAGAAATAGAAATTAAAATTGAAAAAAGAAAGAAAAAAAATTGAAAAGTGGTTTGACCATTGCTCTCATGCATGATGAATGATTATATATCACAGTATCAACTCCCACTATTCCAGACATAACCATAGAGAAAAATTCAAAATAGTCATGTGAAATTAAATGATATGAATGAAAAACATGGAGTAACATATTAATATTATTTAAATACAATATTAAATATTCCATGAATATTCAAATTCCTCATATTTAAACCACACTCTTTTTATAGATTAAACACCTTATTCTTGGACCAATAGAGAGGTACAAACAATTATCTATTGCAATTTCATAAGATAAATTATCATTTTACCCATCAATACACTTGGGAACTAAATGGTTCAAATTTACATAGGTTTTTAAAAACCTTGTAAATGTGAACAATTAAATTCTATGCATTAAAAAGAAGTTTTCCCCTATGAATAATTAGTGGACAACCAATATCCTTGAACTACTCCATTTCCTTGCTCATCCAATGTTATCTCAACCATCTAGTGAATGCACTAATACATCAATAACTCTCTCTCAATATGAAAGACATTCAATAAGGACTGATCTAATTCTCCCAAATATTGGTGTAACATATTCACCACCTCAATTACCAATGTAATACACTCATCCAACAATAATTCCATGACCATTTATAATGGATAAATGTGAAATATCACTCAGACCATTGCACCACAATGAATACAAACTACAATCAACCAAAAAAATTCTCATAAATGAGGCCCAAAACCTCTAATAACCTATATTAAAATACAAAACACATATCCTTTCAAACAATGGTCCTTGAGCATCAAATATGACATATTCTCATTGATGACCTTCCCTAATGAAAATACTATAACATGGATAAAATCACTAACCACGATCCTCACAAAAATGAGTTTTCAAAAACTAGAGAAACCATGGAACACCCATTAAACATTAAGGAATATACCACATTCCAAAATATACCCCATGACCACTCTCACGTAGGAATTGATCAAAAACCACAATCATCTAACCACTCTAACATAATGATTCCCCAAGAACCAAAAAAAATTGAGCAGGGCTAAATGTCCTACCAAACTTGACCTCTCAAACCAACCAATAGATAGTGAAATATCCCATATATCCACTTCTATATCATTTGTAATCATGTTTCCTTAAATTATCATGGTGATATAATACCTCAAGTATCCGATAATAGGAAAAATACCATGCCCACCAAATTAAGTATGTGAAATCATGAATGCATTCCCCACAACATGACTCGAATGAAAACATGTTGAAAAAATTGTTCCAACCAAATAAAAATATCCCTATGAATTCAAGATAACAACAATATTCTTGTAGACCACACCCATAATAATAATCATTCATGCATCTGTTCTTTCATTGAACTACCTACATCACAAATAGAGTCCAATTATAACCCACACCAGACACCTTGCACCCCACATCGATGGGTCTGCATTTCAACAACCGGTTAAAATCCTGACACCTGATCCACATGACCTATCATTAGATGAGATGATAATGTAAAAAAAATAGATTTATATTTTTTATTTGAATCCTACTTGACAAGAATGATGCATGAACAATGGCCTGGTTCCCTCAGTTCTAGATCTAAATACCATATTAAAAAAAATCCAGAAACCCTGTGCATAATTATAGGTGAAATTAGAATGTCATAAAAATTAAATCCAAGAACAACAATCCCATTACCTATAAAATTTTACATATGATTAGAAAAGGTGTTTTCTACAAACTATTCTGATATCTATTACATGTTCTTGAACCTTCAATGATAAACTATATACTAAATCCCAAAAATAAATAATGAAAAAGTACATGATATCATTTTGTAATGGAACAGCTGTGGTCGACCAAAAATGTAATCCATTCAATCATACATTAAGGCAACAATAATACCTTCCCAAATTTTATAGGATAGCATATAATGAATTGGGTCTATAATGTGTAGTGGGATGAATATACCCTCATATAATAGTGAAATAACAAAATAAAATTAACAAATTCATACAGAGGGATCAACTCCAAAGATAACATAATAAATATACTTCAATAGATAAGATTTAATAAATGAATATTTTAACACAATCATAAAATCTAAAATCATGAAAAACAAACACAAATCAGATCACTCACTTGGTCAACCAAAAATACAAAATAAACAAACTAAAAATAAATACCACCATATATACATAAAACACTGGTGAAAACCACATAACTGGTCTCTATGACCCTAGAGATGAACAATAATGATCATTATACTCCACACGAGTTGCTCTGATTGATTAATAAATACTAGTAATTGGACCAATGCATCACACAACATGTTCCCAAAAATTAAATCATAAATCATTTCTCCACACACCATGGTGCATGTTTAAGTGGTGTGAAATTAATATTAGATGACCACACAAAATAGTTGACATATTATAAACTATAATAACAAGTCCTTGAACCAATGATATTTAAACCATATCAAAATACTAATAGAATCAGGAATAAATGTTCAATTTTATAATGTGGTGTGAGAAAAATACATTAAATTAACATACCAATGGGTTTTAGTACAACTCCAATGGTAATTCAACCCCTTACCATCTTGATGGTAGAGGACTATAACACATGGAAACCATGACAACAAATAATCCAACACATCCTAAAAATCAACACTAGAGATATAGAAAGACAAAATGAACATGCATAAAATATGGACCCTAGGCCGTAATTATATTCATCCACAAGATGAAGTACATATAACAAAAAATATAACTCGAATAAAATTATAAGAATTGGTGAAAATGCCACCCTTACACACATTATAGACCATTCATGTCACATATGTCTTACACAATGACATGAGCTCCATCACACAGACTCGATAGGTATAACACCCTATAGTATCCATCCCAATGGACCAGACTGAGGCATATACATATGGACTCCATAAACTTTTCAATGACTAAAACAACACCCACAACAGAAAAACAAACCCCAATATAGAGAGAACCATTATTCTTAGGGATCTAAACTCTTCCATATTGTTCATTAGCTTTGCAATTCCTTCTTACCACAATAACCTACAAATGGAGGAGAGAACTAAATCAAAACACAAGGACCAAAATATGAAATATAACTAAAGGGTCTCCTCCTTAAAATATATATTATATTATAAAATTTATCCAATGTCACATCCAAATTTCTACTAAATGGTGTTTTATGGAACCTCAATATCACCATCAATACTATTTTTCTAGAACATTCGATCAACTCAGAACCAACATGTTTGAGGCTCTCATAGACCAATATATCATAGAATCCAAAGAAAAAAACCACTGCAGTCTCTCCTCGACATGACTCAAGGTGAAACCAAACATGGGTCTTCCATGGTGTAGGGAACATTGTATAATGTATTATCCACCACATGACTACTCAATAATACCATTTATTTTTGGCCATACCCAAAGGAAAAACCTCAACTGGAAAAATGGACATTGAAGGATTTGAGAATTTAATGAGGGGTTTTTATTTATAATCCATAATAATGGGAATGCCCAATGATGAAACATCCCAAATGACTCTCATTGTCCTCCAATAGGTTCTCGATCTACAACACACTCAATGGGTCATCCAAAATGAAAATAAATCTAATAAAGACATTCAATATAGTCCTTCGATCCACTTGAAAAGTGGGATACCTTCTACAACGGTTGATTAAAACAATAAAAAACAAAATATTAGGAAATATAATTTCCAATAGAAAAATAAAACAAGCACATATCTGTTGATTATAAATTGTTCTATAAGGTAATCCTTAAGAGTCCCATAGACTCATAAACGAATCATCAATGGAACCTAGACATTAATTCATTCCCAAATCATAAACTTATCCCAATGGCTCTTCATTCCATGAACTCTAAAAATGATAGAGTTAAAAATAATCTACTCCCACCAAAAGAAACTGGTCATGACATATAGGTTCAAACCATTATATCCTCAAAGATACCACAAGATCTCACCTCTGAATATCTTTAAAAAATCACCTCAAACATCATTGGAAATAATCCATATACATGGCTATATAATGACCTCAAAACCCTTACATGAGCCTCATTACTAAAAAACCATACCACTATGGTATTATGAAACAAAAACATAGGAAATAATTTTATTTTACTCTTACAATGACACATAATATTATAAAGGACACTAAATTACTAAAATATTCTACCATCATGTTCTATGTAAAAAACTGATTAGAATATACTATTGTCAAGTCAAATGAAGATAACATGTTGAAAATGGAAAAAATTGAACAAGGAATGAAAATGGAATGGAGTAAACATGGGGTACACAACATTTAACACCAACGGTCCTCCCGGGAAGTGTTCCATTGTCCACATTTCATATCCTTTCCCAAATATTACAATATTTTAACCCTATAAACATATTGTTTCTTTATGTGGTTACGATCATCTATTACTCATCCACATGTGGTTTGAAAAACAATAATAGAAATAAAATGTACCACCAGTTCATGGAGTGTTCACCCACATGGGGTCCCCATACATGTGAATAGTCATTTATCCTATGTGGGAATGTATTCTAAAATGGCATCCACATGAAATACAGACATCTCGTGTACCCCACATATATACATACCACCATACTCAGAGTCATGCTGAGTACAGAGAAACACCCGTAATCCCACTACATAGTGTGTAGCCCATGTAAATGAATGTATTCCCCAAAAACTCATCTTCCCCAGATCAGAATAGCCCATAGTGTGTCTTCTCTTAACCACACATCATGTACACAATTTTCCTTGAATTTAAATCCATCTAAACTACTTGAAATGCCTTATTTTTCCACAAAAAACATATATCAACTCACTAGGGTTCCACACAATCCAATATAAAGATATAATAATTATGAAAAATTAAGTAATTGAGATTTAAATGAAAATAATATGATGGGCATACCATTGTGATGAATTTGTTGAAGCTTCTATCTGATTCACGATCTGCTACTTTCGCACAATGATCTGGTGTTACATGAGCACATTTATGATGACTACTCATATTAATATACAACTCTCCGACGTTCTCCCTCTATCAACCAGAGAAACCAAATGATGGATCCCTATGGGTATGTGAAGAAATAAGAGATAGAATATATTTAAGAATGAAAAAACAAAAAGGAAGAAAAAAAAATAAAATGAATTATAAATGGAATGGGGTTTGACCCCATCATCAAAAATAATTGAAATGATATTCCATTCCCGTTGAAGGAACTAATTAATGTCTCAAATGTGTATAAGTAATTTTTATTCGATTTTCCCTTTAAAATATATGATAGAATGAGCATGTTGGAATAATATAATATTTAATTAATTATATAATATATATTATGTGCAAATATTAATAGATCAAATTCCCTCCAAATAAATGATATACGGTAAATAACATATTCCAGAACCATGGAGTGGTTCGAAAAATTATCTTAGATAATCTTATATGAGAAATTAACATTTTCTCCAGAATATATCTGAGAACAAATGGGTTCAAATTTTCCATTTATTTACAACCAATGGTGATATGATTCGTTACATATATTAAATGTATGACATTAACGATGTTGTTTTTTCACTTCACATGGAATGAAATGATGTATTTTTCAACATGATTTGTTTTTATTTCTATAGTAAATATTATAGACAACCTGATGTGTACACCAACTACATGCTATGTGGCCTAATAGATTGTGTCCAATGATGGGAAAGTCAACTCGTAGATTCTATTGAATACAATATGTTTCATTATTGATAGATGTATCATGTATCCCACAATATGTCTCGATGATGATAAATTTAGTATATTACACCTACTTGGATAACACATCTTGTAACTATGTCTACCATATATAATTCTTTGTATCATTTTATAGAACGAACGAATAATCTGCATCAATTCTTGTCCCATTTATAATTATATAAAACATGAACAATGATAATTAAGGAGTTGAAAACATGTTAATTATTCATATATATTTAATGAAGGAATAAAATATTAGAGAAAAAATAATAATAATTATATATAACCAATCTATGATAAATAAATAATTTCAATTCTCTAATACCACTTTAATAAAGTTACTGCAAAAGAAGAACCAATGGAGGTATTTCGGAGATAAATTTTTTACAAAATGCAATTAAAAATAAATGTTGTACATGAAAAATAAACAGCATGGCCAATATTATTAATATGAATATTAATTTTAAAAAACATGTAAAGAAGAATATAAGACCCATTCACCAAAATTTCTAATAAATTTATCTAATTAATGAATTAAATTTTTATAAATTATTTTATTATTGTTGATGATCAGATAAAATTCTATTGTTCTATAATCATAATCTAAGTGGAATCATGAATATATTCCCTCTAACATATATATATACATTGTTTAAGAAATTATAATGGTTTTTTATAATCGTCTTAGTGTTGTATTGGAAGGATACATCAAAGGAAGTGATCGATGAAGTCTATAATTGAATCCTTCGATGGAGACTGAATTTTATCTAACGGGGGAGGAGAAAATTACAAATTAAAATAGAAAACAGTATTTTCTTTTAAATTATTTAGAAGGTAAAAAAATTTGTCTATTTTTTTATAATTTAACTGCTTATTTTTTTAAAAATAATCAAATTATGGGTTTTGAAACGGCTTTTATAATTTCATTTAAAATCTAAAATGATGATATTAAAATTATAGTTATTAAGAAAAAAAATTCATCATATTTTATTGGTTTTTTTAAATTATATTCTGACACCCCTCTTTTCCGAATCATGAAATACTAATTCCATATTTGGAATATAGGGTCCAAATCCACTCTAGATTATCATTTTTTTGGTCAATATAGATATTATCGACAATACTTTTTTGTTACCAAGGTGATGGGTAAACTGTATAATTAATGTAAAAAAATGATAAAGATTATAGAACTACACTAAAAGATAACCTAAATTTAGTGTATGAGTATTTATTATCCATAATAATACCAAGGTAAAATATATCAAATTTTCATTCCATTTGGATGTTATTATCTACATTCTAATATTTTATTTAAAATAAATATAAAAAATTTCAAAATATTTATTTTAAAAAATGATATTTATGAAATGGGTACAAAGATATGTTATGTTCATTTATAAGTAGTATTTTAAACATTAATTGATTTATATTCAACTTGAAAATATAATTTTTATTCAATGGTGGAAATTACCCCCTTAATGGCTTATATAGTTATGATGCAATAATTATTGAATGAATTGGAAAATAAAATAAATTTTATTCAATGTATTAAAATAAATATAATTTTAGATAATTAAAGGCCTATATGAATTAAAGATGAAAATATCTTGAAATTAATGTTATAATTTTTCACTGAGTTTATTATTGTATTAATGTTATTAATTTCAATGTAATGAATAGTCATAAATATTGACATTAATGAAATTTAATAATAAATAATATATTATTAAGTGATATAATATTATTAAAAGAATTAAATTTATTCATATGATTAGTTTATGGTTTATAATATCATACATGATCCAATCATTAGTTTTATACATTACAATTTCAATTCTGATTCCCCAAGAGTAAAAAATGTTGATATCGTGGTTTTTTTGAAAATAGCCGACCAACTATAAAAAAATGATATGTCTATAAATGTGATCCAAAAATTTACCAATAATACAAGATGATATGATTTAGATTCATAATTACCTTAAATCCTAATATTATAAATTTTCATACCATTCAACATCAAAATTATTTTATATTACACTTATATTTTATTAATTCCCAATAGTGCCCCTACCTTTTCTAATGAAAATACACATATAATTTTCATTTCATCACACATAATATCCCTTTTATAATATATAATCTCTCACCAAAACACTAAATTATATAATTATTCATATCCTAAAGGCTATTTTTTTAAAATAACGACATACAAATGTTTTTTTGTAAATCATAAGAAACTATCTGAATATGTGGTAAAGTTAATAATCAATTTTTTAATTTTATTACATATAATACCACCTTAATTTATTCTATAATAATTTATAAATAATAAAATTACTATCTTAATAATACAATGTTTCATTATGTCAATTTAAAAACCAATATCCATCTACTCTCAAATGAAATTTCCAAATGAAACTGTCTTTCGTGAGTATGGTGGCTTCCCGGTGCTATCTATTGTAGTGTATTCCTTTGAGAAGGAATTTTCACAACTCAAATTGAATTTGGTTTCATGATTTTGAATAGATAAACAACATCTTAATGTGTTCAATAAATTTATTAATGTCTGGGGCATGTATTTCTAGATTGGGGTGTTATCACTGAATAAAAAATCTCATTATAGAGTGTCATAATCTTGTGCATATTTAGTTATGTATTGGTGTAAATCCCCATGATCCGTGGGTAGATAGATATTTAACATCCGTCAATGGTCTAAGGAGGTTGTCTCTAGTTGCTACCCTTCTTCTGCCACTGCGGGGATGTCTCTTCCAAGTCATATCCTAGAGCTTCATAATGAATAATTCTTATGAAAGATTAACAATTTTTTGGGGCCATACCTTAGTTTAGACGATCACACCCTTCTTCTCACTAAAACAGTGCTCACCTGGGATCATACCCAATTATATAACTCACCCCTCCCTTCAATTTGATCTATCTTCTACAAGGGAATTAATTTATGATGAGGTATATGAGTTTACAGCACCGCACAAAGAATTATTTGGATAGTATTTAAGGATGTGATTTGGCTGGGTGGTCATGGGTTTTTTTGTATCTCTAAAACTTATACCAGATTCAGGTTTTCAAACTCAACGAAAAGTCGTAATCCATCATCCTCTATATCATCCATCATGCTCTTCCATTCAGGAGGTAACTTCACCTTTTATTGTGGTTCCTCCATGTATAACTCTAGTACATAATAGTCCATCCACATTCTCATCATACTTACCATGAGTTCAAGGTCCTTATCGATGTTTTCTTCCACACCGATTGTAATTTTTTATTCTAACATGATCTCCATGTTAAATATCAACATCCAATGCTGGATGAATCTATAATTGAGTTTTGAATTAGTTCCCTTTTAGAATCTTCTTGGCCTCATCTATGGTTTGGTTCTTATTTTTAACTCCCTTTTTATAATGATGTGGGTTGTCATTCCATGCCAATTTTGTGTGGAGATAAGGTACAAAATGAGGCTAATGGACTCATGGAGTCTCAAGTGGTGAATCCTATGTGGATTCATTACGGAGTATGAAACATATCATAGACTAATCTAAATTACAATAACATGTCATCTCTTATCTTGTGTTCCAAAAACTCTGGGGATATACTCTAAAAAATATCTATTGGATGATTTCATACATCACCATGATTGCCAATAGTCTGGGATCTCAGATTGAAGTTTATTTCATCACATATGTACTTAATATCAATTATTCAATTATGCCTATAGAAATGGATCCCAAATCGGTTTATTATAACATAATAGACTATACTCATAAAATAACTATCAATAACAGCTTATATTCCAACCCTCCTAATATACACCTATGGATGTTTTGGACGAAAAATATCTATGTTGAGATTCTTTCTCCATCAGATCTGATTATAACAACTAAACTTACATTCAGAGTTCACCATATACTCATCCTCTTTGTTTATGGTAATTATGAGGCTAATGATAATGTATATTTATGGAATTATCATGGTTAAATAAACATTAGGGGAAAAACCTATATGGTGGTATAATATTTAAACATAATTTTGGAAATAAAATATTTGAAATTCAGTGGAGCATACACTCAAAAATCAAGTCATGGATTTTTTTTCATTATGGACATAAACATGTAATTGGGGGATGGCTAGGATGGATATCATTTGAATTGGTGTGACAATATTAGGGGAGGTCACAATACATTGTTCCACTTTGAATGATGTCTTTATTTCTAACACACCATTTATTCCTATCCACCCATTGAGGTATCCAATCATGAGAGGTTCTAGTATAATAAATCCTCTGTATATATTGTATAGCTCCCATAACTGTAAGAGGTGATTTATTCATTTCTGTATCATGTATGGATCGATGAACCATGATTCTATGATATGGTGAGGGGGTCATAGAGTTGACCATCATAGGGTCATTTAGGGAAAACCCTCCACAGCACAGTCATATGACATATTGGTTTCCTTTAATCATGGATAAGGGACCATCACCTAGATCATAGGACTTGGATATGATCAACACAGAAATAAAATGAAATTAATCATGTATGTAGAATTATTTGTCTGAATTTTTTTCTATATTCCTTACTAATATAATGAATTTGATGATTTATTTTCATTGGATGAAGGAATGAATGACATGTGAAAGACCATGAATTTAATGTCTCTCGGAAGGTTATCATAACTCATTCTTCTTCCTTGAATGAATTAAGTTAAAATAATATAATATTAAACCCAATTTTATCAGGGATTATTCATAATAATCGGATAATAATGATGTTGTGGTAGGAATGGTGGATACCCATTTTTGATCTCTTCTTATTAGTCCCAACCCTCACATTCAATGAAGATACACAGGGTTCACATGATGCTCATCAATGCAATCCCTTGTGTGTTTTATTTCCTAATAAGTAAGTCCTTGAAGGCTATCCTTGATGAGTGGAAGATCAGTGAAGTGGTCATGACCTTAAATCCATAATTTTTTCTTTATATCAATGGATTTTAGTGATATTTTTATAGGTTCTCATGGGATTTTTTTAAGTCGGATCTGGTGAAAGTGGTGTCATATTTTTTACCTGGTATAAGTTTTCCTCCTGTTTCTTTTAGTATGATTATTTTAGGGACTACCAAGAATAAATATAAATTATATTTACATAAATATTGTTAAATTGTAATGATTAAATTTTCTTATAATGTATTTGAAAGTATCTTCATCAAAATATTATTCGTCTGTCTACCTTGTAGCATTGCTAGATAACAACATGGGTTTATTAACGTCCTAATGACTCAGGGGACCATCAGACTAAAATAAGATGATATTTTTTAAATTAACCAATGATCCCCTAATCAAATAGATAAATCAAGTTGGATATGAGAAACAACACTGATAGGGTTTAATTGAAATTTATTTTCACAGTACATTTTATATGTTATTTTATTCTTGGGTGATTGATAATCTATTATATAGCTACAGTTTATCATGGACCTCCATATCCTTTTTGGGAAACAATATTGTATCCTATGGTTATTCCATTCTTTAAGGAAATTATACATGCTCTACCTGACCATTTCCATTCATTTCCATGACTCAATCAATGAATATATATATACAAATGTATTATGTTAGGTGTTATTACCCCTTATCTATATAGGAAAAATTATTGTCTCGTATTTAACCTTGTGTTTGTTGATGACATTATAATTTTGTATAATTGTAGAAACAGATCTATTTTGGAGATAAATGGGATTTTTTATGAATATTGTAAATGATGTAGTCAAAATTTAACCCTTCCAGTTATCATTTTGTATTGTAATCTAATATATGGTGGTATTTTCTTAATAATAAAAAATGGAGTGATGAGAATTATTCCATTGGATTAGAGACATTTAAAAATATAATCATTGAGAAATATTTCTATAAATATGTTAACATGTGGATGGAGAAAAAAATACTTGAATTCAGGAAAATAGAGAAAGATTCTGTAATGTTTTATGTTAATAATTTTTCAAATTTCCTATTTATTTATCATATTTTATTTGGTATCTTTATAGTTAGATTAATCAGTATTATTTGGCGATTGAAACCAATATATACAAGGGAATTAGATTCATATAAAATTATTATTATAAATATGGTAATCTTTTCAAGAAGGTATAAATGGAGTTCTCCTATGGTCATGTATAAAATGACGAAAACAAAAAAATATTTGTATGGATGGAAACAATGAATTATTCATCAAATAAAAATAGAGTTATGAAAATAATGTTCAAATATTTTTATATGTGTGACCAAAATAATTTTGGGGAATGATTGGTAAATTTTGGAATGTGATACGGATATGGTATTTTTCACCACAAGTATATTGTTGGTAAATAAAATATTCTTGAACAATTAATGAATCGATTAAATGATATACATACTTATGTGAGATTTTTTAGTTACAATTAGTTGAGTCATTATGCTAACAAGTGTCTGATAAAAGTTACTCTATATGGGAATCAACAAGACCAAAATAAGACATGTTTTTTATAATCTTTTTCTACTACAACAGCTTATGAAAAAACAACCAATTATAATGTGATATGTATGATACATGATTATACAAATTATTTAAATAAAATGGTTGACTCTGGATCATCATATTCTATTATTTCTGTGAAATATGAAGTAACACTGAGAATATCACATCATGAAATGTACTTAGACATTTTTCTCAATTTCCAAGATAATGTAATAATGAAACTGAAATTTATAAGAAACCTCATATAGAAATTTATGGGATTGTATTTTTCAATAATAATTGTTTAAATTTGTATTATAGAGTTTTATATTATTTTCAAACTGGATTACCTATCAGCTTATCATGATATGATAGAATAGGGAGACAATCATGTTTTATTGAACTACTCCATACCATTGATAACATACCATGATGTTGGAAAATTAATTATAGATTGAAAACTAAAAAAAACATGTTTTAAAAAATATAGAAATCTGTAAAATTTGTTATTTAATAGTAGAGAAATAATACAATGTTATTTTTCTGGTCTATCTAACAATATTTATATCAGATTTAGAAGATTAGTTTTCTATTATCTCAATCTCTAGTGGAAATCCAATTTCAAAACCACATTACCGAATAAATGATGTATAATATTAAAATGTTAAAACAAAATTAAATGAGTTGATAATAATGAATTCATTCATCCTAAACATCATAATAGAGTGTTATAATATTGTTTTTATGAAGAAATAATCTTCCAAGAGACTTTTCATTGTTTATGATGTAATGAATAACTTCACTGTTAAGAAAAATGTTCAATTTTATCCTTTTAATTATTTGATTGATCCGTTATGGGGAGATATTTACTTTTTAATATTTATCCCTTATTAGAGTTCCATAAGTTTAATTTAAAGAAGAAATATATCTTTATGACTGAATTTCAAACAAGATATGTGATAAATGATTTTTTAGATATTCCCTTTGGGTTTTCGATAATAGTAATAAAATTTATATATATAATGATTAACTTTTTCTAGAATATTACTGATATTTTTGTGGTTTTATTTTTTAATGATAAGTTTTTGTATTCTAGGTGTCATGGAGATCATGATAATAACCTATAGATTGTTTTGATATATTTCAAATAATATATGTTATATGTTAAATTTAGAAATTGTGAATTTTGGTTTCAAATAAATTATTTCCATTGTAATATTTTTCTAAAGATAACATAGTTGGTTATCCTTGTATCAATAATATATATGAAAAGTGTCAACAATCTATTATTATCAAATATATTAGAAGTTTTCTAGGATTATAAGGTCTCTTATAGGGGTATATTGAAATTATTTCATTATTTTCTACACTACATAAAATGTTTACTTTAAAAAGAGTTAAATTCAACTGGATAAAAGAGTGTGAGGATTTTTTTAAAAACTAAAATCATGATTGGTGATTGCTATTGTTTTCTAATTTCCCTCATGATGTTTTGAATTTTTCGCTAGAGTAATTCTTCTTTGATGGGACTTTGTAAAGTCTTAATGAGTAATGGTCTGGTAAATTCTTATTCATCACATCAACGAAAACCACATGGGTTATATTATCCAAAAAATGATCTAAAATTTGAGTCTACGTATTTTTATTTTAAAATTTAATGGAATCATTTATTTTGAACAATTTGATTAATATATAATGATCTTTATAGTTTTATGTTTAATTTTTCTATAATATAGTTGAAAAAGAGACAAAAGACGGTGGAATGATGTAATTATTGATATTGACTGAGCAATTAATTATCATACTTCAAAATAAAAAATAGTATCTGATGCTTTGAGTATGTAAAATATTTTTTATTTACCATGTTATGAGCGGAATATGACCCTTTGGTTAGTGATTTGATGAATTTTGGCCTAGAATTTGTGTAATATGGGACCTCATCTCTTTTTTTCAGGTTCTCATACAATAGCTTGTGTTTAAATGATTTATGTAAGTTCATCAGGAAGAAAAATAATTACATGAAAATGTAGGATAGGTTATGATGTATAAATTTCCTGAATTTAATGTTGAAAATAAGGAATTATTTAGAATTTTAAAATTATTATGCTAGTGTTTTGATTCTTCATTGAAAAAATAACTTTTTTGTGAATCTTATATTTCTCTATTTTCTATCCATCCCACCAGTACTATAATGTATAGAGATCTTAAAGATCATTATCTATGGGATGTAATTATAAAAATATTATTGAAGTTATCTATAAATTATATAAATTAATATTGGAAAAATTAGAATGAAAGTTTCCAAACTGGATTATTCATCTATTTCAATTTATTTAGTAGAAATTTTAAAATATATTAATGGATTACATTGTTGAATTCAAAAAGTATTCTCAATGTAAAAATGAAAAATTTTAATTTATTTTGATTAAATATATATATAAATTTCATTCCCATTTTATATTATATTTCTTTAAAAAAATGTTCGTGACTATATATCAGTGTTATATTTAAGTCACAAGGATTTAAAATCTCCATTATATATGATCATGTTCCCAAATTTAGTTCTAATTATTGGAAAATTCATCATATTTTTCTAGGTACGAAATTGAATTTTAGAACACATTTTCAACCTCAATCGTATAGATATTATGAACAAAAGATTTATACCACTGTTGACATGATTTTGGTTTAATTAATGAATTACAATGGATGTTTATATCATTATATTTATTAAATTGAGATTTACTGTTATAATTTATTTCATTCTAGTATATATTTATAACCCTTTGCAGCCCAATATATAATGTGATATCATATTTTAGCTTGTGGGGATAATATATGAGAATGGTAGCTCGTGGGACTTGGCCTTGTTTAAGGGGATTTGTTTAAGGGAATATGATTAATTGTATAATAATATGGATCATTGTAATTAGAAAAATTATGATGATAACTAAATAATTGTTCCTTCATTTGATGATGGGGACAAAATATTTCATAATGATTCCCCATGGAAAAATTTTACAAATTTTGGTAAAAAGTGGATGCTAGGATTAATATTCGATGGCCTTATAAAATCATAGATAAATTTGTTTTTTATTACTTACTAACATTTCCTATGTTTTTATATATGGTAGAAAACATTGTTCATGCATTTATTTTAAGATAAATTGTTACTAATTCATTCAATTTTTTATCCCAGTGATAGTTCAGTTAGAAGATAGATATTTATAATGATTAATAACTTGTTAAAATTCATCACAATAAGTAAAAAGTTATATGTAATAAGGTGATTTACTAATTTATTTTTTTTGGAAAAAACTATATGGTTGATGAAGTAACACGAGCATTTGAAAATTTTATGGGGGAAGAATATACCCACTTATTCCAAAAGAGAATAAAATTGAGAATAAATAATATCCAAATGTGGAGGGGGAGAATGTAACAACACATGTAATTTCATGAAAATTCAGTTTCATGTCCAATTAATTTTATTTAGATAGATTTTATATAGTTATATTCATTAAAAAAATATAATATATTTTGTAGTCAAAGAGAAAAAAAAATATTGTTATTTGAATTTTAATGTATTATATGGTTTCATGATGATTTATAAATTATATAAATTTTATTTGTAAATTTTAATATCTTTTCTTATTTAATAATACAAAAAATATCATGGAAATAATTTCTTATAATTTTATAAAATGATTAACATTCAATAAATAGTGAAAATAATGATTCTTATTTAAAATGTATTATCAATTATTTTATTTTCAAATGGAAATTTTATTTTTTCTTAGTATTAAAATTTATTTATCTCATTATGTATTAAAATAATCGAATTTGGGGGTTTTCAATAAATTTTATAATTTATTTTTAAAAAAATATATCTTCATTAAAAAGTGTATGTTTATAAAAAACACCTTTTCATCAACATTTTGTTCATTAATTTTGAAATAAATTCAAAAACATTTATGAATTGAATATTGAATAATTGATTCCAAATTTTTAATAAGTTATACTAAATTTCATAAATAGTTCCCTTTTATTTCTTTTAATATGAATAATATCCCATGTAATTCCTTTTACTACGTTAAATGCAAAATCAGCTAATTAATGTTAAAAATAAAATTATAAGGACCAAATAATTACACTATCAAATTGTATTATTTTATATTTTGAGCATATATCTTTTATAATAATTATTTATCAAATATATTTCATTTTGGATTTATTGATGTGATTATAATGTTTATAAAATTTTATTTCATGGAATGAAAAAAACATCACAGTATTGTTTTTATGAAATACTATATTTTTAAAATTCTTTAAACTAAAGCGTATGTTCATTTATAAATATTATTTGGAAAGTTGAATTATCTATTTTCATCATGGTAATTTATTTTGTATTTTTTTGTTGATATAGTTACCTTAAATTCCAGAACAATGTTGATGCGGTAATTATTCAATTATTAGAAAATTAAATAATTGATATTAAAATTAATAAAATAAATATATTTTGATATAAAAAAGTGCTAAGTGATTTTTATGGGTCAAAATAACATGTTATGATTTTAATATAATATTTTATCGATTATTATTTTATATTCAAATGTAAAGAATAGTTCTAAAAATTGTCTCTATTGATATTTAAAAAAAATATAATTATTAATTTTTTATTTTTAAAAAATACTAGATTCTTAAAATTTATTTAGATACGGGTTTTAATAAAAATTGTACCATTTATGAGATATTTTTCCAATTTATATAACATATTATTACCATGAAATACAAAAACCCCTTTTTGACTTTGAAAGTGAGAAAAGGATTAAATAAGAGATAAAAGATTGAGATATGGATTAAAATGTGATAAAATAATAGGAAATTTTTATTATATGATATTTGATCTACTAATTTCTATATTATATTTGAATATTAGAGTTTATGAGAAGTTTAGAAATCAAAATTCATTTACATTAATTTAATATTTTCTCATATTCCATGCGTTTTCGTATAAAAGGGAACATCTTCTTTTAATTTCATCAATCATCATAGAAAATGTTTCCTAGCCATGATCTACCCAAATTACTTTCACACATCACTAATGACATATATAAATAATTGTAATCTATAAAAACAACATATAAATACTTTTCGGGAAAACCTGTAGAGATCGCCTAAAGAAGTGATATCATTATTTATTAAGTGTTTTTGTTTTATTTCTTATTCCACCTCCAAAAAATAATATTTAAACATTGTGAAATAATATAAATCATATATTCAATACACAGAGGTGTCATTATGTTACTTTAAAACCCTATATCATTATCCCCTTCCATAAAATGGCCAATGAATCCATCGTTTGTGTGTACAGAGCCATACCGCCTTCCAAACATATGTAAATTGCATTCCATAATCGTATCTCAATCAGGTTTATAATTATGAAATTAAAGTATACATATTATATTAGATAATTACATATCATTGTGAGAAATTATTATATCATTTAATATCCTACCTTTCCATTCATTAAAAATATATAATTTCCTTCATGCGTACATGTGGACTAGAACATCCATGAAGTCATGTGATTTCTTTCGTCACTACATCAGTTGGATTACATATATAAATATATTGAAAAGAATTAATAACATGTATATTATATTATTATAAATTTTTAAATATAAATTAATATTTATCTTAATTCCATAATGGTCTTTGATAAAGAGAAATGTAAAATATGTGTACGTATGAGATATCATCTACACGATGAAAACATTTCTCATTTTTGATTACCATACTTAATGGTTAAATATAAATTAATAATATTTTTTAAAATATTATATTTATTTTATGATAAGTTTTTATATGAAATAATAATTTCCTAATTGACCATACAAAACCAAATGAATAAATTTTGGACTAATGATTCTAATGTCATCAACACATCATGTTCGAACAGAATTGATTAACAAATATAATATGAATTGGTAAAGAGTAATATAGTGAAAATAATTTTTTTAAAAAATTTATAAATTAATAAAATTATTCACATGATTTTATTATTCAAGAATATTAATAAAAATATAGGATTAGTCAATCTGGAGTTAATGGAAATATTAACATGAAACATCATTTTAAATTTTACTCTGCTTTATTTTTATAAAAATTCAATTCAATGACTAGGTTATTAAAAATTATTTTTTACCATATTATTTTAGACACAAAAGTGTGAATTTTATTTTAATACTTTTAATTTTTTTTGAAAGTAATATTCTTATGGATTCATTGAATTAATTTTCAAAATAACAAATTATTGATCTTTTTGAAAATATAAGGTGACCACAACATTTCCCATAGTTATAATAATTATTTGATGTTTGGATACAATTTACAATATTTCTGATTTTCATTAATGCAAAATCTGATTTGCATATAATGGTTATTTTTTAATTTAAAATGGGTTTGAAGAATAAAAAATTATTTTAATATATGAATGTGTTTTAACATGGGTTTTAAAGTGTTTTTCACGGATATTATCTCAGATATGGAATGTTGATATTGTTTATCTTGGGCTGATACCCGTTATAGAACATGGGTGAACACAATATTGCAAATATGATGGGTTTACCCAAATAGATCATGGTTGTAACAGCCCAAGATTTTATAAAGAAATATTCTTTTTAATTTTATTAATGTCTTGTGTTGTACGCTACACCAAAAGGAGCTTGCACAACACGCATCCTTGTCTTGCCTTGCATTACACGCAATCGCGACCTTCTTCAATAGCGTGTGTAATACGCAATACCGAGTTTCACTAAACAACGATGTGCTATTAAAATATTATGAATAGTAATAACCACTTTTTAAAATTCTGTAAATCTTATTTTTCAAAATTAACTTCATTCTTGGATTCGGATTATCGAATTTAGCCTAAGGTGAAATTTTGGTACTTTTCGGATAACTTTCATATTCTGATGAATAGTGAAAAATTACTAAATTATAATTAAAAACAACTGTTTTAATCGAAATAATTAATAGTGATAAATTATTAATTTGAGTGGTTTTAAAGTATATTTAGAATATATTTTTACAATTTAATACAATTTTGGTCATTGGTTGTAATTTCACATTTAAACAAGACATAATCAAGTGTCAATCTTTTGATATATATTGTTTCCTAAAAACACGCTATTTATTTTAACAGCGGGATTTAATTATAAAATTAATTAATGCAACTTCTATGTTATGAATTTGGTAAAATAGATTTCATTTTTGAATTCGGAATATGAAATATAGCTTAGGATGAAATTTTGGCATTGTTCTGAAAAACATCAATTTTTGATGAATAGTGAAACTACTAAGTGGTAGTTAAAAAAACTGAATTTTTCATAAAACTTAATTTTGCCGCTTCTGTGAATGGAATTTCGAAAATCCGAGAGACACGGTTAATATCAAGGACTAAAATGTGGTTCAATGAGATGAAAATAATTTTTTGGTGAATAGTAACTTTTTACTTTTTTACCGCGGTTAATAGTAAATAGGGTAACTAAGGGTAAATATGATATTACTATTACCCTAACACATGTCCTAATTCTATTGGACAAGTGTAATTCGACCAAAAACAAACTTAGGAATAAAATATGACCATTTAGGCCCACTTGGATTAGATTAGGACATTTATTATTAATTTATTTAAAGAAAAGTTAAAATAGTTAAAATCAAAGTTTAATAAGTAAATCATTTTTAATATGGGGTTATACATAAGATAAATTCGATTGTAAATATTCATTAGAAATCTAAAAAGATTTCCTACATGATGGTATTTTATTTGTAATTTTTAGACATAAAATAATTTATTTTATTTATGACACAACGATGATGCAGTAATTATCTTATTAATGAAATATTGACATAATTGATGTTATAAACACCAAAATAAATGTAATTTGAGATTTTTTATGAATTCCACTAATTTTCTAGGTTACTATGATATATTAATGTTGATTTAATCAACTTGGTTCGAACATTTAATTCTGTTATGACTTTCACAAAAATCATATATCAAATAGTGTCAAAATTGACACAAAATAGTTTTTAAATCAAATATTATATTATTAATTGTTATTTTATTCCTAAAAATCTAAGGTTCGGCCAAATGACTTAGATAAGGATATATATATTAATAATAAACAATTTGGGGTTCGTTTCGCATGTTATAGTAAGTGTATTAACCATATAGTGAAAGAAAACAAAAAGACACGGTAAAAGTCAAATTATTTAACTTAGAGTTAAATCTAATTGATAAGGTTTAAAATAAGATCCAAACATGTCTAAATTTGATTGGTTGATGATATTACAACCCTATATCATCTAATCTTCGAATATGAGTCATTTTTGGAGGTTTTTAAGTGGGGTTAGATTTATTATAAATTAATATTTTTAAGAATTCCTAAGGTGCCCCTCTCCTCCCCTATAAAAGGACACCTCCTCCCCCTCCTCCTCACACCAATTTGAGCCCTCAAGATCGGCCAAACCCTGACAATTTCTCCTCTCCACTTCCCTAGCAACATCCTAGAGGTTCTGGTCTTCCTCAAAGACCAATTTTAGTGCCCTAAGAGGAGGTCTCAAAGAGGCACTTCAAAGAAGAGGTAATTACCGTTACCAATTCTTTCATCTTTATTTCTTCTTCCACTTCTTCTTCTTAGGTTGTTTCATTATGAAGTAATAACATCAGTATCACTCATATACTGATATGTTATTATAAGTTTGAAACAACCCTATTTCACCATCTATCCATCCTACGGAAAAAGAAATCACCGCGCGTGCGTACGTACGGAATACCGTCTCCACGCCGTGGTGTAATCTATTTTCCACCACCACCTTACATGGATGGGTATAATGGTGTAAAGAATAACTATACATAGTTATTACAACATCATATTGATTCTGATATATTGTATAATCCACTCCAATTCAATTCAATATTAATAGAAATGATATCATCGCTCGTGCGTACGTACGGAATACCGTCTCCACGACGCGATGAGATTCATTCTCCATGTTAACCATTTAAGAATGATTATAAAGTATATATAAGAAATAATAATGAAATATATGACATTATAAAGCTACTGGATTTATGTATATATATATATGTATGTCATCTACTTACTTCCATTTCAAGACAATAAGGAAAGTAAAACAGCGTTCATGCGTACGTACGGACTACCGTCTCCATGAACGGTGTTTTTCATTTTATTTATGTATCTATTATATATATATATACTGAATATATATTATATATAAATCATATTTTATATTCTGGAAGTAAGTAAATCATGATATAAGTAATAGTGATGTCAAGAACAACAAGTCAAAACACCTAAGATAAATGAAACGATTTTACCCAAAACGCTTCTTTAACATGGAATTTACAAAAGAACGGGTAATATAATGTCATAAGTGAACCATATATGATATCATAACAATGAATATGATTCTGGAATAAGTCAATAACATGATTTAAATCATTATACAGGAGTTTTGGACACTTACAAAGCAAGTCGGACATAAGGTAAGGGAAATATCAAAATCTCACTTTTATCCGAGATTGTTTTTACTTTGGTAATTACTGGGGTGTATTTTATCATCCACATCCATGTTCCATCAATATGTAATATTATTTCCATCCTTATACAATAGTTTATATCCAATTTTACCCTTCGGTGAGTTTTTTTTTAAATGATATGAAAGGAATCTTTTGTCATTTTCGTACGAGGTACTTTTTGACTTTTCCGACAAAAGTACGAGAAGAATGTTTTTTTTAACTTATACGGCACGAACGGATTTTTACGGTTTTATAAAGCATTATTTTCATGAACCTTCCTCCAAAATATTTCATGACTATTTTCAATAAAATCTCTTTCTTTTAAAATTGCATGATGTTTTGTGAAAAGAAATTGATTTTGAAGAAGAAAGGATATTTTCCCCAAGAATTCAATTCAAGTGTTTTATCAAAATTATTTTCCATCTAAGATAATAAAGGGTTCTGTTTCTATCCATATTTTTACATTGATTTGACTATGTTGTGATGGAATTATGTTTATGAATTCCTTTATCTTATATGAATGGTTTTATGATGTCATGTTGTTTAAGAATCCCATTTTTATTACATGGGTTATGCAATATGATTTATGATTTTGTGGCACACATAAGAATGGTATCATTATGAGATGGGTGGGACCTATATCTCCCTCCAATGCATTGGGTAAAGATTTTATATCTCATGAGATAGACATGGCTTAAATGGTAGGTTATACCGGTTCAGTGAAACAGGACTGAAACGAGGGTTACTCGATTCAGAAAGGGACTTTGTCCACTAAGATAGTCTTGGTAATGAGTCTTGACTAACAAGAAATGATTTTCTATGATTATTTGTGTATGCCACAAAGTTTCATGTTTTAAGTTATGATTATTGGGATTACATTTCACTTCTATGATATATCCCATGTTATGATATTATGAGCTCTTTTGCAGGTTAAGATTTCCAAAATCTATGTATATGATGTGATTGATTTTTCTTTTGTTTACCCATACTGAGCATTTGAGCTCACCCTTTTATGTTTTCTTTTCCCCAGGATATAAAGAAAGGTTGTAGGTAGAAAAAGGGGATGACCTTTATGGGAGATATTGAAGAACTTTCACCACGATTAGAAGATTACGTTCCGAGTTTCCAAAGACACTAAACTATTACGATCCTTTAGTGTGTGTTTTTGTTCTGTACTAAGTATTCCGCAAATGTAATGTAATGTCCATGTACGTCAAGATACGGGTCTCTACAGTTGGTATCAGAGGAAAGGTTTAGTCAACCTTTGGAAACTAGGATGCGAGAACTTTAGTGAAATCCCTAGAGATATTTATAAGGATTGTCTAGGGATGTCCCTAAGGATAAGTATACGTATAGGATACAGTCCTATTACTACGGTAACGTTCTTAGAATTTAACCTAAGAAGTTAGATATTGAGGGTACTACCCCTTTGTTATGTTGTTTTCCCTAGCATGATTTTTGCCTCTCACACTATTCCTTTTGGGTTTTAGACGATGGCTGGAACCCGAAGGAACCGTGTTGATCAATGCAATGGACAATGCAATGATTGCCCTCCTGAACAAACAAATGTTATGGGAGATGGAGTGCAAAATCTTATTACTATACTTACACAAGCTATGAATCATTCTGGACTTCCAAATGAGCAGAGAAGGGAACAATATTCTATTGAGTCCTTCATGAGGCAACGTCCACCTTCTTTCAGTGGGTCTTCTGATCCACTTGTGGCTGAACAATGGATCAGTACTACTGAAAAGATATTTTCAGTTCTTCAATGTTCTGAACATGATAAAGTCATCTTAGCAGTATATCGTTTGGAAGGTGAAGCTGATCAATGGTGGAATCTTATCAAGAATACGAGGCCAAGAGATGAAATTGAGTCCATGGAATGGGACGAGTTCAAGAACTTGTTTTTCAGTAAGTACTTCCCTCGTATTCTTCGAACAAAGATGGAGAAAGAGTTTCTTGAACTGAAGCAAAGGGACGATGAATCTGTTGGTACCTATGAAGCAAATTTTACAAGACTTGCAAGGTATGCTTCTGGTATTATCATCCAACCTGAAAGTAAAGTTGATCGATTTTTCAGTGGCTTAAAACCAAGTCTTCGAAGGGCATTAGCTATAAGAGACTTCAGTAGCTATGAAGAAATTGTGCGTTGTGCTGTCAAGGTAGAAATGGAAGTTGGTGTTACATATCCATCTCATGGTTTTGACAAGAAACGAAAGATGGAGTTCAAGGAGAAATCTCATAATAATGGTGAAAAGAAGATGAATGTTTCCTTATGCACAAAGTGTGGAAAGAATCATGGTGGAGATTGTCTTAAAGGAACTAGAAAATGTTTTAAGTGTGGAAAAGAAGGTCATCGAGCAGCTGAGTGTCGAAGTAATGGAAAAAGGGTTTCTAATGATGTGAATAAAGCAAACACTGCAGAGAACGCACTACCAACACTTCAATGCTTCAAGTGCAAGGAAATGGGGCATTATGCTAATAATTTCCCTAATCCAAGGGTTAGTGATGATCGACATGAGCAACCGCTTAAGGCAAAGGACAAAGGGAAGTCACATGCGATCACTATTGGCAATGTTTAATATGACAACGATGTGGTGGAATGATTAAGTGTTTATGTAATGGGATTCCAAAATAATGTTGTATCATTGAGTATTGCAATATTTATTGATGTGGTGTTCAAAGTGATTGAGATATTTTTTTTGGAAATAAGATGATATGCGCATAATGAAGACGAGAAAATGAAATGTTTAATAGTATTCATGAGCTCATGATTGATATAAGGACTAAGTGATATCATGGATTGAGTATATAGAATTTTGAGGATTTTGGTATGTGGAAAGTGTTAACTTTTAACTGCATTCATGTTTTCACTAAGGTATTCAAGAGAATACATGATTAAGGACTTTGAATGTTTAGAATGTGACCAACAAAACATATCTTATGATATATGGGGATCAACGATGGTATTAAATCTCTGGTAATCGTTTTCACTATGTTATGAGAGTGGACTGCAGTATTATGGATAAGCCTAAAGATTGAAATGGATTATGTTGGACATAAGTGATTATTGTTTAAGGATAGAAGTTTTTTTTTTCGATATTATTGATGGGATGTTATAGTAATGTAGTTTTAGAAAAAAGGACAACCTGCAGGACGGGCGACAGCCCATCGCTTCGGACAAGGCTGTAGGAATCGAACCCACAACCGAAGTGCGACTGGCCTTTATCGCCTACCACTGACCTACAGGAAGTCCCTGTTTAGTAGAAACTAGTTTTATTATATTAAGCAGTATGATATATGAAGTATAAGTCCATTTTAGGAACCATATATGATTAATCTCACTATAGATCGATTTATGCATATAATTTTTGCTAACCTTTTGTTTGAGACAGATGGAATGACTCGTCATTCTATCACATGATCTGCTAACACTTCACGAAGAACAAATTCAACTTCATTTATTTAAGAGATGAAGTGGAAATTGTTCAAGGCACGAACAACAGTGAGATTGTACCAAAATAAAGTAAGTATTTATTCTAATTCAAATTTTCAACTTTAGGAGAAATGATCTTGAAAAACAAAAATGTTGTCCTAGTGATATTATACCTGATGAATCAGATGGTACCTTATATCATCACAAATCTATGGATTTGTGATTACTGGCTTTTCCATAGCCATGTTCTCTACCACTCTCCATCAGAACATGATGGTTAGATTTCTCTTCCATATCCATATTTTCACCTATGTGGAAACCCAATGATTAGTTTATTTGGGTAACCGTTACGTTTCATACTTTTGTTTTTAAAGATTGGTTTTGATATTCCTTTTTACGATGTGGGTTTCTATTAAAGAAACTTTCGAATAGTAAACCATTTATAACCCCGACGAATTTCGAGGGCGAAATTCATTTTAAGGGGGGTAGAATGTAACAGCCCAAGATTTTATAAAGAAATCTTCTTTTTAATTTTATTAATGTCTTGTGTTGTACGCTACACCAAAAGGAGCTTGCAAAACACGCATCCTTGTCTTGCCTTGCATTACACGCAATCACGACCTTCCTCAATAGCATGTGTAATACGCAATACCGAGTTTCACTAAACAACGATGTGCTATTAAAATATTATGAATAGTAATAACCACTTTTTAAAATTCTGTAAATCTTATTTTTCAAAATGAACTTCATTCTTGGATTCAGAGTATCGAATTTAGCCTAAGGTGAAATTTTGGTACTTTTCGGATAACTTTCATATTCTGATGAATAGTGAAAAATTACTAAATTATAATTAAAAACAACTTTTTTAATCGAAATAATTAATAGTGATAAATTATTAATTTGAGTGGTTTTAAAGTATATTTAGAATATATTTTTACAATTTAATACAATGTTGGTCATTGGTTGTAATTTCACATTTAAACAAGACATAATCAAGTGTCAATCTTTTGATATATATTGTTTCCTAAAAACACGCTATTTATTTTAACAGCGGGATTTAATTATAAAATTAATTAATGCAACTTCTATGTTATGAATTTGGTAAAATAGATTTCATTTTTGAATTCGGAATATGAAATATAGCTTAGGATGAAATTTTGGCATTGTTCTGAAAAACAGCAATTTTTGATGAATAGTGAAACTACTAAGTGGTAGTTAAAAAAACTGAATTTTTCATAAAACTTAATTTTGCCGCTTCTGTGAATGGAATTTCGAAAATCCGAGAGACACGGTTAATATCAAGGACTAAAATGTGGTTCAATGAGATGAAAATAATTTTTTGGTGAATAGTAACTTTTAACTTTTTTACCGCTGTTAATAGTAAATAGGGTAACTAAGGGTAAATATGATATTACTATTACCCTAACACATGTCCTAATTCTATTGTACAAGTGTAATTCGACCAAAAACAAACTTAGGAATAAAATATGACCATTTAGGCCCACTTGGATTAGATTATGACATTTATTATTAATTTATTTAAAGAAAAGTTAAAATAGTTAAAATCAATGTTTAATAAGTAAATCATTTTTAATATGGGGTTATACATAAGATAAATTCGATTGTAAATATTCATTAGAAATCTAAAAAGATTTCCTACATGATGGTATTTTATTTGTAATTTTTAGACATAAAATAATTTATTTTATTTATGACACAACGATGATGCAGTAATTATCTTATTAATGAAATATTGACATAATTGATGTTATAAACACCAAAATAAATGTAATTTGAGATTTTTTATGAATTCCACTAATTTTCTAGGTTACTATGATATATTAATGTTGATTTAATCAACTTGGTTCGAACATTTAATTCTGTTATGACTTTCACAAAAATCTTATATCAAATAGTGTCAAAATTGACAGAAAATAGTTTTTAAATCAAATATTATATTATTAATTGTTATTTTATTCCTAAAAATATAAGGTTCGGCCAAATGACTTAGATAAGGATATATATATTAATAATAAACAATTTGGGGTTCGTTTGGAATGTTATAGTAAGTGTATTAACCATATAGTGAAAGAAAACAAAAAGACACGGTAAAAGTCAAATTATTTAACTTAGAGTTAAATCTAATTGATAAGGTTTAAAATAAGATCCAAACATGTCTAAATTTGATTGGTTGATGATATTACAACCCTATCTCATCTAAGCTTCGAATAGGAGTCATTTTTGGAGGTTTTTAAGTGGGGTTATATTTATTATAAATTAATATTTTTAAGAATTCCTAAGGTGCCCCTCTCCTCCCCTATAAAAGGACACCTCCTCCCCCTCCTCCTCACACCAATTTGAGCACTCAAGATCGGCCAACCCCTGACAATTTCTCCTCTCCACTTCCCTAGCAACATCCTAGAGGTTCTGGTCTTCCTCAAAGACCAATTTTAGTGCCCTAAGAGGAGGTCTCAAAGAGGCACTTCAAAGAAGAGGTAATTACCGTTACCAATTCTTTCATCTTTATTTCTTCTTCCACTTCTTCTTCTTAGGTTGTTTCATTATGAAGTAATAACATCAGTATCACTCATATACTGATATGTTATTATAAGTATGAAACAACCCTATTTCACCATCTATCCATCCTACGGAAAAAGAAATCACCGCGCGTGCGTACGTACGGAATACCGTCTCCACGCCGTGGTGTAATCTATTTTCCACCACCACCTTACATGGATGGGTATAATGGTGTAAAGAATAACTATACATAGTTATTACAACATCATATTGATTCTGATATATTGTATAATCCACTCCAATTCAATTCAATATTTATAGAAATGATATCATCGCTCGTGCGTACGTACGGAATATCGTCTCCACGACGCGATGAGATTCATTCTCCATGTTAACCATTTAAGAATGATTATAAAGTATATATAAGAAATAATAATGAAATATATGACATTATAAAGCTACTGGATTTATGTATATATATATCTATGTCATCTACTTACTTCCATTTCAAGACAATAAGGAAAGTAAAACAGCGTTCATGCGTACGTACGGACTACCGTCTCCATGAACGGTGTTTTTCATTTTATTTATCTATCTATTATATATATATATATATACTGAATATATATGATATATAAATCATATTTTATATTCTGGAAGTAAGTAAATCATGATATAAGTAATAGTGATGTCAAGAACAACAAGTCAAAACACCTAAGATAAATGAAACGATTTTACCCAAAACGCTTCTTTAACATGGAATTTACAAAAGAACGGGTAATATAATGTCATAAGTGAACCATATATGATATCATAACAATGAATATGATTCTGGAATAAGTCAATAACATGATTTAAATCATTATACAGGTGGTTTGGACACTTACAATGCATGTCGGACATAAGGTAAGGGAAATATCACAATCTCACTTTTATCCGAGATTGTTTTTACTTTGGTAATTACTGGGGTGTATTTTATCATCCACATCCATGTTCCATCAATATGTAATATTATTTCCATCCTTATACAATAGTTTATATCCAATTTTACCCTTCGGTGAGTTTTTTGTAAAAGATATGAAAGGAATCTTTTGTCATTTTCGTACGAGGTACTTTTTGACTTTTCCGACAAAAGTACGAGAAGAATGTTTTTTTTAACTTATACGGAACGAACGGATTTTTACGGTTTTATAAAGCATTATTTTCATGAACCTTCCTCCAAAATATTTCATGACTATTTTCAATAAAATCTCTTTCTTTTAAAATTGCATGATGTTTTGTGAAAAGAAATTGATTTTGAAGAAGAAAGGATATTTTCCCCAAGAATTCAATTCAAGTGTTTTATCAAAATTATTTTCCATATAAGATAATAAAGGGTTCTTTTTATATCCATATTTTTACATTGATTTGACTATGTTGTGATGGAATTATGTTTATGAATTCCTTTATCTTATATGAATGGTTTTATGATGTCATGTTGTTTAAGAATCCCAATTTTATTACATGGGTTATGCAATGATGTATGATTTATGATTTTGTGGAACACATAAGAATGGTATCATTATGAGATGGGTGGGACCTATATCTCCCTCCAATGCATTGGGTAAAGATTTTATATCTCATGAGATAGACATGGCTGAAATGGTAGGTTATACCGGTTCAGTGAAACAGGACTGAAACGAGGGTTACTCGATTCAGAAAGGGACTTTGTCCACTAAGATAGTCTTGGAAATGAGTCTTGACTAACAAGAAATGATTTTCTATGATTATGTGTGTATGCCACAAAGTTTCATGTTTTAAGTTATGATTATTGGGATTACATTTCACTTCTATGATATATCCCATGTTATGATATTATGAGCTCTTTTGCAGGTTAAGATTTCCAAAAGCTATGTATATGATGTGATTGATTTTTCTTTTGTTTACCCTTACTGAGCATTTGAGCTCACCCTTTTATGTTTTCTTTTCCCCAGGATATAAAGAAAGGTTTTAGGTAGAAAAAGGGGATGACCTTTATGGGAGATATTGAAGAACTTTCACCACGATTAGAAGATTACGTTCCGAGTTTCCAAAGACACTAAACTATTACGATCCTTTAGTGTGTGTTTTTGTTATGTACTATGTATTCCGCAAATGTAATGTAATGTCCATGTACGTCAAGATACGGGTCTCTACAATGGTGATCATAATATGGATCATACGATTATTGAATCTAGATTTTTCTTTGAATAAATGTTATATGATTATGTTCTTTATAGAATTATATCAAAAGCCAACCATATAGCTATTCTAATTTTATTGGATTTTTATGGGATCTATAATATCATTGTCTCAAGGAAGCTAAATAACATTTATTTTTATACAATTTATTTCTAACGGATGTGTTTATATATTAAATATTTATTCAATGATATTTTAAATACTAAAATGATACTATTTGTAAATAAAAATGTATGTTTTATGATTTTCTTCAATGGTTTTATGGTTTTTTACTAAACTAGTATTTTATTCATTTTATATCCCTAATAAATATTTTAGTACCAAATAAATTTATGTTTTTTTTTGGTATATAAGGATGATTATTGAAAACAGTGACGTGAAGATACATTCTTTGATGATATTTCCTAATAATAAAATAGGCTTGGTTTTAAAAGTTATGCTGGGTAGATGAAATGTTAACTAAGTAGAAGTGTACACATTGTATGATATAGAATTTCTATATATGAATTATGACTAATCTCCCAAAATCATTAAAACTATAATGAAATCAAAAAAAAAGTAATAAAATTTTATTTTATCATCCATATAATATGTAATGTATAATTAAGGGTTCTTAAATTGACAATATCAAACATACACCAAATAATTATATATTCTAACACATTACAGTAAAAAAGTGATAGTTAAATATTATGGAAATTAAAAATTATCATAGATGATTAATGTTAATGACAATGTAAATGAATAATGTTATAGAATAGAATATAATGCTAATTATGTTTTTAAATGAATTTATAGAAGAATAAATTAATGAGCAGAAAAAATAAGAGCCATTCATGAATCAATACTTATCCTTGGTTCATAACCAAACCCCATTCTCTTTTATCATTCATGATATATTTCAACTAAATTATAAGTTTTTATGATAAATTTACACATTAAATTCAGTGTAATAATGTTTCACTTTAATTTATTCAATCTTTATAAATCCCTTTTTCAATAAATCATAATTTATCAAATATTTATTTTCATACTTTTTATGAGGTTTTTCATCCATTCCCACGAATATGTAAAAGGTTTCTCATAAAATTCAATTTTATGTTGATGATTACAAAATGGTTTTCTTGTAATCTATTTTAGTGATAAATATTTTACATATCTTCCTATATCAAATGGTGTTATTTTTTATGTTCCACCCACTATTTTTATCTTATAATGTTATCTATTTTGGTTGAATCAGTTTTCACAGTAAATAAATTTAATAATTAATGTTATTTTGTACCATTTGTAAATGTTATGAAACACGTATTGATTAAATTGGTTCTTTATGAAATAGAAAGTAATTTATTTCCATTTTTTAGTGTTTTGGTACCCATTTTATTTCCATGCATTCAATATAATGTGATATTGTAATCATTTTAATGTTTCACATGTATGTATTGAGGAATGGCATGTTGACTCGTTTATCATAATCAAATGCAGAGTCTAAAATTTTATATCACATGAGACATGTATAAAAAGTATCAATTTAGATACTCTCTATTTTTCAGAAAAAATGTGTAACTCATGTAGTTGAAGATTCCATATAACTATGGTAGTTTGAAAATTATATTGTATTCTTCAATTTTATTATATGTAGAATCTTCATGATATATTCCCTTATTATTCCTCAAGATTATATCATGTTTTTTCATTTATGGTTTATGTTTTGTGAAAGATTTATGTTATCTCTATTTTATGATATCTGTTTTTTATATTTATGATTCTATTACATATGATAGTGAATAATTTTTTTCTACTGCCCATTTTCCCAAATTATTATCAGTCATTTAAATTGACCATAATCTCCCATGTTTAACCCTAATGATAATTATTGTCACGCATTATTTTTTTTCAAATTAAAATAATTTCAATGATGAGAATATCATGTGATATGTTTATATTGAAATAGTAGTTGATTCATTAACATTAAATGATGATTTTTGCTGAATTTTCTTTTGTTTATGTAGATAATCATTAACGACAATAAAGATTCAATCCCAATGTTTGTGAAATAATTTTTAATCTACTTCTTATATATGTAAAAATGGTATAAGAATGTTTATTTATAATATAAAACCTTATTGTATTAAATTATTAATTCATTAACATGGGTTTTTAATCATGTGATAAATTTTAGAACAAATAAAAGATTTAATGTTTTTTTCATTAATATTTGCATTATTCTATTTTATAGTTTATTAAATTTAGGAAGGGGATCCCATAATATATGATTCTATTATCATCCTCATAAAAATAATATTAATTATTAAAATTATTAAAATTTTAAAATGAAATTTCATTCCCCATAATGAGTTTTATTTTTAGAATATTTATTTTTCATAGCATAAAAAAATTATGATGGTGAAAAATAGATAAGTTATGAGACAATATAGGTCTCTAATATAATGTTATGAATTCATGGTGTCAAATTTTCAAGATAAATTCTCCTCAATTTCTTCACTAATATAAAAACATAATGTGTTACATTAAAAAATATAAATGTTTGGAATAATATATTAACCTTAATGATTAATTTGTCTATATATTATATATGATTTATTATTACATCAAAATAGTGGACGTAAATATGTTGGTAACATTTCTTACTTCACCATATTATTTATTTTAGAGATGTATTATTCTATTTTCCATATTTCCATAGAAGTTTTATATACCATTAATCATTATTAACCATATAAATATAATAGTGTCCGTCATGATTTTTTTAGATTCCCATTACATTTATCATTATTCCAATAAAATAAGGAACAAGATGATGTCTCGCATATTACTATAAAATCAAGAACATCTTAATAAATAAAAACAATTATATGATATAGAAAAAGTAAAATATGATATATCTAAATAAAAAATTATTTTTCATTAAATGATCAAATAACTTTATTTTTCATGGATCTGTAATAAACCATGGAAATCAAAACAATATATTATAAAGAATGAAATATGTTATGATATAAATTTTTATGATTTACTTATTGATGATCGATACATAGACATTGTGAATTTTTTATGGTTTGTATTATTTTTTAAGAACAATCACTATTTTCTGTATTCAATAACATTCTCTAAAATCAACTGTTGTATTGAATGTTTTAGGTGTATTGGAAGAACCAATGAAGTATTTTAGATAGTGAAATGTTTTATAATTCATGAATAATCTATTTCGTACATGATGGGGAATTATTAGGAATAATAGAATTAATATTAATATTTATTTAGAAAAACTTTCAAAAAATACGATATGATATTTCACATATCATTTATGATTAATTAAATTAATTAATGAATTTCATTTTTTGAATTATTTATTATTATAAATTATTTGACAAATACATCATGTAATAATATCATTATTTTAGGAATAATGGGTGTATTCCCACTACTGGTGATGCATATATGCTTCCCAAACTTCTAAATTCTGTCATAAAACACTCTGAGAGATAGAGTAAATGGTTTTAATTCTTGTAGATATTATTTTTTTCAACAAAATCTATCAAAAGGAGAATGAATTTATACTGTTGGATGAGGATAAAATATTTATATTATATAAAGGGTTATATGGGTGTGTTCTATAGAGAATGAGAGAATCATGTATTGAACAAATTTTTCAGAAAAAAATAATGTAGCTAAAATATTTTTATAATGTTATAACAGCATTTAGGTAATTAAAGTCCTAGATAATAATAATTTTATAATTTACATAATATATTAACAATACCTGGTTAATCCATAATCAAAATATTAATTATTTATTAATATTTACTTGACATATAGTAAACTCCTATATAAAAATATTTTATTTTTTATTGAATCAAACAATTATCATTTATTCCAAAAATATTAAATATGAAATTTCACACTAGTTCAACAGTCTCTATAATCAAATCCTACTTAATATTAATTTGTGTTGGAATAATAACCATTCTAATAAGTAAATAAAAATTAATGCATTATTCCCTAATAAAAATAAAAAAATTATATTCACCAACATTAATGTATAAGGATTAATTAAATATTCATGTTACTATTAAAATATATATATTTTACATCATTCATTTTTTTGAATAAATTATAATTTTGACTTCATGTACATAAATATTTAATTATAAAGTAAATAAATATTCATTAAATTTTTAAATCACGCATTGTTCATTCTAATAAACAGTGATTTGAATTTTGTGATCTAACTAATAAGAGTATTTAATAATCCATGTATAGGAATAATAATTATCCATCTTGTTAAATTCATATGGAATTTTAAAGTGTTCATAATTATAATTATAGTGTGATCATATTTGTCCCTTTATGCGTGTAATTATAGTACACTACATAATTTACATTGTTAGAATCCAAGAATAATGAGAACAATCCCATATAGAAAATTGGTAAGTCTGTGTTTACATGTAAACTCATACAAAATACTCTTCACAATATATCCCTTTGATTCTATATCTCTAACAAAGAATTTTAAAATCTAGTGACATAAAATTACATGTTTGTTTTTATACACTTTAATTTATAGAAATGTACATCTCAACAACACCACCATTTCCATTGACATAATTTGGAGATTAAATTCATATTAATGGGATTGATATATCAACATACTATAATGATCTAAATGTATAAAATTTTTCATGAATTGTTCATTAACTTTATGTCAGACACAATTCAGCCAAATTATCCAATATATAGAAGAACTTATATAATCAGGATTTTAAAAAACACATTAAAAATTGGACTAATTGTATCAAACCATCGTTTAATACCATCTATACTTGTAGTTGAACCGATTCTATTCAAGCTCGAAGGGAATTACAGATCCCCATAGGTGTGAAACATATTCCACAAAATCCAAAAAGAATCTTTGGGAAATATTTATCTCGCAAAAGAGAATAATAATAATAAAATATAATAGTGTATACAAAAACAGATATATATATCATCACAACCATTATAGGATACATAGAGATGATACAAAAGAGACATAAAAACAATTAAACTAAAAAACCCATATACTTGTGGTCCAGGACCACCCACCATTCCCTATTTCACTCATCCTCATCCAAACAATAATGATCCCACAATATGATTTCAAGTACCACATGATCACCTCAAACTAAATAATGAATCCTACAAACACCAAATAAGTGTATGTATGCTATAAGAAATAGTGCCATGTGGGATTACATGAAAGGTGAAATGAGGTTAAATTATAAGGAAATAAAATTATATTATAAGGGATAATTATATTAAATACAAATGGAATACATTTTCAAACTATAATATATATACATTAATATTTGATTATAGTAAAATATTGTTTTAAAAAAATAAATTATACATTTTAATATCACTAATAAAACCAATGCTGGTAATAATTTCTTTCTTCATAAAAATTTAAATCCACTTCATGAAATGGTTTTAAAACCATTTTTACGATATATTTAGATAAATTATGTTACATATGAATTTACTAGATATCAAGAACACCACAATAGTTAAAATAATTGAGTATTGTTTCTACAGATTAATTTGAATACAAAAATAAATAAATTTGTGTAATTAAGCACGAAAACCACATTTCTACTTAATTTTGGTGTGAATTTTCATGTATTGGGTATCAATGTTGAGAATGTCTTGGGGAAAACCAAGAAAATAAATTAATTCCACAATAGAATATATATATTCAGTAAATCATGACTGATAATTTGGATCACATTAACTATCACAGCTATTAATAAAACAATGTCCAAACACGTCAACTTTTTTGGTCATATGTATGTAGCCTTTACATATCATGTTATTTATAAATCAATTATTGGTATCATGAGTCTATATGAAAATCACAAATCTAGGTCATATAATTTAATTACTGTGGGTAACATCAAAAGTCAAAGAAATTGAGTGAGATAATTCTGTTTTTAATATCTGAAAAGGGATCCTAATCAACCTCATAATGAGATCATTCCCTCAATATTAAATATAATTATCAATTCAAAACTCACATTACCCAAAACTCCACCAAAGTGGATAATATAATTTTCAAAACACATCATTAGGAAGTATATAAGTCATATAAAATACATCAAGGGGTTATTCCAAGAGAGGATCATCACAATGTTACAACTAGGCCAACATTCATCATGAGTTACAATTGAAAACATATTTTTGTTAAACGAAACATTCAAAATGATAACCATAACATATTTTTGGAATATATCATTATCTGAATTCCAAATATTACTTTAAAATAATAATTTCAATCAAAATTACTTCTATTTCTTTCAAATGAGATTTTATAATTTAAAATTGATTGAATCCATTTTATAACATGGGTCTACAATCCATTTAATTGTGAAAAAATCACTCATTTATTAACTCTATAGAGGAAAAATTTATTAGAAAAGAATAAATTCATTAGAATTTGGATCTTTTTCATATCTTAAATTAAATCACTTAAAACCTTATGTAAATAATCAAATAAATTAACCATTTCATTCAAATCTAAAAATTTCGAATTAGAAATGAATAGTGGGCCTTATTTTATAATTTCAAATAAATAACTTTTAAAATATCCTTTAAATGAAATAAAGAAAACATGAATTTAATAAATTTATAAAATTGTGGGAGGGATCCAACAGAAAATAAATTATATCTATTTAATATTCAATCCATAGAGAAGATGATCATAAAATATTTTGTGATGCATTTCATGATCCGAAATCATAAAAAAAAGATTTACATACCATGAACCACATGTCTTTGAATTCACAAGAATTGATGAATAACAAGGAAAAAGATAAACATATAAAAACTTAAATGAAATTTATAAAATCAAACAAATATTATCAGATAATGTTTTTCTATGTATGGGGAACAATAATGGGCTCCAAAAACAACCCAACACTTGATTCAAATAAATAATTATAAATAAAGGATCAAAATCTGTTGAAAAGTATTAATATGATGTTATTATTCTCCCCACCTAGGAAATTTTTATCCTCTAAAAGCTTCTTGACAGAAATAGAATAAATAATTAGACTATAATAATGTCTCAGACATATCAATTGAGGTGGATGGTCGATGAACCAGATGAAAAATACCCTAGAATCAACAAAAAAGAAGGTCCAAGAACATCACACATATCTAAAAAATAATCCATGATTATTTCAAATGTGTAATCCTCAAAAATACTATAAAACAATCCTAGGACTCCTCACTATATAAAGATTCAATAAAATGATGTGACATGATAGATATATATCCATTTAATCCAAATAAGATACTTCAATCTACCATGGTGGAAAAGAATCCATGATTCGATACTAGAAACCATATAATAATGACACATCAAACCATAAAAACTATTCTTGAAGTAAAAATTCAATTAATATATATTTTGGTTGAATCATCAATAAGAATGTAACAAAACTAAACAAATTTATACCCCATGTATGAAATCAATGGAAACATAGGATTTTCAACACTGAACCTCACCCCTCTATGAGATTATAGAATCATCCAATTGAACCTTTGGGATCGTTGTCTGTCAAACATCAACATATGACTTGTCAAATATGTTAACATCTAGGATGACCCAATGCCTACTAACAACATAATAAAATAAGAAGTATACTATATATGGGAAAAAATAAATACAAAACAGAAGATTATTCAACAAATATAGATCAATCTATAACCATCAAGTAGAAAAAACAGAATATCTAGAAATTAAATCCAACCAAAACGGGTATGAAAAACTGATCATATGATGGAACTCATGGAGGAAAACATGACTAATTTCAATAGACAAAAAATTTCAATGGGTATCCTGGAACTAGATTCCAAAACACCTTTATATGATGAATCAAACAAAATAACATATGAAATTTAATTATAAATTATTAATTTTTTAGGGAATTTTTCATTTTGTAGAATTTGTTACAAATAGACTAAAAATAAAATCGAAATAGGTATCTAACCGATTCAACACTATCTTTAATGGTATTCATGATCCCGATGGCCTGGAGAGAAGCACCTATGAATACAAAACAAATATTTTTGTGTTATTTTCAATGAAAATAACATTCAATAATCATATAGGATATATATATATACATATATGAAAAATATAAAATAGGTCATAAGGAGATGATAGAAAAAACTAATATATGAACAAAATTACAAAACACTATTTGCTGGTGGTCTATTACCACACAACACATTTTAATTAAGATTCCCTCATACACCCAAGAGTCATACCATAAAAGGAATTTGAATATAAATTTATCACCTAATATATAAAAATGAAGGATCTAAAAACCAAACCATACATAAAATATTTGAGAAATATATCAAAAAAGGATTCCCCTTGATAGCCTACGTAGTAACGTCATAATGTAATCCAAATATTTAAAGATGGTGTAAAACAAGAGGAAATAAATATTTATATTTGAGAACAGAAAATTAAATAAATAAATATTAGATTACAATAGGATTAGGTATTTAAAAAGTCATATTAAAATATTAATACCATTTATGAAACCAAAGATAGAAAAAATTCATTTGAAAATTTAAAAACTAATCCATTAGCTAAAAATACATGAAAATAATTTCAGAAAATAATTTTAGCTAAATAAGTTGATGTAAGAGTAAACTAGATATCAACAGATATAAAATATTTAAAATAATATATAGAAGGGTTCATCATTTCAGTAAGAATAAAAAATAGGACATATAATCAATCAAGCAACCCAATTTATGTTATCATTAATAATAATGAGTGCTTTCATATATTGAGTCTCATTAATGTGGTTTTCAATGCATATGACCTATATAAAATAGAGACTTCACCATAAGAAATATAATCAATAAATCCCAATAGATTTTCATAACCACACAATGTCTCTTAGGTCCCAATAAAAAAAATTTATATGTACACCCACACCAATGTACACATATATTTAGCTTAAACACATATTATTCCATGATTATTTACTTTTTTGGTTTTTATAGAAATATAAAAGAAAAAATAAATGTTATCTAACACAACTACTAAGGATTATAGGAATAATCTTTGATGGCGAATGATATTATTATTTAAAATGGATTATTAAGTGGATCCTTATAAATATCAACATAGTTCCATTCATTCGGCATTCTATCTCATTCTTTGTTCCCATCTCACTTCACCCCATACTCCATAAATTTGAATAATCCAGTTTTTAGTACCATTAAATGGTAGGTATTTGTGTCATGAATACAACATAAAGAGATTATCATAAAGGAGGATAAATAAAAATTCCTAACCATATAATCATAAATAATAATTAATATTCAAAACAATTTCATTAAATAAATATGGAATAGGGTAACAATACTAGATTCCATTCAAAAAACATCAACATGTTCCCAAACATGCCTTTAGACTTAAAATTTTAATTAAAATCCTAAACAATTTCTTGGATGGTTATTTTAAAATTTAATTGGGATTAGAGTAGTCTCAAACATAATTATACACCATTTTTAAATGTAAACAAGACTATCATTTCATATAACTAAGGAATACTAATTTTATAAAAAATGGGGGATTCAAATGAATATTTATGTTGAACATTTCATTAATTAATGCCTTTGAAATAATGCCGATATTATCCAATGTTTTGACATGTTCATCCAAATAAATATATTTGAATTTAAATTAAATACACACTTAAAATATCGCATTTATTAAAAAAACTTTTAAAATATTGTAGAAAATAAATCTTGATAATATGATGTTCATCAATTCAATAAATAGTGAGAGGGATCACTAACACAATTGATTAAATCCATTTAATGTTCAATAAAATGATAATTTGTTCAAATAATCTCCCATGGTTCATAAAATTTCCAATATTCATAGATGGTGTATTTGAAATAAGAAACATATATCAATGCATTTGTAAGAATAAATTAATTATAATAGAAATGAAAATAATAGAAACAACAACATGGAATATATAGAATCGTAATACAATGAACATTTGATTAATCCCCTCTAATGGAGATCACCAAAAATATAAAAAAAAGAAAATATGACCAATGAAATGATGATCAAAATAATGGGGAAAATTACATGAAAGTTGGTAATGTGATGTTACACTTATTGAATGAATTTATAATAATCTAAAAGATAAAAGATCATTACAAATCCTCAATGAAAAAACAGACAATGAAACATATCAATTCAGATTTTCTAATGGGGGATCATTCTCTCATAATAACTTACAAGGAAGATTACCAATGTCATACACCATGTGAATATATCATATTCCAATGAGTATCTGTAGAACTGAATATATTATTATTATAAAATAAAATGATCTAATCAAACTATATAAAATAATTTTAAGAAAAAAATTATGGATATCTTATATTATCATTATATCGAGAAATTTTTTTTAACTTTTAGTGAAAAATTTACCCTTATACAAACCAAATATTATTTCATGTAAACGAAAAATCATTATATGATAGGAAATGTAATTAATTATCAAATACCTAAATAACTGTAATCATAATTTAAAAAAAAAATTGTTTAATGGAACTAACTCCAACACACACCTACGTTTATAAGATCCAACAGATATAAACCTCAAATTTATTACTTTGGAATGAGGTTCAATCTTATAATGATATAAATCATTATTCAGGGGGCCTAAAATGTCTCCCCCTATGGAAACTCTTCTCATAATGACTTCTCCCCATCTAAAGAATCCATTATAGATTTTATATATTTTGAATATGTAAAACATCCCTTGATGTTCCCTTATCTAAAATTTGAGATCCTAAACATTAACAGTATCATAATATAATTTGAATGCATATCTTTTATGCCCCATATTTTGTATTTGGGATGCATACACTAAATGACATTGAATTATAAATTGGTGTACCATTCTGATAATTAGTCGGGGTTGAAAATGAGATTCACTAAGTTGAAAGACTTTATATTACTGATTTTTGTGGTTTATAATTCACTAACGAATTCTCAAGGACATGAATGAGTATTTGGATAACTCAGATTTGAAAAAATAAATTCCATAGAGACTACCTTACACACCTCATTGGTAATAGTTAGTACTAACTGTATCATTCAATAATGTATTCTATTTTTTGAAATCATATATTTTTTTTAATCATGTGAGTTTCCCTATACAACCATGTGAACTGGTGTAGATGGGTTAAGAGTTTTTCACTATATGTGCATAGTTTCATTATCAATGCACTATAATCTTGTGAGGAATGAGTGATTTATAAATATAGATCATCATATATTGATTATGGTTTTTAAAAATTACAAGGAAACCATGTGGAATGGGAGGTGGGTAGATAATAGACACACATGGATGGTCTAGGGGTTTCCTAATTGTGCAGTCAAACTATACACCTCTTAGAAATGTGAAAAATCACAATTTTATCAATCTGATCATAACATATTTTACAACATTTAATCTCAAATTAACACTAGTATATCCCAACAAATGAATCATTCCTCATCAAATTCCATGAGATGATTATACGTTTTTTTAAAAAAAAAATTATTGGTGTCACGTATATTAGATGTTCAGCACTGAATATACTACTCTACATGAATGTTTTCATAGATTTTAATACCCTATTAAATTTTATCATTCTATGATACAATATTATATATTTCTAGAGTGTTTTTGATACTTTTAATTACACTCATTTTTTATTGAATCAAATATTGATTGCGGATGAGTGAAGCTTCTAATCATGTGGTGGGTGATATGTATGCTTTTTTCTAAACATTTCCTCATTTATATCATTATATCATCGAGATGAATTTCATAATTATCATATGTTTCTTACAAAATATATATTACCTTAAATTTATCTTGTAGAGTATATTTATCCATGATTTTAAGCTCTTATTAAAGTATTATGGTTTAAAACCTCAACCTGAATTACTCCATGGTTAGGCATGAACATATGGCTTGGTGACCATTTTTCATTATGACAAAAACACGACTATGTTGTTATTGGACATCCTTAATAAATAATGTGGGATTTTATTAATTAATGTAGGACGTGATTTTAAAAGGTATTTCATCAAATACATAGACCACATTGAATTATACATTGTACTTTTGGATAAAAAGTAAATTGATAGATAAGTGAGACTTATATTAGTTGAATATCTAAACTATTAATATTATCCCTTGACTCTTTAATATTGAGATGACCTTGGTTAGATCCAACCATTGGGGGTGTGTGTTATAAAATGTCTTATTTTGTTATTCTTTCTTATGCCCCAAACACCATCCTAAGGTGTGTTGTCTTGTCAATAATGAATAAAATACTAGTTAGATTTGTTTTGTTGGAGAATATTGTTTTTGTAGTAAACATAAAAATATAATGTATTTGTCTTATTCATGAAATTACACAATAAAATTAAATACATTTATGTAGGATTTATGATTATTAATGAAATTATTAATTTAATCATTAATTTTTAACTAGGCATGGATATTTCTCATGGGCTATGTTTAATAATTACACGTAAATTCCAAATTTTTATATCACTTTTCTAATCAATGTCTGGGTTCCTTACAAATAATTCCTTGGATAGGATGATAAGACATATAAGTAACATTATTCTTTGATTAATATATTGGTTACTCACAAAAAACACTATTAAATGGTTAATTGTTTAATGAAATTATGATATATATTAAAAGATACATGGATTTATGGATACTGAATTCAATTGATGGGTTCCATCGTTGAAAGGTTTTTCATTAGATATTGAGTGATTGAATGATTCTTGATATAGAATTATTTAGATACTCCCATAGGATTAATGAATTTATGCTACACTATCAATGATACTAGAATTAATGACATGGAATGCCTTAAATGTATTTATAGGTTAAATTAATTTATTGTAAGATAGGACCGATACATGGATTTCTGATATGGAATAAATATTACAGGCTCACATGTATGGTCATACTATAACATTTTTTATTTCTAAATAATTACTATCATGTAAAATATATATCCTCATATGATCATTTTTATATATGGAATACTAAGTTTACCTTAGGTCTCTATGACTAGTGCTGTAAATTGATTCCTAAGTATAAAAAAGACTTATATTTATATTTTCTACTTCATTTATTCCATGTATATTTGTATAATGAAAACTATTATGATATATTTCATCTTATAGAATATAATTTATTGTTTTATAGGTTTCCTTTTGGAACCTGAACCTTAATTCATTATTGTTGTTATTTATTAATTTGATTATTAAAACTACACAATAAATTATATTATACTCATGAACTGGATTGAATTTTATTTCATTTTTTCTGTCCTATATATTTTTTCCCCATCATTTTTGTTCATCCCTTTGGTAATTTAAGATATCTCTTGGTCACAGGTTCGGACCCTAGAGTGTTCCTCTTAAATGTTTACAATTATTGATCTAGGGCTTCACCTTGATATGGGGTTGAATAATGAACATAGTATACCTATATGTTTTTTTTATTTACCTTTTTATTTTATGGATAGTTTAGTCTTTTATTAGGCATATTTACCTTCATCATCGACTGCTTGTATTTATGACTCATCCTGTTAATGCAAGGATGTTTTTTGGAATTGGTCTGGCTATATAATTTTATAACTATTTTTTCATTATATATTTTCTAAAAAATTTATACATTATTTATTCCACTATATTCATTATAGATCTCGATGTATTATTATCTCAATTGTACTACCTTAAGAACCTCTATTTTAGTCATCGGCTTCTGGAATATGGTGATGGGGGATTTAAGTATTATATTGTATTAGATTGGCGAACTACATTATTGGCTCTTAGGATGGGATGTTACAAGTTGTTTCAAATGTTTCATGGTTTCAATTTTTAAAATATATTAGTATGTTATCCTAGATATAAGGAATGTTTCAAAATTTGTAAATAGATAATTCTTGGGTCCGAAGAAACCAAGCATAAGGGAAATATCTTGATTACAAAAATTGGACTATTGTTTGGGAAATTAATTTTTATATTTGAATATTATTACACATTGTGTGATTTTTTTTAATTTTCACTAGATACTAATTTAAGTGATTTTTTACCTAGCCACATATAGAAATGAGGTATTGTTATATTCAATATCCTTGGAGTGTAGTAATTTAGATACCATGATTTTTACATTCCTTGTTCAAAGCATTTCCTAACTACAAATTGATTTTCTTATATTTCATTATTAATTAATTTTCATTCTTTTCGATATAAAATGATGTATGATTATGTAACATGTTTTTCTAGAAACCGAACTTGGGTATTTTTTTTATATGTCTACCTCTATTATCTACATTTATAGTTACTTTTCAATCCTATTATTTTTTATTACTCAGTTATTGAATGACTTGTTATAATAATTATATATGATTCATTATTAATGTGTACGAAACAACACAAATGTTTTCTTTCCAATAAATGTAGATTATGGATCCTCAATTAATGGATTATGGATGATTTGAGAAATGGAACATTCATTTCAGGTGTTGATTTTTTTTTTCATTTATGTGGATTCCAAATCTATAATTTATTAAATTTATGGGCCCTTAATGATTATGAAATATAGAACAATATGATAGAACTATCATATATGTATATTTTATATAGTGAGGATGAATGTAAACATATTATTGTAGTTCCATGATTTCCAACAGTAATATATATTGGAAAACACATTAATAAATTTTTAATTGTAGTAAATCAAACAATAACACGTTATATAAATAATGGTTTGTTCCTATATAAAATGGGCCTGAAGACCTATATTATTGGATCCTTATATACTTTTCAAAATCCATATATGTGTGTTTTAAATTGATATTATTGTATGGCAATCCCACTTAGGAAATAAATAATGTTTAACAAATCATCTTTTATAACAACCATGCACTTTATGACACACATAATCATGATCTATTACATAATATTGTACTTAATAATACACTATATATTGATAGGTCTAGTTAATTTGGGGAATATGGACATTACATATAAACATAAAACATTAAATACACATATTTACTGAAAAAATCATTTACATTACCACAACATTTCTTTGTACTTAGCATTGGATGGGATAACCTGAGGACATATATAAGAAAATGGTGAGCTATAAAGCCCAATAAGGGAGTAAAGAAGGAATATCATGAAAAAATCAACACATGTTTGGAAATAGGAATATCAATAGAGATTAAGAGAAACCTGAACATAAATCCACAATGTAGCGTTATTGTCAAAACATGGATATGTGGAAACAACATTTAACATGATGTTTTCATGAGTTGAGGAACATTACACATGGAGCTTGAGTAAACACTCATTTCACAAGAATTATAATTATTAAACTCTCATTTAAGTTGTATTGTCATTAATTAAACATCATTTAACATGGCATATCAAGATACTATTCATTACCCAATGCTTTGGAGCACTATCTGTGTGCACCCTTTATAAAAATTTCATTTGATGCATATGTGTGCCACATGGATCAAACAAAATGGAATCATTAAAAATAATAATTTATTATAAAATAAATGATTGTATATTACATATTTGAACCTATATAATAAATAAATAATGTTCATAATCATTAATACCCTTTAAATGTAAATGGGCAAGGTATTCAGTACACAACGACTTTGGCTATGAAAATCGTAGTGCAATTACAGCAGCATAATGGTTCGACATAAGAATTCAGAAAAATGGTTGATGATAGAGAAATTAGTTTCTCATCATATATACATGAAATTGAGTGTAATTGTGTAATATAGATACATTTCCCAAAATATATAATTCTATTTAGATACTTAATGTAAAATTCATTTTTGAATGTAAATGAGGAGATAGAAAACCCTTACATAATTTTGGCATGGTAACAGGTGTAAATGAGAGAAATTATTGAGAGATAAAGTGGTATAACTTCATTAAAACATAAATAGGTATTTATATGGGAGGTAAGAAATTATAATCCAACATTTTTAATTGAAAATAAAAAGGAATAACAATTTAAGGAAAATTGGACATTAATAAGGAAGGAATGTGAGGATCCCTTACTTGAAAAGCTGATCCCAAAGGCTTGGGAGAGGCTTGAGAGACAATTCTTGGATGATTTGGGAACCATATAAGAAAAATAGATAGAATATGGAAGAGTTTTTTCATGATCTAAATGGTTTGAGTAAATAGTAATGGAAGAATGAGTTGGTTTATATAGGAAAGAAGAGGTAATTATTTATTATTTAGGTTTTCGAAACTACATATCAAACTAATCAAAAACACAAACCATACCATGGTTTTTAGCAATAGTATTTTTTTTAAATAAGAGTGGAAAATTTTAGTTTTATAATTTCAAGGTACAATATTTTTAAATTATTATCTTTACGTATGTGGAGGTGAGTCACACTCTCAAGGAAATCATTTTAAAAAGTTATAATATTTTATTTGTTTTAGAGTGTCCACTAAGGAACCATAAATGTAATTAATCAAATATAAAATCATATAATTTTAAATTTTAAATATATATTTGCTAAATGACCATTTTATACTATTTTATGAAGTTACTATTGAGCCATTATTATTTCATTAAACACATTACATATTAAAACATAATTTAATTTCTACTAAAAATTCGACTGTCTAAAAAAATTATAAAAAAATCAACGTCAGTTAATTTTGACATAATGAATCCAAAAATAATATTCATTTAATCTAAAAAAATTACTATATAAGTGAATTCTTACTTTTAATATAAAAACCGAAATTTATCAAAAATTAAAGGGTTTTGACAAAATACAGCTTTCAATCCTTAATAAAAATAAAACTGTATAAAAATTATATCATCATTTATATTTATTAATGACTTAATTAGTAATAATATTTTATTTAATTATTATATAATTAAAAAAACCATTAATTCAAAAAAAAAATCTTAGTTTAGTATTACCTAAAAATACTATTTTTTCTTTAAATATAATTTACAAAGTAACAATAAAAAAATGTATATTCATAATTCTATAAAAAATTAATGCAAATAATCAAAGTGTTGGGGTCTTGTTACATAACCCCTTATAACACCTACTTAAGACATAAGGGTATGGTGTGTGATGGTGATAGCCTCTTGGGGTAGTTCATAATAGAAATGTTCTGGTTGTAAACTCTATTATCTTCTAATTCTCCCATAGGTATCTTTATTCAGGATTAACAAGATGAGTACCAGATTGGGATTGGACTAGTGTGAATTCCAATGATGCTATAACCTTTCAGATATCTGTAAAATGGTCTTTTTATGGAGCAATTTTATTGGATGAGTCCATCGCTTCCTTTTTCGGGGTAAATTGGATTTGTTTAAGCCCTATATTTATAATAATCATGTGATCACTATTCAACATCTCTATTTGAAATGATAATAATTCATAAAGGTTTTTTAATATCCAAAAACATAAAACCAAGGAAGTTTATATGTTTTTTATAAAAATTTATATAATAATAAATTTAATTATATCCTGAGGAAATTTAATTAATAAAATGTTGGGTCATTAAAAAATTCTTTCCTTGCAAAATTTCACCGTTGAAATTTCCTTTTCCCACACTAAAATAGATGAGGGTGACACTAATTTATTACTTCTTCAAATTCCCAATTTTCTTCTTCTAACATGTGGTTTCTCCACAACAACATGATGAGGGGAATTTTCGTATTTTGTTGAACTTTTTTCTTTATGATCTAAGAGAATAATCGACTTCTCTTAAAAGTATAGGTCATTCTACAATTGTACCAACTCTGGATTGAGTACATGTGATGGGTTTGGTGTGTAATTCCTCAATAGTGATACATGGAATACATCTTGTACTTACGACAGGATTAGAGGAAGTTGTAGTCAATTGGCCACTACTTCAATTCGATCAAGGATCTCAATAGGGATGATGTACCATGGACTAACATTTCCCTTTTTTAAAAATCTCACAACTATCTTCCATAGTGAGATGCATTGTAATACCATTCCTCCAACATCAAACTCTAGTTCTCATTGACAATTATCATCATAGCTCTTTTATCGTCTCTCAGAAGATTTAATGTGATACTCGATGGTCTTAAACATATCAACCATTTCTTCGACCATTTCTAGACCTAGTAGTTTTCACTCCCCGACTTCATCCCATCAGGTCGATGTTCTGCATCTCTTCTCATAAAGGGCTTCATAAGGATCCATTTGGAAGATTGAGTGGAAACTTTTATCTTAAAAGAACTCAGACAGAGAAATATGTTGACCCCATTATCATTTGAAGTCTACTGAGCATGATATCAACATTTTCTCGAGTGTTTTGATAGTATGATTAGATTTTACATGAGTTTGAGGATGATAAGATTTAATGATGTTCTGCTCAATATTAATAGCATGTTGGAGATGCTTCCAGAACATATAGGTGAATCTTGGATCTCTATCTGAGACAATCGATAGTGGTACTCCATGTAGGCTTACCACTTAACGTTTTTATATCTATGATTGTTAATATAATGAGAAATACTATCGATTTTCAATTAATTGGGTAGTCATTATAACACAATCAACAACAAACTAGATAAAATTTTATCCTTTGGATTAATTCATAATTCTGATTACAATGTCTATGGTGATGTTTTCCCATTTCCATATGTGTATGGGTAATGGTTGCATCATCCCTGAAGGATTCATCCTCTCAGCCTTCACTTACTGACAAGCCAAGAACATTTATGTATACTCATTGATCTCCTCCATCATTAAATTCCACAAATTAAGCTCTCGGATATATCGATACATCTTTTTTATTCATGGGTGAATGGAGAAATTTTAAATATGTGGATCTTCTAAAATTTCATTATCTATCTCTAGATATGAGGGAACACATAGTCTATATGGAAATCTTACAATTTCTTATTCATTATAATTGAACTCTGATGAATTCCATTTTTTGATAGTTTCTACATTCATCTGAATTCCAAGATCATTCTTTTGAGAATCCAATAACCTTTCCAAAATAGATTGATGAGCAAACATTTGTGAAAGTATTTATGATGTTCAATTCATTATAATTCCAATTTCCTTCTACGAGAAATATATTAAGATTGGATCATGATCAATTTTCATCAATGTTAGAATCTTTGGTTCCATTCTACGTAGAGCATATGCTACCTTTTTTACCATCCCAGGGTGGTAATGGATTGAGCAGTCATAGTATTTGGTCACCTCTAACCATATTCATTGGTGCATGTTCAACTCTTTTTTTGTGAATATATACCTGAGGATTTTTTGATATGTATGGATTTCATATTTCTCTACAAATAGATAATTTCTCTAAATTTTTATTGCAATGATTACTAAAAACTACTCCATATAATGTGATGGATAGTTTACGTCATGAAAATTCAATTTATTTGAAGCATATACACTGACTATGTCATTTTTCATCAATACACAGCCTAGTCCCTTCTTCGAACAATCAAAAAATATGACAAATTGTTATCCTCTTCTGGGTAAAGTGAGAACATCCATAGTGATAAGCCTCGTTTTCATCTCCTTGAAGCTATCATTACGTTTATCACTAAAAGAAAACATAACTCCATTCCGAGTTAGCTTGGTAAGAGGGTTTGGAAATCGTGATAAATTTCTAACAAATAGGCATTAATATATTGTTATCCCTATAAATATATGGATATATGTCATAGATGTTGGCCTCAAACATCCCTCAATTTCAATTGTCTAGTGATCCACAAATTTACCATTGCTTATGGTGTGACGGACAATGAATGATACTTCTTTCAACCAGATCTCACATTTGTTGTAATTTTCATAGAACATCTCCATTTTCAAGTTCTGTAGTACAGTTCATAGATCCTCCTCATGACCGTCCTTGGTTTTGGATTATATTAGAATATCAACTATAAAAACTAGCACAAATTTTTCAAAGAAATCTATAAAGAGGCTTTTCATTAAGTCTATGATGATTGTTGGAGAATTAGTGAGTCTGAAAGGAATTACTACGAATTCATAGTGCCCGTACCATGTACATAATGAAGTCATGTGGATATCCTCTTTCTTCACCCTTACTTAGAAATACCCCACCCACAGATCTAACTTGGAGAATTAATGTGCTCCACGTATATGATCAAACAAGTCATCAATTCATGATAGATGATACTTGTTCTTTATCATGCTTTTTTGAGACCATAATAATCAATGCAATGGTGCATTGACCAATCCTTCTTATGATGAAGAAGACTTGTAAACCCCATGGTGAAGCACTTGGGAATATAATCACTTTATCCAGATTCTATTCTAGTTGTTTCATTAACTCTTTAATCTCCACGATTTTCATTGAATACAGAGTCTTAAATATTAGAAAATCCCAAGGTAAAAGATCAACCGAGAATTCAACATCACTTCTAGGTGGAAGACCATGAAATTTATTAGGAAACACATTATTGAATTCCCTCACATTAGGCATGTATTCAAGGATGGTTTCTTACTTAGACTTAGTCATCTCAGCAAGATACACATTATTATAGGGCATCAATATCTACACTAGAGATAATGATTCTAATGAAGATTCATCCACTTCCTTGCACTTCTTCAGAATTGGAGGTCAATTCTCTATATATAGAGTGATTTTATTCTCATAGAAATTTATGTAGTCTCTATATAGGTAAATACAATCCATTCCAAGAATTTCATAAAATTATACTAGAGGGAGTTTTACAAGGATCTATAGGAATTTTAATCCAAATATTTTTTGAGGGGGGAGTTATATTCATGGGATTCAATGACTGCCTCATTTTCTGTTCTCACTGACATCTAAAATTATATGATTTTTTGTGGTTTTGGAATTGTTCAACTAGAAAATTGGGATATAAATTTATGTGTAGAACGTGAATCAAAAAGAATATTCTCTATTCTTGAATGAATAAATAGTATACCTTTCAACAATACATTGTCATGATTATCATCTGTAGTAATGAGAGAAAAAGTTCTCCCTTGTTTCCATAGATGTTTTTGGTTGCCTCTGAAATCCATTATCATAGGGACATGGTTTGGAAAGTTCCCTGGTTCATTATAGTTGAATTAATAAATAATGCGTTGAGGTTTGAATGGATCATTCCTCCCCTATATCATAGTAGTGGGTTATTTTTCTAATAGATAATGGCTTGGTGCCCATATCTTCCACACCTAATTCATTTCATTGTCCCCTATATGCAATATCTGGTGGATTCCATCTACAACATAAGGAAGTGGGGTGCGTGAATTTCTTATCCAAATAGGACATATCCATCATACCACTAGAATTAATTTCCACATTCGACTTCTTATCCACATGACACCCCTGATATTAACATAACACCATTTCTACATTAAAAGAACATTGGACAATTTACACATATCTATAAAAGTCATAGATTGACAAGGCTTTCCGTAGGCTAGGTTTCATCCCACGAGAGACAAGGTCAACCTTGCATTCATGGGTAATGATAAAGCCGGAGGAATATCATGGAAGCCTTGTGAATTTTTACTTATACGCTCCGACGGATTCATCATATTTTTTCTTGAAGGAATAGAATTTCTTTTGCATATTAATTTAGGGGGTTTAAGGAAAATATTTATCAAAAAATAGTTTATGGAAATCCTTACATTTTAATGCCTCGATCTTGTCCACAATATTAATATTTTTTATCAATGTTCACCATTGATCAGTTTCACCATCCAAATGATAAGTAGCTAGAATAATATTTTCTTGTTTGAAACATTGAAGGATGGAGAATATATTCTCAATGGTGTTGATCCATTGCATAGTGATTGTGGGATTAGATTATCTATTGATTATAGGAATCCTTTTTCTCAATAAGCACTCAATTGAGGGTTGTTATTTTATAGGTGGTGTGAAAATTTCCCTAGAACCATGTTTCTATTAAATACATTAGTTAACTGATATAGTATCATGACAAAGAATATTATTCTATATCCCATCAGATTTGGAATCTCAATATAACAGTAATCAAACTGATCTTCACATATGTTTTTAGCTCGATTGCTCCTATTACTGGTCATTGTCTAGACTTAAAGGAATTCCATAAGTAAAACATAAAGTGGAAACCAAAGAAAAAATGATATCATATAAATTACATTTATTTCATAAATGTTTAAATTTATATGCTTTAATGTATGATAACCATGATTTGTCTACTATTATATTTTTAATGGTTTATTATCCCTTGATAACGGTTCATACTAAGATAATAAATTTTCCAAATAATATCCCTCGTGAGTGTCATAACCAAGAGTGTAGTAATGACCATTTTCGTTCATATGTTCCCATAGGAGTCTAGCTCAAAGCAGTGTTTTTGGGTTTTACCCCTGGATATATATATTCGACAGTGACATCTACTTGTTCGTATTTAGAGAAGGATTTATCTTTTTGATAAACCACATACTCTATACTCACCAAAATTTAGGTATGTTTTTATTCTATATAGTCTTATCCTTATGTCTCCCACTAGGGTTTTAAAATCCTAATCCCAAAAATAAATAAACATATCATTTGATTCCAACAATAACAACCCTCTATTTAATACACACATAAACATGATTTATTACATAATCCTTCACCTAGGAAAAATATGATGATCGAGTGTTGTACTACCTATTTTGATTAGGAATATCACATAGAAACATAAAACCTGAAATGCACATATTTATTGAAAATTATTTTACATTACAACTAAATTACGTCGTACATATAATTACATGGGGTAAACCAAAAACGTATATAAGAAAAGTTAAATCTATAAATCCAAGTTTTAGAGTAAACAATAAATGAGATGAACAATAAAATACATGATTGGGAATATGAATATCAATGGAGCATAAGAGTAACATTATCATGAAATAATTATATAAAATTATTATCATAACGTGGATATGTGGAAAAAACATTCAACATGATATTACCATAAGCCAATGCTCATTTATCATTAATCCTGAGTAAAGCCTCCTTGAATGTGAATTAGAATGATTAAAACCTCATTAATCATGAATTTTCAGGAGTAAACCTTTATTTCATGTGGCAAATCATGATACTGTTCTTTACCCAATCTGTTGGAGTACTATCAGGAACATCATTTATAAAAATTTCATTTCAAGAAAAAGTCTTCCACATTGATCATACAACTTGGAATCAATAAAAATCATCATTTATTTTATGATAAAATACTTTTTAATACATACATGAATCTATATAATCAATAAGTAAATGAGCATAATTTTTATTACCCATTATTGAGTAATTGGCATGGTATTCACTACCCAATGACTTTGTCTTTGGAAATCACGGTGCAATTTCGGCAATATAACAACGTGACATAAGAATTTATGAAAATGGTTGATGACAAAGAAATGTGTATATCATCATATGTACATTAAATTTAAATTATTTGAGTCATAATGATACATGTACGAACATATGTAATGGAATTTATATGCATAATATAAAATAATTTCTTTAATGTAAATGAGTAGAGAGAAATATATTATAGAATATAGGCATCGTAAGTGGTCTACATCGGAGGAATTAATTAGAAAAAAGGGGTATATCATCATTAAAACATAAGTAGGGTAGTATATGAGAGGATCAAAATCATACGTAAATATTTTTAATTGAAATTAAAAAGGTATAACAATAAAAGGAAACTCGGACATAAATAAGGAAAGAAGGAAATTGAGGATCTACTTCTTGGTAGTGTCATCCCAATTTCTTAGGAGAGGCTTGAGAGTGGCTACTTGGGAGGTAGGGGATCTATGGGAGGATTTTAGAGAGAGGATGGTAGATGATGGTCAAGATCCAAATTGTTTTTGTGAAGATTATATGGATATTGGGTGGGTTTATATAGGAAAGGAGATATAATTCTTTATTATTTAGGTTTTGGACACAACACATTAAACTAATCAATACCACACATCATACGATAAATATTGCCAATGATTTTTTCCAAAGTATAAAAGAAAAAATTATTTTATTTGTCTAAATTCCAAACATATAAAAATATTTGTCTTTTTATGTGTAGATGTGTGAATCTTTTAACGAAATCATTTTAGAAAGCTAAAATATTTTATAAATTTTAGAGGGACACTAAGGCCCCATTAAATTAAACACAAAAATATAAAATCACATTATATTAATGGTAAATATATGTTGTCGGAATACACTGTTTATAATGTTTTATTACATCACTATTGGGTCATTATGATGTAATAAAACAGATTATATATTTAAGTGGTGTTTATATTTTATCCAAAAATGAAACTATCTTATAAAATTATGAAATATTTACGGTTAGATAATATAGACATACTGAATCGAAAAATAATATATATTTTTTCTAAATAATTTTATTAATATTTGAATTTTTACTTTAAAAATAAAAACTGATATTTATCCAAAATTCATGGTTTTTGAAAAAAATAGCATTCAAGCCTTAATTAAAATTTCAATTGTATAAAAATTACACATTGATTTATATTTTAAAAAAATTTATTTAGTAAGAATATTTGAGTAAAATATTATATAATTCAAAAATATATTAATTCATCAAAATAGCTTTCTTAATTTAATAGTAACTTAAAATTCAACTTATGATTTAAAAAAATTTACAAGTTAATAATAAAAAATTGAATGTATATTATTATTTTACAAAAAAAACTAATGAACATAATAATTGTGTGGGGGTATTTTTACGTAATCCCTTATAACACCCGCATAAGCCTTAAGGGTAAGGTGTGTGATACTGACAGACTCCTGGGGTTTCTCAGATAACATCACTCAAGTGGAAATATCTATTAACTTACACTTCTTCTATATTCAGTTTTGTTTATGCTTCACATTTAATGCTCATATTGGTATTGGTCATGAGTTTAGCCCAATGAATCTATCACCTATCTGAGATCCATCAAATGGGCTTTTTATAGAGCAATTATACAAGACGATTCCATCACTACCTTTTTTGGAGTAAATTGAATTTTTTAAAGACATACATTTTTATTAATCACGTGATCACTGTTGAATGACTATATTAACAATGTTAACAATTATTAATTGTATTTTATAATAAACAACATAAAAACAATTAAGTGAATTTGTTTTCTTTATCCATTTTACATAATAAGAAATTTAACTATATAAATTGGAATTTTAATTAATTAATGTCTGGGTTATTAAAACTTCTATTTGGTTGCACGTAAATAGAAACATGTTAGAATGAAGGGACACTGAATATCTATTTTGTATAAATGTGGCTTGATACATATCCCCAAGTTGATATTCTTGTGATAAATATGTTATGGTTATTTAATGTTTTAATAGCCCCATATACATGTTATGTATAAATATATGGAGTAAAAACACAAAACCAACCCTTTTAAATGATAAATATATTTTTCTACCCATGACTTTTAATTGACAAGGGGAATTAGTTAATTAATTTAGTAGTTTCAACCAAAATAGTATTACCTCTATATATTGGAATTTTAATTTTCCTCTTAATAATACATGATATTCTTTATATATGATAAGGATTACCATTTCAAATAGATTTTTATAATTTATATAGAATATACTAAACAATTTTATGTTTTTCATAGTGTGTAACCTCATATTGGGATTAGTTTTAAATTTTTCTATGAGATATATCTTTAACAGGAATGAGAGTGTTTCCCACTATCTCCTTCCTATGTCTCATAGACATAAACTATAGGTGATAGATCATTGAAAATGTTTATGAATTACTATTGTTTAAAATTTTATGCCTTATTTTAAATATGTGTTATCCTATTGTGTTAATTCCTCCATAAGGGAATTCATTTTGCATTTTTTATAAATTTCATAACATGAAGAGCCAACCTGATTCCATTTAGAATGACCAGGACTCATTGTGATGTGAAAACACACTCCTGGGTAGATGAGTGGGTGTTTCAAAAAGTGATCCTACATGAGGGTATTAATGTCATATAATTATTTCATTTTTCTTTTTTGAAATTTCCAATGGCATGGTCAGCCATCATTATGGCCAAGTGAAATTACTTCCTTTTTGATGATGCATGACTCAATTGTCATCATCTTTTCAATGTTCATATAGATAACATGAAATTTTTTGATTCATGAGAATGATATCTAATGTTAGTAATTAAAAACACCTATTTTGATATTTTAGTATCACTTTGGAACATGTGGTTAAACATGATGCCCATCAAATAAGGATGTGAATCATTTAACTGCACAATATTTGAGTGAAAACATGCATCATTCTGTATACTATTTTTCCATGACTACTTAGAGAATGTTTTATGAAAAAAATAATCCTATTTTTATTGGTCGTAACCAAATTAATGTGATCATGATGTGGAATCTGGTTAAGAGAAAAACTTCTATAAGTATTCATAACGAGGAAGATTTATCCTAAATCCTTGGAAAACACTATTAAAAGATCATGTTAAATAACACCATTGATCAATAATAGTTATTGATTTTATGCTAGATGCTAACCATATCCATCAATGTGATTGAAGAAGAATATCTTAGGTGAATATAGTACAGACTAAATTATATTACATTTAGATTTGGATGATTCTTCACTAATCATTTTATCACATTCTATAAGTTCACTGGACACATCTAAGAGCCATGTTATTTGGTGATACATCATGTTTCATGGGCCAAGTTCTTGTTTTCAGTTAAATGATTCATATGAAACACTTATTGTGAGTTGAAATGATATTGTTGTGGAAGGAATTTCCTTCCATGTAATTGTAACCCAACTATCATGAAAAAATTCATAAATGGACACAATGGGTCCTAGAAGATATAGTGATCCAAATATTTTGTGAAAGTGATTACTTGTTAATTTTTTTGATAAACTTTTTTTATGGTTAATAAAGTGTTTCATGAATACATGAGGAGTTATGGAATTGTTTTGAGAGTGTGTGAATCTAAAAGATGAGAGAAGTGGTCAAAAAGGGAATGACACATAGTTAGAGTGTAGTTAGTGGAAAAGGTGTTCCTGGTTCAAAAATTTGTGTTGTTTTATTACCATATCTAAAATAGTAATAGCATATAGTTACCACACTGTTTCAAAATCCACGAAGGTATCTCTAGGTCACTATTCAACCTATCTTCCCTTAGATGTCAGATTCTGCATGTTTTACACGTGGTTTGGAAAACCATGTGGGTAAAATATGAACCATTTTAAAAGTTGAAATCATTTTATTTTTTTTCATCTCGAGATTTTAAGATTCCCATCTGATTCTCCCACCCATTGGGCCCCATCTATAAATACACATAGAGGAAAATGGAGTTTCAACTAATAATATATGTGACGGTCAGTACCGCTGTCAGAAATAGTTATTCCTTTTAATGAGAAACCTATTGCGACAAGACATTACCGATCAGAATAGTATCCCGATTATTTAAAAACTATATGTGATGGGTCCTGTTTCAATAATTTCTTTTATTTGGAGTATTTACGATGGGGCTCGTCACATATAAGTGTTTTATAATGATGTGACACTTTGCAAGGAGAAAAAAAATTATAAAATAAAATTCAATAAAAAAATAATTCTAATAATAATATAAAACTAATATAATCGAAATAATAATAATATTATTAGCAATATTAATTAAATTTAAAAATTATAAAATGATATCATAATAGATAAAAATCAAAATTCATTAAATAATAATATTAATATTAGTAAGATATTGAAAACCTCAAGATTCACATAAATATTTAAAAATCAATCAAATACTAGAAAATGTAATATTTAAAAAAAAATTCAAAATAATAAACAAAATACATATAATAATATAAAACTAATATAAATGAAATAATATTATTAATATTAGTAACATAAATTTATCTATCAAATTATAAAATAATAACATAATAATATTATTTTTAATATTCATTAAATAATAATATTGTGAATATTCATTAAATAATAATATTTTTATTATTTATTAATTAATAATCTTAATATTAGTAGTATATTAAAAATCACATGATTCAAAAATAACATAAAAAAGTGAAATAAAATCTATAAAATGTAATATTCGTAATAATATAAAAAACAGACTATTTAAAACATTAAATAGTTAATATTAATATAACAATTACATGAATTTTCATCTCATATAAACTATTCTAAATAACTTGGAGAATCTAGAGAAGATGGAGATGATGGTGGAGGTAACTCTTTCCCAAAACACCAAGCTAGGTGTCACATGTACTCCATCTATTACTGTCGCCATTGACTCATCTTATCCTCCTACAGTAGGTACTGTCGTCAAATCTATTCCAACTGTTGCTGCTGCATTGACACTTCTCCTTCTTCTCTTTATTCATACTCTCTATAAGCTCGCTCTTTGATCATAAATTCACGTGATACCTTGCAGCATATGATGATGTCTTTCCACGAGATCATCTCGAGTAGGATGTGACATTGCAGCGGTTCCAAAAAACTCCCATGAATCAATTGAGAGTTGATACCAACAACTTGACCTTTCTCGAAGTCATACTATGTCATCGTAATCTATGTTGACTCATTAAATGGGTGAAAACTAGTCTTCAAATCAGTCTCATCCTGACTCTCAGAATGTGACAGATACATCATGACCTCATATGTCTTCTTCAATTTTAATTTAAAATTAAAATTGTTAAAATATTATTTTCAATTAAATTTAAAACTCAAAATTAAATTATACTGACCATAATCAGATGTTGGTGATCACCTATAATCTCTTTAGTGGTCAGATCACTGTAAATCCACATACAAACATCAAACTCCAATATATCATGTTATGCGACTGCCAATATGAATATAAAATAAACCATTTATATTAAATGTTATGTATATTATTAAAAAAAGGAACATACCAGATGCTCTATATGTGTACTAATAGTATGGATAACAGCTCAATGTGTCACCTAATGTCTCCCTCAACTGTGGAATCCTTCTGATAATCTACTATAAAACTCCCTACACAACCAGTGTAAAAATAATCCATCCCAAAGAAGGGATTTAATGTAATCTAGTCAATGGATGTGGCATGACTCATCGAACTCTATCTTTCCTACATTCTTCATTGTACTCTTTCTAAAATTTAGAAAAAACAACTGCAACCAGAATGAATAACCCCCTTCCATTCCATCCTGATAGCTCCACAGATGCTGCCATTTATGGTATACAACAAACCCAATTTATTTATATAATGTTATTAAATAAATGTATATCTAAATAAATATAATTTACTTATGTAAAATAAAATGATAGAACATGTTGCTATTGAATGTCATCAAGAATCTGATCCCATGAGACTCATGCCTCAGAAAAATAATTGTGCATTATAGTGCCCTCAGTCCATTTTCTATGTGTTTAAAGCTGTGAAAAAATTAATTATAATCAAAAAATTAAAATGTAAATAAAATAATGAATGCTAACTAAAATACATAGCTAAACATACCTTGTTGTGAGTAGATCAAACCCAATATGTGGACGTCCATCAGGGAGAGGTTCCAGAATCATTGTGTCAAGCAAGACCACGCCCCCTCCGAGTTCTCCCTAATGTTCCAATAGAAGAAGGGTCATATTCCTCAATATCATACTCCTCAAATGGTAGATCATCATTCGGCAATAGACGATATAGATCTGGGTCCATCTAAAACATGAATTTATTGTTGTTATAAAAAATATTCATGAAAAACTATTATATATAGATTTAAATTATGTTTGATTATAGCTGTCATTCAACGATGTCAATTTTCCATCTTCATCATCATTTTCATTGCTTTCAATTTCAATGTCTTAATCTTCCTCCTCAACATCTTCAATTTCAATATTAGTTTTAGGTTTATCATCACATGTCATTTCAAATTCCCTTATAAAAATATTAATGTCATCTTCACCATCGACACTTAACTGTGGCATGTCATCATTTATATTCATGTAACCTATTTAAATAGATATATTTCGAGCAATATCATAAAAAATTTCATTACCATTCACTACATTTAAACCGCATTCAAATTGAATAAACTGAGTTTCTTCAGATTTAATTTTTATTATGCTCCACCAATCACCCATCATTTTTGCAGTAGCATATTATTTTTCATAATAAATTTGATGTTCCTGATGAGCCAATAAAAATGGTTCATTTACTATAAGATGAACATTATTTTTAATATCAACAATTCCATGTGTCAGATGAACAAACAAGACTCCCTTAGTATCTATCCATTTACATTTAATCATTGTTACATAATTTTTTCCCCGATAACATGGTTCAATAATTTCATCCATAATGTCATAATAGTCAACTTAATTCTCTCAATGATGTGACCCCTTCAGGAAAAAATAATTATTTATTTATTTTTCAATCCCAATATGTGTGTTTATGAATGTGATAAAAATTAATCATATATTAATTATAAGGCTTAGCCATTTGGGAATGTGGGTTACTCAATATACACAATCAATTATCGATCCTATCAACAAGTATAGATACTAGAAAATTAATAATACAATTATCAATACTATAAGTAAAAAAATATATCTTATATGTTAATCCAAAATGAATGTGTTTTACATGTTTTTGAATATAGCGGGAAGAATAGTTTTACTGTCGTTCTTCTTGGGAAGCTATAGTAATTCGTCAAAATTGGTTCTTAATATTAATATAATTTAATCGAAAAATGAAATAAGATTAATTTACTATAAATAAAATTATATAATCAGTGATATGATAACTCACAGTACAATTGGTGATACTTCATGAAAGTTGAGTAGGATATATGTATGAGCTCTGTGATGTTCATTATCTAAAATCTATCATTCATGAAATCCATGGAAACCATGTTTTGGATGATGGAAAACAAATAATTGGTTTTTCAAGTCATCATCATCTTTTCCCACATTATGACCCATGTAGTTTGGTTTTTCTAAGTATCCATATTGAATTAAAGAGGGAAAAATAATCAAATTTCCTATTTCAAATAAACTTATACAATTGAGCTGTCAACCAATTCATTGTTACATACTTATTCTAAAATTTATGAATTCACCTCTCGAATGGGTACATCCATCATAACTATACCAGACCAAAAAATCATGCTTCATAAGGAAAATGTAATACCAAATTTTCCATTAAGTAAAACAAATTCTTCAGGATAATTTTCTACATTTACATAAAATTAAAACAATGTATTCTTGTTGTATTCTTACCGCATTGTAGTAATTTATCACCAAAAAATGTCTCTGAAAAAACATGATATCTATGTTATCACTTCCCATATCATAAAATTCAACATGCATCTCAATCCAATAGGTAGTATTAGTTCTATTTTAACATGAAAAAAATGAATTTTTTATTTGATAATATGACAATTTCTGACACATTTACCCAAATTGTTATCATAACCATATGGAAGTCTCATATTTTCTATCCACTAACAAAATAATATATGAATCTGTTTGGAGAATGTATAATATTCTTTTGGCTTCATTAACTACTGTGATCTGACATTTTTAAACAGTTCTCGTTTTGGTGGCCAGCAATTTTGGGCATGATATAACAGAGCATTTACATTATCTATGGTCTTACATGGTGTATCCATAACTATATGAAGGAAATTATCAAAACACTTTTTCTCATTATATATGACATCCAACATGTGATTGACCCACAAATTAGACCAATATGGAAAATTCATAAAAAATCTTCATTTTATAAAATTGTGCTCTTTTCTAAGTCTATCAGTTTTTTGTTGGTTTATTGGTTGTCCAAATGTGATCAGAGGTAAATAAGAGAAAATTTACTTTGTACCAGATATCATTTTTGGAGGTCTGTCCTTTTAAATTTTTCCTATTATGGAATGATATTTCTTATTCCAAAAATTATTATTCATTGGAAAAAATCCATGATAATAGTTGAGGAACCATGGTTTTTTTCAATGACAAGCATAAATTATTTTTTGTCCTCCATACAGTACATACATAAATTTGGACCATGTGTACTCTAATAAGATAACATGTTGTATCCTGGTAATTCAATAATTATCATCATCAATATATATTTCTATTGATAATTTTGTTTTGTAGAAACATAATATGTGGTCACACCATTACTTCAAAATGAATTTAACTCATAAATCAATTGTTTCAAATAAAAATAAATTTTGTTTTTCAGATGTTGAGGAATTCCTGATGTCAATATATTTATAGGTCTTTCATTATCATCCTAGGGGGTAAATTATACATAGTAATAAAGACATGCAAACATGAAATTGACTACTATAAGAACCAAATAGACAAAAACATTCTGTAGAATGACCCAATCACATTTTTTCGGATTTTAAAGAGAAATAAGGATGAATTTGACCAAAATTATTCCATGAATCATCATTAGAGTGACTTTTTATGCTTTTATCAGTTGGAATATTGTTTTTGTGCAATGTTCTCATTGCTGTTGTTTTTTGAGATGTAAAAAAATGCTGCAATCTTGGTATAAGTGGAAAATATATTTACTATTTTACAGTTATCAATCCATTGTTTCCCACTTGAGACTCTAAATAAATTGATTTCCAAAAGTGGGACAACGATTCAATGACACATTTTGAACATAATATAAGTTGAAATCATATTAACATGCATAAAATTTCTGATAACCAAGACCAAGATTACAAACCAATCTCTTACTCTCATAAAAATTTTAATGCAACACTTTTTTTTCGAATAGTAGTGTCCTAATAAAAGAGAATATCTATTCAAAACACTTATTTTATATTCCATTAACTGATTTTATAGACATAAATTTAACAATTAATTGAAATTATATTATCTTGCAAACATGATATAAGGAATCCTCAGCGGACCTCAACATCTCATAACAAATAAATGGTTCCAACTCACGAGTTGAATCAATATCAATTTGTGTTTCAGTTTGTTGAATAGATGGACCTACCACATCATGTACAAAATTTTTAAACCTTTCTAGATATGGAACCAAATTATTATTATCATTTCTAAAACATCGTTCACTATGTGGATACCAAAAAACGTAATCTAATTTAAAATAAAAACACAATATAAAGCATCCAATGTTTTCAATTGTGTCAAAAATTCACGGATCACATTTCTTAAAAATACACTTAATATTCCTTTCTAAAACTAATTATTGTTTCTATGATGCAAATGGTAAGAAATCTCGAACACTGTCAATATATACATGTTTTAAACCAGAATATTCTGTGTTTCTATGCTGATTTATCCAAACATAATCATCTAAAAACTACACTAATTGACATCCTTATTCTTATGTTTTTCTTAAGAATATAATATTTTTAGATTTTTTTATAATTTTATATATGAAAAATTAAAACAAAACAGGACAATTAAATTCACTATTCTAGAAAATTATAATAAATTTTATTATTTTATAATTATTTATTCAATATTTTTATTCTTTTAAACTAATATACATTAAATTATTATAATTAATACAAATTAAAAATATTATTTTAAATTATGGGTAGTTTCTAAAAAATACAAATTACCATTGGAAAAATTTCCAATGGATTGGTGGAAGCTCCGTTTCCCAACTACTCATCTTTTTATATAGAGATAAGTCTTCAGAAAGAAGTGCCTCTTTCGTATGATGGAGCATATCATTGCTACTTTATCTCGATTTAAATCCATTTGAAAAAGCTTCTTGGACATATGTTAGAGCACGTTTTTCATAAAAATTTCAGTGGGATAAATTTGCAAGAGGATGAGACGTCAAGAAAAAGAAAGCCACAAATACACTTGATATTGTGCCAATCTATAAAAATACACATGAATTTATATAATTTTTTAAAAATCATACTAATTTTTATTATTTTTACTATTTTTCCTAATTATTTCTAATTATTTCTAATTATTCCTAATTATTCCTAATTATTTCTAATTATTCTTAAGTATTCATAATTATTCCAAATTATTCCTAGTAATTTCTAATTATTTATAATTATTTTTAATTATTACTAATTATTTCTAATTATTTCTAGTTATTACATATTACTTCAAATTATTGGTAATTATTTCAAATTATTTCTAAATATTTCTAAATATTTATAATTATTGTAAATTATTCCTAATTACTTCTAATTATAGCTATGTAATACTATTTCTTCCAATTTATTCCTAATTATTTCTAATTATTGCTAATTCTTAATAATTATTTCTAATTATGTATAATTTTTTCTTATTATTGTTAATTATTACTTAATATTACTAATTTTTATTAATTTTTACTAATTATTTCTAAGTATTACTAATTATTACTAATTATTAATAAATATTTACTAAGTATTACTAAATATCATAATTATAAATAATTATTAAAAATTATTACAAAATTATTTCTTATTTTTTCTTATTCAACGTAATTGTTACTAATTATTCCTAGTTATTTCTAATTTATCATCATTGTTCAAAACTATTACTAATTATTAATAATTATTACAAATTATTACAAATTATTAATAATTAGTACAAATTAATCCTAATTATTACTAATTATTACTAATTAATCCTAGTTATTACTAATTAATAGTAATTATTACTAATTAATTCTAATAATTACTAATTTAATTCTTTTTATTAAAAATTAATCCTAATAATTACTAATTAATCCTAATTATTTTAAATCATTCATAATTATTACTAATTATTCCTAATTATTAAAAATTAACCAAATATAATTACTAACTAATATTAATTATTACTAATTATTAGGAAATAATCCTAATTATTAAATATTAATCCTAATTATTACTAATTACTCTTATTTTACTAGTTATTCATAATTAAAACTAATTAATCCTAATTATTACTAATTATTCCAAATTATTACTAATTAATCCTAATTATTACTAATTAATCATATTTATTACTAATTAATCCTAATTATAAATAATTAATCCTAATTATTACAAATTATTCATTATTATTACTAATTAATCATAATTATTACTAATTAATCATAATTAATCATAATTACGACTAATTTTTAATTATTTTTAGTAATTACTACTGATTATTTCTAATTTTAACAAATTATTATTAATTAAATACAATTATTACTAATTATTACCAATCATTAAAAAAATTACTAATTTTTAATAATTAATCTTATTTATTACTAATTAGTCATAATTATTACTAATTAATCCTAATTATTATTCATTAGTACTAATTATTACTAATTAATCTTAATTATTAATAACTAATCCTAATTATTACTAATTAATCCTTGTTATTACTAATTGTTACTAATTGTTCTTAATTTATCGAAAGTTTTACTAATTAATCATAATTATTTCTAATTATCACTAATTGTTACGAATTATTACGACTTATTAACAATTATTATAAATTTTTACTAATTAAAGCTAATTATTTATATTTAATCGTAATTATTACTAATTACCCAAAATAATTAATAATTATATCTAATTAATAATAATCATATCTAATTATTACTAATTATAACTCACTAATCCTAATTAATCCTAATTATTACTAATTATTTGTAATAATTACTATTTAATATTAATTATTCCTAATTAATCTTAATTACTCTTAATTATTACTAACTAATACTAATTATATCAAATTATTATTATATCAAATTGTTCATAATTATCTCTAATTATTTATAATTTTAATTATTTATATCAAATTATTACAAATTATTACAAATTATTACTAATTAATTTTAACTCTTACTATTGTTTACTATTTATTATTAATTATTACAAATTTTTAGAATTTATTACTAATTTTTAGCATTTATTTTATAATTTTAGAATTTATTGCGAATTATTAGAATTTATTACTAATTGTTTTCAATTTAATAGATATTTTTATAATTTACTACTAATTTAAAACTAATAGAGTAAAAATTATTTATAATTATCAATAATAATTTGTTATTATGAATCATTATTTCTAATTCTGGTTGACTATTTGTAATTATTACAAATTATTTATATTTACTTCTAATTTTATCTATTTATTAGTAGTTTTTTTAGTTATTTCTAATTATTTCTAATTATTTATAATTACACTAATAGATAATTATTCATAAAAAATATGAACTTAAAAAAACCAATATCTTATTTTAACATAATTTAATTTCAATTAATTAACAATTTTTTTTAACAATTTGAAATTTAATAAATTAACGGAATAATAAAAAATAGATAAATACTGTGAAAATGAAGCTTCCAGGGGATATAATGCATGAACATTGTTCTATTTTAAAACATTAAACTATTAAAAAATTTAGAATTTTTTTTCCAAATAAATTATAGAGAGATTAAGAGAAGAGTAGAATGTGAGAAAAAATTAATAGGGGGAATATATAGGATATATCATTTGTGATGGGTCAATTTGTGACGGGACCTGTCGCACATTCCAACCATACGTAGTAATTACATCGAATGTTAAATTATCAATTGCGGTAGATCCCATCACAAATGACAACATGCTTCCATGATATTTGTGACAGGGTGAATTCCCTTCGCAAATTCTAAATACCGAATCATGTATTTACGACGAGATCCATTGGAAAATCCATACACCCGCATTAATTGCATTGATAAGTAAATAGTCATTTGTGATGGGTCCCGTCGCAACTGAAACATGCCAAAATACTATTTGAGATGGGGTTAATTCCCATTGAAAATACTAAAAACCGAATCAGGTATTTGCAATGAGAACCTTTTACCTATTTCAAATGCTCTTCCAGCATTTTGGTGCGAACGTTGCGTAAAATTTTTGCGACAGGCCCCTTCACTCTCGTCGCAATTGAGCATTATATGTGTTGGGATATGTTTTTTTTTACATATAACCTATCAAAAATGAGTGTTTTTCTTGTTGTGATACTTGTGTTATGATTTTCAAACATTAAAAAATGAATTGAGGCTTTTGGGATTTACATAGAAGATTGTGTAAGTCATGAGATGTTGTTGAAAATCATTGCATTTCTAGTGATTTCATTATTAGATCACCATTACTTCTTTGAAAGAACCCTTCTGAGATTGTGCCTAGTGATTTAGGCCATGGTTTTTGAATTGGATCGTACTGAGTGTGTTCTATATGGTTCTTCTAGGGTAATATAGTGCCTTGTTGGTATACTTTCATACATTGGATTATTGAAATTATCTGGACCATTTAATTTTCTTGGTGTTGGGGATGATGAGTTGGGGTGGATGTTTTCTCCAAGAGAATCATATTGTGACTATGGAACATGGTGTGGGAAATCTTCTTGGGCTAGGACCGTCAGCTTGGTCTGAGAATTGTCACAAAATGATTGAGTTCATGGAAAACTATAGATGGTGAAGGACGATTAGTTTGTCTGTGGTATGAATTTATCAGTATTTATGGTTTCAAAATTATTGGATATGATGCTTGAGGGTGGGCCATTATAATATGGGGTGGATTTATTATCCTAATCTTATAGGATGGTTAATAATTATTATTTTTTGGGTAACCCTAATTTCAGGGTTAAGAAACTGTTTCTTTTGTTCTTCAGGTGTTTTGGAAGTGTTTCTAGGGTTCGAGACATGATAAGAGGAGGGTAGTTGTCATACCATGCGTAGCCCATGGTTGGTGCACTATTAGTGTAAACTATACACCATGCCTTGGAAACCATGGGGATTGGTGACCATTTAAGATAGAGGGATATCGCATGGTTAAGACGTGGTTTGACCAATTGTTTGGATATCTCCAGGTAACCGTTCAATCCATCTTTACATGGATAGTTTCTTTTACAAGGTTTACGCATAGTTTGGAAAACCCTGCGACAAAACCAGAAACACTTTTTAAATGTTGACAAATTAACTTTTTCCCATCTTATAATTTTTAAATTCCCATCCTATTTTTCCTCCCATTCAACCCACTCTACACGAGGTGTAAAACCAGTATCCCTTCTCCCTCCATGGATGATTCTTCATTGATTATTGGTTTTTTGGAGAACATTGGGGTTCGAAATTAATATCCCAATGATTGAAACACTCCTCTATTATATATTTTATAGATTAGGTTATTTGGAATCTCTCACCCTCTTCTGAATACCTAAAACCTTCACTTTTTTAGAAGATTATGTTGTAGTGTTTTAATAGGTGTTTGAGTTTGAATCAGGGGTGGATATTAAGAAATCAATCGTCAATGGACACGAGGTACGTGGTATTTGAGATTTCACACTTAGTCTTGAGGTATTACAAGTGTATGTGGTTGTGACAATGTGTTTCTTTTTTATATTCCCATGTCTATGGTTACAAGAAAGTGTATTGAACTTTATATTGAGTGGATAACCCTTCAGGGACCCCATTCGGTCTATAGAGAATGTGGGACCAGACCTAGGGTAACCCATGGAATGTGATGAACCATTGGAATTATGAAATGAATTAGTATACATTAAGATAATAGAAATATGACAGTGAATCTGTTTTAAGTTGTAATTGGGTATGTGGTTTGGTTGAAGAGTAAACTTTTTGAATAATTGTTATATTTTTTGTTCCCAAGAAGATATTAATTTTTTTAATGATATGATTCAGGGTTTTAAAGAAACCATGATTTCCAATAATGAAATTGGTATTGTAATGTATTAAATGTGTTTAAATGAGGTGTTGAATTGAATTGGATGATATATATATTTTTAATTATATTCAATGATGATTTTAAATGGGGTATGAACCCTTCTTTATGCAACTGTTTTTCAATTTTCATGAATTATAAAAATTTGAAATTAATCATTGTACTATGTTTTAGTTTTCAAATCTAAAGACCAATATTTTAAATGCTGATATTAATGTTATTTCATATGGTTATTTTGAATCATGATTAATATCATGATTTGGTTTATGGTTTTTTTTCATGGTTTTAAAAAAGATTAACTGGGTAAAAGTGAGGATGTGTAAAAATGATTTTCTTATATTCCTAAGTGACAATAAATGATTGCACATATGAAAAAGTGAATACATAAATTGGTATTTTCTTGTGAATTGATAAAGGTGTTAAATGTGTTAAAATTTGGGAATTCAGGTATATTCTTAATGAGTTTAGGCATGAAAAATTATACCAGGGGAGACAACACTATAACATAATTGAAAAACGGTGTTAATGAGTTATGGAATTATATTAGTCCTCATGTTGATTATTATAGATTATGATTTCTATTTGTATTGGTTGAGTTTGGTAGTGATATTGTATATATGCGGTGAATGGATAGTTATTCATGTGCAAATGTCTTGATAGTGGGGGGTATTAACATGAGTTTGTACCTGCATGGGCTGAATTAGACTAACACTATTATCTCCACCCAAAAAGGGATGGGTTGGGGAAGGGGATTGAGGAGATTTTCCCCAAACTAATATTTCCACCCAAACTAAGGCATTAAGGAAAAGATAAGGTGTTTTTCTAATGTGTTTATCCCTATTGAAATAGGGACTTGGTTTATTACCTTATGCATATAATTTAACAAGATTAAGTCATGTAAAAAAGGATTTAAATGCCTAACCCATGTAACATGAGTTGAATATGAAATTATTAATGATGATAGAACAGGGGATGAAATGGAAATAATGATGAAAACATTGAAAATGAATATTTATCATGTCGGGTATGTGATGTGTGGTGATTAGTTAAATATCATAGTCAAATGTGGGTGTCACCCTTGGTGTCTTGATTTCGGCATCCAAAGAAACCTAAGATAGTTTTTTTTGATTGGTCAGTGCTAGATGACATTGTTACATTATTGGTATTATATAATTACTTAAATTATTCTCTTGTAAGTTGTATATTTATTACCCTTGTTACCTGTATACACATTTATAAATATTGTATATTTATTTTAAACAGTTATTGGTGGACTACTATGTTGTGCTCAAACCCTGATCAAGCCACCATTACCCTTGGGCACCATAGAAGATGTCCATTATTTCAGGTATAGGTTCCAGACTTGTTAATGGTGTTTGGTTGTGCATGGGATGAATGGATATAGCATGGAGGTTGATATCAGGTTCGAATTATATTCTGGGTTTATATTATTTTATTAGTATTAGTTTTTGTTTAGCATGTATTAATACTTCGCATGTAGATTATTCACTATATTTTTCTATAGAATGATTAATTGGTTACTAATTGGTTTTTTTACTATATATTCACTATTTATGTGGTTATTTTATCTATTTATTTCACATTTTATGTGGTTTCACTTTGATAACCACATATAGTCTCCCCATATTTCACTATTGACCCACACTACTAGTCGGTAGCCTCTTGAATATGAGGAGACATGCCTGAGGTCATTTGGCGAACTGACTCAGCACACTGATTATAATGGAATTAGGGACGGTGAGATTTTAATGATGATGGGTTAGTAAATTTGATCATCCAAATCTCATATGTGATGAAGTGTTTTAAATATCACGTGTGATGTTAAACCTTGTATGGATTTCAGATTTATTCTTGGGATGAAATAGAAATCTAGTACTTTTATTTGGTAGGTAGTGAGTCTATGTTAGTAATGTTCCATGATGCTGAAGTGTTGCCTGATTACCAAACCATTAATAAATGCTAATGTTCTAGTTTAGAAATCTGTCGATGTTCAAGCATGATCATGGAAAACATTGGATCTAAATAAATGTGATTGGGACATTAATTTAAAGGACTATTATACTATTGGTGATCTCTAAAATTGGATAGTTTGGAGTTCATTTAATAATTCCATAGTAATAAATTTTTACAGTGAGCTGAGAAAACTATCTATGTATCGTGGTAAATATGTGGGTTTGGTAAGAGGAAATTATATCCATTTTTTAGAGAATGGATGAGAATAATAAGACATGCATATCAATATAATTTTCAGTGAATGTATTTTAATTTGTTGTTATGTAATAGGAATGGGATCAAGGGATGAAATAAATTTTTTTTCGTTCTTGAAAATTCTTATGTATCCATATATGTAGATGAGAATGGTTTTTTCATATGATATTATTAGATTCCTGATAAGGAATGACATGAACAGACTCATAAAAACTATTTGATTCATAAAATTGACTGCTACTTGAGAAACCATGGTGTGGCTAAGTAAATGGCTATGATCTGTGGATGTCTTGGCTATGTAATAGTGTTTCACTGTAAACCCCCATGTATAGAAAACCACAGATGAACACATTGGACTCCAATAGTTGATACCTAGGATACCCTAACATTGGTTCAATATATTTTTATGGTTACAGTGGGAGGTCCCTAGAATATTGGGAAATGGACCTGCAAGTGTTTATGTTGTTGAATGGTAACATGTGTAATACGTAAAGGTTTTTTCATGGAGACGTTATTGGATGTCAGTAATGAGCTTCAGTGAGAACACTTTATTTTAATGTAAATGTTGGATGGGTATGTTCTAGGAAACTCCATCATGACCTTGTTTAACATAAATGGTCATAATTCAACTATTCAATCATGTTATTAAATTATTCAAAATCATCTTTCATACATTAAAGAATGGTTTCAATATGAAATTCTGATGGTGCAAGTATTGTGACTTGAAAATTATTGTTCAAATATACAATATATAGTTGTATACATCATTGGATGGTTGATTAAATTGATAATCAAATGAACATGTATCCTATTATATATGATTGGGTTAGCACCGTCATAAAATTTCATTTCTAGTTACAAGAATTTTCTCAAGTAAATAACATGTTACCAACCAATTTATTAATGTGAGTCATGGCTATGGGTTGGGAATATGATATTCAACATGGTCATTTTATCTTAAATTTCTTACCCATATAAGTTAGGTGTTGTTTTTATTTCATATAATTCCGCTTTGGGATGAGAATTTATAATTCGGGGTGGTAAACACATATAGAATTTTGAACTGGGTAAAAAAATCACCGAATATTATTTTTGATTTAGTGGATGGACTAAATCATCAACCATGATTCGTAATGAAATTACCAGAGTTACAAAAAATTATAATGTTTTTTATAGGGTATTATTTTAAATAGTCTTCTTAGATAATCAATGAGTTTCTGAAGTGATTTTGTTGGAATAAATCAAAAATATAGAGTGACACCCTTGCGATCACTATTGGAACATGTTAGATCTACCTAAACAGCTCAACCATTCAGTTTAATTTTAGGAAGTTTCATGGTTTATTTAACTATTTGAGGGGGACCATATAACAATATCAAATGGTATGTTTTTTTGTGATATGTGAACTGCTAGTCCACGATTTTTCATCTTGTCACTACAATGCTTTTGGGTCTTGTTGCATTATCACAATGTCTCCATATGTATCAGGCATGGTTTGTAAACTATGTGAGGAAACCTTTATGATTAGGATTTTATTGGTAATTTGAAACCAAATAGTTGCCAAATGATTTTCTTTATCATGAATCCAAACAATATAACTCTTTAAAAGGTAATTTTTTTTATTTTTCCACCGAAATTAATGAATTTTGCCCATTTCTTCCCTCTTTCATGCAAGCAGCTCCCTATGCATGTCCATGTCCTCCGTGTCTTACGTGGGTAGACTCTCCCTTATTCTTGGAGAAAGTTAAATATCATCAAGTGTATCGTATGAGTGACATTGAGTCAACAACAATATTTTCGTCATTTATTTTTTCCTTTCCCTCTTGAATTCCATCATTGTTCGAGTTAATATTCCCTATTTTTACTATTTTAATTTGATTCATCTGATATCTCTCATTCTACATCAAATTAAATCATGAAAATGGAAGAGGGGATAATTATATGCATTTTTAGGTTTTCAATATTATAGTAGCTAAATATAATATAGTTTATAACATTTTTACATTATTCTACATGTCAGAATTGCTATTTGTTGCATCCAAAATTTAAAATAACATCAATTGATTACTTATAACTTTTTAAAAATTCATTGATTGTCTTATATATGTTTTGAGGTTTAAATCCAACAAAAAATCAACACCATGGTGTTGGACCAAACATATTCATTTGTGACCACTTGTCATTACGAACAAAAAACAATTATGTTGTGAAAATCTATTCATAAATTATTAATGTCAACAAATGATCATATAAATGAGGGATGAAATTATAAATTGACATGTATAAAATTATTTTCACATGTTAAATAATTAATTTTCCAATAGGTTGAAAATGGAATTAGATGATAAAGTAGATCCCTATATTTTAAATGTATTTATCATGGAATTGAGTTCCTTGATACCTGTTTAGGGTGATGACATTGGCTGTTTCTAACCATTATGGTGTGTGTAATTAAATATTTTAAAATATGATTATTACAGATTAATCCATACATGCAACCAAGGTGTGCTAGAATATCATGAATGGTTAAATGAATGTATGGAGTTGTTTGGGTTGTCAAAAAAGGATTTTTTTAGTAAAAGTCGCCCTTTATAATTATTTCCTTAGTCTTGTTCATTTTTCTAATATATAAATGCATTGTGTATGTTAAACACATTGATATATGCGACGGTAAATATTAAATAAATTATTGATAGCATGTTGGACTAAAAATATTTCATTCATATTTTTATGGCCATTTTTTGTTACTATAAAATGCATAATATATCCCAAAATATTTATTGATAAAGAAGACATGGTTATATGGAATGTACATGGATCACACACTATGTATCCAGGTCTACCGACCTTAATTTCATCCATCATTTGATTGTTTCTCTGATTCATCATCATTAAAAATCATCATATTTAATAAGATATAAAAAATTAAATAATTGAAAAATAAATTTAAGACTATAATAATAAAAAAATGTATAATCAATCAATGAATAATAAATCATTTTACCGCTATGATACATCATAATGGATATTTTTCAAATAGATCCGCCAATAAAGGCTTGTCAAACATGGATTTTTTCCAAATATATGAAAAATTTCTGAGGTACAGGAGAAAGAATCATCATGACCGATGATGATAATATCAATATTAATTGATAAGAGCTGAAAACCAGGAAGATAACATCCTATCACATATAATTAAAAATTTATTAGTTTAATTATAGAACTACATTTTGTTAAATTAAACCATTATTGTTTTTGATCTGATAAAGGCCTATTATCAAATATTTATTATGTAAGAGGGATTATGTGTATATTACTACTAATTTTGATTTGTATATGTTTTAAAATCCTCCAATAGTTTTCTTAAATAATATTGTTGATCGAATGAAGGGTTTTTCGACTTTAGGTTATTGGTGTTGACCAAAATTGAATCATTCAAGAATGAATATATTATCCCTAATGGAGGATGAGAATGTAAATTTTGTCATTAAATAATTTTATGGACGAACTACCTTAGACATTATAACATCGTTTATTAAACTTGTTGTTCACAATGAAATGAATACAAACATAACATTTATAGATTTTTTTAATGGAGTATAAATAACTATTGGGTAGGAAAATAATAATTTGACAATGGATATTATTATTTTCATATTCCCTATATAACGCCACCAATAATTATAATATAATTATTATGATTTACATGGAATATTCTTAACTTATGGATAAAATAAATTTTATATTTATTAGAATAACTAACTATTATTTTTTAAGATAATATCTAATATAAAATTACTCACAAGGTCATTAAATGTGGTCCACCAACACTCCTCCAAATTTATCAATCTGTTAATGATGAATAATTAATAAACTAATTACATGTCATTGAATTGTTCACTGTTTAATATAAATATAGTTTCTCCATTGAAATTAGTAATATATATATATATATATATAAATAATATCTATCTAACTAAATAGTTAAATACATTTATCATTAAGAATAAAATTGAATTGATAAATAATATTCATTTATATTAACATATATATTATTAATTATAGAATTAATATTTATTCAATATTTAACTAACATATATATCTCTAAAATAAATTATGGATGATTATTTTTTGTCAAAAAAACATGATTATATATTAAAAAAAATTAATAATATTTATCCAAAATATGAAATTTATTTAGACATCAATTGAGTTTTTGAATAAAATTATTTCCTGACCCATTTGGCCCCTTTCTCAGTGATATTCGACTACACTATATACTGTACAATGATAAAATATTTAAATTTGAAAATACTCAAATAGATAAAAAAATTAATGGTATTACACATTTAACCTCATACAAACACAATTTATGTAATATAATTCATTAATCCTAATATATCTAATGAATAAGGTTACATACATGTGGAATCAACCTTGATTACCAATGATTCCTTCATTGTATTTGAAAAAAAAAACTTTCTACAATTCTAACATGGCCATAGACATAATAAACTAGATTAATTTCCATCCAAGGTCCTATAATAGGAATACACATAAAATAATAAAATTATTAAATCAATTTTAACTATATCCATTAACACAATGTCAATCAAGAAGCACCCAATGTATACTATATCAACACGAGCATATTTAATCATGGTTTTCATAAATATATCAATATATGAGACCCATGAAAATAATAAACACTTATTTAATAGTATAATGATAAATAAACATGTAAACATATGTAAAAATCCATTGAAAAATTTAAATATGGATTTCCTATAAACATGTTATGTTCTCATAGTCTCCTACAGTATAGATTACCATTATCATACACCATGAGAAACTATCTCAAATTTATATGTTTGTCCCCTCCAAATATCTTTTATGATTTTATTATTAAATGATATTGTCCAAATATATAAATTATCTTCAAGAACATATTCATTTCACTTTTGTTATATCATAGATATGCGAACTACAATAACCCTTTTTCATGAATAATATATATAGTGAATTTTCCCATATTATATCATGAATAATAATAATAATAATAATCATGATCTGATAATATAATTTATTAGTTTTAAAATATATAAATTAATGTAATTATATTTTTCATAGTGTTTGGTTTATGTGGAATGAACTCCAACATATAAAAATTATATATGCAGCATAATAGACTTTTAATGTTTTTCCCTTAATATAAATTACTGTGTCACAGGTTCAAGATAATTGTTATCCATAGTCACATATCACCTATTTTATTATAATGAAAATGTTATGATAATGGGAATAATAATTAAAATTTTCAGATATTGGAAAAATTAAAAAAAAATAACGAACTTATTACTAAAAATAATAATTTGTATAATTTTGACGTATGATCTCTAAATATTGTAACATATTTGAAAATAATGATTTAATATGGTATTGTCATATCCCAAAATATAGTCTGTTATATTTTCGTATTTGTGATGGATTCTTTTAGGGTTGGGGTGTATTAGATATTGTTGGTGTATTTTCAAAAGGTGTCTTTCATCTCACATTGAAAATTAGGCCTGACCACAATGTGTTCCATGAAATTTTATTACATGGTAGAATATGTATAAAACATTTTGGGGCACCATTATTATTGAAGGGTTTGGCATATGAATGTATTATTTGGGACATATATATGATCCATAACCAACAGGACTCACTATGTTCCTAATTGAGGTTGTCACTACTCAAAAATAGTTGTTATTTTGTGTCCAAGTTGTGTTCCTTGGGTATGACAAGCCTCACTGTGTGGGTAGAGTGAGACAACAATGGGAATAAGATACATTCTCCATGATGTTATGTTTTATTGTGGGAAATTTTAAATGGCTGATTTTGATTTATTTCATGGAATATGGTGTTACTCCTTTTGAGGGAAATATAGAAGAAATTTTTACATTAGTTTTTACGATTTCATCATCTTAGATTTCTCCTATATAAATACTCATATTCTCATTCATAGTACTAGGTTTTGAATTAGATGAAAATGGGAGCATATTTTCTTGTCTTTATTAACCTTTTTTAATTTCAATCATGCATTCAATCTATGATGATTTGGTTTTCATATATTTGATCCATCATATGTTTTGTTCCGGGATGCTAAATCGTGTTTAATTTTGGAAAAATATCATGTTCTATAAGGTATGTGATATCATATCCATCCAGAAAATATTATTCAAATTGGATCATGAATCTTTAAATTTGGAATCAATATCTAGGGCATTAACTCTCTTTTTCTTGTGTTCTCTTTCCCCCCACTGAGTTGATCCCATTGTTATTATCATACAATAAATGTGTATATAGGATTCTTTTAACTTATCTATGTTTAGTGAACCTCAAATTATATTTCTTTATATGGATTTTTAAAAAAGTTTAATAATATTATCCATGATACAATTTATGTGCCTGTAATTGGTTTTTATAAAGGATTTATTCCGAATTTTTTTTATAAAAGATAATTTTTTTCAAATAACATTGAAATGGTTCATGGAATAAGTTATCAAATAATGATATAGATGGAAATAATTGTTTGTAAATCTTTTTTTAAATTTTATGAACCCTTTAATGTTTTTTATATTGATAGGACTTGGGATACTTGCGTACCTATGAGGTTTTTTTAGTATTGGGTATTGTATTTGTTTCCATAGGGGATTTACTCATGGGTTGGTCCAATGTTCCCAATGACCTTTAGTATATATTATTATTCTATTAATCTATATGTTGTTCATCCTAGGGATTCCTGCTATAACCCTTGAAATTATATTCCTTGGACATGATTAGTCCACTATGTGTTAACATAATTGTTGAGGTATATGAGAACATACAATTCCAAACCTATGTCATCCAGGGGGAGATCTCTTTCGATATATTCGTTTTTTACCAATGGTTTTGACATGTATAAATGATTAATGAATTAATATGTTATCTATTTGAAAATATAATTTTCTCACTATTACGTAGAATCATTCTTATAACTGTAATTGGGGAATAATTTTACCATGTATTTTTATATAAAACTAAAAATGTTTTATCATCAAATTATTTACATAAATTGATATCATTGGAATTATTTGGTAGAGGATTTTTAGTAAAAAATTTGGTGGGATCCTACAATGATTATTTTTCTCACTCTCTACCAACTCCCTCAAGGTGTATACACATGTTTAACTAATATTTAATATAGAATGGTTACATATTGATGTGTTTGGGACTCATGGTAGTAGAAAAGGGTAGACAGTTTTGAAATGGTGGGGTGTATCCCACATATCACATAGAGTGACATTATAATGCAAGTGTTGCCTTTGGTTATTTTCATGGAAGCTTATAGTCTTTTGGTCTTGTCAAAATGGTTGTATATTTACTTATATGGGTCTTTAGTTATGGAATACTAACATTATTTTTTATTTACCACTACTTGAATTCCATGTTGGTTATATTAAGTTCTTAAAATCATTCACCATGTATGTTGTCAGATAACTAGGAGATAGTCACCATCCAATGAGGACTATAAATACATCTTTCTATTTTTAATGATCATTTTTCATCTTATGTTGATGGGTTCTCATGGTTGGATCATGAAAATATGTTTTCAATAGTATGGTTGATCCTTATTTGTTCCTATATAGGGACTTTAGTTAGATAGGAGAAAATAATATCAGGACTTAATTAGTATACTGTGAGTAACCTGTTATCTATATCTAATCATAATTAGCCTTAGTTCTATATGGGATTTTGGTTCTTTTGAATATCATGTTTCATTTTGATCTAGATCATAGTTTCTACTTATGTACCCTTGGTGGAAAATGAGATTATTTCAATTAATAACTATCATATTCTATTTTCTAGTGTAGAATCATGAGTCTGATGTGATTTATTTTGATTCTATGGGAGTGTATAGTATTTAATACTCCATAATGTAGTCCTATTATCAAATAGAATCTAATATAGTATTTTTAATAGGTTTTTCATTCCATGGATCATAATGTGATCCATGTTAAAAATATATATAATGAGTTGATGGTAGAGGAAAAAAGGATTGAGATCATTAATTACTATTCTAAATCCAATAATTTCATATATGTAATAAATAACATCTTGAGGTGGAGGACTAGATCGACAAATTTGATCAGTTCCATGACATCGAAGAGACACTGAAATCAATTAACGCGATGTTTCAAATGATTATGCTCAATGGTCCTATAAAGAGGTCATAGGACTCAACTGATTAGGTGAATCACCCATTCATCATAGTGTTTAAATTCCTAGTGACATTTTTTTATTATATATTTATTTGGAATCATTAATAATGGAAAATTATATGAAGATCCCAGTTTTTAGTTATTAGATCATTTTTTATAGACTAATCCAACTGTTTTGTTGAGTTAATACATTTTCATTCTGAAATGACGATGAATGATATGGTTATGGATAATAAAATACCTTAAAGGATAGAAACCTGATACCCAGTAATATGTTAATGTAATTAATATCTCCACAAAATTGAAATATTTTATTGAGTTATTATGGTAGTGATTGATTTCGTGGGAATTTTAATCATGTTCATGCTACCCCTTCCACCCCATAGCAATTCAATTTTCACACATGGGATGAATGGGAAGTTGAATATTAATCATAGAGGTAGTGGAGAAGATATCATCATCAAGCTGTTTTTAATCCACTAGAAGAATTAAGTAGTAATGCATTAACCTTATGCTATTATGCAATGGTGGGGTAAAAAAGATATATATTCCATGCACCCATGAAAACTTATAGAGCATAGGTTCAATGGGGTCATCTATATATATTCATCTTGATAATTTTTATTCATCAATGTAGTTATATATTTTTTTATCCAATGGGAACTATGTAATAGTAAGTATCATTATATTCATTAGGTATCTAACCCTAGTCCCCTATAGTGACGAATTTGCACCTAGTGGAGGAGCTTAGAGAAGATGTTGATTCATGTACGACAATAGTGAAATGCACTATTTCGGTTGCATCATCATTAAAATCTAAATTCCTAAAATTATTAAATCACAATCATTCATATTTTCTCATTACATGGTTGTTTTGATACGTCTAATGGAGTTCATGTCAAATGTTATGGAGCAGGATAATCCTCTTGATAAGATGATGAAGTTGGTGTTTCATTTTCCATCATGAACATAATTGACACTAAATTTCATGTTATATTTAGACAATCTAGTTCCATAAATACATATATATTTAACACCATCATTTGGATAATATGGTTGGTCTCTCACAATGCATGGATCAATTATTATTGTCAGTGTGCTTAATTAATTTCTTTCAAATGGATCTCCATAGTGTATCATAGAGAGTAGGTTTCATGATACAGTCATCCATGAAAATCTATCTGAAATCATAATAATATATTTTCTGATGATGTAGTTGATTCTAATGATGTATCCTACCATGTTTATCCTTCCATACATATTTATGATTTTACCAATGTCATAATAGTTAACATCTCATGTATTTCTCCCAAAACAGACTTAGGGTTCTCCAATGATCGGGATCATAATATTTTTTTGATCATAAAATATGGAAGGTTTTGAGGTGATTGTAATTACGATGTAATTTTTTGAATTTTAAGAGACAAAATTTTTCATCCTATTCAATTGGCATGTGTGTCCTTAACAATATTTACTAAGAAGGATCATTATTTTCTTCATCACTATATATATTATCAAATTGTAAAATGTGTAACATTAGAGATTAAGTATCTATTTCCATATTTGAATGAGAATCTTAAATCAGTTAAATGGTGAAAATTGATTTTCAAAATTCAATATTCAGTCATGTTATCATCAACTCAAATATATTAAATCAAATTTACCAAATACATCTTTCAAGAGAAGTTATAACAACAGTGAAAATAGAATGACTCACATATTCAAATGAAATACTCATATAATATTTATCAATTCCATAGATTTGATATCACACAAGAATATTGACATATTTTCATGTGTATTCATGGAAAATATTTTATTTCATTCATGAACTAACCAATTGGATAAGTACTATCAATATATATTTTCAAGAATCATGATTTTTCACCCCTATTGTTTGATCTCATTGAAATTAAATTGATCTGATTGAAGATATTCATGGGGAATTGTTTTTTTATTTCCCCTTCGTTGATAAGAAAATGGTGAAGTTTTTCATATAATGGTATAAATTGTGGAATGTCAATTTTGATATAGAGATTCTCATACATAGATGGGTGTTATCAATTGTTCTCAAATTTTTTCCCAATTTTTGAATCATTTGTGATGACAGATATCACGAAAGGGTTGAAATTTTCATAGTATTATATGTGTTAGACCACTTTTTTGTGTTAAAAAGTAATATAACTTCGAAACCTTTTCCGATTATTCTAGAACCCAGTAAGGAAAATGTAGTTTATTGTGACCCTACTAGTTCTATACTAATTTGAGTTTTAATTAGGATAATCATGTTGTGGCATATGGTAACCATAAAATTTCTCCACATCAAAGGAATTATATTGATCATAACATGGATCTTGTTTTTGTTATTCATGCTCTAAAGTGTTAGTCACACATTTAATTTAGAGAGAGGTTTGAATTCAGTTTAAATAACTAGATCTTGAGTTATATATTCCCTCATAAAGACATAATCCTAATACAGATCCTATTGGTGGAATTCCATAATATTTTTGAATTTTATATCACCTATTACCATTGGATATGTAATTTAATTATTGACTTTGTATTTAAAAAATTGAATTTTCAGGAAATAATGGATGAAAAAGAGGAGTAGAACATTCATATACATTTAGATTGGTAAAACAAATATGTGTAGAAGATTTATTCATGTATATTTATGAATGTATTCAGTTTTAATAATAATAATTAGATTAATTTTGACATGAAAAATAGTAGGATAATTATTTTAGAGGAACCAAGGAATAAATACTTAGTTAGTAGACTATTCTTTGTTAGAATCACCCCTTTGTGTAAATTCGTCAACTCAAGAGTTAGTTTTTGGTCCCTTATTCTTCCAAAAATTCACTTTTTTATGATTTTTACTATACATTGTGAAATATTCAACATGATACTAATAATATTATATATTAAATCATTTATTTGATTTTAGTTTCTTTCTATGAAGCATGAAATTTCAATTTATGTGTGTCACTATTATACCTCCCAGATGATTACGGAAGAGTAGCTGAAGCATTCTATTTTTCGATAACTCTTCATGAACCTTTATAAAAATGGAATAAGATATCCATTGAATTCATTGTTGGATTATGAAAGATTCAATAAGGAAATCATTCTGTATGGGTTGAGATTGATTAGTTGAATAAAATGCCTCATTTTATTCAATGTTGGGACACTATTAAGGAAGATTATCTGGGTAATCTATACATACATTAAATCAATAGGATTTTTGAGGTTACCTATTACATTATATATAATATGTATAACAATATTTCTTCTATATTCATGATTTTAAGCTAATATGGGGACTCAAATCATGTTTAGTAAAATTTATGAACCACCTACATATGACCAAATATGTCAAGATATTTTAATTATTGAGGATAATCATTTATCATAAATTATATATTTTGGTGGATTTGGGATATTTGTATGATAATGGATTAATTTTATTAGAAATATTGTTTCCTTTCAACATTCAGAATAGATTCAATGGAATATTTTTATAGTCACCTATGTAGGTCACACCAATTTTTGTCAAGGGTGGTTGGGGAAACTCTCATGGGACCATGTATAATTCAGGAGATGTCAGAAAGAATCAAAGACATACATTTACACATGGTTGTAGATTAGAGTCAGAATAAATCTTTTTTAGATTTTCTATGTTTAATTATATTGATTTAGGTCAGTGATGGGGTATTATTGAATGTTTCCCCTTGGGTTTTCATGTTAGTAAGAGGGATAAGGAATGTTTTCCCAATGATATTTCAGAATAATTCAAGGTCACTGAGAAAATTGGATTGTAATATTATTGGTAAGAGTTACTAGCTAAGTGGGAAGGTGTCCTGGGTGTTTTCCAAATATCTTAGATCAATATGTATCATCCAGAACCTTCCAATGTTATTAATTTGGAGGAAAGTGGAGTTGGAGTTAGGCGTATTTTTTATATAACAACTAACGCAGACAATTAAATATTATATTAATGTTTTTCTTGAGATTCGGATTTCATTTGTCAAATTTTTATATTGCAATAAACCAAATTATCAATATACATGGTGGCATGAATAATTTATGAGGATTAATAGATTTATCTATTCATTTATTTTCATAAATAGAGATTAATTTATATGGACACAATTTTATATAGAGAAGAGTTTATCAAATACTATTATTAGGTATTCTCTATTTTTTAATAGGTATTGTTACTTCTCTATTTGAGATTTATTTTTTAATCAGGATTATTTTTAATGTCTGGTTGGATTTTAACTTTCAAAAATGTATTTGAAATTTATTTTTTCTGATACTTTATTCTCTTGGGAAACGCCATTTCATCATGAGTAGATCCACCATGACCAAAGATAGGTGTTGACGTAGGAATGGATTGTTAGTGGTCTCCCAATTCATGAATAAAAAAAGGCATCTCCATTTTAATAGTATAATTTATATATTACCATATAAATTGAAGGCCTCGGGGATAGTGCATGTTCAATGGTAATTTCAGGTCTCTTGGACATGGGAAACCTAATCCAACAGATGCCTAGTCATTCTTAACCACATTGCGGTGTAGTCCGATTTGGAATTTTTAATAGGTCACTTTTATACTATTTTTTAGTAACACATTAAATATATATTGAGGAAATCATGGTTGATATGTTTGACGTTTTTTAATTCATCATTATAATTTATTTATCCTCTATTAAGACTTACATTCTCTTTTCATATCTATGGTTTTAAATCCATTGAATTTTAGGATATATTTTTTCATTTATACTACCTTCGTTGATCTCACTATTATGTTTAATCAGAAATCATTTTTCATTCATTAATTTTTTCTTTCATTCATTTCATTCATAAAGGACATATCATGATTGGATTGATGTATAATAACTATGTTATGAGTTATTTTATCTCTTATCTTACATGTTGACATTGATCTTATGGAATCATTTTAATAAGATATGGGAATCAATTTTAATGGCCTACCCTCACATTTCATCAGTTTGATTTCTTTAATGATTGTGGATCTCATATATGCAATAATAGAAAAAACTTGTGTTAGGTAATTTTTATCACTTGTATAATTTTATGACTAGACATGGACATATTTTATAACAAGTAAAATAAAATACTATTTGAGTGATCCCCGATACATTTTATATGATGTAATAAATTATTTTTGCTGAAGTATGGATTTCCCATTGTTTTCGTAAAATAAATATTTTTTCAATGCCCTATGAAAAGGAATATAGAATTTTTTTTTCAATAGTTATTTTGATTTTAAAAGGATTTTTTGGAAATCAATTATGAAATGATGTGATCCCTGTGAAACTATTTTACAACTATAGAACATAATTTCCTTAGGTACCCAAGAGCTATTATTAGTATTTGGCCTTCTCATTGTCATTATAGGGAATTAACTCTTGGCGTGTTACTCTATTCCATAGGTCATTTTATTATAGGAAGTTTATTCTTGAACACTATATGTGGTTAATCCAAGGGGACTTAAATTTCTCCTTTGTAGAATTTTTTATTAGAACTTGATTAGTGCACTATGTCTTAACTTGATTGTTGAGATATAGGAGACCTATATTTCCATAAACAACGATAACATTGGGGGTTTTCCCATTTATTCATTTATTTTTTTGGTTGTGGTTTTGATATGAATAAATTATTAATTATTTTATATGTCTTTTGTTTAAAAATTTGGTATTAACTATGTTATATTGAATTTATTTTAGAACACTGAATATGTGAAATGTTTTATTTTTATTTTGATATAAATCAAATAAAAAATTTACAATGCCTTTTTTCATATATTGACCATATTGGGATGATTTCATTAAGACATTAAATAGGAAAATTGGATAGATACTAATGGGATTTTTTTTCAAACACTACACTTTATTTCTGGAATGAAACCCTTCTTTTGTGTGATATAAGAAAGGGAATGGTTATACACATAAGAAGTGAGGTATCAATTTAGATAAAATTGTTCAATAGTTGTGAAATGGTATGATTCTTCCCAAATATCACATGTAGTAGAAATATATAATTTAGGTTGCCTTTTATTATGTTCTTCAACATGTACATTGGTTTGGGAATTTCACCTTGGTTATATCACTTGCTATATTGGTATTATGTTTTGAAATATTTTATTTTATGAAATTAATCTCATCATATCTACCATGGTCTTTTTATATGGTATAAAAAATAATTCCCACTATTTATCATTTAATACTTATCTAATAATCACAGGACCATAGTGATCAATAAAACCATTTAGGTCATATAGAGTTCTAGATCAGAGCCTTTGTGGATGGGTTTTCCCAGAGAGTTTTTGAAAAATCTTCATTCACATTTCATTTATAGAAATCATCCAATGACTTACTAATCACATAATTATTCAGAATGTTTAATAGAAATGTTATTTCCTTTCATATTTGATATTTTTAGAAATGATTTTACCCTTTTTATTGTCACTAAAAATATATATCATGAGGAAATATTTCAATAGTAAAAATATGAAAATCCTCAAAAAATCTAAATAATGACATTTTATATTTAACTCCCCCTTTTAGTCATCAATTATCATAATAATCTATTTAGTGGTCATTCCAAATGGATGTAAAATAATATTCACATTCAAAATATATTGAATATCATTAATGTTGTACCTTATTAAAGTATTCCGTAGTTTTCATCTTCATCCTTCCACTGAGGTTCCAAAAATCCCAACTTCTACTTTTCCAAATATGGATGATCTAATGTAATTATAATATTGTGTTGTTTTAATTTATCTAATGGTGAAAGATACTTCATAAAATATCATCACCCATCTCTAATGGATTAAAAACATTGTAAATCATGTATATTGATATTTAAACACTGAATGAAATCACCGAATCACCATAATTGATAATGAATTTAACTTTATAAAATATTTTTATCATTCAAATATATTTTAAGGATTTAACATATTCCTTGAAATCCTATATATTTTTATATGAATTATTTTAGTTATTCTTATGCGATGTAAAATTTATCTTACAAGTTCTCTAGAGTAAGATAATTATTCATAAAAGTCTTCAAAATCAACCATAAAAATATATTGAAAATTTTAATATCTATTTTATATCAGTTTTTTAATATTTTTTATTCTATTACTAAATCATGTGTAATGTTTTGAATACTCAGGATTAAAATTATGTATCTAAATTCATCTTCTGTTTCATAAGAATATTTTTTCATCCGTTTTCCATATTTTCCTAAATATATAATATTTATGACATATAAACTCAAAAAATATAAGATTAACTGAAAACAAATTTAACATTCATTCTAACCTATCTCAAGTAATTTAAAAAAATGAATTCATCATAATTTCATTTAGAAATAATTCCTATTTTTTTGAAAAAATAAAAGTTAATCCTTGATGGTATGAACATAATTTAGTTGTTATTGTTCCAAACAACGCCAATGCAAGAAATTTCATTTTGGTTATGGTTGATTTGCTTTTATATTTGGTTAATTTCAATTATATTTGAGATGTTTGGTCTATTTATCATCTTACCAATTTATTATTATTAAATTTTTATGAGTCATAATGTAGATATTTAATTTATCGTGATAGAGATATAAGGATACCCATATTGAAATAAATAATTATTTAACCAATATTTAACATGAAATGGTATTTATTTAGTGTTTATTATCCTTAAAATGGTAAATATTAAAATATAATTCAAATTTTGGAATATATGTTGACATATTTATTGATATATTTCATTGGATTTTGTGGTTGAAATAATCAACCACTTGAGTTACTATTAAAAAATATTTTTCACTGTATATTTAAACTTGAACCATATAAGTCTTCATATGAGAAGAGATTTAAAACATTAGTATGTGAGGATGACTTCATATGAAAATACCTTCTATAGTGTAACACCGTAATAATTTAATATAAGAACTTTTTATTCGATATCTTATATAACACACAATACGAAGTATGTAAAGGAATATATTGTCCCAATAACGATATAATATATTTAAAATTTTATGTAAAATTAATACATGATAACTTGAAATGACCATGATACTATGTTAGTTTATGTTTCATGTAATAATGAGTTTTATTTGACAACATTAGTTCAACATATTATGTGTCACCATAATTTTATCTCAATTAGTAAGTGTAATGGTACTTATACGTGTACATTATAATTAATGAATTTCATCACTAACACACTTAGATTTATTGTAAAAAATATAAGATGAAATATTTTTGTAGTGATGTATAGTACGTTTGGTGCATCATGATTAACATGTCATTAATGGATATTTCAAGAAAGGATTTCCCATAGGCATATTGAAAGACGTTTATGTCTATGTATATTGACTGTAATTTATCTGTCCAACTAAATTCCATGTTCTTGGCAGAACAAAAAAATTATTTATAGTGGCAAGGAAATATTTTTTGAGGGAATTGGTTGGCGACACAAATGTAATCCATGATTGATTATATATTGAGACACATGGATTATATTAAACAATTAGCATTGGTATGTGGTTTTCTTCATAGTGACCATAAGTTCTTTCTCCTAGGTGTTTTGAACTATTTCTAGATAGTAACATTAGGTTAGTAGTAAGACTACCAAATTCTAATAATATGGAATCATAGAGGGTCTCACAGTATGTGTTTTTGAGGTCCTTGATTAAAATCAATATGAATTTAATAAACATAATAAATAATATTTACAAGACAAACAGATAATTTTAATCATGTATTTATTGATCAATTTTTTTACTGATGAATGAAATATTTAAATATTTATTCAGGTGTTCCATAAATTCATGAAGTGTTCGGAAAGACCAAGATTGTTTCTGGTGACTAATATTAAATAACAAGATAGTTAAATGGTATTTTTTATTTCACAATTTGGTGTATTCCGGTAAATAATAATAATAATAATAATAATATGTAGATGAGGGTTATTAAAAAAAATTTCGGCATAAAATTAATGATTATTTAAACATAAACAATAGAATTATAAATGAAAAATTATGTCTATCATGTTTGGTGTGAAATCAATTATAATGAACTGTTCTGCTGAAAAATGTCTCTATCAACTACTCCTTATCAATAAATCTCAAGAATGTGAAATATTAGGGTTATTAATTCTATATTGGATGATAAGTGATCACCATTAAAGATGGAAGTCAATTGCTTCATTGTACTAGTACCTAGAGAATGATTAGTGGTACATGAAATACACGGGAGCATGTGTGGATCACCAAAAAATGTATTGTATCCTTTGATCCTCAAAATGAAATGAAATCAATCAAAAAGGTTACATTTGGAAGATGAGAATCCATATATTAGAATGTTTCCATATATTAGTTGTTCATTTCATTAGATATGAATATTGTATTTATAAATTAGACATGAATGTTCCTCAATTGAGGGTTTATGCATCTCAAAATTGAAATAATTTTTTCTATATTTCCTAAAAATTAATTCTTCTATGATGCGCATAACTAACATATATATGTCAATAATTTATAGATTTACGTGCACTCTATTATTTTTTCACTTAGGGACAACATTTCATATGATAATGATATTCCATAACCATTATGGAAATTAAATTTGAAACAATTTCACTCAAATACATCAAAACAAATACCCCTCAGTTTTTAATTCGAAACAATATTTCATAAAACATATTGAAATTCAAAAAGAAAAATGTGTTCAATTTCATATTCACCACCATAACTTGATATTCAAAAAAGAACGAGATATTAATAACTGAATATAATACATAGATCCTTTTATATAAATTGGATGTTTAAATAAGAATAACAAAATTATGAATCATATATTTATAAGGGTCTTACCCTATAAATAAATATTTAAACATTCATTGTTAACAATCAATAATATTTAAGTAATTTTATGTTATTCTTCTAAATATGTTTTATTTAAAATTAGTTTTTATAATTTTTTGTGGGTGATTACTATAATTAATTTCAATAAATTTATGTTTTTCTAATTTATGAAAATTAAAACATTTTTTCAATTTAATGTATAAAAATTACCTAAGGTTATCATTTTATGATTTTAATAGAATTATTGATTTCCTACTGAATAGTGAAAAATACTGATTTTTGTACACCATGATTTTATTTCATTAGAATGTCAATTTTACTTTGATGTAGATGATAATCTAAACTAATTGTATTTTAACTAGAAATAATATAATTAATTTTACATGAAAAATCATTTTAACTAATTTTGGTATATGTTAATATTTGGTCTTAAAAGAGAAGTTTTTTAAAACATATTTTCTGCATAATGTATTATAATATTAAATTAATTTTATTAAATCACCAATTTTATAATAATGAAAATTGAATTCAATTTTTATAAGTATGATTTCAAAATTTTATAAATACAAACACATTAATTTTTGTCATTAATAATTATAACAATAGTACATATTTTACATCTTTATAAGGGTAAATCGAATAATTACTGAAAAAATAATTTCGTAAGGACAAAAATTTAGACCAAAACTTAACTTTAATTTATTTTTTATGGAATTTTACCATATTAAACCATAAATTTCATTTTTGTTAATTGTTTTCATTTTTATTTAAAAATGAGTTTTATATTGTTTTACGTAAATATAATATTAAAAATATAAATCACTAGATTTTTATATCTATTAATCACTTGAGGGATAAAAATAACTTATATTCAATTATAAATGGATTTTTGGAAAATGAACATTTATTTTTTCATGTTATTTAAATTTTAATTTTAAGTGATGAAATTATTATGTTCAATCATTACACAACATTGACACAATGATTGCAAAATCATTGAATAAATAATGTAAATTAACATAGTAATACTAAATGTAATATGTTTTGGTGTGAGTTATTGTGTCCCATGATCTTTATAAGGATATATAAAATATTAATGATTTCTTAAATAAATCAATTCAAAATAAAATACTATGCTTTTTTTCTAATTTTAATTAAATAAATAGTCTAAAAATTGACCTCAATGAAATTTCATGTAAAATAATATTTTCTCAAATTACATAAAAATAAAAAAACATTGAAAGAAGAAAATAAAATTGGTAAACAATCATTATGTTCTTCCCTATTACATTTATTATCAAATTTTCACCTAATATGTAATTTAAAAAAATTTATATTTGAAATGGCCATTATCAAAGTTAAGGTAAATATTTGTTAATAAGGGTTATAATCCAAAAGATAATGTCTAAAATGTTAAGAACACATATATAAAAATATTGATATGCTTACGATAAATATATATACATTTTAGGAATGATAATTTATATTTTTTTCTTAAAGGAAAATTTTCTCCATTTTAATTGTGCACCACTTTTAAATAGAAATTTTGACAATTTTATAATACTTATTTAAATAAAAATTATTATTTTTATGGTTAATTCCAAAAGTATCTTATGGAAAATATTTTTTATTTTAATGACGTGATTCATTTTATAAGAATTGTAATAATTCTGTATTTTATGGTGAAAGTGCATATTTAACAAATATATATATATAAATAAATTATATTTTCAATTTGTTTAAAAGTATAATTACTTATATTATAGAGTATTAAATCAAATTTAGATCATTTTATCCAATTTCAAAATTAAATTGGATGTGAAAACATTTCAGACATTTTATCCTTTTTCACACTTCATACTTGCTTCTCAATGTCTCGGTGCAATTAATTTTAAATATAATTTTTATATTTATATGAATTTCATTTAGTAAAATGTATTTCATATTTGTAATTATAATTTCAAGATTACTTATTGTGGTCAATTTTAATTTATGTAATAATATTATTTCATTTAAAATAAATATTTATTGTAATATATGTTAAATAGTGAAACATGTTAATGTTAAAAGTTAAAATATAAAATACATAAAACCTATAAAATTTAATGGTTTTTGATGTTTTAAAAGACCATAAACATAATTTCAAACATTTTTTCCCATCAAATATCTCATAAATCTATTCCGAATCAATTTTGATAGATATAAATATTAAATTGTCAATATTTATTGTCTTAAAACCACCCCTCCTATGTTATAAATACCACCTCTCACCACCAAATTACTCCTCATAAGCCATGAATCTCTGTAAATATCTTAAAAACATATAATAAATAGTCTACCCATGAAAATTTTCTTATTATCTCACCCATATACCATTTCAAAGGAATTTAATGGATCTTTTTGGAGGTGATATTCTGGACGAAATTTTCTCAAAGTGCCACTCTTAATTTATATTCTTATAATTTTTCATCACATATATCATTCATAAAGTCATGATAAAACATAATAATTTATATAATGTAGTTTTATGTTCATAATTTAATATCTCATATCCATTTCATTTCTCTACTTCACTTATTCAATGAAACAAAACTGTTTTCAAAATTATGGCGTATACAATTTCAGAAGATAATGATTTTTTTTGTCTTCCATTACCTCCTAATGGCTAGTTATAAAAGATTAAATCTAGTTTGGTCAGATATAAGTAGGTATATTATAACTAATTTCATGTTATTTAACTAATATACACATGTCATAGTTAATAATATGGACTAAGTACATGATGTTTGATAAAAAAACATTAATAAGCTAATCATTTATGATTATTGATTTATCAAATGAATCTCTGTCAAAACCCCCTCCCACCAAAGAAGCCCCTCCTGAGATGGCAATGGTGAAAGGGAGATAATGACCCTCGATTCCTGCCTCTAGTGGGCCCCGGGGTGGCGACTACCACCAAGGGTTTGAGTTTTCACAAATATGGGATGCATTACCCTTTTTATTATTTAAGATCCAGAAATAGGACAAGTCAACCACCAAAAAGTAAAATAACAACTATATAGAAATAAACCCAAACCAATCCCAGATGCATGTTTAAATAGTTCTGAAACAAGGTACATGTACAAGAAATCTCCAAAAGTATAATACCAAAAGAAACAAGAGTACAACAACTGCAACAACTCCAACTGTCCTGACTAGTTGGGTCCCACACGACACTCGTAGTCCTCCTAGAAACCTGAAAGTAAATGTAGGGTGAGCATACAAGTATAATTAGTAGAGAAACCTAAATCTCTCATGCACAAGTGAGGTGACATCCTAATGTATCGTGAGAACAACAGAAGAAACCAAAACATAACAAGGAATTCTATCCACCCAACCTCACTAGCCACAGTCACCAAAAACACAATCACAACAGGTAGTAGTATATAATAACAAGAGTATTGGGTACCAATCACCATTTTCCCACATGTTATCTTCCCTTTCTAATGGCGAACATCCTGACACTACCACACTCTTTTCGCCCGCACACACCTGGGCTTCAAGAACGACGAATCCCACCCGCACACACCTGGGCCTCACAACCACACATCCCCCCCGCACACACCTAGGCGTCACAACCACGTATCCCGCCCGCACACACCTGGTACTCACAACCACGTATCTGGCCCGCACACACCTGGGCCTCATCCCAATGATTCTTGGGAAACAAAAACCTGCCCAAAGAGTCTTGGGCCAAAACTACCCCAATTGAATCCTACCCGAAGAGTCTTGGGTGTAAGGTCGCCTCAATCCATCACATCCTAGGGAATAATGAGCAGGAAAGAGCTAGTAACTAAGGGGAGAACACCCTCTCCCATGAAATGGGAGTGTTCAGCACTAAGTTCTCAACATGGGTGGGGTGCGATAAAACACAAGGATACAGATATATATATATATATAAACCAAACACTCAGCCCAACCTATGGCTTCTAAACTGAGAAACTGAGAACGTGCCTCAGAACTGCTACTATAAAGCATACATACCTCAAATAACCCAAACCCCATTTAGGTTTTCATATTTCAGAAGAATTTGTTTATTTAGTTCCTTATCTAATGGGAAAAAAACCGCAACCAACCATATGAATCATTCATGAAACATATCCCTGCCATCCACAAATCAAGTTAAGAAAACACAAGAAGCACAACAAGTCCCTTTTTATTAACCATCCAATCCATTTATTATTATTCTCGTTCCATTATCAGGCCCCACCATTTATTAACTCTTCCACTTTTTATTTTTTATTCACAACCCATAGTTTGTTCACATTCAAGCCCATCCCTGCTGCCCCATTTCCAACCACTATAACCACAACCACACCATAAATCATCAACCCTTGATACCATTTATCATAGCCCCGCTTCCTATCACTAACATAGAATTCACACCAACCAACAACCAATTCAACCGCAGCCCCACTGCTCACCCGATAAACTAAAACCCACAAAAACACCCCCATCACATCCCACGTATCCAAGCCAACTCCCACATGTTCATTATTCCATTTTGTTCAACCGGGGTGATCACACAAGGGTTCCAGATTTTAAATCATAAAACTTTACGTGATTAACCAAATTCCACATTCAACAAAGTTCCATTCACAAAAATGGTCTGGAACGATAGGGAAAAATTTAATTGGGAAAGAAAAGGCCCCCAACGACCATGAGTTTCAGTAGGCATAAGCCTATTCAATTAAAAACATAATATCACAGGATATAAATATAATCATAACAACTTTCCCATACCCAATATATATCCAGTTATTATCTTCATTAAACCAGTTCAAAAGTGTTTCACATAAACAAGAGGACACCCACCCCGCATGTTGCACAAATTAGAGAGACGAAGGTAAGATCTCAACCTTAACAGGTCCTGATAACAACGCTCCCTTGGATTAACATTAGAAGATGTCAGTCGGCGTCCGTCACTTCTGTAAAAACCCAGAAAAACCTCCTCGGGTGGAAGCTGGAATGGAAATGCCAAAGGAAAGAAAACAGATCCATGCTCAGAAGTTCCGCCTCTTCGTTACGATCCCATGGCCGCAGATGAATCGTAAATCGGAACTCGGATGAAGAAGTTATGGATGATAAAGTGACATTGAGTCTCTTTGGAGAGCTTAGCTCAGAGGAATGAGGGGGGGGGGAGGAGTGAGTTGAAAATGAGGAGGGGACCCCTCCTTTTATAGGCGTGGAAAACAAATGTACACGGTGTGTACTTTATGTTACATGGCGTGTACTCGGCCATTTCACATTGTCACCATGCGGCTTAAAGCACGGCCTTCAATGCGGCATACAACCGTTCATTGGTCAACACACGGTTTAAGGGTAATGTATAAGAGGGGAGGGACTACACGGCGTGTAGTATGGGGTACACAGCGTGTACCAATTTATTTCATATGGCAAGGACACGTCTCCAACAAGACACATGACCATTGACTGGTCAACACACAGTATGAGGGTAATGTGTACCTGGGGAGGGACTACAGAACCTGTAGTATTGGGTACATAGCGTGTACCCGTTTATTTCACATGTCAAGGACACGACCTTCAACATGGGGTATACCCGGCAAAGGGGTACACGACGTGTACTCACACTACACGGCGTGTAGTTTCAATATTCTGAAAAGTGTGGGAAAAGTCAATTTTACCATCCAGAACACTTCATGACCCTCTTTTTGACAACGAAATGGTTCAGAGAGTTCCATTACATTACATCAGATACCTTTTAAAACATTATCATCCCCGATAATTCAAAATCCAACCCAGAGGAACCCAAAAAGATACTTCTTAGGGCCCTCGTTATAATAGGAACCCATCCAACAACCCTAATCATTCGTGTTTGGAATTCCTTCTCTTATGTTGTGAAATTATCCGCTTTAGGCGGCATAGAATCGCCTGCACGGGTTTAATTGCATCCTCATTAATGCATCTTGATTAAGAATTGGGCCTTCACACATTCATACATTAGGATTTTGTTTTCAACTAGCACTACCCCCAACACCACACGACCAATACACTGCCCGAACATGTGGTTTGGGGAAAATTTCCCTCTGCTATGTCCAGATATTTTCCACTTTAGGCGGCACTAACTCGCCTGCACAGGTTCAATATCATTCGCCTTAATGTGTCTCGATTAAGGATCATGTTTTTCCATTTTTCCCACACTTCCGGACATGCTACACACATACAAAGAATAAGGAAACAAATGGTCTCATAACGGACAATCCAAGAATTCCATATATCAAAGGAATAGAGTATAACATCAAAACAAAGCTCAGAAGAACAAAGAAAACACAAGTCAAAACAACTCCGGGTACTAAGCGTGTATCTGAGCCTCTCGCTTCCAAGTGCTTTCCTCGATTCCACCATGACTCCACAACACATGAACCAAGGGAATGGTTCCCCCACAGAGCACCTTCTCTTTATGATGCTCGATTCTGACTGGTCGTTCCTCAATGGTCTCGTCGTCTACCATATCTAACTATCCCCAGTCGATAACGTGAGAGTCGTCATGTAATTATAGACGTATCTGGGAGACGTGGAAGAAGTCATGAACCTTCTCCAACTGAGGTGGCAGTGCCTGCTGATATGCCACCTCGCTAACTTGCCTCAACACCTCGAAAGGTCCGATGAACCTAGGGGAGAGCTTACTACCCTTCCCGAACCTCTGCTGCCCCCGTCGAGTGGAAACCTTCAATAAAACATGGTCTCCCACCTCAAACTCATAAGGCCTCCTCCGACGATCAGCATAAGACTTCTTTAAGTTCTGAGCCGCTTTCATCCTCTCACGTACAAGCTTGACATCCTATGTAGTGCTCTGCACTACCTTTGGGCGAAGAGCTCATGTCTCACAAATCTCTTCCCAGCAATTGTTTGAACGGCATGGTCATCCATACAAATACTAAAACGGCACCATGCCAATAGTAGAGTGGAAGATATTGTTGTAGGAAAAATCTACTAAAGGAAAGTGTCGTACCCATGACCCTCTGAAATCCAGAACGCATGCCCGCAGCATGTCCTCCAACCTATGGACAGTACGCTCGGTCTGCCCATCGGTCTGGGGTGCAAAGCAGTACTAAGGCATAGCTGGGTGCCAAATGCATGATGTAACCCCCTCCAGACTCTTGAGGTAAACTGGGTATCCTAGTCTAAGACAATAGTCTTCGAAACTCCATGCAAATGCACCACCTCATCTACGTACCTCTATGCTAAGGTACCCATCGCGCCCGACTCCTTAACTGCTAAAAAGTGATTCGATTTCGTTATACAATCCACCACCACCTAGATAGCATCATAAAATTCCTTTGATACCATTATGTCATGACCACATCCCACCAATGATTCCCCTCATGAGCTGGAAATGGTGAAAGGGAGATAACGACCCCCGATTACCTTCTCTAGTAGGCCCCGGGGTGGAGACTAGCACCAAGGGTTTACCTGATTCACCCTTCAGTAGTCTATGTATAACATGAGACCCCCAAATGGTGTTTTCACGAACAAAACTGGAGCACCCCAGGGCGACACACTGGTTTGAACAAAACCCTTCTCCATCATATCATCAATATGAATTCGTAACTCCCGCAACTCTGAAGGTGCCTTCCGATAAGGGGCCATCGAAATCGGACGGACACCAGGTTGTAAGTCATTCCCAAAGATTCTTGGGAAACCCAAACCTGACCACAGAGTCTTGGGCCAAAACTACCCCAATCAAAATGTACCTGAAGAGTCTTTGGTGTAAGGTCGCCTCAAGCCATCACAACTTAGGGAAGAAGGAGCATGAAGGAGCTATTAACTAAGGGGAAAACGCCATCTCCCATGAAATTGGAGTTCTTGACACTATGTTCTCAACATGGGTGGGGTGAGAAAAAACATAAGGGTACATATATATATATATACCAAACACTCAGCCCAAACTATGGCTTCTAAAAAGAGAACTGAGCACGTGCCTCGGCACCACTACTACGAAGCATACATACCTCAAACTACCCCAACCCCATTTAGGTTTTCATGTTTTAGCTGAATTAATTTATTTAGTTCCTTATCTTCTGGGAAAACAACCACAACCAACCATATCAATATGTCGTGAAACATATACCTTCCATCCACAAATCATGTTCGGAAAACACAAGCATCACAACAAGTCCCTTCTTATTAATCAACCAATCCATTGATTATTATTCTCGCTCCATTATCTGTCCCCACCATTTATTAACTCTTACACTTTTTATTTATTATTCACAACCCATAGTTCTTTTACATTCAAGCCCATCACTGCAGCCCCGATTCCAACCACTATAACCACAACCACATAGTACATCATCACCCCTTTATACCGTTTATCGCAGCCCCGCTGCCTATCACTAACATAGCATTCACACCAACCAACAACCAAGCCAACCACAGCCGCACTCCTCACCTGATCCACAATAACCCACAAAAACACCCCCATCACATGCCACGTATCCAAGCCAAAACCCACATGTTCATTATTCCATTTTGTTCAACCGGGGTGATCACACAAGTGTTTCAGATTTTAAATCATCCAACTTTACGTGATTAACCAAATTCAACATTCAACAATGTTCCATTCAAAAAAACGGTCTAGAAAGATAGAGAAACATTTAATTGCACAAGAAAAACCCCCAACGACTATTATTTTCAGTAGGCATAAGCCTATTCAATTGAAAATATAATATCACAGGATATAAAGTTAATCAAAACTACTTTCCCATCCCTGTTATATAAGGCAATTATTATCTTCATTAAACTGGTTCAAAAGTGTTTCACATAAACAAGAGGAAACCCACCCCGCATGTTGCACAAATTAGAGAGACGAAGGTAAGATCACTACCTCAAAAGGTTCTGATAACAACACTCCCCTGGACCAACTTTAGATGATTTTCGTCGGCGTCTGTCGCTTCTGGAAAAACTCGAAAAAAACTCCTCAGGTGGAAGCTAGAAAGGAAATGCCGAAGGAAAGACAACGAATACAATCTCAGATGTTCCGCCTCATCGTTACGATCCCTTGGCCGCAGACGGATTGTAAATCCAATCTCGGACGAAGATGATATTGATGAAAAAGACCCTTCGAGTCTCTTGGGAGAGCTCTGCTCAGTGGAATGAGGAGGAGATGAGTGAGTTGAAAAGGAGGAGGGGACCCCTCATTTTATAGGAAGAAAAACAAAAGTACATGGCATGTACTTTATGGTACACGGCGTGTACTCACCCATTTGACACGGTCACTACGCGGCTTCTTACACGGCCTTCAACGCGGCACGCTGCGATTGACTGGTCAACAAATGATTTGAGGGTAAATAATACGCAGAGAGGGACTACACAGCGTGTATTATGGGTTACAGGGCATGTACCCATTTATTTTACATGGCAAGGACACTGCTCCAAAAAGGCACACGACCGTTGACTGGTCAGCACACGGTTTGAGTGTAGCAACTACACGGTGAGGGACTACACGTCGTGTAGTATGGGGTACATGGCGTGCACCCATTTATTTTACACGGCAAGGAAATATCCTTCAACACGGGGTATACCCAGAGAGGGGGTACACAGAGTGTACTCACACTACACAGCGTGTAGTTTCAAAATTATGAAAAGTGTGTGAAAAGTCCATTTTAACCTCCAGAACACTTCATGACCCTCTTTTTGTCAAAGGAATGGGTTGGAGAGGTCCGGGCCATTAAAATATCCCATATATATAAAATTAAAAATATATATGAAACCAAAAAATATATTAAAGTTGTATTTAATACTATTTCATTCAACTTATGGACTTTTAATCCCATTTTAAAATAAAATCTATAATTATACAAAAATGAGCCAATTATGAAACCATGAAATGAATGCAACCGAAATGATAACAATACTGAAATATTTTAAATGAATTCCTCATAACATGATATAAACTAAATTCATAAATATTATATATATTAATTTATATAATCAGTGAGATAATAAGATTATTTGAACCATTATAATGTATAGAAAGTATGAAAAGCTAAAAAGAAGAATGAGGTATGGGTTTCTCATCTCAATTTTATTTCTTGGAAATTTATTCATCATTCATCACTTATTGCATAGGCGTATTTTATATTTTGTAAATTGGAATATAATATCATAAATATAAATTTTTTATGTTATTAAATGATACATTTGTAATTGTAACATTTAGGTTGTGTATTATAGGGATGATTATTAATGGTAAGTGGATTTCATAATATAATTTATAATTATTAATTAAAACATAAACTTCATGGTTATGTTGTTGTAATATTATGTATTAAATTAATTTTTCATATTTTTTTATTATTTAAAATTGATTTATTTGGATTTAAAATTTATTCACACAATAAGTTAATTTAAATTACTATAAATTCTATGATATGATATTTGCGAATGATATTTTTTTAAAAATCATTTTTTTGGTAAATTTTTAAAAAATTTATTACATTTATGGAATGAAGTGAATTTAAAAATATCATGTCTATTTAATATTATATATCATTTTTTAAATTTCTATATGTTTACTTTATTTGAAATTATTTCCCTTTGTACATGGTTTGTTTTTTTACTAAATATGTGTTTTAAAAATTAATTGTTTATTTTCTTGGCAGAATGTTTTAATAAAGGAATATATAATCAATATGTATTTATGTAATAGTTATTGATAATTGTTTATTACGATGTGCGGTTTTGTGAGAAACCAATTATCGGTGGATTTTTTATATTCCAATGATTTTTAGTTATGTGATAAACTAATGAATGGTGGTTTCGTGATAATCTATAGTTATGTTATTACAATATTACTTGAAATGATTTAGGTATTCCGGAGAAGGATGTTGACTGTATTCGTTACTAAATATGTAATTTTGATGTATAAAATGTTATCTGAAGTTACGTAGTAATTTTATACACTAAACAAAATGTGTTTTCACGAAAATAAATTGATTTTCAATAGGTTTGATATTTTTCTTTTGTAAAATATGAATCATTTTTGTGAATAAAGTTTTTTGTTTGTATGAAAAAGATTTTATTTATTTCCCATAGAGTATCATTTTCCCTTAATTAATGTATATTAATGATATTTTTCGATCATCCAACGTTTCAAAAATGTTTTTAATATTACTTTTTTGGGAAGATAGATAAATATGAAGTCATGTTGAAACATGTGATTATTTTTCCTGAAGACAATAAAGATGATTTATTATAAATAATTTTCATTAATGAAAAAATGGTAACAGTTTATAAGTATCCATCATTAATTTATCAGAACATTATGTAATGTTTTTTCCTAATTCTATAAGCCTATGAACCTAAAATATATTTTTGAATGACTAAAATAGAATTGATATTTAAAATCACTACATTTTGTAATGTTTATCGTTCTGTCTTTATAGAAGGTATCAGAGTCTGTTTTAGATACCATTATATATTAATAAGGTTTCTAATGATTTTTTAATATTATCATAGGGTTTAAATTTTCAATTATGATTATATATTGGTAGTATTATAATCCATATTATGGTTCAATGTGACTAATTTAAAAGATATTCAATATATTTTAGGAGGTTGGATTTATAAAGGCAATAGATATATGTATATGTTATATTAGGGTTAATTTTTCATGGTGTTTTTATGGGTATCGAAATTAAATGGGATATTTTCATTATAAAATGAATTATTTCATTTCATTTTTGGGTTATTTTACATTTTACTGATAATGGAGTAATTTTAAAAATTGATGGAAGACGATCTTCTGTAACCTTCTTATCACTTCAAGATAATTGGATTATAACTATTATTGAATAATCATTTTCAAATCATTTAGACTGCATTTTGTGTGTCCACATCACCTGCAATTAATTTTTTGACTCTTCTAACAAATTTTATATTCTAAAAGAACAATTATATTGTTCATTTTTTTTCAATTGATTAATACTAATGTAAATAATATGATATTTATATGGGATTTACATTAATAAATTATATTTTTTTAGATATTTCCCCTTAGACCACCTTTTTCTTCGAATCCCATGATTTCTAAAATTTATTCTAAAAATGTTTTTACTATTCTTATGTTGTTGTTTAAAGTCATTTTTTTCTAAAATTTAATATTTTACAAAATTTATAGAATTGTTTTTTAGAATTATATAAATAAGTTTCTTTGTGACATTTCAACAAAATATATAGAATGATATTTTTATAAAATTTAAGGGATGAGTGGTTTTTACTACAGCTGTGACACACTAATGCGTTAAAACATCCATTACATGATTTTTATATTAATTTCGCATAATTTTTTTCTTTTCTAATCGCATTATTTTTTTATTCTGTTTCCAACTATAATGGATAATTGTCACATGAATTATTTGAAGAGATATCTCAAAATTGTTTCCCATCATAGAGAACATTTATTGAGGACTCTAATTATAAAATAGGTATTTCAATGAAATTCTGATTTTTATATTTATTTTTATAATTATTTCATTATATTCTTGGTATTCAAAAAATTTTGGATGATATTTTTAAATCATAATGATTTATCTCATATATTTTATTATAGGAATAATGTATTATGGATTTAGACAATGAACCATGGTTAATAGTTAAATACGGAAGTTGAATAAATGATGTCATTATGTATTGTTTTTTCTAATTTCAAATATAGTTTTTTTATAAATATTAATATAATAATGTAATTTTTATAGATTTTCTATTTTATGTTTTGTTTTTTAAAGGAAAAAAATATATAATTGATACCCCAAAAACATGGTAAAATGAGTTAATTTTTATAGTATATGTAACCCCTAATTATTTGATATAATTTTTTTTGAACATTGAATTTAATTTTCGTAGAAATAAGATGAAATGTATTTAAAATCTTTCTGGTTTATATGATCTCTATATTTGATATAATTATAGATTATAACATGGGATTTAAAATTAATGTTATGAGAAAACCATTTAGGCAAAATTATATTAAGGTAATTTTTTAGGATGTATTTGAAATTTTTATTATTTTATTTAGATTATATTGATTTAGTTTTAAAAATGGAGATCATAGTGGATGGGTGAAAACATCTAATTTTGAAAGGGCCATAGGGATCGAACCCACAACATTATGGTGAAAAGGGTGTATCACCTACCATTGGGCTACATGATTTCCTGGTTAGTGTGAAATTTTTTATCTTTATAAGATCTATCTGTTGGATAAATTTTATTTTCATTTGGTGAACTTAGGTTTTATCATATTTATAACAATGAGATTAGAATTTTATTTAGGGATTTAATGAAGATATTTTTTATAATATGGTCAAAATTTTGGAAGCCCATACTGATTATGGTAAAACTAATTTAATAGAATTTAATTTCAGTAATAAAAATGTAATTATATTTTAGATATATATGATATTATTTTATATTTATGATAGTTGAGTGAGAGTTAGAGTATCTTTTATATTATAAGATATGAGGAATTTCATTTATGTAAAATAATTAAATTAAAATTAATATTATTTGAAGATAATGAATAAATTAATATTACAAGACTAGGTGATCAATTTTTTTTTATTTTTTTGGGTTTTAAATTTTAGAACAAAATATAATGAAGTATTTTATGGTTAGTTATTTGTTGAATATCCTAATTTTATTTATGGGTATTACTATTGAATTTTTGTGATTAAATTAGTTTCTTATTATATAATGGATTATTATTATTTAATGAATTAATTTATTTATAAGAACCATTTTATTTTGTTTTATTCCTAATGGCCATAGGAATTGAATGTTATGCATTATTTCATTTTCTTACATAGATGTTGATTCAGATTCTTCATGTATAATAAATTTATCTTTTGTATTACTCTTTTTGATTAAAAATGAGGATGTAATTTGACATTTCGAGTAAGTATATTTCATCACGATCATAGTACACATAGTAAAATAATTCCCCATTTGTAGGATAACTATTTTGAAAATATGTAATTATTTTAATTATCTTTCCTAGAAATCAATGTTCATTTATCATATCATGGCATTGATTTTTTCATTGGTTAATAGTCTCAAAACAATGTTATCAATCACTCTCTATCAATGCTTGATAATTAGATCTTCTCTTTCATGTCCTTTTTTCCTACATTGAAGCCCAATATATTTTATCTCAAGTGACACATTGAACATTCCTTTTTCTCTTTTAAAAAAAATTATAGGTCCATTCTATGATATAAGATTTTAGAAAATGTATTTTTAGATGTTTAACCCCTCGTATTTTAATTTGGATTTGAAATTAGGAGGATTAAATTAATTAAATGGGGGAGATTATAACAACACTATATTTTTCAATGAAACACTATGTTCAATTTTAAACAGTATACACCACATTAATCATATATAAATGACTAAAATTTTTTATTTAAATGTTATAGTCATAACCTAGCAGTTAAAATTGAGGGACTAAATTTGATTAAATAAATTATGAAATATTATTTACTCATTTTTATAAAATTAATTAAATGGTTACCAATTATTTATATATGAAAATAAAACCCAATTCAATATAATGGATGCGTTTTTTATAAAAAATATTTTATGACCAAAATTGAATTTATTTCATAATAAATTTAATTAATATTTATCAGTCAATGTTATATGTAAATTTTATTAAACTCACTATAATGATTCTAAATTTATAAAATAAGTATTTTATGCTAAAGATAAGAAAAAAACAAATTATAATCATAGAAATCTACAGTTCATTATAAATGAAATTTTTTCTTCTTTTTATTACAACATATGTTTTAAAATAAAATTTTTACACATTAATAAATTTCATTAAAAAAATAAATATAATATTTTAATAATGTAAAAACTATATTATGGTGAAATTTTAATATTTTTCTATGAAGTTTCTTTTTTTATTAACAGTGAAACATAATGAATATTACCTGAACATTTAATTTTCGTATAATATATTTATATAGTTAAATATTATTTTAATTTGGTTTAAAATTAATATTAGTTCACCTATAACTCAGTGAATCAATTTTTTTGAAATGGAATAAATTTAACAGAAATATTGGATATTAATAACATTTCAATATTTTTAACATTTTCACTTGAACAAAATACTTTCTCACTCTATCTATGATATTAATTTAAAAAGTAAATTGAAAAATAATATTAATTTATTTTTATAAAATAGAATCCATTTTTGGAATCAAAATGTTCAAATTATTCTATAAGGAAATATCTTTTTTATTCATAAAAATTTAAAAACGGAAAAAAATTCCCAATTATATATAAAATAAAAAAACCTATACTTTAATATGAAATATAAAAATAGATAAAAATTATATATTTAATTGTTGGTGTAAGTGTTTTAAAAACATACCGTCCTCAAAGAACTTATTTATCATCAAAAATCACTCGAAATTAATTCCACCTCAATATGTTTATCATTAAATAATAATTAAAAATTATTTAATCAAATAGAACCACCCCTCGAAAATATAAATACCTCCCTTAACTTCTATATTTACGATCACAAGCATTGATCATCCTAAAATATCATCAAATAATATTTATACTATATATCCTGACATATGATTTATATAGGTATCACCCATATACCATTTCTCATTGCATTAAGTTCTCCTTTAAGGATGTGATATTCAAGAAGTAATTTTCTTAAAGTACCTCTATTTTTTTCTCCTTCAACTTTTTCCTCACCTTCTACTTTTTCCTCCCCTATATCATCAATAACATAATTATAATCCAAAAATCTGGTATATACTAGAGTTTCATTTTATATTACAATATCTCATATCCATTAAAGTTATCAACTCCACTTATTCAATGAAATGGAAAAAAATTCCAAATTATTATTGTTAATTGTCTATATGGATAATAATTTTTATTCCATTACCACCTTCATAGATATTCATAAATTTATCATTATTGTGAAATATTATTTCAGAACATATGTTAAAACATATGTCATGTTATATTACTATTATATAATCATAATATTAAATAACATGAATCTAATTTGTGGTGTTCATAAAAACTGATAAAATAATCTAAAAATTTAGCATTAACAGTGTAACCTAAATTAATTACTCATGTATCCCTCTATGAAAGTGGCACATAGTTTAGGTGCACAGTCATAGAATGTCAATAACCCATTCACAGCAATTCATACTTTATATTTAATGTATCACATTTTCAGTTTTTAAAATCCCTCTATGCCCCTGAAACATACCTCTTGTAACCACCATTATATCATACAACTAATTTCATAATTATGGAGCTCTAGGGATGAATTCCAAGGAATCTCAACCTCTTCTATTCTACATTCGAAGCCTGGATTTATGGCCTAATAATCTCCAAATAATTGAATCCTATCACGATTCTTATCATGTTATTCTCCCATTCTTATAACATTATTTCTGTGATGTCATATTATATTATGGAAAAATATAAATATCTTTGGTGAGTTCTATATATAAGATTCTATATCTTGATGTAAATTTATTATATCATGATCATCATTAATATGGAATTAATGTTGGGATATTCAAATCTATATCTACATCGTTGTGATGCAGTTTTTTTTGGGATTTATATTGGGAAATTATTCTATGATTATTTGAAGTTGTTGGTCTAATATTCAATTCCCATTGTAGTGAATTTGATACGTGTATGAAAATTTCATAATTGATAGTGTTCTATTGAAATTTAAATTCCTAATGTAGGTTAATTAATGTGTCCAATTGATTAAATGAAATGTTTTGGAAATAAATAATTAATTTGGTGTATAATTATGGTATATATGGAATAGAATTTAAATTATGAATTTGGGAAGTTATTATGATATTTAAAAATTTGAATTGACATCATTAATTGTGGAATTAATTATGTACTTTTGATGTCACTGACTCAGATAATTAATTGTAGAATTAATTATGTGATATTCATATCATAGATTGAGATACATTAATTTGGGAACTAATTATGAATAATTTTATACAATTAATGAGATAATTAATTTTGAATATTATATAAGTGAATCCTAGTTATGATTGTTGATTAACGAATTGATTATTAATGGGATTGGGATACGAAATTAATTAGGGAATTAATAAAGGGTAATTACATGAAAAAAATATAATTTAATTAAAAATGGACATTATGTTTATCCTTTATTATTGAATTAATTATGTAATTTTTAATGGTAACATGGTCATTAATGTGTGAATTAATGAATGGGAACACATATATTCAGATGTGCAATGTGTTAATGGTGACTCGGACATTCATATATGAATTAATGAATGGGAACATGGTCATTATATTAGGTGTAGTATTAATGGTAACATTGGAATTAAAGTTTCAATTAAATCCTGATAACAAGGTTGTTCTAGTGTGTATAATATGAATTCCAACATGAGAATTCTTGTAATAATAAATGAATGATAATAATAAAGAAACTAAATCAGACTCCACATGGGAATAATTCAGGCTCCGACATGAGCCCATGATGGTACTGATATATCATATAATATTAGAATACATTGGGCTCAGGAATGATAAGAAGAAAGAATTATCATATCATATCACTTGTAATATATTGGTCTACAAAATGATCCATAGTAGGTGTTGAGTCTAAAGTGTCCTCAAGAACTACTGATTCAATGAGGATATGTGATGAATAAATGACAATGCGATCACTAATTATATATGAAATAACCTAGAATACATCTATGTCCGACATGAGCCAATGAAAGTATTAATATATCATATCACGTAGAATACATCAGGATCTGAAATGATCCAATGTAGGTTTTGAGGCATGGGTTTTCTGAGGAACCCTATACATAATGTTATTATTTATGGATATCATGATAAAGTGAAAAATATTTAATTATTTTCTGTAATAATTTCAGTATGAAAGAGTATATATTGTTTTTACTAGATATTATTTTCTAAACAATTAGTGAGGGCCTACAGAGTTGTACCCACACCCTTCTCAGGATGGTTGATCAGTACACAAGGAGAAATTATTGTTGTAGGAATGGTTTAGAATAAAGGCCAAGTGGTAGATGAATGAGTTGGGATAGAGCATGTATGAGGGAACTATAGGTGGTTCAGGACCCCCTTATGTGTTATCAGTGATAGTAATTTAATTTTTTTAGGAACATGACACATACATCATCATAGAATGTTTTCCACTTTCATTGGATATTGAATTTTTATGCATTAATTATATTGAGGTAATGTTATTGTTTATGGTTATGTATGCTTCACATATTGTTCATTATTTCATCTAGTGTATTACTTTGATTAAAGACTGTACAGTCTCTCAATGATCAATTTATTAAACCCTCACTACTGTTCGATTTCATATAGCCTATAGGGTGGTGTGCTTGAGTTCATGTTACTGAGTAGCTCAGGTCATCAGTCTGTGGAACCCAGGGTGGGATATTACAAAGTTTTATCGGAGCATTTTTCATTCATTTTTCATTTGATTTACTTTTGGGGAATGGATGATAGTATACTAGGAAGTGTTGGTGCATGGACATGTTCTCATGTATACGAGGTCACAACACATGTAGATGTGAAAATCCATGGATCAAGGTTGGTATTATTGTTAATTATTTTATTTTTTATAATTGAATGTTATCTCAACTTTGGTGATACACATTTTCTGTGATGTTAATATATTTTTTGAAATATTATATGAATTGATACATGGTATGTAATGACAGGAGAGTTGATTATGGATTCATCATTCTTGGATCTTGGGTTTATTTTGTGATGTGGATAATTTTAGGCACACAAAAGAAAACATGTTTTTATAATTTTGTTAACATGAACAACATTAGTTTTCTTGTGAAATTGAAATGTACTATGGTGCCTAATATCAATTTCAATTTTTTAAAATTATGGAATACTGTCAATAGTTTGGTGTCTAAAATATAAAAATTAAATAAATATATTTTTTAAACATAGATAAACATGACCGAGGTTTAGGGTGGTTAATGGTTGTAATAACTCCTTGGTATAGACCATGTGATGGGAATTGGAAAAAATACATGATATGTCTTTTCATGTTTCCTTATTTAAATTTTGTAAAGTTGTGTCTTGTGTTATAGAAAATGTTATTGGAATTATATAGACATTCCTCCATGATAATTCATGTGTATTGGATGACATGAGGATATGGATGGATATGGTAAACCATTACTGGACCCCATGGCTCTAATATAATTAGGAGATGAATTAATGGACAAATTTTTAGTGAACTTTGTTGGAATTATGAAATTCATGAAATGAATCCTTGGTCTGGTTTTCAAGATAATTTCTTACCTACCGATTGAGATTCAGTTACAACACTATCTGATTTTATACTTGAGAGGGTGATCCTAAGGTAGTTGAGTTATGGGATAAGTTAACCGATATGATATTGGACCATTTGGAGACTCCTACTGAGAGCATTGTCCAGTTTTCTGATAAAATTCTTTGAGAATTAGGGAAACACTTATCGTAAAATTAGATGTATATTGAATATAATGATGGTATGTTAAGGAAGGTATTTTTGATGAGGTTAACACAGAACATCTATATAGAGAGTATGAGGTAAGCGATAGTAATAGATTTCATGCAACTGAATCAGGGTAGTATGTCTGTGATGAATTATGTTTGATGCTTTATAGAAATCTAGGGATTTTCTCCATCATTGGAAGGATATGAGATAGATACATAAATAAAATTTCATTGGAAACTTATGTGTGAGATTAAGTCCCAAATTAACATCTTTTTGTTAAATATGTTTTCTAAGGTGGTGGATTATAGCCTTGTTGCTATGGAAAAATGGATGGAGGCTTCCAATACTATGAAAATAGTTATTACTTCAGGATCATGAGTTTAAACTTCTTAGAGACAGAAGTTACATTGTGTGAATTTAAGAAAGGGCAGCAGGATGCAGGGTTCACAGACAGAGGGATCAGTTTCATAGGACCTTACTAGAGTGATTTTATATTTGTCCATTAGGCCCAGAAAATATTTTCAACACTTTTCCTGGCCACCAGTGGAGTAATGATCTTGATGATGGAAGGAAAATATGTATATGATCTGTAGGACTCAATTATAGATGGTCATAAATGGAGTTGATAAAAAGAACCAATGTGATTTAATGTTTTTTTCTGCACCATATCATCATGGATTTTTTAGTTCTATTAGGAGAAGAAATAGTGGTGGTGGAAAATGTTTTTATTGGAATGAGAGCCCATATAAAGAAGAGTGGTGAAACTCAGGGGATTGAGACTCCATCACATGGAATTTGGGCATGAAATTTACATGTTGTGTAACACAATCTTTTGGATATTGAGGCCTAAAATTCTATATTTATTAAAAAAATTCATGTAGTTTCTATATTAGCTAAATCCATATTGAATAATGGTTCCACTCATTCATTGTTATTAGAAAATATTTATAATGGTTTGATCTTGGTGGTTGAGTTTGTGAGAGGGAAAATGATGATTGATACATTGTCATGAGTACTATCTAGTGACATCAGTTTGTGCAATGGAAGTTTCTCAAGAAATGGGAGTATCATTTTCTCTCGGATCTATGTATTTATATATATATATATATTGACCTAATTATGGTTATTAAATGTCTAGTTACATAACAAGACCACATTGACTATTTCCATAGGATGGTGACCTTTACATCGCATAGGGGTGAAAACTATATTCACCATGAATAGTGTGATATCTGGGTAGGAAGACCGGGATTGTTTACTCAGAAATTGATAGAGCTCATATCCCATGATTAATTTTTACTAAAGTATGTTGGAGGGGAAAACATGATATAATTCTACCCATATAAGAAGGGTTATATGAATTTTTTACTGAATAATTATCTAGTTTTTTCTAGAGAGAGATGTGGAAGTCAATATTGATTTCATTTTCGGATTTGATCTAGTTTCTATTCCACCATAGAAAATAGCATTGAAAGATAATCAATAAATCATGACTCGGCTAGAGGAGAGGGAGGAATAGGGATTTATCTATAAAATTATTTCACTTTTAGGTTCTTAAGAGTTGTCTTCTAAGAAGACTGATAGGACTCATTGCTTGATCATTTATTACTGGAAGATGAACCAGATGATAGTGAAGAACCATTATCTTCTCCCCCCTATCAAAAATATATTTGACCTGTTGAGAGTATGTTGTGTGTTCTAGAAGATTGATTTGATTTCAGGGTATCATCGACTGATAATATGTACTTTTGATATATCGAGAACTATTTTTAAAATAAGGTATTCCATCCATGAGTTCATCCAAATTCGAATTGGGTTAACAAACATAACAATAGTGATTATGGTCTTTATGAAAATAATTTTACGTACATATAAAGATCAATATGTTGTAGTGGTTGTGGATGAAATCATGGTGTGCTCTGGACTCATTAAGATCATTCCAATCAACAGGAAATCATCCTTAGTACACTGAGGGAGAACTTTCTATACACCAAGAAATCTACGTGTCAATTTTTGGTGATTGGGTACAATTCATCGGTCACATCATCTAAGAAGATGTTGTGTAACTGGACTGGGAGAAGGTTCAACAAGTGGTTATGCGGGAGTATCCAAAGATTGTTTTTGATATCTGTTTTTTATAGGTTTAGTAAGAACCTACATTAGGTTATTACCAATATTTTAATGATTTTAAATTCTAGTATTATGCACAGAAAAAAGGGGATAAGGTATTAATGGTCAACACAATTTCATAAATCATTCACGAAGCCAAATAGTATCTTGACATGGGCACTGATATTGATCATACCCAGTCCATGTTGTGAGTATTGGGTGTATTATTATGATTCTATAATCAAACTTGTATCTATGATGGTGCGTGGAGATAGAGTTGTGGAAAATGTGTTTTGGATGTTGAGGCCACATGAATGGAACTACCCTATAAAAAACCTCATGTTAGAATAAATTGTTTATGATATGAATAGTTGGATGCATTATCCTTTGGGTGAGAAGTTTATGGTGTATAATTCTTTCTAGAGATTGAATTATATATTCTCCCATGGAGATTTGAATCTTTGGTAGTGGAAATGGGTATAGTATAATAAGACATTTGACTTTGATATATCATATAGGTCTGAAAGTGGAATAGTGATACTGATGCTCTATAAAATAATACGCAGTATTAAGTGGTTCATGAGTCTAGTTCACATTGAATGATGATGACCATTAAGGTTGAGATACATGTTTTTGTTGAGGAGATTCAAGATTAGATAACACTGGTATCAGTTTCAGTGTATTCTATACTTTTGAACTAGATTACAGACATACACTGTAAGGATCTAGAATTTTTTACCATGAGGTAAATCATTGAATGTAGAATTACCCATTTTGATTGGTTCATTGACGAGTATTAGAAAATCTATGTAAGGTATTAGGGTTTTCATGGTTGTGAGTATGCATGAGGTGTTGATGTAGGAATAGCATGCCTTAGTGTAGGAGGAACATCTTGGTGTAAAAAAAATGTACCCTAACCTATCAGTATGTAAATGTATTGCATCAATGACCAAGTGGATTTTTGTAGTATTTTTCCATTCTATAAATGAAGTGGGACTAAGAGGATACATATATTTAAGTGGGTATTATAAATAATACAAGGATGAATAATACTATTTTGGTTATTATGGATTGATAGATGAATGTGATGCATTTAATTCATATGTGGGAAACATTCTCAATATTGCAGCTAATATATTTTTATATATATGAGATATCCTATTTTTATGTAGTTTCATAGACTATAGTTTCTGACCATCATATTCTCTTTACTTAAAGATTCTTTTTCTTCTTACCAGAGGTGCTCGTTACATATGTATTATTGAGTGTGTCTTTTCATTGATAGATTGATGGGCAATCAGAGTGTACTATACATGTTCTTGAGTGGATGATGCAGCTCTTTGAACAAGAATTCAATGGATCTAGAGAGAAAAACATGGATTTAGTAGAGTTTTACTGTTAAAATAATTAAATATAAACAATAATTATAGAACCATAAGATAATATTTATGGTAGGTCAAGCAGATCACTATTTTGCTGGATGGAGTTAGGTGAGTCAGAATTACTCGAATCATGTCTAGTGTAAGACACGTCAAAACATGTGATGATAATTAAAAAATGTATCGCTATGAAATATATTATAGTAATTTTATATCTTTATATACAATCAATACCCTAAGAGATTACATAGGGTGATTTTGTACTCCATTTGGTGCCTCCTAGACTGAGTCACCGTAGGATATAGTTATACAGAATGTTGGCCATGAGGTTCGTTAGACAATTTGAGGTTCTGGTGAGAATCATATTGGTGGAATACCAATTGGTTATTTAAATATAATACAAATCTTTGAATTATGATTTTAATGTGTCACAAACTCGACAGTATCTCCTCGATCCTTCTTATGTGTCGATGTGGAATGCAGTGAGATTGTGGTAGATGCATCATTTTATAATCATCTGATAAGTGTGTTGGATTGTAGTGAGAAACTATTTTGAGGAAAGAATGTAATGATAGTTTATTTATTGTTGAATCATGGGTGTGTACAAGAGGAGATAGGTGAATGGGAAGTTGATATGTAGGCTCCAAGGCCTAATCTTTTTGTCTTGGAATCATAGTGATTATTGGGAGTGTATATCAAAGATGAGTAGTTATGAGGTAGGAGGTATTGTAAGATCATATAAATTTAAAGATTTTTCTCAGACTAATTTTAGATATTATTCTATTTTTAATTGAGAATTTGTGTTGGGATAGGCCTTGGTAGGTGTTTGAGTAAAATTTTGAGAAAATTGAATGAAAAAGAGTTGATCATGGTTAGCGAATGGATGGGGAAAAATCTGCACCCAAGAACATTAAACCATTAAAACCCAAGTAGAGGATATTATCACACCAATCACATGTTTTTTAAAATTATTCACCGTGAAAGAAGTAATTGTTTATTCCAATAAAAGTTGAAACTGATTTAGGTAAACAATTATGCAAAATCGTGCTCCACAACCCAGGAAATCTTGAATTATGTTAAATGACACCGATTTTAAATAATAAAAATCCTATGATCCCACAAAACAAACTTATTCTAACCCCCATTTAACCATAGGAGGTATTTTATGATTTTGGAATTCATTTGATGAATTAAAATCGTTTACAACCGCTGTTCTACATGATTCAAATCCTTGATCGATATTCTGCTCCTCTAATTGTATGTGAATCCTATCATTGTTCTTCTCAAATTATTCTTTCATTCTCCAAACATTCATTAAATGATGTAATATTATATTATGGACATATCTATTTATATTTTGTAAGATCTAGATCAATGATTCTATATCTAATTTCATATATATATGTTCTTTATCTATTTTTATCCTGATTTATGGTTTTGATAGTAGGATATAGATCTACGTCATTGTGTCACTCAATTTGTTGGTATTTCTATTGGTTGATTATTCTTTAATGATTTAGGGTATGTAGTCTAATGTTAAAATCACATAGTCAGAATTTTGATACGTGTTTTCAAATTTTAGAATCACTTTCATTCGTAAGAAAATTGAATTTATAAATCGGGTTAATTAATAATTCCAACTGATAAATTGATGTATTTTTGTAATAGAAAATTAATTGGGGGATTAATTATGAGATTTAAGTAATTTGATTTAAATAATGAATTAGGTAATTTATTATGAGATATTGAATTGATGAAATGAGATATTTAATTTTGGAATTAATTATGTGATTTTAATTTCATGACGTATGCTAATTAATTTTGGGATTAATTATGTGAAATTGATGTCATAGACTGAGATAAACAATTGTTCAAATTAATATAGAACTCTTGATATTATTAATGAGATAATTAATAATGAAAAATAATTATGGAATCCCATGATTTGTAATTGATTAATTAATTTTTAAATTAATTAATGGGATTGAAATACTAAATTAATTGGAGAATTAACTAATAGAAATTATGTCATAAGCTAATTAGTGAATTAGGAATAGAATTTATTTTTAAAACTAACTATTTAATTATGTATTTGACGGTGAGTACTAAAATTGGAATTAAAGTGTGACTTAAGAATGGTAACATGGTAATTCTAATTTATGATTAGTAAAGGCAAATGTGGCCATTCAAATATGAATTAAAGAGTTTGAACATGATTAATCAATTGTGTGTAGTATCAATTGTGACATTTTACTTCTTTTATTCATTAAATATGGGTAACATGGTCATTATATTATGTGTAGTATTAATATTAATATTTGTGTTCATGTATGAAACAAAAATGGTAATAATGGAATTCTGAGATCTGACATCACTTATGAATATTTTGGGCTTCCACATAAGACAAAGCATGAATTGAGATATGGAATTTCTATCAAAAACATTGTGATATAGCATGAGAAAAAATATTTATTGAGATATTATATCACATATAAAACTATGGGATCTGACATTAAAAGAAGAAGGAATTGAGTATATGGTGTCCTCGGTAACATAACTGTTAATGTGGTTAAGTGAATACCAAATGAAAATGCAATAACTATTCACTTATACATTTTACATATATATTTATAAAACTGAGTAAACTATTATTACTGGATATAAATTTGGACACTATTCATGGTTTCCTTCTTATTTGTACTCACACCCTACTCATTATGCCTTATCAATACATGAATAAACTTCATTGTTGCATGACTAGTCAATGGAAAAGCATTGTGTGAGACAGATTAGTTGGGATGAGTCTTGGATGAGGGAATGTAATGTTCTTAGGGAACCACTTATGATTCATTAGTGAATTTATGTTTAGTTTTCGTTTTTTACACTTGACAGAGACACTAGCAGGGCATGTTTCTTTCTTTAGTTAGATGTTTTACATTCAGGCCTTAATTATCTTGATATTTTGGTATTGTCCATGGTAATATATGATTACTCGATTTTTTATTATTTTACACTTGTGTATTACAGAAATAAAAAAATTTATAGTCTCTCCATGACTGAATTATCATATCCTTGCTACAAGTCGGTTTCCTCTGGAATATGAGAAGGCATTTTTTAGATAATGTGATTAACCATCTTGGGGAACCAGTGTATGGAACACATGTCAGCATTTTACATTGATATAAAAAATGATATATCATACCATTAATACTTATGTATGTTGATTAATACTTTTTCCTTCCACCTCCAGAGTAGTAATCCCATTATAAAAGAACAACCACAATTACACGCTTATAAAAAGATCATGAAACCATGACAGGAACACACCTGAAAACCATGAAAATAATAAAATATTTTTGATAAGTGGTTCCAAATATTTTTAGAATCCACCACATCGGGTATTATAAAAATTAGTATAGTCTTTAATGAGTTAATAACACTATTTAAACAATTATACAAGAGGATAATGAATGAAAAACAAAAGGTAAGAAATAGATAAGATTTTCTCATCTAACATTTACTCTTATGATATATATGTCGTATTTACCACATATTCTATTTCAGGGGTGTATATACATCCCTTTAATGTATCATATAATGATTCTCATTTTATTCATGTATTTCAATTTTTCAATTGATATATATATATTTTAAGGTTCATACTACTCAAATAATTACACAATTTATAGGTATTTATTAACACAATTTATATTCATTCAGTACAAGTTATACTTCATGATTATGTTGTGTAATGCATAAGTGTGTAATGACATCATAATATCTTATGTTTCATTTAAATTTTTAATTTTAATTTACTATAAGTACAATTAATCAAATCATTTGAACAATTCACACTTTGTAGTGACCTGGTTTTGACCACTAATAAATTAGATTCTTCCTTAGAATAATTATAAATCATGGTGTTGACTTAGTGAAAAATTTTAAGGCCTAGAGAGACTCCAATATAAGATCTTATAATGATATTAAATATACTTTTTCCACATCCACTATTTCATTGGAACGATGAAATAAATCATGATAGGAGTCTAATATTTGAATTCTATGACCAAACTTGAGATAAAAACATCATTTTTAACCTATGAAAGGCATATAAATTATTAGAACCCAGTTTTTATTTGGGGATGATTTTGAAATGATAAATTTTAGATTTTCTTAACTGATTATAATTTATTTATTTAATTTTAAACAAATTCCCCCATACCCTCATTGTTTTCACACAACAAACCAAGATGAGCCTTCCTCCACTCCCCCACTAGGAGATGATGAAAACAAGGAAAAAATAGCGCTACAATGTGTATATGATCTAATTTTTGGGCACTAGTCATCATTAGAACAAGGATAATCATGATCTCTACATAATTTTACAACAAATGATTTTGATTTTTTCAATCGTAATAGGAGATTTTTGGTTTTGGACATAATCCCCTTACTTATTCATAATTATAATATTTTAATGCCATATTATGAATTTTTGAGACCCCTCCTACTGTTAATCTATAGGTGTTGGTGAAACCCATTGTGAATCAAAAAATTTCATGGGTAATCTGAATATAGAATTACCATATAAATGGAATATAGTTCACAAATATGTGCAGTGTATACCTTCTTATTCAGGGAAGATGAATTTATTCGAATTACACACCTTGTACCAGTATTACACACTATGAAGTGACTCAAACCACGTGGCTCTAGGATATATCAAAGTATAGTTTTGAATTAGTACATGATTGTGTAAAACTATAAATAAAATTTTCAAGGGAACATGGTTATAGGCATGGTCAGGGAAAAAACAAATGTCTACACGGCCGTTTATCCTGAAAAAGTTGTGTAGTATGGGATACATGCTGTGTGAGGGACACATATGACATTAAGTGTGAATGAGGATACCCTTCCAAGGAATGGGAGAAGTGGTATATATAATGTATGGGATATAAACATTGTTTAACCATACATGTGTTCAGAAATAATGTTGTAAGAATAAAAATCTACGTGCATGGGTGAGATCACATTCTATGTTCACCACATTGAACAACATGTAATCCATGTGGTATCTTATTGAGATCATCTACCATGAATATCTTCTTCTTGTAGGACTCAGATTATGGATTCTATGCAGCCTGTACCAAGCATTTTTCTCATTAGATAGTAAAATTGGTCTTAATTTCAAACTACAATTTACAAGGTTGTATGTTCTGGGCATTATTATGCTACATTAGTGCTTAACATGGGAAATTATAATGGTGGATCACTGAGTTGACGTTGGCATAAGTACCATTCCCTTATTTACTTAGGATATTGGTTAATTGAACTAGTTAGTTTGGTACATCGATGCTGCTTTATTTTATAAGGATGTGGGACCCCTACATGTAGTAGAGTTGTGATGTGATGTATGATATGTGTGAAGTTAATTTTAGAAATTCATGATTGATGCAGTAGATTAGTGTGGTTCATTACGAGAGAAGATGTGATTGGTACTCCCCTATCGTTGAAGGCATGCGTTTCCCTAATCTCTATACATTGGTAGATGTAGGACCCCCAACATTGTGGGTGCATATTATATATACTTGTGTAGTTTTTCTTGGTTTGGTACTCCCTATATGTATTATGGAGTGGGTTACCCATATTTTTTTTAGATTAACATTGAATTCCTTTACCATTCAAGGGTGAAGTTGATATATCATTGTTTTCTAGATAGTGTCAGTAATTCTTTTTTGGACCAGGGTGCGTGTCTTCTACCAATGGAGTCATTACTCCTCAGTAGTATTGTGGCTTGAGTTCCTGATATTAGATGTTTAGATATAGTGGGTTATTCCCAATCAGGTTAGGGTACGGGTCCACATTCCTTAGAGTTAGAACTCCCCTATTGATCACCATTGTGGGTTCACCAAACATTTAATTTCAACAATGTTATTAATCCCCTATCATACTGATGAGCATTTCCCCTATCTTAGGGTCGGTACTACACAATTGTGTAATGGTGGTGGTCACCTATTGTTATCGATCTAGTTTAGTGGTAATCCACTTTCATAGGAGGTTTTTGGTCCTCTAGCCATAGAGATGTACTCCAAACATCATGGGAATAGGTCCTCTATTCTTTGATTTATCCTCTATTATTGGACTAGGGAGGGTTCTAATTTAAGGTTTACTTCTCCTTCATATCTGAGAATAATCATATAGTGGGTCCTTCAATGTAGTTGGAGTTCCCATGACTATTGAGTATAGTATATAAGATAGAGACCATTGACTATATATGAGGGGTATATATTTATGATTAAGGTATCCCTCTATGGATAAAGGTGTGGGATACTCTATAATTGATTGACTGAGGTCACATGGGATAGTAAAGAACTATTACTCTCTCGACATGGAGGGAGTTTCAAGGTAGGGGATGCTCTTTTCTATATCATTTGAGAGGAAACAAATGATCCATATACTAGGGTAGTTCCCACTAAACTATATGTAGTTGCGAGGGGTTGGCCCCTAAAATTAGGTTCGTATAGCCTTTCACTGGGTGCAGGTCGACAATGAAATCACCCCATGTTCCGGGAATAAGATATAGAACTATAAATTTTTATAGAAGGAGTGTATCAATTGGATGGGTTCCAAATGTGATGGGTAATAGCATTGATATTTAACTCTTTGTTTCTAGTTAATGATTGTAGCCCTATTATAATCATCTAATAATCAATGAGGTCATAACCTCATGAGTATTGGAGTCTAAGAAAAGTATATATGGGTGATTTTTAGTTTTCCATATGGTGTAATAAAATTTTTAGTTTGTAACCCACTTTAGATTAAGCAAACTAGTCATGTATATTCAATTATGGTTTATTATGGAGTTTCACTCTTGAATGGGTTCCCTATGGCTAGGTTGAGAAGAATGTTTCCTTTCTATTTCTCCTTTATTTCGGATTTTGGTGTTCTGAATATCTATTTTTTTAACTCACTCCTACGTAGAATTTTATGATATGTGTTGTGTCTTCTGAATATCATATGAATTTTACCAGAGTCCCTTGATGACCTGAGGTTGGTGGATCTATGTGAGATAGACCGGCCGCAGTGTTTACTGGAGTTGGGAAGAGGTGATATCCAAAAGTTTCCTTTTACAACGATTTCCTCCACCTAATTTTTTTTAATGATTTTATAATTTCATTTAATTGTGATTATATTTTTTTCCATTATATATATTTAGTAATTCTATTTTAGTCTACATTAGGAGTGTTTCATTTTAACTTCCATCATTTTATATCTCTTCATTTATTCAGAGAGATGTTTTTGGGTTTGTGGGTATAGACACAATAGAGAAAGGCCTCCAATCTATGTGATATACAAACTCAGTGCATGTATCTAGCCCAATGTGTATTGGATTATGGCTTGGGGATCCTTGAACTAGACCTATTGGGGTGGGTAATGATTGAGTGGAATCAGAGGTGGTTTCCACTTTTGGACCGATGTGTCATGACCTTGGATTTGGTTTCATAGAAACATTGTTAGGTTGTATCAGGTTTGGATCTCAGGAATGTGGATCCTGTTCTAGTTTGGTGGTTAAGTTATCCATTTAAAAAGACTCTGATAACCATATTTTCAACTCATTACACTAAGACACTAGTCTCATGGATGTAATGTAAATTGCATCATATAAGACACATCGTGGTTTTTTCATTTTCCCTCTTGAGTGAACTCCCTATATATACTAATTGAATTTGGAACATCTGGATTTCTATTTAATTATCCCACTGCGTGGACATGCATACTAGGATCCATGGAAGGATTTCTATTGTGATATTCACTATGATGAAGCTTCAGTACAAGGAATTGGTTCCGAGGTGGTACCTCCTAGTAGTCATCCAGTTAAGACACCACCCATTGAATCGCTAGTTGTGAAAGTAGTTTAGGTTGAGGATGAATGTAGGCTCAATACACTGTATGCATTACATAGATAGTGACCTTTGAGGTACCAGGTATATTGTTACCCCCAGATAGCTGATGATATGCTTGAGTAAGCACAAGTTTTTCAGGCCAAGTGAATTCACCTCCTGACCACATAGTGGTTCTAGAGGAGATCCCTCTATTTGGTTTGACAGAGGGATAGTTCATATATGTGATGCATTTCGATGAAGAATATATTCTCAATTGTTTGGATTTGGATCCACTCTTTTGGGAAGAGTTTTACAAATCCATGTTGAGGTCGATGCATATCCAAAATCATCTGTAGATTTGGAAGAGTAGTATGACTTTGGTGGAGTAATCAGAAAGGATCACAGACCAATTACATTACTCCATGAATATGGTTTTAGAACCATTAATCAGGTCAGGGATATTTTAAAAGATTCTATATAGAGATTTACAAGTAGAGGTGGTCTCATTGTTTCTTCCCTCTTATATGGTGGTACTAGAGTGATATTCGGCAGTAGAGAGATTCATAGAGGAGGGATAGATGGATGTGGTATACAATGTTGGACATGAGGTTTATTCATCCATAGTATCATGCATATGGTAGATGATATGATGGATATGCATGAAGAATACCCATGCTCAGTCTCGAATATGATAGTCTTATGACATGTTGGGAAATCTTGTTAAACATTGTACAACTCTCTATGCTTATGATAGGGAGCTAGATGATGGGCCACCATTTCCAAGGAATTATTTGTAGTAGGGAGTACATCGAGATAGAATACAAGGAGAAGGAAATGAGAGAGAATCCTGAAGTGGAATTCAATTTTTGTTGTTTTCATCCCCACCCGTAGGTTCTCTACACCAGACTCAGGGACATAGAAGAAACAGATGAGGATAACATCTATTCATATAGTTCATTTACCCAAATCTATAATATTGAATAAGGGAATGATTTTATTCGTGATACTTTTTAAATGGTATGTTTTAGATATGGATTTGAGGATCTATGTTCATTCTACTATAATCCCAATATACAACTCCTGTGACATGTGGAATTAGTAGGACCATGTGTTTCTAGTCTATAATTTGAGGGACTGGTAAGACCTAGTGTGATTGTTTGGTAATGACTTTTTTGTGCGTTAGTACCCAAGTGATCTTGTAATAATAATTGGATATGATATTATTGAGGAGAATTTGATCTGGTTTGGCATAGAAATAGACTATTGGGGATGCAGGATGTGTTCCCCACCAAAACAAATTTTTGTGACACGATAAAAACATTGCAAGGATGTCAGTGCTTCCCAATGATAATAGTGCCAAGATGTGGTGGACTAGTTCCTTATATTTAGTTCATAGGGTGATGTTGTTCATTAGAGTGTTGGAGTATGTCATGTCCATACCTATAAAGTTTTTTAACTTGACGTTTATTTGCTGGAATCCATGGTTGAGGGAGATCCATCCTTATAACCATTTCACATTGGATGAGTTAGAACAAAATATGTTTCTTAGATGTTTTTATATTCCTAATATCAATTATTTTATGGGATACCACTAGTGGGTTGTAGGTGGTTCTGTTTTTTCATGATGTGTTTCAGTTAGAGGTTTATCGGAGAATGGCCTGGTAAAAATAGATTTTTACACGTATGAAGACTTGTTTTTTTCACTAGTATGCTCAAAGTATTAGTTTTAACCATTAATGAAAGACCCTTGTGGAGGCTATAGTGTAGGTCATATTGGGATGTATGTGATAATCTATGTTACATAGGTATCTTCATCAGATTAGCAAGGTGGTTCACCACAAGACCCTATGATAATAGATGGACTATGGTGTTTAGTGCATTACCACCCTCCATAGTACATTAGACATGTGACCACTCACTGATCACAATTGAATTGTATATATATGTAAATGAGTGTGGCTTGTCCATGGTTATTCCTAGGAGTGTGTACTATAAATTAGCAAGGGAACTCTTGTTGAGCTCGATGGTGAGGGCGTTATAATGCAGAGAAAAATTTCATAACTCATGCAAAGGATTTAACTTTTTATGAAAAAATAAATAATGGTGGGTAGAATTTAGTGAATTCGGATTGAAATGTAATACAATTTAGTATTCTTAAGAATATTTCTGAATAAAAATTCAGAGTTGATATGTAATTCAAAGTCCTAGAGTGGCTCAAATACATGATTTTTTTAAAATAATAAATATATTTTTGTTGTGCATGGAGATTCCCTTGAAATGTTGATTAAAACCCCTGAAATGTATCAGTTCATAATTCTAGGAACACAATTGATTTCTGAACATTATTTTATTCCTAGTCCTTTTATAAACAGTGTTAGAATTAGGTTTTTTTATTAGGGGTGAGTTTCCAAATAGCAATTAAAGAGGTAGATAATATTTTTTAATTAGCTAAAATAAATTTTTTCCTAATTCCTCTTCTCCCATAAAATTGTATGTACAAAGAACCAAGAGGATATTTCATCATCTCCTATACCGAGGTTGTAACCAAAATAAGGATGAATAAACATAATGAGGTAATTCCAATCTCTGTTTCCTGATCAAATCAACATCATATCGAGGACGACCATGATCATTTAATCATTCTATGACCAACGCTTTGAAGATTCTACCTTTATGTAGGATTTTTTTTATCTTGATACCATTTTATTTTCCTCCTTTTGTGGTTTTCTTTCCCTATTATTAATTATAATGATCCAATTTTTATGAAAATAGGTTTTAGTGTTAAATGGGGTGAATCAAAAAATTTCGGGGTAATTACCATCTAGAATTACATTATTCATAGTGATCAGTCTAGACAGATCGTCCATAAAGCCCCCCACTATTTGCGGAAAACGATTTTTAGGAACAATGCTCTATGTACCAGGGTCATACGACATGTAGTTACCCAACCCATGGGGATATGGAACAAATCATTTGATAGATACCTTGTAGTAAATGTCTATGTAAAAATAAAAAAACAACTTACATAGAAACATGATCTCAAACACATGAATGATAAAAACACATAGTCAGTTGGATTCCTATCTTGAACATGCCATGTTTTATGGGATATATGGTGTGAGAATGAAATAGATAGTCGAAAATGAGTATGATAATACAAATCACGAGGTTGGGTGAAGAGGGACACACCATGTATGGGATATACTAGATGTGTACCCCTAAATGAGTTGGAAAACCTTGTAGACAATATACATGTAAAGGTTATCTGGTGCGATAACACACCCTGTGGATTCCATTAGAAATCATATAGTATTTTCAGGATCATCTTTAGATCTTTCACCAAGCACATCTCATTCCCTAGTACACAGTCTCATGCTCACAACTATCCTTTTCTCAGAATTTTTTCTCATAGAACATGATAGTTGCCTATATCATGGATTGTGAGATATGAGGCGGCATGTTTTTATAATGATTTGTGGTCTTATCCTAAGTTAGAAATTAGGGTGTATTATTGAGTGGATTTTGGGGATGTTAATCTTCCCTTATCAACATAAGATGTGGGTCCCCTGGACTCTTCAGTTCAGCGAAGGGGTTATCCATTGTTGTATTAGGGCGTGGGTCGACTATATGTGGTATTGTTTCGATGTAATGTGTGAAATGTTTGATTATCCTTTTAGAGTTTTCTAGATAATGTTGTAAGAAATTGTGGTTCATTTAGGGAGACACTATGACATGTACTCCCTTGGGGTATGATGGTGCTTGTTTCCCTAGATTCACTTCTTTGGAGTAGGTTAGACCCCCCACATCATGGTTGTGGGTTAAATAGATTTGGATAGTTCATCAGAGGTTGGAACTCTAATGATGGATTAGGGAATGTGTTTCCCATATTTTTTTCTAGTTGGATATAGATCACCCACATCATCCCATGTTGAAGGCCCCCCATCAGCATTATCCAGATAAGGTATGTGATCCCCTATTCGACCATGGTGCAAGTCCTTTAACCTTGGAGTTGGTACTCCATGATTGTACCCAGATGTGATTCCTCCATTGAAGAGATAAAGACAGAGATCGTGCTCCCCGATTTCAGTTATGGTGTAGTTTCCCTATATAAGGAGTTAAAAATACAATATAATTTTAGTTATAGGGTCCTCCATAAGTGTACTTCTATTATTTTTGGTACTCCCCAGTCATACCAGGGAGCATTTACTATATCATGGGGTTATTACGCCCCCATTGATTCATCGTGTGGGCCCCCATAGCAATTGAACTCATAAATAGGTTCTCCCTTGTCTTACCAGGGTATGGACATCTAGCCCTAGAGTGGTACTCCTCTTGATGTAGGCATGGGTCATATATATTTTGAGTTGTACTACCATGTTGGACTAGGGGGTAGGTCCTCCAATATGGAGTAATATTCCCCAATCATTTAGTATCATGGGGAGTGGACATACATTATATTTTTATCACCCTCATATTTTAATTATAGTTACATAGCATAGGATCCCTTACTAGTTATGTGTGAAACATTGTTAGGTGTTAGTTCACTCTGATGGACTGAGGTGTAGGACACTCCATTCAAGAGAAATTGAGGTTTCATTGATTATTTTGGAGCTAGAACTCCTTAACTGTATGGAATTAGTGACATAAGGGTTCCTCTATTCTATAACATTAGAGAATATTCAAATGGATTCTTGAATGAATTATTTATCCCTATTATATGTTCTGTAGTGAGGGTAGTTCCTCTCCACATGGGTTCTCATAGCCTTTCATAGGGAGATGGTTAGAAATGGAAGGACCTTTGGTGTTGGTCACTAAATGTAGAGAAATTGTTGTTACCTTTATGGAGGAAAACACAATAATTGGTGAAATATAAGTATGCTAATATCATGGACTGTGATATTATATTTTTCTATTCCCATTATATACATGATTAGAATCCTATTTTGGGAAATTATGTCAAAACCTCATGAGGCATGAAGTGTGAGATGAGTATATCTAGGAAATTTCTAGGATTCATTGTGGTGTTTTCACATTTTTGGGTTGAAACCCATTTTTTAATGGTCATAAATGTCATGTATATCTTAATATGGTTCGAGAAAGAGTTTCTATCTTGATTAGGATCCCTCATTCTAGGTTGAGTGGATTGTTGTGTTTTATTTACTCAATTTTTTTTGTGTTTTGGGGTGTCTACAATGTATTTTTTTATACTCACCCAAATATGGGTTTTCATAAAAATGTCATGTCATTTGAAAAAAAATTACATTTGATGGATTACTTATAGGACTTGAGGAAATATAAGAATAGATATCTAGATCAATTGAGGTTTTTTTTCAGATCATGATGGTGGAGCCTTATACAAGTTTCAGTTGATAGAAATCCCCTCCTACTAAGTACGTTGGACGATTTTACAATTCCTAATTGGTGGGTGAGTGTTACCATTTTTAGGCTTTCATCACATATATTGTACTCCATTTTGGTATAGTTTTATTCATTCCTTTATAGTTTCAATATTTTTATATATTTGTATTGAATCATTGAGGTGTTCGGGGGTACATTCATACATGTATATTTGGAAAATGCATATCATCGTTGTGATATTCATACTCGGTGCTAGTAACCCTCCCATGTCTTATTATAGGTGGGCTTGGGGATTGATTCCATAGGCACTATCGGGTAGGGTGGTGATATCACATAAATGATATGATATTTTTCAAGGGAATTAATTTAAAAATATTATTCTAAAGTTCCAATTTCAGAAATAATGTTTTTATTATTTTTTAATGAAATAAATTCATGCTTCCATGTCACATTAATATTTTTAATATCACATTACATAATATTATTGTTACATTCAATGGAAATGTTTTAACTTATATGTGTGTCATTTTTAACAATGAGTGATCTCATAATCGGGGGATTGATTTATTCAATGTATGTTTTCATGATGCAATATTTAATTTTTTTATGTTATTGTTATTATGAATTGTTATTAATGTTAGGTGGATTGAATGATGAAACAAAAAAAAGTTGTTATGTCATAAACTAATGAAATGTGGTTATGTGATAAACTAATGATGGTTGGTTCCATGATAAGCTAATGACAGGTGGTTACGTTATAACCTCCAATGGATTAGGGACACATGAGTCAGAGGTTGACCATATTGGTAACACCATATTTAATATTTATGATGAAAATGATGTCCTAAGTTAGTTACTTATATTTTATTGACATTGTAAATTGTTTACATGGAAGTAAATCGATTCTATAATGGTAATATAATTATTATTTTGAAATGATGATTCCTTTTATGAATATAATCTTATGTTTTTAGTAAAATTATATTTACATTCATTAATGTTTCACTCAAATATTGTGCTCATCCAAAATTTTGCAATGTTTTCATAGGATGTAGGGGGGACTATAGACATGGATGATATGATGGCAAAAATGTGATGAATTTTCCTGAAGAGAAAACATGTTTTATTTTAATGAATTTTTTTAATTGAAAAAAGAGAAAATGTATATAAGTGTCAAATAGTAATGTATGAGTTTACTCTTTATGGGTTTTATCCATATACTAAAAACTATAGAACTAAAAGATGACCAGTTGTGAATGAAATGGAATTATTTTTTAAAATCACTAGAATTTGTAATTTTTATTTTTTTGACCATTCATATACTGATATTTTTTATGAAAATTTATTAAACTATATCTATTTACACTCAAAGAAAATTAGAGAAAAATGTTGTTCAATTTTAGTGCAGACTATATTCTCACCAGCTGATCTAATTATTTTTCAGTTATTTATTATCGATAATTGTAATAATTATGGACAAAATGTATACACACACACACACAGATATATATATATATATATATATATGATATTCATGACATAAAAATTATTAGTTTTTGATAGGATATATTCTATTTTTTATTCTCCCTTTCATTGAATATGAAATCATTTTTCATGTTTATGTGTGGATTACCCCCTCCAATTAGCGAAAAGATTATTTTTATTGAAAACATCACATGGATTCTATATATATCTATATTTTTAGAAATTATATGTAATTTATGATATAATTAAAATTTAAAAATCTTTAAATAATAATAATCTACTTTAAATCAATTTTATTAAAACATGAAAACTTTACACATTTGTACATAATTCCTACCATACCCATGATTGTAACATAGTTCATTTTTCATAAACAACATTTGTTGAGGTTATTAATAGTAAAATTGATGTATAATAATTATAATTATGTAATAATTATAACTTTTTAAATTATTTAATATTGAGCCCTTTGAGACATGTAAAAACTCCCTTGATAATATTTCCTATGATCTTATTGGGGCACCACAACATTCTTGTAGATGCACGTCTGTATCATATTTTTATAACCCACAAGACTTAATTACACACGATGGTTGAACTAGTAAAATAAAAAAAATTATATGCTCCATAACTAAATCATGATGACATGACATTGATTCCTCCTTCAATGGATTTATCCATCTATCTCATCACCTAGTTATGCTCTCCCTCATTGAGTTATGTCAGGTTCATGGAATATATTTGTGGTTTCATCTCTTTATGGATGATAGTTAATATCAGTTCATATATATTGACATTCCAATGGTTATTGAAGTAGCAGTAAACTTCATTTTGGATAGTAGTCATTTTGGACATCACTGGAATGTCTGTATAGTAGGAATATAAGCCCCATGTACACTTCCTTATACGAGGGAAGATCAAGGAAGCATATTAGGCATGGAACCCAAGACATTCACTGTCGATCAAAAGGTATCTAACCCTGAAGGTTCATATATTCCCAGAATTTCACAATAGGAATACCATGTTTAATTGTGAGTTATCATCCATTATAAGAGTATATATTCCAATGACCTCACCTCATGCATCCCATGTCGAGAATGATGTATATATTTAGGGTCACAAGCTTAACATATTTTGGGAATGAATTTGAATATATTATAAAGATGGGTGGGTAAAATATTTTAACCATAGAATAATTGGTTTGAATATTCATAAAAGCCCATGCATCAGGATCAAGTAATGTGTTCCTGTGAAGGATGATGTAACACATTGAATGAATATTGACCAAAATGCGTAGTGGGAGAGGACCCATGAGTTGTGTCTTTTAAAGTGTTGATTTATCACCATGAAGGATGATCTAGACACCATTAGAGGTGGACCATGAATATTCACTGCTTGATGGGGGAAACGTGGATTACCATTGGTTGGGATTGAACCTCATTGAGGTGTCGTAAACACCCTTATTTCATAAAAAATGATCAAATACAATGTAAACCATTGAAAGAATATATGTTCAAGTTATAGGACTAGTCCATGAATTTAAATATCATGAGTTAAGGATTCACACTTCGTGAATGGAGCATATACGAGGAATTGAATGGGTATTACACATGTATGATACCTTTAAAACATGATTTCAATTTTTTGGACTTTTTGGGTCCTTAATAATTATTTTCCTGATGGACCACGAAGAGATGTTGTCTCCTAGTATATTTGCATGATCATTATGGGGATGTGTTCCAGAGAAGTCTGATATGAATGAATTTTTTAGGGTTAGTCCTCAGGAAGGATTCCTGTGTATCCCCGTGGGTTGGAAATAATTGACCTATTATTAGGGAAAGGGTATTGGGATTATACATATAGAAGAGTTTTTCTGAGCATGTGGTTGGGTAATACCCATAGAAACAACCCATTTGAGGATACAAGATTGGTTCTTACACTCAATATTATTTCCCTTCCAATAGAGCTTGAGGATTGTTCATAAGAGTGACCTGTAGGGTTATTAAGAAGATTTCAGGGTCCCTACAAACCATTAAGACCACATGAGTCATGATTTATATGAGAAACAAAATGAATCAATAGACCTGATGCTCATGTTGGCAAAGATGCATCAATGAGATATGATGCATGAATTATGTGTGTAAGATTCCTATGGAGGATGTAATTCAATGTGTGGAGGATCTCATCCCCTTTGAGTTATACATGGATCATCTGATGCATGTGTCATATGGTCCATGGAACGCATGCAAGGGGAATAGAATCCTCACTTTTGTTGGACATCATCTAATGCAGGAAAGAAAGTAGAATTGCATGATGATCAATAAATGGGAACTACATGTTCATTTCAAGAAGATAGACCATAGTTGTACATTTTTTGTAGTAGATTTTGGTGCTATACAGTTTTACATCATGCAACAATGTTATGGGTGAATAAATCCATACCAAAAAAGTGTGAATAACTGCCACTAAATCACAATTTTGAGGATAATGACATTTTAAATGATTGGATTCAATGGTGAGAAAGTTTGGATAATTAGGAGGACTATTTTAGAATTCTAATTATGAAGGGAAACTGGAAGTAGAATACCAATATTGGGAAAAACAATGTGCCTAAAAATCATGGAATGAACATGATGTAGAGTGGGTAACAGAACTAGGTGGAGTAGGTCACACAGAAAATTGAGTTACAGCTCAACCAATCATGAATGTATATGGGGGACTTGGTAGTTAACCACTGTGATACATTATCAGCAAAAGGGAGGTTCCATGGATATGTTTATAATAAAGGATTTTTGAAACATTGAGCCACAGAAGGAGGTGATTCATGATGATATGATGCTTCTCCAATGTCAATGGATTTACAAAGGAGCATGCATTGTGAAATAGGGTGACCCACCCTTGAGATACTGTCTAGGATCTAGAAGGTGTGCTTCATGTGGATGTAACGCTTCATGAGGCCTCATGATCCCCTATGGTTTTTATTCCTTCCTGAAGGGAAATTCCATTTTCAAAAGGAATAGTCAATGAGGGTGGAGGCTGTCAAGAAATCATGAAGTGGGGTTTCAAAAATATTAGGTATCTTGTATGATCAATTTTTAGATATGTACACAATTCACATGTGATTCATGAATTAGGGCCAATTTGGATGCTGAAATGATGGTGTAAATATTTTCGTTGGTTGGAATATGGTGTTTATTTATGGGTAAAGGGTTTTGTGAATTTGGGAATCAGTTCTTGAAGGATCTATGGGCATTGTGAATGGTTTTGACCTCGCTAGACTCGTGAACGGTCATCATCAAGCATTGGGTTGATGCAATATATATTTAGAGTAACATAGGGGCTGAGTCCATCATCGAAAATTGTTGATGAAGAATCTAATTTTGGGTGGCATGTGATCTCTTGCCTTTTGAGAGAATGGAGGGATTCATGTATAAGGACATTCTGGGGGTTTTCTGGGATATTATTTCTAGGATTTTCTCTAGACCAGGTGTGCCTTCATTAAAAATTCCAATTTAATATCATTCAATTCCAAAAAATACCCTCGAAAATAGAATTCCAAACTCATATATGAGGAGGGATTTATTATTAGGTAGAATCAACAATGATAAAAAATATTTTATCTTCCATTGATATTATTCATGATTAAAATCAAGAAGTATTATCATGATGATGGTGAGTGAGAAAACCATCGCAAATCCCAGTTGGGCCATACACATATAAATAGTGACATGGGGGCCCTCATAATGCACCTGAACTTCATGTGAAAAAAGAGCATTATATATTTTCATTCATCAATCAAATTTTTGTCACAGTTAACAACCAATCCCTAATCCCATTTGGGTCATTCCTGGTGTGCGAAACAAGGTTCAACTATGTGATTTATCTTCATATGAGAGTGAAAGAAAATTACTAAACTTCTAGGGAATTCTCTTGTTGATAGATCACTGAGACATCATGAGCTAAGAGGGGAAGTGTATTGATAAAAGGTCTCTTGGAATGGCCAATATTCCTTTCCAAAAATCTATAGTCTACAAATTGGAAAATTCTAGGGGCTTTTGATTCAAACTGAATAAAGATGAATGTAAAGAAGAAATCATGATGACCACAACTATATACATAATAAGAGTGGAATGGTGAAACTTGGTAACTACTGAGAGTGTCTGAAAATAAAAAATCCACAGTGTTATTCTGGAATGATGAAAAAAAACCGATGGTCGATATCTTAACATATTTGTAACATTGAACTTGTATCAAATTTTTGTCCAAAATATATTCTAGGGAATTCTCCCAGGATGGCAGGTGCAAAAAAATTGAATCATACTAATATATTAGGGGGTCCCTTCATACATGGAAGAGCATAAGAATCCAAAATGGTGCATGGAAATATTGTTAAAAGAGTGATGTATCGTTTGAATGTATTTCATTATACCTAGAATTAGGAAATTGTAGCGTATAGAACATTAGAGTAAACATAAAAGTTTGAACAATGATCAAACCCATTATTCTGGGGATAACTGTCTTCAATGCCAGGAAATGATTGATGGAATATGGGAGATGTGGTAGATGATAGAAATTAACAGTTTGGGCCTTAGGGAAAGACCTAACATACTCTACAGTTTGAAATCATACAAATTGGATGATAGATACAATATTAGACATCATATGGTGAGGAAATTTGACATGATGTTTAACATTATATGTTGAAGATGCATCATTTTATGTCTTAAAATTGTGTGATCATGATTCATATTAATGTTTATTGACATGTGACTAGTATTTAGCACATTGTTTAGGGTCGCACTACATAGACTATGGGTTTAAAACCCCAAATAGAAATTTCTAGTGAGATTGAGTTAAAATCCCGGTGTGAATGAGGATAGGGAGACTCAACTCCACTATACATATTTTTGGTAAGACAACCTTCACAATATTTAATGTCATGATTCATGTAATTGATCACCTACTTTAAGGTCAGGGTGTTTAGACCCAGGAATCCTTTGTGCATATTGAGCACATTGGTACATACCTAACAAAAAATAATTATCCCACATTGATTATCATTGGTGTGGGAAATATGGAAGAGTAAGGGGTCTTCGTAACATATGGAAGGACACTTTAGGAATTAGGAGATACTAGGTCAATAGTTACACAAAGACGAAGGGAAGTGTGAAAGAGGTAATATGATAAAGATATAGTAAGGATCCATGTTGACTGATGTTTAGAAATTGATTGTGGACATTATTTGGAACATAATAACTCAATGAAACTAGAGTGGAATGGGGAATGAAATTGAGAAATTGACTAATGAACTTGTTTGAAATAAAGGAAATTCCATTTTATTCATATGATCTAATATGGAATTGGACCAAGAATGGATCTATGCCACAATGGAATGAGACCATGAACGTTAGGGTTTCTAGCATGATATGAATAATTATGGAAATCAAAACCAATAAAATCTCGAAGTGTGAAATGATACAGACTAGAAATTGGAACCCAAAAGAAAAAAATTTCAAATAGTTAAAATTCATGCAGAATGGACCATGACTACTCGTTTTTTGTCATAGAGCATGAACCATGATCCCATTGTTTATGAATTTATTGTTTGGACAATGAAAGGAAATTCAGAGACATGTAATTTTTAATACGGGGGAAATATATAGTCTAATGGAATATAAGGCACCAATGAGGTAAAAACCAATATGAATGATTCCATGAAGGATTAAAGATCACATAACCACCATGATATGAATTAAAAATAGATTAATATAAAAACATGTAAACAATAAAGGATTCCAGGAGGCCAAAAGGATAAATAACCTACGACTGGGCTAATGAAAATGAAGTCTGAGAATTGATATGTATCCCATAAGGATGTAAATCATGCCATGTGTAGTTCTTTAAATCATTATTTTAGTAGTCCAACATTGTTGAAGATTATAATCTCTGAAAAGGGAACCCAAAGCATACCAATCTAAATTAGGGTGGGATCGCAGTATAACATTACACATTGAGGATGTTACTAATGGTAATTAAAAGTCATAGAACTCAAACTATAAGGATATAAAATATCTTATGGTCAAAATGATTGGACCTAATAAAATCTGTTTAAGGTTGGGTTTCCTAGAACATAGGTGGGTACCTAATATAGATATTTTTATTGGAATTTCATGATAAACCATACATGAATGAGGTCCTAGGAGACATTTCACCACACAACACATTCTTTAGAATAATTGAAGCCAATATAAATCCCTGAGGCATGGGTAATTTATAAACAATTTTTGGTCAGGTTTCTTTTACCATAGGAACATATTTTAAGGTAATATTGTTGGAACTATATAGGAGAAATATTGAAAAGTGAGGGTCATATATTGGGTACACAATAAACATGACGTGAATGAGGGCCAATGAGGCCTACTAGCATATTAACCATTGATATGAATTTCACGCAGTTAATGTCTTTTTTCAAGACCATGAAAAATAGTGTAATTCAAGGATGCCCATACGTCTCATTGGTGGAAACCCAACGTGAGTGAGACAAGGTCTATTCACATCATATGAAGTGATCATGATGCTTATTGTGCATATTTTACGGTCACATGGTCTAGGATATGATTAATTCCCTGTGGAAGAATGGCTATTGAACTATTGGTTGGGTCCAAATAACAAAGTGTCTGAGAATACATATGAATATCGAAATGATGAGAACTAAACCAATCATAGTTATAAAAACAATAGTGTGGTGAGAGACCAACACTAGTGGAGGAAATTATCCCTAGAAAGGGTATAAAAACATTCCATGATTATAATTAGGAATCCATAACATGTTCATGGTAGGATTGATGTTTAATGTCGTGCACTAGGGACCCTAACATTCAGTTTATGGCCATGCGTTTTAGACCTTTACGAAACTTTTAAAGTCATGTTTAATAGAACGTAGGATGTCTATCAGTTTATGGTCATGATGATTGTACAATGGGGTAGGCACTCTAAAATGGATAAATGTAATGGGGTGGCCTAAAAACCACAATGTAAATGAGGACCATGTTTTCCAAAAAAAATTTCATATTCATTTAAATGAATTTTTTAATAATTCAAAGTCATGATGCTTGAACAAGGACTTCTAGTTTAAGGTCATATAGTTCGAACTGTTCATAACTAGAATGAATATGTTTATCATAAATGATTGAGAAACCCAACATGTATGAGGCCTAATAGACCCAACTCCAGACCAAATTATTATGAGGAAACATTAAAAAAGTTTAATATCATGATGGATTGATATGGGTCAGTACTAAGAGAACCTATATGATATGGATTAATGATGCACCCAATTAAAATGATAACCATATAGGCTAATAATTACATAATTGTGGATTGAGGGAAAATAGGGTTGATGAATATTAATTTGGTCCCATAGATGATATTTTTTATGAGTCAAAATTTATTCTTTATGGTAAATAATCTATACGTACAAAGTTCATAATCAAAATATACATTCATTAGTATGAAAAATACATATTGAGGTGAAATATTTTAATTTTAGAGTCATTGGGCCAGGTTTTAAATTACAAGAGTCGCTATATATTTTCTGTGGATAGGAAATATGTAGTTTATAGTTCATTAATAACATCTTGTAAATAAAAAATGAATATGGAGATTTCGTCTCGAGTGAGAGCATTATAGTCCAGTGTTGTTTCTCATTCAGCATCTGGGAAATTACATGTAACTTCATATCATTTTAGGCAACTAGCATGTTGTTACTAAGTAGTTTATCATCATGTATCTTGTATGATAATGACTCTCTTTATGTTTATGTGATAGTATTAGTCCATGATGACTAATAATATTTGGTAAATACATTGGTTGATATGCATTTTATCATCATAAGGAAATGATGAGAATGGGTGTTTAGTTTGACAACAAGATACTTGAATATTAGGGATATTTTTATGAGATGTACCATTTGAGAATCATGGAATTGGTAGGTGGAGTTACAGGCTCTCCATACATGGAGATCAAACATTATGTGCGATTGGAATAGACATTGTGAATGATTTAAGGACAATCACACTTGGGCTCCAACATTTGTGGATTTCTATGAGATATCCTTGCATTTTATAGAGGAAATATCATGTCACCCTTGAGGGAGGGGTGGAGTATAACAATCTTGTGGAATTTTGTTTATATCGTATTTGGTTCATATTTAGATATTTCAAGGAATGAATCATTTTTTATTCAAGGGATTTCAACTCATCTAGATGGAATTCCACCATTATTTGTATAATATTATGATCATGGATAGAAATTCAAAGTGGTTGGAATATAATGTCAATGGGAAGTAATTACTCAATGTTATACACCATGGAATATGGATGTACTTTGATGGAATTTCCATTCATCATCTAAAAACCAAAATATTTTTGGGGTCATTTTTGGCACACTATTCTTTTTATGACTCATCATATTCTTTTGAATATCAGAGATTGTTATGCTGAAGGAATTTATTAGTCCATTTTCTTATTCATGATTGTGGGATTTATGGATTGAATGTATTTTTTAATAATTATAAAATTCATTAGACCAATAGCTCAAAATTTAGTAAATTTTCACCCATAATGGCCTGAAAAAATGTAAATCAGTGGATGATATGTGATATCATGAATTAAATTAGGAATCATGAAGGGAATTCCATTAGAATAATTTTTCTACCACATGGAGTAGAAATCCTTCGTGGTTATAAAGAACCCACACTAGATATATATCATTAGAATATATGGTCCTATAACATTGACACCATATACATAAAATATCTAATAATGCATGGTACTATAAAGGGGATCTGACGGTTGATTAAAATTTTTGTTATGAATATGAAATTTATGAATTCTTTTAGAAATCTCGATTTATTCATGGAACATGGTTGTCCAAAAGTAGTGCATCCATTGAATATGGTAGGAAATTCTCAACCCATCCTAGTGAGAATAACAAGAACCAGCTTAAACATCCTGTATATACTAGAAATCCTCATTTATTTTTATGGAAATAAAGAGAATTTATTAAAAATACAATATTATGGAGAGTCTAATCGAGAATAGGCAAAAAATATAGTGGTAATTATGATGTATGTGGATGAATTCAGCCATTCATGTCTTGGTCTGGTTAAAGGGTTCCCCTTTAGAGATACTTGATGATAGTGGATTTCCAATTAGATCTTTCCTCCAATGTTAGAGGATCCAATGTTCCAAATGTATAATAACTGGAAGTCATCTAGTTTGACTTCTAGATATTTTTGTATATGGTATAATGAGAGGAAATATCCATTTATGTTACACAATAATGAACATATAATTTGGATTAAGCTCCAAAAGGGATGTGGATAGACTATTCATGGTGTTAGATTGAACATTCTACTATTGAGAGACATCAGTCAATTCTAGATGATAATTGAATATTGTCATCAAATGGTGAGTGCACTCATGTTGGGTAACAATCCATGGATTCTTGAATAAATTATCACAATTGATTTTCATGATTTCAATCTTAGAATATCTCTTTACATGATAGTGGTGGAAATCAGTCTTCAGGTCCATCTCAAGACTAGTAGTGATTTCATTATTCTATACCTAATTTTCTGGTGAAACATTAATATAATTGGATGGTTAATGGAATGAAAAACATTTTAGAGGTAATAAAGATTATAATGAAGGAATATTATATTAATTTTGGGATTTATAATACTTTTATTGGTTGGGATTCAGGAGGCACCATCGAAATGAATTTTCCACTATGATATAGCTTGATCCACTAAAATTATAGCCTTATCTGGGTTGATAATATCCATCAGATACTCTTTTTGATGTCATATTAGAAGCTAAATGTCAGACAAGGAATGTAATTTTATTTATATCTTTTTAATTAACACGATATAGAATAGGTGGGGAAAAACTGTCCAGCGTGCTACACATCTTGTCTATATGGGGAGATTCAAGATATACATTAAAGGATATATTCGTGACACCAATAGTATCTTATGATGATGCAGATAGTGATTCCATTAATACACTGTGAAATCTATTGTGAGGACTATCTTCTTAGAAGGAAAATATCAGGTCTCCATGATTAATAGAATTCTTCTATGATAGTATAAATGGTATATCTTCCTTCATAATTATTTTTAGGGGGAAGGGAACAGACAAGAAATTCTAAGGTTGTCCCAATTTGAACAATATGCTTCCAATAAATGGATGGAAAAAGAAATAGATGTTATATAATGTAATGAATGATTTACTCAAATGTGCTCTGGAACACATCATCCCACTAGTAGATGGTACATTTCTTCATGATCCTGGAAAAGGGCTTACACATGTCGACAATATTTATAATGAATTAGCATATGTTTGAAAGGTTTCATCATAGGTGTCATATCTCTTGCAAGTTTCATGGAGGATCCCTCTTGATTGATGGCCTTGTTCAAAACTGATTTGATCTGGATACCACTATAGCTAATGATGAATCAGTGAAACATTCCATAGGTCAATATAAATTCAAAGTACATGGAATTATTCTCTAAATTCTAGGATCATAGGAAGCTGAAAACATTCTTAAGATCATTAAGATTGTATTTATGATGGTGGATTTTTAAACTAAATTACATATATATCATTCCACTAATATATAAAGGATCAGTTTGACGATACAGTTTGGGGAACTATTAAAAGATGATCCCAAATTCATCAGATGGAATGGAATTACCCAAAAGTAAAAGGTCCCTTGTGATCCTATGAAGGACATATTCTCCCCCTATTCAAGGGCCTTCCATATCCAATTATATCCATTGAATACATCCATTACAAATAGTTCCAGGAACCATAATATAAAATAAATATAATAGTCTAACACTAGATGTGAAAAATAATCCTAAAAAATGTCATCTAATTTCAAAGAAGACGACACATACTCTGATCTTCAAGTTCTTAATATTTATTTGTACAAATATAGATTCACAAATCAGTTACTGAATATTCTTTATGAAGATTCCTTTTTATAATCTTATCCAAATTTTCCTCGACCATGTCACCACGAGAAAGATTCAATTTTTTGAGACTCTAATTGTACCGATGATGAATTACTAGAAGATATATTTTAGGGGAGATGACCTTATGGTCTTGTCCCAAATTCTCATTATAACTATTGGAAAATTCATCAAGATGCTTCTTTAGGAAAGAAAAATATTATTGTTGTTCGAGTGGAGGAAATTATACAGTGATCAGTTTTGGCCAATGATTTATCCACAATGTCATGGTTTAATTGTATCACGTATTAAACATTAGTGGAGACACCCTCCTTGAATATGGTTTATGTGTATTCCAAATCATATTCACCATCTAAATAAATTAAATTAGTGAGGGATTTGGATAATCCTGACTGACTAATTCAGGAAAAACTAGTGCCTTTTTATGAGAACACATTATCCTCTCTAGGATACTCTAACTATGCATACACCATAGAGAATGAGATCATCATTCCAATCCAATTAGGACTTATATAGTAGGGTACATGAATTATGTGAATGAAATGGAGGTGGGTTGGTGTTTTTTAGTTCATCCTAGAGGATTTAAATATTTGAGTATGATATACAATTGTATTAATGGGGTGAAAAAACCAATAAATTATAGGGTTATGGGTTTTGGTATCACCCAAACATGGAATGTGTCAGATCACATTATAATCATTAGATGATCCTTGTACATGGAGATGTGAAATTCATTCCACCTAGTTATGGAATATAAATTTCCTGTGTCAAGAATTTTACCCACCAAATAATGAACCTAGGGGATAAAATGAGTATCAAAATCATTCAAGGGGATGGTTGCAATGATAGTATGATAAAACCCATTTTTTTAACCTATATATAAATAATCATGAAATATATGGAATTCAGATAGTTTTATTAACATGAGTTGAATAGAGATGCATCACCCTAAATCATGCATATTCGACCACTAAAGTATGAACCATAATTTTCAATGCAATTTTCTATCTTAAAATTATGTCATATATTAAAATTAAATCACAACATAATGAACTACTATGTTCTTTGTGACCATTAATCATCAGTTATTCTCTTCTGTGATTTGAATTTCAAAAATTTGACATACAAAGTTGTGATCAGTAAGTTATTTGAATTCTGATATGACCAACATAATTTTTGGTGTATATTAACATACACTTATGAATAGTAATGATAAACTTTTGAATATTGAAAAACACTAATTAATAGTAACGTTACCTATGATAGTATATAAATATTATTCACGTGAAAGTACAATATATTTATACCTGGGAATAAGAAAATATTTTTTTTAAATTGTTGTTTTTCATGTAAATTATTATTTTAACTAAAAATTTAATTAATCATATTTAGAAAACTATTTTTCAAAATGGATTTCTTTTTTTAATGCTATACATTGGAAAATGGTTTTGGTGAATAATTATTATTTTTCTAAAATACTTGAATATTTTATGATTTGTAAAATACAATAATTTATGATAAATGATAAATAATGGAATTATTGATCCATTGATGATGATATGATAATTTAAGATCAATTGGTAGGAACACACATTCACTTATTACTTTTTTTGGTCATTTAATCATCACTATTTCTGGTATTGAGGGAAAATAATAAACTAGGGAATTAAATATTATGAAAACCCTCCTCTCATCCACTATAAATACTACCCTCCTCACCACTTCTATTCACACATCTAAAGCCTTGTGCCTTGACTATAATCTTCCCAAATCAATTTTCATGCTCATTCAACACGACCAACAGAACATAGTCTCTTCGAAAGTCCAAATCGTTTCCCGTTGAGAGACTATCAAGGAAGGTTTATTCAAGAGGTAAAATTCATCTTTTATTTTCTTTTATTTTCTTGTTCCTTCATTATCATTAATTCCCAACCTATAATCATAAAAATGGTATGAAAACGCAACTAAAATATATGAACTATATTTTTTTATGTTAATAGGGTAATTATTTATCATCTCTCCATTCTCAACCTTATATATGAATGAAAAGAAAACACAATTTGTGTTTTATTAATTTAGCAAATTCCAGGATGAAATGTTATTAATTTATATTACTATCTTCAATTATGGCCATGAAGCCATTTTTTGGTTTAATAAAACTATTAAATGTGTCTTTTATCTTATTTAAGGATATATAATCCTTATTCACTCATGATGTAAAATAATAATACAGAACAAGTTAATTGTGAGAAAAATCACTAAAATTAATTCAAGTGTTTTTCTGTAATGTTTTATATTATGTTACACTATCACTCGAAATAACTAAATGAATTATATAATAAATTAATATTATTTATGTTCACTATGAAAATATAACATTCATTATGAAAAAACATTCTTATTTTATAAGATTATCTGTTCATGAACATATATAAACCGATCAAAAAAAACCTAGAAAGTGAACATACCCAAACAATGGAATTAAACCACATAACCCATAAAAATTCCATTAATGAACATCAATGTTTATAATAAATAAATTTAATACAGAATAGTTTATGAAATTTTTAATTAATAAACCTAATTGTTTTATTCGGGTAATTAATAATAATGTAAGAACACTTGAAGACATAACACAAGAGATCCTCTCTATTTCACTTTAATTTAAGAATTTCCTCTATGCTATTCAATTTTTTGTGAAATACATAATTATGTGGTATTATTTCTCACTTACAGAATACATCCGTCGTGATTTATAATAGATGATAAATCCACTTTATTTCACTATATGCCTTCTAAGGCACACCTAATACCATGGAGATAATCCTTTAGGAATTCCACTTAAACATACTTTACACTATCAGGTTGACTCCTCATTCTTTTTAAAAAAGGTTTTTATTTTTTTTTTAATTTGAAAATTATAAATTCTATAGAAAATTAATTTATCAAGACCCTATCAACATTATCTATTGGGGATATACATGTTTTTAATTGATTCAGTCTTCAATACTTCTTGATAAGCACAACTGTGTTAAGGGAACATCCTGAATATTTAACCGATTTCAAGTGCACTATATCATACATTCTAAGCCACCAATATATTTATCAAATAAGTCATTTTTATTATTAAAACATTATGGGTTCACATATTTTAGTTTATAATTTACTTTCTATTTTCTATTTTAAAGGATCTATTGTATTATCCTCAAAACCACTCAAAAATGTTATAAAATTTCTTAAATACTTTAATTACATGTTGAAGAATATACTTAATATTACATTCCACGACAAATTCCTAATTTTCCTTATAAATTTACATGTATATTTTAGTTCATTTCATTCTAGGACACTTTTATGATATGAAATTTTTTTGTGGTTTATGTCATGCTTATGTTACCTAATCCTTTCTATGGGGACCCTTATGTTAATATATGATTGAGTATGTATGATTTATTATGTGGAAAACATATTCCTGGAATGTTAATATGGGTGGTCCAAGATAGTTATCTAATACATATTGTAATGTTGAGTCTCATGAGAAGTTATTTGTGACGATCTTGGTGGTTAGCCATTTCTTGTGCTACTATATGAAAGGTTCTTGGCTGTTATCCATGGCATGTACTACTATGGTAGATAGTCATGAATGTTATCCAAGACCTATACTAAATTCATTTTTTATGTTTCTTCCACAGTAAAAAGGCTCCATTTTTTAAAAATAACTTTTTTATATGTTATGATTCCATATGTTAAATGCCTTTTTATATCATCATGTAATTCCTTATATATAAGGTAAAAATTCTTTTTTTTCTTGTTATTACCTTATTGGGAAATTATCCCACCTCATTGGTCACGTAATCCACATGTTATCCTATGTTGATGTATGAGCACAATAAAATATAAGAGCTCATTATGGATTTTAAATAAATAGTTGTTTTATTTAATTTTTTTATTATGTACATTGTCTTCCATGACAATAGACATTATGACCCTTGTCTTGTACTTTAATATATACGTATTCTTAAAATCATGTAATCCCATATGTAAAAATCCAGGGTTACTATAGTTTTTATTAGAGGATGGTCTAGATATTTTTTAGATTAGGAATCGAGAACCTTAGTGAGTACATTAAGGATGAAACTATGTATAAGAAATTATCATTAAATTTTGAAATGAGTAGAATAAGAGGTTTATCAATAAATTGTATCCCTTTCATGATTCATAGAGGTAGTGGTTTTTTCGGGCACAGATGGACCTATTAATGATAACTCTATCAAAGAGTTTCATACATAACAGGGGTATCCTAGTACATGTAAACGTGCCTTGCTTCACTCTTGGTTTGACACTCCCATGGGGATATTCATTAGTAAATTCATGAGATTCGAACAAAACATTATTAATGGAATAAAATATTCCATTACAATATATGTTATAAAATATACTGAGTATAACCTAGAGGAAAATGAATGGAATCCGAAGTTAAGATATACTACTCCATTATATGTGTATAAATTTATTTTGAAAAGCATCATTTTCTATATTAAATAACCTTGTATTCAATACCTCTAATTGTATGTTATTTTTCATAGATAATGGTTGGAAATAGAATTACATGTTCTAAGAAATAGTGTCAAAGGAAATGTAAATATTTCCCTATTATATTACTCATATGATTGGAATGGTTTCTCAAAACATCATGATAATACTAGATCACCTGGCTAAAGTTAATAATAATAACATGAATCATGTGGAACTCCCTCCTCCTCCAAAGAAAGAGAATGTTACCATTGAATCCTTCATGTTTAAAAGGCCTCCCATGTTTACCAATCTTCTAATATCATACTCCCACAATAGTTGATTAACTACATGGAAATATATTCTCTGTCCCTTAGTGATCAAATGTAAAGAAAGATGTACTGGCGGTTTATCGTTTTCATGGGCAAGTAGATCAGTGGTGGAAACTAATCAAGAATATGAATCCAATGGTGGAAATTGATTCCAAGGATTTTGAGGAATTCTAGAAGATGTTTTTCAATAAATATTATCCTCAAACAGTCCATCTCAAAATGTAAAGAGTGTTCCTCAGTCTCAAGGAGATGGAAGATGAGTCTATCGTGAAATATGAAACAAACATTAGAAGGATTTCATGGTATGATTCTAGATTATTCATGAACTCTAAAAAATAAGTAGGATTGCTTCTTTATGTACTAATTAAGAGTCTATGGAAGGTGTTGGTTATTCGAGACTTTGACAGTTATGAGGAAATGGTAAATTGTTCCCTCAAGGTTGAAATAGAGAATGAAGACTATATGTGGCCTCATGGGGCCTATGACACAATGAAGGAAATGGAGAACATCAAGGATGGTTAAAAAACAAATAACATGGTGGAAAGAAGCCCAAATATATCACATATAAATGTTGTGGGAAGAATCATCTTGGGACATCTTAATGAGAACCATGAATTTCTTCAAATGCTGACGAAAAGGGCATCTAGCCATGAACTGCCAAAGTGATATGAAGAATCCCACTAAAACGGAGGAAGAAAGGTAGGATCATATCAATAGTCATCCTAAAGTTCAGTGTTACAAAATTAATGAACATAAGGAATATGCAAACAATTACCCTATGACAAGGGTTGTGGGAGGAAATCTACAACAACCATCAAGGAATCAAGGAAGAATTATACTTTTTGTACATATGAGGTGGGGTGGGACAACGATGTGGAGACTAGTCACAAGTTATTCCTTCAAGAATTATGAATGTACTATTTGATTATGGTTCTATGAATTCATTCTTATATTTTATTTTTAGATAAACTATTAAAACACTGCCTCAAAATTTTATGGATAAGTTATCCATGAGAACAACAAATGGTGCAATTATCGCATCCATGGTCTTTATCATCTCCCAAGTTAATGTTTCTGGACTAAACCTCCATAAAAATCATATAATAATTCCTTTATTGGACATCATCACTATTTTGTGCATGGATTTCATATCTTTATACGAAGAAAACATCAAATATCTGGAATAAGAGATCACACTTCAAATCATGAACCATCCAATAATTATTTAAAAGTGTACATAGGAAGATTAGTATATTTTAAAATAAGTGTCTATTTTGTAGATATTAATTAATAATGATGATGAAATGCATGCTAAAATAATTTTGAAAAGGGATAGAATCAGGCTTAAATACATTCCAACTGTGAGAGATTACAATAATGTATCCATTAGATATTTTCAAAGCCTTCAACCTAATCGAGATTTTGAGTTATTTATTGAACATATTCTTGGATCACTACCTATATCAATGACACCTTATAGAATGGATAACATAGATATGGATGAGCTAAAGAAGATGTTGGAGGATAATCTAGAGAAGGGTTTTATATGATTGAGTTCTTCAACATGGGGTGTGCCAGTCCTCTTCACCCTTAATAAGGATTGTTCAATGTGACTCTGAATTGGTTATCATGATCTCAATAATATCATGATAAAGAAAAATTATCCACTTCCATGGATATATTAATAGTTTGATCCATATTATGGGGTTAGTTATTTCTCTAAGGTGGACCTTCTGTCAGGATATGTCCAATTAATGGCGAGGAAGGATGATATTCCCTAGACTGCCATTCGAGTGACGTATGAACACTATGAGTTCATAAATATGAACTTCTGACTAACTAATGCACTAGAAATTTTCATCTATTAAATGAATACATTTTTTAGAGATTACCTCAAAAACATTGTGGTTGTCTTTATTGAAGATAATATAATATACACAAAGATAGATGCGGATCATGAAGATAATTTCAATATTTTGTAAAAATAATATGAAGGGAGAAGTTGTAAGCAATGTACAGAAACTGTGACTTTGGAAGGGAGGTATTATCATATTTGGGGAATTTTTTCACCAGAAATGGGATATTCGTGGACCCTTCCAAGACAAAGGGGATTGACGTGTTTCCTATGCTAGTATCTGTAACGGAGATCCACAACATTATTGGTATATCTAGGAATTATTGATGATTTTTGAATAACATTTCACAATTTAAAAACACAATGACCAATTTGGTATGGAATGGATTAAATAATTCCTAGACATTATAATGTGATTACTAATTTAAGGAGTCGAAAAAAGTCTTGCCACTACACTAGTATTCTCACTCCCAATAAGTGGATAACCCTTTGTCATTTAAAATGATTTTTAAAGAATATATTAGGTTGTGGAATGATGAAAAATTATAAATTTATATCATACACCTCAAAAAAGATGAAAATACATATGGAAACAATCATAGGAATGATCTGGAGTTAGAGGATGTGATCTTTGCGTTGAAAATTTAGTGCAATTTTCTCTATTGGGAGAAGTGTTTGAAATATAATAATCACAAGAGCCTCAAATATATATTCCCACAGAAAGAACATAATATGCACCAATGACTATGGAAAGAGAACATCAAGGAATAAGACTTCTCAATCCACTACCATCTCAGCATGGCAATCAAGTTGTAAGAATATCTAAGTAGAAATGATCCTACGTATTAATCAACGATGTGAAATGAAAATGACTTGATCTTCTTATATTTTTAGAAGATGTACATCAAAATAATTAAGGGATGAAAATCCTGAATCCTTTCTCAAATTATTTCAACACCATCCCTCATCGATAAAATAATGGATGCTTAAGAAAATATGTGGAAATTATAAATACATTAGAAGATGTTAAAATGGGATATCCACTGAGTTCAAGATTGGTGATGAAGGTTTTATAATATTTGAATCATGATTATGTGTACCATACGATCCAGAGATAAAGAAGGAGCTTCTGAATGATAGACATTGGTCAACCTACTCTATTCACCCAGGGATCATAATGATGTATTGAGATCTCCAAGATAACATTTGGTGGGACAATATGAAGAAGTAGATTATGGAATATAAATTAAAGTTCTAGGAATGTCAACAAGTTAGGCTGAATGAAAATATTAAATGGTGATAATTAAACTACTACCCATAATAACATGGATGTAGGAGAACATCACCATGAACGTTGTCACATGGCTTTTAGGGATATCTAGAAAAAACAATTATATATGGGTCATTGTTGATCGCTTACTAAGACAGATCACATTATCATGATTCAATAGGACTTATCATTGGATCAACTTACACAGATATATATACCAATGTTTTGGTAAGTATGTGAAGACTACCACTATCTATTGTATCTAATTGACAATAGAGATTCAACTCGACATTTTTTAAAAGTCTCCAACATTCTCTAAGGAATGAACTGATCTTTTGTATGGCCTATCATCCTATAACCAATGGACAATACGACCAGACTATTCATACACTTGATGAATGTTGATATATTGTTCTATGGATTTCAAAGGAGTATGGTACTAACATATTGCACTGGTTGAATTCGACTACACCAATAGTTTCCACTTGAGCATCTGAATGGAATCATAAGAAGACCATTATGGAAAGTGGTATAGAACAACGACGTCTTGGGATGAAGTCAGTGAGCGAAAGCTTATAGGAAGTAAATTGGTAGATGAAATGGTGGGGAAGGTGAAAACCATTCAACATCAAATCAAGGAGGCCCAATGTTGACCAAAGAGTTCTGCAGACAATTTTCAATGAGACTTGAGTTCATTATTTGAGACATGGTATTTGTATGCATATCTCCAAAAATGAAGGTCATTGGGTTTGCAATAGAATAGAAATTATGTCCAAGTTTCATCATCCCATTCTAGAATCGAGATCGTATCTGGGCTGTGGCATATTCACTGACACTTCCACCGACCATGTCCAAAGTACATGATGTCTTCCAGGTATCCCTTTTAAGGATTTATATACCAGATATATCACATGTACTCCCATTATATATGGTACAGTTTGAGGATGATCATTCAAATGAGTAGTAGTCAGTGAAGTTATTAGACCATAAGGTTAAAGCTAAACATAAATAGAATACTCACCTGGTTAATGTACTATGGCATAACCATAAGTACGAAGTGGAAACATGGGAATTGGAGAAGGAAATGAAGTAAAACAACTGACACCAATTTTTGGCTTAGAATGTAAAAAGTTATTTCGAGGGTGAGATATCATAATGGGGGGGATAATTTAACGACAAAATGTTTTCAATGGAAATTTAATTTATTAAATTTTTTCTTATAATCATAGAAAATAACAACATAATGAAGTAATAAGTAATTTGTGACTGTTAAACATATGATTGTGTCTTGTGATATTTGAATTTTATAAATCTAACATACACAGTTGGGATCAGAATGTTATTTGGTGTCTAATATGACCAACATAATTTCTGGTGAATAGTATCATACCCTTATGAATAGTGAAAAACACTAATGAATAATAACCTTATCTATAAAATTATATAATTAATAATAATATCGAAGTATGGTATACCTCTATATAGGAATAAAAAAATAAATGTTATAAATTTGTGGGTTTTAGAGAATATTATAAATTTAATTAAAAATTAAATTAATTATATTTAAAAAGTTATTTTTGAAAAATCGTATTCATTTATTGATTTTTCACATCAACGAATTTTCAGTGATAATTTTAGGGTTTTTTATAAAATACTTTAATTTATATGAATAGTAAAATATGATAATTTACGGTATATAGGGAATAATTGATATATTAATTCATTGATGATGATCTACTGATTTAAGTTCAATTAGTTAGAACACACATTCAGTTATTAATATTTTTGGTCATGGAATGATCACTATTTTTTTTGAGCGAAAATAATAAACAAGGAATAAATATTATGAATACTCCCTTCTCCTCCACTCTATATAACACTTATCCTTACCTTATCTATTCAGTCCCTTGGATCCTTGTTTATTGACTCTATTCAGCACAATTCTCTTCTCATGTTACTCACTCAATTCTTATTTCCCATAGTCTCTTCAAAAGTCCAAATCCTCTCCCCTTAAGAGGCTGTAATGGAAGATTGATTTAAGTGCTAAAATTATTCTTTTCTTTTCATTCATTTTTTATGTTTCTTTGTTATCCTTTCTTTTCTAACCCTTACTCATCCAAATGGTATGAAAACTAAATTACCATACCTACACATGAATTTTGTTAATATAATGGGATAATTTATTATCATCTCCCCTTTCCCCACCTTTTATTTTAAGGAAATGAAAGCATTGATTGAGGTGTGTTAATATAACACATTTAAGGAAGATATGTTATCAATTTCTATTACTGTCTAAATTTTGGGTCATGAAACCATTTTCATGGTTGAACCAAACAATTATATGTTTATTTTATCATTTTTAATTTATCTTAATCCTTATCAACTCATTATGTAAAATAATAATAAAAAACAAGATATTAGTGAGGAAAAACGCAAAAATTAATTGAAACATTTATCATTAATGTTTTATATTATGATTCACCTACACTCCTAATAAAATTTGAATTATATTAAAATGAATTCATTTTGATCTTATCTAACAATAAATATATTTAATTATTGATAAACATTCTCCTTTTAAACGATTCTTCAATCATGAACATAAGTAAATTGATCGTAAAAACTGAGAATAGGAACGAACGAGAACATTGAAATGGAACCACTTAACCCATTAACAAAGACATGAATTAATGTAAAAAAGATTATAATAAATAGATTGAATATAGAATTGGTTCTGAAATTATTAATTAATAATCCTTATTTTTTTCAGGTCATTAATTACAAGGAAAGTACACCTTCAGTCTTTAGGTAAGGTATCCTCTCAATTTCAACTTTATTCACGAATGTCCTCTATGATATTCCATTTTATATGTAATCCATAATGATGGGGAATGATTTTTCACCTCCCACATTTTTCCCTCATGAATTATATATGACAAGAGACCCCTTTTTTCTCACAATAATCCTTCTTAGGTATACACAATACCATTGTTTTTAATCTGTAAGGAATTCTACCTAATAATCCCTTACTCCTTCGGGTTGCATCAACTTCCATAATACCAAAATGGAGTTATATTGTCATTTTATTTTAATATTATAACTTATATAGAAAACACATTTATCAAGACACTTTTATCATTCTATATTTGGGATATACATTTTTTATGTGATTCCCTCCTCAATACGTCCCGATAAGACACCCTATTTTTACGGAACATATAAATTCTTACACGATTACATGTGCACTCTATTTTCTATTTTAAGACACCATAATTTCTATAATACTATCCATTTTTATTATTAAGACCATCTAGGTTCACTTATTTTTATTTATAATGTATTATTACCTTTTCTATATTAAAATCTCTATAGTATTTTCCATAAAACTTATCAGAAAGGTTTTTAAATTCCATGAACAATTTTCAAAATTATAGTCACTTCTATTTTACATCACTTCCTAGGATACATGCTTATTTTTTCATTATAATGTACATGAGTATTTTAGTTCATTTCATTCATTTAATTTCTTATGATACACCCATTTCTTATTCTTTATGCCGTGATTATGGTACAGAATCCTTTCCATGGGAAATCCTTATGTTAATATATGATTGATTATATATGATTCATTATGCGGAAAAAATTTTCATTGAATGTTAAGATGGGTGAAAAAAGTCATCACTCCAATGTATTGTGTAATGTTGATTCTAATGACACATTATGTGTGATGGTGGTGGCATGTATCCTTGACTTGTGTTACAATGTGAAGTTTTCTTGGGGGTTAGCCTTGGCATGTGATTCAATGGGAAATGGTATCAAAAGTTTTCGTTGAATCGTACTAAATTATTGTTTTATGTTTCTAAAAAATTATTATTACTCCATGTTTATAAAATTCATTGTTTATATGTAATGATTACATATGTTAAATTCCATTGTATAACCTCATGTAATTCGATCTATCCCATGTTTTAATGATTTTTTATTATGGTTATTCCCATATTGGGCATTTTTCTCATCACATTATTCATGTTGTCCAAATGTTATCCTATGAAGATATATGAGCACAATATAATATAGGATCCCATCATGAATTTTAATCAAAAAGTTGTGATTATAATGTTTGATTACGTACCTAGTCTAATAGGAGAGTAGAATTTACATTCCTTTGATTGTACTCTGTTGAATAATTATTCTTAAATTAACATAATGATTTATCAAAATGGCCAGGGTCACTATAATTGAGGGTTTTCATGAGGTATTGGTAATAGGATGAGGGGAATTAAATATTCAAATTAAGGTTGGAACTACCCCTCATGGTGTTTTAGGTGCTGTCCATTAAGACACTCATGAATTTGATATTTTTTATCAACACAATTATGTGCATCCCCCAATGAATACTGACAAAGATTCTCTATTTGGTCCTATCATAAATCTGAAAAATCATATCACAGGGACTCAAATATGCTTTAGTTAATCCCAGTATGTGTACATTCTGGGTAAGGATGATATTGATCCCAGAACATGTGTTGATAAGAAAGATAGATATCTCAAATCCATTTAATGTGCATATGATTTAAAGTGGTAATATATTCCCCATATTGAGGGATCCCTCATCCTCTCCATTGAAAGAGATTATGGGTCAACATTATTCATTCATGACCTCATTAGCATAGCATCCCTCTAATGATACAAAAAATAAATCAATCTAGAGGGTGATTTTCAATTATTATATGATTGACATAAGAATTTCATTAGATATTCAGAGGACCTAGATGATTGAGATCTTTGTACAAAGGAAAATGAGGTGCATCAATACATTGTGCTACAGGTCTAGATGCACATTTCATCCCATAGGGGGTTGTTATTTTCCATGAATCATTGAATGTGATACTGGATAAACCAATGTATCGAAACCGGTGCATGAAATTTCATTATTTTCATCATCTAAATCACATAAAACCACTCATGGATGATTTTTAGATGGTTGATACTAGGATTTATCTGGAAAAGAACTATCACAAAGTGGATGTTGTTGTTCTATCTAGTCACATAGAATAGGAATATATGGCACATGTTTGATGGGGATGTATTGGAGGAATATAACTGCTGATCTCTATGAAGCACCACTCGGTGGTTCTCAGTATCATGCATGACTTGTATTGAAATAATGCTATGAGAATATTGGAATTTTTCATAACATAGACCATTACATTGACGATGTTAATTGGAGGTACTCAGAGGTCACACCAGGTATCCCTCATCATTAAGAACTATGAAGTGGTATAACAACTCAATGGGGTTCATGGAGGAATACTCTATCTCATCATAAGATATATCTTACAATGTGGGGGGAATCATGGGATGATTCCTTAACTGGTGGAATAAAATAGGTGAGGGTGTGGGGTGAATTCAAAACCAGTAGGGGACTCTTATTTACCCAACCCAGTCAGTTCCTACTATTCTAGGAAAAATAATGCTATAAGGTGGACGTAAAAACATTGAAAATGGAAGGTGTAGTCATCAGGATAATTTAGATGTCCTAAGTTGAATCTGATTATGACTTATAGTGATTAACTAATCTGTGAGAAAAATATTTATTAGAATTCCATGATCCACGATTGGACAGCTATTTCAAATCACAAGATCCCTAACTATTTCTTCCAGGCTCAGAGGTTATCTTTTCAACCTATGATGGTACATTGCATGACATGGCTAAATTATTTACAACTTGGACTTTTTGGCTATCCGTGAACCCATAACATTGTTTGATGGTGTTTAGATGGTACATATGGTGGATGAAATGGTAATGGAAATTAGTAAGACAATATTTTAGGGGATTGATTTAATCTAGTTGTCATATGATCTACTATTCCAAGGAACTATGGAAGTAATTAGTTTCTTATACATCCTTTAATTAGTGTTTTGGATTTCACCTACCATGGTAGGGTAAACTGAGTTCCAAGACCTATAGAGGGGATGGATCATGATGAGGGTTTGGGGACATGTTCTTTAGCCAGTGAGGTTTTTCTTGGATAGTTAGTTCCTTGAGATTTTTTGATGGGTGTGGTTGTACTTTGTGGAGATATTGACATTAGTGAGGCTGCAAAAGGTGATGATCTATTTGCATCATCTCTATTAACAGGAGGGTCTCTACCATTACAATGATGGTGGTCTCAACCATGGTATCCATTTCTCTAGAAGCAATAATAGGCAATGGATATTCATTCTTGGCTTGCTGTAAGGATTTCTCTAGGAGTTATTTATAGGAAAAAAATCCAAGAAACCACAAAGTAAATTAGGAGTGGTGAGGGTAGGGACAACATCAATCATGATTTTACCAACACACATCATTAGCTGGGGATATTGTGTTATTGTAATATCATATAAATACATGAGGCCCTTCCACTAGGAAACAAAGTTTATGATGCGTCTTTTAGGGATTACCATGAACGTGAAGTGTTAAAAAATGCTTCATTTTGTGATTTTTAGGCTAGAACTAGTAGTGAAACTTCATGGGGATGACATCTCGAAATGTAATAGACCCTGTGGATAACTATATGTGCGTGGTGAAAGAAAGAACATACAAATTTAGAACAATAAATCATATATTAGTGCCCTCATTATACTATGGGTATCAAAAAATGGTCACACTCCTTGAAAAGTAGTGGGACAAATGCTGCAACTAGCCACAAATCCATTTGATGGAGGTGAATCCTGGGTTCCTATGATATGGGTGTGCTTTCATATCATCCATCAATTGAAGATAAATTTTTTAACAAGTAAAATCTTTACATGTAACGTCTCAAGGGAAATTACGTGATCCATGAAAGTGGATATTAAATCATCTGTTTTGGAGTCTGTATCTTGATGTGGATCCCTAAAAACCAATGTGTTTGTAGGCTCATCAACATGGTATGTAGTCCCAAATACTCAGTAAGTGTCCCGATCAAGGAATCTAGGAATTTTATCTCACTGATCAAGAATATTCAGTGATGTATATCAGTGTGTCTTGACCTATAACAACACCTTTTCTCTATCGGGGTGCGTATGATTAACTTGCGCAATTGGGAATGATTGGATGTGGAGGACTTATAGTTGTATCAACTAGTCTAGTGGAGGATAAATTTGGTCTTATCATTGATCATCATTTTATAGAAGCTACTCATGAATGAGATAGTTGATAATCCTCTTCAGATCTATAACATACTGAAGGAAGTCTCCAATTGTGGGATCAAACTATTTCTTTAGAATAATATCAACCGAATAAAAGTTCTAAGAGTTCCAAATATTCTCTTTAATCTTATTGGTATCCCAACTATTAGGAATTTATTCATAGGGACCTCCATTAATGAGTTCATACCTTTGAAGGTGAGTAAAGATAGCTGCATCCAAAACTATTTGATACTACAACACGCTAGGGGGTGGGTTTTGTCTTCTATATCCTATATTGGCTCCCCAATCCATAGAAATATCTATAAGAACAATTTTAATATAATGATAACCTGATTAATATGATCAATATCAATAAGTAAGACTTTTTTGTCACATGATATGGTAGAAATGGGAATGTTTACTATCCCCAACCTCAGTTTGGTATGATAGAGGAATCATCTTCAATGATTCTACAGATCTTTTTAAAGCTATTGAAATAACCCTATAAGAGGTTCTGGTGGTAGATAGGTTAATCAATGTTGTATTCCACTAGTTATTAGTTTTACTCAACAATGTGACACTACTGATCATTGTCTTCAAGATGGTCTTGAATAATAATGTAGATCAACTGGTTGGAAAATAGGTGAAATCGTGTCATCCGGATAATTTGACAGATGCAGGTAACATGTTACTCTGTGTGGTACTCAACGATAACATTGTATGATGTTTCATTTGGCATGAATAACACAGAAAAATTATTTGAAGAAAGATTATCCCTTTGGTTTTCCTACACAGAAGTGAGGTGCTGATCATGGTTAGCCCAATCATCGATAGGAGGTGGCCGGAAGATTGGAGGTGGCACAGATGTGGATCGGTGAGTTGGTTGGATGGTTGGTGGAGAACCACAACATAAGTAAACTATTCTATAAATGATGGGTATTCTCCTGTAGATGGTACCAACCACATCATTCTTCCATTATAGGTTTGGTAGTTCACTATTTCATTGTTTACAAGGGTATCCACACTATTTTGTGAATGAAATAGATACTCATCATCTATCCTACTCCTGAATATCAACATGTGATATCATGTAGAGGTAAAAAGAGAAACTAGTAATGATTGGGATGATTTATCTGTTATTCCATGGAAGGAATCCAAATCATCATACACATAAATTTTAATATAGATGGATTTAAGGATTCTTTGGACCTCACCATTAGGGATGAGTAACATCACCAACTGGGTTCCTGACCTAGACTCTAATGATTATGAATGGATTGATGGTTATATCATCAAATCACAAACTATATGATTATCTAATAAGTTAAGGAGATTGATAATTACATGTCACCTCACTATATTTTTCATTCAGATGTGGAATTTTTCAAATAGTCCCAATGAAAGTTCTTCCATGTATGTTAATCCTTCCGTATAGGTAGAAAATCGATTATGGTGGGTAAAATCATAAGGAGTTATTTTTCTTCAATTAGTTGGGATACGGGGAGGGCCTTAGTATTAGTTGACATCATGGTGAGGAGGTACTCTATTTTTCCATTTGTGGGTGTTTGGAGGTTCTCCACTCTGATGGTTTATGAAACAAGGATGAAATATATATTTTTTTCTAGGGGAACATGGGGAATACCTCCATTCTAACTATTAATGATGTAATGAGGAGTAAATATGTACTTATAGGTTGAATTTACAGGAGGAACATAGAACTAATAGATGTTATAGAGTGTAAGAACCCACTTGGGCTGGTGGAAACAAGTGGTGTGAAACCAAGTTGACTATTGATGGAGTTGGGATTACCTCCTCTCCTACTGGATATGACATTTGTAGGACATATATGACAGATATTGGTGATATAATAGTGATGGAATCCTTGTTGATCATTGGTGAAGCCAGTAGAACCTCCGCTTTGATTGTTACATGAGTAGGTTGGACCTCCTCTTCATATGTGAATGGGGTGAGGAGGACCTACATGATAATAGTTTGTTACACAAGTTGTACATTTTAGTTGAATTGTGATAATGTCACGGGGGAAGACATCCATACTAGATGTTAATGATTTTGGGGGGGATTGTATTTGAATGATGTTTGGAAAATGGGGAGAACTTACATATCATTTTTGAGGGTGGGGATGAAATCCTAATTGGTTGTAGATATTATTAAGAAAGAATCTATACAGAAAAACATTTGAATGAAATGAATTTTAACAACTACCGGTAGTGATTTTGATTGAAAAAGTCATTCCCGTTTTCATGTGGGGTGGTTGAGGACTCGATCCTAGTAGTTCATGGATTGGTCTGTACTGCTATGTTGCAGGAATTTTGTTTACTGAACCATTCGTGAAAGAATCCTTTCGAGATGTGGAATATGATGTTCCATAATGGAAATTATCCAAATCATATTCCAGGTGTTGAAATCAAGTGGTTATGATCAGGACCAGAGGAGAGGGTGTCTAATCCATTTTTTCATTAGTCTGAAGTACCATTCATTTCGGGAACTAATTGGCCCTGTTAAGAGGCATTCATGGTCTGTCATGGGTAATATCCTTCATTACAATGACTGCAAAATACCCCAACTCTTTGATATAGGGGATCATTTAATATAATCACTATAGGTAGTGGTTCTTTATGTGGTTTTCTATTAGAGTAGGGAGTAGTGGATCCTTAACTGAGCCTTTGGTCAACTGTATATATGAGAAATTGAAGAATATTGGTCCTAGAATTCCATATCTCTTATGGGTATGACTCCTTCATACTCGTTTTGATGTATAAGGGTGTTCATCACCCTCCTCTTGGTGATTTTTGAGGCTGAGTTGGGACATGGGTGACCACTATATAACATCATATCTGATATCATCAAAGAGGTAGTGTAGTGTGATATTTCAGATTTAACATTTATCATGCCTGTATGGTTGGGGAGAGAGATTTGAGCGGAAGATGTTATTGACTGGAAAACCCAATGTTTAGCTGCTAATGTATTTGATGAGTTCCATGATTTGACCATTATTTTATTTATCGGTACTGCTGCCAAATAGTTAATCCAAGTTACTTTTTTATTTACTAATGCCTTTAATGATACTATTCCCCATTTTAGGGAGAATATTTTCAAATTGGGTATAATATTTCTATTTTTGTTGCTTGCACTTGGGCACACATCGCAGAATGTTGATGGACACTATCATCACATGTTGTGCCCCACATTCCCACATTCAAAATAGATATGAATTTATTACATTTGATTGATATTTATGATGTTTCATGGAATATTGGATTATAGGGTGTTAGCTCAACCTTCCATGGATTCCTCCTCAGAACTCACATCCATGTTCAGGTTACCCTCAAAGAGTTATTTAATGTTCATGGATCTCATTCTAAGAACCATAACATTATGTAATCTAGTTAATTACACTTCATTTATCTATAAATTCCAATTGTTTTTGATAGGGAAGAAACTTTCGGTCGAGAGACTATTCATGTTTGACATCATTCGCATGTCTATATCCTAGGAAAAATGGACATGTGTATTGATCCTCGTAGGAGGGAATCTAATGGATGCATCTTACATGTAAAACATAAGTAATCCCATGTAAATCATGAGGTATCTAATGGGAAATGTGCATATCTTCAAATGAATTCAACAAAGGATTCCAATTTATTTATTGATGTAGATGACACCATTGGAACATATCATTCATTTTTATCTCCTGGGGCATCCCACGTTTAGAATTAGGTATCTTTGTAGGCTCACAATTTTAATGTATTTAGTGAATAGATAAAAACATGTTATAGGGATTGATTAGGGAACTAGTTTAATGTCTCATGGATATTATGTGGACTGATCACAACACTCCTTGGATTTAGATCAAGATATATTGTACCTTGGAGGGAAGATATCACACCATGAAATCAGATGGATCAGAACACCCTGAGCTATTGGATTCATGAGGTGTGTCCCACAATGAGAAGATTATTCCCATTGAAGGTTGATATAGAAGCCCTTAGAGGTGGATAAAGTAGTATCACCCCTAGAAAGGGGAACCAAAATTACCATTGGTTATTATGTATCTTATTAGAGTCATACTACATAAACTATGTAGGCAAAAAGTATCAAAAACCACACATTTCGTCACCAAATTTGAAGGATTTGATATATTGTCGTTCCATGAAGTTTAATTTAATTATGTAAGTATTATCAACCCCTAAATAGGTAATTCATTAGGGTGTTATGTATATTATGCATGTGATATACCCTATGTAATTGGATTTATTTTTCTGTGATGGTGTGGGTATTACACATTGAGATGTCTGTGGGACCTGGTGGAGATATGGTCTCCTAGGTTAATGGTATAATCTTACTAGGATTGTTAACTAGATGATAAAGTGATGGATTCAGATATAGTTTTTTGGAACGTTGTGAGGATTCCTATTTATCACAATTTTTTTGTAATCAATGGCCATATAGTTCAGCATGGTTTTCGGTAATCTACCTATGGAGAAGGCACAATGATAAAGGTGGTGGGGCTTACACATGTAAGGGGACTATTTTGTGGGACATAAATGGATCTTACACATAAGAGGATTTCCATGTAAATGGAGGATGGAGATTCTTCATTTGATTTTCCCATAGGATGATTAAAAATTTTTTAATGTCCCTATAAACCTCTAATCCCATTGATTCATGATCTGTATCAGATATAAGAGGAAACAATTGACCTGATGCTAATGTCACAAAATATGTTTCAATGAGAGAAGGTGTGTATATGATACATGGAAGATGTGCAGGTAAAATATCATTCAATGTGATGGTAATATAATTCCATGTTGGTAGTATTTCATTCTATGTGATTCATACATGGATAACCTAATGCTTGTGATACAAGGTTATTATGGATCATGCATCGAGCACAGATGCCCACATTTGGTTGGAGGTCATCCCATATGCGAGATTATGTGGTATCCCATGAGGATTATACCTGGGGAATGGTGTGTACATTTTATTGGGTAGGATAACAATATTAAATCCGGTTTTGAGGATCATTGTTCCAGGAAGGTCCACATCATGTTATGTAGATGTGGTGGAATCACTCGGTAAATCTTCTAATTACATAACCACTTCTCAATCAAATTTTCAGGGGGTCATGGATGTTTTAATAATAGGATTCAATGGAATGGAGGGGTTTTTAATCAAAAGGTCCTTGTTAGAGTTCCTATGCATTGAAGCAACATGTATTAGATTACCTATACTATGAATAAAAAGGAAGGTCAGAATATATTGACACACTTGAAGTAGTGTTGCCAACAATATTTTGTAGTACTTTTCACATAAGAACATGAGGCATAGTCAAACAAATCCTGTAAAGATGTGGGGTAATTGATAACTCAACCATTGTGAAGTTGTAATAGTATAAGGGAAGAAACATGGAGAGCACCAGGAGAGGGAATTCACGAATCATAGGTTCCTAAATGGACGTTCATCATGAACATCAGGTGATTTTTGGAGGTAAGTGCCTTCAAGGAGGATCAAAATTCATGAAACTAGGAGACCCTACCTTAGGATGAGGTCCTGGACTTTTAAAGGAGTTATTCACGAAGGATTAACGCTTTATGATGTCATATGATCCCCTGATGGCCTTCTTCCTTCACAATAGGTATAACCCTTCATGAATGGCATCTCAGAAAAGGTGGAGGATATCAAGAACACAAAAAATGGGATTTATTGATTGTCAAATAATTTGAAATATTTATTTTTAGTCTTGTAAATGATGCTCGTGTTATTCCAGAATTGGGTGTTATTCTAATGATAAATGTTTGGGGCAATCCTTACATAAGGATTGAATGCGTTGGATATTTTTTGGGAATGTGTTTTTAATGCACCATCGAACACACAGAGGGATCTATTTGAATTCATGTGTTCATGATGAATATTTCTCAACTGGTAACCCTGTGACAGCTATACATTCAAAAAAATGAGAAATTCCGGAAGAATACCATGTATGGTTTTTATTTCCCTTTTTGGATTACATTTTATCTTGTCTGGCCGTATCTTCATTGAATATTCCCATGGATTGTAATTTGGATCCAAAATTCATTTCAAAAGTATGAGCCTGATGTCATCAAACAACCGACATGTAAATAATTGATTAAGAAATTGAATATTTCATTAAAAATGTATGGTCTATGGATATGGGATTAATTCTAGAAATTGTTAATAAAAATCCATATAAAATATTTTTTATATTAAATAGGTATAAGAGGAAATATATGGTAGGTCTGAATTGATGGTAATGGATTTTTATCCATTTACCTTATTTGATGAATTTTTTAATGTTATACACATAATATCATGTATTTAGTGTATGTGATGAAATTTTATATGATATATCATGAATCCTTAACATTTAATTGTATACTACCATTCGAATAAAATTATATAATTTGAGGACATTTGAAATTTATGTTACTAAGTGGTAAGATGTTTCTAAAATCAATTTGCAATATACTTCATGTTAATTGACTTTATAAGGCCAAGAGTAGGTGTAAAATGACTTATAAATTCTTTATTATTTATTTAATATTTATTTATGTGAAATAAATTATGGTCAAATAATCACATAATGGATTAATTACAACTTATAAATTTATGATCTATTCAATGTTGTTCTTTGTATGATTCTATATTTTTTGGGACATGTTACCTTTTAAGCATCATAATATTATTATATGGTGTTCATAAATATTCATGAATGAGTTTTAAAATATCAATTCAGGTATTTTGACATATTTTCAAACCATATCATATTATGTTTTCTAATTTCATTTGATTTTAATGTTATTGATGTTTTAAAAGATTCACGTGACAATATTATTTCCTTTTTTGATTGTTATTATACCAGTTTCCTTTGGGGGAAATGTGATTCTAATTTTTTTAAAGAAAAATATATTTTTATTTTACTCTATGTATGAATGTGGATTATAAATTAAAATTATATTTATCCAAATATTGATTAAATAAAAATCAAGGATTGTGTTTTTATGCGATATGAATCTTGAATCATAATTTAGACAGAAGATACTTTTTATCCATATATATTGTTTATAAAATTGGTTCATTAATTTTATTTTATAATAATAAATGATTTTATAAATATATATTACATTATAATTAAAATTAATTTAAGAGGTTTTAAAAAAGGAAATATCATGAAAATTTTTACATGGGTCTCTTTTTAATATCCCGATAAAATGTTTAAATGAAATGTTTATTTTTAATGTATGTGACATGAATAAATTTTCATGTTAACATGAAAATTATTTCCTTGATGTAACCAATATATGCTTATAGGGTTATTTGTTTTTAAAAAAATCACTTATATTCTTAAATTTTTCAAAATATTTCCTAAAGTAAATGACCCTTTTCCATATTTTCAAATATATGTTTTAAATTTTATTCTAAATTCATTTTAATCTACATCAAAATACTATACTAATTTATATTAATTAATTGGTATTATTATATTATGTTTCCATCAATATTATTTTTCTAAATTATTTATTATGATTATTTAAATTATATTTTCATGAATCCGATTGATTTTCTATTGGTATGTCATGTTATAAAGGAGTTATATTTTTTTCTAACTCTTTGATGATGAATGTGGAAGGGTCCATTTATAATGTTAATCAATGGTTATTGGAAAGTATACTTCATTATCGGTGAGACTAATACATCTTACATGGATGGGATCCTCATGAAATGTATACAATGGGTGACCTTGATACAACTTATAAGAAAGGTAAGCCAGATATATATATCCAATGCAATGGGAAATGATAGTTTTCATAATAGTTTATAATGTTTGAGTTAAATGGGGAGTTTTACAATATGGATTTAACATTGATATTGTTATTTCTAACATAGGTTATAATGATAGTGTTCAAATATATATACATGTTTTTATTTTTCATTCCCTGATTTTTTTAATGGAAACAATGTACAATAGTATCATAAAATGTCTCATGATGGTATATTCCTATAACACATTCCATTATATCATTTTTATTCCATGTCACGTACTTAATTACCAATGTATTTATAAGTATAAATTATCTTATTTTAATCTCATGTATGTTTATTATGTCATCATACCATTAATATAATCCTATAATAACTAATGGAATACAATTGATAATTATTATATTTACCCTTACATAGAATTTGATATCACACTTCTTATATTTCAATTTATTATAATTTTAAAGATTTTTTTATTTTATTCCTAATAAGGTTATTATATTGATATAAATTAGTGGGATATGAAATCTATATTTATCAACAAGTTTGTTATGGATCCAAGTGGTGATGTAATTGATTTTTCAAGTCTATATTAATCATAATTGGAGAGTTTCTCAGGTATGATAGTTATATGATAATTTAATTTAATTATATATGTTCTGATGTTTTATAATTTTGACATTATTATGTAACGAATTCAAAATATTAATTTCTATGAATTCATCCACTGATATTGAAATATGGGTATGAGGCTATTATAGCTTTCACTAGAGTAGGTATTAGATAACTTAGGGGATTATGGTGATTCCATGTTTTGATAAATTAATAGTTATAGATTCCATCATGGGATTGTAATTATAAGGATAATTAAATGTCCTATTTCTTAAACACCCCTTTAAGGTTTTTGGATATGTAATTTTGAGGCGATTGATTATATTTTGGGATATGGTTTATTGGGTGGTGGTATATTTAACCATTAGGTTTTAGGGGAAGAATTATTTTGTAAAAATTAAATTACATTTTTTGAGATTCAAAATTAATGGTACGATACTACCATTAATGATAAAGTGTTCATTAATGTTGAGGGTATGAAGGTGATTTCATATGGATGGTTATTTACAAATGGAATTTTTTATGATTAACAATTTGTGTTATTAATTATAATTTAAACAAAAATTAATTAATTTTTCAAATAATGGATTATAAATTTTTGATATTATCTTTAGTAGTTTTAATAATATTTTATTTTTAGTAAATAAATACATGATAACTATTATGTTATCCCTTATAGAATATGTTATCCCTTAAAGGTTTATTTATGTTCTTCAGAGATAAAATATTCTTCATAAATAGTGGTCATTTGGTGAAAAAGATGATATAATTATGAAATTGATTAAAGGATGAAATTATTCAGGTTTAATAAGTATATTTCCTTATGATCCTCTTATATAATGTATATAAATTCCACTTCTCCTGTTAAAGAATATTAAAACCAAAAGTCAACACTATTAAATTATTTTTTGACAATTTGATACCCTTTCCAACAACTAATTGGTTTATGGTATTACTGGCATCGATCCTCTCATACTCGTTCAATTTATTGTAACCATTTTATTATGGAACTCCCCAAAATTACCTAGAAATTAAAATTTTCATCCATTTATATCTTTTTATTTCCTAGTATCCTTCTCTTGTTTGGAATCCTAGATAGGTTTTACTCTAGATGAACGTTATTTTTCTCTATATATTTTTTCAATTAGAATTTCAATTTACCCATTTTATGAAGTGGAATTTCATCAATCATGGTTTAAAATATCAAATTTCCAAATTACTTGTTCCCTACTAAAAAATTGATATTCAATTTATTGAATTTGTTAAATTTAATAACCAAGGATTTAAGAAGAACACTGTTAGATAATTTTTAAAACACACAACCCCATGCATAAACCAACTTATTATTATTATTATTTATATATTGTTCCTATAAAAATGACCTAAAATTCATACGTTTTAATTGGAGTATTTCAATTATGAAATTTATAGAATTATACTACTCAATAAAATTGGGTTTTTAAATTTTAAGAAAATTAATACTAAATTTTTTGTAATGTAATTTTATTATTCCAACATTGTTTCATTAAAAAATGTATTGACATCTATTAGAGAATAATATAATTACAATATAAAAATTATAGAAGTTATATTGTATAAAAATTATAAATTTATTGAAATGAAATTATCAAAACTAGTTTAGAGAGATATTTTAGTATTTTTATAATGGCAATGATTACTCATTAAATAGTGAAAAATAACAATTTTTATATACTCACCAATTATTTTCCACAAAATGTTCCTTTATGATTATATTATAATAATAAATTATCACAAATATCATTTAATTATCAATATTGTAATTTATTATATTTGAATAATCAGTATACCTTATTTTTTTGTTGGTTAATTTTTGGGATTTGAAACATATTTCTCTAAAATCTACTTATTTTCCTTCCTTTTAATTTTAATAAAATATTATTATTTTCTAGTTATAGAAATTTAAACAGTAAAAATAAACTACATATTTTAGAATAGTTGTCCAAATTTTGAAAATATGACCCATTTATTTTTCTTCATTGTGAATAGTATAGGAAGTAAATATTATTGACAATATTGTCGGTAAATTCGGTAATTAAGGATAAAAATATAATAATTTGGACTAAAAATAACCCTATCATTTGAATAAAATCCGTTTTATGATTTTTAGACCATGATTTCTAAATATTCATAATAATGGATACTAATTCAATTTTTTATGGGAATCATATTATATATTAGTTTATTTTAATATAAAGAACAAAATTCACTCTCATTCTTTTAATATATATAACTATTTATGATAGGGATAAAATTAGATTATGTTGGGAAAAAAATAGTTATTTTAAAATTAAATAATTAAATTTTATCATGTCAAATTAAATTTATATTGTATGGATTAGATACTAATGGTAATTTCTTATGAAACACCTACATAATGTTGGTTCAATAAGTAAAAAAATAAGGAAAATATATTTAAAAACACCCAAACTAATATATTTTTGGTTATTTATATATTCCAATTATTTTTAGGGATTTATGAATGGTTTATAAGTAAATTAATATTTTTCATGGTATTTTCAAAGTAAAATTACCCAGATACAATGAAAATTGATATTTATGTTACTTTATATTACAAATATGATGTTTAATTATGTAAACATCATAAAATATTATAAAGAGGTAATTAAAAAAAATGTTCTATAATGAAATCCCTTATAAATATATGACCCATTTTTCCTATTATAATTAAAATTAAATACCTTTCAATTTTTAAAATTATTTATCACAATTAAGGATAAAATTTGTGATCGAAGGGGACAATCCAAAAGATTACGTTTTAAAATATATAAAATCATAATAAAATAATTTGATGATTATGATTATTATTTTATACTTATAATAGAATAAATTTCATTTGGGAACTAGTAGATATGAGTTGGACACATATTATTTTTAATTTTTATTTGTTTTTAAAAAAATTAAATAAATGATATTTTTTGGTAAACAATTTTTTTTAAATGTTTAATAATTCATTATCATATTTTCAAAAGCCAATTAAATTATAGATGGTTCAAAATATAACTCATATTCTATATAATTTTCATTTTTTATTTTATATTGACATCCAAGAACCTTAAATAGTATTAAAACATGAGACTATGGTAATTTTTAAAGATCTAACTATGGGGTAAAAAATGATATAAAGCTACAAACATAATCAAAAAATTTCCAAATTTCATTGGATAAGATGATATATTCTAATACAAATCCCATATTATAATTATTAAAATTTTGTGTCTTTTTTTAATTACAATTAATATATAATATTTGATTAATTTAAGAAACTTGAAGAACTCCATCTCTACACTTAGCAAAAGGGATCCCCATATCCTATCTTAATCAAAAAAATTTAAAATATATAGAGAAAAATATCTTCCCAAATAAATTAATAATGATACTCTCTAATATATAAATGTGTTATATTGGGAATGATTCCATCCATTGAGGGATTAATGTGTAACACAATTAATGTGGTAAATAGAACATCTATAACCATTGAACAAATGATTCTAATTTATTACATATTCTATCAACTTTAAAATATTATATAATCATTAATAATTACTAAATCTATTATATAATATATAATTATAGGTTTTTATGTTCGTTTCATTACATGTATCTATATCATCTTCCAGAAATTGGTTAATTAATCAGTCATTCATGTGTACGGTAGACTAATGCCTTACAAAACTACGTAATTAGTTATCTAAAACCACATATCATGACTAGTTATGAAGATTGATTTTACATATATAAATCATAAACATGAAATAATAATTTTATTTGATAATATATAATATTTTGAAAAAAAATTCGGTTAAATGAAAAACTATAACATCATTTTGGTGTATGTGTAGACTACCACATCCACGAAGCGATGTGATTATTTTTTCGTGAAAATCTCACTAGGATATAACATATAATTATATCTAATAAATCAAAATGTAATTTTTATATAATAATATGTCTATAATGATTAAATAATGCTTAAATTTTTTTCAACATTTTTATTGAAGAAATTAATAGTTACTCATGTGTAAGTAATGACTATTCTCTATATGGTTGTATTAAAGTTCAATACTCATAACCTTATTTCATGGTTGTTATTAAAAGGGTAATTGATTTAAAATAAATATATTTATTTCATGGTTATGATTATTTATATTATATAATATTGATCCTTCTGAATAAGATCAACACACTGAAGTAATTATGAATTAATAAACTATATAACATTAAAAGGCACGATCTTGACATGATCACTTTAGTGATTACAAATTAAATTATAATATTAAATATTACCAGTTTGGGGATAAAGAATTAATCCAAAAAATTGATTATTATGAAATAAAATAATTTATATAAGTATATTATACATGAGTTATTGGATTTACATCTTAGATAAGTAATCGATGTAAGGGAGTTCATAAAAATTTTCATTCATTTTGGAATTCATTAAGTTTATAAACCAAATAACTTTTTAATGGTGTATATTATACCATTATTTATTGTTATATCATGAATACATATTAGATAATATTATTTTTTATTTTAAAATTCATCTTATTTAAATCAAGGCAATTTTATTGAATGTTACTACGTTGTAAGGGGTTTATTTACAAAATATTTATTCAATGGGATATACTTCTACGTCATTTAATTTATTACTCGATGATTATGTGTGAACTAATCTATAATTTTTTTTGGTATTTACATTAGTTTTATATAGAGTTACATTTTTTTAGATAATAATATCATGTATTAATTATCACTCCAAATTTTATAAACATTGAAAGGGGATTCCGTTACTCAATATCACTTTTTGGGGTCATGATTCATACCATGAAGTATTACTTATTGTATGGTGTAAATACTACCTCTTGAATGGGTTTTTAAATATTAATTCATTTATTTAATGGGATTTAAAAAATCACACCATGTTCATACTTTTTTTTTATTTTTACTTGAATAAAATAAATATGTAGTGGCATTATGATACAATCTCCCTTATGATATATATTTATTGTAATTTGGGGAAAATAATATTCTATTAATTTCATAATCAAATATCATTTCTTATACTAAATTTATGATTTTTTACAAGTTTAATTTTCATATACTATATGAATAATTATTGAAACCATAACATTATTTTTTAATATTGATAATGATGTTGTATCATATTTTAGATAAATAATCATTCACATCTATTTCAATATTTTTGAAAATGTTTTCAATAATATTCATTTTCAATAAGAATTTATTATTGACATTAAAATTAAATTATAATTTATCAGCTATAAAATGTGATTAATAATGGAAATCTATTTAAATTTTTCTCATAGGTCAATATGGAATATCGGTAATTTTTTATAAAAATATTAATTTATTTATATTATATATGAAATGAATGGAGATTATAATTATTATTATTATTGTTAATATATTTTCACGAATCCCATTTCATTTTCACTTTTAAATAAAGTTATAATGGAATTCCAGATACCATAAATGATTGATGATTAAAATTAAAGGATCATTGTTTCATATTTGTATATGGAAATTAGATATTTTTTATGATAACATATGTTAATTATATAGATTATGTAATGGATAATCTCGATACAACATATAAAATTGGTGAGATTGATAAAACATATATTATGGGAGATCCCAATATTTCTCTCCAATGTATTGTTTAATTAACATTGTATTTATAGGAAAGATGTCTTGAGTTAAAAAAGGAGATTTTATCTAAGGATTTAACTAGTGTATAGTTATTTTTGACATGGTTTGTGAAAATAGTGTTAAAATAATCCAACACATTTTATCAATTCTTTCTATGAGTTTTTAAAAGTACATTTGACAATAATTGGCATCGCATGGGTCATGACTGTTTATATTTATGACTCTTGAATTTTTTAATGATTTATTCCACATAAAATCATTATTGATCCTAGTGTATATTTATTCAAATTATCTTATGTTAGGCTCATAAAATTTTATAAGTTATCATTTAATTATACTCATTATGTTCTCACTGATAACATTCAATTCTTAATGTTTATGTTTAGCCTTACTGACCATTTAAACACACCATTCATGTGTTTCATTCAACCTCGTTATGATGAAAATTTTGTAATTATGTTATACATATTTATATAAATAGATGTGATGAACTAATTAAGATTAAATTTTTATTTTTATGAAAAAATTATTTTTGTATCAAAAATTTTATGTAATAGTTTGTTTGAAATCACTAAAAGAACACACCTAAAGGGTTTTTAGAAATGTAACTTATTCAAAATTTCATTTTTATGTTATATATTATTAAGGGTTAAAAATTTCCAATGATTATTAGAATATATTGATAAATTTAATGTTTATTTTTTTCATTTGATATGGATTATTATTTGCCTTCATATGTATAAGAAAAATTATCTCCTCAAAATATATTTCTCACTTTTTTTTGATTCACAAGAACGACACCAAAATCCTTCATTATGAATAATATAATTTTGAGAATACAATGTTTTGATTAATATATTACTAACATCAATATTATTCTTGAAAAGTAATATTATTATTGTATAGAATAAAAATCTTGTCCGTTTATTAATTAGATTGTTTTCTTGTTTTGGTCATTTTAATGACATTCAATAATTATTGATTTACAATGTTGCAAATTTTCATAATGGATGAAAATAAAAGACATAATTTTTTTTGAATATATCATATTAAATATCAATGTATTTTATACATATAATATTTTAAGGAGAAATTATTATGAATCATTGTTATAATTTCACTCACTATTTTATGTGAATTTTCTTGAAATAATCACATTATTTATTTCATCAGTGTGAACCATGACTATACATTGCATACAAATATTTTTTTAAATCATTATTCAATTTTGACTCTATTTACGTAAAATTTAATGTTATGATAATCCAATTTTGAATGATCGATGATAAAATTGTAATAGTAAGAAAATTATGAAACTATCAAAAGAAAAAACATATTATGATAATAATAAAAAATAAAAAACATATATATATATATTATAAAAAATATTATATACCAATTTAAATGGAAATAAATATAAATATGATTGTGAAATAAATGACTAATATTTAAATAATTGTTATATATATAGTTCTATAAGAATCTTGAATGTTGACGTTATATAATGTGGAAATTAATTTATCCCTCATTTTTAGTGGAATATTTCTCTTTTATGTACAAATTTTTAACTTCATCTATAATTAAATTCATTATAAATTTAAATCCATAAATTATTTTTGGAGGAATAATTTAAAATTTTTAATGTATATATGATGGTGATAATAAATTCATTTTTGACTCTCTTTCTTTATTTTGTTAATCATTCAATTTATTAAGCCTTTGTAATTTATCTTCTATTCAAAAGATCCATTAAAATATTTATTATTTCATGAATGATGAAAATATTATAATTGTTAAATATAACATTCATCGGAAATAACCCGATTCAAGGAATTTTAATTAAAGGAGGAAACTTCACATCCATACACCATTCCATTTTTATTACTATACTTCATAACCCCATTCCATCTCCATGTTCATGGTAATTCATGACCAATAACTATTCCCATTCTAGCTCACATTTGGCCACATATTGAAAACAATGGTAACCAAATTTTATCCATTCCATTCTACCGGACACCTTTCAAAACCAAACCAAACACATTTATATCAATTAAAATTTCAATAATATGTTTAAAAACCATTTCAATAAGAATGTACATTTATTTAACGCATTTTTGTCCAATAACCTAGAAAAATAATATTTCAACAAAACATTACAAAATAATTTCTATAAAAATATAATTCAATTGAAATGTTGTCCATAAATCATCCAATGTAACCAAATTTAAATTTATCATTTTAAAATCCAAAAATAATTCACATTTCACAACAATATCAGAATTTCAAAAAATCCAAAAATCCCTACCAGAGGGGTTCCAAACATGTTTCACATACAAATTTCAAAATTACATTCTTGTAAAACACTTTATTCATAATGAATACATATTATTATAGTAAGAGGATTTGAGAGTGAAGCTACATACCTTGTGGGTTTTCAAGAAAAAAAATTAATAAAAAAAACATTCACCAATATGTGATAAAATCTACAAGTACAACTTATATCCCTTTCCCTAAGATCAAAAAAATCCAAATCATGCCTTAATTGGCCAAATACCCATAGATCTGTCTGCAAAGGATCTAGATATATAAAACCAGGGGATAGAAAATGGTGAATCTATGAAAAATATAAAACACTACCAAAAATAAGATTTAAAATGGATGTATTGGTTTTTACTCTCAATGATGTTACTTATAAATGCTTATATAATGATTTGGAGAGGTTTTCTAGTCATTGGGAAGAACAAACACCAAGTGAGGTTCAAAATGGTTCCAAAATGAATGTTTTATTATTAAAACATAGTGACATTTATTTTTTTTAAACCAAAATTTAAATAATGTATTAGTAGCCAACCGATAATGAAAACCATTCTCTAATATTACACCGGAAATTTTTTCAAGGGGCTCCTCACAAGGTTGTCCCGAATGTTTAGAAACACTATTCCCCAACCATGAAAAATTACATTGTCCCTTGTTTTTGAGTTAGAATTTGGAGGCCACACAGTTTTTGAAAATTATGTTCCTAAATATGTGACATTTCTCTGGCCCATAACTCATGGAACATAGTTTCCTGTAAGTGTTGCACATTTTCCACTAACCGAGCTCCAACCGTTCACCCATTGAACATCCCCAATGAAATCCCAAAAGAAATCCAAACTATCCAAATGTTTTCCCGCCCACTTTTTTAAGATTAATATTCAAAAAATACAGGGATACATACCTGAAACTGGGGGTTCTATAATATCCCCTTAATTGACCATTCCATTCATAGAAAGTAGAAAACACCAACTTTTAAAAAATAGTTTTTCTCATTTATATGCAATTTCTTTCTCCTTCTCCCAATTATCTTCCTGAATCTAACCATGTATCCGAAAAAAAGAACACATGTTGAATTATATATCCATTGAAGACTTTCCCTTTTGTATCTAAAATATTTACTAGCACATGCACCACTAATGAATCCAGATGTATCTCAACATGATCCAATCAAATCACATGGTTGGTATTTGGATGATACTTCTTCTACAAATATACATGAAATACATTATACGATGAACTGAACAGGGGTAGAGAATCCAAAGAATAACCCACCACTATAACCCATTCAGGTATCTCAAAATGTCAAATATATCTCATACATAACAACACCTTCATTCTAAATAGTTAATGTAAAAGACAACAATTGATTTATAAGAACACATGATCACCAACCATGAATACAAATGGCTATTAATGATGATATTAATTTTATTTCAGACGACACTAGTCCATCTAAATTCTCTTCATGATCAAAATAATCTTCTCCATAGTCTTGTCTACTTCTCTCATTCCATCCATTGATGTATCTAACTTTTCAGCCCATCATAGTGAAGAATTTGATGGACTCCGTTTAAATGTTTCAAACAGAGTGACATATATTGAGGACTGATAATTCTAATTATACAATAACTACACCAATGTTATTCTCTCCACCCATGATTCACCAACATCCATCACACAATCCATGAACAAGTCTTCTAGAATTTGTATCATTCTATTAGAATAATCATCTTTCCGATGATGATATTCCATACTCAAATTCAACTGAGTCTCAATATATTTTATAAAGTTTTTCACATAATGAGATGTGATCAATGGTTCCCTAAATTATATACTATGAACTACTACACCATGTATCATTACAAACTCAATGATATATATTATTGATAGGTCATACACCCTATGAGATTCATGAATGTGGAAAAAATTGGATAACCTTAATATTATCCACAATAAACAATATGGAATTGTAATTCTGAATCAATCACGGGAGTCCTATAACAAAATCATTATCTCTCTACTCTCATTTACATATAAGTATAGGTAAATAATGCAACATAACTGTAACTTATTGATGCTCTTCCTTGATTTAGAGATAAGTTATTCATTTTAAAACAAAATCAACAACCTTACATTTCATACCTACCCACCAAAACATTTCATTGAAGGCCTTATAAATTATCTGAATTCTATGATGAACTATCTGTCTCAAATGGCGTTGTTTACAATGTAATTGATCTAAAAAAGGCAACTATTCAAGAATTAATATTTAAAACTAAAAAACATAATTCCCATATTTTTATCACCATGTAATGGTCCCCCCACCATTTAGTTTGATCTTATATCCACACACTCCGAATTAGAATCATGCACTACATGAAACATTTAATAAATAAGGAATGTACACAATTTGAACGAAACCCACTAAATCACCACATACATCACATTCCAAAAGAATATCAGCTATGAAGGACTTTAACTACCACTAATACGTTGCTTATTGGTCCAATTTAGTATATGACATTATTATTAATTTATCCACTAATGAATTTCCATACCTCGCAATATACATTCAGTCAAAGTCAGACATATAGATATAGTCCATCAACCTCATTTTTCTCAAATTCATGTCTATTTGTTAAAAAACATTATTTTCACTATTCTGATTGGTATTCATAGATAAATTCTTACTGGAGAGATAATGATTCCATGTTTTCAATGAATGTACTACAACAGCCAATTCAAAATCATTTTTTGGGTAGTTCTTACCTGGATTCCTCAAATACCATGCACCATAGGATTCCACATGATCCTCCTACAAGAGAAAACACCCCTACCATGATCATAATGCATCACAATACACTACTTATCCTCTTTTGAGTTATGAAAAAACCACGATCGGTGCAGATTTAATGTGAACCTTAAGTTATTCAAATGAATAATGGCATTCCATATTATATTGAAGTGGAACATTATTCCTCGTCAAATCTGTCATTGATAAAGGTAATTGCAATAATTTACATAAAAAAAATTTATTATAAACAAATAGATCTTGAACAATTCATATATCAGAATCATTCTTTGGTAGTTCCCAATACATAACAACCTCTTCATCCCTATATGCACTGAAAAATGTTTCTCATATATAACAACATTAAGGGAGCATAACTATTATATCAAAAAAAATATAATTTATATAATTTTTCATACAACAAATGATATCTCGAGATTCCAAACATAGTCATCAATAGATGATCATGTTAAACACTTGACTTTTAATAAACAAATATATCATCGAGAAACACCACCATAAAAAATTCCACATATCACTAAATGTTTATAAAATTCCATAAATAAATCTGGTGCATTTAAAATACTGAAAGTCATCACCACATTATTATAATATAAATATATACCCCTAAAAGAAAGTTTCATATTATTTTCCTTCTGTAATAAAAATTGGTGATATCCTGATTTCATGAAAAAAAATTTGAACCACTAAACTCCCCATAATTGGTCAAATAGATTATCTATGTGTGGATGTTAATACCAATTATTTAGTGTAAATTATTTAAGCATATCATAATTGACACATAAAAAATATTTTCATCGTCCTTTTTGCTTAATAAAATCATTTGGTGATGACAATGTCACGCTAAGCCAAATGAACCCATTATTTTCTAGCTATTTCAACAACACATTCAATTCAATCAACTCTATTTGGGACCATCTTGTAAAATGGAAGTGAAATTGGACTGGTCCCTAGAACTAGATCATTCTTAAATTGTACTTACCTTATTAGTGGAAAACATGAGAAATATTCAGGAAGAACATCTATAAAATAATAAAAAACCATAATAAAATGACGTTTATCAACATTTTTCAATGATGAAAAAGTCAAGGACACCAATCGATATGATATCATTTCCACTTATAGTTCCAACAAGATTGTTGCATTAACCTATACATTCCATTATCCCCTAAAGAGATCCTTGATTCTACCAACAGTGATGAATCTAAATGTTCATGTATACAATCAATTTAAGCCTCTAAAATCACTAGAAAATCCATTACTAGGATTATTGAAATGTAATCCTTCTCAAGAACTTATAAGTCCCACGTCAACTCAAATCTATCAACAGTTATAAAACAAGACCTTCATTGAAAATCTCGACACACTATTTTTTAGAGAGGATTATGATGTTTCTAAATAGAGGCCTAATTTACACATTTAATCCCAATATATTTACATCATGATAAGAAATGAAGTAATTAGATGCAACCATATCAAATAAATATTTTATGAGGGATTAATTTAAAAGAATCATACCTTACAATACCGATAGTCAAGGTTTTTCATTCATGATACCCTACTCTGCGCCAAATAAATCATTACTCAAAAAAAAATTTCTATGCTAACCTTATTAAATTTAAATTGAGGATATGGTATTAATAGAATAACCAAGGTTGAATCTCTTCTGTAGATGAGGGGTTTTCTTTAATCCTTGTCTGATTGAAACATAAGGCACATGCGGCCCTTGAGCAGTGTCTAAAACACCTGACATTGGAGAATTGGGAAAATAATAGTAATGATGTCCCATATGGATTCAATTATGGTATGATATCTATTGTGTCATTAAAACTCTCTTTATGTGGATTATAGATTTATATTGGAAACATATGGTTTTGATCTTCTGTTTTTCTGGATTATTTGGTAATCTAGAAAACTAATTCTAATCCATATACCCACCTTGTAAATTTGTGCTCCAATCCAACATTATTCCCAAACATGTGTTCCCACCATTCCCTTTCAGTTATCAATATAATTCCCCCACCTGTAGCACCTGATATTTATCTTTCAACCTTAATTTTATATTTAAAAATTTCATATAATACATTATACATAATATCCCCATCTTTCAACTAATTTCATTCCTCATCCCGGAATAAAAAGTTTGTACCATCATTGATTCACTAGAAGCAACATCAGGTAATTACTGAACTAACTACAAACATTTAGTGGAATATTCTATATGATACATGTTCTCTTGCTTCTTGATGAAGAATTTCATTATTTTCGGAATTCATAATGTGTTAGGATATACTTTTTTGTCAAACAATTATTAAAAATAATATCATTCCATTTATTAGTTCACTTTATCATCGATCACTAAATCCCACCACTAGAGTGAAAGATCATCTAACATGTACATCGATAACATGACATTCAAATTCATCATCGTGCCTAGGAAATCAAAGTATTTATACATCATTTTCCACAACACATCCATATTTTATAGTTCTGAATCATCATAAATGATGTGTTGATTCCTGTTCGGAGACATAATATAATGTTCCACCAGCATAAATTCATATTTTGGGTTCCCTCTATCCACATATTGAAAATATTACATAGTTATGTAAACTACATGCTAGTTCTCCTATGGTTTTGTTGTAACCACTTTTTTACAGCTTCCTTTGGCGGGTTACTATGATGCTTACATTGAGTCATCTTCTATTCACACAAGAAACTCCATAAGTCTCAATCTATATCCACTAAAGGATTAAATTTTTTTTTGTTCAATCACAATGAAACTATATCAACAATGATTTCATTAATTCAAAATTTCCATGTGCAATCATCGTTGAATGAAAATCATCCATGATTATTAAAATACGCATATTTAAAAAAATACCACAAACATTATCCTTTGGAAATTTAACGTTTTAAAAATAACTAGTTTTTTAAACAATCAAAACATTCATACCCCAAAAATAAATCATTCATCCAAATGAAAAATAAAATCCTAGTTTGATGTAAATTCTACCATGCATTCCATTTTCTTCTCAATGGATAAACCCATGACAATGAGATTTTAAGGCATATAAGTGCATCCCAAACACTTATTTACAAAATTACATAGTAATGTGATGTTATGCATAAAAATGATAGATATGTATTTTTGTGACATACAATTCATGTCACAAATATTAAAATCATTTATACCAACCCATATCAAGGAATAAACTCTGAATGATGGCCAAATACATTTCTGACAATAAATTCCAAAGGATTGAAAAAACTAATATTACTTGTAGCATACCACCCCTCTAAATTTTCTTGAGTTGGGGAGGAATTTCTACTTGAACTGAAGAATCATGTTCAAGGAACCAATGGATGACAATAAATTCAACTACATCAATACAGTTGGGGAATGATTATAAATTTTTGGAATAAAAATTTCTTCCCAACATTTCATATCAACATAACCACTCTATGATTCCAAATAAAAGACGAAAAAAACTCAAATAATTACCATTGATATAAAAATACGACTAAAAAGAGTTTAGAATAGAAGTCTGCACATATCAATGAACAGAACTTATGGTGACTCAACAATCTCAAATAATCCATAACATAACTCCAAATATCCAATGTTATCCATGCCCCAAGTCCACAAAAAATCCCAAATCATCAAGACATACAACTAAAGAAATGGATATTTTTTATGTAACCCATGTCTCAAAAAAATCATATTTAAAAGAAGCAATGTTCCAATGTAAGGAGTGAGTAATGAAACTCACTAGGCATTCCCAAAATGAATTCCTGAAACATTTCACATGGATTGAACTAGTAAGATCAGTTATATAAAAAAATCTATATAAAATAATTTAAAAAATTCCACAATTTCCAATAATCCAAATAAATCAATACCCAAACAATTTGCCCAAATAAACACATTTTTAAGGAAATAATCCAATTAGTAATTAACCATTTTTCGTATTTTATGTTGGTATAATTAATTTTATTTCACAGGACCCAATAAATACACCTCATCCACACACAGAACTCAACCACCCGTGCTTTTTGTTTCTATTGATGGTGGAACTTAACGTCCATACTCTATCCCCCTTTTATTGTGGTACTTCATGATCACATTCCCACACTTTTTTGTGGTAATTCATAAACAATAACAAACCCCATTTTGAATGAGACTTAACTATTTAAGATCAAATTTATAACCAACATTTTAAAAAGCCATGTAATGAAAACATTGTCAAGACAAAACCAACCCTTTTAATCCCCAACAACACTACAAACAGACGTGTCAAATCCAATTAAATAAAAAAATATTTTTATTGAAAAAACATTTAACCAATAAACCATGAAAAATTCATTTCAACCAATAATGCCATAATAATTTCAAAAAAAAATACCTTTTTTGAAATAAATTCTTAAAACGTTTCCAAAAATCATCATATGTAACTAAATTCAAAATCATTCTTCTAAAATCCATTAAAAATGAATTTTGCAAAACAATTTCAAAATTTTGAAAATATCCACAAATAATCACCAAAAGGATTTCAAAAATGTTTGAAAAATCAATTTCACAATCAATTTCATTTGAAAGAATTAATTTTAATTCAATCCATTGGTATCTCGAATGTGGATTCTAGAGGTTATCCACATTCCTCAAGGGTTTTGATGAAACCAATGAATGAAACAAAACAATCACCGGAACCAGGGTAAGAAAATCAAAAATCCACCTTATATATCCTCTCCCAATATTAAAATATCCAAATATTACTATGACGGGAAACAAAAAACCTAGAACATTCAACAATCGAACTAGATCTAAGTAGACAGTGGATAAGTAAGAGTTCGTCAAAGAAAAACTGAGAAAACTACAACAAAGATAAATAATAAGGATGATTCGGCTTTACCACACTAATAAAATCCTTTCAAATGATTCTAAAATGAAGGGGAGTGAAATTCTAGACTTTTTGAAGAAGAAATCCTAAGTAAGGGTTTAAATGGGTCCAAAATGCGAGATTTAGGGTCAAAATCACAATACAATTTTTTATAAAACCCACAATTTTAAATGTTCATGGTTAACCACATCATTCAAAAAACATTGTAATATACATTACTTCAAGGGGGAGCCCTGAAATTTTGGATCACATGGTTAGAAAAATAGTACACCAATAATGCATAATCCTATGGTCCCATGTTGTATGGATAGACTGGAGAGGATGGACTGTTTGGAAAACATTACGCGAATGTGTGTGCCTTGTCATTGACCTCTTACTCATGGTCCGAGATTTCCTATAGGTGTCTCGAGGTTTCCACTAACAATGAACAACATGTGGGCATTAGAAAATTTTAAATGACACTCCCAAAGTGTTCCATACTGTAAGAAATTTCTCCAACCAGATTATTTAAAAAATATATAAAAATTAAATGGTCACAAACTAGACATCTAGGGTGATACATTATCCCCACCAATAGATTTATATCAGTGGAAAGTAGAAAAACACCTGTAAATGAAAATATTTTCAGCCATTTCTCAATGATCTCTTTATCCCATTCATATTTATCTTCTCAAATCTAACCACATTTCCAAAAAACCCACACTAGATAAATTCTCTTTATATAGAGGATGTTCCCATGAAAATATATACTCTATACTGGCATGTGTACCAATGAATCATCAAGATCTACCTCAACATGATCCCATTTAGTCACATAGTTGTGATCAAAATGATACTGCTTCAATTGATATAGATGAAATTCATTATACACCATACTAAAATATGATCCAAATTCCAACCACTGATAAGCCACCTCTCCATCCAATTCAATTATCTCAAAGGGGCATATGTCCCTATTATGTAACATTTCCAACACTCAAAAATGTTGATGACCAAACCTAGGAGAGATTCTCAATAACACATTATCACCCACATTGAATAAAAAGGCCAGTAATGGTGATCCACCTATGATTTATGATGACTCGACATTGTCTCCAATGTCACCTTGATAAAATTAATCTTTTCCCTAGACTTTTGGACACAGGTCATCAAAACCATCTATTTCTCACCACATTCAACCAAAAAAAGTGGATAAGGACACAGATTCCCATAAGATGATTCAAACTAATCCATATGTATCAAGGCCTGATAACTATTATTATATGTGAACTACACCTTGGGTATGTGATCCTCCCATGATCGACCACAATTCATCACTAAGGGAGAAAACATTTATTACAACAAATTTATATTTCTCTCAGATTTACCATACATTTGAGGATGATATGCCATACACATATTCCTATGTTTCCCATGAGTTAATTAAAAATATTTCTAAAAACAATATGTGAAACATGGATATCTATCTGATACAAGTTAACTAGTATACCATTCATCTTTAGTATCTCATGGATATTGATTTTGGATAGGTCCTTTACCATATGATATTAATGAATATGGGTGAAATTTAATGATATTGTGAGATGATAGACAATTACCTTGAGGGAATCGAGCTTCCAAACCATTCATCAGAGATCCATAACAAAATACATAACATTTTTCTCCCATTTATAGATAGAGACAGGTAAATACTACAACATACATGCTGGTTTCCGATGCAATATACTGACTTTCTAATAATTCAATAATTTTGAAACAAACTCAATGACATTCTATTTCATAACTGCCCACAAAAACTACACTTTCGACAACTTATGCATCATCTGAATAATAGGATGAACTTCCCAACACAAATGATGGAATTCACTAAGCAGTTGTTCATGAAAAAGAACCAGTTCATGAATTATATTAATAAATGACCAAAATGAATTACTATTAAGATATCATCCTGTAATGGTATCCACAATATGGAGTTTTGAACTCATATACACCCACACACACACCAAATTAGAGTCCTTCTCCACTTCATCAATTTTAGCTAAATTCGGAACAAATAAAATTGGAAAGAATACATCTATATATCCACAATCATCACATTCTAAACACATGTCGGCTATTATCAACATGAATTTCTACTGATCAATACCATTTTTTCACCGGAGCATATAACTTTCAGAATAATGCATCCACCACTGAATTGACATTATCATGTCTATGCATCTTGTCAAAGTCAAACATGCAGATATACTTGATCCATATCCTTTCTAACAAATTCAAATATCAGTGGGATAAAATATTTTTTGGAATATTATGATCGGTAAACATCATAAGATAATCATTGAAGAGTTAGTGAAACTATGTTTTCATAGAATTCACTTCAATAGCCATTTTAAAACATTGTTTTGGGGTGTTTTTCTCATTAAACATCACATTTCATGGGCCATATGCAACCACATTATCCTCTATTAGGAGAAAACATAAAAAACATAATCTCTATGAATCAAAATTTACAACATTACCTTTTCATGGTTATGTAAAAACCATGGACATTGAAAATTATTTGCTACCCATAAGCACTTAAAATTTTAATTAACATTCCATATTCAATTAAAATGGATCATTTTTCCACATCAAATCTGACCATGGAGATTCTTATAATAATATAACAAGTCACGAACAAATAATATGTAATACCCATATAGAAAAAAGAAACATTATATCTCAATAGAATAATTTGGATGTTTCAAATAGTTGAAAACCTATATATTTTCAAGATACATTGAAAAAACATTCTCAGAAATAACATGGCCAATGAAACAATCCTCTTGAATCCAAAAAATTTCAATTTTGATAATTTGGATTACAAAAGATATTCTCTTAATATTAATATCATTATCATCATTAGTTCCTCATGCTCAACCCTTGTCCTTGAATACACCAAAATATCATCGAAAATACAACCAAAAATGAATTGATATATCTTTGAAGTATCTAATTCATCAATTACATAGAAACCACTGGTGAATTTGTAAGACCAAAAGGCATCACCAAAGACTCATTATGTTAATATATACCCTTAAGAGAAATTTTTGGAAGATCTCCCTTATAAACTCGCAATTGGTAATGTACTAATCACAATACTATTTTAGAGAAACATTGTGGTCTATTAAATTGATCAAACATATCGTCAATGCATCGAAGTGGATATTGATTCTTTATTGCGACATTGTTAGGATATGGATAATCCATAGATAACCGGAGTGTAAAAATAGATTTTTTGACAAACAATACTGATTTTTCCCACAGAGATGTGATAGGATGGTTGATGCCTTTTATTTTCCATTTGTTCCAAGGGAACATTAAATTCCATCAATTCTATTGGATATATCGGTTATGTTTGAAGTGAAATTGGACATGTCACTAGAGGGAGAATGATTGTAATATCCAATTCCCAAATAGATGGAATCCCTCAGACGTAATTGGGAAAAAATATAAAAATTGATCAATAACCACCAGAAAATTACTCTTCTAAACATCTTCCATTGATCTCAATGATATGTTTGTAAACTGATACGAGATCATTCAAATTATTTTTTTCAACTGGCGATTGCACTCATCATTAAATTTCCCTCTACCCTAAATATATGGCCCATTCCCTCCTCAATGATGAAACTATCCTTTCACGTAAAATAATTCATGTGATTCCTCACCATCACTAGCAAGTCCATGCCTAATATAATATCAAATACATCAATCTCAAGAACCATTACATCACATGACAATTCAACTCTATATACGATTATAGAGAATGCTCTACATGGAAGGGAATTAAAATATATTTGAAGAAGTGTATTTTTAATCATAAAAATAGAACACATCCTTTCCACCTTTAATCCAAACTAATAAAAAACACAAGGAGAAATGAAGGAATGAGGAACAACATGTATCAATAAAATATTTCATGGGGGTATAATTCAAAATAATCATACCAGGCACTACCGATTGTCCTAGTTGGTCATTCACATTACCTTGATCATCTCAAAATATGGACTTACTAACCAAAAATTTTTATTTATCATATTCCATTAAATTCTATTTCTAATGATTCATGTTATTCCTTGAATAATGATGGCACACTTTGTTTTAAAAAAGTGGTTTGTTATACTGTCCTCATCGAGTATAGTAATATGATGCAAGTGACCCCTCAAAATTGCCACAAACACCCAACCTTGGATCATTGAGAAATTAAAGATGAATATATCCCATGTTATTAAAATTATAGAATGATCTTGATTGTCCAAAAAATATTGGTTCATGTGGATTAGAGAGCCACATTATACACATCTTAGTTATCTATTTGGTTTTAGAGGGAGATTCAATAGTCTTGTTGATTTATTTAGATCCATACCAAATCATTGGATAAATGTGCCCCTTATCTTCTTTCCAAACATGTTAGAGTCTAAAAAATTTAATATATGTATCAAAATTATTAAACCACATGTGGATCATGAGTATTCCCCATGGACCACAATTTATCTATTGAACTTCTACGGATAATCCATTATATCAATCCCTTCACTCATCACTCATATTTCTTCCCTCAACCCAGATTAAAAAATTCAAACATTCAACCATTCAATATAAGAAATTTTTGGTGAAAACCAACCTAAATTAGTGGATTTAGCTTCATATTCAATCAGACAGAGGCTCTCTTACTTCATGCTGAATAAAATTATTGTTCATTGAATTCTAAACTTGTGAGGATAGAGTTTTTTGATAAACAATTATTAAAAATCCTTCAATTCTATTCCCTCATCCACACTAGACTATACCACATACTCCCACAATAATAATTCAAGATCTTATATCTTGTATTTCACTAACATGAGGTTGGGCTACATAACAGTGCCTATGCAATTGATGATTTGATCTGTCATATTCATCAACATCTCTACATTTTATGATTATAAATCACCCTGAATAATGTGGGGATTCTACTTCTTAATGTGGAAAAAATCTTATTTATATGTCAGTTCATATTTTGGGTTCCCTCTATCTACAACTTAAATATCACGTGCTATGCTTTAGACATTCTTTTGGTTCACCTATGGATAAGGTTAAACCACATTTTCCATATCTTCTATCGGTTGGTTTCGACGAAACCTACCAATTTCAATTTATTATTCACACTAGAAATTACATATCTTTAAATTTATAGGAACCTATGGCTTCATAATTTCATAATCTATCACACTATAACTATCAAAACAATTATTTTTTAAATTCAACATTTACATGTTTGAACATGTTTCAGTATATTCCACCTTGTTTTTTAAAATTAACACATTATAAAAATACCACAACTATTCCATTTTCCAATTCTCACATTTTAAACAATTTATAGATTTTTTTAAAATTAAAAACATTCATACCAAAAAAAATTCATTTCTATAAAATGAAAATAATATCTAAGTATGAATTCTTTCCTACAATTTATTCCACGATCATATCATTGCCTAAACCCATGAAAATTTGATTTTATTGAATATATGTGTCTCCAAGATACTTTTATAACCAAATCTAGAATAAATATAAGTTCCTCATAAATAGGATTGGTATGAAAATTTATGTTATACATTTCATGTCCCAAAAATGATATTCCTTTATATCATCCCATGTGAATTAATAAAATAAGAATAAATGTAAAATCCTGGCCCGACAATGGATACTAATGGACCGAACAATATAATACCACATGTAACATCCTAAAAATCCTTATTGAATTGAGTGGGGTAGGAACTATTACTTGGCCTTTACTGATATCCCCATGGTTCCTAACTACGGAAATAAATACCTTGGGATTCAATACAACTTGGGTACAATTCTTATTTTTGAAAAAAATATCCAACTAGAAATGTCAAATAAACATAACCACTACATGATGCTTGATAAAATCATAGAATAACTCATGGAATTACCATTGATAACAAAATAAAAATACAACGAGCACCTTGGTGGAAGACTACACATATTAAAGGAAAACTGGTAGAAATTTCAACAAACATAATGTCTCAAAATCACACCACCATGCTATGACATTAACCATGATCCAACTCCAAAACACCACCCAAATAATCATGAAGTATTTTTATAGAAATGAGATACTTGGATTTTAATTTTTTCTCAGAATACAACATCTACATAATAAGAAATGTTCCAAAGAAGGGAATGGGTAATGAAACTAATGAGGACTTCCCCAAATCAATTCCCTACTCACACCACTGTGATAGAACAAGTTATTAAATGTATAAAAACAATTTAGATAAAAAAATTTAAATAGTTCAATAAATTCAATCAATAGAAACACATTTATAATTTTTTTTACCCAAATAATAATATTTTCACGGAATGAAACCTGTAAGCTATTTACCATTTTTCCTATATAATATGGTAATAAACATTTTAATTTCAAATGACATAACACAAAAACCTCATCCAGACACACTATTAAACAACCCAATATTAGTGTTACCATTGATAGTGTAACTTCACATCCATACCCTTTCACCTTTTTATTATGGTACATCACAAAAACATTCCAAATCATTATTGGCGGTAATAAGTTACCAATAACCACACCAATTATAAATCAAACATAAGAATTTAGGATATACTATTCTTACAATCATTCTCCCAATCCATGCAATTGAACAAGTGTCAAAACCTACCCAACACTCTTATTCCTAGAAAGATTTCATCCAAACGTGTGAAACCCATATCAATAATAAAAAACCATTTAGTGAATACACCATTAATCAAACAAAAAAATCCATATAAATATTCAACAAAAAATTCCAAAATAAATTCAAAAAACAATCCTTTTATTGGAAATGATTCATGAAAAAATTTCATCAATCAATCCAAAAAAATTATTTTAAAATTATCATTTTAAAATCCAATAATAAATCATTTACCACAAAAAATATCAAAATTTCCTAAAAATCCAAAAAACATCCCCAAATGTTATCCAACAAAGAATTTCACATTAATTTCACAACTAAATTAAATAATAACATTTGAATTAAAATAAACAAATAATTTTCTTTCTAGAAATGTTGAAATTGAAGCCACCTACCACGATGGTTTTGATGAAACAGATGAACATCACAAAGTTATCACCAAACCTGGTTAAAGGTACACAAATATTACATATATACCTTCCTATGACATAAAAAAATGAAAATATCAACATTTTTTGAAACAAAAACTCTATATATATCCACAATAGTATTTTATCTACGAAACTGGGAGAGTGAGTAATAAATCATAAAAAATCCAAATAGACTACAACAAAATATAATTATAAAGGAGGACCTCACTATATTGAACCATTAAATGCCTTCAAAATTCTTCCAAAATAATGTTTTTAGTAACCTAGCCATGTTATAGAAGAAATCCTGAGAGTGGGTCAAAATGTGGGATAATTAGTGTTTCAGGGTGAAAATCGCATGAGATCCAATTATTAAATCAAAATTTTTAAATCATGCATGTTTACCCCAATGGTTTGGAAAATATTCTGTTAATCATATACCACCCATACGATAAAGGGGTCACCACACATAGATGGAATGCATGGTAAAAAAACCATGCATCAACTATCTAAAGGCACACTATCCCATATTTCACCATTATACAAAAGAGGCCACATTGTTTTGAAAACAGTGCACCTTCTCCAAATCTCTTTCCTCATGGTGAACTATTTCTAGCAAGTGTTGCACCGTATCCACTAATAATGAACCACCCATTCACATATAGAAAATAGCCAAATAAAATCCAAAAGACTTCCAAAATATCAAATAGTTTACCCAAATAACTTATATACATAAAAATACATAAATAAAGGGTTAAATATCACAAACTAGGGGTGCTACATTCCCCCACCATTTAAAATTACATCATCAAAATATACAAAACCACATCATTCCAAAAATAGTTCAGTCCATTCTATGAAAATTTATTTCTCATGTTCTAGAGTCCCTTCTAGAATTAAACAATATTGCAAAAATAATGCACTAAAATTATGCACTTTCCAAAAAAGAAATTCTCTTCCTTATCTACAATTTTCACTGGTAGGTGAACAAAACAAGCATCCATATTTCACTCAATATGATCCCAACTAAGCACATGATCAAGATCAGGTTACTAAATCTTTAAATAAGATACATGATATATATATTATAAACCACATAAAATCATGGTTTAAATTACAAAAAATAATCCACCTCTAAAAATCATTCATGTGTACCAAAAGTGCCAATATAACTTAGAGACAACAATCCTTGAATTCCAATATGAAGATGTGTAAGCCAAGAAAAATTCTCAAGAACACATCATCACCACCTAGAACAACAGTTTCTATTAATGATGATATGCAATGATTGTATTATTATCTAGAATTTCCCATCCTTCTTATGATGATATTCCATACTCAAACTCAACTGAGTCCCAAAGGCTTGTTTTAAGGATTTCAACAAATGAGATGTCATCCTTGGATCTGTATCTGATAAAATACAAACTATTTCACAATTCCAATTTACTGACTCATTTATATATATTTTATACAGTTCATCCATCATATGAGATTCAAAAATAGGGATGAAATTGGAAGACATTGTTTTATGATCCAATATCACCCATTTGAGATCGTGCTTCATACCCATTATTGGGATACGTGTAACAAAATCCATTTATAACTATTAAAATTTCCACACATTGATAGGTAATGACTGCCACATATATATTAGTCACTGATTCCATGAATTTACCTGCTAAAAAGTCAATCATTATGAAACAAACTCATCCTCCCTACTTTTCATACTTTCCCTAAAAATTATTATTTCAATGAAATTAACATATTCTTGAATTATAGGATTAACCATCCATATTGAATGATGTTATTCACAATGAATTTTTTCATGAAAAGCCACATGTTCATGAATTATATCATGAAAAAACAAAACTTAATTCACATATAGTTTCCATTCTACAATGTTCTCCCCACCATTGAGTTGTGACCTCATAGCCACAAACTATACATCATAGTCATACTCCACTTAAAACATTTTAATCAAATATTGATTGATTGAAACAAGAATTAAAAATACTACATCACATTATACTTCACATTCATAATGCATATTTTCTATGATCGACATCAACTTTCACTAATCCGAAGATTATTTTTTCAAATGAGCATATGAATTTCTACATAATGCATCTAACAATAAATTACCTTTACATTGTGTATAAAACAATTAAAATTCAAATTTATTGAGAAAATACATCCATATAATTTATATTAATTTCCAATATATTTAAATAAAATATTATTTATACTCTTATGATTGATAAACAAAATGAATTTATCATCGAAGAGATAGTGATTCCATGTTTTCAAAGGACAAACTACAATAGCTAATTCCAAATCATTCACTGTGTAGTTATTCTAAAGAAACCTCTACTACCATTATCTTTACAAAAATAGAGATCTGATTTCATTAGAACAAATCCCAATTTAGATCCTAACACCTCCAGACACACAATTTCCTCATTTCCTGATTATGAAAAAACTGAGATCAGTGTTGATGTACGATAGATCATAAGGTCTTTAAATGATTTTTGAAAATCCACATTCCATTTAAAAGGAACATTATTAATCTTAAATGATATAATTAGAGAGTAAAATCATTATAATTCATGAAATAATTTTCCTTCAAAACGAAATAGACCAAGGACCTACATTTTAATAAAAAATTCATTCTTTGATTCCAAAAGACAAAACCCACATTATTCTATGAATCCACAAAAACACCTTTATAGAAAATAATTTATCTATAGAAATGAGCCTATTATATCTAAAAATATGATTTTTATAATATGGAATTAAATCAATGACTTCTCAATATTCCCAACATTATCGTCAATTTTTTCCAATGATCATCCATTCTCCTGTCATTTAGTAATATATCATCAAAAAACTCTACCAGAATAGGCTGAATATATCAATAAAATAACTAATTAAGCATTTTCATAAAGACATATAGTGCATCCCTATGACCAAAAGGCATCGCCACAAACTAGTATTGGGATATCTACTATTGATATTTGTTTTTAGAATACCACCCCTTTGAATTTATAGTTGGTTATTTCTTGATCGCAAGTGAATTTTGGAGAACCACTGAGATACCCTAAATTGATCAAATTGATAATTTGTTCATGGAAGTGGATACTGATTTTTATTGATAATAGCTTATGAACATTATAATATTCCCTTAACCTGAGTGTTCCGTCCCACTATTTGAAAAAAAGACATGTGATAACTACTATGATTTTTAGGACATATGAACACTTCATTTTCTATCTCTGTATACTTCTATTTCAAATCAATTAACACTTTTGGTGAAATCTTGTAATAAGGAAGGGAAATAAGAATAATCTATATAGGGATATCAATCATAACATTAATTTCCATTTTGGGAGGAAACCCTATTAAATATTCTTGAAAAAAATCTACATAATAGTAAAAAAAACCGCTGCAAAACATCTCTTTTGGATCTCTTTATCGTCCAATGACATGTTATCCAATTCATATGAGAGCATTCCAACTGCTAGTGCTGACAAGTCCATTGACCACACATTTATGTTACTCTATCCCTTAAAGAGTATCTTGATGAAATTTTCAGTGATGAAACTAGATTTTCATGAATAATAGTCGATGTGATACTTGAAAAAATCTAGAAAATATATACCAAGGATTATATAAAAGAAATTTTTATGATGGGATGAGGATTCCCATGTCCAATAAAATCCATTAATAATTATACAAAATAATATACATAAAATTTCTCCACAATATATTTGGCCAAGAGGAGATTAATGTTTCAAAATAGAAGGACTAATTTTTATATTTAAACACATAAAATAAATAACAAAATAAGAAATGATGGAATGAGATGAAACCATATCAATCCAAGCTTGAATTTGGGTTGAATTAAAAATACATCACCTGAAAATGTCAATTTTCTATGTTGGACATTTAGGATACCTAATACATCCCTAAATATGTAAGTCTTCTCCATACATTTCTCTTAATTGACCTTCTAAAATTTCCCTCACTAAGGAGTCAATGTATTCTGAGAATAATCATGGATTCCATTATTTTGATGTTTTTTGTTGTTTTGTAGTCAAAATCCCATCGATGTAAAAGATTCATGCAACCCCTAAAATTTTTCATGAACCCCTGACCATAGATCATTGCAATAATAATACTAAAAATGTAATACCTAGGTTAAATTATTTCATTTTCTTTGTTTTCCTATACAATATCACATCAGGTGGAATAGATAGAAACATTTGAAACATCCAAGTTATCTCTTTGGTTTTGGAGGATGATTCACTGATATTACCAACTCATTCTAAGATATACTCCCACCTTACAAAATTTATTTCCACTTCCTCTTCCATCCCATGTTAGAGTTCCCAATAAGCCCTATAGGGGTAGAAAAACTCCCACTAATAGCCCATCAGATGTCTCTTTCAGTAAGTTTTTTTTCTATTTACCATCTATGAATATTTTGTTTTGTAAGGAACTGCATTATAGAAGAGAATTTTCTACCTCATCCTAGAATTAATAATGCATGCCATCAAAGATGCACTAGAAAAACCTCATATGAAAACCAAACAAAATTCATGAATTTAGCTGCTTATTTTGGAATAGATAGGTCTTCTTGTTTCTTGTTGAATATGTCTATTGTCCAATAAATTTTGAACATCAGTGGATTCAATTTTCTATTAAATAAGTCTTCAAAATCATCATATGGCATGCCTTTGTACAGTTCTTCCTAAACCAGTAAATCCCACAAATAGAATCAAATATCATCCAACATGTACATCTCTAATTTCACCATCAACTCTGCCATTATTCCTATAAAATCGATGAGTCTATTCATCCTATTCATCTACACCTCCCACTTTTCTGGTTCATACTCAATCCAAAATATGCGTGAAATATTTTTATGAAGCTGTACCAAATCTTCAACATTCTATGGTTCATATTTTATAGATCCCTATATCCAATTATAGAATACCTTATACTATGATTTAAAACAACAATCATTTGACTTGTGGTTTAGATGAAACCTAATTTTCCACAACTTTCTCTGGTTGGTTTTAATGATTCCTATTGGGAGCCGTTTCTTATTCACACATGAAATTCCATAGGTCTAACACTCTATCCAAAAAAGGCTTATGAGTATAAAAATATATACCATTGAAACTATCACAATCATAATTTATAGAATTCAAATTTCCCATGTTCATGCATCATTGAAAAATAAATCCACCTTTTTATTGAAAATCAACCCATTTTTAAAATAAAAAAACTATTATCTTTTCACTATATCATAATAAATAAAATTTACATATTTTTCAAAAACGGATGAAATTCATACACCAATAATAAATCATTACTCAAAATAAAAAATTAAATCCTACTGTGAATCCATTTCTTCCATGCATGCTATGGTCATGTCATTGGCTAAAACAAAGACAATCAGATTTAAATGCTTATATGTTCCCCAAAAACTCTTATGTACCCGACTATCTAGTAACTAATAGTTCAACATAATGATGTTTGATATGTATTTTTATGATATAAATTTTAACTACAAAAAAATCATATTCTATTGTACCATACTATATCAAAGAATAAAATGATAATAAATTCCAAATCCAAGACTTAGAAAGAATGCTAATGGATAGAACAAACTGATACCACATGTAACATTAAGCCCCACCTCATTGTGTTGAGTCAATGTGGAAGTTCTACATGGAGTTGAAAGACATCCCCATGGTTCTAATATATTAAAATAAGTACCACATTCATTAATATAGATTTTGGATAATTTTACAAATTTATAATAAAAAAACCTAACCAAACATATCATATCAACATAGCCACTACATGATTAATGGAAACTAAGTTAATTAAATCCATGAATTACAATTGATAATGATATTAAACAAGAAAGAGTACCATATAAGATGACTACACATTTTGAATTACATTATAGAAGACGTTTCAATAGAATCAAAGAAAAAATATTACTCCATGTTACAATATATTTCATGATCTATATCAACAATAATGTTAAGTACATCACTATGTACCGTTAAGGTAATAAGAATCAATAATTTTACCCATGTCTCAAAATACAATATCTTAAAAAGAAAAAATATTCCATATATTTGGGAAAGTAATTAAACAATATATGATTTACCAAAATGACATCCCTACTGACCCCTCATAGATAAAAATAATTCCCTAGTAATATAAAAGTATGTAAAAACCAATTTAAAGAGTTCAACAATTGAAAACACAATGAACATGTGCACACTAAAAAAGTTTACCATAATAAACAAATTTCCTGGGAAACCAAATGACAAGTCATTAACCATTTATTTATTTATTATTGAAATAAATAATTTCATTTCACGTAACTCAATTCAAAAACCTCTCCTAGACAAAGAACTCAACCACCCAAGAATGGAATTACCATTTATGGTGGAACTTCCCATCCATAACATATCCCATTTTTATTATGGTATTTCATGACCACATTTAAACACTTTGTTAGTTGTATTTTATGAACAATTACCATATCCATTTTAACTCATTCATAACCATTTAATACTATCAATAAAATATAACATTTTTTTAAACTGTGCCACCCATAAAGTCTGAAATCCAAAACAACCCTTTTATGGATAATAACATTTCATCCCATTATGCCAAAACCATTTAAATAAAATATTTCTTTTATTGAAAACACCTTTTAACCAGAAAATATGCCCAAAATGATATCTACCTAAAATAAAAAACATTTTAAAAAAATTATTAAATAATTTTCATGACATGATTCTATAATTCGACAAATTAAATTGATTTAAAAGTCATTATTTGAAAATCGATCAATAAAGAAATTTTCCACAAAAATATCACAATATTCCTAAAATACAAATACCATCACCAAAGTGGATTGAAACATAAAGAAATCCTAAATTTCACAATAAATTTGGAGAAAAACACATAATTTTATTTTGAACCATCATTTTTAGTATGAGGTGGTGGTTTTGAATCCACATATCTTGAGTGATATGAAGAAATATATGAATGACACTGAAAGACCAAGAAACTAGGTTAGAACTCCATAAATTTACCTTAGATACCTTACACTAACATGAGAAAATAAAAATATCACCATTATTCGAAATAATAATCATTGATCTATCCACCATACAACATGATCTAATAATTTATCATATAAAAAATGTATATCTATGAAAACCATGTAATAAAAAATAAATATGACTTAAAAGGGATGATACTGCTTTTTTTGCAGTGACAAATTACTTTGAAACACGTTTAAAATTATGGGTAGAGGTTACCTACCACTGGGATGAAGAAATACATAGTGAGGGTCAAAATGGGTCCCAAATGAGGGTTTTATTATTAAAAATGTGTGAGATTTGTTTTTTCAAAAACCTAATTTTCAAATGTACATGGTTAGTCACACTCTAAGGAAAACTGTGCACTAACCATGCACCTTACACCACCATATGATGGATCCCCACAATGTTGGCCTACATGGTTAGATAAATCGTACACCGACTACGCAAAATCCCATTGTACCATGTCTCATGGTTTTACTATGGATGCCCTGCGGGTTGTAAAATTATGCGCCATAAAATGAGCATTCTACCATGACCGTGCCTAATGGTGCACAATTTCTTACAAGTTTTTCATAGTTTCCAATGACCATATACTACCCATGAACCATTATAAATATCCAAAGTCACTCCAAATCCATCAAAACTATCCCAAACCTTACCCAACCACTTTATATCCATAGAAAAAAATAAGGTGTTAAATAACATAAACAAATGGTTCTACACAACCGAAAATAGATTTATTAATAAATAGAAGCCAGTCTAAATAATAACCAAATGATAAACTCACTAAATTTAACTCCCTATTTCTAAAATGATAAAATAAAAAATAAAAAATATTATTTCATTTTAACCTAATTTTTTATAAACAAATTTATTAATTGATTGAATATTTAAATGCATTAAAAATAATTTTTTTATTTAAATATAAATAAATATTTCATTGTATACCACTAGTTTATATTTTAAATCATTAATAACATATTAATCAACATGTTTATTGAATATACCCCTCCCCATCATGTATATATAACTCCTATTCCTACCATTGTTCAACAAATTCACAAACATGTTGCATTTATAGAGATCTAACTAATTCTCTCTTTATTATTCATCATATAATTTTTGTGGAAGTTTTATCATAATTTTAAATTAGTATATGGTATTGATGGTCATAGTGAAGCAAAAACATAAAAAAAGGTAAATTTCATTAATTTTTCCATTATATTTCAAATCATATTCTTTTATCATTTTATTCTTATTTAATAAAAACATCATAAAATTAATTAAATAATATATTAACATTTCTTAAAGTATATTTGAACACTATTATAAATTACATAATATATATATATAAACACAATATCTCTCATTATCATTTGAAAATTTGGTAATAATGTTCTATTTACTACATATGACAATGATATTACTTATTTAAGTATCACCGCCAATATATCTTGTTAGAGTAGAATATATATTTATGAATTTAATTTTTCTTGAGTATTTTTTTAATTAATAAGAATATATATACATATATATAGTCCATTCACTGTCTATTTTGAAATTTCTCATTAATCATCTGTTAACTATCAACATGAGTGTTGTCATTTCATTACTTATCTATGAATTCATGGCTGGCAATCAAAAAATATTTCATATGTAAATGTAATTTATCATATTAATTATAATCATTTTTGAAAAATACATAATATATATTCCCTTAAAATAAATCAATATCATAAAATTAAAAAAATTGAGATGAATCAATGAATTATGTTAAAAAATGTTACAAAAAATTAAAATAATTATAATTTATCATTATAAACATAAATTTGATTATTAAACTGGATGATTAATGTTTAATGGAACAGATGATTCTTCTATAGTATGGTTCAATGTATCAATAAAAAATAATTTTTAGTGGAAGGAGATACATATTTCTAAAAATTTCATTTGGGTTTATATTTTATAATACTATAATTTACAAGAATTTTTATATAAAATAAATTCTAAATATCATTTAAAATTTATCCACCGTTATTATTATTGGAATATTAAATATCAAAAATTTATTCGATGAATTTATTTATACAATTATGATTGATGATTATGTTTTTTGTTTCATGGAATGTGCATAATTCATTCATTGTTTATTTTTCTATTCTATTTAAAATAACCTCTTCTCTTTAAAAAATTTACCAATGAATTCCATAAAAGAAATATTTAACCATATTTTTTTTGATCAATCTTTTATTATATATAAACATATTCATATCAAATTCATGATGTAATCTATTATACTCGATGAATGTATTATATCTACGATCAACTATTTGATATCATCAAATGAATTATAGGATTTAAAAAAATAAATAATATTCGATGTAGTGGTTTATAAACTCTCCTATATAACAATAAGGAAAATTAGTACTCTAAGAAAAATTATATATAGGTCAATGTGATTTTATATCATCACATTAGAGATTAATAAGAATGATATAATGAATATTTATCTACTTCTACCTATTGAGATATTCATTAACCATAATAAAGGAGTCCATGAATTCAAATAATTGGTTCTTTTAAAATATCATATGATAATGATAAGAATATAAATTTTTTATTTTATATATCCTTACATTAAATGTAGTATTTATGAGATCATAGTGGTGAAATTTACACTTAATATATCTCTATTTTTTTGAAAGTGATAAAACAACTCAATAGAGATTAAAGTGGTAATTTTTTGTGGTATTTATAATTGATATTATAACATAATTTATGGGAAATTAAAATAAAATATTATTGAAATGAACAGATTTATGTGAATTTTTAAACAATGTTAATTAATTGTTATTTTTTGAAACCGAAACATACATTACTAAGGTATGTGACCAAAATAGAATTTTTTTTCTTGTATCCATTAATGTTGTGAAAAGGATTCCTCGATCCATGAACATAGATATAAAACCTCACAGGTCTCCTATAATACAATTTTCATTATTGGGAATCCATTTGAAATTACCAACTAGAATCAATTATCTAACATATGGATTTACTATGAGTAAAATTTATATTATTTCATTATGTTCTGTCATAATTTTGTAACATCCCATGAAACATCCTAAGAGGGAACCCATTTTATTACTATTCCAATTCATAATGTCTAAACAATGGAGTTCGAATTCTATAGGATCCTAAAAAAGAATAGTGTACCTTTTGGAATTGGTAAGTAATATTTTTACTATTTAATTCTCCCTTTACTGGAAGTGTTATAAAATATACCATTTTAAATAAAAGTGACTTCATTTTAGACTCCACACCTCAAACCAAGGTTATGTTATTATAATTATATATGATTATTTGATCTAATACCATTGTTTTTCAAACAAATATCATTACAACACAAAACAGATAACCTGATCTATCCCACATCATACTGGAGGGGAAATCATGTACCCCAAGAGATGGAAAAAGGGACTTGTTCATTATATATAATCTCATGTGAATAATTTCACCTTATAAAAATCATTTAATAAGTTGTTTAGATCTACCATAATTCCATCATGACCAATCCATTCATTGGAAAAAATACCCAAAAACTAGTTTTATAAATATTCATAAGTTAACCGGTCAAAAAAATACATATCAGGATCAAATAAAAAACCTAAACTAAAATCTAATATATGTTTGTTTCATTGATAATTAATAAAGGAAAACTAAATCAAATACATATATTATACTCTATGTGGATCTTTATGTCTCTATACATCAACATGAAAAAATCATCTTTGGGAGACAAATATAGAAATATAGAACATAAAAGATAATTGATAATGATATTTTTTTAGAAACAATATTTACATGAATACCCATAAAACCATACACAATGTATTAACTCTAAAAAGGTCAATTTCCTAGAAATTTTAAAAACTATATACAAATACATGTGTTTAAATTTATATTTTAATATAAAGTAATAGTATATTGATTTTTTTTCTTTTTAAACATTACAATATAAATCACGAGTGTTTAGAAATTTTACAAGAGATGATTTTAATACTAATATATATAAATTTATGTTTTTCAAAGGAAACCATTCACATTGAAATATTTTTATTCATTAATGATATTTCACGATTCATGAAAGCATTTTATAAAAACCATTAAATATATTTTTTCATTATTTAGATGAATGAGTAAAATATATTTATGATGAGATCACATAAATAATGAAGATGGTTATAATAAGAGAATATAAATAAGAAATAAATAGTCTCTACCCTAGAATATATAAGATAAATGTGACCAACAAATGATAATAAAATACCAACGATCATGGGAATACAATGGAGGTGAGGGGAATGAAAATAAAATAATAAGATTTATTCCTAATATAGTCATTCAGGATGAAATTCATCCACCCTAAAGTTCGATCATACCCTTCCACACATAATCAAGTGAAAAACTCCATAGGTAAATAATATACATGTTAGTGGGGTAGTCAGAAGATGAATTTGAAATAGTGTTGAATTTTTTATATGATGTTCCAGGGACTACCCTTGGTATCCATGATTTATATAAATTTGATGCATGGATAAAAAAGTGATAAATATAAATAAAATTACATATCATGTTTAAAGAAAGAGTATACATGAATAATTTCTCTCCACAGGTACCTATCAATGAAAAAATACCTTTATTCATCAATGCCATCTATACTACATTAGTGCCCCATACAGTAGAAACTATCATGCCTGAATAATACATGAAAATAGATTATTAGATAGGTGTCTCTATATATAAATCTATTTTTAAATATTTATGTATGATTCATGGAAATAAATTTTGTTCAAAATAATTCTTACAAGTACCATGCACAACCATTGATGTCTCAAAATCCATTTACAAAATAAATATTATAATTTTATAAAATATTTGGTGTGTACTGTAACACAAGAATATTTTAACTAAATTTTTAAATTAAAGGATCTTTTAGAATTAATGAGAAGAAATTGAAATATGAATTTTACTTTCATTTAATCATAAAACATATCTAATAAAAAAATATTGAAGAAAAATTATTAGATTGGAAATAAATATTGTTGATAAATTTAATGAGTAATTTAAGGAGAACCAACCGAATACTAAATTTTATTAGTCAAAATCATCAAATATGGTGAGAAATATGATTGAAAAAATACATACACTACATATACTAAGAATGAAAATGAAAAAGTTCAAAACCTTATAATAGGTTTATACTATAGAGAGTCACCGCTGATAAAATAATTGATCCTGAAATATGTAGAGTGGTTGAAATAGTGGAGTGGATGCCTAACTAGAAATATTTTATGTGAATCAAAATGAAACAAAGTTAATTCACTATTGGTGGTTGAGAAATATAAGATCGAATTTTGAATTAGTTTTTAGTATTGAATGGTTGTAATATAGTATGTTAGTGGATAAATATTGGGGGGTGTAAATTTCATTTTCTAAATTTCTTTATTATGGTTCACTTCTATAGTGTGGATGTATTGTTTAAAAATGTATAAAAATAATATATCTCATATTGGAATCTTGTGGCACCTGAAATTGTTTGTATTCATAGATTGTAAATCCATTCCATAACCATGAAATATTTATATATTAAAAATTACAAGCCTTGGAATAGTATCCAAATATTTTCACCATCATAGGTGAAAACATTGCAACTATTAGATCCCCCAGAAGGCTAACCGTATGTGATCTCATAGTATAGATACTGTAACCATAAAAATCATCTATAAAAACTAAAAATATTTATAGATTGGTCCGTACATAATGGTACTAAAATTATTTCTCCCAGACCATGTGAACTAAATTTTATATATTGGACTGTCATATAAGGGACATGTAGATAGTTTTTAGGACCCTATTATTACAATGTGAAAAAACCATTCATATATTTTTTTAATACACTCGGTTATTTAATATGTAATTTTTAATAAATAGAATTTTAAAAAAATATGTAATAATTTAAACTAGAAAAACAAGTTAGGGGTGCTGAAATTTTTTTTCTGAATCCATATACTTGGTTGTGTATGCCCCTAAGAATATTGTAATTAATTGAATTACATAACATAATAATACTAGTATTAACCATTTTGAAGACTTATCTAACTAATGACGGTCCTCACATTCCATCACATGTTCATTAAATGTGAATTTTTAATCCAAACAAAATCCCTATTAAACATTTGAATAGTATATACATCATGAACGAACAAAATTCTAAGAATAATTAATTACATAGTTAAAACAATTCGATCATTAAAATAAATGTGAACCATAAATGGTAAAATTTATATACACATGTTGGTGTGGGTTATCATTATATTAAATAGGCTTATAGTTTATTACTTTGGAGTATTGCGTTCTTCTCTGAGAGTGGGTTCATGATTGGTGATGTCCTCGAATGATAATTATTGTGCGTATATGTGAGTAACAATCACTTAAATGACATGTTTTAGCTTTTTTAGATAATAATTAGTCTCCTAGGGGAACCTATTGGGTAAAATTATGTGTTATGTATGGAAGGAAACTGTGGTACTAAGAAAGATGCATGGGTTCAGATAACTGAATTCATTTATCAAGGATGTCCAATCATTACGAATAGCATGAAAAACATGGATAACAAGAGGTAAAAGGTGCCCGATTACCCTTATTATTAGGTGAACTAAATGATAAAATTATATGGGGATGCTGGAACATGAGATCTCGAAGTTACAGGATCCTTGAGTAATCTATCTAATTTAGAGCCTTCCATTTCAATGGAATGTTTGGTTTTAGGTATTCGTTTTTGGGAATAAATATATATTTTTCTTATGTTTATTTGAATATATTATTTTAAATATTTTTTTATATATCTATTTTTTAAATTTTTGTATAAATTTTATGAATAGAAATTATAGTTGATATGGTGGTAAATTTTGATACTTTTGTGTCTGAAAACCCTTTTTGGAGCATGAGTGAATTATTATGTGTAATTGTCATGGGAAATAGTAGGATTGAAACATGTTCATCCAAGGCAAGTTATTTAGTATTATAGTTCTACTAGTTTTTCATATGTACATTTTATTGTTTTGTAGAAAATTTATTATTTTCATTATGATTTATGAAATTTCAGAGAAGGTTTTTTATTTGTTTATATAATTACATATAGATTATATATTTAATAAAGAATGTTATTAAAATTTATTGAAGTGTATTAGGTATTTCAAAAATTTAATTCAAGTTCAAAATTTTATTATAAGGGCCCAGCCTTAAACCTCACTTAAAATTGAATTAAATTTATAATTCATATTGAGGATATTTTTAGGATTAGTGTTTTAGAGAATTAGATCATAACTATTACATCTCAAAATATTACACAATGGACACTTTTACAAAGTTTCCTTTTTTTAAAAAACATGAACTCTAAAAAAAGATTCATGTCTTTTTACATGTTTAAGACAACATCAATTTTCTTTTATTCTATTCTTGACCCTATTCTACATTATTTCATATGAAAAACATTTCAAAAAAACATGCGGTGAGCATAAAAGCTCAGTAAGGGATACAAAAATAAGTAAAACTGTTAATTTTTCAAAACATCAAGTAAACCAGGAATACTTTATCAAAGTAACACTTTTCACCTTTAAGAAGTAGTAAATATTCTTCAATTAATAAAAGATCATTACTTACCCTTTTGTAACCAAAATATTACCATAAAACCCATATAAAGATTACAGAACATATAAAGGTAACTTGAGACATAAACATACTTAAATGGAATAACCATACAGTTGACTTCCACACTTATCACTACAGGGAATAACCATACGGCCGACTTCCATACCCAATGCATTGGAGGTTATAATGTAACCACCCATCCTCGTATTCACGGAACAACCTGTAATTTGGTTTATCACGTTACCACCTGTCAAATGTCCAAGTATCATTGTAAAATCAAAAAACATAAAACAATTATAATGGAAAAGAAAACATTTCCACATTTCAATCACAATATATCACATAAATATATTGAAATAAAAAATCCATTATCAAAACTATTTTCAATACCAAAATACATAAAAATTATATGGTATTTATTTACTTATAAAAACATTACGTCTTGTTGAGGAAGGTAAAGATTAAATAATACTTGGGCCGTCAGAAAGGTCATTGTCACCGCGTACGCTAAAAAGAAACATACTTTTTGTCGTTTAGAAAAATGATTTGTATAGAAAATATTCCTTTTGAATAAAAGTAAAATTCAATGGGGTTTATATAGAATATAAAAAAAGTCTTGTATTAGAACAAAATATGACTCAATGAAAGGAGATTGAGACGAAGTCCCATACCTCGTGTCCGACTTGAATCGATCTCTCATTAATCTCATGAATAATAAAATAGTGTTAATGTATACTTTCCTAAGAACCTTTTTCAAGATTATTATTCTTTTTACATATCTTATTTCAATGTTATAATCATTATGTAATCATTTAAGTTAATAATGTTTGTTTTTTCGATATTTGGGTCTTATGTCAAAAATGGACTTCTTACAATTACTTGTTGTTGATGTGGTCAAAGGTTCATTATATCCAGAATGATATTCATGATTTGGATATCATATATATCATATATATCGAGCATATTCATGTATTTATAATAGTATATAACATCTAGGGGTAAGAAATGAAATTCACCATTCATGGAGACGGTAAGCTGTACGTACGCTTGGATGCTACTTTCATTTCTATTTCGTATTTAATGGATTGAAATAATAATGATATAAAGGTATATTATAATTATAGAATAATATCATATATAATATAATTAACTCCATCCTTTATACATCCCTCATATGGCATTAACGAATCAAATCACATTGAAGGGGTGGTAATCGACACTTCCTAAAATGAAATTATCGTGTTTACCCATAATGGAAACCATAAAGGTATGCCATAAATGAAAAATACATAAGCATAAGGAAAACATAAACATTATATATATCATATATATATATAATGACATCTTAATTGCAACCATGAATGGTTTTAAAAGACAATTTAACAATCATTGTTTAGTGAGGTAGAAATTAGCCAACCACAGAAACAGTATGTTCTTTAACCATTAGATGGAGGTGTGTGTAAGTGTAAATAATATCCTACTCAAAAAAAACATATTATATTTAATATAATGGTTTTGTTACAAAATAATGGAATAAAAAGAGTTTAGTGGGCTGGAGAAGCAAAATAATACAAAAGAACACAAGTGAAGACATTCCCTTTAAATCGGGTAACTCCCTTTGGTTTGAACCAAAAGGGTTTCTTGAAGAGATTTTTGACTAACGTTAGGCTTCCAGGATGAGGAGAGGGATGTGGAGAGATAAAATGAGTAGATTATGGTCAATCCAAACGCTTGAAATGTGTGGGTAATGGGGATGAGGTGGGGGCCTTTTATAAGATGGAGGAGGGGAACTCTTGGAAAGTCAAGAAATGTTACTTTATTATATAATGAGTTTCAGATTTTAATGGTCCCAAAACTATATATTTCAATGATAATCTGATAATAGTTCTAAATACACCCATCCAATTGGTTTTTTACAAGTGTAAGTCTTATATTTTACATTATATTTTAATTTTATTTAAATCATTAATTAATGAGGTAATCACTGCATCATCATGGTGTCATAAATAATTTAATTTATTAAATGTCAAAAAATTATAAAAAAATACTATGATGTAGGAAAATTTTTTATCTTTCTAATTAATATTTATAGTAAAATAATATGTCTTTTATATCCCCATATAAAAATCGTTTTAATAAAAAAAATACATGTTTGTGACATTTCTATTTTAACTTTAAAAAAAAAGTTATTAATGTCATTTTTTGACCCAAGTGGCTCCATGGGGTCCCCAAGTTGACCCATGGATTTTCAAGGTCGGCATGACTAATACAATAAGGGTAGGCCATGTTTAAAGGTAATTTCATATTATTATGAAATTATTTTCTCATTAAATTACAGTAATTTCCTTTAATCGTGATTAATAAAACTTAAAAGTTACTATTCACCAAAAAATTATTTTAATCCCATTGATCCACATTTTAAATAATAATGACAACCATGTTTGTCATATTTTTGAAATTGCATTCCCAGAAGTGGTAATGTTTCATTTAAATGAAAAATTAGTTTTTTAACCACCACTTAGTGGTTTCATTATTCATCAAAGATTGATGTTTTTCAGGAAAATACAAAAAATTCACCATACGCTATATTTGATATTCTGAATTCAAAAATTATCTCTATTTTATAAAATTAAAAACATATAACTTCCATTAATTAATTTAATAATTAATTCACGTTGTCAAAACAAATAGCATTTTTTAAGAAGCAATATCTATCAAAAGATTGACACTTGTTTATGTCCAATTTCAAAGTGAAATTAATTCTAATGACCACCGTTGGATTAAATAGTAAAAACTCTTATAATTTCACATTATAACACTTTCAGAAGATAATATAATCATATAAATAAATTATATTAAATAGAGGTTTTGAATTAAAATACAACATTTATCACTTATTCATTAAAAATGAACTTTATCGGAAAAATAAAAAAAACATACACAAAGTAAATTTTGATGTCCGGATTCTAATGAAGGATTTTATTTGGTCCATTATAATGTATAATAATTCTACAATAATTATTGTATTTAGATATCGTTTTTTTATATTTATACTGATATAAAATGTAAATAGAATTCATATATACATACGGCATACCGACCCTATGAATAGTGTATTTCATTTAGTATTTATAACATTTATAGTTGAATAAAAATACATATATACTAAATATATAAGATATTTATAAATTTTTTTACATTCTATAACTTATTAAATAACGATATATCTATGATTATTATGAATAAAAAGTCAAAACACGTATGAAAACCAAAGTGATTATTACAAAAAATGTAACATAAACATGAAATTGTAAATAAACTACTAATATAAATTCATAAGTAAATCATATATGATATTACGTATGATATTATATAAAAAATATAATATTTCTTGATTGTTATATGTTAATCATATACAATTTATATTGGTGTTTTTAATGATTATGAAGAAATTTGATATATTGGTTAGTGGATTTCTTGTCTCACTTTTATTTATGTAGGAATTTTTCAATATTCACCAGACATTTCATTTTTTTGGTGTAGATAAATCTAGTTGACTTTTTATATAACTAATTTTAGTTATTTTAAAATAGTTAATGTATCCATTGATGTAATTTTATCATGGATATAAGGATTCTAATGTTACTACAATATTAATGATATTTCATATCACTTCTATTTTTCCTGACAAACAAGCCATGATCAGCAAATGTTAATTCTATATAGAATATACTAAAACTGAATGAATTTTATTATACATATCCTAAAATATATTGGTATTTACATATTCATTTTATGATATCTCATTAAAGGGTATAAATTTTACATGATACCAATGCGAGTAGGGAATTTTGTCTCAATTTTTCATCTTTAAGACACATTTTATGATTTTCACCTATAATCTCTGACACAGTTTATATATAAGAGGATTTAAATTTTATATATCTAATATAATAATTTTAATTATGTTGTAATAATGAAGTTATTTTATTATATCAAAATAATTTTAATTAAATATTATTAAAGTGGTAAGAGTATATTTCTACCATTGCACAATTTATCATGTTTTTTATGATTATGATTTAACTAATTTAAACATATGATCAATTATTTCGGAATAATAATATACTTTTCACCAATAAATATCAATTATCTCTTTAGTTAATGGTTCTATATTACAATATTTGTTCCTTAATATAATTTATAATTTTTTAATATTATATAACGAAATTTTATCTTAGTTATGAAATATGTTTTATTGTGAAACCATGTTTTCTGAAAATGAGTTCAAAAATATATTTTTTATTTTATTTTTAAGAGAATATTATTTTAAAAGGATATTTGATATGTTTTATGTTTTAAAGTGTTTAAATGGTTTTCAAATACTCTATTATATGTTTTTTATGTTTATTATCCAATAAAAATGTTTTTGAAATGATATATGATTTAAAAATTAGGTTTTCAAAAGTGGAATGGATATTTCCCTCAATATTTTTTTAAATGATCATTCATAATAATTATACTTGTAAGATGTAATAGTTTTTTTGTTGGACTTACCATAATGGGTATATTATCCAATGGTACCATTCATCTTTGTTCTATGATTGGTTTATTTTTTTATGGAATGGTGTTAATGTAACCCATTTTTCTTCCATTGGTTGTATGCTTTGAAACCTTCTTCTCATAATGGGTTATGATCTCAGGAAATAATTATGAAGCAACACTATTTTTCAAAGTGTTAAATATGTGGAATTTATTACAAAACCCATTGAAGTTCATGGGTAATTATATATAATGAGTTCGTATGATTTTTTGGCACACATATGTATGATTTCATTATGTTTTGGTGGGACCTATATCTACCTTAAATTAGTTGGGTATTGATAAATATTCTATAATAAAATAGGTTACATGGGAGGTATGACAAATATCACAATAATACGGTACGTAGGGCGTCCCAAGACCACAATAAGAGCGTACACTGGAGGTCTTCCCAAGTATGCAATTAGACGGTATATGTGAGGAATATCATTCCCAAATCTAAAGGGTAAAAAAGAGTTTAACCAAGTCCCAAAATAGGTACACTAGTGATTATTTTATTTCTATCATACTATGAAGGTCCTTCTTTGTAGTCTTGGCATAAAATATTCTTGTCTTAAATGTATTAAACAATTACACATCTTATTCTTATGTTATTCACTAATTTATTAAGATCAGGATTCCCATATGATTATTTTATTATGATCCTTCTATCACTAGGAAATTATTTTTGTGAATGATATTTTATATTATTGGTATGATCTAAAAATGTTATAACCATGTTTTCTTCCACTTATGATCTTGTAATTCGTACACATATCAATCTGTTACACTTATTGAGATTATGAGATCGCCTTTTCTTAAGATTCCTTTCCCTATGATATGTTGAAATGTATTAAGTATGAATAATAAATTTGATTATAGTTGATGTAAATATTAAATATATTTCATTAAGTTAGAATATTTGTTCCATGATTCCTAATAAACAAAAATAATATAGTCATCAAGAATGGAAATTTAAAATTTTAATAATATTATTGTGAAATTATGTAATATTCGTTCATGTTTTGCCCGAGATACTATACATTTTAACCCCTTATCTCACATTCATCTCATAATTATATTACGAAATCTTGATTAATGTGTTAAATAAGAATCATGATGTTTGGATAATGTTAGACATATTACATCATCCATATAAATCATTCTCAATTAAATTATTTCTATATTTATTAAATTTTCACCTAAATGTAACGTAACAACACTCTTACATTGATCTATCCTGACCCTACCAAATGAAAAGATCGATCTATGACTAATTATGACCATCCTATACATGAAAGGGGCTAATGACAAGAGTCAAATTCAAAAATAAAACAGAGAGGCCTTTTCATATGTACATGAACACTCACACGTAGCCATCATGATGTAGATGTGATGATTAATAATAAAAAATTATGAAAAATAGGGGAAAGAACCTTTTATATAAAAGCAGTAAATTATAAATGAGTACAGTAGTTTAAACTGAGAAGTGAAGGGAAATAATAAATTCCCTTAAAGAAATATTCCCCAACCGGAAGAAATTGCAAAGTATAATTCTATGATAGCCCATATCATGATCTCCAACTACGACCACCGTACATGAACCAATGTACCAGGTATCCCTAACATTATTTGACCTCACCTCGGTCATATCTATCAACTTCTTAAGACAATACACATTTTGAAAAAATCCAATGAATGTGAGAGTATATTCATACATTGTAGGATTCCTCAAATAATAATGGAGGAGTAAAAAGTGATAAATCAAGAATAAAAAGATAATAAAAACATATCATGCATAAAGAGGTGAAAGAGAGCAGGTCATCACAATCCAATAGTGAGAATATCATCATCCAAAATTAAGGGTCTCAATATGAATTTTGGAAGAACCAAACATCGAGTCTCCTCCCCCAATATGTAGATAGTGAAATGATCCAACAATGGAATGCTAATCATTGAAGGCACGAGGCATTCCCCACGTGACATCACATGCTATTGAAGCAGTGTAAAAAAATATAATGGTATGTATATATATATACACACACTTATTCAAATAAACCTAATCAAGTGATGAAGGGGATATCCATCTCACAACTCATCCCTAAAAAGTCTTTTTAATTGTTCCAAATATCCTTCAGTGATGCTCTTCATCTCTCATATGTCACTAGATGTAACTGTGTGATGGCCCACACATCACCCTATTCCCCTAAAACGAAGGAGAAAAATAAAATTATAGGACCCATCAACTAGAGTATCATGGGTTTCCACTATGTAACATTCAATAGGGAAACTGCACCCTAGCTGATGGGGGGGGGGGGGGTCCTCTCTACTTTTGTGAGGATCGTTACCCTATTCGATATGGGGGGTCCAAGTCAGTAGGTATAGGACCCATGACTATTATGATAGGTTGTTTCCACTATATTTTTAAATTATAAAAACCATGTCTAGTGATGGGATTTCACTCATTAGTTACAGGTATTACGCACAATCATATGGGGGTTTAATCTATCTGTTGAGGACAAATGTCCCAATGAGATAGAGGGTTCCATTATAGGCATCAAATACATGCTCCCAATATTATTTAGGTGACCCACTTGATAAGTATTTTTAGGGGACACACACCGAAAATATTGGGGGCACTCTATAGAAATCACTTTTGATCCCTCCTAAAAAATTTCATAGGTAGGAGTCCTCTCAATTAATGTAATTTTCAAAAAATATCGCATCATATCTAAAAGTGAATTACATAAAGAAACATACTGTTCAATATCAAAAAACAATGAGGATATGTTATTGAATGGATTATATTAGATTCCAAACAAAGGAGATATAGAAGATTAATGTTTCCTCAATGTAAACAATGGGGTATACAATCTGGGTGAAGACCCACATGACGTGCGGTCTAATTACATCACTTGTATATTTCCCTGGTGGTACATTTGTCTCCAAGAGTGTAGGATTACATGGAGCGTAAGGGATATACTAGAATTTTTTAATACACTTATGTCCCCATACATATTATTGGTCATGTCCATATACATTACAGTACAACCATGTGTCTGGATCTTTATACTAACACAGGGTCCTCCCCATGTGCTCCGCTACACAAATCATCAACAATAAGATGAGGTACAATGAGTGTTGTATAGATAAATTCTATTCCATAATTTAATATATCAAAACCCACTGTCATCATTGGTGTTCCCTGACATTTCTTATGTTCTTTGAACTACACCAAGAGTAGTTGGGATTTTTGTAAAATCATAGATCCACTCTACAGACATCAAATATTATGGTTCCTATTGAATTATGACCTCATTTCAGCACATTATATAAGGATTCAAGATTTTTTTACTGTTTGAGGATATAAAGTGGTTGGAAATATGATTCGGTCGACCATGTGGGTTTTTATATGCACTGCATGCATTAAATAGTTCCACCATTGACGATTTGATTTATGATTTTCATAAAAATAAACCAAAACACCATTCCATCTAAGTCATATCCCCAATTAATCTATCATCCCCTCATGTTTGAATCCATCATGAATATTGGGGTTCGATCGGGATTCATACCACCCGGAATTCCAAAATCATGATCACAATGTAAAAATAGTGATGATCTAAAAAAAATTGATGAGAAAATTACCATATAACCATTTAATTGTTTTTCCCACAGTCTGTGTCTAGAGATCCGGAGTAGGGTTATATATGTTAGAAAATAATTAAATAATCAAATTAATTTCCCCTCAAGTGCATCTAATTGTCTAAAAATTTGAACAGATAATAAAAATGATGATTATAAAAAAAATTAATCAAAATGTTTATATTTTATAATTTCATGAGTCATGAATGGATGTTGGTTTATTAATCATTGAAAAACATCTTTGTCAATGATTAATGGAAGTCATTATATTTTCTATGCCCCAATATGGTTTGATCTAGAGTTCTGTCTTCATCAGATTCTATCAATTCTCAACCATAATATTTATTTTTTCTGGTGATCCACATAGATCATAAAAAAACCCTCATAAATAACAATTGTGGAATAAAATAAACTATTTTCGTATCAAATTATAATCATTTTAAAATATCCATAACATCATCATTATATAATATATAACACACAGAAACAAAATGATGTTTTTATGGATGTTAATTACTAAATCAAATAATTAATTTATTACATATTGTATAATAATCCGGTAAAATAGAAGGTTTTCGGTTTTAACATAAATAAAATAATTTTTTTTATTTATAAGAGTATATAATTTTTTTTGATAAAAATTCATCAGAAATAATAGAAATAAAACATTGTCATAGAAAATAGTTAAAAAAGGGTACTAATGGTATCACATTCATAAAATAATCATAATAGAATATTTTGATTTTTTTGAAATGAATAGTATAACATATCATGTAAATGTAAATGACATACACCATAAAATGGGAATGTGAATGGAAAAGAGAAGTAGATATTTCTTGTACTATGAAGAGTTACTAATGAAACTCGAAGATTGGGGACATGGGAGTTGGAGACACCATTGAGGAATCATTGGTTAGTAAAAGAATAATATCATTGATTATGATGAATTTCTTGTGAATTGAATCATAGAAATAGGTGGGGTTTTTTTACAATGGAGGAATTCATAAATAACTTCCTTGGACACCTAGGAAGAGGAAAATGAAAAAAATGGAATTGCTCATTGTATTTTCACAAGGTATTGGGAAAATGAGACACCAATTAAGTTATTTTAATCCAAAATAATTGAATATATTTTAATATTATATTTATCATCATATGATTTAATTAATCATACAGAAAAATCATGTTGTGTCTTTATCATTCACAAAAAATAGAAAAATTATAATATTCACATTAATTCATCTGAAATATATTTTTAAATGATTTTTTAAAAAATGAAGTAAATTTATCATAATTTTTTCCTAAATTTTAGAAATTTAACTTCATAATATTTAAATCATTATTTATTATAAATTATTATAAGTAGAAATTGCATTGTAAAATTCAAAGTAAAATATTTAACGCTACAAAAAAAATTATTTTATAATTTAAATTTAAATCAGTGTGTTAAAATCAAACAATTTTATTAAAATATATATTATTCGCAAAATTTTAGTTCTCTATAATAATTATTTCATTATGGAATGTACAATTGTTGAAAGAAAAATCAATTTCTCAAATTATATCATAATTTAATTTAGAACAATTATTCGTAAAATGGAAAATAAGGAATAATATTTTTTAAATGGTATTAGAATTTATGTATATTAGGTATCAAAAAATAATTCCATAATAAACCCATAGGTATAATGATATTATTGTGTGAAATGGTGGTAGATTCTTGGGGTGACTCACCTAATATCTACTGTGAGTTAATGTACAGTAACATAAACTTATCCAATAATAGATTTCATTCATGCTTCACTTGTTGAAGCTCAGATTAGATATGGCCATGAGTTAATCCCAATGGTCAAACTACCATCCCATTCTCTAAAATATATTCTTTAAATAGAATGACTCTACTAGTTTAGGCCATTAAATTTTCTTTCTATAAGAATTTTCATTTGTAAAAATATTACATATAACACTAATAATGACATTATCATTATTATTAAGTGTATATTTACCAATTGATATATAGAACAATGGTCATATAATGGTCAAAAATATATGTTCACATTACAAATTATACTTACTTTATTATTTATAAGATATATTTATGATGAGTATAAAATAATATAACAGACATTTTTAGGAAAAAATTATTACTCAAAAAAGTTTCACCGTTATAGTGATGGATGAATGGTTTGAAAAACAATGTGAAGAATGGGAAGATAGATGAGGATGGATAAATTTATTGGATAAATAATTTTATTTGATTAATATATCCATACAAAAATATCTATAATTTAGACAGTGGGATTTGACATGGTTTGTGCACAATTAGTCAAACCGTGCACCTAAAATGTGCTCTATACACCAACAACCAGATACTCGTCCATGCATGGTGCAAATTTTTTTAAAATTTGTTCATAAACCATTTGACCCCTAATATTTTGGGAAATATTTAAACTAAAAATTATATTAAAATCCACATATAACCTAAAGCTGACATATTTTTACTCCAACATTACAAGAAAACATTTGGAGAGCTCTATTAAATTTTATACTTTTATTTTAGATAACATCTCTATTTGATTAGAAAGTTAATGTTCATTCATCCCATTATAACTAAAAAAACAATATCCCAATTTCATTTTATCTATTCTTCATTCTACTGTATATCAGCTACGCTATTTTGGTGAAAGATAATATGCCATAATATTAGGTTCTTCATCATTTATTTGTTTTTCTCATGATCTAAACCAAATCAGTGGCTGATACTAGATGAAGTATCATATAATGACCAATGTTTGGTAGTCCATTAATTTTCACTAAATGTTTATTGTATATGTATTTCTATTATTACATATGACCAATTTCATGGAATCACAAAAAATGAAATTTAATCTTAATGTTTCTAGGTAAGAACTATAGAATTAAAGAGTCTCATTAATGTTTCTTTATAGTGTAAGAACCTTGAATTTAATGGATTAATAACAATGATTGTGTTTGTTTAATTTATAGACCTTTATGGGAGGTTTTTTATAGGGATACATTACAGTGTGACATCTTCCCATTATCATGCGATTTTGTAATTTAATTGATAATGGTAGATTAATAGTCAACTGATGAATTTAAAGGTGAGTATAATAAGAATAAAAATTATAAATGAAATAGGTTAATGGTGAGGGATGGGATAACCCCAACCCATATACCTTGTTATGAAATTCCATGATAAATCTTTAATTGTTCTTTGCTTCGATATTTCCTTGTGATTTTATTAATAACAATTTAATTTAGTAGTTGTTTTGTAAGTGATGATTGTTTTAATCTTTTCCCCTGTGAGTATTTGAGAGGACATCCATTTAATCATGGAATGTGCATTTATCCTCCCTTATAAAGATTATTGAATATAAATGTCATTATTTTGATATTGACATTATTAAATGAACTAATTAATGAAAATAAAAATGAATTTTTATAATCCATGTGTGATAACTAGATTCTTATAGAAATTTCATGGAATTAATCATCAAAGGTTGATCATTATATGTTTAGTGTTACATGGATTAATATTATTATACCATTTATGGACTCACGGTCATTAATTATGTAGCCATGGGAGATATTTGGGCTGCCATAGTGGACCACCAAATAAAAAATATCTTTAACAAAATGTTATACGACAACTATAAAGATACCTTGATTATTGAAGATTAGAGTGGATGAGATTATAGGGAGTCATGTTATTTACAGCAATAGTGGTACGTGGATTCCAGCTAAGGAATTCCATGGACATGATCAGAATCTAAATGGATTATTGAATGAAATGGATTTTAACTTGCCTAGAAAGAGACATATCATGCTTGTATTAGCTATTGAGTTATACATTTCAAATGGAATTAATAGGCATCATCTATGATTATGGTTATACCAAGGATGAATGGATTTGAGATATGTCATGAGACATCTAAATTAAATTAAAATGAATGGTTTATTGAATATTATTTTGTGTAACCATCCTGACAGGTAAATCAGAGACTTAACATGTAAATTGAATTTATTAAATTAATTTGAAAATAAAATGAGAACCCAGATTTTTTAAGATGTTTAATTTTAAATACCTCATTGATATACTATTATTAATTCATCCAAACTATTTTTTATATATATTCATAGAATAATCGGAACAGGCCATGGGGGTTCGCCTACTGGGATTAAGTATACACACTATTATTACTTCATCCACACTGTTTTTTGGATATACTATTTAAAGAATATGATAGGTAATATTTTTAATATATGAGATGAATTATTCATTTGTTTATATATAAGTATTCCACTATTTACATATTTTATAGAAATTACACTTATAATACATGTATATTAGTGATTTTCATGTGTTACACAAGGGTATGGAAGTAATAGTCCCCACAAAGACTCCCCTTCATCATCACTTCTAGTTTCTAGCCTCTAGAATTTTGGGAGATTAACATGAGGTTATGTGGTCAACTAGTATTAAATAACTGTTGAGTGGAATCTGTGTCTGGGATGTTAAAATGTGGTATCCAAGGTTCTTTTCTAGTTTTCGTTACTATGCAGAAACAACAGAAAGGGGTAGAAAGAAATAGTATTTTTGTAATGAGGTGTGTTCGGGCATAATAGACACTCAAATAGGAAAAAAGATAAACTATCTAAATTTTAAATACATATTTCCTTATTTTTTTTCTAAAATAGTGGATTTTATTCTACCATTTGATGACTCAAATGAGTTTCTATGCTATTATTGATATGACTCTGAGTTATATTTCTTTTGCAACCCACTGAGATGTGGGTTTTTTGTCTCAAATATCATATAGTCACATGCAAGATTTCACATGCCATATAATATGTTTCTACATTTAGGATTAATTTCATATGGTATGTTATTGGGATATGTGTTGTGATTCATGTAGATGTTGTTGGGATTGGCTTTTTCATTTTGGTATGTTGTTACTATGTTAGACACCCAACCTTTATCATGGAGAGTATATGCCCCTTTGAGTAAATATTTAATGAACCACATGGTTCAAATTATTTTAATTGAAGTTTGAAATAAGTGTAAAAAAATATTGTATTCAAATGGATCATTAAACAAATATGTGAAATAAAATGAAATTTAATTTTAAAATAGAATTTCATATAGTGGAGAACATAACCTAGACCTGACCTTATTTGTGGGAAGTAGTTAATATATGGGTCATATATGATCTATAAATTACATTGATATGATCCATGGAGTAGTCATAGGTGTGATCTATTATATATTAATGATTTTTCTTTCATATTTTAGGTATCATATATTTTTATTTCCGAACGTTGAAAATAATATTCATATGAGGAATGGACTGGAATTAATGGAGTTTTTTCATTGTGAAATCCTCTAGTTCATTGCACCTATTATGATGGGTCATGATTTAACTAAATCCTGGCGATTCTATTAAGGTATTTTGTATGACATCTAATCACAGTTGAATATTTTTTGGCTTACTACCACTTCAAGAATAGATAATTAGGGGATTACCACATAACTCAACCTGAGAGATGTTGGGGGAGTGAGCCATGGTGGTTTATCTCCAAAACTTTTACTACATCAATTTTTGGTCGGAAGATTCATATAGATCCTGCAAATAGTGACACTATTATTTAGAAAACCTATCACAGTATATGGGTCATGTTTAACCAAGGTGGTAGGCTGAATCATACGAGATTATAGAGTACAAGGGACCGAATCATGTACTAATATTTGTAGATTGATGGGAAAACTAAAGCCATTATACTTTATGTTTCATCTAGTGGATAGTGATAAAGGGTATGAAGAAAATACAGATTCAATATTGGGTTGAACATCTTCTCATCATGTAGGAATATGGAGTATAATCAACTACTCAATCAGAGGTGGTGGTCATGGATCTAGTAGATTCACCCCAGTCCAAAAATGACAACATGGTGGATCTTCTCCGAGTAGCTAGGTAGTATAATAGGGTATCAGTTCATGCTAGATATATATAGTGCAACATAACCTTGAGAAAAATGATCCAAAATGTTCTAATATCATATGTATTTTTCTAGTATCCTCAAATTTCTCATTATTTTATTTTTCAAAAATTGTATTAACATAAACTTATATAAATTCCTCTTTTAGAGAACATTGGGCTTAGTGTTTATAAGTACGATGGTTTCATGACACTCGATACTCTATTTGGGATTATAATTAGGGATAAACATTATATCAGGGATTTCCTCCATGTGATTGGCGTGAGACACATCATATGAGACATATTTCTACATAAGGTGATAGTTTTGGACATTATTATCAGGATGGACTATTTGGTTACATTTAATGATCTTGTTGATTTTTATCGCGAGAGGGTGACCTTCATATCAACGTTGTGAAGAGTGTTAACTCAAAACAGGGAATGGGATTCCATGAAAAGATCATATGGGATTGATCATCATATGATAGGTGGGATGAAACTTCTGATTACAATTCTTTGGATGATCAGTGAACATGTTAGGGAGATTTCTATATAGTATTCGATCATTTCAGGGATTTCATTCAAGACAACGTTTTACAATTTCCCACAGACAGAGAAATAGAGTTCTCTATAATTCTAGTGACATGAGTTTTACTTGTATAAATTCCTCCTTAAATGGTTTATATTAATAGAATATTGGATCTCAAGAGGAAGTTTGATGGTTTATGGGAAATGGGTTTTATCATAACTAGTACATCACCTTGTTTTGGTGAGTCCATTTTCTGAAAAAAGAAAATATTACTCTATTGATATGTGTGGATTACAGAAGTTTATTCTATTAACAGATCGGAATTGGTAGCCTCTATCTTCGATATATGATATCGTTATCCATCTCTGAGGGTCTTAGTTGTTATAAATGATTAATTTGATAACATGTTATCATTGGGCATATGTTATACAATTAGGCATACGTCACACAACATTTTTTAGTATTTATAGTCTATTTGAGTATTTGGTAATGTCTTTCATTCACATGAATGCTCTTATAGTCACCATGGAACTGATGTCTTGAGATTTCCATCCCAATCTGGATTTGTATTTGGTGGTTTTGTGCCTGATATCCTAGATTATTCTCACAATCGAATTGGACATTCCCACAATCTTATGATTTTATTGAATACACTATTAGAGCATCACTAATATGTTATTCCCCGAATGATCCAATTATGGAATGATCATATTCACTTCCTTGGTGATATTATCTTAGAAACATATGTATTAGTCGACCATGAAAGGGTGAATGTTATAGAATCCTTAGAAAAACCCTGGAACATATTTTTTTATGGAGTTTCTTATGGTTTTAAAGAGAATAGAATTGTTTCATATAAGACTTATCATACGTATAAGTGCTTTTGAGGGTCCTATCTAATAATGGTGTGATGTTTTTATGGTTAAATTATTATGATACGTTATTCAAGGAGTTGAATTAGAGATAAAATTCATAATTGAAACATATTTTTCCAGATCCATATATGAGTTCCACAATGTATTATGAAGCATCTGGTATGGAGATTTTATAAGTTCTTATAATGGGTGATATAGTTGTGGAATAATGGTCATATATGTTGATCCCTCCGAAAGGTAATTACCATACATACGATCTCGAGTTTTCTTTAGTTGTTCACATATTTCACTTTTCACTAAATTACATACAGGGACAATATTTTTTAGTTTGGAATGACAAAAAATCCACAATAACATATTTACGTAGTATGATATGAATTTGAGGTTGCATATGTGGGTTTAATACCTAATGTCTAATTATTTTTAGCTTGACTACATTCCTAGAATAGTTAATGTAGTGTGTAACACAATGAATTTGTGGGCTTAGATATCGGTAATTTAGGAGGCCAATAGAGAGTGTAAGAATGTGGATCCATTCTATGAGATGCACTTGGAGGTGAACAATAGTTTGGTAAGACTATTCTATTATCCTTATCTATTAAATGTAACCATCTAGATAAATTTATGATTATGGATCTATCAAAAACATAATTTATTGTCTTACGAAACAATGTGGAAGGGGAGGAACCTCCTCTTGTTTGGACCATAAGAAATGATGATGTACTGAGAGTACATTTTCATGTATGGGTTTTAGAATCCATATGTGAGGAGATGATGCTAGTAATTAATTATTCATCCTATCAGGTGAATCATTTTTTCACCATGATGTATTTGAATTTAAATATCCAATATTGGTGAATGGGGATGAGAAAATATTTAGCTAGTTTTTTCATGTGGTGTTCCCCATATAAATAAGTGAAGGTGTAATTTCCACAACAAGATAGACATTTAAAACTATTACCAATCCTTGAGTAAAATTGGGTTTATTTTTTAATGCATTTATTAATAGTTTTATCAAGGTAACCTTGAGGTAATGATGTTATATGGTTTTTTAATTATAGGCTCATGATGGTAGCATATTTCCATTCAATAAAGGACACATTTACAATTGATGTGGTTGAGAGGTTGTTCATATGTCATATAGTACAACCTGACAATATCCCTCATAATATCATATATTATAGGGAATTCCATTTAACATCGCAGTTTTGGAATGGTCATTAAAGGTTGTTGGGTATAATGGTGATTCTGAGTACCACATAACACCCCATGATGGATGGACATTATGAGCTCGTGATATTTGTACTTGATTAAATGGTAAAAGAATGTGTCTATGACTTTGGGGGATCTTGGGGAGGCATATACCATTGGTTAAATTTTCCTGAAAACTCACTTTCAGGCCACTATTCATATAGAAACATATGTGGATTTTTTCGAAAGGCCATTCTGATCAAAATTGTTTTGGTTTGATGTAGTATAGGAAATTATTATTGGGTCTTGTCTTATCCAAGAGACCATAGACATGTTGAAAATGATTTTTAAGTGGATGAATACTACACATTCACATAAAAAACATATTCTAATCACTGTAGGTGACATCAACAGTTCGATGTTAGGGATATGGTCTTATATCATGTTTCACTATGTCTGGTAGACCATACGATCATGAAATGTTATAATATTTTAAAGTGATAAGTCTAACTATTTGATATTTTGGGGAGACTCAACATAGAAGCCTATCAGTTACTTCTACCATAGATGTATCAGTTAGTACAAATTGCCTTCCAATTATCTGAATTACAATTCTATCATTCAGACCCATCTCATGCCATTCAGCTTGAGCATGTTCATATTCAAGTATATCTATCCATTGATGAAAAGTTTATATGTATAGTGGATCATAACATGATGGTTCTATGAGGCTGGCAGCACGACCATGTATTGAATAACACATGGGAGGGAGAGTTTGAGGTTCGATCGTAGTGGTCTATGTTACTCTATGATCATGCTCCACCACTCACAGATGGGAAATATAAGGTTGAATTTTTATATTTGGGGTTTTTATTAAGAAACAAGTTCATTCATGGGTTATGTAACCTCTAAATTTATGAATTAACATTTGAAATGTTTTATTAAGGCCTAATGTGGTATCTGATTGTGTTTATAGTGTTTTAGGAGGTGTGTGTGGATGGTTCGTAGCCCAAAACCCAACTCTAGGGAGACTAATTCCTATAACACTACTAGTTCATACCATGAAGGGAATGTTGCACGGTTCAAAAAACCATGCAAGTCATTGGATGAGTGAATGTTAGTGCTTAATGATTAAACCAAAACATGTGATTTGGGCTACATGACCCTATTCCCACCACCGAAATTTGGGTAGTAAGATATGGAAGAGATTTTACATGATTAGTCAAACCATGTGGGAAACTATGAGATATAACTCATCCTCAAGACACATGTTCATGGTTGGCACACAATTTTCCAAACTATATGCCTAACCCATGTGACAACTAAAATGATGCGAAATAAAATAATTTTAAATAAAATAAAAATTTGTTTAAAACATTAAATTTACATCTTCTTCCACCCACATAGAAAAAATTCTTTTTAGAGAGCTCCTCTAATGAATAAGATTATATTTAATATATTTTATCTAATTGATATAAAAATATAAGTCTATTCAACTCATTAAATAAAAATAGGTACAATCTATATTCATTTATATTTTTTTCATCATTCATATTGATATTTTTTGCGCTATTTAGGGGTAAGATAATATGACTTATTATTAGTTTCTTTATATGTTCTTCAATTTTATCCAGATATAAGATGAATCATAAGCTGATACTAGATGGGATATCAAATATTGGCATATGGTAGATTGTCTTGTTCATTCAATAAAATTATAGTTTTTATATATTTTCATTGTGTTATTCACCCAATTTTAAAGCATCATAGTTAAAGAAATTGGATCTATAATTTTATAGGCATTCATTATATAATTAGAGAGTAATGTTGAAATTTATTTATAGGATGAGAACCACGAATTAAATAAAACCATCACTTCGGTTCTGATGGTTATATTGATAGACCACCATGGGTGGACTTTGTAAGGGGTGCCTTATAGTGTGGCCCCTTAACATGATCATGGGATGTGGTAATTGAATTTATAATGGTAACTGAATTTTGTATTGATGCATTGATATGCGAGTTTGTTAAAATAAAAAATTTAAATGAAATGGTATAATGGTAAGGGAAGTCATGATGTTGACCCATGGCCTATGATATGAAATTGGACAGTGAATCGTGAATTTATATATATATATATATATTTATATATTTATATTCCCCGGTTAGATAATTTGATTAAATGATATGTTATATTTTTTAATCATGGGAGTCCGGTTATATATTTGTTCCCTTGTGAGAATGTTATTAGAAGGTCATTTTAGGATGCCCATGATTTTATCAACCATTGGGGTGAGGATTGAATTTAAATTTCCTTAGTTTTGACCTTGACATAAATAAATGAATATATTAAGAATATTGAAACATAAATATAATAATATATGGGTGCTGCAAGGATTCAAATCAAGATTTTCATGGATGGATTCAATAAGGATTGACCCTTATATGTCATGTGATAGACGACTTCATATTTGGATCCCATGGACAGACTCAAAAGAATTGATTATATATCCATGGTGATACATGGGATCCCATAGTGGACCACCTATGATATACTCGATAGGTAATAATGTTATACCACACCAAGAGAGATATTTGGGTTCTTTAAGGATTTACAGGAATTTGCTAGTTGGGAATTGAGTAATTTACACCAATATTGATACTAAGAGTTGAATAGAGGAATGTCGAGGACAGTCTTAGATTCCAATTGCATTAATGGATTAAATGGATTATGATTCATTTCGTAACCCAAAAAAGATTTGGTTCAGTATTTACATATACCTTTCATATGGACTTAATTGGAATTTGTTGTTATTATTGTTAAATGGGGGATATGGGGACTACACATGGTCTTAAGATTTATAATTTATATCAGAATGAATGGTTCATGGAACTTGATTAAGTGATACACTCATAATTGTTAAATAATATACATATCTTCTAAATTTAATTTAATAAATGAATTCAATTAAAATATTGATAATATGGCTTTAATAAGATGTTTAATTTTTAGTACTTCTTGATTTTAATATAATTAATACATACAATCTCTTTGTTATATATATATTCACTAGATGATTAACCATGGGTGGTTACCTAATGGTATTATATAACACAACATGTTTGGGCCACCTCAAGTACTCAAAAAGATTATATGGATGCAGATATTGATAATGCAATGTACCCTTATACAGGTTCTTGATTTGTTCATGGAGGAGAGGGGAATATGATTGAGTTGAGGCTCGTGATTCTATCTTGGAAATTTTTAGCATAATTTTAATTTAGTTATATGTATTCTGTATCTTCTTTAAATACATATTATTTTATGGTTTATTATATACCTGTGACATGTAAGGTTAATTTAGTTATGAGATGACTTATTGATTTGTTTTTATATATTTCACTGATAATTTATATCTTGTTTGGATATTACACAACATCCACTATTTTATATTATTTACTTCTCTATGTAACACTTTGGTATTAAGGGTATAGTCTCCCCACAATCTAACATAGGACCTCACATCTAGTTTGATTCCACTTCTATTTGGGGATATACACTTGCTGCCATGATGAAAATGGGGCTCATGGCATTGTTGATTGGCATCTGGGTCCCAAATAGTTCAATGGAATATCATTCCATCATGATGACCTAAATATACCTAGTGTTAATATATCCGCAATATATATCTTATAGTATCGGTAGATAAATGATATTGAAAAATTGTTCTCAGTAGTAACCACAAGACAATGCTCTTAGGATAACACCTCAAATTGGAGCTTCAACTATCAATCCCAATGTATTGAGATAACGAAATAACATTACCTGTTTCTGGTAGTGTTGAATGAAGTGTACAATAATGAAATATTGTACCTCTAATCATGTTTGTCACCATGGGGTCCTGATACTTTAAATCTTGTATATTTCTATATTCTCGAATGCTAGCTTCATACACCTGTTGTTGGTTGCCTTGTGGTGTTGGTGGAATCATAAACAACCCAAATATATTATAAATCCATTATTATCTCTTTATACACGGGTAAAACAATTCACTCACTTTGGATATCTATAATCTCTACGATGCATCCCCATGGAGGTTCATTAGTTATTTTCCTATGCTCCTCAACATTTATGGTAAGAAAGTCTCACTCAATATGACTTCACATGTCACAATGAAAACAAAACACCTCTCTAGGATTCCTTATCCAACAACTAATACCATGACCACATTACAAAGTTTGATCATAGGGAGATATACTACGTTGAGATCACATAATATAATGTCTTCTAGTCGTCAAAGATGATTCAACATTCTGATGCCCCCTCCCTTCTCCAATTTTCAAGAATTCATCTGACATGAAGATCTCTATTACCCATGATATCTCAATACACCTTCATATGTATGGATTTAAAATGGTAATACACTGGATAATATCCCCCTATGTAGTCCTGTATAAAACTATCATTTGCAAAGGTATACATACCATATTATATCAAGGGAGTATTGGGTAACATCTATAATCTCCATTTCATAATCAACCATTGTAATATATCTCTCATGTAGTTCCATAATCAGTTGAATTTGAACAAAGTACATGTATGAGTGGTAGTTCTCCTCACTAAATAGCTTCTTTAATTTTGTCCATGAGGGTTTAGAATCCTCGTGAAGCTTGTTAGTGAGACTCCACCATTACACATTTTCATCATGAACTAGTCTTGCTGCCAGTGGAATCAACCAATCCTTCAATGCCTGGATGATCCTGAAAACATTGACCACTGACTATATAAAATCCTATGTTTTATAATGATAATGATCTCTATGGAACCTGAGTAGCCTCTAGCACTGGAACCCATAGACTAGGCTATGTTTTCATGTATCCTCATTCAACTTAGCTTGTATACTATGATACTCCATGGGTGGATAGGTTTCTACTTAACCACATGGAGGAGGATGCTCATAACTAGAACTGATCCCGCTTTTCTAAACAGATCGTCTTCATAATTTTGAACGGGTATCCTAGTTGGATGGAATCATAGAGGAATCCTGAATTTTAGTCAAGAAAAATAACCTTTATATGATCATATATATATATATATATAACAATAATGGGGAGATGTATCAAGAATTAAAATGAATGAAAAAAATGTTTATTATGCATGTCACATTGATCCATGTATCCAACCTCTTGACAAGATGAGTGACTAGTAGTTGATCATGGTTCTAGTGAATGAAATTATTGGCCACCCACACCATCATTAAATTCTCTTTATAGAGTGACTTACATGAGACACTTGGAATTTTTTTTACTAATCCCAGCCAAATCCTTATAATTGGTATAATACAAACATAATCGCAATGATTAAACTAGCACTGATACTAATTTTTAATGTGCCAACTCAAACCGGTGATTGAGATGAAACTACCCCAAGAATTCCTTCATATGTAAGGGGTTAGAGACAATCCCCTAAGGCATAACTAACATGGGGAGACCCTTTCCTGTGTACCTATATACACACATGTAGACATATCGACGAAGAATTTTAGATGAATAATATAAAAATATAAAAAACAGGGAAACATCCATGCATGTAAAACATATATATGGTACAAGAGTATTGTAGTGAAAATTGAAATAAGAAGGGATCAAATACCCATCGACGTATAATGTTTTACCCACATAAATAAAGTAGAATGTTAAACCCTACATGATCCGAGATTTTGATATCAAATATATGACCAATTTACGGTGTACATGTTACCAGGTAACCATATGATCCTCTAAAATAACCACTAAACAATAATTAATCTACATAATCCATGAAAACTATAGAGAAACCACATGTAATGTTGAGTATGTACATACATATTTAGAAAATTTGAATGCTAAAGGGTGAACATTATGTGATTAAACATTAATAAAAATATGGCATACAACACATGATGAAAAATTATGCGAAAGAGAACAAATAAATTGATAGAAAGAGATAAACTATCCTTAACAAAAAACTAGTAGTTAAACATGGTGTCTTGATGATCTACATGTTGATTCCTTTCCACCCATCTCAAGTGAATGAACTCATCCAACCATGATATACAAAACTTGAATCTCACATGGAATACCCCATGAATTTTTAAATCCCATGGATGGACAGTAAATAAATTTATGGGTATCGATAAAGATGTATATGTGTGCGTGTGTGGGTTGTGTCAAAATATTACCAAATTGAAGTGAAATGGGTTCTTTTTATCATAGTTCATTCGAAGAAAAAAATTTGGAAAAAGTTCTAGGAATTCCATTAATGATTCCTAAAATCACATTCATCTTCCAAGAAGTAACCATGTGAATGTACATGCATTGAATCTATGTCACTAAAAAAGGGTAAAACCCCATTTTAAAGTACCATTTCCATAGTTTGTCAAACGGGTTCTACTATGCACATATCATTGGTGGACCCGATCCCATATTGATTGGGGTATAATATTAGTGTCCTGAGGACCCATGCCATTTCTAAGAGGGTGTTCCACTCACTAGGTATAGGACATGTTCCCAATTTGATGTGAAGTTCCACATTGCATGTCGAGGAACCATGTCCTGGTGTGACATGGGATATCTATTATTGTCAGTGAGGACACCCAACCCATATGATATGGGGTATACTATGTAGTTAGATTACCCTCTCCCAATATAATGGGTGGTTCCACTCTATAGGTCAATGATCCGAAAACTGTTGGGATTGGGGTGCCACTATGGTCATCAAGAATATTTGAACTATGTGATATAATGTTTCAACTCGATTAGTATTAGTATAAGACTTGAGCCCAAGCCGCTAGGTGTTCCACTCAATAGGATGCCTCTGGGGATCATGTGTGATCAATACTGTCATCAAGCCATGACTCTATAATTGTAGTTCCTATAAAAATTAACATCATATTAATTAATCCATAATTGAGGGAATATTCATGTTCTACATTTAGATTCACTCAAGATAATAAAATCAAATTCCAAAACAAATGTTCGAATGAATTTGATATAAAAAATTAATGTTTCCTAAAATGAAGCATGGGGATAGATAACTTTTGTGGGGACCTACATGACATGTTATCCTGATCCATCACATGGTTGTCTCCTTATAGTTACGTGGATCAGCCATTATATAGGAATACATACTTTTACGAGATATAGATTGAATTCCCATGCATTTTCCCGTCCTACCAGTGTTCTTAGTAGTGTCGGATAACTTCCATACATGGTCATGTACTTAACTGTGAAATCCCATATGGGATCCTAACTGTGTGATCCACCAAACTTCTATTTTCCCAAGGATGAGGTAGACTACCTATAATATGGATACATGTTGTTAATTCGATACATATTTCCAAAACCATAGTCACAAAAACCAACTCAGTCCACACGAGGTGTTATTCACAATAGACTATATATACATTATAATTCATCCATAATCTCATATATGCTCATTACACTTCAAATATATACATTATACTTTGATTACATATCTCTTATTAACTCATTTATTATATATTTAGGTTTCATAAAATGTTTTACATCCATCTATTGGTGGAAAATATAATTTCTTCAACCATGGTGATTCAAGATACACACCACATACCACCAGTCCATCCACTATTGATGATTCTATTTCTGTAAATCAAAAGGATCAACCAAAATGTTAAACCATCCCGAGTATTTAAATATTCATAAATCCATCCCTCATGTGTGAATATATCAGGATTTTATGGATCTGATCAGGATCGGTACCACATAATATTATTTAACTAGGATAGTTGTGTCCATGATGTGATGAACGTGAACTAATTTGGGATAAAAGGAAAACAATAGATATTTAATATATAACTTCCATGTGGTCATGGAAAATGGTCATGTACATTGATATCCAAGGTTAAAAAAAATTTGAATAAACAATGTAATTGATACTAATGTGGAAGAAATGGTCTTGCAATTCTTACAGATCATAAACTGGATGATTCTGGTCGATTATTTTATTAACCAAGGGTGATTACCAAAAATTGTAAATTATAACCTACTGACTGAATTTTTCACCATAGAAGAACTTCTTTCCTAAAAAATAAATGATTACATTGTGTTTGATATATACCAATCTTCTCTGATATAGACATTCATCATTGCTTTATGTGATTCATCATCAAAATGATAGCAAAAACACCAATTTGTTATTTATTGGTTATGAGGATAAAAATAGGTAGATATCAATAACAACATTATATAGGAATATCATGTTAAGTTAAATACAATAAATTATTTATTAATTAAACAACTAAATATGCTGTTTATCGGAATATTACCTGAACACACTCAATGGACTTAATTTATGTCATGCCTACGGGAAAAAACACACTCTAGACTCAACTGTGTAATAAAAGTTTTGATACCACCTTTGTTTTTATAGTTATTCAATTTTCATTAATACATTTCATTCACTGAATAATAAATATTGTTAATTTTGTTATAAAAAATTATTCCTAGGAACACCTAGACATAGAATGACATGTCATCTTAGATCTGGGCTCTAGAAATATTTATTGAAATATTTCAGATTATTATAAGGAAAAAACTAGGTCTTTACATCATTCTTCCTTTATTCTAATATTCATTTTCAAATTCCCATAATTTTATATCTTGAATCAAAGTCTAATTTAAGTGTTTTGTTTTTTGAATCAATGATAAATAGTTATTGAATAATCCTTCATATGAAAAATATTCATATAATTAAATATATAACAATTCAATTACAATATATTGTCTTTCTATTTTTCTTTAACTATTTAATCCAGTACATTTTAAATAATTAATGAGACTAGGAGGTTTATTTAGTTCTTGAAAATTCAAAATGATAGTGAACCATACGTTAACAATAAACAATGTGACAACCCACTATTTTTTTTCAAAATGATTATAATGATCATATATAACATAAACAATTTTGATATATGAGCTTATATGATAAATTTATTGTATGCGACATTATTCTAAATTAATTTTTTAATAAATTAAATGTCTTCGATTGCTTGTGATGCACACAACTTAGGGTGTATAAATACAATACACTATTAAAATAAAAGTTAAAAATGTCCTTTATAACCTCAAAAATAAGTTATTTGATATTAATGGAACTTAATAAATTTTGAAAAGAATTATTATATATGATATATAAATAAGAAAAATAGCATTTAAATGTATAAGAATCATTTTCTGAAGAAATTATTTTTGTTACAAAATGAAATTTTATTCGCACTTTGCATTCATATATTAAATTTAATTATATTCAATAATAGAAAATATATTTAATAAAATGGACACATTTTTTTATTCGGGCATATCAATATTATCTTATTATTTATTTTATATATTTCATGGAAATTTTTTAGTACTCTATGAATACAGAAAAATAGTGTATTTGAATAGAATACTAAATTTTTTTATTAATTATTTATAGTGCTAAATCAATTTATTATGTTGGTTTTAAATTAATATTACTTTTATAATATATCAGTTTAATAATTATAGGTAATTTTAATCATTTTAATAATGAATTTGGATATTAAATAATTGAATGATTTTGAACATTATCTCTATCAAATACGATTTTTTCTTAACATTTGAGGGATTAATATTAAATTAATATTTTCCACATTTTGTAATGGATCATTGAATAATGTATTAAATATTTCTAAATATAATAATTTACTATATCTAATAATGTCAAATTATGTTTATTACTATAATTATTAGTGAAGATAGTTTAAAATTCACTACCTCCATTAAGTTTAACCAAATGTTTTTCATGTTATATACACCTATGCTAAATTAATTTCTCAAATATATTGGAAACATTTTCAGTAAATTTTAATTTCTTATATTTAATACTTAGATTTATATTATGTAATATGTATAATTATTTTAACCATAATGGATAAATAACCTAAGATAAATAGTCAATTTATCTTAGCAGAAATTAAAATTGTAATGTGGAATTAAACATAGAGGCAATGGGGTGACACTATTAAAACATTTATATTTGTAAAGGACATGTTTTTCGATCATATCATCTCTAAAATATATTATTTATCCAATTTGAATCCAAATGAGGTGGGATTGACCTTCTATTACTGAACTTATCATTGTATTCAAAAAAAATGCTACTCCATGACATTGTTTAAAGGGAACTCACTCTCCTAACATATCCACCCCTCTAAATCTTATTTCATCAGCCATTTCCTACCAAAATTGATACCAAGTATTATTATTATACAAAAACCCTTATTTTTTGAATGAAGTCATCCAATTAAGGCTTTGGAGTGAATCTAATGAAGATAATTGAAGAATATGTAACATTGTTCAATGATAATTTTATGTTACTCCAACACCATCATTTATTATTAAAATATAAATATATAATAACACCTATTCATTATATTAAAATAGGTATTTTTATGGTAATCACATTACCTAAAACCATCCCCACATCAATCATATGTAATCAAAAGTCCTACTGTCTTTGTATAAGAGACCACCACCTCATGGATCTATGTCATTTGTTTTTCATTAAAACATACTGCTATTGAAAATGATAACAGATGTGAAGTATACATAAGAAATTTTTTAAATTGTTAAACCTCTATAGTATTTATAAAATATATACCATTAAAAATCATTACCCATGGTATTTTATAACATCACTCGTGTGTACGATAGTCTACAAGGTGACAAATTGTTGTGACTCATATTTCCCAAATTCTATCCATGGAAGTTAATAATGATAATTTTGTTGAATATATATCATAAAAATTAAATAATAATTACAATTATTTCAAATTTATAAATCCAAAATTAGTATATAACATTTCCATTCATTGACTTGAAAATGTTAATGTCTTATATGGGTGTGTGGAATACACCCTCCATGAAGTGGTGTTATTAATTTTTACATAACAAAATAATTTTAATGATATATATTTCTATATTTAAAGAAATTATATGAAATTTATTATATTATGATCATTAAAGGAAGATAAAATAATGAATACATTATTTTTTTAATTATTTTTTAAAAGTGTAACTATTACTTGTACATCTATACAAACAAATTATCTCAATGATCGTGAAATAGTTCATTTTTCATAACCATGTTCCATGATTGTTTTTTAAATAATTCAATTAATGTATATATATTATAATTCACTAATGATTATTAATCATTATATAATGAATTAATGAAATTATTGACCTTGGAATTCACAAAAAATCCTTTTTCATGAGATGAATTTAACATCCCCAAAACACCTAATGTGGACATAACTGATTAAATATTTAGACTTTTCACTAAAAAATAAAATAAATTAATTACGTATAATTTAATAAACATTTAAAATTTTCATATTAATCAAAATAATTAATGTCATCTTCTTACATAGGATTTTGAGTACATACTAGGAATATATGGACATGAGGTGGGTGTTTTTTTCATCTTGCTTTCGATTCTAGGAGACATATTACATATTAACCAATAATTTTACTATGTGGAGGACAAACGATCCATTTAACATGTTATATCATTACTAATCTTAATATAATGGTATTTTATGTTCAATTTCAATTATATCATCTAAGATTATTTTAATTCGATAGTACTAGTGGTAAAAAAATATCATAACTTAATTTTTTCAATTGTATTATTTATCTTCTTCTTTGTATTTTACATTATATTATTATGTGTGCAATAAATTTTTACCTTTTTAGGTTTTATTTAATCTTATTTTTTATGGATTTACATTTTATTAAAAAAATATATTCATTGAATAATTATAGAATTCAATACTATGAATTTTTTAAAGGTTAAACATCTAAAATTCTCTTTCGTTGATACATACGTTTATAATATACATCTGTAATTATTTTTGAGTTGTATATAGTTCCTTTTTGAAATATTTAACCCAAATAAAATAATGTTCATGATTTAAACTCTAGATTTTGTTTTTATTGATTATCAAGGTTTATAATTAAATGGATACCAGTGTTTGAAATTATTGATGTTTCATTCTCATTTGTTTGGGAATTTTTTTGATTAACGCTTAATTTGGATGAAATAAAATGATCATATTTTCTTGAAGAATATATATTTTATTATCATACAGTTATAAATATTGTATTAATGTTTTATATTCACATACTCTCATATTGATTGAATAAATACAATGAATTCAATTTTTATGTGACACATATCATGTAAATTAATATAGGTTGGGTATCATTCTATTATATATCCATGTTATATAAGATGATTTAAAAAATGTTCATTTCTAAGAATAAATTTTTTTATCAATTTAACATGATGTTTTACATTTTATAAATTTTTATAGAATGTTTTATCAAATCATTTTCTATATCAGTCAGTTTGACACCCATTTTCAATATGTGTTGGAAGAAATGATTTTATAAAAAATTCTATTTAATTTTCCCTTTAGCCATAAAATCTTTTTTCTAGACCCATGTTTTCAAAATTCATTTCAATTTTTTTTTAAAAAATTATTTTATTGGATTATAAATGAAATTTATGCATTCTTTAATCTTTGTAAAATGTTTGGAAAGGAATATCTATTTCTTTTTCTGAACATTGTCTATTTGGATTTTACTGAAATTTTGAATGGAATAATTTTTTAACATGTAAGATAAGAACAGAATTTCATGCCATTTTGACTTCTATTTTTTATGATTCATTCATATGTCATGAAATATTCAGTCCAACAAATTTAAATTAAAAATGTATTTTATTCATTTAGTTTTAATATTTTAATTTCAAAATAAAAAGTACATTTTCTTATAGAATGTTGTAATGATATTTTTATGGTATTTCTATAAATAAATTACGACAATCCATTATATTTAATATAATGGGTAATTTATGTATTAAAAAAATCCATAAAATTTATTTGGATAGATTATGAATCTTCCAATGATATTATTAACAGAACCATATATTTTCCCTGGGGTAGTCTAGTAATAAAATGTATAATAACTATTTGAATGAGTATTATGATAAACTATACATGTACAATACTCATGATTTCATTCTAGGATGTTATATATGATTGATTCACCTAGATAGAAATTGGTGAGTCTGATACAGACTATATGGTTGGTGTTCTGAGATATCACTCTAATTAATTTGTTAATGATATTGTTATAGGGGTAATTATATTGGAAGTCATCCATATGTTTATTCAATTTGAGAGGGCCTTATAAGGGTTATGTCTATGTTATATAATGGTGATGTGTCATGATACCAACAATTTTGATATATTACTTCCAAGAGTTTATTATGATTCTTTAAATCATGATTGATATCACATTGCTCATTATTTTTGACATTGATGACTCATTTTTAATAAATTATTCCGTGTTTCACAATTTATTATCCATGTATTGATGTGTATGAGTTCATTTATGTATTGACCATGCATTGTGAATATTTAGGCATACCATTACTCTCCATTTATAATAACTGAGGAAATTGAATTGTTAATGAGACTTTAAAAAAGTTCACTTTTTCTATTGTTGAAATATTGGTTGGTAAATGTACATCTTCTACTCGTAAAAGCATTTACCCCCATATATATCCTTGTTTCTGTATAATCAGAAAAAACTATATTGCTAAATGTTATTGTGATAGATAATATCGTTCTGTTATTATTATAAAAATAGAAAAAATTAAATATATGTTTGTTACAATATTTTTCATTCGGTTTCACTGATTTTTTTTCTCTTGGTAATAATATTAAAATCATATAATATATGTTTATAAATTAGATAGGAAAAAAAAATTAAATATTTATTACATGTAAAATTCTATATAATACTTATTAATTAATTTATCATATATAATACATATCATGATTATTATAACAAAAGTCCATTCATAGAAATTTTTTTTATTAATAATGAAATTAAATACAACATGATACACTACACCCTACACACATGATGATAATTCCCCCACTAAACAGCCATTCCATGCCTGTGCAACAACAACCCATCGAGGCTAGGAAACGAGCTCTTGCACCATTTACCAATCAGTAGCACAAGTGACACATCCATAACATTATAAGGCGTCAAAAACCCATCCATTCCATAAATCTCTCTCCATGAATTCTAGTAGGTTTGATCTGCTACAATCTCATAAATATCTATAACTCCTCCCCATTTTTGCCAATGAGCACTAGTGACCCATCTTTACCAAAGAGTGATCTCCAACAACATGCCATCCAAGCTAGAAAATAGTTATCATCAGTGTCCCATAAATCTGAGGTACAATATTTTAAATACTAGAAACTTTAACTATTTAATACGTCATATTATCTGAATTAGCATCCAAAAATTCATAACTAAATCCATCAATATAACAACACCACATATTAATAGATTCAAATTCATGAAAAATAAATAGACAGAAGAATACCTCTTTTTCAATTTCATTGATTAATTTAAACCCAGTAATCCAAAATGATATGGAACATCAATAGAGAGTGATAAAATTAAATGTCACTAACACGGCTATCATTTTGATCCTTGTATTAAATGGTAGTTAGGACATCACTAAACAATGGTCAAAGATGTGGATTCTACAAGGAGATCAAAATTTCAACGTTAAGTGTTTAGTGGAAACCACTAATATAATGATTCTTTTAAATAAATGGATCTATCAATTATGGTGAACATTTTTTTTCAGTGAAATAATTTAGTGCTGAACTAGCTAAGGCATTTCAATAATGGTAGTACCTGCACAATAGAGAATTAAACATTCATAGTTAGCCTTTTATATATAAAATAAGTAGACTGGGCATAACATTAAACTAATAAGTAGATCCTGGAACCCAAGATATTATATATTATTATATATAACAGAATAATATTATACAATCCAAAATATAATTCACAATAATTCTACGATGTTTTAGTTTGTCACCTTATTTTTTATGATTTAGTAAATAACTCTGGATTCGAAAAAACTATGAATATTAACGATAAATAATGTATTGTGAATAAAATGCATAGTAGATTGTAAAATATCTATAAATTTATTAATTTATTTGATGAAATTTTATACCATAAGGAATTTGAGTATGAGGGAGATGTAGATAATAATAATCATATAGAAACAATGTTTTGTAATTTTGATAAGAATAGAAGGGTAATGTTTCCAATGTTGCAGTCAAATAATATAATATATGTCCAATTTATTTTTATTAGATCTTTTTTCAATATTTTATGTTCCTACACATTATTATAGTTCCCCTTGGGTATATGTTATAAATTTAAAGATAAATCTATCTTCTATATGATACTTTGCATTATCTATGGTGATTTTTAACACATGTTTATCTCAGATACAAAAAAATTCATGACTGCAATGGAAGGAAGGAAAATATAAGGTATTATATGATTAATGAGTTTACATTACACTACATTAGAACTTATACTCAACCTAACACAATACAGCGATGTCACATAATATTATACGGAATTTTAAATGTAAAAAAAATTATGATAAATAGAAATTTTATGAATTCATATAATCATTAGCTTGATTATATTAATAGAAATTTAAGGAACACCTCATCGTCCCCTGACATTAAAAATGAATCTAACACTTCCTGAGGTCATAATCATAGGCTACACAACTACCAATAGTATATATATACTATATAATAGAAATTAATTCGGCCCAACATTATGGTATGAAGTCTAAAACACATTCAAACTATATAAAACACATTTCTCAAGGTGACTACAGATTTTATAGACCAGGATAATTAACAATCATGACAACATTGACATCCCATGATATATCAACACTAAATGTAGACAATGATAACCAGATGATGTGGTTTGATCCCTAATTCGAGAAGGGAAGTACTTTATTCTAGTATAGACATTTACGATTATGAATTTCATATAGATATCAAGTTAACGGTTCATTAAAATTGTGAATATTCAATAAAAATTTTTAAATAGATTGTGATGTTTTTAAATTTACCTGTAATGTTTTGGATGATTAAAAATATATAGAATATCCATTAAATAGATAGGAGGTCACCCTATACATATGAATTCAACATAGAATTATATAATAAACATGAAAAAAATTATTAGAATCTCAATTACCAAAAGAATGCCCTAGTATTGGGGAAATGAAATAAAACATACTAAACATAATTATAAATATAGTATTTATTCCATTATAAGGATTTTGGTTGGAATAATAATGTAGTTTTTATAGGTTTATCATTATTCATTTCTTCTTTCACATTGTGAGATTAGAAAATATTTTGTGATTTATATAATGTGAGAGAGAATTTTTAAACACGATTTCATTAAATCATCTTAAATTATTCATTAATTAACTTATATTACTTTATAGATATTAACATAATGATGAATTTTATTTAGATAAATTTTCATTTCAATTATTTTTTCAATACATTAAAAATACAAAAAAAATATTTCTTTAATAATAAAATCATGAATAAGATGCTATATGAGAAACAAAGTAGTAATGTTCTTGGTGATTGGTGTAACATGTGTAGAAGAAATAATTCACTGAAATATATTCATGATCAACATATACTGATCAAGATGTTAATTCATTATTGATAATGATACCTGTATAGGAGGATTTGATAATTATGCACCACAATATTTATTCAAATCAATTGATAAAATTAGATTAATGTAATCATTTTAATTCTCTAACTCCATAAAAATAGAGACCAAATGTTTGAGTCTCTGGATTAAGAACATCTTATTAATCAATAGATATATAAATGGTTGATTATTTTAACAATTTTTATAGAATAACATTTGATCTACCTGAACATGGATATATTAATTATCTACCATCTAATTGTTAATCTAGCTTAAAACTTCATTATTCTCTAAATTTTACTCAAAACAACACAACACCTTTTTTTAAAAAATAATTTTTTTAATAAAATTAAATTTCACTCCTCCATTAAATTCAAATTCAAATTTTTATTTTTTATAATTTAGCATGTTCCAAATTTTATTGTCCATATGGGACATGGGCACAATTTCATAAATCCTGTTTACCATCATAGAAATTCATGACCTATTACCTTTACAGATAATTTTTATCTCTTAATATTGATATTGATAGTACATTTTGAACTTTAGATAAGTTTTTTAGATATATTGATATTCAACACACTAACATAGAGGTTATTTCATTGAATAAACAATGTTAAACTGAAATTAGTCATTGTAAATTAAATTTAAAATTTCATTGAATTAAACAATAAGATACAAATGTATAGAAAATTTATTATATAAAAATTACTAGATTTTATATTCTACCAGTAAATCAAAATTTAAATTGTTAATTTTTATAAGTTATCATGTGACAATTTTTAGTGTCCATATAGGAGAGGATCTGAATAGACACTTCAATATGTTTTCAATTGTTTTTGTATCATTGAATGCATGAGTAGTTTTATATGGTCTATATAATTAGATTGTATTCATTGGTTCCCTTATGGATTTTCAAATGAGTGGTTGTACAAACAATATAATGGAGAAGACACCATATAGACAAAGATTTATTGAATTTTTCATCAATGAATTTTCCTAAACTGATGTAGGGATTAACGATGGAAAAATATTAATAGAATCCAATAATAAATATGAGATTCACTGTATATATACATTGAATGATTCATCATGATTTAATCTATGAATAATTAAATGTAATATTTATGGTTTCACTCAACATTAATAGCTCAAAATTGGAAAACAACAATAGAAATGTCACTTTTTTACTTCCAACTAGTTCATCATAGCATAATTATTATAATTTTATCATGAAATTCAAATTTTACCACGTTTAATCAATATTATGAATTTAATTTATTATAATGATCATAGAAATAATGATTTCCTACCAAATTCAATGATATGTCCAATTGATGGATAATAAACAACATGTGGGAATAGAAGGGGATGTTGTCGAATGAATATGTACATGGAAATGAGTGGTGTAGTTTCAATCATCTTTTGACACAAATAGGGGAGATTATATGATGAGAAATGAATAATGAATTAATGAATCAGTGGAAACTTATAAGAATGAATGAAATGGTATTGTGGTTCTTCAATAGAAAAATCCATGTGCATGGGGTTGAGGGTGAATGTTTTTGTCATATTAATTTTTTATATATTTAATTAAATTTATATTTATTATTATTATAAAAAATTAAATAATACTAAAACTAAGTCACATATCTTCTTGAAACAAATATAATGTTTGTAAAAAAATGTTCAAATAAGCATGATAAAGTAATATATAAAACAATAAGTAAAAGATTTGTAGTATTAAACAGTTTGTATAAATAGATATATTTGAAAGAAAAAACATGCATTGTTAACTAAAATTAATATCAACAAAAAATTATATCTATTTTGATTTTTTACCAATGTATGTTTTTTTCTCTAATTTTCTAATGATTTAAGAATGTTTTATATTGTGATTATGTATATCCTTACTATGCATGTGTGCTCAAAAATTCTTATCATTCCATTTTATATTTATATAATTATGGTTTTGAATGAATTAAATATTTTTGGGATAAATATTGAGGTTGATGTTGCTATTATATATAATATTAAAATATGGGTATATTTTAAGAGATATTATCCTAATTTTTTTTGTATTTTTTAGGTAAGAGTTTTTGAAGTTTCATTAAATCAATAAACATAAAAGGTTCATGATAATACATGTTATGGAAATTTTTTTGTTTATGGTGTATTTTTTGGATGTAGAAACATTTGGTCACACTGAATTTTATATAATATGAAGATTTAATGGGTTCAATTTTGAAACAGGATCAAGGATATCAAGATCCATTATATTGTAATGGTTATTAGAGGAATGTTTTAGATATATTTTGAGATTTAGGTTTAGTAATGTGAAGTTATCATATGATTTATAGATACTATAATAACCCTTATATTTATTACACTTTAATTCATGATCAACTGCGTAAAACTACACATCGTACAAACAAAATAATCAAGAATCATAGTGTTTTTTGAAATTAGGTACATTACATAACAACCAAGAACATGGGATACAAAATAATTACTGAATCCTTCATGGTCAAGATCATAATACTCCATAAAACATAAAATTTCATGGTATAACCGAGGGACATAAATAAGAAAGGGTCGAGAAATAAATCCATGAAATGGAATAAAAATCATAACCTGTATATGATCATGCATATTAGAAAATTGCCTTATCGCTGAGTTTAATGGTACATTAACAAAATGGTAGGATGTGGAATGATAATAGTAACATGTAAAATGTGAAAATAACATAAAACACTACATCATAAACATAGATCAAGGTTATATTCCAAGAAATCCTGATGAAAAAAGACCCATAATAGAGTCATGTTCAATCCCTACCCCAATATTATGTGTCATGATACTAAAAATTACTCAAATAATTAGAGAACTATATATTTTCCGGTGAACCTATCACATTCATATAAATCTCATGCATAGGTGTTCCATATAAATCACAGAACATGGATTCATTTGTCATCATATTATATCCCTTAATCAATGATCATGGATTAAATACATATGTATACCCAATAAGAAGATTATATTTGATTAATGAAGAATGATATTTGTTAGAATTTTGTATGGGTATTCACTACATATTATTTTTGACATGGATTCCCACAATAAATTTTTAGCAGCATAACAGAAGTACAAAATTGTTCACATGATGGATAAATGAGAGTTAAAGGGGTATCTAATAATTTAAAAAAATACGGTAGATTTTGGAATGTGTAAATACAAAATAAAAATTATGTACTGATAATAAAATTTTATAAAATATAGATGCTTTTTCATATTGTGAGAAAGAGAGGATCCCTTATAAAATTTCAGCCGCACAACATCATCTGAAAATAAATATTAAAATTAGTTTATGATAGGGAATGAATATTAAAATTATTTTTACATATAATAGTTTATTGGGATGATATATAATTACATATAAAGTTATATAGACATTATTATTAAATAGATGAGTTAATAAATATACTTTAATAAAGAACAGAAAGGATAAGATTTGTTACATTAGTTTTCCACTCCAAAATCTAGAAAAGGGGATTCATGAAATCATGGGGAACCCAAAAAGGCCTTTGTATAGTGTATTCAAGAGTATGGATGTTCTACATGATTTTTAGAGAAGAGAAATAGTTTCATAGATGGGTTTATATAGGGAAAGCGAGAGGGATTAATTAACATTTTACAATTGTAGGTTTTAGACTCTATATAATAAAATAATAAAAACCACAATCGTTAACAATATTTTTCCCATGTTTTCAGCCAAATATGGGATATTTCCAATAATTTAATATCAAAAGGGATGATCTTATTAAAATAACTCCCATTTCTTAAGTGGAGGTGTGTCGCACTCATAAATATATTATATTAAATCATTAAAATATAATTATTATTTTTAAGTATTCAGAAAGGAATTACAAATTTAATTAAATAAAAATAAAATCGTATAATTTAAATAGTAAAATATGGATTTGTTCATCGTTAAATATTATAGTATTTATTATATTACTTTTGGGTCTTTATTATGTAATTATACACAGCATATATTTATATGGTATTTAATCTTTACCCAAAAAATTAAATTAACTTGGAAAAAATTGAATAAATCCACATTTCATAATTTTGATATTATTATTATCAAAAATAATTTTCATTTTCTCTATTATTTCTTTAAATATTATAATTTTATGTTTTAGAATATGTGTAGAAATTTATATGAGAAATAATATATATTTTTTGAAAACAGTATTATTTGAACTCTTATAAAAATTATGTGTGACTACATAAAAGCATTATGAGATCATGTATTTTATATTTACATTTTTATATAAATATTTGAATAAATATTATATATTTTAAAATACATTAATTCATTGATATTAATTCTATAATTTCATTGGAATATTACTCGATTTTTTTCATATTTTATAGTATCTAAATAAAAATCATTTATAAATAAATAATAATGTGATGAAAATATATTAAATATTATATAAAAAATCATTTACATATTCATTCTAATAGGGTTTTGATACAAATCTATTTACGACACTAGATAACTCCTTAAGAGTAAGCTGTGTGACTGGAATATTTTTGGGTGGTGGTTCAGTGTGCATGGTTTAGGACATGATCTCAATGAGATTTAAATAATCATATAAATCATTTCACTCATGCTTATGTTATTAGGTATGAACATTGGACTGGTCATGAAAAAATCCCAGTGATGCTATCTCCATTGGAAGCTTTGATAAATGGTCTTTATAGGGTATGATCCTACTGGTTGGGGAAACCACTTCCTTTTTAATTTTGAATTATAATTTTTAAATCAAAATATTTTTAATAATAATATGATCATGGTTCACAAGATATATTAAAAATGGCTGAGATATTGAATGTCATTTCAAATTCAATTGGATATAGTTTAGTGCACATGTTTTCAATAAACATATTACATAATAAATATATTAATTATATCAAAATGGTGATTTTATTTATGATATGTTGGGATGTAACAATAATAAACCCTTAAGAAAATTTGTCCTTGAAATTTTATTTATTCCTTATTAAAATAGATGATGGTAAAAATATTTCATCCCCTCCAATAGTTACCATGTAAATTATTTAAATAATTTGTATAGTCATAACAGTTTATTAATGTTATTTGTCACAATTCCTTTAATGTTGTATAAATGATATAATATATTCACTTATTTCTTCTCAAATGAGTTGTCATTAAACAATGATACAACCATTGGAATGAGTAAATATGAGGGACCAGTTAGGTATATCCTAAATAGCGATTCACTGAATATATCTTGTAGTCGAGATATGTTATGTGGGATTGAATGTTGGTAGGCCACTACTATGAGATGATAATTGATCCCAAATCTACCATTTGGTCTTGTAAAAATGATTATATTATGCTCATATCTCATCACATTCTTCCCGTGAGGTATGCAGAAGAATACGATATCTCCAACATCAAAATCTATCTCCCTTCAAAGATTATCAATATAGATCTTATATCGACTCTGATTAGCCTTGATGTCTTTCTGAATGGTCTTAATCATATCCACCAATTCCTTGACCAATTCTAGACCTATCAAATTTAATTCCCCAAAATCATCACATCTTGAGGATTTATGACATGACATCACATAGCGGGATTCATTGGGATATATTTGACTGCTCGAGTAGAAAATATTACTATTAGAGAAGTCAAGTATAAGAATTTGTTCATCACATCCTCCATTGATGTCAATTGATAATTCTCTTATCATACTAATGTGTCTAGATAGTTCGATCATATTCGCTATCATTTTGGAGATGAAACATTTTATAGAAGATTCTATTATTGTTTAGAGTGTGTTGGATACTTTTACAGAATGTGAATGTGAATCTAGGATATCGATCAGATATAATAAATACTACTACTCAATGAAACCTCATCACCTCTCTGATTATATCCATGAATGTCGATTCAATGAAATATCATATCCAATCACACTAAAGTGTGTATTCTTTTTTACGATCCCACCCACAACTCAGATATAATCGTTTCCCCTTTATGTTTTCAGATGTCTGGGGTCAAAGACAATTTATATTTTATCCATTTTCGTTGTATGTATGGGTAATTCTATAATCATCCCCTAATAGTATTTTCCTCCTTCATTTCCTGATATATTAGACAACATGATTTATATTCATAAATATCATTCTTCATATTTTCTTACAAATAGTGCTATTAGAAATCATGATACAACATTGTTCTTCTAGGATGGATATAGAATGTATAACTATGTGAATCATCTAATAGCTTGATTTTTAACTCCTAATTTTATTTAACTCAATATATGGACCCAAATCGTACAAATCTCATTTAATTATCATTAGATTTTGAGGATTATCCATTTATTGTTGCTTCCACATTCAAGTGAAATCACACATAATCACATTGAGAATAAATTATTCAATATGGAAGATTAGTTTAAGAAACAAAATGTTAAATGATTTATGATGATCATTCAATTATGATTTCCTTGTCCAACCTCAAAAAATAAAAGAAGATCGGTTACTTCTCAATTCTAACCAATGATTGAATTGCAGGATTGCTTCTATATCGAGTGACTTCCACTTCATTCTCTTTCCCATGATGGTATTGAATTGAGAACTAATATTCATTGATCAGATCTAACCGTCTTCTTTGGTTAATATTCAGATATTTCATTAGGAATATATACTTGGGTTTTTATTATCATTATAGGTTTAACACTTCTCCGCAGTGAGATAATTCTGCCAAATATTCAATGTTATGATCACTAATTAAAATACATACTCTATGTTTGGAAGTTTTGTTCATGAAAATTCAATAACCAATAATCATGGTTTATCACTTTTTAATATCTCATTAACACAGAACCCAATCATTTCGTTGAAGTGTAACTAAATACAATGAAAAGATATCCACTTGTGGGTAGTTTGAGAATAAGTATGGTGACATTACTCTTCTTAAACTCTTTGAACCACTCTGTACATTCATTATTCCAAGGAAACTTTATTCCCTTTCTAGTTAGCATGATTAGAGGATTTTATATTTTTGAGATGTTTCTCACAAATCAGTGATAATACCATGTTAACCTAAGGAAAATATGGATAATTATAACATATTATAGCATCTAACTTCCATCTTATTCTTCTAAAATTTATGGGTGAAATGATATCCCATCACATGTGATTATATTTTCAAAGAAATAGTCATCCTTCTTCCAAAACCCAAATTTCATAAATTTTTTATAATCATTCTAATTAAGAAAATTCTGTTGCATACAACATAGGTTCTCCCCAAGATCCTCTTTATTTTTATTGTATAATAATATCATCTATAACGACCACCAAAAAATTGTAGTTGTAATATACTTTTAATCAATTGGTCAAGCCGATTAATAATTAAGGAGAATTACTCAGTCCGAATGGAATTTCTAGGAACTCATACACAATGTACCATATACAATAATTGTTTGTGGATATATCTTTCTTTTTCACCATTAATTTGTAATATCCTAATCGAAGATCTACCATGGATAAGTATTTTTATCCACATAGTGGATTAATCATGTTTTCAATCCATATCATAGGATTATTATTCCTTATTGTTATGTTGTTAAGTTCAAGATAATCAATTTAAAGGATCATTGACCCATACAACTTCTAGAAAAACATGACTAGTACACCACATGGGGAATCCCTTTGGCATATGAACCATTTATCTAGATTATGTTCTTTTTTGCTTCATCATCACATAATCTTCCACAAAATATAATATATACTATGTCTTGGTTAGTAGAAATTCCTCAAGTATAATGTCAATAAAAACAACAACCTCTCCGTGAAGAGGAAGTCCAAAAAAATAATTTGGAAACACATTAGCATATTCTGTCACAATATTCATGTCATCAAGGATTGTTATTTCCTTAGACCCAATAATTTAAGATAGATACTCTTACTCAGAGTTTAATATTATCAATGATTCATTTGATGGTGCTAAAGAAGATTCATCATCATCCATGCACTTGTATAGAATCAGTGGTCGATTTTCCATTGATAGATTGATTTCTATATCATGAAAAATTATTATGTATTGATAATGAGAAACGAAATATATTTCTATAATTGCATCAAATTCCACACAAGGGAGTCTGAAAAGTATTTTTGGGGTGTGAAAACAAAAAACTATGACATCAGATGAGTTATATACTAGGGATGAAATAATTTTCCCATTTACAATTTTCATTGACATATCAATAGCCATGTATTTTTTTGTTGTTTCAATAGTTTTGAAAGACATTACTATAATTAAATAATGCATTGAACCAGAAACAAATGGATATACTTTACTATTTATTGAATAATGAGTATTTCTATAAAATTTTCTATGGGATCCATCTCAGAGTTCTTGTGAAATATGATTACCCTTACTTCTATAGAGGTTGTTTTTTATCTTCAAAAACCCTTTGATTGGTTCATTAGTATGGTCTCTCCTATAAAAAATATATAGATGTGTGTCACTCCTTAAAAAATGTAAATAATTTACTAATCCCCTTCACGAAATTAATGGGGTACAGTGTTCCCCTCTTTGTACAAGTGAGGTTCCATAATTTATAGATACCATTAAATTTCTCAAAAGGAAATACAGAATTAACCTCCAAATTCCAATTCTTATACCCGTGAATCCATTAACATTCAAAAATATCCATTTTAAATTCAATAAAACAATAGATAAAATACTCATTGAAATTAAACTATCACATCTCCATGAATTTTCTTAGATATGTTTCATCCGACTAAAGAAGTAGTCAAATTTTTAATTGGGGGAACAACAAAGCCGATGGTGTATCATGTAAGTCTCTCCATATTTTCCTCATATTCCATGATAGTTTCTTCTTATTTATTGATAATGGAATGTAAATTCCATTAAAATTTAGAACATATAGTGAGAGGAGAATATTTTTAAAAAAAAATTCTTATTAATCCTCCTACCCATTGATTCGATATCTTCCTAATGAATCTTATATTTTATTAATGTCTGCCACTAATTATCATCACCAATTATACTACAAACATTCAACAGAACCATTTCATATTAGGGACATTGAATTATTGAGAATATATTATTAATGTATTAGAGCATTGTTTTGGGATTAATGGATTGAAACATCCGTTGAATGTCTGTAAAATTTTTCATATAAATAACTATATTATAGCATTATTTAATTTAGGGGTATTATTATGCTCATAAAGATCTCGGTATCTATTCAGAAACTGAGTTATGTGAGATATTATCATCATGAAGTACACCATTCATATTCCCTTTTGGTTTAGGCATTATGTACGAGTAGTAATTACATTTCTCATGACATATATTGTTTAACAATTTTCTCAGATTTTTGAACAGTGGCTAGAAAAAATGGGAAACATTTTGGGATCATTATATTTAAACATTTTAAATAATAAATGATAAATTAGTGACATCAATGGGACGTATTATAACATAAATTTATTTATTTAAATTAGTAATTTATAGGCATCAACCTATATTATCCACGATCTATGTCCAAAGATATAATATTATGGGAATTTTCTTGTTACATTAATAATGGTTAATAAAAAGGAAATTAATATAGAAGATAATATCCCTTATAAATTGTCAAAATATGTGGAAAATAACTACTATTTTAGTGTACCTATTTTTCTTTAGTAAGGCCCAAGACACCTTTCCAGATTTCGTTCCCCTAGGTACATCTGTGCCATAAGAAATTCCACTTTATAGGATCCATCCAAAGATTTATTTTCTTGATAATCAACTAATGTAAAGAACCATAAATTTCAAGGATTTTTTTCTTCTTAATTTTCTTTGGAATTTTACAAGAACACAGTTTCTGACGGCACCGGATTCCGAGGCACGGTGTGCCCGGAATCATTTCTTGAAGTTTGGCTCGGGTGCGTTCAGTGAATAAACGTGTGGGTTTTTCTAACTTTTAAACCAGTTCTCGGAATAGAATTCTGAGGGCACCAATGGAATCGCAGTGCCGGTACTTTCTTAGAAACTCCTCTTACGGAGTTGCGTGTGCTTGGATGTGGTTTTTTATTTTTGGGCTTTAAGTTAAGAAAAAAAATAAAGTGGTGCGACAAATTTATTTTTATTTCACTTAAGCAACTTAAAAGCTATTTAAAGCTGCTTAAACTAAGTTAATGTGGATAGGGTACAATTCAAAATATCCTACCCTCTTGGTAGGATATTTGTGTGGTGGGACCCGCACGAGCCCCACCATTTCTTTTCCGCTAAGTAACACACCAGTAAAAACCCCCTTTAATGAAGGTCAACTGGGGTGTTTTCTTAAACAATTAAATGCTTCTTTTAATTGGGTGTTTTATTCATTGAAATTAATTCTATGAATTAATGGGTCATTACATAGGTTGTTTTTCATTTGTTGGCATATAATAAAATAAGACCAAAAATTTTCTTCTTCAGTGTTGTTCGTTGAGAGGTTTTGACTGAAGCCTTAAGTCCTTCATCCTCTTTCACGAAGAACACAAAGAACATGAAGAACGCGAAGAACGCCGGCCTTTGATGAAAGGAAACGAAGAACTCTGAACCCTCGGAGATCGACGATGCGACGTCGTGTTCCGCGACACCAATGATTCTCCTCCCGCGATGTTCTTCTGCGACGTCCCTTCTTCTGCAACAAATCTTTGATCATCCGTTGAGGTAAGAGATTGCGGACCTTTTAATTCCTTTTGTTTTATAACAACAACATGGATTCAATTGTTATAATTAAATCTGTGTGTTTCTTTAACCCTTGAAGATCGTCGACGCGACGCCCTTCCGCGACGACGCGACACCCTTCCGTGACGCGACGATCACCTCCTACCGCGACGGTCAATTCCGCAAAGAACGCTCGTTCGATGGCTTCGACGAGGTATGGATTTTATTTGAAAATAATATTTTATTCCCATGGTTGTTCAACTAAAACAAAGAACCCGGATCAAAGTTCAATTTAAATTTTATTAAAATTGTGCTTGTTGTTTTTCATGTGTTGAATATTTTATTCCTGTTTGTTATCACCTAAGGCGGAGGGTGTGGGCCAAACAAACACTACACGACAACCCTCCGCAGTTTTTTGTTGGAGTGTGGAATGACAGACGATGGAAAAAGTGGCCGCAAGGGAGATTTGAGGGCCTTGTAGTGAAGATTAGATCCCGGGAGGACGACTCGTGAAGACCGCACGCAAAACGGACCACCGGAGCGCGTCCGGTGGCCCGCAGAAGCTCCCGCTAGCGCGCCACGCCGGCGGCCGGAGGCGGAGGCGCCCGGTGCGCCGCCGCAAAAAACCCGCTGTGGTTGAAGCTGTAGTGGCAAGCCGGTTCCGCGGCCGCGAGGAACTGGGAGGAGGGACGCGGCCCGGCCGCCACGTCCGCTGCCGAGGCGGCACCACACTGGGTCGCGGCGTTTCTTCACGCGGGGGCAGCAAGCCCCCCGCAGCATCCCCTCACTCTGCCACGCCAACCTGTCGGGTCGGGTCACGCCCAGGTCGGGCCAAGCCGGACCGGGCCAGGTCAGGTGGACCTGGTTCGGGCTGACCCGGGGGGGGGGGGGGGGGGGTCGGGTCGGTCCGGGCCCAGAGCCCCCGTTTACGGACTTTTTCGGTCTTTTGCTCATAACATGAGATACGGGCTCCCGAAGGACGCGCCGTCAGCAGCGATGCGATACTTGGATCGAGACGGTCATTTCGGTATACTACACCCAAGGTTTCGGAATACATTGTGTTCGGCCGGGTTGATTCGTACACAAAACCAACTGGGCCCTCGGAGCGGAAACGCTCATATCTTGAGCTCCGGACGTACGATTGACGTGCCATCGACTTTGATGATTTTCTATAAGTGAGAGGGACCTTTTGGCTTACTCTGCTCGAGGTTTGGATGTCGTCGGAGTGTGGTTGGGTGGGTTCGCTCACGAAACCAACTGGGCCCCTGGAACGAAAAAGCCAATAACTCACAGACCTGGCGTCCAATTGACGCACCGTCTATCTCGTTGATTTCCTCTTGATGGGCGGAACTTTTGGCATACTTCGCCCGAGGTTTGGATGCAGTTGGAGTTTGGGCGAGTTGGATTGTACTCAAAATCCAACCGGGCCCCTGGAACGGAAAAGCTGATATCTTTCAGACCGGACGTCCGTTTGACGAACCGTCAGCGGCATTGGTGATCACGTTGAGAAACGGTCCCTATGAGTATACCCTATGAGATTTTGGGGTACAGTTGAGATACGGTCGGGTTGGTTCGCTCACGAAACCAACCGGGCCCTTGGGATGAGAAGGCTAATATCACACAGACCGGGCGTCCGATTGATGCGTCGTATGTTGCGTTGAGACCCCTATGACGAGGCGGTCCATTGAGATACTTCTTCGTGGAAATTTTTTATACTTGTAGTATCAACCAGCAGATCGTGGAGCAGACCCTCCCAGAGATGAGCGTGCGGAGTACGGAGACCGTGTAGCCGACTAAGACCTGACGACTGCTTGACCAATCGACTCGGTGTGTTTCAGATAGCCCAGTGGGGTGCGTTTGGTTGTAGTGGCAGACCCACGGCGGAGAAGCGCTTGGTTGTAGAGGAAGACCCACAATACTCAACAGAAGGAGTACCTCCGGAGGCTATGAGGGGGAGCGCTTGGTTGTAGTGGTAGACCCACGGTGGAGGAGCGCTTGGTTGTAGCGGCAGACCCGCGGTACTCAACAGAATGAGTACCTCCTGAGGCTCTGAGGGGGAGCGCTTGGTTGTAGCGGTAGACCCATGGTGGGAAGCGCTTGGTTGTAGCAGTAGACCTATAGTACTCGACAGGAGGAGTACCTCAGCAGTCTTAGGTCAGTGAGCAGTACCTCGGAGTCGTGATAGGACCACTGTACACTCCAGAGATGGAGCTCTTCAGCAGTTATAGTTTCGATAATAAAAATCCTGGTTTGACCTGAGTCTATGACCTTTGTGTTTCCTCATGATTCATATGGGTTACTTGATAACTTAGGTATATGTGTGGGAATATACCTAAGAAGAGGTTATCTGTTGAGATATTCTTTGTGGTTATCGTTGTTGGTTTTAGTGAGACCATGAGGGTCTCGGGGTCCCTACTGAGTAGCTTATACTCACCCCTTCACGGGCAATGCCCGCACTACGTTGTGTTGGTTGAAGACGACGGACAACGCGGATCGTGGTTGAGGCTTGTGGAGCAGGACGGTACCTAGAGGTGGACCACTAGGCGGGACGTACTTGGAGAGTTCGGCTTGACCCGAGGAGCAGTGGAGACTTTCTGTTCCCACGCTTCAGGTGGGATTTTCAGTGGACAGCTCGACATTGCGGCTTTACTTTTCAGTTGATCTTTTCCCTTTCCAGTTGTACTTTACTTTCAGTTTGGGTTTGTATTCTGGCCCACATACATTTCTGCACATACTATTGTTCCAGTTTTTACTTAGTGTTTACTTCTTCTGCTTGCTTACTATGTGGTTCTTGTTTACTTTACAAAGGAAATGCCTTCCCTTTTTACCGGGATTTACGCCTTGGTGCTAGTCGCCAGCCCCTGGCCTATGGAAGGCGGGCTTGGGGTAGTCATGGCATGGGCCCCGAGGACGGGTTGTGACAACTAAATATATACAAATGGAAATGTATGTATGTTTTTATCTACATAGTCTTATCCCTATGGATTTCTCAACAGTTTTCATATCATAATAGAAAAAATAACTAAGTTTCCCCTTAGATAGAAACTATATCAACTGTCATCTTTATTACAAATTAATTGATTATTCATTACAGAAAAGTACAGTTAATAAAACCAAAAAGATAAAAAAATAATTTTTATTTTGAATTTGTTACATTAAATAACACCCTCTAACATATTATGTTGAAACATTATTGAAAACATCATTGACATGATCAAAATATTTCAATGAACAAAATACATAATGGGATTACCTGTGGACAATCATATGAAAGGGGTGATATATAATGAATAATATTTGAATGAAAGACATAACATGTGAAATAAAATAAATTTTAGAAGAAATTCATATCAATGGTGCTTAAAATGAACTTTAATAATTATGAAAAATAAATCATGATAATAAAAACATGTGAAATGTGGAAACAACGTAAAAGACTGCATCATAAACATAGGTCATGGAAAAATGCTAATATATCCTGATAGAAAAATTCCCAAAAATGAATCATGTTCACTTTTCATCCAAGCATTCCATATTGTGTTACTAAATATTATCTAAAGAATTTGAGCACAATGAAATTTCAGGTGCACCATTCGTATTCATTTCATTCTCATGATTAATTGTTCCACACAGATTATACAACATGGATTCATTTTTTATCATATTTTATTCAAATATAAATGTTTGTGTAATATATAAAAGTAATTACACAATAAAAATTGTATACGTACCTAATGTAGAACACCCATTTTAGGAATTGGGTATGGGTATTCAAAACACATTCTTTTTGTATTGGATTTATATGGGGAAATTTCAGCAGCCTAAAAGAATCATGTAAATTTTCATGGTAAGGATGAATTAGTTTGAAAAATGCCTAACCAGATTTGTTAATAATACAATAAGTATGGGTCATGTAAACCCCCCCCCCTACATAAATAATTGAAAATAGAAGTGATAAAACTAAATAATATTCATAAATGAAGGTGATAAATAAAGGATCTATTACGAAATTTCAATAGCATAACAGAAGGACATAAAATTTCATAAAATGTGATGATGAGAGTGAAAGGGGTATCTCATAATTTGGAAATAAAAATAGATAGAATGTTGGAATATTAATAACACATCCCATAAAAAAGAAAATTATTATAAAACACATAACATAAAGAAGACGTGATAATAAGTAACATAAAGGAAAAGATCCGTTACTTGAATGTGTAACTCTAAAAAGAATGAAATTGGTATTCCTGAGAGCTTGTGACCCATTGAGAGGATTATAAAAGGGGGAGGGAAGAGTAAGGACATGATTCATTGATTTTGAGTAATGATAAATGGGAATTTTGTTGGGAATTATAAGAAAATTGATGTGAATTATTGAATATTTAAAAAAATGTTTTAGTCTCTATAGAATAAAATTAATAACAATAAACCCATATAATGGGTTATCCAATTTTTTCAACCAAATAGACGAGTCATTAATTATTTTATTAACCAAAGGGAATATATTATTAAATGTATCCCCTTTTTTATGAGGCGGTGAATAACAATCATAAAGTTGTTATTTTAGAACATAAAAATATATTAATGGTTATGTAGGATTCATCAAGGATTTATAAAAAAACATAATAAACAAAAAATTACATTAGTTTAAAGGGAAACATTTATGTAGTTGGGTATACCCTTTATTTTATTTATTACGTCACATTTCAGTTAGTTTGATGTAATAATATACACATTATATCTATATAGTATTAAATTTATTTATAAAAATTCAGTTGTCTCATAAAAAATTCCAAAACTCAACATTAGATAAATTTAATATTAATATTTTGAAAATAATATATTTTTTTCTGAAATAAATTTTCAAATATCGGTGCTTTTACTTTTGATATAATAGATGATATTTGTTGAGAAATGATAGGGGTTTTTGACAATTTCATTTTTTAACCTGTATAAAAAATATCATTTGACTTCATATAATTCACACAACCAATTATATTTAATTATAATTTTATATTAATAATATATTATTAAGTAATTATTATTTAAAAAATTCGATAATTAGTGAAAATAAATTCCTTTTTCAAATTTTAATGTTACCCAAAAAATTTATCTGTATTTTATAGTATCAAAATAAAAAAAATTATAATGTAAAAATAACAAGATGAAAATATTTTCATTATTCTACAACAAATAATGGACATTATATTTTTTATTTTTTTTCAATACATATCTATATTAATACACCAATAAACTCACTGAGTGTAAATATTGCATTTCGGGGATTTCCTTTGGGTGGACCAACATCCATGCTTTTAGGTAAGATCTCGATGAACTTGAACTTACCCCATAAATAATTTTTATCATTATTAGGTTTTAGGATGTAATCGTGGGCTTGGTGAATGGAAAATCTCAGATATTATATATTCCGTAGAAGATCTAATAAATGGTATTCAATATGTATGATCCTACCTATTGATGCCCCCACATCCATCGTCTAAGTGAATTGGATTTATTTGGACCCCACATTTATACTAATCATGTGATCACTATTTAAATTATATATAAACATGGAAAATTCTCTAATCTAGATAAGGGAAAGAAGAAGATTGTATTCTCTACAATCCCACTCCATCTAATAGAAGAAGAAGGAAGTGATATGAGAAGACACCCCACACTATATCTACATGATCTACTTCATAGTTGTTAGTAAATATCAATAATAATATTTTGTTGAACCTAATTCAGGGTATATCCCAATGTGATTGGGAAACATTGATGGTTCCAATTATTGTAATGTCATTTCATATTATCTTGTGTAATTTTGTTATCGACAATTGAGGTCACATCCATTTTTTTGACCCCACCCATCTCCCTTGTACCCTTTCAATTGTTTATAAAAAATGATCATAAGCATATATTCTGGATGGAAATGATCAGTAATAATGGAAAAGTCACTATATAATACATTAAATCCATATTGATATAATTTATTTCATCTATATTGTATATCCATATTGCATAATTATAAAATTTTTTATATGAAAAGGGGAGTTTTTTTCTATAATAGGTTGAGTCATTAGATATACAAGCATATGTATATAGGAATATGGGTCATCTTATGTTCAATTATAAAAAACCATTTTTAGTATTTTTGTTATGAGATATATGTTATAAATGAATCATTATGAATGTTTTACAAGGATGAATTATATTAAATGATTTTTTTAAATATGAATATAAATTTACATTAATTTGAATTAATATTAACTAAATTGATAACTTTTTTGGTTTTTAGGATTTGGGATATTGATTTATTTATGGGAACACATTTTTTAATATATATATAACCACTAGATTAAAATTTGAATTAGTGACTATGTGATTAATTTTGCTAAAAAATATCATAATATTTGAGGATAAAAAATTTAAAGGTATGATGGAATATTTGATGTAAAAAATCAGTAATATAATTATAATATACATAAAAAATTTTACTTTCCATTCCATAGTAGATAAGATAACATTGCTAACGTGTAAAACAGACTACCACCCTATGAAGCGAGGTGACTCCTTTTTTCCATAATGATTTATATAGAAGTAAATAAGTTCATATTTAATGAATACATACGATATAAATGAAATAATCTTATATTAATGAAATATTTATCATTAATAAAAGATTATACGTAATTTTATTTCTCACACTAAAAAATAATAACATCAGTCATGGATGTCTAGACTACCGCATCCACAATGCATTAAGATTATTTTTTTCATCACTAAGTAACATAAATGATATATATATTTGTATTTATTGAAATAATATTATATTTTGGAAATTATTATAATTATATAAATATAAAATAATGAAAAAAATCTATAATGATAATTTGAATATTGAATCATTAATCATGCATTTTTACAACATACTATCTCCATGATTTTAAAATAGTTCATTTTTCATATTATTCATTCATGACAAGTTGTAAAAAAGTATAATTAATGACTAAATATTATAATTATTTCATTATTATTATTTTTTGGATATCATTAAATAATTAAACAGTTGACCATTGTTAATTCAATGAAGTGGTTTTGTGACAATGAATTGAAAATCTCCAAAACAACCGTCATAGATATAACTAATTAAATAATTAAATTCAAAATTAAAAAAAATTAATTTATTTATTTATCAATACTGTATTAATCAGAGAAACATTTCATTAGAAATAAATAATTTATGTTATCTTATTAACCAATTTTTATTATACATATAATGAATATCTAGAGATGAGGTAATCATTTTTCCAGTCTCTCTAATTATTCTAGGTGACTTATTCTATATTCACCACTATTTTAATTCTATAGTGCTAAATATTAATATTAAATTTAATTATATTCAAATTTAATATTATTTTATGTTTCAATTGGAAGAATTCCATTCAAGGATATTTTATTAAAAGATACTAACTGGTAATAATCTTCTGTGCTCAATTAATTTTTACGTGTTGTATTACATCTTCATTATATTTTATACTATTATATTATGTGTATAATTACTTTTTATTATCACATGTTTTATTTAAAAAAATAAAGTGGTTATATATATATTATACGCATAATAAATTTATTTATTTATTCCAAAATTCAATGGTATAATTTTTTTAAGGGTTATTCATCTTAAATTCCATTTCAATGAGACGTAGGTGTTTGATAATATCATATAATCATTTTTAATGTGTATATATTTCCATTTTAAATTTGTTATCGTCAAAATTATTATGTTAATGAATTATAAATTATCATTTGATGTTCATCATCATGGATAATATAATTAATTTGTTACCAATGTTGATGAGGTATTATAATACAATATCCACTGTTTGGGAGTTTTTATGACTAAAGTCTATTTTATAGTAAATAATATGATATTATATTCATGAACCACATATTTTTTTATTAGATATCAATTAATAATGTTTTGATATTTACCTTACATTTCTTCTATATTGATTGATTAAATACCAATAAATTAATTTGTAACTGCTATAAAACAGGAAACTTATTTTTCATAGGTCGGCTTTATCTTCCATATCCATTTTTTCATAAAAGATTTATAAAAGTTTTCTTTTCTATGATAAATGGTTTTCGGAAATATGTTTTAAATGTTTGTTAGGAATCATTTAATTTTTTTAAAAACTAAATATATTATCATTTTCCAAATGGAACACTTTAGACTGTCTTTTTCATTATTATAATGATTGTGTTAATGAAAAATAATTTTAAATTTTCTCTTTAGTTCGAAATGTTTTTTATTCAAACAACTTATTATCTGAAAATATTCATTATACATTATTATCATTATTCAACTCGGTTTTGAAGGGATACTTCAACCGTGAATGTGTTATTATAAATTGTATTAAGAGGAATCATTATGTCAATTTCCATACAGTACCCAATTTTATTTTAGAATAAATGATAAATTTGACTTTATTTTAACATGTTAGGCATGAATTAAATTTACAATAGTCACAACCTATATTTCCCTTGATGGTTACCATATTGTTTTTAAAATATTGGATTCAATGAAAATTATTGGCGAAATTTGTATAGACTGTCTATTTTTTTTAATGTTGTTTTCAAAGGTAAATAGATATTATCTTCTAGATTTTTTTAATGATCATATTATGTTATTTAAATTAATAAATGAAATAGTTTTATTATTACTTTATTTGGAATATGTTTTATTTATATCTCCATTCTTCTTTGTCTTTATGGATTATGATTATTTCATAAAGAATGTTATGAATCCAACATATTTTCCATGATATAATCAACTATAAAAGGATTAATGATTTTTTCAATGAGTTTTATATTTAAATATATAAATATATATAAATACATAATATTGGTTCATTCAAATAGAACATGGCATGCCCTATATAGATTATATTATCATTCCTCCCAAAAATCAATAAATTAATTGGGTAATGATTATATTTTTAAAATAATAATAATGGATGTTGACTGTGTTTCCATTCCTTCAGTAATGGTACAATATGTGTTTAGTAAGTGTGATATGAAATTATTTTTCCATGTTATGATATTTTTATCTATTCATTCCTTTGTTATATAATTTTTCTATTGATCATTTTATTTATCACATGGCTCATGATTATTGATTCCTATAACACATTATTTAGTTAATTACTTATAATATGTTTAGATATTGATGATTCAATATATTTGGGTATGTTGTATTTTACGGAACCCTTATTTTGAATAATTATGTTCTCTTACATTTATGTACTTCATATACATAGTGATGTCATTAAACTGTGAATGATTATACTTACACATACTAAAAATATGAGCTCACCATTTCTTATGTTTCCCTTTCCCTATGATTACATATATGACATTGAATAAATTATTTCTACAAGGGTTTCAACTAGATGATTTTGATCACCAAATAATGAATCTGAAAGGATCGATTTAATGTGATTGATAGTGTCTTTAATTCAAGGGAATCGTTTTTATAATATATATTTTCATTAATTATGTAAAAATAGAAACATAAATTTTCCTTTGGATTATAAATTATCAAATTTCTCATTTTAATATTTAAATGTTGGGATGGACAAAGTTTGTACAATTTTTATTTATTTCAAATCAAAAAACATAATTCTTATGATTTTAGTTCAAAATCAATGAGTGTGGGTTCTAGGAAGTTATAATAATTATGTCAATAAACCATATTAGGGTATGATATATTGATTATATTACTTACAACATTCAAATAAATTTAAATCAATATACTCGTGGATATATCAAAAACAAGAACAACAATGTAGTTAGGGAATCAATAATATTTAAAAAAATTCAAGAAATTATGGATGGTTTATTGAATGTATTACATTATGGATCATCCATAAACATCTCAAGTAAGCCAACATATTTTATTCCAATAACCAATTCATTAAATTTCACTAAACCACATCTATTCATATTCATCAACCTATCAACTCCAAAAAACCATTTGGAATAAATCAAACTACTACAAACTCAACTACCCAATCCCTAGAACATGGATCCTCTATACTCATGTGAGAGTATCTTAATAAAATCAAATTATTGTCAAATATATTAATTATTAGTAATCAACCAATGTTTTCTACACACTATTATATGATAAATTGCACATGAGCACACAAGGATGTATTCTCTCAATACATAGTTTATAAAAGACAAACCAGTTAGCCATTCAACAATATTAACAACAACTCATATATTTGCCTACAGAAACATCTACTTCCCCAATTACAAATTATTAAAGATAGTTGAATAAATCCTCATAAAACACATTTTAATTTCCTTAATGCTGAAAAATATATGAATTAATTATATTTTGAATGATGTATTAAGATCATTTCAAAATATGTATTCTAGGGGATCTTATTCGATCCTTTATTACCTATAGCTTTAGGGATGTGCCATAAATTCATGTGTAATGCGTGTTTTCCCTAATTTATCACCTATATTTACCCAATTCATGAATTTAAAATCATATATCCATAATTTTAACATATATTAAATTAAAAGTATATTATCCACAAGGGTTATTTAGTCTCCCCCATTCAATATGTTTTGAATGGAACATTCATACCTCAACGATAATTTCTCTCTCTCCACATTATTGAAATTAAAAATAATATATAGAAAAAAATTAACTCCTTTCATCTAATAATTTGATATTTGACAAGTTCATAGGGATTCCTTCCTAGGTATCTTTATTCCCCCCATACACATATAATTTCAGGAATTATATTCTCATAATTGATCATATATTTTATTTAGATAGGTAATGCACCATGGATTTCTTGTAAATGATGCATATGTAAATTGCCTCTAGGTATATGTGGCTTGGATCAATGTTGAAAAAATGGGTAATTTTACCAAAGCATAAAACGTTTTCACATATATATTTGTTACTGTTGTTCAAACATGAACATTCACATTTAGAGCAAATAAAAAATATAATTTATTGATATGTCCAAAAATTGAATTCTTCATAATAAAATTATTATATTCAATTAAATGTTATTTTATTTTAATGTTTTTTAGAAAAACAATATCTGGTAATTATTAGAATATGAAAATTCATAACAAGGATATATAATTAAATACCAAAAGTACACATTAGCATTTTTGTGAGTTCTTAAATATCTATATTCAAGGAAAATATAAAATCTCCAGCAGCAATGATTTTTTCACCCCCATAGGGTATATATTTAATACTTATTATCCATTTTTACTTTTAGTATGAAATAAAATCAACCTAGTTATGATTCTAGATAAGAACATAAAACAAATTTCGTATGAATGCTACATTTAATAATAACAACGATTCTTTTGATACATATATCTTCAACACCAATTCCATTACTAAGAAATAATCACAAACATGGAAATATGGTCAGACATACACATATTTTCAATTACAGCAATAGGGTTGGTATTTCATCTTGATCCTAGAACAACCTTTCATTGGATAATTGATATCCCTTCCATTATTCATTCATTCATGATCTTAAAGTTTTTTAATCGGTAAAAATTAATGTGGAATACACTTTTTCATTTTAGAGTATTATATAGTTAAATTTTTTTATTGTTTATCTTGAATAAGAGTTATATTCGGTGACATTTTCTATATCATTTATGGTTGACTTAAAATTTTTTCTATATGAACAACATGTTATCAGGATCATGAAAATTATTTTTCATCATTTTTTAGTTATTTTTCATATCATATTTCACATAAGAGGTAAATGATGTATTCTCATTTTAATTTAAAAGATTCATTCATTGTAGTATATTAATCATAAGCATGTTTTGTTTAGTGTCGAGTAAGATTATACATACCACAAGAAATTATATTCACCATTAAATCACCCCCATTAGTCAACATGATAAGAATAATCTTGTCCTAATTGGGATATTGAATCATAGATTTTTTTTGAATTGATTAAAAAAATATAAATCATATAATTCATAACCTACACATAAATTATTTTTTTATCTTTATTTATATATGTATATGAGTTATATGATCCATGGTTGTACCATAATACATAAAATCCATAACCCCCCATGTTTCTCATATCATATAAATTCTCAATATAGTCAAATTTATTCCTAAAAGATATATGTAACTCTATATATGAATTCTATTTTGCATTATTTTTTTAACATTGAGAATTTATCCCCCAACTGAATGGACTTCTTACACTTGTGTATGTTAATAAATTATACCCACCTTAAATAGATATGTGTCCAAACCTCCCATGAAACTAGAATTTCCCAATCAATCCTATTTTATTCACATTGTTGTTTTTTTCCTTATTTTTATAAAGTATTATTTTAATTATCATTCAACACATTATGTGATTTTATTTAGATAATATCATTATTTTCACATAATTAGTACAAACTTTTATGTTTTTTATGTCTTCTAATAATATCAATTTACCAGCATATGTATATACTTTTTTTGAATGATATAGAAAACAATTGATTTAGTGCTTCTATATCATTCTACACATATGGTGATGAATTTTCTTTTCCTAGAAGAAAATTCATTCCCAACACATCTTAATCCATATTTATCATAGGAAAAAGCCAAATTTAATGGAAATTTATTATCTAAAACAATAGTGGTATTATTATTACATTCATCTATTTTCAAATAACTATATTTTATATTTTATAATTTGTAATGATTAATATTTTTCTCTAGATAATTCAAATACAAAATGTTATTTTCATCCTTTGTAATTCTTTGTATGACATCAAATTCTTTCTTAACCTGTGAATATTAGCATCATTCAACTTGTTTGATTAAACTAGAGTGCATTCATGATCAATTAATCCCTTATATTTCCCATATTTCATAGATTCTACAACATTGATAAAAATTATATGGAATATATCTAATTCATAGTTCACAGATTAAATAACGAAACTCCCATAAAAAGATGTATTTTAATTTCTATAAATTATATGGAACATTTTTTTATAAAGTGTAATTGATTCAACTTTATATATTAATAGTCATAAATGATTTTTTGATATAACAACATGTTAATCCAAAGAATCATCCATTTTATTACAAGATTTCTCTAGCTATGAATTTTTATTATGTAGTATATTAATATGTGTCAATATGAAGGAAAAAATTAAGGGATAATATTTCAATATACCCCTCAATTAATAAATATAAAACACAATGTGGTTTATAATATTTATGAGATTATTCGAATTCATCGATTGAAAATTATTAATTTATAGATGAATGATAAGATAATTCATCTATACACTTAAAATTAAGGATACCATAAAATAAATAATTCTCATATTTTAATTTCATATTTTTCTCAACATCATGTACAAAGACATATATCATTTTTTCAGTGTCTCATATATCACATCAAATTCTACACTAATAGGTAATGATTTTGATAATCTCATATAATGATCTTAAAACATAAAAAATCTTCATTTCAGTAAAAAAAAATAAACATCAATGGGACAATAAAATGAATTCACTCATATATAACCACTCTATGATGTTATAATAAATTGGCAACAAAACCTTTAATAACACTTGATGGGGGGGGGAGGTGAATCAGGTGATCATTTAATTTCCAAAATTCAAAATGTCTGAAAAAATAACCTCTTTTATAATTTATACAGATTTTATGGTTATGGAATATATATATATATATTATTATTATTTTAATAATGATATTTATTTATATATGTTATAAAATATATAAAATAAAATTATTTCATAGGATTTTCATTTTTTGTTTAAATAATTACACTTTTTCATACAAGGAATATTCATGGCACATATTTTCCATTATAACCATATCATCAATATAGGTAGAGTGTGGGTGGATATCAATATAACTCGATTGTGAATCACATATCAACATAGCATGCTACTATTTTTAAAAATTCATACATCTCTGATGAATTATTTACAGCTATACAGAGTTATCATTTCTTCCCACCATGATCTATATGAATACCTATTATACTTCAAATTCAATATAATCCCATCATGTATATGAAATTTTTAATTTAAACTAATCCTTGGATGTTTATCACCAAATATAAAAATTATGCATCGGTTTCTATAAGAATTTGTCTACATAATCTAAAAACATTATTATTTATTAAGTTGGGATCTATTGGTTAGTTAATGAAATGTGCTTCCTACTCACAAAAGATTTTCAGAGGATTATTAATTGTCTCTTCATTACTTTGTATACCCAACTTCTTAACAACTACAATGGATGGTTTCAAAAAAAATAACAACAACTCAATCTCCATAAAATGTAATATTTTTTTAAAATGTTTGGGATCATTTATATTTAATTATTATAATAGATATCATCTGATTTAAAAATTAAATTTTATTCCAATTAGATTTAACTCATCATTATAGTCTTGGATCCTTGTGGTTCTACTTAGAGAGAGAAATATATAATTTTCTCTTTACTGATCAATCTCAATTCATAATAAAATGAAATCACGAATAACAATACATTTCATTTTCTATATCCATCATATGGAAATATAATATAAAATTTTGGTTTAAGAAAATCCCAAAAAAATAAATTAGTTACCACATTATCTTTTAAATCCTTTTTATAATGTTTTCAATTTGGTATTCCCCAGTAATATAATATTCCTTTTTCTTTGTATATTTTCCCTCTAGGATGTTATGGGGTTGGATCCAATATTTTCATATATCATTCATTTTTCAGTGTTTATCTTCAAAAAAAGTATTATTATATAATCAAATTGCTTTATTAATATAAAATTACTTCTTCTACATTTTCATCTAAAACTATGCACAAAATATACAACCTGAAACATTAGACTGATGAGTATAAAAAGATTCTGAAATTCAATATATGTCAAAAATCATTTATTGAAATCTGGTTTGTTTGAATATCAGTTTCAACTATAAATTATATCCTGATGATCAAATCGACATTATTGAAATAATAATCTCTGCAACAATAACAATCCATAGAACAATCACTGCACATATATCTGACTAATGGTATAGTAAATATATTTTGAATTTACTATAGTCTAACTCATCCTCATGTATCAATAGAGGTTCAGTGAAAACTAGTGAATCAATTAGCTTGATTTTAACCTTGTTATAATATATTATCCTTAATCAACTCATTATTCATTATATGCATTAATTATAACTTACTATATGATACTTAGTGATTTACATCATAACAGAACCATATAAATATGTTTATCCTGCATTAACCTCAATAGGATTATAATAAAATACTTTATATGAATGTAAACATATGAGGAATAGATTTCATTCATTTGATATTCATCTCATGAATCTACAAATGAAATATGATTCATGGATCATAGAAACACCATTATTTTGAGATCATGATAGAATACTTCTAGCATCAATATAAATAATTCAAAATTAATTATCGAATATCATAATTAATTATGACTTTTATGTTAATAATGTTTCGATAAAATTGATCCTTTTTTATAATAACTAGAATAACCTTCTCTTAATTTTCGTAAATTAATTACACACTAATAAAATTATTTTTAATATTTGAATCAATGGGGAACAATCCTTCCATAATGCTAATTAGGATTATTCATTTGAAAAGTATGCATTGAAATAAACATTTCTAGTTTTCTATTTTCCAATGTTTCTTTAATTGTTTCATAATCGTTATGCTCAAAAAGACAAGATACCATGAGTAACATTAATAAAATGATAATTCAGTTCTAATATGAGGCATATGAAACCAATGAAATTATGTCAATGGACCAAATAAACAAAGTATTTTCAATGAATCTTTAATGTGTGGTTAACATTCATGATCATGAAACTGTAAATCGATGGATAGAACACATGAATAACGGTAATATTGTAGATTGATCACATGAATGAGTTAGAATAATGTATTTATGAAGATTGATTAACAACACATATAATTTTCATGCTCATAGAGAGAAATTATATTACCCACACATAGTGGATATATCGTGAAATACCAAACACAACCAAAAAATATAACTTCATAAAAAAAATATAATGATTCTTTTATAGTACTTAAATCCATCTTCGATCACCTATAATATCTATAAATATATTTTAAACATAAATCAAAATTATTTAAACTCCTCAATCAATTCATATGAACATGAATCACATATACTAATGTGGGTATGTCATCAAGTACACCTCTGCTGGTAGACTCAGACATTATAGAACCTTGACTCGGTTGTTATAAACGAATTTTAAGTAAAAATAAACTTATGTGACTATTATGGATTCTCCTAACTCATATAAATTAATATAATAAATAATATTAATAAATTAGTATTGAAAATATACCATTTGGTTTTTTAGTATAAAAATAATCATCTATTCAAAAATATTATAAAATGTCTTTGAACTCCTCCTTCAAGAAAATTCCATTTTCCTCAATGAAGTATGACCATACAAGCATATAATTTTTAATATATTCAATTAGAACCAACCCATCCATGTATTCTACAGAATCATCATTAATAGTTCTGTACAAAATATATTATGGAACACATATTTAATTTCTTCATGATTGGTGGAATATCAATTCAATCTCCCACCATTACTCATATGAAAATATTTACATTATACTTTAATAGTTGACAATAAATCCAATATTAAAAACATAAAATCCACAGGGGTACAATAAATATCAAAACTAAAGAAATATTATAATTTGAAAAAGGTAATAATTTTTATGGAATTTATTTAAACTAAATTTATGAATTTTCTATAACACACTGAGATTTTATAAAATATATATTTTTTCAAATAATGTTAATTTCATCAATAGAATAAATTATATATATGATTGAGTTTTAACATAATGCGATAAACTATTAAAATTTTATTATCTAAAATGATAGTAATTACCTAATGATTAGATTTTATTATATGAATATGATTAATTTTTTTGTAAAAATTCATTTTTTACATATATATATCTAATGAATTATTTGATACTAATTAATTATAAATAAAAACCCAATTGAAAAAATGAAATGTTTTTATGAAAAAACTACTTTTCTGTAAAAGAATTTGTTTTACAAAAATATATTAAAAAACCAACTTAAGTGAGTCATTTTAATAAAATTTATATATTATATATTCAATAAATTTGTTTAACATTCTTATTATTTGTATATGTATAACAAGACATGAGTAAATCAAATTTAAATCCTAAAAATGACTCTTTTTTAATAGTTTTGTCTCCATTTTCCCAATTATTTTAAATTTGTTTTATCACCTTTTATAATAATATTTGAAAATTTTAATTTAATTTTTAAAATAATAATAATAAAATTATTTGTGTGAATTTTTAAAAATATTATTAAATGTTAATTTTTCTGATGAATTGTGAAAATTACTTGTTTTTATTATGATTTTTTTAAAAAAATTAAAAAAATTAATATTATTTTAGTATTCTTATAAATTTAATATTATTAAATGTATATATACATATATATTTATTTATTTATTCAATTTAATTCATTAAAATAAATTATATATTGAATATTGATATAAATTCATTTCATTCTTTTACAAAATTTCTCTTTGGAAATACGTTTTTTCAACTCGTCTGTATAATTAATTTGAATTAAAATTATACCAAATATGTGAATTAGATTTGTAAAAATGGATTCCATATTAATAATCAGAATAATTTTTTACTAATATGATCAAATTAATTTAATAACATCAGAAATACTAAAACCAATAAAAATTATTTAACCTGATTTAGGTAAAAAACTGTTTACCATGGTATTAACTAAATTTATATGGGGTTAAATCATCTATAAACTTGTGAAAACACATTTTATTACTATATATACACCATTTCACATCTAATGTTCAATAATATTTTATTTTGGAGCATTTTGTTATCTAAAAAACATGGTTACATGTTATCATTTTCAAAAAATAATAAATCAGCCACTCTCCTCACATATAAATGGGCACCCCCTCTCCATCCCTCTTAATTTATAAAAACCCCATTTTTTGAGAATTACCAACCAAAAACAATTCCTTAGCCCAATAATATAGCCATATAATACTTATTTTTGTTATTCAGATAACATTGATTTTATTTTGGTCTAATTTTAATAAAGTTGTTTGATGAATTGTTAACAACCCTACGAGATATTTGTATGTTATTTATTCCTAAAACTAATTAAAAATATCATTCAATCAGTATAAAATAATAAAAATAGTTTTATTAACTATAAATATTTTATTTATTTAGGTGAAACACCTATAACAATCTCATTATACTTTAAATGATATTTGAAAACACTAATCGTATGTTCATAATACTACCCCTTAGAGACCATAAATAATTTTCCCATAAATGCTTATCACGAATGTAATGACCCTCCCAATATCATTGTCTTGAGAGCACAATGGGTAATTACTTGGCCTTAAGGGACATTCCCAATACGTAATAAGATGGATGTAAAGGCCAATTTTTTTCAAATACATGTGGGGAATGATTTACCCTTGACGAAATAATTCAATAGATAATAACAAATCCATTCCCTAAATGATCCATTAAAAATGAAAGACAACTAAACAACTTCATATAACTCAAAACCACATAATAGTATGCAACATTAGAAGACCCAAAAAAGTAACAATGTAGATAGTGGATAAACCACTATAGACCCTCAAGATATTACAAGACTTCATGACCCATAGGTACTGAGTTCCACAATCCCCGAAAACCCAAAATATCATGATGTGTTGGTAAACATGTGTGAAACATTACCTTTTCCCCTATCCCAGAATATAAAATTTGCACAAGAAAAAAAATTCCAAAGCTGGGGTAATTATAAAACATTGTAGGATTTCCCCAATGACTTTTCTATTGACACATCTACGGTATATGATTTAGTAACATTTAAAAATAACAATTTACACAAAAATTTTTCTAAAAAAATATAACAAAAAATTAATACAAGTTTTATAATATTTTTACAACAAAAAGAATACTAGTGAAAATGAAAAAAACTTTTTCAAGAAGTTATTTTTCCAGAAAAATAACTTAAAAAACCTTAAAACAATTTCTCGATGTTCCATTGGAATACCCAATGTAATGAACCTGAAATTCCATGTAATTTTTTTATTAAATACATGAGAATTTTACGAGTCTATGAAACCAAACGGCGGGTGATTCCAAGTCCCGGTGTGCACGAAATAAATTTCTGAATTTTTATTCTGGGACGTTCAGTAAACATATGAGCGGGTTTTTTTTAACTTTTTAACTGGTGCTCGGAATTGAAATCTTATGACACTGGTGAACTCGCAGTGCTAGTATTCGCTTAAGAAAACTATCACCTCGATGGTAGTGGATCGATATTAAAAGATAGTTTTTGGCATTTAGTGAAATAATTAAGTAAAAATAAAGTATGTGGCATACTTTTTATTTGTTGGTTAAAACCTCCTAATATAATTTATAGGTGGGACCAACACTCCTTAACCTCTCATGAGTGGTTATGTTGGTGGGGACCACGTGATCCGAACCTCCCGTGAGAGGTTATGATGTGGGGACCACACGGGACTAAACCATCTATTAATGATGGGAGAGGAAAACCTCTCAACTCCCCTCATTAATGTGGAAGAGTCTCTCCACACCCCCTCTAGTATTGGTTCCAACTCCCCTAATTTAATTGTGGAAAATCCTCCAAATTAATTAAGGAGGAGCCAAGTTAATTAATTCACCATTTTGAATATTGTGCCAACAAAATAAATAATACATTAACATAATCCATTATTATATTGGTTAGCATTGTTCATTTTGGTGGCAACTTTGAGAAGAGGATAATTGGGAGAAATCTCCAAATGAAGAATGCCTTCGTGTACGAAGAATGCCGGTGAAGAGAAACTTTGACTTCCTTCCTCGAATCCCACTAACTTGGAGCATCTTCCACAACCAAAGTGAGAGCTCAAGATTGGAAGTGTGTGGCAGACGTGATGAATGAAAATCTCCACTGTCTTCTCCCCTACGACTCTGTCAACAACCAACGATCAAGGTAGGAGGTTAATTTGATTAATATTATCTTTCTTTTTATCTTCTTTGGTCGGAAAGGAATCGTTGTGGTGGTTGTAAAACAATTGAATTTTATCTTTCTTACTTCTCGATGCGATAAATGTAACCACTATAAACACGGAGGGTGTGGGCCAATCAAACATGGCCCTACCCCTCCACCATTTTTTATGTGATTATATTCATCATGGTGATGAAGCAACGAGGCGATGAAGGTCGCGAAGAAAAAGGTCGTGATACATGCGGCCTCCATGATCTGCACCGCCCCTATGGCATAATACAACGCCACCGGCGATATCGGCTTTGGCCGAGCCCCCATCGGTCACACCACTAACAGGGTTGAGCCGCTGCCCTGAGCCGGCTCGTGCCCCACTGTCCTGCCCAGTCACCTCCTGGCTGCCCGCAGGCCCACATGGCACCCTGCCCGGCCACTGACCAGCCCGCATGGTGCCCTACCTGGCCACCCGCCGGCCCACATGGAACCCTCCTCAGCTGCCTGTCGGCCCATCCGCACCCTACTCGAATGCCTGACTTCCTAGCCATGCCCTACCAGGTCGCCCATCGGCCCCCTGCTGGTCAGCCTGGCATCCTGCCCACCTGCCTGCCTAACTGCCTCCCGTGTGTCCGACCGAACCACGCCACCCCTCGCATCGCGTGTGACTCGTGCCGCCTGAGCTATGTCCCTCTCTTCACTTTCCTAACCGGCCACGACCAATCAGGTGGAGATTCCAAGCCGCTCCCCATGCGCTCCAAGCGGAACCGCCCACACAGCTGGCTGGACTGGGCCTAGCGGGCTGGGTCGAACCTAACAGGTTGGTCTGCCCAATGGGTCGGGCTAGATACAATAGGTCTGATCGGGTCGACTTAAACCGGGTCAGCCCAAACATGGTCAGGCCGTGTCGGTCCGAATTGGTCGGAACAGACCCGGGCCCAGTACATCATTTTACTTCACTTGGACGTATCATTGTCACATGACGACCATTTGAGAAATATTCAGTGGTGCTAGTATTCTTGGAGAGTGACAGTCCCTTTGAGTAACCACACATAAGTTTGTGGTAAAGTTGAGATACAGTCAGGTTAGATTTTTCACGAATCCAACCGAGCCCCCTGTACTAAAAGGATACTAAATAACAGACCAGACGTCCAATTGACACGATGTCTATTGCAATGAGACACCTAGGACATGGTGAACCTTTGTTATACTTCTATGTGGGACTTCATGACAGTTGGAGTATCAACCTATAGCTTGTGATGCGGATCCCCGGAGAGATGAGGAAGCATAGTGGGAAGACCTAGTAGCTGTTTGAGACCTAAAAAATGCTGATCGATTCAACATGGAGTGATTTGACTTGCCCAGTGTGGAGGGCTTTGGAGTCGCGGAAGACCCACAGTGGGGAGAAAAATGGTGTTACGGAAGACCCACGGTACTCGACGGGAGGATTACCTCAGCAGTCTATAAGGAAGAGCTCCATGGTGATGCAGAAGACACATGGTGGAGAGTTCCATGGTGATGCAGTAGACCCATGGTACTCAACAAAAGGAGTGCCTTAGCAGTAAAATGTCAGTGGTAAGTGCCTTAGCGACACGGCATGCCCACTATACTCGATAGAGGAGGATTTCTCCATCAGCTGAGGTTTCGATAGTGTGACTGGGGATGTTACTTGATAATACCCTTATAATAAATCATGGTTGAGATGAGTCAGTAACTATTGTGTTTACGTCATGATTTAGATGGATTACTTGATAACTTAAGTATATGTATTCTCATATATCTAAGTGGGGTTATCTATTGATTTCATACATTTTGGTTTATCCTTGTTGGATTTTACGAGACACTAAGGGTCTCGAGGTCCCTAGTGAGTATCATTATACTCACCCCTACACGAGCTAAGCATGTACCTCGTTGTGTTGGTTACAGATGACGAACTTCGCTGACTGAGGCTGAGAGTACCAAGACGAGACGTTACTTGGAGTAAGACCATATGATGTGTCGGTACACGGAGGAGACCGACCGACGTGGAGTTATGAGTGGTCTATCTATACATACCCATCATGTAGGATCCGTGGTGGATGATCCAAGAGATGCTTTTCATCATTCACATGTTTTTACCTTTTTAGTTGTAATTGTACTTTACTGTTGGTCTTGTATTTCTGTCCCCTTTACTTTTTAGCACTCTCTTGTTATATAATTTTACATAGTTTTTCTATATAGATATGTGGTTTTATGTGTGTGTTTGCAGTTATAAAGGCAATGCCTTCCCATATATAGGGAATTACTTATTTGGTTCTAGTCGCCAGTCCCTGGCCTATGGAAGGCGGGCATGGGATAATCACTGCACGGGCCCCTGTGTGCAGGTCATGATAAATTGGTATCAAAGGGGTCTGTTCAATCGTTGAACATTGGAATCTAATAATTTTTGTTAAGCAATAGTGTTAATGGTACTGATTTTATTTTTCAGTTCAAAGAGTCCAGTGTTGGTGCGGCGACCGACGTATCAATACACAAGGACCCTGACCATTTATTTCTGACTCAGTGCACAAAAACACTTATTGCTTTAGTGTTTTCAAATGTTTTATTTAAGTAATCTAAACTAGTTCAGAACACCAGATTTTATATTTGACTGTGTCACATCTGTTTCTTTCAGGATGCCTTCCCAAGGATGACCAGCTAGGGCCCCGATAGTTGTACGCACAGATATCCCACCGAGCGATGAGGGCTCGGTGTTGGTCCCTCATTCAGTGGAGGCAACAGTGGTACCAATACCCATTGGGCCACCAATTCCACCATCCCTAGGAGTGGACAATGCATTCCGATTAAGCACGGTGCACGAGTTCCAGTGCTAGAGGCTTTCAAGGTATAGGGGAGAGGCGTACCCATAGGCAACTGAAGATTAGATGGAGGATTTGATAAGAGTCTTCAGTCTGGTAGGTACATCTTCTTGAACTTATGGAGATCAATTCCACGAGTCTCCATCAGGTAGAAAAGGGCATTTGGTGGAGCCTGATGCTCCAGGTGCACGATGAGGTGACACAACTATGGAAAAACATCGATAACCTATTTCTGGCGAAGATTTTCCTAGCCACCTTACCGGCAGTGCATATACATGAGTGACTTCAACTCCAGTAGGGCATCATGATGGTGTCACATTACGTAGTGAGGTTCACCAAACTGTTGCTCTACTACATAGATATGGTACGAGACCCATACATCAGGGCCTGAACATTTGATTTGGGATCATAAGAGAGATCAGGGCTATGATGATCCCCCTCAGCATCCCAATGCAGGGAGGAGTGTTGGAGAGAGCCCTCTTAGTGGTGAGTTTATTTTCTGAGAATATGTCAGCAGCGAGACCCACCACTAGTCAACATGCAATGGAGTTTTATACACAAAGATGTAGACAGATGTCATGGAGGTCCAAGAGGGTCGGACCCATGGGTGGACGACCACATGACTTCAGATCGGTTGTGCGGGGAGCATATGGCAAAGACATACAGGCCAGGAGCAGGCTGTGTTTCTCATGCAGCAGGTAGGGTCACATGGATCGTGACTGTCTGACATGACATTTGGGTGATTATCTGATGGTCGAAAGACCGCCCTGGTAGAGGCAGATATTCAATCGAGGTTGTGTGCAGGGAGTAGGAAGATGTGGTAGAAGAGGTAGTCGTGAAGCTGGTGGTGGGAGACAAATTGAGGTGTTACCGCCACCACCACTAGGATATCCACCCCGATAGTATGAAGTAGGTGGATAAGTGAGATCGCAGCTCCAGGTAGCGGAGGCTTACGATCATGGCACTCTGGAGATGACATAAGGTACTGCCTATGTCTACTCCACCTTATGTATGGTTCTTATAGACATGGGTTTCAGTCACACATTCATTTCAATTTCCATCGTTTGGAGCTCGGAGATTCTAACAGAGCCGTTGGTTCAATCCTTATGGCTAGAATTCCTATGAGAGAAGACATGATGATTACTCCCTGGTGCCGGTATTGTGAGCATACTCTATGAGGCAACATCTTTGGCTAGTATCTACTAGTAGTGGAATCATGGAATTACGATGTAATCCTTGTAATGAAATAGTTATCTATATTCCATGCTTAGATCGACTGTATTAGGCTCAAATGGAAGTTTTTCCACAGGGATGGGACCAGGTTTACCTTCACCAGTGAGAAGGGAGCCTTTGCAGCACATGACAAACATACTCAGTTGAAGGTGAAGACGATCACTCATTAGTTGGCCTGCCTTAACCTTGGAGCAGTTGATGTGGAGAGTATAATCTATACTATAGCAGTGGAACAATATGAGGATGTTTTCACTGATAATGTTCCACGACTACCCCCTCGCTGAGAGGTGGACTTCTACATTAACATATACACAGGGATGAAACTATAACGACCCACACTTTACATACATTGTTAATACTTCAAAATTGAATCACACTTATTACAACATATGACAAAACCACAAAGGACCGTATAGGTATAGTGTCTTTAGAAACTGGGAATCATAAACAACTGGTTCATAAATCTTCTACAGTGTCTCCCATTTATTTCATCATATCTAGGGTCCCTTTTAGCATATTCTACTTAATATCCATCTTCCTGGCCTGGGGAAAAGAAAACATAAAAGGGTGAGCTCAAATGCTCAGCAAGGGCAAATAAAGGAAATAAAAATCATATCATATCTTTTTGAAAATTAAAACCTGCAAAAGAGATCATAATATCTTAACATGGAATAAATCATAGAAGTGAAAATGAGATCCCCATAATCATAACATAAAACTTGAATCTTTGTGGAATGCACACATAATCATGGAAAATCATTTCTTGTTAGTCATGGCTCATTGCCAAGACTATCTTAGTGGACAAAGTCCCTTTCTGAACCGAGTTCACTCCTCGTTTCAGTCCTGTATCACTGAACCGAAATAACCTTCCGTTCCAGCCATGTCTATCTCATGAGATATAAAATCATTACCCAATGCATTGGAGGGAGATATAGGTCCCACCCATCTTATAATGAATCCTTTATTATGTGTGCCACATAATCATAAAACATACATCATCGCATAACACATATAACAAAAATGGGATTCTTGAAACATCATGACATCATAAATCAATTCATATATGATAAAGGAATTCATAAACATAATTCCATCACAACATAGTCAAACCAATGTAAAAATATGGATAGAAACAGAACCCTTTATTACCTTAGATGGAAAATAATTTTGATAAAACACTTGAATTGAATTCTTGAGGAAAATATCCTTTCTTCTTCAAAAACAATTTTCCTTTCATAACATGTCATACAACTTTAAAATAAAAGAAGTTGATTAAAAATAAACTTGAAAACTTGTAAAGGAAGCTTCTTTGAAATAATGTTTTAAAAATCCATTCATGCCGTATAAGTTAAAAAAACATTCTTCGTACTTTTGTCGGAAAAGTCAAAAAGTACCTCGTACGGAAAAACGACAAAAGATTCCTTTCATATTCATTACTAAAAACTCACCTAAGGGTAAAATTGGATTTAAACTATTTCAAGTGGATGGAAACAATATTACATATTGAGGGAACATGGATGTGGATGATAAAATACACCCCAGTAAATACTTACGAATAAACAATCTCGGATAAAAATGAGATTGTGATATTTCCCTTACCTTAGGTCCGATTTGCTTTGTTCGTGTCCGAAGCTCCTGTATAATGGTTTAAATAATGTTATTGACTTATTCCAGAATCATACATATTGATATGAGATCATATATGGTCATATTATTAGCTTCTTGTTAGTAATATTTCATTGTTACTTGTTACTCGGGTCTTTATAACTTTTTGTTCTTATGCGTGTTTTGTCGAATAAATTCTTATTCTTATCTTTAGGTTATAGATAATTCATTTCCAGAATGGTATTAGTGTAGTATATACCATATTCATTCATTCAATTCATTTATATAATCATTATGAAATGAAGATCATGTAGAACGAGTCGCATCACATCGTGGAGACGGTATTCCGTACGTACGCACGAGTGATGATATCGTTCCTATGATCGTGGAATTGTATTGGAGTATATATATATATTATTTCAGTATCAATATTACTTAATAATAATCATATATAGTTACTGATTACACCATTATACCCATCCTTGTAAGGTGGTGGTGGAAAATAGATTACACCACGGCGTGGAGACGGTATTCCGTACGTACGCACGCGCGGTGATTTCATTTTTCCGTAGGATGGATAGAAGGTGAATTAGGGTTGTTTCATATTTATAATAACATATCAGTATGTAATTAATACTGATGTTATTACTTTATCATGAAACAACTAAAGAAGAAGAAGTTGAAGAAGAAAGAAATTGAAAAGATCGGTAATGGATATTACCTCTTCTTTGGAACGCCTTTTTGAATCCTCCACTTAAGGAACTAAGATTGGTCTTTGGAGAAGACCAGGACCTCTAGGATTATTCTAGGGAAGTGGAGAAGGGAAAATGTCAGGGGTTGGCCGAGCTTGAGTGCTCAAATTGGTGTGAGGAGGAGGGGGAGGAGGTGCCCTTTTATAAGGGAGGAGAGGGGCACCTTAGGAATATCTCAAAATATTATTTTATATTAAAGTCAAAATCGGTTTATAATGGTTCCAAAGGGTCTTATTTCGAAGCTAAAGTGGGGATGGGTCGAAATCCTATCAACCAATAGGATTTAGACAAGTTTAGGGTATTATTTTAACCTTATCAATTAGATTTAACTCTAAGTTAATTAATTTAACTTTTACCGTGTCTTTTTGTTTTCTTTCACTATATGGTTAATACACTTACTATAACATGCCAAACGAACCCCAAATTGTTTATTATTAATATATATATCCTTATCTAAGTCATTTGGCCGAACCTTAGATTTTTAGGAATAAAATAACAATTAATAATATAATATTTGATTTAAAAACTATTTTGTGTCAATTTTGACACTATTTGATATATGATTTTTGTGAAAGTCATAACAGAATTATATGTTCTAACCAAGATGATTAAATCAATAATAATATATCAAAGTAACCTAGAAAATTAGTGGAATTCATAAAAAGTCTCAAATTACATTTATTTTGGTATTTATATTATCAATTTTGTCAATATTTCATTAATAAGATAATTACTGCATCATCATTGTGTCATAAATAAATTAAATTATTTGATGTCTAAAAATTACAAATAAAATACCATCATGTAGGAAATCGTTTTAGCTTTCTAATGAATATTTACAATCTAATTTATCTTATGTATAACCCTATATTAAAAATGATTTACTTATTAAACTTTGATTTTAACTATTTTAACCCTTCTTTAAATAAATTAATAATAAATGTCCTAATCTAATCCAAGTGGGACTAAATGGTCATATTTTATTCCTAAGTTTGTTTTTCGTTGAATTACACTTGTCCAATAGAATTAGGACATGTGTTAGGGTAATATTAATATCATATTTACCCTTAGTTACCCTATTTACTATTAACCGCGGTAAAAAAAGTAAAAAGTTACTATTCACCAAAAAATTATTTTCATCTCATTGAACCACATTTTAGTCCTTGATATTAACCGTGTCTCTCGAATTTTCGAAATTCCATTCACAGAAGCGGTAAAATTAAGTTTTATGCAAAATTCAGTTTTTAACCTACCACTTAGTGGTTTCACTATTCATCAAAAATTGAAAGTTTTCAGAAAAATACCAAAATTTCACCCTAGGCTAATTTCGATATTCTGAGTCCAAAAATGAAGTCCATTTTGAAAAATAAAATTTATAAAATTTCAAAAAGTGCTTATTACTATTCATAACGGCTAGTTTTAATAGCATATTGTTGTTTAGTGAAACTCGGTATTGCGTACGACGCAAGCTATCGAGGAAGGTCGCGATTGCGTGTAAAGCAAGCCAAGAAAGTGTTGTGTAGAAAAAGATTCCTTTGATGATTTATATAACATAAAAGTCTCGGGTGTTACATTCTACCCCCCTTAAAAAGAATTTCGCCCTCGAAATTCGTCACTTTGCAACAAACAAATAAGGATACTTCTCCCTCATCATATCCTCAAGCTCCCATGTAGCTTCTTCAAGTTGGTGGTTTCTCCATAAAACTTTCACCAAGCGAGTGGTCTTGTTTCGTAGGACTTTTTCGCTACGATCCAGAATCTCTATCGGCTGTTCTTCATAAGAAAGATCTTGCTCCAGCGGTACAACTTCTGAGCTGAGTACATGTGAAGGATCTGGTATGTACTTTCTCAGGAGAGATACATGGAACACATCGTGAACTTGAGAGAGATTCGGTGGAAGCGCCAATCGGTAAGCTACCTTCCCAACACGATCCAGTATTTCAAAAGGACCGATATATCTAGGGCTCAACTTCCCCTTCTTTCCAAATCTCATAACCCTCTTCCAGGGAGATATTCGTAAGAACACTTTATCACCCACTTCAAACTCTAGGTCTTTTCTTCGGTTGTCGGCATAACTTTTCTGTCGACTCTGAGCTGCTCTTATGTGTTGTTGAATAGATCTGACCTTTTCTGCCATTTCATCAACGAGATCAGGTCCTAATAGCTTTCTTTCCCCAACTTCATCCCAGCAAGTTGGAGTCCTGCATTTCTTTCCATAGAGAGCTTCATAAGGAGCCATCTGAATACTGGAGTGAAAGCTATTATTATAAGAAAATTCCACCAAAGGTAGGTGTTGATCCCAACCTCCTTTGAAATCCATAGAGCAAGCTCTCAACATATCTTCTAGGGTTTGAATTGTTCTCTCAGACTGACCGTCTGTCTGGGGATGATAAGCAATGCTGAAACTCAACTCTGTATCCAGAGTATGATGAAGACTTCGCCAGAACTTCGAGGTAAATCTCGGATCTCGATCAGATATAATATAAAGTGGTACTCCATGCAATCTTACCACTTCCTTTACATATATCCTGGCAAGCTGATCTAGAGAGAAATCCTCTCTAATAGCAATGAAGTGTGCAGACTTTGTAAGACGATCAACTATGACCCAGATAGCATTATTGCCTTTGGATGTTTTAGGAAGTCCTGTGACAAAGTCCATAGTGATGTTTTCCCATTTCCATTCGGGTATGGGTAATGGTTGTAACATCCCCTTAGACTTCTGTCTCTCAGCTTTAACTTGTTGACAAACCAAGCATCGAGAGACATATTCAGCAACATCTCTTTTCATGCCATCCCACCAGAAGTACTCTTTCAGGTCCCTATACATCTTCGTGCTTCCAGGATGAATAGAGAATGAAGAACTATGAGCCTCATCCAGCAGCTCTTTCTTTAATTCGGGGATGGGAGGAACACAAACCCGATTCCTGAACTTTATTATCCCATCACAATCAAGGTTGAATTCAGGAACATTTCTCACCTTCTTTTGTAACTCGACATCTTCTTTCTGTGCCTCTTTAATCTTCACATGTATAGATGGTTGAACATTCATTTGAGAAAGATAAGATTTTTCCCCTTCCATTATAATTCCAAGATCCATCCTTTGTAAATCCATAAATATTGGATCTTTTGTGATCCTCATCATGGATAAACTAGCATGGTCTTGTCGACTTAATGCATCTGCCACCTTGTTTGCTTTCCCAGGGTGGTAATGGATTGAGCAGTCATAATCCTTAATCAGCTCCAACCATCTTCTTTGGCGCATATTCAGCTCCTTTTGTGTGAAAATATACTTTAAACTTTTATGATCAGTATAAATATCACACCTTTCACCATAAAGGTAATGCCTCCAAATCTTTAATGCAAAGATTACCGCAGCCAACTCCAAATCATGTGTTGGGTAATTTTGCTCATGGATTTTCAACTGTCGTGAGGCATAAGCGATCAACATATCATTTTGCATAAGAACACACCCCAATCCCTTCTTGGATGCATCACTGTAGATCACAAACCTTTCTCCACTACAAGGCAGTGTGAGCACAGGTGCACTGGATAACCTTCTTTTCAACTCCTTGAAATTCTCTTCACATTCCTCTGTCCAGACAAACTTAATTCCTTTCCGAGTCAACTTGGTGAGTGGATTAGATAATCGTGAAAAATCTTTTACAAAACGTCGATAATAACCAGGCAAACCAAGAAAACTTCGGATCTCAGTTACTGTTGTTGGTCTTGACCATCTTTCGATAACCTCTGTTTTTGCTGGATCCACAGATATCCCCTCTTTTGAGATTATATGACCCAAAAATGCAACTTTTTGAAGCCAAAATTCACACTTGGTAAATTTGGCATAAAGCTTCTCTTTTCTCAGGGTCTTCAATATAATTCTCAAGTGATCTTCATGCTCTTCCTTGCTCTTTGAATAGACAAGAATATCGTCTATAAAGACTACCACAAATTGATCAAGATAGTCTCTAAAGACTATGTTCATTAGATCCATGAAGATAGCAGGGGCATTAGTAAGACCAAATGGCATCACTATAAATTCATAGTGTCCATACCTTGTACGGAAAGCCGTCTTTGGTATATCCTCCCTTTTGACCCTTAATTGATGATACCCTGAACGAAGATCAATCTTGGAAAAGTATTGAGCTCCGCGTAGTTGGTCAAATAAGTCATCAATGTGTGGGAGAGGATATTTGTTCTTGATAGTGATCTTGTTAAGTTCTCTATAATCAATGCAGAGTCTCATTGATCCATCTTTCTTCTTATCAAATAGAACAGGTGCTCCCCAAGGTGACGCACTAGGGCGTATGAATCCCTTATCAAGATTCTCTTGGAGTTGCTTCTTCAATTCCTGCAACTCAATTGGGGCCATTCTATAAGGTGTCTTTGAAATAGGCAAAGCACCCGGTACGAGTTCTATTGAAAACTCAACTTCACGATTTGGTGGAAGACCCGGTAATTCCTCCGGAAAGACATCATCAAACTACCGTACAATGGGCATATTCTTAATCGTGAGGTTCTCACCAACTATTTTACAAAAATAACCTTCATTTAGTGGAATCAATACCCATAAGATGGAAGAAATTTCCACTGGAAGGTTATGTTCATCCTTGCATTGATAGATGATCGTAGGTTGATTTGGAATATGAAATGTGACTTCCCTTCTTTGGCAATTGATATGAGCTCCATGTAGAGAAAGCCAATCCATGCCAAGAATCACATCAAATTCCACTAAAGGAAGGATCACAAGATTTGCAGGAAGCACTTTCCCACAAACTTCGATCGGAGAAGAATTATAAACTTCTGATGCGATTGATGTGCCATTAGGTGTTGTCACAGCTAACTCAACATCTAATTGTTGAGGTAATACGGTGATACCCTTAGAAAATTTTTCAGAAATAAAAGAGTGGGTGGATCCAGAATCAAATAAAACATTTGCTACTTTAGAGTGGATGGTAAGTGTACATTTCACCACATCGTTATCGTACTCCACATCGCTGATAGAAATTGCATGTGACTTTCCTTTTTCTTTAGCCTTAAGAGTTTGTTGACGTCGACCATCATCATCAACCCTTGGATTTGGGCATTGATTGGCATAATGCCCCATCTCCTTGCACTTGAAACATTGAAGTGTAGCAGGTTCATTCTGTGTATCCCTTCCTTTGTTTGCATCATTAGACATCTTCTTCCCATTATCACGGCATTCAAATGCCCGATGACCTTCCTTTCCACATTTAAAACATTTACTTGTCCCTTTAAGACAACTCCCTCCATGTTTCTTTCCACACTATGAGCATAAGGGAAAGTTCATCTTCTTTTCCGTGTGCTCTTTAGATTTTTCTTTGAATTCCATCTTCCTCTTCTTATCAAACCCATGTGACTGATGGGTTACTCCAATCTCCATCTCGACTTTGAGAGCACATCGAACGATTTCCTCGTAGCTATTGAAGTCCCTTATGGCTAACGCCCTTCGAAGACTTGGTTTTAAGCCACTAAAGAATCGATCGATCTTACTCTCAGGTTGGATAATAATACCAGAAGTGTACCTTGCAAGTCTGGTAAAATTTGCTTCATAGGTACCAACAGATTCATCATCCCTTTGGTTCAGTTCAAGGAACTCTTTCTCCATCTTTGTTCGGAGAATACGAGGGAAGTACTTATTGAAAAATAAGTTCTTGAACTCGTCCCATTCCATAGACTCAATTTCATCCCTTTGCCTTGTATTCTTAACAAGATTCCACCATTGATCAGCATCTCCTTCCAAACGATACACTACTAGGATGACTTTATCATGCTCAGACCATTGAAGAACTGAAAATATCTTTTCAGTAGTACTAATCCATTGTTCAGCAACTAATGGATCAGTAGACCCGCTGAAAGATGGTGGACGCTGCCTCATGAAGGATTCAACAGAATGTTGCTCCCTCCTTTGTTCATTTGGAAATCCTGCATGATTCATAGCTTGAGAAAGTTGTGTGAGCATGGCTACAAGATTTTGCATTCCAGCTCCCATATCGTTTGGTTGCTCAGGGGGACAATCATTGCATTGCCCATCGCATTCCGCATTAACACGGTTCCTTCGGGTTCCAGCCATTGACTAAAACCAAGAAGAATAGTGTGAGAAACACTAATTATAATAGGAAACCACATAATTCAAGAATAAAATTTTCATGCTTATGGTCTTATCCTAGGTTATTCATGGCCATTTCTAAGATTGTGTTCTATGCTTAGACTTATCCTTAGGGTTCTTACTAAGGCTTTCATATCCTAGTTTCCAAAGGTTGACTATACCTTTCCTCTGATACCAACTATAACGACCCACACTTTACATACATTGATAATACTTCAAAATTGAATCACACTTATTACAACATATGACAAAACCACAAAGGACCGTATAGGTATAGTGTCTTTAGAAACTGGGAAACATAAACAACTGGTTCATAAATCTTCTACAGTGTCTCCCATTTATTTCATCATATCTAGGGTCCCTTTTAGCATATTCTACTTAATATCCATCTTCCTGGCCTGGGGAAAAGAAAACATAAAAGGGTGAGCTCAAATGCTCAGCAAGGGCAAATAAAGGAAATAGAAATCATATCATATCTTTTTGAAAATTAAAACCTGCAAAAGAGATCATAATATCTTAACATGGAATAAATCATAGAAGTGAAAATGAGATCCCCATAATCATAACATAAAACTTGAATCTTTGTGGCATGCACACATAATCATGGAAAATCATTTCTTGTTAGTCATGACTCATTGCCAAGACTATCTTAGTGGACAAAGTCCCTTTCTGAACCGAGTTCACTCCTCGTTTCAGTCCTGTATCACTGAACCGAAATAACCTTCCGTTCCAGCCATGTCTATCTCATGAGATATAAAATCTTTACCCAATGAATTGGAGGGAGATATAGGTCCCACCCATCTTATAATGAATCCTTTCCTATGTGTGCCACATAATCATAAAACATACATCATCGCATAACACATATAACAAAAATGGGATTCTTGAAACATCATGACATCATAAATCAATTCATATATGATAAAGGAATTCATAAACATAATTCCATCACAACATAGTCAAACCAATGTAAAAATATGGATAGAAACAGAACCCTTTATTACCTTAGATGGAAAATAATTTTGATAAAACACTTGAATTGAATTCTTGAGGAAAATATTCTTTCTTCTTCAAAAACATTTTTCCTTTCATAACATGTCATACAACTTTAAAATAAAAGAAGTTGATTAAAAATAAACTTGAAAACTTGTAAAGGAAGCTTCTTTGAAGTAATGTTTTAAAAATCCATTCATGCCGTATAAGTTAAAAAAAAAATTCTTCGTACTTTTGTCGGAAAAGTCAAAAAGTACCTCGTACGGAAAAACGACAAAAAATTCCTTTCATATTCTTTACTAAAAACTCACCTAAGGGTAAAATTGGATTTAAACTATTTCAAGTGGATGGAAACAATATTACATATTGAGGGAACATGGATGTGGATGATAAAATACACCCCAGTAAATACTTACGAAATAACAATCTCGGATAAAAATGAGATTGTGATATTTCCCTTACCTTAGGTCCGATTTGCTTTGTTCGTGTCCGAATCTCCTGTATAATGGTTTAAATAATGTTATTGAATTATTCCAGAATCATACATATTGATATTAGATCATATATGGTCATATTATTAGCTTCTTGTTAGTAATATTTCATTGTTACTTGTTACTCGGGTCTTTATAACTTTTTGTTCTTATGCGTGTTTTGTCGAATAAATTCTTATTCTTATCTTTAGGTTATAGATAATTCATTTCCAGAATGGTATTAGTGTAGTATATACCATATTCATTTATTCAATTCATTTATATAATCATTATGAAATGAAGATCATGTAGAACGAGTCGCATCACATCGTGGAGACGGTATTCCGTACGTACGCACGAGTGATGATATCGTTCCTATGATCGTGGAATTGTATTGGAGTATATATATATATTATTTCAGTATCAATATTACTTAATAATAATCATATATAGTTACTGATTACACCAGTATACCCATCCTGGTAAGGTGATGGTGGAAAATAGATTACACCACGGCGTGGAGACGGTATTCCGTACGTACGCACGCGCGATGATTTCATTTTTCCGTAGGATGGATAGAAGGTGAATTAGGGTTGTTTCATATTTATAATAACATATCAGTATGTATGTAATACTGATGTTATTACTTTATCATGAAACAACTAAAGAAGAAGAAGTTGAAGAAGAAAGAAATTGAAAAGATCGGTAATGGATATTACCTCTTCTTTGGAACGCCTTTTTGAATCATCCACTTAAGGAACTAAGATTGGTCTTTGGAGAAGACCAGGACCTCTAGGATTATTCTAGGGAAGTGGAGAAGGGAAAATGGCAGGGGTTGGCCGAGCTTGAGTGCTCAAATTGGTGTGAGGAGGAGGGGGAGGAGGTGCCCTTTTATAAGGGAGGAGAGGGGCACCTTAGGAATATCTCAAAATATTATTTTATATTAAAGTCAAAATCGGTTTATAATGGTTCCAAAGGTTCTTATTTCGAAGCTAAAGTGGGGATGGGTCGAAATCCTATCAACCAATAGGATTTAGACAAGTTTAGGGTATTATTTTAACCTTATCAATTAGATTTAACTCTAAGTTAATTAATTTAACTTTTACCGTGTCTTTTTGTTTTCTTTCACTATATGGTTAATACACTTACTATAACATGCCAAACGAACCCCAAATTGTTTATTATTAATATATATATCCTTATCTAAGTCATTTGGCCGAACCTTAGATTTTTAGGAATAAAATAACAATTAATAATATAATATTTGATTTAAAAACTATTTTGTGTCAATTTTGACACTATTTGATATATGATTTTTTTGAAAGTCATAACAGAATTATATGTTCGAACCAAGTTGATTAAATCAATACTAATATATCATAGTAACCTAGAAAATTAGTGGAATTCATAAAAAGTCTCAAATTACATTTATTTTGGTATTTATATTATCAATTTTGTCAATATTTCATTAATAAGATAATTACTGCATCATCTTTGTGTCATAAATAAATTAAATTATTTGATGTCTAAAAATTACAACTAAAATACCATCATGTATGAAATCGTTTTAGCTTTCTAATGAATATTTACAATCGAATTTATCTTTTGTATAACCCTATATTAAAAATGATTTACTTATTAAACTTTGATTTTAACTATTTTAACCCTTCTTTAAATAAATTAATAATAAATTTCCTAATCTAATCCAAGTGGGCCTAAATGGTCATATTTTATTCCTAAGTTTGTTTTTGGTCGAATTACACTTGTCCAATAGAATTAGGACATGTGTTAGGGTAATATTAATATCATATTTACCCTTAGTTACCCTATTTACTATTAACCGCGGTAAAAAAAGTAAAAAGTTACTATTCACCAAAAAATTATTTTCATCTCATTGAACCACATTTTAGTCCTTGATATTAACCGTGTCTCTCGGATTTTCGAAATTCCATTCACAGAAGCGGTAAAATTAAGTTTTATGCAAAATTCAGTTTTTAACCTACCACTTAGTGGTTTCACTATTCATCAAAAATTGAAAGTTTTCAGAAAAATACCAAAATTTCACCCTAGGCTAATTTCGATATTCTGAGTCCAAAAATGAAGTCCATTTTGAAAAATAAAATTTATAAAATTTCAAAAAGTGGTTATTACTATTCATAATGGCTAGTTTTAATAGCATATTGTTTTTTAGTGAAACTCGGTATTGCGTACGACGCAAGCTATCGAGGAAGGTCGCGATTGCGTGTAAAGCAAGCCAAGAAAGTGTTGTGTAGAAAAAGATTCCTTTGATGATTTATATAACATAAAAGTCTCGGGTGTTACAGAAACCGATATCTACAACATCGTATCAGATGGATCACGTGGAGCTTCATGAGTTGCAGGTATAGCTAGTGGTCTTTCAGGAGAACATATTCATTTGGCCCAGTGTATCTCACTGGGCAGCACCGATTCTGTTCGCCAAGAATTTTGATGGGAGCTTACGACTTTGTTTTACGTACCATTGCCTGAACCAGGTGACCGTGAAGAAACAAGTACCCACTAAGGAGGATTGACGACCTCTATGATCAGATGATGGGAGTACGATGTTTCACGTATATAGAACTCAGATCAGGATATCACCATTGTAGAGATCGATATGAGGATGTACAGAACATAGATTTTTGATATCGGTATGACCACTATGATTTCTTTTTTATGAATTTCTATGTAACCAACACTCCATCAGGGTTTATGGGACTCATCAACTAGATTTTCAAGCCACACCTCGATTGCTTTGTCATTGTCTTCATCGATGACATTCTGATCTACTCGACTACTAAGGAGGATCATGCCTACCATTTCCAGGCTGTACTCGAAAATCTCTGAGAGAACCAACTTTATGGAAATCTCAAGAAGTGGCAGTTTTGGATCCAATAGGTTCACTTCATGGGACACTTCATCTCAGAGGAAGGAGTTGTAGTGGATCCATCGAATATTGAGGTGGTACTTTCTTAGGAGCCACCCATGAGTGTAATGGAGGTATGATGTTTCCTAGGTTTGGCTAGTTATTACCAGAGGATCATTTCAGACTTCTCAAGAGTTGTAGCACCATTATTAGTCTTGATGAAGAAAGGGAAACCCTTCATGTTGTCTGAGAGATTCCAGCAGAGAATTCAAGAGCAGATACAGAGGCTGACAAGTGCCCCCATATTGAGGATTTCAAAGGAAGGCGTAGGGTACATAGTATACTGCAACACATTAGGGACCGTACTCGGGTGTGCCCTGATGCAGGATTGAGACGTGAACGTTTATGGTTCTCAGTAGCTGAGACGACATGAGCTGAACTACGCTACCCATGACCTGATGTCTGAAGCGGTGGTCTTCACCTTGAAGATGTGGAGACACTATCTTATGGGTGAACATTTTACCATGTACTCTGATCAAAAGGGTCTCAAGTATATCTTCTATCAGAAGGACCTGAACCTATGACAAAAGAGATGTATTGAGTTCCTCTAGTACTATAATTTTGAGATAGTCTATACTCTGGGAAAGGGGAATGCTGTATCAAATACAATCAGCATGATATCTGTTATACAACTGCTAGGTGAGGCGACAGAGTAGCCAACTGCTTTGAAGATGTCCTCCGTTGATGGAGAAGGAATAGCATTCCTTCAGTACCATATAGTCACTCCCCCACTTCTTCAGTGAGTCGGGGAGTCACAGTATGGGGACATTGACTTTGAGACACGACGTGCTCAGATATCCACAGGGCAGGCACCTGATTGATTTTCTGAAGGTGGGGAGAATGTCATCTTCTTTAGAGGATGTATTATGGAACCAGTGTCACTTCATGAGGATGTGTTGAAGGTGTTCCACACATCCCCTTTAGAGGTACATCCAGGAGTGGCATATATGTACCGGACCTTCGACGACAGCACTCATGGCCGGGTCTGAAGAACGAAATAGGCGATCTTGTCTCTATATGCCTCACTTTTCGGAAAATGAAGGCGGAACACCAGGTACCTGAAGCCTTGGTTCAGCCTTTAGAGGTCCCATTGTGGAATGGGATGAGATATCCATGGACTTCGTGAGAGTTATTCCATGTAAATTCATGGTTCACTACTCGATATGGGTGATCGTTGATCAACTCACCAATTGATACATCTTCCTTCTAACTAGAGAACATGGTTCAGTAGAGAGCTTGGGAAGCCTCTACGTGAAAGTGATTGTGCAGATACATGGATTACCTTCATCTATTGTCTCTGATCATGACACCCGGTTTACTTCCCAGTTATGGAAGTGGTTGCATGAGGATTTCTGGATGCTGCTTCATCTAAGCACCGCTTTCCATCCTCAGAAAGATGGCCAGATAGAGCGGACCATTCAGACCCTCAAGAACACGTTGTGTGCTTGTTTTCTTAACTTCAGTCGTATCTGGGAGGATCACTAACCTTTGGTGGAGTTTTCATACAACAACAGCTATCACTCCACCATAGGGATGGAACCTTATGAGGAGTTATACAGGAGCCCTTACCGATCTCTATTGTGATGGAAAGTCCCATGGGAGTCAACATTGGTGGGACCAATGGTGGTATGGGCTACCACAGAGAAGTTGCAGATCATCCAAGAGAGAATTAAGACTGCACAGAGAAGGAAAAAGTTGTATTCTGACAGGAGATGAAGACCTTTGGAATTCAAGGATCATGACCATGCCTTTCTATGGGTCACATCTCGACATGGACTACAGAGATTTAGCTGAGGCATCAAGTTATCTCCGAGATTCATCAGACCTTTTAAGGTCCTCAACAGAGTTGGAGAGGTGGCTTACCTCTTAGATCTTCCACCACAATTGCATCGGGTGCACGACATCTTCCACATATCTCAAATGAAGAGATACGTGCAAGACCCTTATCACATCATCGACCATGGAGAGGTAGATTTTGATGATGGGGAAACATTCACAGAGGTTTCAGTGGAGATTGATCATCGACATGAGAGGGTCATACGTCAATGGTCAATACCTCCGGTGCATGTTCGCCAGCAGCATGGGAACCTCCAGGAAATCACATGGGAGCGGGAGTCTTAGATGCATGCTCAGTACCCCCACATGTTTCATCAGTTCGATTTGTAACTTACAGGGATGTAAATCCCTAAGGTGGGGAAAATGTGAGAACCCTGAACTTTAATGGAATATTTTTTTTAAATACATGGCAATTTTATGAGTCTGCGAAAACTAATGACGCATGATTTTGAGGACTGATTTTCCGAGAATCAATTTTTGATATTTTTTTCGGGTCTGTTCAATTAAATTACGAGCATGTTATTATAAATTTTTTAAATGGTGCACGAAATTGAAATATGAGGACACAATTGAACTCGCATCAGTGATATTCACTTAAGAAGACTATCACCTCAACGAAAGTTGTTCAAGATTAAAAAATATCTTTTGGGTTTTTAGAGAATGATTTAAATAAAAATAAAGTGTGTGGCTTAATTCTTATTTTTTTGTTAAAACCTCCTCATTGAAGTTGGAGGTGGGGCCAATACACCTTAAACTTCCATTTGAGGTTATGGTGGTGGGGCCCACCCTAACATAACCTCCCACGAGAGGTTATGATTTTGGACAACATGAGACTAAACCCCCTCGTATTATTGGTGAGAGAGGAAAACCTCTCAACTCCCCTCACTAATGAGTGAGAGTCTCTCCACAGCCCCTCCATTATTGGTTCCAACTCCCCTAATTTAACAGTTCCAAATCCTTCACATTAATTAAGGGGGATCCATGTTAATTAATTCACCATTTTGAATTTTATGCCAATAAATTATTTAATATATTAACAAAATATTTTATTATATTGGTTGGAATTGTTCATTTTAGGGTAGCTTTGATAGGAGGATTATTTAGAGAAATCTCCCATCAAAGAACGCCTTCGACTACGAAGAACACCGACGAAGAGATGCTTCGAATTCCTTATTCGGATCCTACTAAGGTGGAGTGTCTTCCACAAAAAACGTGTGATCTCGGGATTGAAAGTGGGTGGCGGACGCAATGAATGACAATGTCTCCATCTTCTTCCCCATGACTCTATCGATGTCCAAAAATCAAGGTAGGGGGTTAATTTGAATAACATTATATTTCCTTTTCTCTTCTTTAGTTGGAAAGGATTCGTTTCAATGGTTGTAAAACAATTGACGTTCATATTTCTTTCTTCTCGATTAGAAAAATGTTACCATTATAAAGGTGGAAGGTAAAATCCAAACCAACAGGGCCCGACCCCTCCATCATTATTGTTTAAAATGATCTTAGGAATGGCGAAAAAGCAACGAGGCGATGAAGGTGTTGAAGACAAAGGTCGCTCTACCCATGATGCATGTGATCTGTGTCGCCCCCACGTTGTTCTGCACCGCCACCGTCCATATCGGCCACGACCGAGCCCCCACTCGCCACGCCGCTCATAGAGTAGATCCGTTACCCCACGCCGGCCTACACCCCACCCGGCTCCATGGCCGCCTGCCGGCCCACCCGGCGCCGTGCACGGCCGCCTGTTGGCCTGAATGATAGTCTTCCATTCCGCCTTCCGGCCTGGCCGTGCAGTGCCGGTCTGCCCGCCGGCCTGCCCGGCTGCCTCCCATCCACCCGATAAAACTCTCCGGCCCGCACACCCCGCTCACACCTCATGCCTGGTGCCACCCAAGATGCACCCCTTGGGGCGCTAGATGAACCAAACTCGACCATTCGAACCGAGACACTAAAACATTCCCCACACGCTCCGGGCCTAACCACCCTCATGGCCTACTGGGCTGGACCCAGCGGGCCAAACCAAACCTAACAAGAAGTCCAGCCTAATTGTCCAGGAAATATCCACCTGGTCTGAAGGGGTCGACCCATACCGGGTCGGACCATATTGGGTCGGGCCGGGTCAGTCCAACTGTGTCAGATCGGACCCGGTCCCACTACGACCCTTTACATTCTTTACCGTATCATTTTCAACGGATTATAATTTGACGAACTATCAAAGACAATGGTATTCTTAGAGAATCACATTCCCTTTGAGTATACCCCATTGGTGTTTAAGGCAATGTTGAGATATGGTCAGGTTGGATCGTGTGTGAATCCAACCAGGCCCCCGAAGCTAAAAGGTTAATAACTCACAGACCGGGTATCCGATTAAAACGCCATATGTTGCGATGAGACCCCTATGACTTGGTGGACATTGATATAATTATACGCAGGTCTTCGTGAAAGTTTTAGTATCGACCTATGGGTCGTGAAGAGGATCCTATTGGAGACGAGCATGCTTAGTGCAGAGACCTAGTAGCTAGCTGATACTTGACAAATGCTGATTGATTCGACTCAGAGTGATTAAACTAGCCCAGTGGGGAGCACCTTGGAGTCGCTGTAGAACCACAGTGGGGAGTGCATTGGTGTCGTCGAAGACCCACAGTACTCAACGATAGGACTACCTCAGCAGGCTACGAGGGGAGCACCTCGATGACGCGGTAGACCCACTGTGGGAAGTGGCTTGGTGACATAGAAAATCCATAATACTCGACAGGAGGAGTACCTCGGCAGTCAAAGGTTAGTAGGTAGGGCCTTGGTGATGTGGTATGTCCACTGTACTCGAGAGAGGAGGAGTTCCCTAGTATCCATGGCTTCGACAGTGTGACTAGGGAAGTTACTTGATACTACCCCAAGAATAAAATCTTATTTTGAGTAGAGTCAGTAACATTTGTTTTTACCTCTTGATTGAGATGGATTACTTGATAACATATGTATATGTATGAGCATATACCTATGTAGGGTTATATTTTGATTTCATACTTTTTGGTTTATCCTTATTGGATTTTGTGAGAACTTGAGGGTATCAGGGTCCCTACTGAGTATCGTTATATTCACCTCTACACGGGATATTATCGCACCTCGTTTTGTTCGTTGTAGACGACATATATCACTTAATGAGCCTAAGAGAACCAGTACTGGACAGTACCCAGAGGTGGACCATGCGACGTGTCATTACATGGAGGTGACTGAGAGACGTGGACTGCTAAGGATTGTATTTTCACCTACCCTTCAGGTAGGATCTATGGTGAATGATCCAAGAGCTGGTTTTCACCATTTAGCTGTTTTTTCCTTTTCAGTTGTACATGTACTTTACAGTTGGGCTTGTATTTTTGGTCCCTTTAATTTTCATCACTCTCTTGTTATATTGTTTTACATAGTGTTTTGTATCCATTTTTGTTCACTGTTGATTTTGTATACAATTATAAAGTCAATTCCTTCCCAGATTTAGGTAATTATGCCTTTGATGCTAGTCTCTAGCCCCTGGACTATGGAAGGTGGGTTTGGGGTAGTCACGACATGGGCCCAGGGGACGAGTTGTGTCACTCAATCCATTCCACACATCCACATAAATAACAATTAATTCTATGTTATGACACTTCTATACTCATGATCATTTTCTCGTCGATCTACAAATTCATATAAAGGTAATTATTTCCCATGTTCCATTAACACTATGGCACCTAGTACAAGTGCATATTTCAACAATTACCTTTATATGCAACATTAACACACACCACATATGACCAAAAATCATTCCAAAACAACCCTTTAAATATAAACACATATATATTGAAAACACTTTCCTTCAAAATTATTTCAATGACAAATAATTTCAATGCCAAACCATTTCTGTAAAACCCTATTTTTATAGAAATCGATTAATAATGAAAACCCCTTTTTCATTATCCATTTTACAATTATATAAAATCCAAAATTAAAGTCATAATATTAAATATACGAAAATTAAGACCCTTTTCACAATAATTCACCAAGATCAGACAATTTCACAATAACTATAAATCATCACTAAAGTAGATTTATTTCATTCATTTCACAATAAAATTCACGTAAATAATTCAATTTAAATACAATACAATCAATTATAGAATGTGGAGTCGATTGATAAGCGTCCTACCTCAATTGTTTTGATGAAAACCCCAACTAACAAAGATCATATCAGAAAACGTGGTTGATTCTCCAAGAACAGACATAGATCACATATTTTAGAAAAAATGAGACTCAAAATTGAATAATTGGGAATATAAAAACGTTTATCTACCCACTATAGGTGCATATATTAGAAACCATGACTATTAAATAAGTATATATAAGCATAACTATGAAAATGTGACAAATCTGGAAAGAATGGTGACATACCTCAAGAATCAGACCATGATTTCAAGATAGAAGCTTAGATGATTTCCTCTATCATGAAAACCACCATATATAGCCTTATTTGATGATAAAAAAATTATATCCACCCACATTAGCTACCAGTCTATGAAAAAGAGATTGATAGAAGGAAGAGATTTATGAAAACGTAAATGAACCATGAAAATAAGCACTTACCCCAAAAATCAAGCTTGAAATCACCCATGGAGGGGTCTAGGTTGTCTCAAACTGGATTGAGGAGGGTTATAATGAATTCTAGGGAGGGAAATATCACAATAAGGTCTTTATAAATCAAAAAGTTGCATATAGAGAAAAAGTGAGGATGCTCCTTGATAATAGGATCTAGATTTGATCTCTGCGCACGGTTTGACCACAGAGTTTGGGCCAATTATTTATGGATCATGTGACCTTAATTGTTGTCCCATAAGTATTTATAAAACCCCCGAACTCCCCCATACATAACCATTACATGTTTCATGGAAATTTTTTTTTATGGAATCATCCTCCTCTTTGAAAACACCACACTTTATGGAAACACCCATCTTTATGGAAATGACCAACATTATGGAAACACACTTATTTATAGAAACACTGAACATTATTAAAACACCCAATAATATTGAATCACTCTATTTTATGGAAACTCTCTATTTAATGGATTTTCTCCATTTTATGAAAATAATTTAAAGCCACACCATATAAAGAAGGTCTCTTTTACATAAAAAAACATGAAGAAAGGGTTATATACCTGAAACTGGGTGTACTAAATTTTCCCCACCATTGGTCATTATGTCCTCATAAATTAGATATCCCTCACATGTTAAAATGTGTTTCATCCAATACTCTATCATTTCCTTCTAACATTTGCATGTCTCTTTTGGAATCTAACCATTTTCCCCTAAAATCCGCACTAAGGTGATGCTTTTCCAATTCAAGAAATTTGCTTGAATATTCATGATCCACACCAGGATATGTAAAAATTAAGAATATGATTCTTATTCTATGTGATCCCATAGGAATAAATGGTCAGGATCATGCAGATACGTCTTCAACTGAGATACGTGGAACACATTATGCAATGAGATATGCCGTTTTGGAAATTCCCAACAATATGCGACCTCACCAACCAGTTATATAATCTAAAAAGATCCTATCTGCCGAGGGGATAACTTTACCTACTTCCAAAATTGATGATTTAAAAGTCATAGAGATATCCTCAAGAACACATGATCACTTTCTACAAAAGATAATGGTCTTCAAAGATGATCTACATAACATTTCTGATGACTCTTAGTCATCTCTATCATCATTCTGATCAAATGGACCATTTATATTGTTTCATGGACAAGGCTCTTCCTGACATGTGAAGTCTCAACTTCTTCCGCCCAACAATGTGGAGATCAAAAAGGGATCTCATACAATGCTTCAAATGAATCCATATGTATCGAGGCTAGAATGATATTATTGTATGAGAAATCCACTAGGGGTATATGATCTTCCCATGATCCACAAAAATACATTACAGAATCCCAAAACATGTCTTCCAATGTCTGTATTTTAAACTCAAACTGTCATATGTTTCAGGATGACACGTCGTACTCATCGTCATGTGAGTCCAAAGTTATTTTTGTAATGTTCTCCAGAAATGAGACATGAACCACAAATATCTAACTGATACTGTTGAAAATGGTACTCCATGCCTCCTTACCACTTCTCGGATAATGATTTTTGAAATATCTTCCACTATTTGGAATTCATGAATATTGATGAAATGATACGATTTTGTTAGACGATTCACTATAACCGAAAACGAATCGTATTTCTTGATAGTTCTTGGAAAACATGTAACATAATCCCTTTACATCTTAACCCATTTACACACTGGGATGGGAAAAGATTATAACATACCATCTGGTCATTTCTTCTTTTCTTTAGCCTACTGGAATGTTATGCACCATGAGATAAACACTACCACCTTCCTTTTCTAGCCGGTCCACCAAAACTGCGCCTTCAACTCATTATAAACATTATTTGTTCTTGGATGTACATTCTATCTTTAATGGTGTTAATAATGATGGATTTGTTCCCCACAAGACATAGGTTCAACCATCTGATCTCTAAAACATGAAACTGAACCCTAATCAACATTCCATCCCTCAATGGTCTCCCCAGAATTGAGTTTTGAACTTAGAAATAGACCATATACATCATATGGTTGTGCCTATTTGATCATTTTTAATAAATTAGGATCAATCGTAGATGAAATGGAAACCACAACATCACCTCAGTCTTAACATTAACCATCCATGTCACCTAATACTGTTATCAACTACCATTCATATGAAACAACTTTCTCAAACTCAACATATGAATTTCAACACAATGAATCCACCAAATAATTTCCTTTCCCTGGTGTGTACATAAATTCAATCTCAAAAAGTTGGAGATACTCCAACCACCTAATTTTCCCCCAATTCAAATCTCACTGTGAAAAACAATGTTTCTTGCTTTTGTGATCCTTAAACACATTAAACTTTTCACCAAAGAGATAATGTATCCATGTTTTAAAATAATGTATTACTGCATCTAACTCCATGTCATGTGTGGTTTAATTATTCTCATGCACCCCCAACTACCATGAACCATAAGAAACGACATTTTCACATTCCATGAGAACACAACCCAACCCAGATCCTGAAGCATCACAATACGCCAAATACCCCTATTCTTATTCTGGAAATATCATGATAGGGACTGATGTAATTTAATAATTATGTTCTTGGATGGACTTTTTTCATTCTTATCCACTAGAATAGATCATTCTTCTTTTTCAGAGCTATCATTGGCGAATATTTTTTTGGGAACTCACACAGAAAGCATCAGCAGTAACTAAATAGACCAAGAAAACTTCATATCTCAAAACAATTCTTTGGTTGTTTCCAAGAGATTATGATTTAATATTATAAAGATCTACCAAAATTATTTTCTCATAAATTTCATGGACAAGAAAACATACTTCATGTATCCAAAAAGCGCACGTCAATAATTTTGAATACAAATGGTGATCTCTCATGTTTTGTATTAGTGATTCCAGGGGATTTTTAAATGTCATCCATTGTATTTTGATTGAACAAAATATCATCCACAAAGGCCCAAAAAATAAGAGAATCTTGATAATGCTGAAAAATCTGCTTCATCATTTCCCTGAAGACCACTGGTGCATTTTTTAGTCTGAAAGACATGAATATATATTCATCGTGGCCATATCTTCTTGTGAATGTTGCCTTTGGGATATCTTTATTTAAAACTCACAATTGGTGATCTGTTGTTCGAAATTCAATCTTGGAGAACCACTACGATCCCCTTAATTGATCGTATAGATGATCAATTAGTGGAATTTTATATCTGTTCATTATCGTAACTATGTTACGATTATGAAAATCAACACACAACCTGAGAGTTCTATATGCATTTTTCATGAACAAAACCGATGTTTCCCACAAAGACATACATGGTCGAATGAATCACTTGCTTTCAAGATCCTATAACATCACATTTTATTACCTTAACTCTTTTTGATTTATAGTATATTATGGAAGGAAATTGGACTTTTCCCTAGAAGGAGATTGTTCTTAAACTCCACTTCCCGTAGAGGTTGTAACCCTACGATGTTCTTGGGAAATTCATCTGAAAATTGATCCCAAACAACTGAAAAACTATTTTCCTAGATCTCTTCCATTGATTCCAAATTCCATGTAGCCAAATGATGTGATATTGTTCCAACCATTGGTACCAAAAAGCACATTTCACCTTTCATTACAATCATGTCTCCTCTAAAGAGATGCTCATTGATGTCTGTAGTCACGAAATTTTTTTTTCTTATAAAAGTTAATTGAGACTTGAATGTAGATAGCCAATCCATAACCAAGATTAAATCAAAGACATCCATCACCAACATCGAGAAGTCTCATTTCAATTCTACTCCCTCAACATTTATAGTAAAAGCTTTACACATGAAGGCTCGACATTATCTTTCACTATGAGGAGTTTGGAGTTTTATCATATAAGGATTCATTTCATTTTTTAAACTAAGTGAAAAGATTCTCAATTTCTCCTTCATCATTGCTTTATAATAATCAACTTCTCTAGTGGATACAATCATACATCCTCCACATGGATTTACAACAGTGATAGATATCGTAAAAATATTTTCTTATTATAGTCTCAACTCAATGATTTGAAAGGAATGAGTGATCCTTTGGACAACTATGTTTTCACCTATGGCTTTGGTGCCACCAAATTCTCAACAGCCTCTTCTGACTAGTTATTAAGATGACAATCAAGTTCCATTTTCTAAACCAATATCAAACTATATATGTATCTCTCTGTAGAAACCGAATGACTAGAATCTGAAATTCTATCCCCACAACTATCAAAACCTTGTTTTCCAAAAACAAAAGTTTCCATGTTCAACCATTTTTTAAAATTAAATCCTTTCATGATTTTTAAAATCATCCATTTAAAAAATACACCAAATATCGACATTTCAAAATCAATAATTTTTAAAACCAATTCTTTATTTTTCCAAAAAAAAATTACTTTTTCACCAAATCATAAATCAATACTCAAAGTAAAATATGTAATCCTAATTGGAAGTCATTCCAATAAAATGCATGGAATAATCCTTTCATTGGATAAGCCCAAGAAAATTGGTGTTAAAAACCATAGAAGTATCTCCAAACAGGTAACTACTCGACTCACTACTAACTTGATGTTCAACATAATTGATTAGGGTTAGTCCATTTATTCTATACATTTCCTGTTCGGATAATCCTACTACTTTCTATGATTCCCACCCAAGGAATAAAGAATATGGTATATCAAATAAAAGATTAATAAGACTTATAACTACATTTTAAGAAATAACCAAACCAGATTATACCATTTGTTCAACAATGGAAGGACTGAACTAAATGATTCCATTTTTAATGACCCTCTCAATCTCAATGGATAGAGAGAACAACTAGTCATTACATGTAATTAAAAAACATCCCCATGATGCGAAGGGATAGAAATAATTTCCTAATAGTTTGAAATAAATGTTGTGTATTATTTAAATTGAATAAATAAACCAACAAAACAACAAGACAATAACCAAACCATTCACTAAATGATGCATGAAAAAAAGAAAGACAACTAAATAACTTTATATATATCAAAACTATATCATAGTGTGGAACATTTGAAGACCCAAAAAAGAGAAAAATACACAAGGGATAAAAAATTAATGACCCTCAAGAGACTAAAAGACTTTATGATAAACAATATCCAAGCTCCACAATCACCGAACAATAAAAACATCACATGGTACTTCAAAAAACATGTGAAAATTTACCTTTTACCATGTCTCAGAAGATAAAATCTCTACAAAAAGTGCCAAAGCATGGGCGAGTTTAAAACTAACTTGGTCTTCCCCAATGACTTACCTACACTAAGAACTAGGATAGAAGATTTAGAAACACTTATGTGAAATAGATTGTAATAAATGGTTTTCCAAAATAGTTTACATGTTTCCAAAACAATTTATAACCAAAATTAATCAAGTTTTATTGTTTCATTTTTTTCCAACAAGTTATTTTTCATAAAAAATTTTAAAAAACCATAAAACCATTTCTCAATGTTCTTTTGGTATAACTAATCTATTCAAGACACTCACACAAGAAACCATGCATACTACTTTATAACAGTTCCTTATTAATTTTTGGTTTCACATCGATCTACCATGCTGTCAAAAGGTAATTTTTTTTATGTTCCACAAAACCATTTGAACTGATAAAATGGTCATATTTCAATGAGGAAATGTATAATAAAAAATGGCACACATCAAATATTCACAACGATCATTCCAAAAAAACCTTTCAATAAAAACATCTTTTTATAGAAAATCATTTTGTTCAAAACAATTTCAATAAAATTATAATTTTTTTGAAAGAAAATTATATTGAAACCCCATTTTTCATCAACCATTAATAAATTTCATAAAATCTATAATTTAAAACCATAATTTTAAATTCATTAAAATAAACACCATTTTCCCAACAATTCACAAAGATAAGACAATATCAGAAAAAATAATCATCACTAAAGACGATTTATATCATGATTTTCATGATAAAATTTATTTAAAAAACACATTTTAATGTGATCCAGTCAATTTTAGAATGACGTGTCGAGAGAGAAGCCTTTTACCTCATTGGTTATGAGGAAAACCCCAACGAACAAAGAACACACAAGAAAACTCGATCGATTCTCCAAGAACAACCTTAGTTCTCTTCTCCTAGAAAAATAATGACTCCAAATTGAATTATTTGGAATTGAAAAATGTAGATATACCTGATATATGTTAAGGTATGAGAATAAATGAGTATTGGAGAAGTATATATAATTATATCTAAGAAAATATGACAAATCAGGAAATAATGGTTACGTACCTCAAGAATCAGAGCACGATTCCAAGAATGAAGCTTAGATCTCATCCAATAACATGATAAATACCATGTTTTTAATTAGATGACTTTAAATATCTTATCTCTACCCACATGATGTGTAGATATAATAAAATGGTAAGGAGATAAGGATTAGTTTCTATAAAATGGAAAAAAAACAAAGAAGATCAGCTCTTACCCCAAGAATCAACCTTGAAATTTCTTTGGGATGGATCTACATTTTCTCCAACTCTTCTGGAGAGGGTTATAATGCCTTATAGGGAGAGAAATATCTATATAAGGGTGTTTTGAAACCAAAAATAAATATATAGGGAAAATACGAGTAATATTCTAGAGAATAGGAACAATATTTGCCAGTGCACACGGTATGACCACACAGTTTGTGCCAACCATGTGTGGATCATGTGACCTTCATTTTTATCCCAAAACTCCTTATAAATCCCCAAAATTCTCTCATCATTAACCTTTATAATTTTTATAGAAACAATTAATTTATTGAATCATTATCCTCTATATAAACATCCCACTTTATGGAAACATCCCACTTTATGTAAACAACCAACATTATGGAAACAACCAAATTTATAAAAGAACACATTTTTATGAAAACACAAAAATTTATAAAAATATCTATTTTATTCAAACTCCATATTTTTTGAAAAATTATATTTAATGAAAAACCATTCAAATCCACACCATTTAAAAAAACACTTATCTTACATAAAAACATGAGGTAACGGTTATGTTCAAGAAACCTAGGGTACTAAAACGGATTAATATAGTGATGTATTTAAAAATTATATATGATATTTATTATATAATTATTCTTCTTGAATTATAATATCTTATAGAACATATTTCTTCCCAGTCCATATCAAATGAAAAAACATCATTTTTGTGTTCAACTGACCACCGTCCAAAAAAGCGACGTAGTTCATTTTATTCAAAAGATTTATTATAGAGGAAATAAGGAATAATTTATATGGAAAACTGATATTAATAATATATTATAAATTGTGAAAACTAAATATAAATTAATATTTATTACCTTACAATCCATTTAATGAATGATAGAGTTGTTCTTCTGTACGATATTCTACCGCCTTACAATGCGATATGATTTATTTATCAGTATTGCTTTACTTGGAAGGTAAGAAAAGGAAAATATAATGAATGAATGTTATATATATTTAATGATATTTATGAAATAAATTTAATAAAACATCCCATTTCTTACCCTTTAAAATATTCTAAAAATGATTTTTTCATTTTTTACGTATGTACAACGTACAATTTCCATAAAGAAATATGATTAACACATTGTGTACAAAAGTATATAATAAATATAAAGACGTATATAATGAAAGAAATGATATTTACAAAAATAATATAATTCTTTTTATTATTTACGTATAACATAAGTTCAAGATTTGTAATTTTCATGTTGAAACATATTTGAGAAAAGAAGGAAATTAACTCCCGAAATAATTGTGACAATGTATTATTATTAATGAACGTGAAATAAGATTTTATAATATGATGATATATGATATTGTAAATTAAAATATGACTATGGTATAACTTAATATGTTTTTTAAAACTACTATATAGGGTGTTAATAAGCACAAAACTAATAAGAATCATGAGGTAAGGTGATTCTTTATAAAATTATCATTCAATGTGTTATATGTCAACATCCTTGATTATATTTTACCGGGATTATATGTGAGATAAACTTTTATTTTTTTCTACTTTTTTTTAATTTGGAATGTTTTTATATACATTTATTATACATAATCTCCCCATTTTTTTACTCACACCTCAATGTTATGAACAATGTAAGGGTTTTACCTCAACTTCTTTCTTCAAAAGTCACGTCTATTTATGAAACTGATTCCATTTAAGTGGTTTACGTACTACCCTATTGTATAATATAGATGAAATCCATAATAAATAATGATATATTATTTTATAATTAACATACTTAATTCATCACATGTTATGTTTCAAATGATTATAATGTGGTATGGGGTTTTGTTTAAATCTATTTATAATCATTATTATTTATTCATAAATTTCCTTTTATGAAAATTATTTTATCATGTTCCAATACATTCAAAAATATTATTATAATATATTTAATCCTAAAATTTTAACGTCATATTACCATTAATCTTTCATTGGTACTTAATATTATTGTTATTTTTTCATAGAAGGTCCATATTTATTATTCTCTTCATATGAAGATCCTTATTTATCTAATTTCATGTTTTATAAAAAACATTTAAATTTTTATTAATTCACTATTTAATATTATATATATTTTAAATTTAATTTTTTTAAAAAAAATTAAATTGAAAGTTTACATAGATTTCCAAATTGTTGATTTTTTAATTCTTAAAAAACTATGAAATGAATCCTTACATTTCAATCATGTTTATCCAGATTTTAAATATTATAACATTAATGCATATGATTGAATTTCCATTTTCTAAAACTAGTTTCTTTAAAAAAATTTAAAAAATTATTTTATAAATGATTTTTTTCAAATTAAAAAGAAAATATTCTTAAAAAAAATTCAATGTACTATTTCAAAATAATGTTTCATCTATGATGTCATCCATAAATGTTACTCAAAGTGAAAGGGTTATTTTCCTGAAGACTATATGTAATCCTTTTAAAATTATTTACACAAATGACAAGAAACATTCATTTTATAGATTTATTCTATATTATTTATATACATATCTTGCATATATAACTACTTTAATACCCCTTCCCATGATGGGGTATTTCATACATTATGTTAATTTATCAAATCCCATCTATATGAGATTTACTTTGAATATTTTATGAATAATGTTAATGTTACCCATTTTTATTCCATGGATAATTTTTATTTCATCAATTATGATTTCCTTAATTTAAATAGAACACATTTATCAGGAAATGTCATGATTTGTGCACCCATATAGTTCTATAATATATTGGCTAATGTTTTAGTGTCATGAGATAATGTGTATGTGATTACATAGTAATCCTAATACATTTTTGTCTTTTTTTCACCTTGGGATACTATCTAGATACTAAAATCGGACTTATTATTATATCATGTTGTATAATGTTTCCACATTTACTATGATGACATAATCTTAAAAGACAATGATATTTATGTTATTATTCAGTGATATTAATAATGGGTATTCTACTTTCTGATATCATGTTACACCTTTGACACACAATTTATGTTTCCTATGCATGTTTATTCCTTTATCGGTTATTGAATTTCATCGATTTATTTTCGTATTCCCAATGTAATCCGATGAAATATAGGATATTAAAAGGATTTAGGTGAAACTTATCAAAATTAAGTAAAAAAATTTAAACATGCAATTATGGTTTATGAACCAATTCTTCCAAATGAACAATGCCTTAATGATCCATATATTGTATTAAGTGGTGTAAATGTTAAAAATCACATATTATATTTTTAAAATGCTGTAATCATCTTATAGTATATTTTATAGGAACATAATTACTTCTTACAATTTCAATTATAGGTAACTCATTTTATAGTTATGATATGAATTTAAACCATAAAGGAAAATTGTCTTTTTATACACATTATGTTAAGAACTAATTATTGTTTAATCTATTTGTCCTACATGTTATACTCTAAATCCATCATGAATAATTCATTTTCTATTGAACAATTTATGATAGAAATAAAAAATTGTGTAATCTTTTTTAACTTTTTGAAAAATAATCCATTTATGTAGAATTATTAAAAAACAATTAATAATCCCTATAAATAAATAGAAAACATATTTATTGAATTTATCTTCACATTTTTCAATAATAATATAAACAAAAAACGAATTTTATATTGATGGATTACATCATATTTGTTTTCAATAATATTAATTTTCAATCATTAAATATCGAGATCGTTTAAAGGATTTCGATTTTCATGAATCATCTTTACAAGACGACCATACACTCATACACATCCTTATATCTATCCACTTATGAAATTTATTAATTCAATAATAACTTATAATTACTTTTTCCCCCTTAGTGCTCAGAACATATATCTTAATTTATGGTTGAAAACTGTAATTATATTATTATAAAAATCCTTATACACCATTATCAAATATATGGCCTTAAAAATTTAACTATAACCCATATATAGATGAATTCTTAGTCATCCAACCTTTGAAATTATAAATACTCATTTAAAAATTGCCTAATTTTTTTTTCAGTAATTATCTTTCTTTACTTAGTCATCCACTTTGAACACACTATCAATCCACTCAAAATACATATCTCATTCAATAAATCCATTAGATATCATTCAATTTCATGCTGGATCGGATTTATCATTATCTATTCATTATATTGTTGAAAATTAATTTTCAATGTTCTCTAATTCTATATATTGACATTGATATCATTAACAACATAATCAGATAATACATCCCATGAGTATTTGAATATAATGAATCTACTAATGAAAGTACCTCTAATCTTGTAAAATATTTTTACTATTAATATCACAATTTCCATATATTTTCAACATTAATTGAAAATACAAAATAGGTATTTTTATTATTATTTTCAATTATATCTCTCTCCATATGAAATTATATGAAAATACATATTAAATTTCTTATTATTAATATAAATATTATTTTAATTTAGATTTTTATAGTTATGAAACATCATATGGATAATAATTTACCACTTAAAAATCAATGAAATCTTCATATAGATCATTATATAAAACATTAATGATCAATTAATTTCTTAATTCAATCCATTACACTAGGATTCTTTATATTAAATCATCATCTATTATCCCTTATGTTATTTAACAGTGAATATCCCAACAAGAATTTGGAAACATTTTATGCATAAAAAATTTGAAATTTGAATGTAATATATCAATCTAAACATGTTCAAATAGAATCTTATCAAATATTACGGATATTTCAATATTATTACTTACACAATGATCCTACTGAAATATTCTAAAACTCAAATTTTCATAATTTTGAGTAGTTATGTTATAAAAAATCGCCATCCTTAAAATTTGGTAGATTCAAATCATTTTATATCATACCACCTTAAATTTATAACCATAATATATAATATTTTAGAATCAGATTTACATCCTCTATGAAAAAGTCAACATTTTCAAAAATAAATGAAGCGATAATATAATTTTCTACTAGAAAAAACTAATGAAATATTACACATTAAAAATCTAGATATATAAAACTAAAAATATCATAAAAATGTCTATCTATTAATGAAAATATCAATGTAATTATTCACTTCTACAATGATAATTAAAATTTACTGTTAAGTGTTCATCCTTTGTGAGTTAGGGTATATATTTTTGTAAACTCTACAATTATTCATGTGTATTGATCATGATTATTTTCATTCCCATATGACAGCTTCCAAAACATTAATTAAAAAATTGTTGCACATGCATATTGTAGGTCATGGAAATGGAATATTTTTATATTTTCCTAGAGCAACATAGAGGCTGACTATAGTCTTCTCACTTGATGATATTTCTCAGTTTGTTCACCAATATAATCTAATTAACCTAAGATGTAATTTTTTTTTGTTATTTATGTTTCATGAAATACATTAAATTTTAAAAAATAACTGAAATGAATTATAATACAAAAGTAACATTAAATTTAAAATTATAATGGAATGCTAAACATAATGGAATTATTAGAGAACAGGTTTTCTCCTGAGATTATATTCAAAGAGAACCTTCATTAACAAGCTTCTAATATTTTTAGTGATGACACTCCATCTTATGTGTAAACAGCATGTTCTACCCTGGTTATGAATTTAAATTCCATTTATAAATCTCTATGAACACCCTCCATCGACCTTATAAATCGAGGAATAATTGTTTTTGATTAAGAAGTTAATTATCATTTAACCATATTGAGGATTATACCCACTATGAATTATCATTAGACATTACTCAAAGAATATAAAAAATATAGTCTTCGGTGGAAGAACATGATAATATGTCAGATTATTTCTCAATAAAATTACAAATTATCATGAGTATTAAAGTTTATGATGGTAATATGAGTATAATAATAGAAAAGAAGAAAAAAATGGGAGAATAATAAAAGAATTTTGATGTGTAGACACAAAAATGAAAACAATGCATGAAGTTATTAGAAATATAAATTTCAATTGAACACTAAAAAATATATATGAAAAAAATAAACTAAGAAGTAAAGGGGAAGATTTGTGGCCAGCCTCCCTCGGTGGTTATCTCCCCCTTGGTGCCTTTATGTAATTTTATAGAAAATGGTTTATAAAATGGGATGATTTGAGGGAGAATATCTCCCAACCTTTTATACAGAGAATTTATTCATTGAACATTGAAACATTTTATCCCCAATAAATGACCTCTTAATGCATTTATCCATTCATAAATGTTATTCTAAAATCTCTCGGACGTCTCTCCCTAGCATTTATGCATATTTGGACATGTATTCTGAGAGTTATTCCCATTTATTCTGACACTTTATTCATTATAGTTAGAATATCTTATTTGAATATCCCTGGATTAGAATCCCTTAATGACAATTAAAATGGACAATTTTTGTTTATGAGCCTTAATTAATGATGTTCCAAAACATCTTGTGCTTCCACCCACGAATTTTCAAAGCATTGGGTCTCCCCATGAACGAGTTAGGGACCCCACAATAAAAATCGACATATATCTAAATGGTTTTCTAGGGCCAACATGTGATCTTCTTTTTAGCTTCTATATAGTCAATTAATAATTTTTTTTATGATTGTTCATATTAATCCCTAGATGTGTTGTATACAAAAAATTACAAATTTTTCAATTTATATTTATATAGAAAACATTAGGGACAAAATACATAAATAAATTAAAATTGATAAAAATACAAAAAGGGTAATTTTTACGATGGAAATTTATATAAGTTTATCACTTTGTTGGTATTTTAAAAAAATTATATTCAATGTTAAATTTTGTAAAATACATTATCAATCAATTCAACCTCAATTAAACTATTCTTTTTCTCAAGAATAAAAGAACAAAATTGAATTCATAAAACACCAAGGTTTAAAAATTAATATTTCCATGTAATAAAATTTTACAATTTTCAAAGTCAAATCAAACATTCAAAAATCCCCATAAAACATCAATTAATTTTCCTATTTTTTCATGAAATAATCAAATCACGCATTTTAATTTTTCCCTTTGAAAAATGATGAACATTTTTTTTCATTCATTTATGCTCCTTAAATCATAATTATTAAAATTGTCAAATCATTATTTACCTTACCTTGGAATATTTCCTCTCATATCTAATTGAAAAAAGTCAAGAAGTATAATGATCATATAATGAGAACATTATCCTTCTCTATAATCATGTAAATGAACTATTTTATCTACCTTGTAAAGACAAAAGGAAAATAAAATCATGAAGACATACAATAAATGTTTCAATGACGCTGAGGCATAAGGTTGGAAATATTTTATGCATTAAAAATTAATTCTATAGGAGGAGGTTTATCTCTTATGTATAATTCATGATATCAAAAATTTAATTAAATTATCCACTTCAATGTAGAGTCACCTACATCCACTAAAAATCATTGCATTGTCATGATCATGTTAGCATAATGAATGCTGAACCCTCTGGAATTAAGTGGCTTTATTGTGTTTTGATAATCCCAACCATTCATTCTTTATATCATGATTATGATTAATACATTCCAAATATACTATAATTTATGATTGTTTCTTTCATTATGCTTAAATTAAGTCATTTGAATTATCAGATATTTTTTTACTATGACTTTAATTCATTCTGCTAAGTGAATGCTCAAACAGTATTTAGCTACCGTTACACACTATCTACCGATACAGAACAGTAGCCACCATTATGGATTAGAGCTACCGATATCGAATAGAGCTATCGATACAGAGTTCACCGATAAATCAAGTTCACCAGTACTCAAAGATCACCGCTGCATCAAAGTATACCGATACGGTACATCAAATCTACCGTTAGAGTTACAGTTACAAGCTCACTAGTACTCAAGCCTACCACTACATCGAAGTCGACAGCTACCGATACAGAGATATTGATATGCTGAAGTCCACCATTATGCAAAGTCTACGGATAGAAAGCTATCGCTACTGTTACAAGGCAAAGCCACAACTACCGATAGAGAGTTACTGCTACTGGTAAAGGCAGAACCACAGCTACTGATAGAGAGTTACCGCTACTGGTAAAGGCATAACCACAGTTACCATTACAAGTCCACTGCTACTGATGCGATCAAGTGTACCGACGGACACGTCTACCATTACAAATGTCTACCGATACTCAGACCTACAGAAACCCACTATAACACAAGTCTACCAATATCAAGAGCTACCACACAAGAGACAGAACCCGACACTGCTTCAATTTCATTATCATAATTTAATCTAACCAACGGTCATATTAGGTATATTTTTATACACTGAAATTTATTTAGTGTGTGCTGTTGGATGTCAGGGAACTGTACCTCGTACCTGCAAAAACTAAATCATCATTTTCCAGAGCATGTGGTTTAACTAAAGGAAGGATGCTACTATAAAAGAGCATGAATAGACGAATACAAAAAGTACACAGGCTGTGCGAGATATAGACGAATACACAAAGAGATACAGATACCACGAGGTGTGCTAGAGAAATACCAAGTGTGAATGCAAAGAGACGACAGAACTTACATGAAGAACTCATTACTGCATACCAGTGAAGTGCTGAGAATGAGAACATAACACAAGAGCTTCATCGACTGTATCTACACCTGGAAGTCAAGGAAACAGATGATACTCTGTTTTCCAGAAAAAACCAGAAGAGGACTCAGAGCAAATTCTGATCAATCAAAGGAGTCCATAACTGCACGACAGTCACTAGAGCCATTTCTAAACTCCAAATATTTTCTCATTGATTTATCTTTTTACATATTGAGCAGTGTGTGTTATATGCTGTATTTTACACACACACTGTCTCCTGTACTCTAACTGGAGGATTTCTAAATCCTCACTCAACTCTCTTATATCTTATTTCCCACTGGGACAATAGTGGTAGAGGTCGTGGGACCTGGACACCTAGTTGCGGTTGTTTTTGTTCCCACAGATAATAGTGGTAGAGGTCTTAGACTTGGAAAGTTGTATACTATTTTAATCCCTGATCCAGGGTGTAGATCAATTTTATATAATGTTTTGAGACTGAATCTCTTGGTTCTATCTGATGTTTTATATCTTTCAAAGTTATTCTTTTATTCTGCTGCAAATCTCTTTAAAAAAACTGTTTTAAAGTCACTTTGATAATTAAATTCGCAAGTGTTTATTTCAGTTGTAAATCAGTAAGTTGGTTTCAAAAGTTAATCAAATTTTCTTGTTTTGATTAACTAGGAAATAATCAATACCTTGAGAACCCAACCGAACCCTTACTTTGATATAAATTCACTACAGTTTAATTCAGTATTTTATTTGTAGGTTTTTAAGACAAATATTTTAAAACAGAAATTTTAATTGGAACTCAATTCACCCCCCCCCCCTCTTGAGTGTCCACTCCGACCAGCATTTGGTATCAAAGGTTGTTTAAAATATTTTGTACTCTATTTTTCAACTGTGATTTTAGTTGTATTTTAAAGTTCTTAAAATTTCTGTTATTTCTAAATTTTTATCTCTTTGAAATATTTAGTTATAGTTTTCTATCATGGATAATAGAGTTGAAGGTGTTTCTACCAATAGAAAACCATTTTTTAATGGCACCAACTATGCTCAGTGGAAAATCAAGATGAAAATTCATTTAGAGAGAATGGGTTTTGATATTTGGACTGCTATAGAATCAGAATATAAAATTCCAACTACTGCTAGAACTACTTGGAATGAAGCTACTAAAATAGCTTACAATAATAATTGTAAAGCTATGAATGCTTTGTACTGTGCTCTAGGAGATGAGGAATTTAATAGAATATCTGCCTGTAAAACTACTTACGAAATTTGGGATACCTTAGCTGTTTCTCATGAAGGAACAACTATTGTTAAGGAGATGAGATTGAATACCTATACAATTAAGTATGATAATTTTAAGATGAAGCCTGATGAACCCATTTCTGATATGTATCTCATGTTCAATGAAATTGTCAACACAATGAATTCTCTGGGAAAGGATGTTCCAGCAAAGGAACAAATCATGTGAATTTTGAGATATCTACCTGAAAGATGGAGAGGAACCTCTGTCTCCATTAGAGAATCGTGTGACATTGGAGAGCTGCCAGTCAAAGAACTAATTGGAAAACTGATGATGTATGAAGAGGAACTCAATGTAAACAAAGAATAAGATGATGAACCTAGAAAAAATTCTGTTGCCTTCGAAACTAAATCCTCAAAGAATAAGTATAAGGAAAAGCTTCAATCTATCAATGAAAGTTCAAGCTGTGAAGACAGTGAGAGTGACTCTGACAGTGATGCTGAGATGGCTCACATTTATAGAAGGATTAAGAAATTTTATAGGAAGAAGAAGTTTTTTAGAAAGTCAAACTACAATGGTAAGTATGAAAACAAAGGACATTGGAAAAAGGACTGGAAGATGCCTGATAAATCAGATGAAGTTGTATGTTATGAGTGAAAAAGGAAGGGACACATAAAAGCAGACTGTCCAAAGATTAAATACAAGAAGAAGTATGAATAAAAGGATAACAAGTATAAGAAAGTCATGAAGGCCACCTGGAGTGCTTCTGAGGATAGTTCTATTGAATCTGAAGTTTCTGAAACTGAACACAGAAACATGGCAAACATGTGCTTTATGACAAACGCTGCTGAGGTAACTTCAGAAACTCATGCTTCTAATCCATATTATTATGGAGATGATTATGAATGTGATAACATGTCTAAATCATAACTGTTTGAATATTGTGATATGTTAGAAGAAACCTGTAATGAGCTAAAAGACAAATACAAAGGTTTAAAGAAACAGTATGCTTTAACTTTTAAACATAAATCTTATCTTGATATTGAAATGGAAAAGAATGCTTAGTTTCTTAAAGAGAATACTGAACTAAAAATATCTAATGAGAAACTCAATAAAGACTTATAGAAATTTACAAATGGTAAAGATACACTTATTCAGATGCTAGGTAAGAAAATTGCACATAGATACACTATTGGTATAGGATACCAACCTGGAAAAAGGAAAATTACCCAAACTAGATTCATTCCTAAATCTGGACAGAATGTAGCAAACTCTTGAAATTCATATGCTTCGACGAGTTATATTCATAGTTATGGATCTAATAAGGTTTATCTTTCAAAATCTGTTGATTCTAGAAATTTTATGAGACCCATTAGAAAAATATGGGTACCTAAAGTGTTATTGGCTAACCTGTCTGGACCCAAGAAAATCTGGGTACCAAAATCATTTCCTGTTTAAATCTATTTTGTAGGAAACCTTCTTAAAGAGCTCCTGTAAAAAGACCTGGTACTTGGACAATGGATGTTCAAGACATATGTCAGGATAATTCTCATGCTTTAAAAGCTTAGTAAGAGTAGATGGAGGTTTTGTCAGCATTGGTGATATTTCTAAAGGGAAAATCATCTGCTTAGGCCAGATTGGAAACACTGACTCAGTATTGATTTCTAAAGTTTTATTTGTTGATGGACTTAAATACAATTTGTTACGTATTTCTCAGTTATGTGATAATGGTTTTTATGTTAAATTTGAAAATGATTCTTGCAATGTTTTTAATTCTAAAAATTTTGTAGTATTTTCTTCTTCGAGAAATGAAAATGTTTATGCTGTTGATTTAAATTCTTTAGCTAAGAAAAATATTTCTTGATTAAATGTTTTTCATAAAGATTCTTGGCTTTGGCACAAAAGATTAGGACACTGCAATGTGCATTCACTTTGAAAACTTGCTAGGAAGAACTTAGTTAGAGACCTACCCAAACTTGAATTTCCAGCAGACAAAGTTTGTAATCCATGTCAAAAGGGAAAGCAACATAAAGTTTCTTTTAAATCAAAGAAAGAAGTGTCAACTTCTCAACCTCTCGAGTTGATTCACATGGATTTATTTGGACCTTCTAGAGTTTCTAGTTTAAATGAGAAGAATTATGTCTATTTTCTTGTAGATGAATTTTCTAGATATACTTGGGTATATTTTCTAGCTCACAAAACTGAAACTTGTTCTTACTTTGTTAAATATTCCAAGTCTATAGTGAACCTTAGTGGACTTATGATTAAATCTCTGAGAAGTGATCATGGCCGTGAGTTTGAAAATCATGAGTTTGAATCCTACTGCTCACACAATGGCTATAGTCACAATTTCTCTGCCCCTAGGACACCTCAACAAAATGGTGTAGTAGAAAGGAGAAATATAACCCTGCAAGAAATTGCTCGAACTATGCTTAATGAGTATGACCTACCCTTTTACTTTTGGGCTGAAGATGTAAATACAGCTTGTTATGTTATAAATAGAGTCTTGATCCGACCTGTTCCTAAGAGGACCCCTTATGAGTTATGGAACCATAGGAAACCTAAGGTTAAATACATCAAAGTTTTTGGGTGCAAAGTCTTTATTCATAATACTAAAGATAATCTTGACAAGTTTGCATCCAAGAGTGATGAAGGAATTTTCCTAGGTTACTCTATTTCTAGTAAAGCATATAGAGTTTTTAATAAGAGAACCAATGTGTGGATGAATCTGTTCACATCAAGTTTGATGAAACTGATCCACATGAACCTAAGACCTCTCCTGAAAATCTTGAAGATGATCTCTATGGTTTGAACCTTAATGATAAAAACAGTGGACCTGTAGTTAAATCATCCAGTTCTGGAAATTTTCCAGACCCTGCTTCTGTTGAACCTCAACCTGTAGATGAACCTGAAATCTCTAGCCCTACCTTTTCAAGACCAACTAGGATTCTAAAAAACCATCCATTAGATGATGTTGTAGGAGATCTAGATAGAGGAACACAGACTAGAGCTTCTCTAAGAAATCTGGTTGAACATCATGCTTTTATTTCACAGTTAGAACCTAAAAATGTCAATGGTGCTATCAAGGATGAATTTTGGGTAATGGCTATGCAAGAAGAACTAAATCAATTTGAAAGAAACTGTAACAGCCCAAGATTTTATAAAAAAATATTCTTTTTTAATTTTATTAATGTCTTGTGTTGTACGCTACACCAAAAGGAGCTTGCACAACACACATCCTTGACTTGACTTGCATTACACGCAATCGCGACCTTCCTCGATAGCGTGTGTAGTACGCAATACCGAGTTTCACTAAACAACGATATGCTATAAAAATATTATTAAAACTAGCCGTTATGAATAGTAATAACCACTTTTTGAAATCCAGTAAATCTTATTTTTCAAAATGAACTTTATTTTTGGATTCGGAGTATCGAATTTAGCCTAAGGTGAAATTTTGGTACTTTTCGGATAACTTTCATATTCTGATGAATAGTGAAAATTACTAAATTATAATTAAAAACAACTTTTTTAATCGAAATAATTAATAGTGATAAATCATTAATTTGAGTAAAGTATATTTAGAATATATTTTTACAATTTAATACAATGTTGGTCATTGGATGTAGTTTCACATTTAAACTAGACATAAACAAGTGTCAATCTTTTGATAGATATTGTTTCTTAAAAACACGCTATTTGTTTTAACAGCGGGATTTAATTATAAAATTAATTAATGCAACTTTTATGTTATGAATTTGGTAAAATAGGCTTCATTTTTGAATTCGGAATATGAAATATAGCTTGGGATGAAATTTTGGCATTGTTCTGAAAAACATCAATTTTTGATGAATAGTGAAACTACTAAGTGGTAGGTTAAAAACTGAATTTTGCATAAAACTTAATTTTACCGCTTCTGTGAATGGAATTTCGAAAATCCGAGAGACACGGTTAATATCAAGGACAAAAATGTGGTTCAATGAGATGAAAATAATTTTTTGGTGAATAGTAACTTTTTACTTTTTTTACCGCGGTTAATAGTAAATATGGTAACTAAGTGTAAATATGATATTACTATTACCCTAACACATGTCCGAATTCTATTGGACAAGTGTAATTCGACCAAAAACAAACTTAGGAATAAAATATGACCATTTAGGCCCACTTGGATTAGATTAGGACATTTATTATTAATTTATTTAAAGAAAGGTTAAAATAGTTAAAATCAATGTTTAATAAGTAAATCATTTTTAATATGGGGTTATACATAAGATAAATTCGATTGTAAATATTCATTAGAAAGCTAATACGATTTCCTACATGATGGTATTTTATTTGTAATTTTTAGACATCAAATAATTTAATTTATTTATGACACAATGATGATGCAGTAGTTATCTTAATAATGAAATATTGACATAATTGATGTTATAAACACCAAAATAAATGTAATTTGAGACTTTTTATGAATTCCACTAATTCTCTAGGTTACTATGATATATTAATGTTGATTTAATTAACTTGGTTCGAACATTTAATTCTGTTATGACTCTCACAAAAATCATATATCAAATAGTGTCAAAATTGACAAAAAATAGTTTTTAAATCAAATATTATATTATTAATTGTTATTTTATTCCTAAAAATTTAATGTTCGGCCAAATGACTTAGATAAGGATATATATATTAATAATAAACAATTTGGGGTTCGTTTGGCATGTTATAGTAAGTGTATTAACCATATAGTGAAAGAAAACAAAAAGACACGGTAAAAGTTAAATTATTTAACTTAGAGTTAAATCTAATTGATAAGGTTTAAAATAAGATCCAAACATGTCTAAATTTGATTGGTTGATGATATTACAACCCTATCTCATCTAAGCTTCGAATATGAGTCATTTTTTGAGGTTTTTAAGTGGGTTTAGATTTATTATAAATTAATATTTTTAAGAATTCCTAAGGTGCCCCTCTCCTCCCTTATAAAAGGACACCTCCTCCCTCTCCTCATCACACCAATTTGAGCTCTCAAGCTCGGCCAACCCCTGCCAAAATATCTTCTCCACTTCCCTAGAAACATCCTAGAGGTTCTGGTCTTCCTCAAAGACCAATTTTAGTGCCCTAAGAGGAGGTCTCAAAGAGGCGCTTGAAAGAAGAGGTAATTATCGTTACCAATTCTTTCATCTTTATTTCTTCTTCCACTTCTTCTTCTTAGGTTGTTTCATTATGAAGTAATAACATCAGTATCACTCATATACTGATATGTTATTATAAGTATGAAACAAACCTATTTCACCATCTATCCATCCTACGGAAAAAGAAATCACCGCGCGTGCGTACGTACGGAATACCGTCTCCACGCCGTGGTATAATCTATTTTCCACCACCACCTTACATGGATGGGTATAATGGTGTAAAGAATAACTATACATAGTTATTACAAAATCATATTGATTCTGATATATTGTATAATCCACTCCAATTCAATTCAATATTTATAGAAATGATATCATCGCTCGTGCGTACGTACGGACTACCGTCTCCACGACGCGATGAGATTCATTCTCCATGTTAACCATTTAAGAATGATTATAATGTATATATAAGAAATAATAATGAAATATATGACATTATAAAGCTACTGGATTTATGTATATATATACATATGTATGTCATCTACTTACTTCCATTTCAAGACAATAAGGAAAGAAAAAACAGCGTCCATGCGTACGTACGGACTACCGTCTCCATGAACGGTGTTTTTTCATTTTATTTATCTATCTATTATATATATATATATATACTGAATATATATGATATATAAATCATATTTTATATTCTGGAAGTAAGTAAATCATGATATAAGTAATAATGATGTCAAGAACAACAAGTCAAAACATCTACGATAAATGAAATGATTTTACCCAAAACGCTTCTTTAACATGGAATTTACAAAAGAACGGGTAATATAATGTCATAAGTGAACCATATATGATATCATAACAATGAATATGATTCTGTAATAAGTCAATGACATTATTTAAATCATTATACAGGAGGTTCGGACACATACGAAGCAAATTGGACCTAAGGTAAGGGAAATATCACAATCTCATTTTTATCCGAGATTGTTTATTCGTAAGTATTTACTGGGGTGTATTTTATCATCCACATCCATGTTCCTTCAATATGTAATATTGTTTCCATCCACTTACAATAGTTTAAATCCAATTTTACTCTTCGGTGAGTTTTTAGTAAAGAAAATGAAAGGAATCTTTTCTCGCTTTTTCATACGAGGTACTTTTTGACTTTTCCGACAAAAGTACGAAGAATGTTTTTTTTAACTTAAACGGCATGAACGGATTTTTACGGTTTTATAAAGCCTTATTTTCATGAAGCTTCCTCCAAAAGATTTCATGACTATTTTTAATAAAATCTCTTTCTTTTAAAATTGCATGATGTTTTGTGAAAAGAAATTGATTTTGAAGAAGAAAGGATATTTTCCTCAAGAATTCATTTCAAGTGTTTTATCAAAATTATTTTCCATCTAAGATAATAAAGGGTTCTGTTTCTATCCATATTTTTACATTGATTTGTCTATGTTTTGATGAAATTATTTTTATGAATTCCTTTATCTTATATGAATGGTTTTATGATGTCATGTTGTTTAAGAATCCCATTTTTATTACATGGGTTATGCAATGATGTATGATTTATGATTTTGTGGCACACATAAGAAAGGATTCATTAAGAGATGGGTGGGACCTATATCTCCCTACAATTCATTGGGTAAAGATTTCATATCTCATGAGATAGACATGGCTGGAATGGTAGGTTATACCGGTTGAGTGAAACAGGACTGAAACGAGGATTACTCGATTCAGAAAGGGACTTTGTCCACTAAGATAGTCTTGGAAATGAGTCTTGACTAACAATAAATGTTTCTCTATGATTATGTGTGTATGCCACAATGAGTAATGTTTTAAGTAAGGGTTTCATTTTCACTACTATGATTTATCCCATGTTATGAAATTATGCTCTCTTTTGCAGGTTAAGATTTCCAAAAATGTTATGTTCTTATGAAAATTATGTGATTGATATTTCTTTTGTTTACCCTTACTGAGCATTTGAGCTCACCCTTTTATGTTTTCTTTTCCCCAGGATATAAAGAAAGGTTTTAGGTAAAAAAAAAGGGAGATCTTTGTGGGAGATTTTGAAGATCTTTCACCAGGATTAGAAGACTACGTTCCGAGTTTCCAAAGACACTAAACTATTACGATCCTTGTGTGTATATTTTTGTTATGTATTAAGTATTCCGCAAAAGTAATGTAATGTTCATGTACGTTAGGCTTCGGGTCTCTACAGTTGGTATCAGAGGAAAGGTTTAGTCAACCTTTGGAAACTAGGATGTGAAAACGTTAGTGAGATCCCAAGAGATATTTCTAAGGTATGTCTAGGGATGCCCCTAAGGATAAGTATACGTATAGGATATAGTCCTAGAACTATGGTAACGATATTAGATTAAACCAAAGATGATAGATATTTAAGTTACTCCCCCTTTATCATGATTTTTGCATCTAACACTATTCTGTTTGGGTTTTAGAAAATGGCTGGAAACAAGATGATTCACAATAATGGAGGATATGATGGACAATGGAATGATATTCTTCATGAGCAACCAAATGAAATGGGATTTGGATGTCCAAACATCATTATTATGCCGAATCAGCAATCTCACAACATGATCAATAAAGTAAAATTTGGTAAGTTTCCTGACTCGACTAATAAGAGAAAGATGGAGTTCTATGATGATCATAGAGGAAAGAAAGTTCAATTTCCCCTTTGTAAATCATGTGGGAAGAGGCATCAAGGAGAATTTTTCAAGGGAACTGGAAGATGCTTTGGGTGTGGAAAAGAAGGACACAAAGCAAGTAAGTGCAAAGGAAAAGGGTCGGTTAACACCATGGATGAGAATAATGGTATTGCTACGACATCAAAAATGGTTAAGTGTTTTAAATGTGGAATGTATGGGCATTATGCAAACAAATGCCCTAAGGGAAAGACTCATAAAGAGAATCAGTATGGTCATATGGGTAGTATTTATGTGGATGATGATGAAGAGACTACAAATGATATGTGAGATGAAATAATTTTTAAAGCTCGGTCAATGGTTTGAGAATGTAGTGGAATGATTACATGTTTATCATGTGTAATTTTGGAATAAAAATACATCTATGGATTGTTACACTGTTGTCTTTCCTTGTGTTTTGAAAGTGTATGATTAATGTTACCAGTATCCATGAAAGGTTATTCAGATATTTTTGGAATGTAGATGATATGCGCATAATGAAGGGATAAGGAGAAAATTAAATGTTTGATAGTATTCATGAGCTCATGATTGATATAAGGACTAAGTGATATCATGGTTTGAGTATATAGAATTTTGAGGATTTTGGTATGTGGAAGGTGTTAACTTTTAACTGCATTCATGTTTTCACTAAGGTATTCAAGAGAATACATGATTAAGGACTTTGAATGTTTGGAATGCGACCAACAAAACATATCTTATGATATATGGGGATCAACGATGGTATTAAATCTCTGGTAATCGTTTTCACTTTGTTATGAGAGTGGACTGTAGTATTATGGATAAGCCTAAGGATTGGAATGAATTATGTTGGACATAAGTTAGTATTGTTTGTTTTTCGATATTATTTATGTGATGTTATAGTAATGTAGGTTTAGAAAAAGGACAACCTACAGGACGGGAGACAGCCCATCGCGTCGGACAAGGCTGTGGGAATCGAACCCACAACTGAAGTGCGACTGGCCTTTATCGCCTACCACTGGCCTACAAGAAGTCCCTGTTTAGTAGAAACTAGTTTTATTATATTAAGCAGTATGATATATGAGGTATAAGTCCATTTTAGGAACCATATATGATTAATCTCACTATAGATCGACTTATGTATATAATTTTTTCTAACCTTTTGTTTGAGACAGATGGAATGACCCGTCATTCTATCACATGATCTGCTAACACTTCACGAATAACAAATTCAACTTCATTTATTTAAGAGATGAAGTGGAAATTGTTCAAGGCACGAACAACAGTGAGATTGTACCAAAATAAAGTAAGTATTTATTCTAATTCAAATTTTCAACTTTAGGGAAATGATCTTGAAAACCAAAAATGTTGTCGTAGTGATCTTATATCTGATGAATCAGATGATACCCTAGATCATCACAAATTTATGGCTTTGTGATTGCTAGCTTTTCTATAGCCATGTTCTCTACCACTCTCCATCAGAACATGATGGTTAGATTTCTCTTCCATATCCATATTTTCACCTATGTGGATACCCAGTGATTAGTTAACTTGGGTAACCATTACGTTTTATACTTTAGTTTTTAAAGATAAGTTTTGGTATTCCTTTTTACGATGTGGGTTTCTATTAAAGAAACTTTAAATAGTAAACCATTTATAACCCCGACGAATTTCGAGGGCGAAATTCATTTTAAGGGGGGTAGAATGTAACAGCCCAAGATTTTATAAAAAAAATATTCTTTTTAATTTTATTAATGTCTTGTGTTGTACGCTACACCAAAAGGAGATTTCACAACACACATCCTTGACTTGACTTGCATTACACGCAATCGCGACCTTCCTCGATAGCGTGTGTAGTACGCAATACCGAGTTTCACTAAACAACGATATGCTATAAAAATATTATTAAAACTAGCCGTTATGAATAGTAATAACCAATTTTTGAAATCCAGTAAATCTTATTTTTCAAAATGAACTTTATTTTTGGATTCGGAGTATCGAATTTAGCCTAAGGTGAAATTTTGGTACTTTTCGGATAACTTTCATATTCTGATGAATAGTGAAAATTACTAAATTATAATTAAAAACAACTTTTTTAATCGAAATAATTAATAGTGATAAATCATTAATTTGAGTAAAGTATATTTAGAATATATTTTTATAATTTAATACAATGTTGGTCATTGGATGTAGTTTCACATTTAAACTAGACATAAACAAGTGTCAATCTTTTGATAGATATTGTTTCTTAAAAACACGCTATTTGTTTTAACAGCGGGATTTAATTATAAAATTAATTAATGCAACTTTTATGTTATGAATTTGGTAAAATAGACTTCATTTTCGAATTCGGAATATGAAATATAGCTTGGGATGAAATTTTGGCATTGTTCTGAAAAACAACAATTTTTGATGAATAGTGAAACTACTAAGTGGTAGGTTAAAAACTGAATTTTGCATAAAACATAATTTTACCGCTTCTGTGAATGGAATTTCGAATATCCGAAAGACACGGTTAATATCAAGGACTAAAATGTGGTTCAATGAGATGAAAATAATTTTTTGGTGAATAGTAACTTTTTACTTTTTTTACCGCAGTTAATAGTAAATATGGTAACTAAGGGTAAATATGATATTACTATTACCCTAACACATGTCCTAATTCTATTGGACAAGTGTAATTCGACCAAAAACAAACTTAGGAATAAAATATGACCATTTAGGCCCACTTGGATTAGATTAGGACATTTATTAGTAATTTATTTAAAGAAAGGTTAAAATAGTTAAAATCAATGTTTAATAAGTAAATCATTTTTAATATGGGGTTACACATAAGATAAATTCGATTGTAAATATTCATTAGAAAGCTAAAAAGATTTCCTACATGATGGTATTTTATTTGTAATTTTTAGACATCAAATAATTTAATGTATTTATGACACAATGATGATGCAGTAATTATCTTATTAATGAAATATTGACATAATTGATGTTATAAACACCAAAATAAATGTAATTTGAGACTTTTTATGAATTCCACTAAATCTCTAGGTTACTATGATATATTAATGTTGATTTAATTAACTTGGTTAGAACATTTAATTCTGTTATGACTCTCACAAAAATCATATATCAAATAGTGTCAAAATTGACACAAAATAGTTTTTAAATCAAATATTATATTATTAATTGTTATTTTATTCCTAAAAATCTAATGTTCGGCCAAATGACTTAGATAAGGATATATATATTAATAATAAACAATTTGGGGTTCGTTTGGCATGTTATAGTAAGTGTATTAACCATATAGTGAAAGAAAATAAAAAGACACGGTAAAAGTTAAATTATTTAACTTAGAGTTAAATCTAATTGATAAGGTTTAAAATAAGATCCAAACATGTCTAAATTTGATTGGTTGATGAGATTACAACCCTATATCATCTAAGCTTCGAATATGAGTCATTTTTGGAGGTTTTTAAGTGGGGTTAGATTTATTATAAATTAATATTTTTAAGAATTTCTAAGGTGCCCCTCTCCTCCCTTATAAAAGGACACCTCCTCCCTCTCCTCATCACACCAATTTGAGCTCTCAAGCTCGGCCAACCCCTGCCAAAATCTCTTCTCCACTTCCCTAGAAACATCCTAGAGGTTCTGGGCTTCCTCAAAGACCAATTTTAGTGCCCTAAGAGGAGGTCTCAAAGAGGAGCTTGAAAGAAGAGGTAATTACCGTTACCAATTCTTTCATCTTTATTTCTTCTTACACTTCTTCTTCTTAGGTTGTTTCATTATGAAGTAATAACATCAGTATCACTCATATACTGATATGTTATTATAAGTATGAAACAAACCGATTTCACCATCTATCCATCCTACGGAAAAAGAAATCACCGCGCGTGCGTACGTACGGAATACCGTCTCCACGCCGTGGTATAATCTATTTTCCACCACCACCTTACATGGATGGCTATAATGGTGTAAAGAATAACTATACATAGTTATTACAACATCATATTGATTCTGATATATTGTATAATCCACTCCAATTCAATTCAATATTTATAGAAATGATATCATCGCTCGTGCGTACGTACGGACTACCGTCTCCACGACGCGATGAGATTCATTCTCCATGTTAACCATTTAAGAATGATTATAATGTATATATAAGAAATAATAATGAAATATATGACATTATAAAGCTACTGGATTTATGTATATATATACATATGTATGTCATCTACTTACTTCCATTTCAAGACAATAAGGAAAGAAAAAACAGCGTCCATGCGTACGTACGGACTACCGTCTCCATGAACGGTGTTTTTTCATTTTATTTATCTATCTATTATATATATATATACTTAATATATATGATATATAAATCATATTTTATATTCTGGAAGTATGTAAATCATGATATAAGTAATAATTATGTCAAGAACAACAAGTCAAAACACCTACGATAAATGAAACGATTTTACCCAAAACGCTTCTTTAACATGGAATTTACAAAAGAACGGGTAATATAATGTCATAAGTGAACCATATATGATATCATAACAATGAATATGATTCTGTAATAAGTCAATGACATTATTTAAATCATTATACAGGAGGTTCGGACACATACGAAGCAAATTGGACCTAAGGTAAGGGAAATATCACAATCTCATTTTTATCCGAGATTGTTTATTCGTAAGTATTTACTGGGGTGTATTTTATCATCCACATCCATGTTCCTTCAATATGTAATATTGTTTCCATCCACTTACAATAGTTTAAATCCAATTTTACTCTTCGGTGAGTTTTTAGTAAAGAAAATGAAAGGAATCTTTTGTCGCTTTTTCATACGAGGTACTTTTTGACTTTTCCGACAAAAGTACGAAGAATGTTTTTTTTAACTTAAACGGCATGAACGGATTTTTACGGTTTTATAAAGCCTTATTTTCATGAAGCTTCCTCCAAAATATTTCATGACTATTTTTAATAAAATCTCTTTCTTTTAAAATTGCATGATGTTTTGTGAAAAGAAATTGATTTTGAAGACGAAAGGATATTTTCCTCAAGAATTCATTTCAAGTGTTTTATCAAAATTATTTTCCATCTAAGATAATAAAGGGTTCTGTTTCTATCCATATTTTTACATTGATTTGTATATGTTGTGATGAAATTATGTTTATGAATTCCTTTATCTTATATGAATGGTTTTATGATGTCATGTTGTTTAAGAATCCCATTTTTATTACATGGGTTATGCAATGATGTATGATTTATGATTTTGTGGCACACATAAGAAAGGATTCATTAAGAGATGGGTGGGACCTATATCTCCCTCCAATGCATTGGGTAAAGATTTCATATCTCATGAGATAGACATGGCTGGAATGGTAGGTTATACCGGTTCAGTGAAACAGGACTGAAACGAGGATTACTCGATTCAGAAAGGGACTTTGTCCACTAAGATAGTCTTGGAAATGAGTCTTGACTAACAAGAAATGATTCTCTATGATTATGTGTGTATGCCACAATGAGTAATGTTTTAAGTAAGGGTTTCATTTTCACTACTATGATTTATCCCATGTTATGAAATTATGCTCTCTTTTGCAGGTTAAGATTTCCAAAAATGTTATGTTCTTATGAAAATTATGTGATTGATATTTCTTTTGTTTATCCTTACTGAGCATTTGAGCTCACCCTTTTATGTTTTCTTTTCCCCAGGATATAAAGATAGGTTTTAGGTAAAAAAAAAGGGAGATCTTTGTGGGAGATTTTGAAGATCATTCACCAGGATTAGAAGACTACGTTCCGAGTTTCCAAAGACACTAAACTATTACGATCCTTGTGTGTATATTTTTGTTATGTATTAAGTATTCCGCAAAAGTAATGTAATGTTCATGTACGTTAGGCTTCGGGTCTCTACAGAAACAAAGTCTGGAAATTAGTAGAAAGACCTAAGGACACTATAACCATAGGCACAAAATGGGTGTTTAGAAACAAAGATGATGAATCTGGAAACATCATTAGAAACAAAGCTAGGCTAGTTGCACAAGGTTACAATCAAGAAGAAGGAATAGACTATGAGGAAACCATTGCACTTGTAACTAGATTAGTGTCTATTAGGATGTTACTTGCTTATGCATCACATCTGAATTTGAAGTTATATCAAATGGATGTGAAAAGTGCTTTTCTAAATGGTTTTATTGTTGAAGATGTTTTTGTAGAACAACCACCTGGTTTTCAAATCCTCATTTTCAAAATCATTTTTTTAAACTCTATAAAGCTTTATATGGTTTAAATCAAGCTCCAAGAGCTTGGTACGAAAGTCTTTCAAACATTCTTATTTCAAAAGGATTTACAAAAGGAATAGTTGATCCCAATCTTTTTATAAAAAGGATTTCAAAAGATGTGTTAATATTACATATCTATGTTGATGATATTATTTTTGGATCTTCTAAAATTCCTTTATGTACTGAATTTTCACAGGTTATGCAAAATGAGTTTAAAATGAGCTTAATGGGAGAGATTAAGTATTTTCTTGGTTTTCAAATTTTTCAAACTAAAGATGGAATTATTCTAAATAAAAGTAAATATACTAAGTATTTGTTAAAACGTTTTGGTTTGGATATTATTAAGGAAAGTGATATACCTATGAGTACCACCTGTAAATTGGATGTTGATGAATCAGGGAAACTAGTTGAGCAAACTAATTACAGAGGTATGATTGGAAGTTTACTTTATCTTACTGCTAGTCGGCCAGATATTATGTTTATTGTCTGTATGTGTGCTAGATTTCAAGCGAATCCTAAAGATTCACACTTACTTCATGTTAAATGGATTTTCAAATATCTTAAAAATACTGTTAATATGGGTTCGTTTTATCCAAAAGAACAATCATTTGATTTAATAAGTTATTTGGATGCTGATTTTGCTAGATGTATGTTAGATAGGATGAGCACATCTGGAACATGTCACTTACTTGTTAAATCCCTAGTATCATGGTGTAGTAAGAAACAGAACTCAGTTGCACTATCTACTGCTGAAGCAGAATACATCGCTGCTGGCAGTTGCTGTGCACTGATTCTATGGATGAAACACACACTACTGGATTATGGATTTGACTTTAAACATGATTCAATCAACTGTGACAACACTAGTGCGATTAATTTCTCTAAGAACCATGTGTCTCACTCTAGAACTAAGAATATTGAAGTTAGACACTACTTTTTAAGAGATCATTATCATAGAGGTGATATAACACTTGAGTTTATAGGCACTGAACTTCAATTAGCTGATATTTTCACTAAGCCTTTAAGTTCAAAAAGATTAAGTTTCATTAGACACAAATTAGGAATGATAACTTATCCTTAAACCGTTAGAGAAACCTCACCGTTAGATAAACCTCACCGTTAGAGAAACCTCACTGATAGAGAAACCTCACTGTTAGAGAAAACTCACCGTTAGAGAAACCTCACCGTTAGAGAAAGATCGCCATTAGAGAAACCTCACCGTTAGAGAAACCTCACTGTTAGGGAAACCTCACCATTAGAAAAACCTCACCGATATAAGACCTCACCGTTAAGAGACTTTACCCGTACATCTCGAGATGTTTTAAAATTCAGTAAATCCGAGTCATCGAACCATTATTTATTTTATTTATGATTTATGTGATTTAAGAATCCTAAATGATATTAAAACTCGAACTAGACTCACTCAATCTCACCGCGAACCTTTCTGCTCGAATTCTCCTAAACCTAAACCTCTCGACCTCCAGAACCCTAGCCTATAATCTGTAATGGGCCGCGTCAAGAGACCCCATGTCACAGATGGGAGTGATGAGCCGCAAGCGAAATGACAGAAAGTATCGAATGCCAGTGGAAGTGGAAGTGGAAGTATAGCTCAAAGAAATTCAATAAACCCGCATCTCTCAAAGAGAGAGATTGTTGTTGAAAAAGAAGTGTGTGCATAATGGCTGATGGAAATCAAATCGTTAGTTATTAAGGTTTTACAAGAACAAGGTTGGCTAGAATGCTTCGCGAACAACAACATACCTTGTTATCCAGGACTAGTGAAACAATTCTATGAATTCGTTCGTTTTGAAAAATCTGAAGAAGAAAGCAGAATCGTTTAATATGTGATTGGTCAGGAAGTGTCGTTTACTTCAGAAGAATGGGCTACGAACCTAAGAGTTCCTCAAGAGGGCAATTTTTCTTATTATTCCAAGTCTGTAACTTCGACTAGTGATGTGTTTAAATATGAAGATGCTCTACTGAAACTCACAGGGAATGTGAATCCTAGAAAGGTGATTGTTGCAGAGATGGTAGGAGAAGACAGCCTGTTGTTTAAGTTTATTCATCATGTTGTTAGTCCAAGAAGTGGAGACTTTTCCACTTTGAGATTCCAAGAAACATATTTGTTACATTTGCTGAAGCATAGTGTGAGAATCAATCTATGTAGATTGATTGTGGTTCAAGTGGAAGAGATGACTATACCGAAGTCAAAATCAAATGCTTTGTTTTTCAAAAAGATAATTTCTATGATGCTGAAAGTGAAGGAGATAGCAGGACCTCAGGATGAGCTGGTAGTAGTTAAGGACAACTTCTATGTTATAAGAACTGTTTGTAAATACATGAAAGTCATCTGGAATACTTGGATGAAATCATGTGTGAATGATGATGGAAAAATTTATGACAAGTATACTCCTATGGATCATCCATCTAGACCAAAGGATGTGAAGGATCCTGGTCTTGGACTAGATGAGCCAGAACCGGTCTACAGTAATGATGAAGCTGAGGAGGAAGAGACATCAGTAGAGGAAGGAGGAGATCCAGACTTACCCCCTTGTCCTGTTTATCAAGTTATTTCTTATGGAGCAGCTAGCCCTCCAAAAGAACTACCAAAGAGAGAAACTGCCTTGAAGGACAATGATATAGAGACTACAGAAGAAGAAGAAGAAGCATGCCAGTATGTTGTCAAGGACACCTCTAAGGAGGCTGAGACAACCGAATCTGATCATAATGTTAATGGAGAAAAATAGGCTGATGGTGAAGCTGTTGATGAGGAAAATGTTGAAAAAGAACTTACTATGAGTCCTCTAATAGTCAGTACCGTCAGGACAGTGGCTGATCAGGAAGACATAGCAGTAGCACCTGTTCATGAGAGAGTCATTAATGACTCAGAACAATTGGCTGTTGAACCTGCTGTGGTTGTAGAGGAAATTGCCGAATTACCTCAGGACGAACAATTGGAAGAAATATCTCAAGAAAATGTTCCAGGTGAGGAGGAGAATCTTGGATCAGTATCAGTATTATATGACATTGAAGGTTGGAAATCAGATCCTGGATATATGATTCTTGGACTTTCTTATGGAGATTTGGAAGAGGAAGACCAACCCTAAAAGGAATAAGTTACCTTACCCATTGTGGCTGAAAATGTGGTAACCAAAGAGGACCTTAAGACTTTAAAAGCCGAATTGATAGAAGAAATAATAGAATCAGTGTTAGATATGAAGAAAAGTATGGTTGAAGAGATGAAAAGCGTAGAGAAATCCCTTGAGTTATCCATTCGATGTGGTGCGTCCAGTCCTATAAAAAATGATGGATGAACGTAAGGTGTGCCACACTCAGATTGAGATTTGGACAGGAGCTGTAGTTTCTCTTAGACAATCAATCGATTCTTTGACTGCTTTGAACAATTCTCAAACCCAAGTGTACACTGACATTCGGTATATCAAAGAAGTGTTCAAAAAGTTTGTGGAAGTTTTTGAGGCCTTTAAGACGTCTGTAAAAGAACATCTGAATAGTCAGGATGAACTTGTTCAGAGGATAGTCAGTAATCTGACTCAATCTTTCAAGGAGAGAGTGGCCTTCTCACTGAAACCACTTCCCTCAACAAGCTCTAGTGTGAACCATGATCAGATCTGCACTGTTATTCAGGAATAATTGGCTAAGGCCAGTCCTAGTGGTGCATCAGATACTCAGATTCTTGCTACCACTAGGGAAGATAGTAGTTTTGTTCGTGATCACCTGCGGGAAGCTATTTCTTCTCAAGAGGCAATCAAGAATAAAGTGGATGCTTATTTTGAAAAGGTTTATTCCAAGCACCAAATGACCAACCGTTTCAAGCTTTTGATGGATAATATGAAGTTACCTCCAGTTACCAAAGCGTTCAGGGAACAAGTTAGCAAACTCAGGGAGCATACTCCTGCTTTGGATAAGATTATAGAGAATAGAGATGATTTTCTATCTGCTATGGAGAGATGTGGAAGCATCATCATGGATTTAAGGAATCTCTTGCTACCTTTCCTGTATGTGGATGCACGGCTATTTATTATAACACCTGCCCTCCCCCTTCTGCCTCTGGGAGTACTCCTCAACTGAATCTAGTTCAAGCCATCAGAAGTCTGACACCGGTTATCCTTCAGAGGAGCACAGATTTCAGATCTGGTATTATATCAGTTTCTGATCCACCAGTGGTTCTTTCAGGAATTCCCAAATCTGCGGACTCTACCTATGAACCTTTTGCTGATCCCAAGGTAAAGACACATGTTCAATAGGATGATTGAGTTCTTCTAGCCATTTTTTATGGGAATCATTATATTTTTTGTACTTCTCTGATTTTCCCACTGTATCATTTACTTATCAATCAAATCCTTCATTCCTCTCTTCCCTGTCTATTTTACTCTGTCTATTTCTGTTCCTAGTCCCTCTCTTTTCTCGAATACCCTCCTTTTTGTTAATCACAAAGGGGGACAAATTATTGAAAACTTGTACCCATTGAAATTGATAGGGGGAGAACATCACTACTATAGAGAAAATATTGTAGTTAAAATTGATAGGTGGAGACATATGCAAATCAAAGAATCTTTCTTATGCCTTCCTCTGATACTACATTATTTCTTGATATATTCCTGTTTCCATATTTTTTCTCTGATACTATACTGTTTATATCATAATTTGATATATATTTTTTTGTTTTTGTTTGTTTATTGTTTTTTGGTTTGTTTTGATTCCTCTTATATTACTTTATTTTGGCATAACTTGTGATTATCAAAAAGGGGGAGATTGTTGAACCCTATGGAATTATGTGGCTTTATTGTGTTTTGATAATCCCAACAATTCTTTCTTTATATCGTTATTATGCTTATTAAATTCCAAATATACTATAATTTATGATTGTTTCTTTCATTATACTTAAATTAAGTCGTTTGAATTATCAGATATATGTTTACTATGACTTTAATTCAATCTTCCAAGTGAATGCTCAAACAGTTTGTAGCTACCGTTAAACACTAGCTACCGATACAGAACAGTAGCCACCGTTATGGATTAGAGCTACCGATATAGAATAGAGCTACCGATAGGGAGTTCACCGATACATCAAGTTAACCAGTACTCAAAGATCACCGCTACATCAAAATCTACCGATACGGTACATCAATTATACCGATAGAGTTACACTTACAAGCTGACTGGTAGTCAAGCCTACCGCTACATCGAAGTCGACATCTACTGATACAGAGGTACCGATATGCTGAAGTCCACCATTATGCAAAGTCTACCGATATAAAGCTATCGCTACCGTTACAAGGCAGAGCCATGGCTACCGATAGAGAGTTACCGCTACTGGTAAAGGCAGAACCACAGCTGCCGATAGAGAGTTACGGCTACTGGTAAAGGCAGAACCACAATTACCGTTACAAGTCCACTGCTACTAATGTGATCAAGTCTACCGACAGACACATCTACCGTTACAAATGTCTACCGATACTTAGACCTACAGACACCCACTGTAACACAAGTCTACCGATATCAGGATCTACCACTCAAGAGGCAGAACCTGACACTGCTTCAATTTCTTTATCATTATTTAATCTAACCAATGGTCATATCAGGTATATTTTAATACACTGACATTTATTTAATGTGTGCTGTTGGATGTCAGGGAACTGTACCTCATACCTGCAAAAAGTAAATCATCTTTTTCCGGAGCACGTGGTTTAACTAAAGGAAGGATGCTACTACAATAGAGAATGAATAGATGAATAAAAAAAGAAACCAGGTTGTGCGATATATAGATGAATACACAGAGAGATACATATACCACGAGGTGTGCTAGAGAACTACCAAGTGTGAATACAAATAGATGACATAACTTACACGAAGAACTCATTACTGCATACCAGTGAAGAGCTGAGAATGAGAACATAACACAAGAGCTTCATCGACTGTCTCTACACCTGGATGTCAAGGAAACAGACGATACTCTATTTTCCAGACAAAATCCAGAAGAGGACTCAAAGCGAATTCTTATCAATCAAAGGAGTCCAGAACTGCACGACAATCACTAGAGCCATTTCTAAACTCCAAATATTTTCTCAGTGATTTATCTTTTTACATATTGAGCATTGTGTGTTATATGCTGTATTTTTACACACACACTGTCTCCTGTACTCTAACTGGAGGATTTATAAATCCTCAGTCAACTATCATATATCTTATTTCCCACTAGGATAATAGTGGTAGAGGTCGTGTGACCTGGACAACTGGTTGCTGTTGTTTTTGTTCCCATAGATAATAGTGGTAGATGTCTTGGACCTGGACAGTTGTATACTGTTGTAATCCCCGATCCAGGGTGTGGATCACTTTTATATAATGTTTTGAGAGGACCAAGTCTCGGCTTGAGCCTGAACCACTTGGTTATATCTGCTATTTTATATCTTTCAATGTTATTCTTTTATTCCGCTGCAAATCTCTTTAAAACCAAAATTGTTTTAAAGTCACTTTGATAATTAAATTTGCAAGTGTTTATATCAGTTGTAAATCAGTAAGTTGGTTTCAAAAGTTAATAAACTTTTCTGTTTTGATTAATTGGGAAATAATCAATCCCTTGAGAACCCAACTGAACCCTTACTTTGATATAAATTCACTACAGTTTAATTCAGTAATTTATTTGGGGGTTTTTAAGATAAAGTTTTTAAAACAGAAATTTTAATTGGAACTCAATTCACCCCTCTCTTGAGTGTCCACTCCGACCAACAATGAACGATTTGTTCACCCACATGATTTATTTTATTTTGTACATATAATATTTTTTCCAAATTTTATGATTAGATCAAACCACACATCCATGAACTAACCACATACGATCAAAATTTAATCGGTCAAGAAAATGTTGATTTTTTGTTTTCCAAAATCAGAAACCATTTTTCTCATGTTTCTGTTCGTCTTTGTCATTTTTTTCATTTTTTAATTAAGGATTGTAAACAAATGATGTTAAATAAATGATTATAAATCCTTTTAAAATTCCCCCAATATAACCCCACACCATATATTTAAAATTACATGTAAATACCAAGAGTATGGTAGACATGTATTAAAATTTCATGAATCATTGATCATCCATATAAAGGACATTCATGGTCTCTATTCTATAAAATATGGATTTTTGTAACAGTGGTCTTTAATTATGATTGATTTTCAAAATATTCATCAATAATTTTAAATGTTTTTTGTACACTGATAGATTTGACATGTTCCTATGCATGCTATGATAGGTGACATGTCCCATGATCACTGAATAAATATGATCAAAAATAAATATGATGTAAGTGGCTATAAATCCTCTTTAGAATGAGACATCATATGTTTAATACAATCACTAAAGGCATGAACATTAATAACAAATAATTTCACATGAACTATAAAAATTCAAGGCATGAAAAATTGGTGGGAAAATTCATTTACATAAATCAACTAATTACTTTAAATCACGAGTCCTCGTTCCAATATATATTCTTAATTTCAATCATTTGATTCTCTATTTAACTCATTCAATCTCATTAACATTGAAATCATAATAATTGAATCACTGGATTTCTATGAAACTAATGTCTACTAGATAAGTCAGGTTAAGCAATAATTCTAGTGTGGACATTCAATTCTTGTCATTAATTATTAAAACTTGTTTTGGCGATAACTTTTAATTAGTTTAAAATAAAATAATAAAAATTAAACTCTTTTTTGAAATGAATATTTTTTCCTCTTCCTCAAATTTTTGGGTCTTCCTTATTCCATCATGATCTATGAAAATAAAAATAAAAAACTTCATTAAGAAAAATGGTCAGGGAATTAATTCATAAAATTTTTTGAGGAGTGTGTTTCATTGATGACTAATTCCAAAAAAAAAGAATTTTAAATCTAAATTCTAATGATTGAAATTAAAATTACTATAATGAAATTAAAAGATAAATATTGGGATGATCCCCATTGAGGTCCATGAATTTTAACTGCCTCATGAGGAGCAGTACCAGGTGTTATCCAATGTCTGATGGTGGATAAAACATCATTTACATGAAACACCACATGTGTATTTTTCCATCTTTTATTACTTTGTATCTATTAAGGAGGAATATAGGTATTGAAAAAATTATATTCACCCCTTTCTCAATGTGGAACATCTTTCAGAGTTTGGTTATGATGATGTATTGAACCTTCTAATTATTCATTGCTACATGTAAAACATATTCATCAAAATGCATTGGTTTCTTCAGATGTGCTTCATGAAACGAATAATTAAAGAAATATTTAAAATTATAATTTGAAGTATTAATTACAAAATAATCTCTTATAATTATTGAATCATTTATATTTTCTTATTAATAGAGTATGAGCTCTCTTCTTGTATTACATTTGGTAAATGTTCAACGTCTACAGATAACACAAGGGGTTACTCAATTTGTGAATCAACATTTTCATCATCATCCTCAAGGGAATAATATATGTCGTCTGAATTTGAAAATTCAGCATAATTAAGAGTTTCATTATAATTATTTTCAAAATATTTAAATGAATTAAATTTCAAAAATGTGTCATCTTTATGAGTTTCCTCATCTTTATTATCTTATTCAATTGAAAGTACCTCTCAGATTCTATCTTTACTAGATAGAGGTTGGTAGTTCATATCCTCCAAGTGTTCTTCAAATTTATCCTCTATGTTTTTTTCTTCTTCGTTAAAAGATAGTTATTTCTGCAATGGTGGTGTATCTCCATCATTTCACAGTTTGGAGAGATCAATTAGTTCTTTACATTCATTCCAGAAGTTATCTAGTTCATATTGGTATCCCACATGTATGTAATTAGGAATTTACTTTCCATATATCTCTTATTGAAAACATTTAGTGAGGATGGATTAATCCTTAGGTACCATTATATTTACCCCCTATGGTTCTTCAATTTAAATGATATGTGGGGAAATTAATTCCACTACAACCTCACGTTCTTTCTCTGGATTAGGGTCGGATAGCTGTTGGGTTGTATGGACTAATCTATTAGACTTTCTATTTGACACATTAGTTCTTCTATGGCCTCTTAATGTTTATTTACTTTAGCTATATTATATTCTAATATATATTTCTCTTGTTTTTATTGTTTCACATGTTAGTATTCATTCAATTCACAGTAATTTTAGTTGAAATACATAATGGATAATTTTTTTTGACTTCATGGTTTTTTAATTAAGAATTAAATCTTATCAACAATGTGAAATTATAAGAATATAATTAAACTTCGGATTATATCCTCAGGAATGGTTCCATTTTGTATCCACTCGTGTCATATGTTGTGTGAGAAGTGTGTTTTTATGTTTTATTAGTGCAGTAAAGAGGCAAACAAAGGTTGTATCAATTGATGATCTTTCTCAGTTCATTCACCTAATTAATTTAATTCACCTTTGATGATAAATTTTTTATATATTTTTAATTAAATGGAATTTTATAAAATAAATAAAATGAAAAAGAAATATATAGTATGATTCAATTACATATTACCATACAGGGCTAAACAAAATAGAATTATGGAAGAAATGAAGTTCTCCCAATAGAATTTTTAGGGAGAACATTCATTGAACATCTTCACATATTCACAGGGAACACACTCCATCATATATGTGAACACCATATTATACCCCAATTATGAATGTAAATTAGACTTAGTGATCAACAAGAAAACCCATCATAAACACCCTTTATCGAGGGAAAATTGTTTTAGATTAATAAGATAAATGTCAAACTATAACAGTGTGGATTAAATATAGATTAAATTATTAGTAGAATTAAATCATTGAATATAAAAAACAAGGTTTAGAGTTCAACGACCTGATTACTACATTAGGATTTTCAATATTTAAGTTATACATGATCATGAGTATTACAGTTCAAGATGGATAGATGAGAAGAATATAAGTAAATAAGGAAATTAGAGAAAAGAAAATCATGGTGGATGGGTAGAACCAAAAATGAAAAAAATGCATAAATTTACTAAAAATCTAAATTACAATTCGAAATTAAAACCAATATAACTAAAAAAATCATTTAGGATTAAAAGAAGATGATTTATGGAAAACTGCACTCATCGTTGATCTCGTTCATGGTTCCATGTAGTTATGGGATTGAAAATGGGATGATTTGAAATAGAGAATCTCCCCTCCATTTATTGGGAGAATTTATCCCTTGAATGTGTTAACATTGTAGCCCAAATAATGTATCTCTTAATAAAGTTTACCAATCATGAATGTTTTTCCATAATTTCATTTCCATCTCTCTATAATGTTTTAGAATATTTATACATGTATTTAAAGTGTTATGCCTATTTTACTCTGACATTTTATTTTGTCTAGTAAAACTCTCTAATTTGAAAACCTCTGGATTAGAATTAATTAGTTACCCTGAAAATGAAAAATTCATGCATATAATCCTTCATTAATGATTTTAATAAATGTTTTTTCCATCCCATAATATTTGAAAGCAATTGGTCCCCCTGTGAATGAGTTAGTGACCCTTTACAGAAAAATAAACAAATCTGTAAATTGTTTTCAATGTCAAACCTAGGATCTAATTATTACAATCCATATTGTCGATTTATATTTTTTTGATGTATGAAATTAATACCAAGATGTGTATAATCATTAGTAGAACTAATTTATCAATTTATATTAATAAGAAAAATGTTATAACCAAAATAAATAAATAAATTATAACTGTTAAACAGAAAAAGTGGACTCTTTTTACGATTAATCTCAGAAAACACCAAATATAATAAATGTATAAATTTATCTCAAAGTAAAAGATTTGTGGGATCTAAAAAAATTTAATTCAATGTAAATTTATTGAAAATATTTCATTTAACAATTACTAAAACTTAAACTATGATCAACGTCAATCATTAAATATCAATAATGAATTCAGAGGACACCAATGTTTATAATATTCAAATTCCAAAATAAAAAAATTTAACAATTTTTATTTTCAAATAAAACATAAAAAAGTATATATAAAATATAAATTTATTTTCCCATTTGACAATGAAACAATCAAATCAGTCATTTTACTTTAATCCATTGAATAATGACGAAACTCCTCCTTTATTCATTAATGTTCATTGATTCATTATTATTAAACATGTCATATCATGATTAATCGTACCGTTGATTATTACCTCTCATCTATCATGATAAAAGTCTTGTAGAGATATTATCATTTCATGTGAACATACTACTTATCCATAATAATGTAAATGACCTAATTTCTCCACTTTGTAATGACAAAAGGCACATACAATCATGGGGACTTGCAATAAAGGTTCATGTGACTCTATGGAATATCGATGGTAAAATTTAATTCATTATAAATTTAGGCTCATGGAAGATTATTATTTCGTAATTACAATGTATGATATCCAAAAGTGTAATGAAATTATCTACGTCAATGTATCAACACCTAATTCCCCTAAAACACAATGTAAGTTCATGATCATGTAAGCATACTGAATGATTTGTACACCCTTTTGATATTTTTTCTTATATATATATTTTTTTCAAAATGTTATGATTAGATCAAACCTCACATCTATCACCTAATGACCTATGATCAAAATTTCATCAGTTGGAAAAAATTTATTTTTTGTTTCCTAAAATCACAACCCATTTTTTTAAAATTTTTCTTCTTTTTGTCCTTTTTTCAGTTTTTTTAATATAACTGGGAAATATAATGTATCACAATTAATTATTCTGTAACCTTTTACAATTCCTACAATATAACACCCACACTGTTCACATAAAAAGTATACCATCCCTTCATCCATGATTCTCTTCACACACACACTTTTACTTTAAAATACTATGAAAATAAATGTGTAAGGTAAAAAATGATAAAAATAATTTGAAATAAGGATCATTCTTTTGAAGGTCATTTGTGGTCTCTATGAACTAAAAGATGGATTTATATAATGGAGGAATTTATGGATAAGGTATTTTCAATTGATTAATCAATCATTTTAAATATTATTTTTACAGTCATAAATTTGACAAGTTCCAATAAGAGTTCTGGTAGGTGGCATGTCACAAAATTACTCAAAAAACATGATCATGAATAAATAAGAAGTACATGATCTATAAATCCTCTCAGGAATGAGACATATGATATTTGATATCATCCATCTAAAAAAGGACTGATAATAAAAAATCACTTCCCCTAAAAATCAGAAATTCAAAGAATGAAAAGGTAGTGGGAAATTTCATTTACCTAAATAAACTACTTCCAGTAAGCCATAAGTCCTCATTTATATATCGATGCATCATTTCAATATATTGATTTTCCATTATACTCATTAAATATCATTAACATTTAAATCTAATACACTGAAGCATTGAATTCCTATAAAAACTCATGTCTTAGAGATAAGTCATGTTATTTTTTAATTTAAGTGTGGGCTTGAAATTTTAATCCTTAAATCTCAAAACATGATTTGTACCAAAAAATTTAAGGATTTTAAAATATAAGAATACAAATCGGACCCCCTTTTGAAATAAATCGTGGTTTCTCTTCTTCCAATGCTTGGGTATTTCTTCCTCCATCGTGATCCTACAAAATTAAATGAAAATACTCAATTAAGAAAAATTGTTATGTAATTAATGCCCAAAAAGATAAGAGGAGTTGCCTAAATTATTAAATAATTCCTACAACTGAAATTGGAATCTAAATTACTTTGGTTGAAATTAATTTCCATGAATTATTTTTAATGATAAATCTTTTTACAATTCGCCTATGTGGACCTTGAAATTTTACAACCTCCAGAGGGGTCGTACTGGCTATTATTTAAAGTCTAATGACAGATGAAGATTCTTTTACATGAACCATCAAATGTGGATTTTACCAGCAATTAGTGCTTTGTATCTACTGATTAAGACTCCTTGTATAGAAAAAACTATATACCCCCTTCACAATCTTGTATATCATGCATAACGTGGGCTGGATATAGTATTGAACCTCATACTCTTTCATTGCTAAATGTGAAACATTTTATTCAAAATCCTTTGGTTTCTCCAAACGTGTTGTAAGAAAATAATAATAAAAGGGATATTCACAATATAAATTTGATTTATTAAATTCAAAATAATCCATTTTAATGTAGGAAGCATGTTGATTTTTTTCATTGGGAATAGCCAAAATTTCTTTTCTTATACTCCCTCTATTAAATGTTCATCATCTCAAGGGATATACATGTGTTTTTCAACAGGTGGATCAGGTTTTTCTTTGACTTCCTCAGTTGAAAAATATGTGTAGTATGAATATAAAAAGTCAAAAAAAATAATGAGTGATAGTCAAATTAGATTACACAAAATTAAAAGTATTTGAGTTTAAGAATGTATCGTCTCCCTGAGTTTCTTCAACTATTATCTACTCTTTAATAGAATGTTCCTCTTGGAGTTGATCTTCACTGGATATAGATATTTAGTCGAGCTCCTCCATATATTCATAAAATTAAACCTCTTGTGTTTTTTCTTAGTCATTCAAGGATAGAGATTTACACAATGGTGTTGGATCTTCATCTATTAATGGTTAGGAGAGATCAAGGAGTTCCTCACATTAGTTCTAGAATTTATCCAGTTCTCGTTGATCTCCCACATGTATCCCATTTCTAAAATTCTTATCAACAATCTCTCTATTAATTTTTTGAGTGAGGATGAATGAATCTTCAACTACCTCAATATTTAACTCCTCTGGTTCTTGAACATCCTTGATTAGTGATGAAATTTCTACCACAACTACTTTAGGTTATTGCTTCTAAATAGGGTCGAATATCTCTTGGGTAGTATGTATATATTTAGTTAGCCATTCTATTTGACTATTTAGTTATTATATGTCCAATTTATGTTCATATACATAAGTTCTTTTGTACTTCAAAATAGCATCCTCTTGTTGTTGTTGTTTCACCAGTGGGTATCTATTAGATGAGTAGAAATATTTGTTTGAATACAACATTGATATTTTTCATTGTTTGTCTATTTTTTTGTTTTTATAAAGAAAAATTTAAATATATATTCCACTTGAAAATAGAATATTATAAGTAAACTAATGATTGGATCCCCATCAACGACACCTGTTTTGATGCATTCTTGTAATAGGGCATGAAAAATGTGTATTTTTTTTGTATTCCTAGTATATCATAGAGGCTAACCAAAAATTTCTAACTTCAGAACCATTCATAGTTGGTTTCCCTATATAATCTAACTCTCCTAAGAAATAATTATTTTTTAAATTTCTTTGTTTTATGAAATATGTGAAATTATTAAAATTAAATGAAATTTCAAAAAAGAGAAAACTAAATTTAAATTCTAAATTACCATAAAATGATTAACAAAATGGAATTATGGAATAAAGTAATATATTGAATGATAATTTTTCTAAAGAACCTTCATGGAGTAGCCTCAAATTTTCTATGTGAAAACACCCCATATTTTGGGTAAACTCCTATGTCAACCTCAATTATTAATGAAACCACTAATTAATGATCTCTAAGAACACCCTACATCCACCACCTCAATCAAAGGAAAATGGGTGTATATTAAGATGTAAATTCATTCAAAAACCACATTGTGGATTACACACACTATAAATTTTCAATGGAATTACCTTTAATATTATTAAAAACATGGTATTGGCTTCAAGAACCTCATTACTCATTGGGACATTCCCTAGATCAATTAATCATGGTCATGAGTAATATATATAATGATTTAAAGATTAGTATAATAATATTAAATTAAAATATAAAAGGACTGAAAATAAAATAGAGGTGATGGGTAGTCACAAAAATGAAAAAAATAATTTTTTTTATTAGAAATCCAAATTAAAAATAATTTTTATTAAAAAAATAAAAAATTTAATTAATTGGAAAAGGGATGATTATGGTCCGGCCTCCCTTGGGATAGATATACTCTATAGTTCCTTGAAGAAATGTGACGGAAAATGGGATTATTTGAGAGGTAGTAGCTCCCTCCTTTTATTGGATGAATTTTTCCCCTAAATGATGATCCATTGAATCCCATATAAATGAATTCTTGACATGTTTCACCATTCATGAATGTTGTTTAAAAATATCTTCTCCATCTCTCCCCAATGTTTCTATGTATTTAGACATTTATTCTAAGATTTATTCTGGTCAGACAATGACAATCTATTCTATCTATTAAGACACTATAATTAAAAAACCACCAAATTAGAATGCCTTAATGGCCATTAAAACATCCAATTAACATGTATGATCCATTATGAAATATTAAAAAAAAACATCTTCTGCATCCACCCAACTAATATCAGATCAATTGGTTCCACTATGAAGAGATAGAAACCCCACAACAAAAAAAACACACATCTATAAACAGTTTTCATGGTCCAACGTCTGATATACTATTGTGGTTCCATATTGTCGTTTCATATTTTTTTTCAATTATGTTGAAATTAATCTATAGATGTGTATAATCATAAAAAGAAATAATTTCTTGAATTATAATTATATATAATAATTTATGGACAAAATATTGAAAAAATGTTTTAAATGTTATATATAAGAAATTCACCATTTTTACGATTAATCTCAAAATACCACCAAAATCATAAAATGTGAAAATATATCATAAATAACACTATATTTGGATTTAAAGAAATTAAATTCAATGTATTTTTATTTAAAATATTTCCTCTATCAATTCATCAATAGTTATATCGTTCATTTCTTCATGCATAAAATCTCAACCAGGAAATCTACACACACTAATGTTACCAATATTCAAATTCTAATGCAATAAAATTTCAAAATTTTCATTGGATAATAAAACATTCTTAAATACACATAAAATTTCTCTTTAATTTAGTATTTTTCAAAGAAACAATCAAATCATTCATTTTATTTTTTCACTTTGAAAAATGATGAAACTTATCCTTTCATTCATTCACTCTCCTTAATTCATTATTATTAAATATTTGAAAATATTATTTACCTTAACTTTTAATCTTCCCTCTCAGATCTTGTGATAAAAATCAAAAAGGATTAAGCTCTTATCATGAGAAAATACAACTTATCCATAATCTTGTAAAAGAACTCCTTTCTCGACTTTGTAAATAAAAAAGTAAAATAAAATCACAAGGACATGCAAAAAAGGTTCAAATGACTCTAAAGTATAATGTTTATAGGGTTTGATGAATTTAAAATTATGGCACATAGAGGAGTTTTTTATCTTATGTAAAATTCATGATATGAAAATTTTCAGTGTAATTATCCACTTCAAAGTTAAAACACCTACTAGAACCAAAACTCAAACGTATGTCATGATCAAGTAAGCATAATGAATGTTTTCTGCACCATCAAGATTTTTTCATCATTAGTATATTTTTAATATAATGTTTTTAATAGGAAAAACACCACATTCATCAACCAACCACATATGATAATATTTTAATTGGTCTGGATAATGGTGATTTTTTCTTTTCCCAAATCAAAGCGCAATTTTTACCTTTTTTGTCATTTTGAATTTTTTTATTCATGGGGGAAAAATGATGTATAATGAATGATTCTTCAACATTTTACAAATACCACTATTTATATCTCAAAAATTTTCCATACAATTTATATCATCTCATCCACCATGATTCTCTCCACCCCCAAACATTATCTATAAAATACCATATAAATACCCAAAGTAAAGAATGGATAAAAATGTACAGAAAAAATTATCATCCTTATAAATGTCCTTCATGGTATCTTTGGGATAAAAATTGGATTTATGTAAATCTTTAACATTAGGATAATGTCTTTTACAATCATACCTCTACCATTATAAATGTGTTTTTTTTTGCAGTTATAACTTTGACAATTTCCAATGCATGTTCTAGTCGGTGACATTTCCCAAGATCACTCCACAAATAGGATCAAGAATAAATAAGAACTACATGGTCTATAAATCCTCTCTGGAATGAGATATATGATAATTGGGACAATCAGTCAAGGCATTATCAATAATAAAAAATAATTTCAAATGTTCATTAGAAATTCGATGAATGAAAAATGGGTAGGAAAATTCTGTTTCATAAATCTACTAATTTTAATAAATCATGAGTCCTAATATCAATACTTGTGATTCTTTTAACTCATTATATTCTCCATTTTACTCTTTAAATATCATTACCATTGAAATATGTTGCATCCCTAGATTCTTAAGAAACTCATGTCTCTTAGATATGTCATTTGAGTCATTATTTCAATTGTGGGAATGCAATTATTATTATTAATGCTAACAAATGTGATAGACCAAAATATATATGAATTTTAAATGATATTAATTAATAGTGAACTCCATTTTGAAGTAAATATATGTCCATCTTCATCCAATTAATGGGGATTAATTATTTTGTAATGATCTACCAAAGGAAAAACAAAAAACTCAATTAATCACAGGGGTCGTGTCATTAATTCTATAAAAGATTGGGAAAGTATCATGTATTATTGAATAATTCCTAATACAAAATTTGAAATATAAATTAGTATTATTAAAAATAAAATTACATGAATGAATTAAAATGATAAATCATGGTATGATCCCCCAAGTGGGCCAAAAAATTTATTACCTTTAGAGGGGTTGTACAAGTTGTTACCCATAGTCCAATGTTGGATGAAGCTTCATTGACGTGTACCACCACATATGGATTTTCTCGTATTATAGTGCTTTGTCTTTATTTATGATGAATCCATGCAAATAAAAATCTATATCCACCCCTTTGGAAATATGAAAAATCTTGCATTGCGGGGTAGGGTGACATATAGAACCACCACCACCTTTATTTCTACTTGTGAAACCTTCTATTCATTATTATAAAGACCCGCAAATTTCAAGGAAATTTTTTTCTTAATTTTCTTTGAAATTTTACAAGAGCGCAGCTTCAGACGGCACCTGATTCCGAGGCCCGGTGTGCCCGGAATCAATTTCCGAAGTTTGGCTCGGGTACGTTCAGTGAACGGACGAGCGGGTTTTTCTATCTTTTGAACCGGTGCCCGGAATCAAATTCTGAGGGCACCGATGAAATCGCAGCGCCGGTATTTGCTTAGAAACGCCTCTTCCGGAGTTGCGTTTGCTCAGACGTGGTTTTTAAATTTTGCGGCTTTAAGTCAGAAATAAAATAAAGTTTGTGCGACAACTTTATTTTATTTCACTTAAACTGCTTGGAAGCCACTTAAAGTCACTTAAAGGCGGCTTGAACTGAGTTGAACTGGATAGGATGCTATCCAGAAATATCCTACCCCTTGGTTGGATATTTGTGCGGTGGGACCCGCACGAGCCCCGCCGTTTCTTTCGCTAAGTAACGCACCCGCGAAAACCCGTCAAAGTAACTGAAAAGTCAACCGACGCGTTTTCTATAATTCTTAACAGACCATTTAATTGGGCGGTTTATTTCGTGAATTAAATGGACTGTTTCTTCGTGAATTAATTGGGTCGTTACTTATGTGTTTTACGTTTGTTGGCAAAATAATAAAATAGACAAACTTGTCTATTTTGGAGGATTGCTATCGTTGTGCAATTCCTCTGAGCCTCCACCCTCTCCGCGAAGAACGCGAAGAACGCGAAGAACGCGAAGAACGCGAAGAACGCCGAAACCGAAATTCGACGACGCACACCGAGATCTGCGACGTCGACGAGCTTTACCCGCGACGTTCTTCGGCGACGCCTCTTCTTCCGCAACCGATCCTCGTTCGGCAACTAAGGTAAGAACTGGATCGTTAATTCTCCCTTTTTAATTTCATGGCAACGGATTTAATTAATTAAATCCGTTTGTTCTTGATCCGGAGATTGGCGACGCGACGCTGGATACCGCGACGACGCGACGATCTCCTTCCTCCGCGACGAGCGATTCCGCGACGACCCCTCGTCCGACGACGACGACAAGGTAAGGGTTGATTGGAATATTTTATTTCTTTTCCCATGTTTATTCTTTTCAAATAAAGAACCCGATCGGAACAATTTTAATTTATTTAAAATTGTTGAATTGGTTAATTCTTTTCCTCCCGATGATTTTATGACTAACGCGGAGGGTGCGGGTCTAACGAACAAGACCCGGCAACCCTCCACCGATCTTCCTTTTTGTGCGGATTTGGCGGGCGACGGAAAAAGCACGACGCAAGGGCCATTGTTGATTCCACAGTGGAGGACGCGTCCCGGGAGGAACAACGGCGCAGACGGGAGGCAAAACGGGCCACCGGAGCAACTCCGGCGGCCCGCGGAAGGCGGCGGCGGCGCGGGTCGCCGGCGCGGCGGCGCCGGCGACCGGTGGCGGCGGCGCCCGGCGCGCCGCCGTGGAGAATTCCCGCCGCGGCTGAAGCCGTGGCGGCGGCGGCCGGTTCCGCGGCCGCGCGGAACCGGGAACGGACGCGGCGGCCCGGCAGCGTCCGCGTGACAAGCGGCCCCCCGCGGGGCCGCGTCTCCTTCAAAGCCGCGGGTCAACCCCGCGGCGGCGGCAGTTCGGCCGCTCGGCCGAAGCCGAGCCGGCCGGTCCGGTTGGCCGGGCCGCGCCCTGGCCGAACCGGACCCGGCCGAGCCGGTTCGGGCTGGATCGGGCCGACCCGGTTCGGCCGACCCCAGGGGGGGGTTCGGGCCGGGTCGCCCCGGGCCCAGTACCCCCGTTTCGGGCCCTCTACGGTCTTTCGCCCATATCTTGGGCCTGGGACCTCCGATTGACGAACCGTCAGCGGCTACGCGATCCTTGGATCGAGACGGTCGTTTCGGTATATTATACTCAAGGTTTCGGAAGACTTTGGGTACGGCCGGGTTGGTTCGTACACGAAACCAACCGGGCCCTCGGACCGGAAACGCTCATAACTTGAGCTACGGACGTCCGAACGACGTACCGTCAGCCGTGGTAGTTTCCTCTAAGTGAGACGGAACTTTTTGCATACTCCGCCCGAGGATCGGATACAGGCGGAGTACGGTCGGGTCGGTTTTTCCCTAAAAACCAACCGGGCCCCTAGGACGAAAATGCCAATAACTCTCAGACCGGGCGTCCGATTGACGCGCCGTCTGTCGCGTTGAGATCCTGTTGTCGATACGGAACTTTTGGATACATCAACTTCGGACTACGTGTCAGTTGATGTATCAGCCTCTCGGCTCGTGGAGCAGACCCTCCTAAACGAGCTCGCTTTGTGCGGGAACCCTAGCGCTGGCTGTGACTTCGACGACAGAGCAGAGATCCTTCGTGGACTGCGACGACGACAGAGCAGAGATCCTTCGTGGACTGCGACGACGGCAGAGCAGAGATCCTTCGTGGACTGCGGCGACGACTGTGCATAGATCCTCAGTGGACTGCGTCGACTACTGCACTCAGCGATCCCATGTGGATCAGTGCCTACAGGTTCTATGTGAGCCCGATCCTACGTGGGTCCTTACTACCGGTTCTGTGTGAGCCACTGCCTACAGGTTCTGTGTGAGCCCGATCCTATGTGGGTCTTCTGCGGGGGTTAGTACCTATCGATCCTTCGTGGGTCCGACGACTTAGACGGATCAGTGATCGTCTTGACGTCATCTGAAAAAGTATACCTGGTTGAGCTGAATCGTATGTTACTCTCCTTTGTGGATTGTGATGAACTATCCTATGTGGATTTTACTGTTACTCTCCTTGTGGATTTGAGTCTTGATTTCCTTTGTGGATTGAGTTGTTCTTGAGCTCGTGAGCAGAGCTAGAAGTGGGGACTTAGGTATATGTATGGGCATATACCTAAGTCAAGTCAGATGTTACTTCGTGATTGCATCTTTCTTTTGTGCTATATCCTTTGTGGATTTCGGGAGACCTTCGGGGGTCTCGGGGTCCTTACTGAGTAGCTTGTACTCACCCCTGCACGGGCTATGCCCGCACCTTGTTGTGTTGGTTGCAGACGACGGACAGCGCTGATCACGGTTGGGGCGTGGAGCAGGATGGTACCTGGAGGTGGACCACTGGGCGGAACGTACTCGGAGCGGACGTGGGACCTGAGGAGCCTGGAGGCTATCTGTACCCACCCTTCAGGTGGGATTGCCAGTGGACGACACGAGGCCGCCGTCTTTTCTTCAGTTGCTGTACTTTACTTTTCAGTTGTACTTTACAGTTGGGCTTGTATTTCCGGCCCCTTTTCTTTTCTGCACTTTACTTTCCGCTTGCTGACTCTGTGTGGTTGTTACTTATAAAGGCAATGCCTTCCCTGTTTACTGGGATTTTACGCCTTGGTGCTAGTCGCCAGCCCCTGGCCTATGGAAGGCGGGCTTGGGGTAGTCACGGCACGGGCCCCGAGGATGGGTCGTGACTAATTGGTATCAGAGCTGGTCGGTTCTACCGCAGACTCTGATCGTCCTTTCTTTCTATGTGAAGCAATAGTGTTTAGTGTATTGAGTGTGGTTATCAGTTCAGGGAGCCCAGTGTTGGTGCGGCGGCCGACGTATCCATACACCAGGACCCTGACTCCTGATTTCCGACTTAATGCATGAAAACATTGATTGCGTGTGTGTGTTTCAAGTTTTCTTTGTGATTACTTGTGTCAGCTCACCGGGTATACTGATCTGCTTTATGAAAGCCTCAAGTTTTCCTTGCGATTACTTGTGCCAGCTCACCAGGTATACTGTTCTGACTGTGGTGCTCTTGTTCTCCTTTTCAGGATGGCCCCGCGACGACAGCCAGCTAGGGTTCCGAGTGTAGGGCGCGACGGCAGCCCACCGAGCGACGAGGCCTCGGTGCAGGGCCCTTTGCCAGCAGTGGCACCGGCGGTAGCTTTACCCGCCGAGCCACCGATGCTGCCAGTACCAGACGCTGACGATGCACGTCGCCTCAGGGCACTGCACGAGTTTCAGGGCCAGCAACCGCCCAGGTTTCGCGGTGAGGCGGACCCCCAGGCCGCCGAGGACTGGATAGAGGCGGTAGTGCGGACCTTTAGGCTAGTGAGGACACCAGCGGATCTCATGGTGATTCTCGCAGCGAGCCACCTGCAGGCGGCGGCAGGACGATGGTGGAGCCTGATGCTCCAGGTTCACGATGAGGCATCCTTGCTCTCGGCGGACTTCGAGAGCCTCTTCCGCTCTGAGTTCGTCCCGACCACCCTCCGAGCGGTGCGCATCCAGGAGCTTCTCCAGCTGCGCCAGGGCAGCATGACGGTCGCTCAGTACGCGGCGAGGTTCACGGACCTATCTCGCTACTCGACCGACATGGTACGGGACCCCTTCTTCCGGGCCCGGACCTTCGAGCAGGGCTTGCGACAGGAGATTCGGGCGTCGCTGATCTCCCTCAGCATTCCGACCCAGGCGGGAGTGCTGGAGCGAGCCCTCCTGATCGAGAGCTTCCTGGCAGAGCCTTCTTCAGCGGCGAGACCTAGCGCAGGGCGGCAGGTAGCTGAGTCTTCGGCAGCAGGTAGCCGACGGATGACTCACGGGTCCAGGCAGACCAGACCCCCACGCAGACGGCCTCAGGACACCGGCTCAGCAGTGCAGGGGACACAGCGGAGTTCCAGCCTTCCGAGAGGCAGGCTGTGCTACTCCTGCGGCGGGCAGGGTCACATGGCTCGCGATTGCCCGACTCGCCGATCAGAGGAGCAGCAGACGGTGGAGGGGCCACCCAGGCAGAGGTAGAGGGTCGACTGTGGCGGTCCGCAGGGAGGAGGCGGACGAGGCAGAGGAGCTGGCCGAGCAGCGGGTGGTGGGCGACGCTTCCAGGCTCTACCCCCACCACCGCCAGGAGGGCCACCTCGACCACAGGGAGCTGGAGGGCAGGGACAGGCCCAGCTCCAGGCAGTGGAGGCCTACGACCCCGACATGCCAGAGATGATTCGAGGTACGATCTGTGTCTATTCCACCCTTGCTGCAGTACTAATAGACACAGGAGCGAGTCACTCTTTCATAGCCTCTGCCCTTGTTCGGAGCTCGGAGATTCCGACTGAGCCGTTGGCTCGATCCTTACGGCTAGAGACTCCTACGAGAGCAGACTCGACGATTACGCACTGGTGCCGGCAGTGTGAGCTTACTCTAGGAGGCGAGAGCTTCGGCTGGGATCTCCTTGTAGCGGCGTCGAGGCCTTACGACGTCATCTTGGGCATGGATTGGCTATCCACGGTTCTTGCCCAGATCGACTGTTTTAGGCGCAAGGTGCGATGTGTTCGTACCGACGGGAGCAAGTTTACCTTCACCGGCGAGAAGGGAACCTTTGCAGCACAGGATGGACCTCCGCGGAGGAGAGTGCAGCCCATCTCTCATCAGTTGGCTAGCCTCATCCTAGGAGCAGTGGACGTGCGGAGTCCGGCTTTTCCTGCAGTGGTGGACCAGTACGTGGACGTCTTTCCCGACGACGTTCCAGGGCTACCTCCTCATAGAGAGGTAGACATTTACATCGACTTGTACCCCGGGACAGCCCCGATATCTACTCCAGCATATCGGATGGCCCCCGCCGAGCTTCGGGAGCTGCGGGTACAGTTGGAGGACTTGCAGAGCAAGGGGTTTATCCGACCCAGTGTTTCACCCTGGGCTTCCCCGATTTTGTTCGCCAAGAAGGCGGATGGGAGCTTGCGACTGTGTGTCGACTATCGTCGCCTGAACCAAGTGACAGTGAGGAACAAGTATCCGCTGCCACGGATTGATGACCTCTTCGATCAGCTCAAGGGAGCGCGGTGGTTCTCAAAGATAGACCTCCGGTCAGGCTATCATCAGCTCAGAGTTCGAGACGAGGACGTGCAGAAGACGGCCTTCAGGTGTCGGTATGGCCATTATGAGTTCTTGGTTATGTCGTTCGGCGTAACCAATGCTCCAGCAGTGTTCATGAGCCTCATGAACAGGATCTTCCAGCCATACCTCGACCGATTTGTCGTTGTCTTCATTGACGACATTTTGGTATACTCGACGACTGAGGAGGAGCATGCCTACCATCTGCGAGTTGTGCTAGACACACTCCGAGAGCACCAGCTTTATGGCAAGCTCTCAAAATGCCAGTTCTGGTTACGTGAGGTCCATTTCTTGGGGCACGTCATCTCTGAGGCGGGAGTTTCAGTGGATCCCGTGAAGATCGAGGCAGTACTAGCTTGGGAGCCACCCAGGAGCGTGACAGAGGTGCGGAGCTTCTTGGGCCTAGCAGGATACTATCGGAGATTTGTGCCGGACTTCTCCAGAGTTGCGGCACCACTCTCAGCTTTGACAAAGAAGGGGAAACCCTTCGTGTGGTCAGACAGATGTCAGCAGAGCTTCTAGGAGCTGAGGCAGAGATTGACCAGCGCACCTATCTTGAGGTTGCCTGAGGAGGGAGTTGGGTACGTAGTTTACTGCGATGCATCAGGGACTGGACTCGGGTGCGTCCTGATGCAGGAGCGGGCCGTGATTGCCTACGGATCACGTCAGTTGAGGCCGCATGAGCAGAACTACGCCACTCATGACCTGGAGTTAGCAGCAGTGGTCTTCGCTCTGAAGACGTGGCGGCACTATCTGATGGGCGAGCGCTTCACTGTCTTTTCTGACCACCAGAGTCTCAGGTATATCTTCTCTCAGAAGGACCTGAACCTGAGACAGCGGAGATGGCTTGAGTTCCTCCAGGACTATGACTTTGAGATAATCTATACTCCTGGGAAGGGGAACGTGGTAGCCGATGCCCTCAGCAGGAGGACGGGCATTCAGCTGCTTGAGGAGGCGACGGAGCAGCTAGCCTCCTTGCAGATATCCTTCGTGGATAGAGACGGAGCAGCCTTTCTTCAGTCTCTCACAGTCTCTCCTCCACTTCTACAGCGGGTCAGAGAGGCTCAGCGTGAGGACGCTGACTGTGAGACCCGGCGTGCACTGATACCCTCAGGTCAGGCGCCTGATGGTTTCTCCCTTGGAGCAGAGCACGACATCTTTTTCAGGGGGCGTACCTTCGTACCAGTTGCTTTACGAGAGGAGGTGCTGAGAGAGTTTCACACTTCTCCCTTGGCGGTACATCCCGGAGTGGCGAAAATGTACCAGGATCTCAGACGACAGCACTGGTGGCCGGGCATGAAGAAAGCTGTGGCAGAGTTCGTTTCACGATGCCTCACCTGCCAGCAGGTGAAGGCAGAGCATCAGGTACCAGCAGGTTTGGTACAGCCCTTGGAGGTCCCGGAGTGGAAGTGGGATAGCATATCTATGGACTTCGTGACTGGACTTCCACGTACTTCCAGAGGTCACGACTCCATTTGGGTGATTGTCGACCGACTCACCAAGTCGGCACACTTCTTACCCATCAGAGAGCAGGGCTCAGTGGAGAGCTTGGGACGTCTTTACGTCCAGGAGATCGTACGGCTTCACGATGTGCCATCATCTATCGTCTCCGATCGAGATGCTCGTTACACTTCCCGGCTCTGGAAGGGGTTGCAGGAGGCGTTCGGGACGCGGCTCCATCTGAGCACAGCCTTCCAACCTCAGATGGATGGTCAGACGGAGAGGACCATACAGACACTCGAGGACATGCTCCGTGCATGTGTTCTCGACTTTGGTCGCAGCTGGGAGGACCACCTACCCTTGGTGGAGTTCGCGTACAACAACAGCTACCACTCCACCATCGGGATGGCACCATACGAGGCGTTGTACGGCAGACCCTGCAGATCACCGTTGTGCTGGACAGACCCTGGGGAGTCAGCACTAGTGGGGCCAGAGATGGTCCAAGCCACGACAGAGAAGGTCCAGATCATCCAGGAGAGGATGAGGACAGCTCAGAGCCGGCAGAAGTCATATGCTGACAGGAGGCGGAGGCCACTAGAGTTTGAGGATGGCGACCACGTCTTTTTGCGTGTCTCACCTCGACGTGGTTTACGGAGATTTGGCCGAGGCGGCAAGTTGTCTCCACGCTTCATCGGGCCTTTCCAGGTCCTCAGCAGGATAGGAGAGGTGGCTTATCGCCTGGCTCTACCACCTCGGTTGCACCGGGTGCACGACGTCTTCCACGTGTCTCAGCTGAGGAGATACGTGCACGACCCGACGCACATCATCGACTTTGGGGAGCTGGACGTGGACGATGGGGCGACTTTTGCGGAGGTCCCAGTGGAGATCGAGGATCGACAGGAGCGGGTCCTACGTGGGTGGTCGATTCCTCTTGTGCGCATCAGATGGCAGCACGGGAACCTCCAGGAGAGCACTTGGGAGCGGGAGGCTCAGATGCGTGCTCAGTACCCCCATTTGTTCCCCTAGTTTTTGATGTATCTTTACGGGGACGTAAAGCCCTGAGGTGGGAGTAATGTAAAGACCCGCAAATTTCAAGGAAATTTTTTTCTTAATTTTCTTTGGAATTTTACAAGAGCGCAGCTTCAGACGGCACCTGATTCCGAGGCCCGGTGTGCCCGGAATAAATTTCCGAAGTTTGGCTCGGGTACGTTCAGTGAACGGACGAGCGGGTTTTTCTATCTTTTGAACCGGTGCCCGGAATCAAATTCTGAGGGCACCGATGAAATCGCAGCGCCGGTATTTTCTTAGAAACGCCTCTTCCGGAGTTGCGTTTGCTCAGACGTGGTTTTTAAATTTTGCGGCTTTAAGTCAGAAATAAAATAAAGTTTGTGCGACAACTTTATTTTATTTCACTTAAACTGCTTGGAAGCCACTTAAAGTCACTTAAAGGCGGCTTGAACTGAGTTGAACTGGATAGGATGCTATCCAGAAATATCCTACCCCTTGGTAGGATATTTGTGCGGTGGGACCCGCACGAGCCCCGCCGTTTCTTTCGCTAAGTAACGCACCCGCGAAAACCCGTCAAAGTAACTGAAAAGTCAACCGACGCGTTTTCTTTAATTCTTAACAGACCATTTAATTGGGCGGTTTATTTCGTGAATTAAATGGACTGTTTCTTCGTGAATTAATTGGGTCGTTACTTATGCGTTTTACGTTTGTTGGCAAAATAATAAAATAGACAAACTTGTCTATTTTGGAGGATTGCTATCGTTGTGCAATTCCTCTGAGCCTCCACCCTCTCCGCGAAGAACGCGAAGAACGCGAAGAACGCGAAGAACGCGAAGAACGCCGAAACCGAAATTCGACGACGCACACCGAGATCTGCGACGTCGACGAGCTTTACCCGCGACGTTCTTCGGCGACGCCTCTTCTTCCGCAGCCGATCCTCGTTCGGCAACTAAGGTAAGAACCGGATCGTTAATTCTCCCTTTTTAATTTCATGGCAACGGATTTAATTAATTAAATCCGTTTGTTCTTGATCCGGAGATTGGCGACGCGACGCTAGATACCGCGACGACGCGGCGATCTCCTTCCTCCGCGACGAGCGATTCCGCGACGACCCCTCGTCCGACGACGACGACAAGGTAAGGGTTGATTGGAATATTTTATTTCTTTTCCCATGTTTATTCTTTTCAAATAAAGAACCCGATCGGAACAATTTTAATTTATTTAAAATTGTTGAATTGGTTAATTCTTTTCCTCCCGATGATTTTATGACTAACGCGGAGGGTGCGGGTCTAACGAACAAGACCCGGCAACCCTCCGCCGATCTTCCTTTTTGTGCGGATTTGGCGGGCGACGGCAAAAGCACGACGCAAGGGCCATTGTTGATTCCGCAGTGGAGGACGCGTCCCGGGAGGAACAACGGCGCAGACGGGAGGAAAAACGGGCCACCGGAGCAACTCCGGCGGCCCGCGGAAGGTGGCGGCGGCGCGGGTCGCCGGCGCGGCGGCGCCGGCGACCGGATGCGGCGGCGCCCGGCGCGCCGCCGTGGAGAATTCCCGCCGCGGCTGAAGCCGCGGCGGCGGCGGCCAGTTCCGCGGCCGCGCGGAACCGGGAACAGACGCGGCGGCCCGGCCGCGTCCGCGTGACAAGCGGCCCCCCGCGGGGCCGCGTCTCCTTCAAAGCCGCGGGTCAACCCCGCGGCGGCGGCAGTTCGGCCGCTCGGCCGAAGCCGAGCCGGCTGGTCCGGTCGGCCGGGCCGCGCCATGGCCGAACCGGACCCGGCCGAGCCGGTTCGGGCCGGATCGGGCCGACCCGGATCGGGCCGACCCGGTTCGGGCCGACCCGGTTCGGGCCGCCCCGGTTCGGCCGACCCCAGGGGGGGGTTCGGGCCGGGTCGCCCCGGGCCCAGTACCCCCGTTTCGGGCCCCCTACGGTCTTTCGCCCATATCTTGGGCCTAGGACCTCCGATTGACGAACCGTCAGCGGCTACGCGATCCTTGGATCGAGACGGTCGTTTCGGTATATTATACTCAAGGTTTCGGAAGACTTTGGGTACGGCCGGGTTGGTTCGTACACGAAACCAACCGGGCCCTCGGAGCGGAAACGCTCATAACTTGAGCTACGGACGTCCGAACGACGTACCGTCAGCCGTGGTAGTTTCCTCTAAGTGAGACGGAACTTTTTGCATACTCCGCCCGAGGATCGGATACAGGCGGAGTACGGTCGGGTCGGTTTTTCCCTAAAAACCAACCGGGCCCCTAGGACGAAAATGCCAATAACTCTCAGACCGGGCGTCCGATTGACGCGCCGTCTGTCGCGTTGAGATCCTGTTGTCGATACGGAACTTTTGGATACATCAACTTCGGACTACGTGTCAGTTGATGTATCAGCCTCTCGGCTCGTGGAGCGGACCCTCCTAAACGGGCTCGCTTTGTGCGGGAACCCTAGCGCTGGCTGTGACTTCGACGACAGAGCAGAGATCCTTCGTGGACTGCGACGACGACAGAGCAGAGATCCTTTGTGGACTGCGACGACGGCAGAGCAGAGATCCTTCGTGGACTGCGGCGACGACTGTGCAGAGATCCTCAGTGGACTGCGTCGACTACTGCACTCAGCGATCCCATGTGGATCAGTGCCTACAGGTTCTGTGTGAGCCCGATCCTACGTGGGTCCTTACTACCGGTTCTGTGTGAGCCACTGCCTACAGGTTCTGTGTGAGCCCGATCCTGTGTGGGTCTTCTGCGGGGGTTAGTACCTATCGATCCTTCGTGGGTCCGACGACTTAGACGGATTAGTGATCGTCTTGACGTCATCTGAAAAAGTATACCTGGTTGAGCTGAATCGTATGTTACTCTCCTTTGTGGATTGTGTTGAACTATCCTATGTGGATTTTACTGTTACTCTCCTTGTGGATTTGAGTCTTGATTTCCTTTGTGGATTGAGTGGTTCTTGAGCTCGTGAGCAGAGCTAGAAGTGGGGACTTAGGTATATGTATGGGCATATACCTAAGTCAAGTCAGATGTTACTTCGTGATTGCATCTTTCTTTTGTGCTATATCCTTTGTGGATTTCGGGAGACCTTCGGGGGTCTCGGGGTCCTTACTGAGTAGCTTGTACTCACCCCTGCACGGGCTATGCCCGCACCTTGTTGTGTTGGTTGCAGACGACGGACAGCGCTGATCACGGTTGGGGCGTGGAGCAGGACGGTACCTGGAGGTGGACCACTGGGCGGAACGTACTCGGAGCGGACGTGGGACCCGAGGAGCCTGGAGGCTATCTGTACCCACCCTTCAGGTGGGATTTCCAGTGGACGACACGAGGCCGCCGTCTTTTCTTCAGTTTCTGTACTTTACTTTTCAGTTGTACTTTACAGTTGGGCTTGTATTTCCGGCCCCTTTTCTTTTCTGCACTTTACTTTCCGCTTGCTGACTCTGTGTGGTTGTTACTTATAAAGGCAATGCCTTCCCTGTTTACTGGGATTTTACGCCTTGGTTCTAGTCGCCAGCCCCTGGCCTATGGAAGGCGGGCTTGGGGTAGTCACGGCACGGGCCCCGAGGACGGGTCGTGACAATTATCCATTTGTTTATCTAGACATGTTACATGAAAAGGATAGTAAAAGGTTTATTCAAAATTTATATTTGAAGTATTAATTTCAAAATCATCACTTTTGAAATAGGAATCTTGTTGATTTTTAATTCATGTAGAGACACTATGATCTCTTCTTTTACTAACACAGGTAAATGTTCATCATCTATTGGGATCTCCATGTGTTCTTCAACAGGTGTGCCTTCATTTTTGACTTCTTAATTCATAGAATAATAGGAGTTGGATGTATATGAATATTAATAATATTTTATAGTGATACTCAAATTAGTTTCAAAAAAATTAAATTATTTCTAGTTCATGATTATATCATTCCATGAGTTTCTGTGGCTTTTAACTCTTATTCAATTGTATGTTATTCTTAGAGTTGATCTTCCCTTGATAGAGGTAGGTAATCTAGATCCACATTTGTTCTAAAAATTAAAACTATTGGGTGGTTTCTTCTTCTATCATCTCTATAGACTTATGGAAAGGTGGTTTCTCTTCATCTTTTCAATGTTTTGGGATATAAATTAATTCCGTACATTCATTCCAGAAGTTATCCAGTTCATGTTTATCTATGACATGTATCTCATAAGGAAAGTCCATTTCATCTATCTATCCTTGAAATAATTGAGTGAGGATGGATGAATCATTATATACCTCTATATTTACCTCTAATAGTTAAAAAATTTCACAATTGAGAGGTGAAATTTATTCCACCACTACCTCAGGTTAATTCTCAAACTCAGGGTAGTATGTATATATTATGTTAGCCATTCCATTTGAATATTTAGTTCTTCTATGGAATCTTTATATTAATTCCCCTGATCATTATTGTAATCAAAAAATTTTTCCCCTTGTTTATGATTTTTCGCCTATGAGATGTCATTCTATGCATAGTAATTTTAGTTAACATACATCATGGAAATTTATATTTTTTTAATTTTAGATTTTATAATAAAAAATGAAAATCTATCCACATTGTAAAAATAGAAAAATATATGTAATGTATTGATTGGATCCTAGAAAATAGTGCCATTTTGACCCATGTATATCATAGGGTGTGGGAAAAGAGAATTTTTATGTATTTCTAGTGCAGAAAAGTGGATGTCTAGAGCTATCTTACCCGAGGAGCTTTCTCAGTTCGTTCACCTACATAATCTCATTCACCTAAGAATATACTTTTTTTCATTTTATAAAATAAAATGAGGGTTATAAAAATAAAAGAAATGTAAAATAAGATTAAAATAACATTCTACTCTAAATTACCATTTAATGAAAAATAGATTGGAATAATGGAAAAATGGAGGTGTGCCCGGGAGAATTTTTATAGAGAATCATCATTGACCAGCTTCATGTTTTCGTAGTGAACATGTTCCATCGTATGTGTGAACACCTTAGTCTACCCTATCTATGAATGAAAAGTTAACTTAATGATCATGAACCACTCCCTCCATACACCTCATCAATCAAGGGAAAATGGTTGTAGATTATGATGTTGAACCTTATACAACAACAGTGTAGATTACACCCACAATAAATTTTCCATAGAATTAACCAAGAGAATATTAAAACATATCCCTTGGTTAATGAAACTAATTACACCCTGAGATATTCCTCAGGTATGTTACTCATGATCATCAGTATTATTGTTAATGAAGGTGAGATTAAAAGAAGAATATAAGTGAAGATAAAAAATGGAATATGATCAAAAGAGGACGGATGGGTAGACACAGAAATTTAAAAAAAAGAATGAATTTATTAGAAATATAGATTACAATTTAAAACTCAAACAAATATAAAGGAAAAAATAAATATAGAAGAAAAGTGGATCATTTTTAGTCGACCTCCCTCCTTGGAGATCTCATCCATGGTGACATGAATGAATGAGTTGGAAAATAGGATGAAAAATGGGGTGATTTTGGAAGGATGAGCTCCCAGCATTTTATATGAAGATTTTTTTCCCAAAAGACGTTCCATTTTTGCCCCAATAGTTGATTTCTTTACATGTTTCACCATTCATGTATGTTGTTCCCAAATATCATTGAAGTCTCTAAAAAATTTTAATCATATTTGGACATGTATTCGAAGTGTAGGGAATGTTATACTCTAACAATTTATTCTTTCCAGGCAGACCCTCTAATTTGAACCGTCCGGTTTAGAATGAATTATTAACCATTACAACGACCAATTCATGCATCAGAGCCTTCATGAATGAGGTTACAAAACATATTTTTCATCCACCCACCGAATTTCACAAGAATTGGGCCCACCATTTATTAGTTATGGATTCAAAAAAATAGATAGATCTCTATACATTTTTCAGGGTCTAACTTGTAATAATATTTTGAGCTTCCATGTGGTTGATTTAGATTTTTTTCAAGAAGAATGAAATTAATTCCAAGATTTTTATAATCCTAAAAATAAAACATTTCTCAATTTATATTTATATAAAAAAATTTATGACTAAAACAATGATATAAATTAAAATTTCTAAAAATACAAAATGGGTCTTTTTTACAATTAGACTCAAAATACCACCAATATCATAAAATGTAGAAATTTATCATAATGTAACAATTTTGTGGGATTTAAAATAATTAAATTTAGTATATATTTATATAAAATAACTTTTCCAAATGGCTTAAATGATTTAGAATATTTGGACATAAATTCTGAGAGTTATATATGTCTTACATTCACAATTTATTCTGTCCAATCAGACTCTCTAATTTGAAATTCTTTAGATTTGAATGCCTTAATAATCCTTAAAGCGGAAAATTAATACCTATAATACTTCTTTAATGATGTTACAATACTTATTTTCATATACCCAAAAAATTTCACAACAATTGGTCCCCCCATGAATGTGGTAGAGACCCTAGGAAAAAAATCAATAGATCTATACACAATTTTCATGGTCCAAATTTTGATCTTCATCAGTTAATCTATATCATTGATTCATATTTTTATCACGATGGATGCAACTAAACACTTAATATGTCGAACCATACAATGATATAATTTTTCAATTTGGATTAATAATGGAACATTATGTCCAAAATTAAGAATTAAATTAAAACTATTAAAAATCCAAAATAGGCCATGTTTAAAATTATGTAAAAAACACCATTATAATTAAATATGGAAATTTATCTTAATGTATCAATTTTTTATTTTAATCAATGATATTCAATGTAAATTTATTTGAAACATTTGGTCTATCAATTCCCCTACAATTAAACTATGATTTTCCTCATGTATAAAGTCACAACATTGAATTCAGAGGACACCAATGTAACCAATATTAAAATTCAAAAATAATAAAATTTAACACTTTTCAATGTCAAATAATACATTTAAAATCCACATAATATATCATTTTAATTTCTTATTTTTTAATGAAATAAAAAAATCATGCATTTTATTTTTTCCTATTGAAAAATGATTAAACTTATCCTATAATTAATTCATGCTCTTTAATTCGTTATTATATACATGAATCAACATGATTTACCTTACCTTTGAGTAATTCCTATCATATATCATTATAAAATTCAAGTTTAATTATTCTCATAGCATCAGAACAAACTCTTTATCCACAATCATGTAAATTAACTACGTTCTCCACATTATAAAGACAAAAGGAATATAAAAAAATGAGGACTTTCAATAATGGTTAAAATGACACAAACGAATAAGGCTGGTTGGATTTAAGCATTAAAAATGTATCTCAAGGAGGACTTTTATCTCTTATGTACAATTAATTATATCTAAAATTGTAATGAAATTATCCACCTCAATTTAGAAAAACCTACTTCCCCTAAAACTCAAAGTAAGGTCATGATCAACTAAGCATGATGATAGATTTGGGAACCCTCTTGATTTTTATCTTTTTTATTTTTTTTCAAAAGTAGTAATTAGATCAATCCTCACATCTATCAGTAAATAAAATATGAAAAAAAATTCATCATTCAAAAAAATGGTGATTTTTTCCCAAATTCACTACTCATTTTTTGTTATTTTTTCATTTTTTTCATTTTTTAAATTCTAGAGGTGAAAAATTATGTACAATGAATGAATCTAAAACCATTTACAATTGAAAAAATAACACCCCACAATTTTTCCTTACTGTTTATTCTATACCTTCAACTATGATTTTCTCCCCACCCCCATCACACACACATAAACCTTAAAATACCATTAAAATACCATGAGTAAGGTAGGAATGGATAATAATGTATTCAAACATGCCTCATATGTATAATGTTAATTCATGGTATCTATGTGATAAAATATGTAAATATTTAAAGGCGGTATTTATGGAAAAGGAATTTTCAAAAGAATCGTCAATAACATTAAATGTGTATTTGTATAATTAGAGCTTTGAAAAGTTCCAACACAAGTTCTAGTAGGTGACATGCCCCACGAACACTAATGAAATATGATCAATAATAAATAATAAGAACATTTTCTAGAAATCATCTCATGAATGAGACTTATAATATTTGGGATAATCACTCAATGCATGATCAATAGTAACAAATCATTTCACGTGAAATTCAAAAATTCAATGCATGAAAAATTGGTGGGATATTTCATTTACAAAAGTAAATTAATTCCATAAATATAGAGTCCTTATTTTAATATCTATGATTTAATTAAATATTTTTATTCTCCATTTTACTCGTTAAATCTAATTAATGTTGAAATCTAAAATATGTAATAAATGTATTCGTCTGAAACTCATGTCTCCCAGATAAGTCATTTTATTCATTAATTCAAGTGTGGGTGTGCAATACTTATAATTAAATCTCAAAACATGTTCTGGACCAAATAAACTAAGGATTTTAAAAGACAATCATAAAAATTGAACTCCTTCTTTGAAATAAATCTTTTTTTCTCTTCCTCAAATTATTGGGGCTTCCTTCAGCCATTAGGATCTGACAAAAGTAAAATTGAAAACACAGTTATGTATAAGGGTCATTTCATTAATTCCAAAAAACACGGGAGAAGAGGGAATCATTATTGATTAATTCCTATGAAATAATTTTAAATATAAATTCCTATAATTGAAAATAAAATTACTATAATTAATTTAAAATAAAAATCCTAGTATGATCCCCCATGTGGGCCTAGAGTTTTTACTTCCTTGAGATGAGAAGTACCAGTTTTTATCAATAGTATGATGGTGGTGAATCATCTTTGAATTTAACCACCACATGTTTATTTTCACATCATGTAGTTGTTGTCTCTATAGACGATGACTCTTTGTTTAGAGAAAACTATATCATGCCCTATCGCAATGTGATACATCTTGGATAGCGGGGGTTGGATGAAGTATTGAATCTCCTCCTCCTTCATTGATACATGTGCACCATCTACATCAAAATACATTGGTTTATACATAAGTTTTTCAGGAAAAGTATAATCAAATCAATAATAAAAATTTATATTCAAATAATTAATTTCTAAATCATCCCTTTTAGTATAGGAAACTTTTAGATTTTTTCTCTTTATTTAGAGCCACATGAATATCTTCTTGTACTCCAACTTGTAAATGATCAAAGTCTATCAGGTTCTCTAAGTGTTCCTCTCTAGGTGAATCTTATTTTTCATTATATTCATTTAGAACATAATATGTGTTGGAAGAATCAAAAAATAAATTACAATTATTATTGATAATTTAATTATTTTCAGAAAATTAAATGAATATGGGTTCAAAAAAGTATCATACACATGATTTTCTTTGACCTTTTTACTCTTCCTCAAAAGAAAGTGCCTACCATAGTAATTATTCACTGTATGGAGGTATGATATAAAGATACTCTTTCTATTCTTCAAATTCGATCTCTTGGTATGTTTATTTTTCTTTCATGTCATGTGATTTATGAAATTATTATAGATATTATTATTTGAAAGGATTTGAATGATCAATTAGCTCATCATAGTCATTCCAAATGTTATCCAATTCATGTTGTTCTCCCACATGCATCTCATTGGGAAAGTCATATTTCATCTATATCTCCATAAAATCGTTGTGGGGGGATGGATGAATATTCATGTACCTCTATATTTGACTCCTATGGTACTTCGATTTCGATGATGAGTGGTCAAATTTTTCCGACAAATACCGCAATATTTTTTACCAACTCTTTTCTTGTTTTTCTTTGGTAGTATAGACAGATTCCATTAGCCTTTGTATTTTAATCATTAATTCTTTGAGGTCCTCTTTATGTTAAATATCATGATCTATATTGTAAAAAAATGAACCTTCATCTTCTGGTTGATTATTCACCTATGATTAGCCAATCCATGCATAGAAATTGTAGTTCGAATAACCAAGTATATTTTTCATTTTCTGTCTATATTATTTCTTAATGAAAAATTAAAATCTATCATCAAAGATAAAATTGTAATAGATAAGTAAACTACTGATTGGATCCATATAAATGGTGAATATTTTGATGAATGTCTATCATAGGGTTCTAAAAAACATATTTTCATGTTTTCATAGTGTAATATATAGTCTTATCAGGGTTGTCTCACATGAATATATTTCAATATTCATTCACCTACATAATGTAATTCACCTATGAAGTAATTAATTTTGAATTTTTTTATTTGAAATAAATGGAATTTAATAAAATAAAAGTAATGAAAAATAAAAAGAAACAAATATTCAATTCTAAATTACCATGAATTGCTAAATGGAATAGAATTATAGAAAGATGATGTTCTCCTGACAGAATGTTCTTGGAGAAAGTATGTTGAATGAAATTAAATATTCTTAGTGAAAACACACCCTCGTAAGTGTAAACACTATAGTCTACCCCAATTATGATTGACAATTCCACTTAGTGATCGCCAAGGACACCCTCTATCCACCTCATCAATCGATGGAAAATGGATGTAGATTAAGAAGTTAACCATAGACAACCACTGTGAGATTAGTCCTTCTTTTAATTATCTTTATAATTATCAGAAAGAATAAGAAAAAAAAGGACTTGGGATCAAGAATCTTAATAATACCTTGGGATATTCCCCAGGTCAGTTAGACATGATTATGAGTATTATTGTTCATGATGATAAGATACAAATATAATATAATAGAAGAAGGAAAATGGAAGATGAAAAAATAATGGTGGATGGTTAGACAGATAAATGAAAACAATGCATGATTTTATTACAAATATTAATTACAATTGATAACTAATAAAATTAAATGAAAAAAATAAATTTAGAAGAAAATTGGAGTATTTATGGCCATCCTCCCTTGGTGGATATCTACCACATCATTACATGAAGGAATGGTATGGAAAATGTAATGGAATAATAAATGATTTGAGGAGGAGATCCCCAACTTTTATAGGAATAATCCCCCCTAGAAATTGGATGTGTCATAGGCCCAATAATGTAGATCTTCATGAATTTCACCCCTCATGAATGTAGTTCCAAAAAATATATTTGTTGTCTCTAACATATGTTTCAGTATATATGGAGATGAATTCTGAGAGTTATCGGCGTTTTACTCTGACAATAAATTTTTTCCATTCAGACTCCCAAATTTGAAAACCATAGGATTAGATTTCCATAATGACCAATAATACGACCAATTCCCATAGTCGAGACTCTAATAATGTTGTTACAAAACATCTTGTTTGTCCACACATTGAATAAAAAAACAATTGTGCACAACATTAACGAGTTAGGCATGCCACCAAAAAAATCTAAATATTTTTAAACAATTTTCATTGTCCTTATTGTGTTGTTTTTTTATCTTCTATATAGTGGCTTTCAATTTTTTTCAAGAAGGATTAAATTAATCCATGGATGTGTAGAATCCAAAAATGGTATATTTTCTCAAAATAGATTAAAATATAAAATGATTTGTAAAATATCCAATCAAAATTAAAACTATTAAAAATAAAAATTGGCTCATTTTTACGATTAAGCACAAAATATTACCAATATCTTAAAATCTCGGCCATTTATATTAATGTAACAGTTTGGTTGGATTTAAAACAATGAAATTCAACGTTAATTTATTTAAATTATTTTCTCTATCTACATCAATGCATTAGTTTAAAAAATATTTATTCTATATTATTCTATAGATCATTTTTAAATAAAAAATTTTGATTTAATAAAATCAAATAGGATATGTCAAATTTAATTTTTCTTCAATAATTACATACATACTATTGGTTAATAAATTACCCATAAACTAACCACCCATGTTGCTTTTAATGAAATACTGATATATAAAATGAATAAAATTAATAATGTATCTATTGTAAAACATATGATATTACAGTATCTTAATCTCATCCCATGTCTATGCTATCCTAATTGATTGAAAAATATTAATTTCATTCCCTAAAAATTGAAAATTATTATTGATTTTTAATTAGGTACCCAATTTTTTGGGATCCAAATAAGGATTAGAGTAATTGAATAGAAAAATATTTTCAATAATTTTATTTTTAATTTAAATGATTCAAATCCCACCATGGTTTTATAATGATAAATTACCATATTTAATGTTGTTGGTTCTATTTTAATGTTAATAATAAAAATGGAAAAATTTTGGATTGTAATTTGTAAAAAATGGTTTATTTATTTTGGACAGAACATTTTCTATACTAATAAAAGTAGATAAATTATTTATTTTTAATATTTTCTATATCAATAGATTGATTTCATCCTTTGCGTTCTAAAAGAAATATCTCCCATATTTGTTTGGATCCCATTTCTAATTCTTGGATGACCCAAATACAATAAAAATATGATGTAAAACATGATATAGACTTAAGAACAATATTGATTAAGGTTTAATCATGTGAATATATAGTTTTCATGGTCATTAATTCATGAAAAACTGGAGTATTGAAATATGGGGAGTCTGGCTGGGCATAATAAAATTTCAGTGTAAAATGGTCTTAAATGTCTCTACAAATTTCAAAATAGCCATATCATCAAAGAGGTGACATTAATGGAAATTATGGAAAAAATTCATGGATGGTGAAACACATGAATTATTCATTTACTGTTGATGAAATGTGTCATGTTTTTGAAGAAAAATCATCTTACAAATGGAGGAGGAATCCTCCTTCTCAAATCATTGAATTCCATCCCACACCATCCAATCTACCTCCATAGAGGTGACTCCACCATGGAGTCATGCTTCACCATATTCCTCCTCATACAATTTCATATTATTTGTTTTTAACTTCCTTCTTCCCAATTCATCTCAATTACACATAATCTGGTGGGGTAAATATTTCAGTGATTGTGGAAGAGTAGGTTTTCTATTGTATAATTATTCAGTTCATTCACATTATAGAATAAAAAATATTTCCCTCATATATAAAAATATTTTCTATTTTATATAACAATTTTTTAGATAATGTACAATTGTATTTTTACTTTTGATTTTGTTATTGATTTTCTCTTTAGTAATTTATAACCATCTCCCTCCAAAGGATTTGGATTATATTAAATGGACTAAAACAAAGCATAGGGATGTAGTACTCGATGATCATAAGTAAACGTGAGATGTGTAATAGATGCTCTTACATTTTGGGGATAAACATGACCTTATTGTGTATTTCCCTATTTAATTTTGTATATTCATTTAAACATTCTCACACAAGGAAAATTAGTAAACCAAAATGATATCTCAATAGGGTTTTATCTCACAATAAAAATTTCACCACTGGTATGAGGGAAGGAAATCATGGAATATCTCCATAATAAACATATCTTAATATATTTAAATTTAAAACATGAGGATATAATTACAATTGGAAAACCAAACTAAACCCAATCAAAATTATCATATCATGGTTTCTGTTATTTATATTTACAATTATGTTTCAATTATTTTAAAAATTTATTTATTTAATTAAATTTCATCCAAAACAAATAAATTCCATAAAAAAATTAAATTTTTCTGCAAATTAACGGTGAAAATCAATTTCCTCTTAAAACCTCTTCAGAGCACTACATTGGGTTAACCACTGGTCTATAAATAAGTAATATAAAATAATTTTTTCCAAATCACATGAGATGTTGGAAACAACATGGTACTGTTATTGGGGAGGCATTGAAATATAAAAAAAATATTTTCAAAATTTAATGACCTAAAAAATTATATAACCATTTATTGAATTTGATACAGAAAATGAAAGAACATTTACCCAACTAAGTTATAGAAACATAGGAAGATTGTTTGAGGAAATAACCCACTCATATTCTCGTGAAATTTTTAGTGTTCACATTGAACCTGAAATCATGGCCTATAATCGAAACCCAAAGCTATATAATCTATCAACACCTCAATTATCCATTCAAATTAACAAACATATCTCAGCCACTGCACCAATTTTTTTTGAATTATGTGTAAATATGAATCTCGTGCTTTCGGTGTATAATAGCGCTTCAAGAGAATATCTAATATGGTAGATCAAATAATTAAACATCATCTTCCAAAGCATGAAGACTAGAGGATAACCCGAAGACCCATTTTAATGGTGGGAAATTTCTGTCTCACCTAAAGGAGTGGATAAAAAATGGTTATACAATGAAAAACTAGGGGTGATCCATGATCAGGAACACCTAGACAGATGTTTCATGTAAATATTATATCCCACATCCTGTAGAAATTCTATCAATAAGTATATTAATTTCAATCAATAATATACTACACAAACCCTCTACGAGTATGGTCAGCTTTTAATGAAACAATATTCTAGCTTCCCACATCATAAATATAAATAGCATAACTTTATTATGTTCTTCTACCAAGGTCTTATGGAAAATGATAGAAATATTCTAGATTCCTCAATTGGGGGATACATGATTGAAATGTAACATACATATGTCTGAGTACTAATTGAGAAGATTGATCCAAACTCACTACATTTTTGAAAAAGTATTTTGTGTATAATGGGAATCCATAAGAAGAGAAAACATAATTCAACATATTTAATTAGATGAAAAATGGGAAAACCAGCAAGGGTAGTGCAAAAGTATGGTTGTGAACAATGTGAAGGAATAACCAATGCATGATATGGTTTTTGGTTTATAATCTTCTAATTATCACTACAATTACTAGTGCCCAGATGTGAATTAGGATGAATGTTATGTGACAACCTATCATCAAAAGAAATAATATCCAAATCATCCATGTCAACTGCATACCCAACTGGGATATGGATTCCAATAGACCCCAGAACCAGCCCAATTTCAACAGCAATATTAGAACCCCCTCCATCCCAATAGTCATATAAAGAACCCTATTAGAAAAACATACATTTTAAGTAGAACCATTCTTATGAAATAATTATGAAAAACCTTTCACATATGAAACATCAATTAAAGATATGTGACAAAAAACCAAAGTCTCAATGTTATAAGATACAATTGATAAGATAACAAAATAATTCAGATGTTATATGAAAATAATAAAACAAATCAAGGAATGATTCCTTTACAGAAACTCCCAAATACAATATAAAATATATACATTATAAAAAAAACTAAAGTGGAAATAATCACATGTGACTAGCCTTCATAGAATCAGAAACAAGAAAACTTATTCTAAGGGATAACCTAGCAATAAAATTCTGAAAATTCATTTCAAATCCACCAAATAGGAGAAAAGAAATAGGATGAGGAGTATTGGATGAGGATAAATAAATAAGGAACTCCATTGAAATTAAATTAAAGGGATAAGAAATAACTACCCCCACTATTTCCATACTAAATGATTCATTCAAATATATATTAGGAAAACACAGTTCAATATAATTTATACAACATTAGGAATGTGGAAATCAGTATCCTCCTACATATTGTTGTCAAAAAAATTTACATTATATTAAAATTTATTTAATCTTGTTTACCCTAAAAATAGAATACATAATGGGATTTATTGTATCAAAATGGGGAGAAGTGTCTCAACAATTATCATGCAACATTTTTCATCCAAAATTCATGATCCATTTATGTATTCCATTCCATGCACCATTTAATCTTTAAATTTCCATAATGCATTATATGATATAAATTCTTAAATTAATATATTGACCCACTCATTATACACTTATTTGTAGATTCGAAACTTGAAAACCACACTATCAGTTGACCAAGTTACAAAAACATGCACAGTTTTCCTTTTATGAGTTTTCTAATAAGATACAGTAAAAGTCATAGATCATTAAGTCCTAGTTGACATCTAAGTACTGAATAAAGAAGAATATAGTGTTCCATCACAATCACCCACCCTTTGGGTGATACAATTCCCAAATATGGCTAAACCCATCATCAATGTCTATGAAGGGGCACTCGCTATGGTGTTTGGTAACTTAACTATCCACCATAATGTTTTTGATGAAATAAATAATCCTTCATATTACCACTCACTCTTCTCACTCACCCACAAGGTTAGTGTTGAACCAATTGATAAGTTAGCTATGCTCCTTGAATTCATAGAAACAAGAGAATTTTCCCTGTATCATTGAAGAGGTTATTTACCAAAAAGCTGTAGATTCTATCATTATATGGGATAAAGAGGTAAAATAATATTTCATTGTTGATTTTTAAATGATTAGGAGTATAATATGATTTCTTGTCTTATTGTAGTCTATCTGTTCGATAAATGGAACCTTAATTTATTCTAATCGCTTGAAAATCCCCCCGACATGAAATTAAATCAAGTCCCAACAGATTTGAAATATGTCTACCTCAGGGAGTGTGATAAATAAGTAATGTTAATTTAAATTATCAATGTAAAAAATTATAATAATTATTTATTATGATTTTGAGAAGAAGGTATAAGTAATATGGAATATCTTAGGTTATATCCCTAGAATAAACCCAAATATACGACCACATGGACTTCATCTTGAGGGATATTGAAAACGTATTTTAAAGCACCAATAGAAGACGAATCCCTCTTTGATGGAGGTTATGACGAAGGATATTGGGAAGCTCTACAAAATTGGATCACCTATACACCACTATATTCATAGCGGGTTATCTTTTTTCATATTCTTCCAAAGAGAAATGAATTAACAACTATGAGGAATAAAAAGAATGATTTAATCCCCATGAGAATTCAGAATAGTTTGAGGGTTTTTATTGACTATAAGATGGTGATGTATGCCAGTCCAGAGAAACCATTTACCCATCCGATTTAGTTACTATAAGTTAGAAATATTAGATAGAATATCTCAATAGTTTCTTAGTGGGAATATCATTTTACTTCTAGGTGGATAGTTCTCTCGATGATCAATAGTTTTCGACCATTATATGTCTCTTTAAATGTTTTTTAATGTAAAAGGATTCCACTGGGATTATGTTAAGCTACACGTACATTATAATGGTTCATGTGAAGTATATTTTCTAATCACATTAATAATTTATCGAATGTTTTCATATATGATTTTCATTTTATGGATATTCTTTTTATAAATGATTGAAAAATTATGAAAATGTTTGGAAAACCTTTATTGAAAAAAATTGGTTTTAAATATGGAAAAGTATAATTTCATGGATGAATTAAAAACATTCTTTAGGAAAATTATTTAAAAAGATGGAATAGAAATTGATATTGAAAAAATTGATGTGATAAATTCATTACCCTACCCATCTTGTGTAAAATATGTTTGATCATTTTAATGACATGTATGATTATATAGAAGGGTTATCAATGATTTCATTATGATTTCTCACACCCATTATAGAATACATTTAAAAGATGATGATTTGGATTTCAATGGTGCCTGAAGTAATTCCATTGAGGTGTTTTAGTGGAGATTTATTAAACAACCTATGATGCCACCACTCCATTGGGATGATCCATTTAAACTACTTCTTAATGCATCCAACCAATCATTTGGGGAAGTCTATTATCGAATATTTAATTGAAGGAATCAAGTCAATTAATATTCCTAAAAAACCTTAGATGAATCCCAATTCTATTTTATGATAAAATATATATATTTCTATTAGATATTTTAATTTCTTTTGAAATATTTAGATCATATATTCTGGAAACTGATCTAAAAAAGGTTTTTTCTCTAGTATAAATTTGTTACATAAAAAAGAAGGATGATTCTAAATGGAGTACAGTGAGATGGTTGATAGCATTTCTAGAGATCAAAATAGAAATCAAATACATTAACTATGTTGAGAACCAAGAGACTAACCACTTATGTTAACATCACAATCCTAATGATGCTGAAATTCCAGACTAAGACCCATTAAATTATCATATTCTACAAGAGTAGTTGTACATGATTGTAGGAGAATTTCCATGGTATTGTAACATAGCCAATTATAAGATAACATCTCGGGTCTATATTCATTTAAATTCCAAAAATATTTCAAAACTAATATATGATACTAGATTTTACTTTGGGAAAGATCCAATAATTTTTTAAATTTACAATGATCAAGTAATAAGAATATATTTTCCAGATAGTGAAGTTCAAGGAATCTTTATTTTTGTATGCACCTTTTCTTATTATGTCTACATTGTACCTCAATGTATAGAATATATTATTATATAATCTACAATTTACTGGCCAATCCTAGTCAAATATGATCACAATTTTTGAAAAATTTGTGAAAAATGTCGTTTTTATGGAAATATATCAAAGAGCCCATAAATGACTCCAAAGAAAATAAATTTTTGTGAGATTTTTTATGAATAGAGGATATAATTAATGGGAATTTTTCTAATGTCGTTTGAAAATTAATATATCTTTCATTCATTTGATTATTTTTTATAATGGTGAAGGGGAAAGAAACTTAGACAAATTATGCTATATCTGTTTATTATTTTTTGTCAATTCTATCATATTATGTAGGATTGTAGTGACATTAGCCATCATTAATAATGAAGGGACACAATTATTCAACATGATAAAAGAGGATTTACAGAAAAAGTATGATTTTCATCATAGAACATTAATTCCCTATCATCTGTAGACTAATGGTTAAGTTGAAGTGTCCAACTGGGAAATCAATGCATTTTTTTGGAAAATACTATTAAAACTAATAATATAGATTGAGGATAAAAGATGGAGGATAAATAATGGTTTTATAGGAGGGGCTACAAAACCCAAATATGAATTTGTACATAGAGGTTGGTTTTTCGTAAAAGAAGTCATTATACTATATAATATGGTTATAAGGCATATTGGTCTGTGATAATAATGAATTTAGATAGTCAAGGTGATGGAAAAGAGAGATGGTTTCAGTTATAGGTGGTGGTGTAAATTATATAAGAGTATCCTTAAAATTACATGATTTAAAAATATATAGAGAAGATAGGCTTATGAAAATTTGATCCAACAAAAAGACATCCATTTTGGAGATGTATTTCCATTATTGAACTTAGGAAAAAAGATAATATCAAGAAAACATTATTCTAGATTAGAAGGTCCATTTATAATTACTCATCTACATATATTCTATGTTTTGAGGATTATAATGAAAAGAGAGAATGATTCTAACACTATTATTGGAAATATGATTATAAAATTCCATGGGAATGTTAAATCAGAGCTAGTGGAGGAGATCACACTCCTCCAACATATTTATCAATTAAATAAATCATTTCATACCTATCATTTACATTTTCATTATTTATGTGATTAATTTTAAAATCATATGACATGTAAAATCTATTTTGATGCATTTATTACACTACAATATTTGTGTGTGGGGGTGATGAATTCTATTTTAGGATTTACATTCGGTGTTTGTTTTTCTATTTATCTAAAAAATTATTGTGTATTTTTTAGTGAATGTGTGTTTATTTTTAATATTAAGTGTGATTTTGAAAATTTAGAGTAGAAATCATTATCATTTCGTTTTTTTGAACCTCATTTCAAAGAGTTAAACAATATATTACATGAAGTGGATCCTAAATAAATAATTATAATTACTTATTTTCAGGTTCAAATATCTAGTAATATCATGAAATGTAGTCACATTTTTTAATCCCATTTCGCATATCATTATATTTATTTTTTAAATAACAAAACTATAAGGATTCTAAAGCACTATTTTCATATTCATTACATTCACCTCACTTGTTGAGATAACGAGACCATTATTTCATTGAACATGATTTTATTTATTCATATAAAAACATGAGGGTTGTAGGTACTTCTTTTTTAAATGATTTTTGTATTTACTTGGTTTTAAAAAAAAATTCATGAAAATAATTTTTATTACCGAATACTTTGTATATTGAATCTTTGTGTCCCTTAGAATCCATTAAAAACCTTTAAGGTTAACCAAATTACAAGTTTATTTTCACTATCCAACCTGCACTTGAATTGAAAGTGTATGATATATTTGAAATTATCTGTGATGGAATATTTTTTGTTGTGTGATGACTCAAATGGTGATAATTTGGGATGAACATAAAATGATTATGACATTATTTTACTACATAGGAATTAATTCATTTGAATGTTGTGTCTTTCAAGATATTTCATTATAAAGAGAAGATGTGTATTTCTAGAGATTCCAATAGAGATAAGAAGCTATTCCTATATAATGAATTCAATTTAAGAAATTATAATAATATTTAAATTTTGAATTTATTGAATGTTTCTTTATTTTCTGTAATACCTCATGCTCCCATGATACATTTCTTCTAAAATACTGCAATAATATTCATTGAATGCAATATTGAGTTTGAGATCACTATATCTTATCTAACATGTTTCTTAAAAATATCCATAAACTATATTAACCAAATTATGAAAATTATAGATTATATAATTAATAATATCTTTTTAAATCCATATAAATTTATTTTATATGCATAAGATATAAATTAATCCAATCATACTCATAAAAGGATTTTTAGTCATTAATTTTTTTACCTCCATTTAATGGAAATCCATTTTTAATTCAAATATTTTCCACATTTATAAAAAAATTGAAAAAATAATCTTTTATTTATAATAAGAAAATAAAATTATTGTTTGGATAAATTTTTTGTGTTTTAAGGACAACATTGATATTTTAATAAAGAGTAAAAAGTTCTAGATTATAATTCAAAAATGATTTTTCATATAATTTATTTATATTTATAGATAATATTTTTGATAAGTTATGAAGTAAAATTATATTATTTATTTACCTTTTAATATAATTTGGGTCATTTTTTTAATTTCACATTAAAATTACATATTAACACATATCATTCTTTTGTTGGTTTTTACATTAAAAAACTAGTTTTCTCATGTTATCAAAGGGGATTAATTTGAAAATGATTACTGGTATTTAGGTTTTCTAAATTTTAAAAATTATCATCCATATTTAAAATAATTGGGTCCAAAATATCTTAATAGGTAGCTTTTACTTTTTGGACAGTATGAATAGTATCTTTAGTAATTGTTTTCGTGCTTAAGGGTAAATCTGGTTATTATTGGTAAAAATAGTGTTATAAATTTACCATTAGAAATGATTAAAAACCTATTGGATTACTGAATTCTTCCGTTATCATATATATTTCTTAATGTATTAACTTAAAATTCACATTCTCGTTAATATGGAATTAATATTTTTAAAATCAGTGAATGTAAAAAAATGTCACTCCCATTTTATATAAGAATATTAATTTTAATATAGAGATAAATAAGAGTTAACAACAACTATATATATTATTTTGAAATTTAAATGAACTAACTTCATCATATAAATTTATTTGTAATTTTTAGTGATTAAATAATAACTATTACTAAAGAAGAAATAGTAACACAGAAATTATTTTATTTATAGAATTATGAAATAAATTATTTTAAAAAATTAAAATAAATTCTAAATTTAATTAATTTATTTGATAAAAGATATTATAGGTTAATATTAAATTTCTATATTATATTAAATGTTTTTTCTATGTTATCTTCTATGTGGGTTTTATTTAAAGTCATAAAAATTAATACATTCAAAATTAACATTATTACTATTTTTTAAAAATAACATATTATTAAATTAGTTTACAATCATAATAATATTTAAAAATTACAATGTTATAATTTTAAGGTCCATAATGTCATTAAATATTGATTTATGGTCAATTTAAACCATCTATGTAAATAATTACAACCATTTAAAATTTATGATTTCATTTCCACATTTAAAATTATATAGATTACATATTGATAAATCAAAATGATAAGTATTAAAATATAATAGCAAAATTTATATATCTCATTATATAAGAGGATTTAGAAACATCATTATCTTGTCTCCTAAATAATCTACTTTGAAAAAAAAATTAATATTTAATTATCAATAATTTAATAGTATTGGTATATTAAAAGTTATATCTCGACACTTTTATAAAAATTCACATAACTATATGTTTAAGTCACTGCTCCAAATCCATTTGGCTTAGAAAACACGTAAAATATTCTCCACTCAACTTCCCTCACTTCTTACTAGAGGCTATACTTTTAGAATAAATCCATTCTAAGGAGTCGTTTGGGAAATAAAAAAAAGAGATACTCGAAAAAGATATAATTTATTTATCACATCTATCAAAGTCCTTTTCATATTATAAATTACATTTCTATGATATATCATTATAAAAATAATTAATCCAATATAATACATTTTCTAAGATGTTATTACGATCATTAGAAAACCATATTCCTCATTTTATCCATCATATGAATTACAATATCATCACTGTTGTGTATGTATGACTTATTGTCTCCACTTCGGGGTGTTATTTGTTATTCAAAAATGATTTTTTAATGGATATTTTGATGAGTATAATGTATATATATTTTGAATATAAAAACATAAATTTTATTGTTTAATTAATATACCATCCAATTCTATAATATATAACTATCATCTGAATGATATCATCACTCATGTGTTTGTACGACCACCCTTCTCAATGATGTAATGAGTTTCGTTCTATATGTTAACCATCAAAAAATGATTATAAAATTTAAATGATGATTAAAATCATAATTATTATCTTTATATCATTATATATATGAATTAAATACATCCTATACATAACAATCCTAACATACATGATAAAACTGAAATGAAAAAATGAAGTTATTTTCCCTAAAACAATTGTAATACTAAAATATTATTTACAAAATTTTATTAGATGGTCAAATATGATATCATAAATATGGATATAGTCCCGATATAACACAATCACATGATAAAAAATTATGTGTGAGACTAACTCACCCTCTACTGTAGGAAATTTTTTGGTTCATGTTAATTTAAAAATCTCTTTATTATCTGATATTGCTTATACACAAGTATATACTTGAAAATACTTATCATCCATTCCCATGATTGTTAAAATGTAATTCAAAATATTTTTGACAATTGTTTAAATTAATTTTTACATATTTTTGAATGTTTAAAAGGTGTTTTGAAAGGAATATTTCCATCATTTTCCAAATGAGGCACTTTTGGACATTTTCAACCATTTTAAGGAATGATTTTTTTAAACTTATACGGATTGAGAAGCTATATTACACTATTATAACGCCTTTACATTTTTCCAATATTGTAACAATATTACAAGTTTATTTACAAAAGATAAATTTTCTTATATAATTTCATGACTTTTAAATGATTTTAATGTATAACATAAACTCTCTCAAATCATTTTAATGATTTAATTAAATAACCTTAATATATGTCAACATTCGGTGTAGGATTTAATGCTTTGTTATCATTGATTTATTATGATACCATATTACAAATAGTATTGATGGTTTGATGATATGTGTGACTGGGGATGTTCTTTTTATATACCATTCATAGTTTATATTTAATGAATTATCAATTTATAGGCTATTTTTAATACGACTGTTTATGTTATTTTTCACACTTTTTATATGATGAATCTATTGGACATCGTATGTTACGGGCATCGCCCACTATATACACTTGAGGCATCATTAGGTTTCATGAGTAAAAATAGTTTCCAGGAACATGGTCTTGATGGTATGGTAATTTTCATGGCATGATTCCTTGATGATTTGGTTTTGATATCCATGTTTATGAATTTCCTCTTAATGAGATAATAATTGATATTAAATGTGATTGATTGACTATTATAATATCCATGAAAATGTTTAAATAGAAATATCTGATTTTTTCATTCCATATTCTTCTAAAAATAATATATTAAAAGTCTTGGGTTTTAATATTATAAAATTAATTAAGAGTTTATGCTTATTTATGATAGATTTATCTATATTTTTTATCCTTACTGAGCTTGTATGATCACCCCTATGGTAATTTTAAATTTTAAATACGATGAGAATAAGAATATTCTAATTGACTATGCAGGGATTGTCAAAGGAAAATTTTAGTTTCTAAAGGGGGTAATATGTTTTTTTATATCAAGATATAATGTTAAACTTAAGATTATAACTAGTATTTCCATGGTTACTAAATGAATATATCCGTAAATATTTTATTTTCAATTGATCATTCCAATGTAATGAACTAATGAACCGAATCTGGGCTTTTGGGGTCATGGCATTATAGTTTGTAAGAGAGGATGTTTAGATCAATCCTTGGAAACTATATATAGAAAATACTTTATTAGGGAACATTATCAAAAGATTGATTTTGAGGATATGTATTGAATAACGTCATAGAAAATTAGTAAAATATTTATTACGATGGTATTCCTAAAAAATACATCTCTATGTTGATACTACAAGTAGACATAATTATTGAATAGATATATCTATTGGTGAAAAATCAAATAAGGAGTTCTGAGCCTGACATTGGGTAACATGGTACACAACAATGAGACCTTCTACGCACCTGATTTGTTACTCCCTCACAATATGTATAGGATATCAAATATATTCATTATAAACCATTATTAAGGATTTATGATTTACTATGTCCTAAAAAACCATGTTTATGATACTAGATTATATATCCATAAAAATTTTAATTTATGTATTGTATTTTATAATTTTATAATTATCAATTATGATTAATAATATAATCTAGTGTCTTCCATTATTTAGAAATAGTGTATAGAAGATGAAATGGAAATTATATCAACACAGGTAATCCATGTATGTATTTACCTACAATGCAATATACTGATAGTGGAGCAACTTATACAAAAATTTATCAATAATTTATAACCATATTTGTATAGTTGAATCAGTTTGTGAATAATAACCCTACCCAAATGGACCAACCTGACTCATAATACATTTTTTCAATGTTATAACGCTTTATTAGACAACAACATCCATCATTAAATGGAACTACTAGTCCTTTTGTAATTGATCAGTGGATAAGTTTCTTAAAATTAAAATTTCTTTCTTTCTAGATTAATGATTGGGAAAAAATGGTTATTGTAATTTATGTTATTTTAGGAGACATAGGTCAATGGTGTTCATCGATTCAAAACATGTAGTAGGTTAAAAATGTCACAAATATGGAAAGAACGAAATTTAAAAATAAATCTTATAAAAATAATTTCATCGTGATCTACAATAGGACATAGAGAGTGAATTGATGAGTTTGAGGGGAAAAGGGGGTTATAATGTTACAAATCATGAGGCTATCATCATTGGGTTATAAATTCAAGCTACAAACTACAAACATAACCCACAAGTAAATGTTGTTCAATTAATTTATTCGTAAAAACCATTCCTTTGATGTGCATTAGTCTCAAAATATTTATCCTCAAATGAATATATAGCCTCATGTGCTATCAATACATAGATGGAATTATCGATGTATTTTGAGTTTAATGGTAATCTAGAGAAGCGGAGGGATTCAAAAAACTATTTTAATGATAATAAGGGGAATAATGGAAAATGTTTCTTTTCGACCCAATACAAATTGAGGGAAGAAACATCACGATACATTCCTAAAGGGAATGAGAGTTTTCAATAATTATAGAGAAAATGACCACCAAGGACCTAATTTCAAGGGCAAGGAAGGAGATGTCAATGATCAATGTTGTAATTATAATAAAATTGGATATTATTCAAATGACTATCCAAATAATCAGATATAATGTTCCTATAAGGTTCAAATAGAGAAAACCCATGTTTACATGATCGGAACTTCTAAGGATAAACATCTGAATGATGTGGTGGAAGGTACTATAATCATCTCCTCAAATATTTTCAATGATTTATTTGATTATATATCATCATATTCAATTTTACATTCCCATTTGTTAATCAAAAATTAGATATTTAAAATTCAATTTAAAAGGGGAGTTTTCATAAAAACCAGTAAAAGAATTCTATTTGTAATAATGATGTGTGAGGAGGTTCCCATTACGGAATATATACATTCTCAATATACTAACATTATCATCATACAAATGGTCAACTATGATATAATCTTGGTATGGATTCACTATCAAAAAATGATGCGAAAATATTTTGTAATAAAAATGAAGTTATAATTTCTAAGGATAATATAGAATCCATTATCATTAGAGTACAAATATCTCCATCTGATTCTTATTTAGATTCACCACTAGTATCTCTTTTGAATGAAATTATGGGTGGAGAAAACATCATCCCAGGGTGAAGAAAGAAATATTGGAATTAGGGATGTGCCAATTTTATTCGAATATGTAAATGTATTTATAGATAATTTACCTAGATATCCTCAAGGATGGGAAGTTGAGTTTTATATTGATTTAATCCCTGATAAAAAGAAAATATAAAATAATTTCTATACAATGGACATTGTGGGACTTTTAATGTTAAATAAACTACTAGAGGAGTTTCTTAATAAGGGATTTATTCTCCATATTTTTTCACCATGGGGAGTCCATGTTACTTTTTAAATTAGAGAGATGGATCAATTAGCCTATGGATTGACTGTAGGGAATTCAATGCTATTACTATAAAAAATCATTATCCTCTACCCTGTATTGATTATTTATTTGTTCAACATCACGGAGCCCATTATTTTTCTATGATTGAACTTCATTCCAATATCATCAATTTTTAGTAAAAAAGTAATATATTCAAAAGAAAACATTCAAATCGAGGTATGTGGACTATTTATTTATAGTAGTGCTATATGGATTGATTAATGCACCCTCTATTTTCATAGATCAAATGTGCATAGTGTTTATGGAATATCGGGACAAATTTGTGGTGGTATTTACTTATGATATCTTTTATACTCTAATATATATAAATTAATTGAGATCCACCTACTAATTATTCTGAAGACTATTATAAAGAATCAACAATATGGTAATTTTAGAAACATAGAATTATGGTTTTAGGAAACGTCTTTTCTTGAACTTATTTTTACAAGGATGAGATCCCTACTGATCATGAAATAATAAATTAAATCCATGAATGGAATGCACTGAAGAGTATAACTGAGGTGTATAGTTTTTTATGATATAGTATGTTACTATCAACATGTCTTCCAAAATTGTTCCCAAATGGAAAACTAATTAACCAAGATCACACGTAAAGGGGTTAAATTATTTTGAAATATGTGTATGATGAATGTTATGAAGAATTGAAGATAAGATTGTTCAATCATCTTATCTTGATTCAACATATATGGAATGATGGTCTTTTTATTTATATTGATGCATCATAGAAAATAGTCAGTTGGATCCAAATATGTAATGATAAGGTTATTACATATAAATCTACACAAGTAAGAATTCATGTAAAAAATTACAAACTCATTATTTAAAGTTAGCAGTAGTAATCTTTTATATGAAGTAATGGAGAGACTATCAGTACAGTAAATGATTTGAGATATTAACTGATCATAAGAGTTGGGATTATATTTTCTCAAAGAAATAACTCAACCTGAGACAATGGAGACTATTTGAGCTACTCATGGATGATGATTTCACAATAAAATACAACCCATGGAACGAAAATAAGGTTGAAGATGTTTTCAGTAGAAAAATGCTTGGAGTACTAAACAAAATTAGAGTTGAAAGGGATCCAATTTTTTGGATATTATAAACATGTATGTGGGAACTATCATTAAAGTTGAATCGTAACTTTTTTTTTTTGATAGTTCAAAAAACATCGTTACAAAAAATGAAAAATGTTTATCATTCCAAGGAAGAGGAGTTTCAAATGAAAATTAACTCCATGAATTATGAGAGACTGATTGAATTCTTAATTGAATATGGTATTATTAAATTTTGGAAGAGAATTTGTGTTTCTATAATACTTGATCTCATATTATAATTATTATATGATTCTCATAGATCCAATTTAATTATAAACCCTGGTATTACTAAGTTGTATTGATATTTGATGCATCATTTTTGGTGGGACAACACAAATATAGATATTGTTTATTATGTGTCGATATGTTTGGTCGGTCAATTAGTGAATGATCGAAGACAAATTCCTAGAGGTGTGCAGAATCAACTTCCTATACATATGTGGAAATGGGATGAAATTATGATGGATGTTATAATGAGGATAACAATTTGATAATAATTGAAAATTATTTCTTAGGTACATCTGACATTTTGTAATTCTAGAATGAATAGAAGTTATATCTTACCTACTGTAATACCGCCAAGTCTCTCAAATAATTTTGATGTGTTCCATGTATCAATTTTAAGGAAATACATTCCACACCCAATGTAGTTAATAATATGATGAAATAAAATAGACACCTGATCTGTCTTATTATGAAGGGCCAATAAAGATAATTATTACCAGAGAAAGTGTGTTGAGAAATTGGAAAACATGACTGTTAAAGGATCATTAGAGAATCAATAAAATGGAATATGCGATGTGGTAACCTGATGAAATTATGAAAAAGATCCACCCAATTATTTTATTATGTTATATTATATATATTTCTAGAATTAATTTTTTTTATGGATGAAATATTGTAACACTATAAGTTTACATGATATGTTTTATTAAATAGAGAAATAGGTTGAACTGAACGCATCACCAAGTTCCCGCACACCATAACCTTTCAAACTAGCTGTTTGAAAAGTTGTTATGAACATTATTCACTAAATTATGAAATTTATATATTATATAATTAATCAATTTTTTTTCAAATCGATACCAATTTATTTTATATACAATATATTATAATTAATACAATCTTACACTTGTAATGGTTATATGTTCATAAAATGAATTTTATTACCTTTTAATTGAGAAACTTTTTTAAATTCAATATCATATAAATTTATATATTCAATTTTAAAAAATAAACTTCCAATAATCGGGAGATAAAAATTATTTTTGGATATGTTATGGTGTTTTTATTATATCATTCATATTTTAACGAATAAGAAAAAGAACTTAATTTAAATTCAAAATTAAATTTTCAACTTATTTATTTATATTGTAAGATTATAATTTTAATTGTATTATATGTATAATTAGATTATTATTCTAACATTTAAAATAATGAATCTCATTGGTGTTATTTACACATTAAAATTATATATAAACACATGATAACATTTTTTTGGTTTTTACTTTAAAAACTATTTTTCACATTTTTTCGAGGGAGTTAATATTAAAATAATTATTGAAACTTCAATGTTTTTTGTTTCTTAAAATGGATTCCATATTTTGATTCAGTGATTTAAAATTTTGTTCATATCTTATTTTAATTTTTTTTGAAATTACGAATAATATCTTTATTAATATATTTATAACTGTGGTGAAGGGAAAATTAGGAAACTAATGGTAAAAATCATATTAAAAAATTATATTCAAACCAATAGAAATCCAATTGAATTAATAAATTAGACCCTTATAATCTATGGTTAAAAATAGAGTCACATAATACCCACATTCAGATGAATTAGAAATTATTATTTTTAAAATCAATAAATGTGTAAAAATTTTACACTCTCATTTTACATAAGTATATAAAATTTATTTTTTGGATAAATAACAGATAAAATAGAAAATAAATAGTATATCGAAAGATAAAATAATTTAATACATCATCGAAATTTATTGATAATTTTTTGTGATTCAATAATTATCATTAAGGATGACACAATAGTAACACTGAAATTAATTTATTACTATAAATATCAATTTAATGATTTTTAAAATATTAGAATAAATATAATTTGAAATAATTATGGTTATACATGAATTTTAATGTTAATAAGACTAGTTTTTAGAATATTCAATGATTTGGATAGAAATTATCTTATGTGTGGATTTTATTTAAAATCTATGAAAGTAATAGAGTCAAAATTGACACTATGGATATTTTATAAAAAAATTTATAAAATTAGTTATAAATCATAAATTATTTACAAATTATAAATTTATTATTCCAAAGTCCGAAATAACATATAATATTAGTTTATTGACAATTGAAACTATATAAATAAATATTTGTAGCCATTAAATAATTATAATGTTATATCCATAATTAAAGTTAAATAGATTAGATAACGACAAATCAAAATTATAAGGATTAAAATAGAATAATCAAATGTCTAGTTTTTATTGTATGTAAGGATTTTATAACAATCATAAACTAATTTTCAAAATAATCAACATCAGATCCATTTTAATTGAAAAATTAATTTTTATTAATTGAATAGTTTATGTATTTAAAAGGTGCCCTTCTCCTCTTATAAAAAAGATCTTTTCCTTCTCTTTAATTCACACCTCGAAAACCCGTTTGGCTCATCCAAAACCATCCCACCTCTCCTTCCAAATTCCCTCAATCCATTATAGGGACGAAAATTGGGCCGAAATCCATTCTTTGGAGTTTATTGTGCAATCCCAAATGAGATACCTGAAAAAAGAGGTAATGGTTTTATCATCTTTATAATGTTACTTTCTTCTTATACTTCAAAATTCTATATTTTTAATATCAAAATAAAAAATCATGTATCATACATATAATTATATGTTATTACAATCATTTAAAAACCATATTTATCATTTTATCCACCATTGAAATAACAATATTATTGTGCTTGTGTACGTACATCTTACCATCTCTATGTCATCGAATAATTTGTTATTCGACACTAAATTATTGTAATGGATATGATGATGAGTATAATGGATATATATAATTAATATAACATTATAATGATTATATATAATTACTATTCCATCCAATTCCACACCATTTAATCATCAAGGGAATGATAATGTCGCACGTGTATACATACAACCTACTATCTCCACAACGCAAATAGATTCATTATCTCTGTTAACCATTAAATAATGATTATAAAATTTATTTTATTATTAAATTTTATAAAAATTAACATAATATCAGGTCATATATACATTAAATACCTCTCACTCACAAAATGATTTTCTTAAACGACCAAACTATAAGGAAAAGATGAATCAGTTGACACTCAAAACTGTTATAATACTGAAATAATATTAAGAAAATGATATAAGAGGATCATATAAGAAATCATAAATATGGATATGGTACTAGTATAATATAATAACATATTATAACCACTATAAATGAGGCTAACTCACCCTCTATTGAAGCAATGTTTAAGGTAATGGTTAATTTCAAAATATCATTATTATCCCAGATTTATAATATAAATGTATCTAAAATGAAATAATAATCATCAATGTCCATGTTTCCTAAAAAGTAATTCAAAATATTATCAACAATAATTTGAAGTCATTTTTACACATTTTTTACTTCTAACAAAACACATTGAAAGGAATCATTCCATTATTTTCAAATTGAGGTACATTATAATATTGTTGACAAATAAAGGAACAAATACTTTTTTAACTTATATGTCGTGAGACACTATATTCCACCATTATGATGCCTTAAAATTTTTAATATTCCCTTATATTCTTATAATGATATTTTAAGAATGTTTTTTCATCACGACCCGTCCCCTGGGGCCCATATCGTGAATATCCCACGCCCTCCTTCCATAGGCCACGAGATGGCGTCTAGCACAAAGGGCATAAAACCCTAAACTGGGAAGGCATTGAATTTATAACAATAAAAAAATATAATAGAGTACTCAACTGAAAGTAAAACACTAAGTAAAATAGAATAATGAAGAGTGAGCAAAATGTAAAGGGGATGAAAATACAAGACCAATAGTAATGTATGAATCAACATAAAAGATAGTACAACTAAAAAAAGAACTAAAGAAGCTCTTGAGTTATCCTCAGGCATTTCCACCTGAAGGGTGGGTATATATGGACTCCTCATCACCACAATTATGTCCGTCCATTCTGTGTACATCTTGTCATGTGGTCCGCCACCGGGTACCATCCAGTTCAGCTACTCTCTGCCCCGATCAGTGTTAGCCGTCATCAGCAACAAACACTGTGAGGTGTGGGCATAGCCCATGTAGGGGTGAGTATAACGAAACTCTGTAGGGACCCCAAGACCCCCAAGGTCTTAAAAAACCAACATGTATAACCACAATGGATGGAGTCGACAACTAACCCTTACTTGGGTATATGTACATACATATACCTATGATATTTAGTAACCCGTCTCAATCATGTGGAAAACATGAAAGTCATTGACTCAACTCAAACTAGGATATCATAGTAGTATAGAAATACAGATGATTATTCGCGAAGCTAGATAATCTTATTCTGTCAAGAGGCACTGCTTCTGACCGTACGGAGTCTGACCCACAATTGATTGATAGATATTAACCCCCGCAGTGACCCACGCAGGATCTCACCCACATTGGATCGGTATGTGCGGACCCTTAGAGGATCGCTGAGCATTGAACCACATAGGATTTTACCAACATAAAATCGGTAGGCGCTGAACCACACAGGATCACTGAGCCCTGACCTCCCTATGATCTATCTCCAACCTCTGCCTCACTATCAACCAATGGATTCCTCACACTTGGAGATCTCAAGTTCCGTAGAATCTTCCCACGATATATCATTTATTCCTCTATTTCCACTAAAATCCACAAAGGAGTAACCCAAAGTATGGCCATTTCGTAAGGGTCCCAACACAACAGACAGTGTTTCAATCAGACGCTTGGTTTATGAGCACTTGGCATTTCTGTTCTAGGGGCCCAGTTTGTTTTTTGGTTCAATCCAACCTGAACATACTCCAATTGTGTCCAAACCTCTATTGGGGAATTCCAAAAGAACCTTATTGCTCCAAGCCTCCCATTGCCGCATGCGGTTCTTCAATCGGACACTCGTATCCCATGATAGGGGAGAAAAGGTGTAAACATTACAAATGGGTCTAGGTCCTTTCCTACCCAGTCAGACTGACCTGGCCCGACCCAGTCCGTACCAGTGTCGGACAAAGTCCACTGGTCCGATCTGGTATTAGGAAGCTGCCATGCCCGAGGGGGTGGCCCGGACGAGGGCGGCCCGGCGGCCTGCCCTAGCCACACCAAGGGGGAAGGCGTGCACCCCTAGCACCCGAACGTCTCTACCATTCAGGAGTCTGCCGATACCGTTGCCAGGTGGCACTGATACAGCACACACAGGACCTGCAGGGTCCTGCACCTCCCGGATGTCCTGAGCAGCCAGCCGCTCCCCACCATGGCGTGGTGTGACGGTGCTGTGCCCCTCCGTTGTGGTCCGCCCTGGCCACAGAGCTCTTTCCGCGTGGCAAAGCGGTGTCACATGCTATTAGAGACCCAGCGGCCTTGCGCCGCCGAGTTTCATCACGGTAGGATCGATGTCAGCCGTTGTTGCTCTAACTCCGCCATCAGCAAAATGGGAACCACAACCAGGGGGGAGGGATGGACCGTGTTCCTTGTTCCGAGCCATCCTTGTTAAGATGATATCAATCGGAAAAAAGGAGAACAAAAAAATGACGAAGAACTGAGGGTAAAAACTCATACATAAATCAACCCCTACCTCATATTTTTTGATCATTGACAGTGGAAAGAGTGAAATAGTGGACATCGATTCGTTAACATCGGGAAGCATCCTGGGAAGAAGGGTTGTCAGTGTTCTTCACGGTCGTATCCAACTCTTTTGGCTCGGTTGAAGATCGATGAAAAAGTCCATCATTCTTCGGTGGTGTGTGGGGTTATTCATTGGAAGGATGATGTTCTCCCACTCAATGCTCTACAAAAATATTTGCCAGCCGAAAAACATACACTATCTATTATATTAATGGTTGGAAATAATTCAAAAGAATTCAAAAGGGTCCCAATTAATTAAAAGAAATAAAATTAAATAATTTTGAGGGTTCAAAAAAATTAATGGGGGAAGGTGGATAGCTGAAATCCTACATAAATGGCGAGTTAAAAAAATTGTTTTAAAGATTTCGTGGGCCCCACTAAAGATATCCTCCCAAGGGAGGTTATGTGCGTGTGGGCACCACCACCATAACCACCCACGGAATGTATGGGTGTCATGGCCCCCACTACTAACCTCCCCTTAGAAGATTAATCCACCAAAAATAAAAATAAAGTACCACTTTATTTTTATTTAATTTAATTAAAAACCCCAAAAACTAACTTCCATTCTCATCAGAACACAACTACAGTGAAGGTCTCACTATGAAATCATGGATGCTGTGAATTCAACAATACCCTCCGATTAAATTTCCAAGCACTGGTTCAAAAGATATAAAATCCCTCTCATACGTTTACTAAAATTACTGGAACTAAACTTTTGAAAATGATATCGGGCACACCCGGCCCCAGAATCAGGCTTCGTAAATTTTCACAGACTTGTAAAAATCCCATGAATTTAACAAAAAAATTTCCATGGAATTTCCAGGGCTTTATATTTTTCCTTTAATAATTTCATAGATTTTAAATTACATTAATTAAAAAAATGATATAACTCACAACGAGTTTTAATTATATTATTAGATCAGTTTCATCTATGTTAACATTCATTACTAAATTTATTGCTCCATTAAGGATAGATTTTATACAATGTTTTGTATTGTAATGAATATTATATGATATATTTTAGTGTGGATGTTTTATTTTGATACAATTTATATTATATGGTTAATGTGTTAACATTTCATATACATGTTTTAATAAGAATGTTTATGTTAAGTTTCACCCTTTTCTCATGGGGAATTCATCAGACATATTACATGAAGGGATGGGCCTATTATTTACCTAGGATGCATCGATTAGTCTGTTGGGACAATCTACGGTCAAAAAATTAGGCCGTGAGGGTATGGTAATGCTCTTGTCATGATTCCTTGAAAAATATTTCTGATATCTGACAATATACATTTCATTATTATGGTATTAGTTATTAGTAATACATGTGATTGTTTAACGAGTATAATATCAATGTGAATGTTTAAATTGAAATATTGGACTAAATCATTCCATATTATTATGATGATAATATTTTAAAATCCTTGTGTTTTTATTTAAAACATTCTTTATGAGTTTTCGATTATTTATGATAGCTAATTTTATATTGTTTATCCTTACAGAACATCTGAGCTCACCACTATATTTTGTTTCATTTTTTCCCGGATGAGAAGAAGTATATTATGATATTCCTGTTAGGATATTATAAGGAATTTTAGTGTTTTCATATTGGATAGTTTGTTTTTTTTCATTTCAAAATGTATTGTAATGCATATAATTGTATCTTGTTTTTCCAAGGATACTAAACTTTTCTATCTTCGAGGATTAGTTATTATTATGATCATGCTAATGTAATGAAATAATGCACTGAATATGATCTTATAAGGATGAGGCATTACAATATTCATTATTATTTATGTGATATGATACTATGTGGAATGAGTAAGATACAATACATGATTGAATATTATAATCATGTAATTTTGAATCAAAAATAGCCATGCCAAACTAATCCAGCCTCTGAATTTTATACTTTCAAATCCAATAATCAGAAAGGTAAAAACCCAACTTAATATTTCATAATGATAATTAAATTACATTGATTATCATTGGTTGGAGATATAGAAATTTATGGTCTCTATGTGGATGATTTCATGTGTTTGGATGAGAAAAGACTTATTCAAAATTGATGTTTGTGAGATTAGAAAAATTAAATTTGAGGTCGTTGTTTTGTGGGTATAGAATTATAAATACTGTGAAAAAATTTTAAATTATTTCAATGGAGAATGCGAAATAATGGTTTTTGATGAGGCATGATATTTTTTATCATGGGGTGTATACGATGGATCTCATGTTTATCTATTATTTATATTCATTGATTTTATTTTGATGCTTTTTTTCTATATGTTTATGTGAAATGTGTGGGGAATTGATAGAGAAAATATTTTCAAAAATTTTAATTTTAATTTCAATGTATTGAATTCAGAAATATGCTTTAATAAATTAAATTTCCTCATTTTATTATTTTGGTGGTATTATGATCATAATTCATAAAATATCCCATTTTGTTTTGTTATCAAATTTATATTAATTATGTAATTTGTTTATAAAATTACCTATAATGAAACAAATAATTCTTTTTTTGATTCTAAATATCCAAATTTTTCTTTTCATCTATATGGAAATAATTTATACCCACATAATGTAATCTCAAAACAAGATCCCACGTCGGGCCTTGATCTTTTTATATATCTGGATATTTTTTTTGTACTAGGCCCATTTATCATTATCGAGGAACCCAAATACTCTAAAATTCATTGGGTGTATGCCCATGATATGGGTTAGAAGCAATCATGATTTATTATACTCTTGAATATTCTGAAAACATTTTCATTAATACTTGGTAGTTTAGAGTGGTGAAATATGTAGAGTCTAATTGGGTATAAAAAAATTATTGATGTAAAAATATAATTATCCCTACACATGGCCAAATACTCAGAAAATTGGATTGGAGATTGTAAATAAATTTAAAGGAATGTTTCATAAATGGTGAATTATGTTAATTAGCCATTTTTTATTGATGAAATTAATTAACATTGAAAGGAAATGTATTCTTATAAAATAATGATAGATCCTCCTTCCCAAATCATTCAACTTGATCAGACACCATCAAGAGTACCACTGAGGAGTAGATCTTTACCAAGGAGTTGCGCTTTACATCATTATTCCTCATAAATTTTGTTTTTCGTAGTATTATTATGCCTTGTTCTTCCCAATTCATCAAGATTAGTCTTACCATAGTGTGGAAAATATTTGATCAATTTAGGATGAGTAGGTTTTCCATTTTATAATTCATGAGTTATTGAAGTTTTTTGAAGAAAAACTAATCCTATCTTCTATAACATTTTTTTCTATTACATATAGTTGTCTTATTATCATGTGAGATAATATTGGATTTTTTATTCTGTTATTGATTTTCTATTTGGTAAATGATAATTATCTCCCTCCAATAGGTTTTGGTTTATATATGATGGAAAAAATAAAGGAAAATGGTGATGTACTCAAAGATCATCTGTATGTGTGAGAGGGGTAATAGACGCTAATAATTGTTTCGGATAATCAAGACACAATCAGGTATCTATGTGTCAATTTTTTTATTCAATGAAAAATTCTCACACATGGTTGTAGTATTGAGAACATGATATTTTAGTATGGTTTTATCCCACCATTAACAATTAACAAAAGATGTGATAGGAAACGATTATGGAATATCACTTTAATCAACATAACAAAAGAGGTTTCGATTAAATAGAATAAGGATAGCATTTCATTTTTAAATCCAATAATGTCTAGATCACCCTTATCATATCATTTATTCCAATCAACAAAGATTAAAATTTTACTCCAACCAATTACATAATTTTTTCCATTTATTTCATTTAATCAAAAACCAATAAAATTGAAACAAAAGAGTATATTTTGGCTCTATTTATAAGTGAAAACCCATCTTGTGTGCACACATCATTAGAAGACTATCAATTCTTATCCTCTAGACTATTCATAAGTAATATAAAATATTGTTTTTCTAAGTCCCAAAATATTCATGAATCAGTAGTACTTAATACAAATCTATTAATGGTGTCTCATAAATAACTAGTATGAAAGAGTATGTTTATGAAATATTATTAATGTAATAAAAAATATTATATGGATGAATATATAAATATCCAACATCAATCCAATAGTTCAATAATGACACACTGTATTTATTGTACATGATTAAAATATTTTAGAAGTATATATAAATATATAATATATCTGGGAAAACCAATACTACATCCTATGACTATTGAGTAGTAGTAAAAACCAAGAATTACTAAGAGTATTCCTTTTATAAATGTAGTAGTTAAATACATAAAACTCATTCTATGGTTGATAACCATAGTTAATAATATTATTTAGAAGTATGAATCATATATTCATAGATATTCCATTTTGACTCAATGAAAAAATCAAAGCATATTTCTTGATGCATTCATAAAGTATCCTTAGAAATACTGAGATATTATAATCACATCTTGGACATCCATTATTATTAGGATAGATAATTGAATATTATTCCCCATTCCCAATGAATTCAATTTTGAACAAATGGTTGAATATCTACTAACCACCAATTAATTCCAATTTAAACCTTCATAGAAGTTCATCCCTCTAAAATATTTTATCATAATTAGAATAAAATTAGGGTTTTTCTATTTTCACAAACTCTTATCACATAACAATGGGCATTCTATCTTTCGTAAAACCTATCATCCTTTCCATAACCATATCAGTCTTAGAAAAATAATTTGAGTTCTAAGTTGACAATATCAATCATCTATACCAAAATCTAAACATGCCCGATTTAGGTCCGATATATCCTTCGGGAAACCTATTGGGGTATGGAGGGTATCATCATAACCCCTAAACTGACATGGGTACTATTATTAGATTCTAATCACTCAAGTCAACATCAATCACTAAAATGGAATATCATCCCTCAAAATAATCATAAACATAAATGTGCCTCAAAATAATAATAATAAATATAGAATCAGTGTCACATAAGTGAAATAAACATAATAGAATCCTTATTCATGTTTTCCCAATGCTAACCCTCATGAACCCAAATTATGTATATGCCCTTAATGGTATCCTTTTAAGGTGCTCAAATAACCATAAGAAGTGAAAGTCACCATACCATCACCCCTAATTGCTTGAAAAGAATACAAAAAATCATGGTTCTCCCATGCACATCCTAGGGATACTATTTTTAAATGAATTATATCTGATATAAGTTGACATCATAAAATCTTATTCTATATGGAGAAAAAAAATTAAATTCATTTTTTCCTCAATAATTATATTAATTAAATCTCACAAAATATGATTATAAATAGGGCCTAAAAATTTAGGGTCTTATAAACCAATGTAGTGAAACCAATAACCGTTGGTTAATTATTCTCATATTAGTTATAATTTCAATTAATGTAAATAATTAGTTTAATTATTATATTTTCTAAAACAAATTGATCATGTTAATATGGGAGGACTGTATATCGCCTAAAATAAATAAAATTCATACACTAATTGGGGATGCATATGAACTAACTAATTGAAATGAAACATATTATACTTTATATAATAACATATAAACTCCTCACCTAAGATCATAAAAGTTCATATAAACTTCTGCAATCCAATCTAGATAGTAAAAAATATATTTAAGAGTTTTATTCAATTACTTGAAACAATTCTAATTAATTACTTAATGAAACTATATAGTTAAAATTGTATACCACAAAATATATTACCACATCACATTGAAACTGTATAAAGAACACATAGAATTATAGAGCCATGCGCATCATTCAAGGACACAAATAGTGTAGTTGAATTTGGATTCACCAAACAATCCAAAATATAAATGTTTTATTATTTCCTTTTAATACTCAATCCACTACCAATGTTATTATGGATGGTACATAGGATGTTCCTTGAACCCTCTACTTGATATAAAATATATAATAGTAATGTAAAAGGATCCAAAGGATTATTACAATGTTTTACCGCAATGTTAGTTTGTAATTGAGAGTGAGTTCAAATCATGTCATGTTCACAAATTTTATTATCACTATATATTGTGAGGAGTAAAATTTTAGTCCATGTTTCACATAGTATTTTAGCTGGTATCAACGAAATCGAAAAAATTTTAGATAAAAACATGTTAAATGTATAGAGTTTTCTTATATAGATTCCAATTTATCATCAATAGTTCCATTTTTATTGGTACAATATATTCATAAGAAAAAAATATTTCACATACAAATAGATATAAATCAAATAATATTATATATATATATACCTGTTTATTTTACTATATTTTAATTTAATAAAATTAATTTTTTAATAATAGTGGTTCTTTAAGAGTCTTAATGCATGATATTGATAGCAATGACAATACAAGTCATTTATGCTTAATATTTTGATTAATTTGTTGATGGATCAGTTTATATAGAGTCCAACTACTAATAAAGTGTATCAAAAGTTCCAATTCAACATAAAATATTTCTGTTGGGTGGTATAAGTGTTGACGAATCTTAGACATTTATCCATTTTTGAATCTTAAGGGTTCATTAGAATTACAGATCCTAATAAATATTTCAATATTTCTCATATCACTTATATATATATAGACTTATGAAGGTATATTTTTCTATGAGACTCTATAAATTATTGAAATTTATAACTCAATGATATATTTCAATTTATGTGATATGATCCTCATCATATTAAAACAGATAGTTTCATTTTATTTTTATAATGAAATAGAAATTCCAAATTCATTAGATATGGAAATATAAAAAACATTTAAACAAAAATTAAACTATTTTAAAACAAATTCAACATTATAATATAAAAAAATGATTTATATTTCATTATTTTACAAATAATTAAATGACTGTGGTGTAATCTCATCTTTAATAAAAAAATTTATGCCCAAAATATTAACCTTTTTAGTAAAATTTCTTAGTTAATTGAACATATTATGAATATTGGATATATTATACATCCTATAACAACCCTATATTTTATGAGAAATATTTTTTTTTATTTCTTTTATTTCTTTTTTTTACAATTCACTATGATTAACTTTCGCTTTACGATACACTTTGTTAGCTTGCAGTATACATTACATTATTCATTGCATGAGTTATACACAATTTCATTTTTTATATATTTAAATTCAAGAATGATAGAGTATTAGTGACAAATAAAATTTTTAACCATGTCATTATAATGGTGGGTATGAATAGTATTAAATTCCTTAAAAAACAATATAAATGATGATACGTGAGTTAATAAAATTATAAAATCACCCTTTATGGATTTTATTACAGAAATATACATTTACTATATTTAATGTAATGTTTGAAATCCATTTGAAAATTTTTATAGATATAATATATGAACACATTCAATTTTATTTGTGTGAAATATTTATTATTCAAAAAAGAAATAATTTTTTTTCTTGCACCTAATGGAGAACCTTTATTAAATTATTTTTCAAATATTTGATAATTTATATTTGACATAATAAAATTTTCCTTTAAAAACGGGACCACAAAATTTACCATGTTTTCAATTTTTTTATTTTATCTATTGAATATCCTAATTTTTTGAATACTGAAAAATACTAAATTTTAATTAAAATTTTCATTTTCATATAATTTATTTATAAAGCTAGATTATCTGTCTAATTTATTTTAAATTGTAATGTAATTCAGTTTTTAAAATTTAATCATTTTTTTGTCATTTTAACAAATTTCACATTTAAATTGGACATAAACACATGTCAATCTTTTATTCATTTTTACTTCATATAAACATGATCTTTGGTGTTGAGAATTATAAATTTTTTAAAATTAATTAATGTACCTTCTGTGTTTTTGATTTTGAAAAATAGATTGCATATTTGGAATACAATGTTACAAATTATGTTAATTGGTTCATTTTTTTTCTAGACATTATGAATAGTAATTTCATTATTTATTTTTTTATTTTCAATAATTAAATGGTAAATTAGGTATGTAATGGGTAAAATAATATTATAATATTCTAAAAATACCCTTAAAACATTTCAATATTATTATAAGATACACGAGAAATAAAAAAATCCAAATCCGAATTGTTTGGCATTTGGGAGCCACTGGGGAGTGAAAATGACATTCTATAATAATCAATTTAATGGGGAATATAACATAAATATTGTTCATTTCACAAATACAATTCTACGGAGGAGTTATATAATTTATCTCTGACTATAAATATTCATTTCATACATCACTATTTTTAATATATATTTTTTAGACATCAAATAATGAAATTGTTTAATGACACAATGATGATGCAGTGATTACCTTATTAGTGAATGACCGAAATAAATTATAATAAATTTAATTTTAAATTTTTTAAGCAATCCTATAAATTTTTGGATTATTATGATATGTTATCCTTCAGTTAGTATAGTTTTTTTTGAATCAATCATGTTTTACAGTTTTATCAAAAATAAATTTCTAAATATTTTCAAAATTGACTTAAATGGCTATTTGAAACACATAATATTTTATGAAATGATATAATAGTATTAGAAATATATGATTCTAAAAACTGGATTAGATACTGTAAAACATTTAATTATTTATCCACTTTCAGTTCTCCTAGCATATTATAGTTACTATTTTGACCATTATGATTAAACACACATGAAGACATGGTAAGAGTTAATTTATGTAACATGTGGTTTAGGCCAAAATATAAGGTTATGTTTGTAACATATACTCATATAAAACATATTGGTTGAGATTATTCAAACCCATCATCATATTATCCTCTATATATATCTCTTTGGTGCCATTATAATTTGAAAATCAATCTATAATAAAATAATATTTTAATACATTCTTAAAGTTACACTACTCCATTTTATAAATGGCCCCCACACCTAGCCACATACACACTCCTATAAAGACACTTGGATCATCAAAAATATACTAAAATAATCTCCCAACATCCCTCCATTCTTACTAGTGGCCAAACATTGAGTATAAAGCAATCATGTGGTGATATTTTATTCCAATCAAACAAAGATACTTGAAAAAGAGGTAATTGTTTTATCACATCATTCAAAATTCATGTCTTCTTCTACATCCTCTTATTATGTTTTTTCCATTACTAATATAATAAATATATTATATTTTAAATATTGATATGTTGTTAAAATTATTTGACAACCTTATACCTACTTTTTTCCATCCTAAAAATAACAATATCACCTTTTCTGTGTAAATATGGCTTACCGTATCCACATCATGGTGTAAGTTGTTATTAACAAATAATTAATTTGGATGGGTATTATATTGATTTCAATGGATTTAAATAATTAATATAAATTTATAATTATTCGATATAATTATTTTACCATCTGATTCCAAACTGTTTATCCATTATGTGAATGATATCGTCGCTCGTCCAAACGTATGACCAACCGTCTCCAAGAAGTGATGAGATTCAGTCTACATGGTCTTCATTAAACCATTATTATATAAATTAATTGAATGAATAATATAATATATATATTATTATTATAAAATACTATAAATTATATAATTATAGACTAAGAATTGTAACATTAACATATCTGAAAAAACATTCATATGAAAATAAAGCAGTTAGTATCTGAATAACGGGTGAAAATTAAATATAACTAAGAAAAATATGATAATATAATCATATTTTATATCATAAAATGAATATTATTATAGAAGAAGTCAATACCAATATTTCAATCATTATAAAGGTTATTCAGATACGTTAAAACAATATCAGACCAAATGTAAAATATAATTTTGTAATCTCATTATTATATGAGATTGTTTATATGTAAGTATTTAATGGGTAATATTTATCATCCATGTACATGTTTCCAAAATATATAATATTGTATCTATTCTTATGAAATTTTTTAAATTTATTTTTACCCATTAAGGAATTTGTATCTTTTCTTCACTTCCCATATGAGGTACTTTTTGAATTTTCTGACAATATTACATGATGAATGTTTTTTAAAATATAATTAATGAACAAATTCTTACATTTTATTAATAACATAATTACATAAGGTTTACTCTTTATAATTTAATGTTTACTTTAAACTAAATAATTTTCTTATTAAATTGGGAGGAATTTTTAGAAAATAATACTTCATTAATGAATAAAGGTTATTTTCCTCAATAATTATGTTCAAGTGTATTATAAAAATTTTATTACATCGAAGATGATGCTCTTTAAAAGGGATATTTTTTATCAATATTATTCCTATTATTTAATTATTTTAATGATGTAATTATATTTTATATGGACTATTTTAGGACTTAATTTTGTTAAATTTACCCATTTCATTCTTAGATTATGCTATAATGAATGATTTATGTTTTTGTGGAACATGTTACAACTATTTCATTATGAGATTGTTGGGACCTATTTGTCCCTCCAATGATTTAGGTAATGATATATATATCATGAGATAGACTTGAATAGAAAAGAAAGTTAATATGGTTGAGTAATACAGGGATGGAATGGCATGTAATTCAAGTTCAGTAATGGACATTGTCTTTTATTATGGTCTGGGCTATGATCCTTGGCTAATATGGAAATGATTGTGTATGATTATGTGTTTTCCATAAGATCATTTTTCTGACAATTAATTGTTATTATGGTTAATGTTCCTCTTTTATTTGTGACTTGAAAACTGAAAGGATTTATTTCATGACTCATCATTTTAATATTCAAAATTAATGTTCATTATTTTTACATTCATATGTTCTTTTATTGTTTTCTTTACCTTAACAAGCATGTAAGATTACCCATTTTTATGTTTCCATGCCTAAGGTTATAAATAAATTTCTCAATTATAATTAAATAAGTGGAATATCATTATGGGATATTTTGAAGATAATTTACACGCAGTAAGAATTTATTATTTTCTTCAAAATAAACTAAACAATTATTGTTCTTAGGCTGGCATTTGTATAATGTAATAAATATTCCGCAAAAAATTGAATATTCATATAAATCATGTTTTGCTTATTATAAATCCTCATAGAATTATCATATGATGAATTACTGTCAATGATAAAATAATAAATTCATATTTTATAATGAAATAAAATTTATATAAAGGTATATAATTTTGATAGAGTAGTCATGAGATGATCATACATCCTATTGAAAACAAAATGAAAAACCAAAAATTTAGACTCTTACAATAAATAATAATAATAATTAATATTTATATATTTTAATCTCTCTTACATATATTTAGTATTAATGATTTACCATTATAAACTTTTTATATAACCCTACACCGTATTACAATACCTAAAAATAGAACCCATTTACCCATTAAAGTAACAACTAAGCATTTTTGTTTTTTTTACTTATTCAAGTAGATTCAAACCACTAGTATTTTCATTGGATATTCTTAAAAAGAATCTTAGCTTATAGTGGATATGAATCTCATTCCATATTTGAGAGTTGATGTTCATCAACATGTATCATCTTAAGTAATAATAACTATTCCCTTCAAAATAATATCATTTGATTGGATATGATAATATTCAATATTATTCATGGACTTCCACTCAAGATCCTTTTAACCAACTCAACTTTATAATCAATCTTCATGGGCGTAGGATAGAAATTTAGAGAAGGATTCCTCAAGCTTCTCATTACATAGTCCATTGGAAATAATAAATGGTGGAAAAAAAATTCCACTAGAAAAATATGATGCTACAGTGATATCAATTAATTTAATATTCTACATGTGTTCAAATTTTTATAGGTGGTGAATAGTTCTAACTCCCACTTAGCCCAAACCGATTTTCCCCAATGCATTATTTATTGTAAATTAATCAGGTTCCACTCATAACATATTATAATGATTCCATCATGGATTTAGAACTATCTTTTGGCCCTACATACCAAACTAAATGTTCCAGGAAAATTAGTCACACCCTTTTCACTGAGAGTTCCTATTCATAAACATGTTTCATCTCGAGTAATGATAAAAAATTCTATATAAAAAATTTAATTTTAATAGATATATGAATATTCAGAATTATTCACAGAATACCACTCATGATCCTTTTAATCCCCTCTACCACACAATAATTCAACATTTATGTTTGAGAGCCCATTATGGTTGTTTTCAATGATATTATTATTTCATAGACTTTCGGAATTAAAACAATGTGGAAAAAATTCCGACAAGAAAACTCAAATGATATTATGATATAATATACTTTTGAATTCTATAGTAGTTCTTATTTTTATGGGTTTGTATAGTTCTATCACCCAGTAATCGCACACCAATTTTCAACTTTTCATAGATCATTGTTAGATACACATGTTACTCCCTTAATTTTAATATCAGTTCTTCTATGTATTTATAACTCTATATTTTCACGATATTCTATGAAATTTTTTTGAGGAAAATTAGTCACATCATCTTTCCATGATTCACACTCCAACATAAATTCACACATGGCCCTACACATTCTATTTCCATTCCGAAGGTAATTTATCCTAGTATGGAATATTATTATAATATATAATACATGGGTGGCTGAGATAGATACACATTGGTCTTATTTTTTAACTTATATCTTCATATATAATAGTAGTAGTAAGACAACTGATATAATATCCTCATAAAAACATATATAACAGTTAGATCTACACCACTAGAATTTTTTAATGAATTAAAATCCCTCTATATATTTTCAAATATACTCACTATTATTAAACAACAATTACCTCAAATAATATTGTAAATATATAGATGAAACTTTTATATATTTAATTTATTATAGATAATAACCCCATATTCCATTAAATCCTTCGAAAAATAAATATTTTGACATTATCATATAGATTATGGACTTTTAAAATCAAATAACACAAGTAATATTGGGATTGTAAATCCCCAATTTTTATTTATCAAAAATAAATTTAACTATATTTAGAAAAATATGCACTATTATAAATCTTTTCCTTCTCCTGATTATTTATCATTAATATAAAGGTAGGATTAGGGAAAATATTTAAATAATATCCATTTTCACTTTCTATTTTATAATGTTTATGTATCAATTAAAAATGATTCTCACCATATGTACAAATATCATGGGTCATAATATTATATATCATTAAAACTATGGGGGAAACCTTATAGTAGAATACCATATTGGGTTACTGTAGTATTAAATATTATCGAATAAATGATTTACCATATGATACATTTTTTATACTAAATTTTGGATGTTTTTATACAATTTCACTGTATTAAAATTATACGTACTCAATACACAATTCAGAAAACACATCATAATAAAAATAGTAAAAGAAATATTACCCATCGTTTTACTATTTTCCTAATGAATTAAAATTCATTCTTTATAAAAATTAATTGATATAAAAAATTAAAAGTCGAATTGTTTATTGGAATACCAAAATAATATAATATTCTTGTTGTTGGCCTGATTTTAGGTTCACATAAAACATGGTTTATTTTTACAGCCTCCTAGATCAGAGAAAATATATTTTTAAGAGGGAACTCATTTATTCCTCGTGGAAAATCTCATATAAGTATAATGAAACATACAGTCATATATAACAACATCCATGATGGTTGTGAAAAATATATTATTCATGAGTTTCTAAAATACTATTCTAGTTATGAAAATTGTAAATAAAATGTATTTATGTATTATCATTGAATATGAATACTTTATTTCAATGTCATTATTCAATATACATATTATAAATTTCAAACATATGTTATTATTTTTTGAGATTCAAATTCATTTTTGAGACTGTCCAAATGGTTATAATTATAATGTTAATTATAAATCAATTTTTTATATTACATAGTGGATTTTATTTTTTTAATTTAGTATTAGAAAGTATAAACACATACATTCTAAATGAAACATTCAATTATTACCAATATTCATCCATAATTATATTCCATAATCTATTCATTTAATAATACCTCTATTTATAAAAATGTTTAGTGAATTCTTCTCGATATTATTATCCATTATTAGTAGATTTTACTTCTTACTTATAATAGAGCGTCACATGATCATATTTAACACTATATTATCATATTAGTGGTTGAAATAAAGTGGTCAACTAATTTTTTTTTCCAAATATGGAATTATTTTTTTCATTACCACTTCTAAATTTCTATATAACAAGGAAAGCATAGTAATCTTCAAATATAACATTTAGTTACCTACATTTAATCATAAAATTATTTCATGAAAAATAAATTAATATTAGGGGACTTATTATTGATAAATTTTACTACTATGGTTGAGAGGATATTCTCAACTAAGATAGATTATTTTGTTCTTTTACTAGGATTTCACATTTATCCTTCAATTTTTGACATTGAATATCAAGAAACTCTTTAATGATATAACTTAATTTTATTTTCTAGTTTATATATTGATATTATATTAATGAATAGTCATATCACTTTGTAAAATCAATTTTCTCTTACACACCGTAGTGAGACTATAATATGATTACGTAATTGGTTGTAATATGTCCATCATAAAGGCAACACCCAAAATGATTTTTTAAAGTATTGGTTTATCGTTTATTCAATAAACCTCTTAAAACATCACATCACCTTATGAAAATTATTCATTTCATTTTTTAATATCTATTTGTTTTTTATTTTTTGTTATTTTATATATTTCTATATCAGTTTTCCAAATTTGAAATCATTATTTTGAAACAAAAATTTTTTGTTTATCTACATGGCTTATTGAGAGGGATATTCGTAGAACCATGGAATTTATATTGTTATTTGACTCCCTTCCCATTATTTTATTTATTGATTCTCCCTTTTGTAAATATATTAATTAGATTTAACATGTAAACATTTTTACTCAATTTTACCAATTGTTATTGTATAATATTCTTGATCTTTCACGCCCTTTAAGCATCATGGATATGAATTGAGTTCCACCAACTTTTTTTCAATATTTTTCATATTTACTAATTTTTATCTTACTCTACAATTATATAGTTTATAAGCATACATGGTTGGTTTTAAAATCCATTCCACTAATAAATAACCACATATATTTCATATTTCAATATGATTCATTGAAATCTAAAACCTAATTTAAAAAAACATATTCCTCATTTTTGAGTTATACAACATTTTCAGCATTACCCCCCACAATGTACTATATATATGACGTTATGAATTTATAAATAATGCCAAATATATAATTATTTGATCTTTAATATATGAAAATGGTACCATTGTTTTACAATCCATGTTTTACTTATTTGTATTCCTTACTATACGAAACATCCCAATATATATTCGTGTTGTTTTTATTTTATTTCATTGATTTTTGGATGATTTTATGGTGGAACAACTTAAAAATAATATTTTATCAACCATTGACCCAATGTTAGGATTATTATACATTTTATGCATCTAATATTTTTATGTTTCTATATTAAAACAATTAATTTCTTAATAAAAATATTTTGAATGATCAATTGATTATGATATAGATGATATATTTTCAAAATCCAAAAGTGTATATCTTTTTTTACAATCATCAGTAATGTTTTCCACCATTATTATAATCATATGGGATAATATATACTAAAAAATTTTCTTGAAGAATCACACTTCTCTATTATGGAGGTTTTATGAAACTATATCAATAGATGTATTAAAACATGAAGAAAATCATGAATAACTACATTCTGAAACATATTAATTTTTAAATTTTTCATCTAAAATGAAATCATTTCAGGGAAAATTTACATATTTTTTTCATTATATTAAATAATATTGATGATATAATTTCAAAAATTCATTTTCATGACTAGTAAGACATATAATTTTTTAAATCCCTTGTCATGTTTTGTGTTTTAACTAATATTTCCTTTTGAAAATATATAATTATCAATAAAATTCATTAGAAACATTATTCACACACCATTAAAATTGGTATTGGATTTTTTTCAGAATCAAGATAGATTCGTCCATTCTATATTCATGAAAATAAGAACATTATGTTTGTAAAGGAACAAAACTGAAATTTAAATGAGACGTGTAATTGTCAGCATGGTCAATTTTAAATTATTATTTCTGCATATTTTTATTCATTTATATTTTCTAAAGTATATTTTTATTTTAAATCATCATATTTTTTTAATTTCTTTCTAAAACATAAACCTATGTTTCTATAGGGAATAAATTTAAATTATCTATTAAAGGTTCTAAGAATATTTATTTAAATCTTTAACAAATATAGATCTTGAAAAGGTCTTGGGAAACATTAGATCCTATAAATGGAGAAAATATTTTGTATTACTACACTTATAATATTATAGATAATGGGGAAAAAATCAGAGGGTGGGATAGCATAATTTTTCATGTTTTTATTTCTTTTATTAATCTTCTATTAATTACAATAGAATTTATATATCTAATATCAATGAATCATTAGATTAAATCTTAAACCTCTAATAATATTCAACATTGAATAAGAAATGAATTTGAAAATAATCTATTTTTATATGTTTCATCCTCGATGTGAGTCCATACATCCAACTGTGTTCAACAATTTTCAAATTTACAAATTCATTGTCATTATAAACTATAAATAGTATATGTTTAATTCAATTTCTATAAAGTGGTTGGAATGGATTCATTTAAATCATACTAGGGTAGACCTAAAAACATATTAAATAAAAGGAAATAACTTTAATAGTTCCACTTTTTCATAATATGATGTCATTTAAATTTCAATGACTTATTATTTAAGATTATTTTTTAAACCAATGACAATGCATCAAAACTCTATATAATGATATAAAAATAACCCTGTTAATTGTTCTGTTTTTCTAGTGAGACTTACAATTATTATTTAACAATAGCGGTTCTTCATGAGCCTAGATGTATATTATAGACACCATACATTGATCTTGAATATTCATATCAATACTAATCCTATAATTTAACAAGCTAGTTTCTTCTCAGTTAATATAGTGTTTATATTACATACTCTAACGCTCACTATAATATTCCTTTCATAAATCATAATCATTATTCATTTTCTATGATCTTGATAAATGTGACCCAATTTTAGGAATCCAAACCATGCAACCAGCAATGGAAATATTTAATAACATATGAACATGATGACATTCTAGGTTTAATATTTTTGGTAATTATGATATTCTCATAAATAAAAAATACCCATGAAATTATGTTAGAGTTCCTCCCAAAAAACAATATTTTCCAATTTTACATCAACTCCTCTTCATCATCTAAACTAAACCCTTCTATACTTAATTGATTTAACATCATTATTTTATATCCTTTAAAATAAAAACATATTAAATGTGGGATCAAATTCTCAAAATGCATAATCAAAAAAATTGGAAATAAAAAATCATCAGTGTCAATTATATAAGAATAAGTGTATTATGATATAATCACTATTCATTTACATACGTTAAAATAACTCATACATATCAAAATTTTATTATTAAACATTTTAAATTTCATATATATGAAAAATATATGATTTATAAGAGTAAAAAATTATTGGGCATGTGATGTCAATATTTATCAAGGAAACATTTAAAACATATAGAAACCATAAAGAAAACCTTTTTTTCATTGAACACCATCTTCACAGATCCCTTAATCAACGCTTACAAATTGAATAACCATATAGTCAATATCTATAACCAATGCACCAAAATGTTATCTTGGAACATTCATCACATAAGCTATATTAGGAACAAAATTTTTTAAAAATGGGAATCAATCATTATTAAAAAATTCAATAACCGTAACTTGATTAATTATTATACTACTTTTATCTCATTATTAAACTCCTAAAACATCCATTATTCCTTCCATAACATGATTAACCCATGGATATGAAATTTTCTCCATGATAATGTAATTCAAATAATAATAATCTATCTAGAGTATGAATGATAATGGTATCATTACAACATATCCCATGTAGACTGTACGTGACATCAAGGTTTGTTTATTTTGATGAATGTAAATATCATTGAGAGGAAATTAAAAATATTCTTGGGAAAAATTAATTTTAAATGTTAAATAATGTTTTAATAGAAAATAAATTCCTCAAAATTTTGAATGTAATTTTATTTTTAAATAATCTACAGAAATATGTAATCGAAATAGTAAGGAAAATATATTAAATAATTGAGGGAAAATCAATTAAGTGTGAAAATGATAAAATAAAAAATATTAGAAAACAAATTTAAAAGTGAGTTAATGGTGACCCATTTGGAAAAAAGTAAAAAATTCTTTTCATAAACCATTTTAAAATAAATCAAGATGTCATGTAAAATAAATATTTAAAAATTATTATTTTTATAAAATAAAATTTTCAAAAAGGTATTAGATAACATGAATATGGTATTAAATCATTCCCAATCTAATGGATATAATAAGATCAATATAACTTACAAATAAATTTATTAATTATTTATTTTTAAAATAATGGAGTAAATGGAAACACAACATATGAACCAAATTCATATCAAAATGATATTAAATTATTTTTTTCAACAAATATATCATAATATAATTTCCTTCAAAGGAATCTATGAATTCAATATTCTCATAAAGATAGATAAATCATTAATAAATCATTATAATCATTGGGAACTCCTTAATAATAAAATAAATAAAACAACTAAAGAATATAAACATAATATATGTTTAATATAAACAGATCAATTAAATAAAATATCAATATAGAAGTAGATATCCCTCACAACAGAAGATAGTTGTATAAAACAATATTTTATCTTATTAAAAAATTTAATATTCGAAAACAATAAAATTTTAATAATTTTTATGTTATAAATAATAAATGAATAAAATAATAAAACAAAATATTAATAAACATAAATGTTAGGAAAAAAATATAATATAACCAAAAATATTTACACACATAATAATATAATATAATAGAAATATAAGAAGTAATATATCCAAATAAAAAAAATTAGTATTTAAATTTAATTCTAATTGGAAACATCCAAGTAAAATACCATTTAAAGATATAACAAAAAATTTGATCATAAAATACAATGATCTGTGAAGGGTTCGTGATATTACATTTAAAACCAGAATTATATAAACCATATAAAATAAATTATGTTAATAACATTAAAATAGTCATTAATAATAGAAAGATGATATTAAGTCCCTAACCGTGATTCCAATTATTCAATGTATATAAATTATCTCATATATAAAAAAATATGAACTATTTAATTTAATATACAAATTTTTTTGTTTTAATAATATATAATTAATAAATTTTTCTATATATAGAATGCAAATATTCAAATAATTCATCTGTTATATACATGTTTTTTGTTTTTAGGATGTCGTTTCATCATTCCCAATGTCTTCAATGTACTCAAAATAGTTAATGATGTAATTGTTCTATATTAACAAGAATAATCATTAAGAAATAATTTTCATTTTTATAGATACTCTTATGTTAAAAAAGATTTAATTATGTCATCTAAAAGTGGAATATGTTATAATCATAGAGTCTCGAAGTTGGAAAAATGAAAGAGTAATGATTTTATTTTTCAATGATCATTATTAAATGATTTTATGTATTGTTTTCTCATTACATAATTATCATAAAATCCTAAATTCCATATCATTAATTTAAATTCATATATATTTCATCCATGTGATGTGATGACAAAAAAAATCACATGGATTCATAGAAGTTAATGTATACACATAAAAATGAACAATGTTATAATTTATCATTATTAGAATGATAATGAAAAATTATCATTAAAATATTATAATGAAGTAATTCATGTTATAGTTCTTTCATTTATATCAAAAAAATTATTAATTTTATTCTTGTGAGCATCCTTGTAAAATGTTACTAAAAAAGGAATCACGTTGCTTTGGGAGGTGTAAGATTACTATACACATGATCAATATTATCATATCTCACATGAAATTGAAAGATAAAATTCATATTTTAAACCATATTTAAAAATTTGAAATTTTCAAAAAATGTAATTCATATTCTTAAAATCCATCATTATTATCATTTTTTATATGGGTGATTTCAAATGAATTAAATTGTTCCATGAGGTTGTAGTCCATCATACATACAAATTATGGTTTCATTTTCCATTTGAAGGAGGAAGTGGTGGTAATATATTATTCTTTATAAATAAAAACATATAATTATATTTCTGATAATGGTGTTATTATATTTGAATTATTAACACCTTAATTAAGGTGGTATGAGAAGAAGTAAAAAAAATATTGTAGTGACTCGAATTACCTTTTTTATACCCATTCCAATTAGATATCTTATTAAGGACCCAATGGACGAGATATTAGGATAACCAGAATCTATATAACATTTATAATAATATTTGGATTGTATTTTTGTAGTTTTTAATGACCCCCATATCAGTATATGTTTGATAAATAGAGGGTTAGAGGTTTTATATTAAATCTTATGTGTATTGACATTTTTGTAAACACCCAAAACAATTTAATAATGTGTAGTGACTCACAACAACTGTTTCTCAAAAATTTATAATTAAAGGAATGAATTGATTTTATATTCAATAAACACCTCCAACATTATATAACATATTTTTTAAACATGTTGTTCATTCATATATATGATTATATACATTTTCCATTGTAGTTTTCATTAGGGTCGCTATCTTCCTCTCCTAGGTAATATCACTTTTTGACTATAAATGAAATGAAATTTAATATTTAATTTATACCAAATATTTTAAAAATGAAATATTAATTATACTAAAAAAATCACGTGTGTATGAAAAAAATTACTTTTAACATAAGTGAATGAATCGAACAAAAGCATGTTTTACTCTTCACCATGATAACAATGTGTTTTAATATTTATTATTAAATTAATAAAATTTAAAAGTACATTTGATCTATTAATAGAAAATTATTTTAATTATAAAACATATAAAACAGACTTGGATCAGAATAATAATTTTAGTAATTTAAAATGTAATATAACAATATTATATATAATAAAATAACATGGACATCAATTTTGACACAATTAATGTAATTTGATATTAAAACATCAAGGAAATGATTAAATTATAATATATTGTTTTCAAATGATAAAATCATGTCATATTTATGTTTTTTTTGAAAAAAAACTAATAAAATAAATATTTATTATATTTAATATTTTTGTACAGATATTAAATTTATTTATTAACTGAAGAATTATGGTATCGGTGTTACATAAGATTATAATGTAATTAGATAGTTACTATAATAAAAAAATATATTATCCTTGTGAAATTAATTTCATTATTCAAAAATGTAAAATCAATATTCATTCTTAACATTCATTATTACCATTGTGAACACATTAGGGAAACATATAAGCAGTAGTGTGACTTTTTTATTTTATATTACATAAATTAATAAATTGGTCACAACCATGAAAATGTATTCCAAAATTTCATTAGTATAGATGTTAAGGTAATAAGGGAGAAAATATGGTTATCCAAAAAAATGTACTTGTTTTTTGGTAAATTTTCCTCATATCTTTTATGAATACCCCTTGATGAACCCATTTTATCAATAAATATGGTGAATCATTTTTTTTATTTTTTTCCTCCTAAAATTAAATTTTAACTATAAAAATAATTAAATTTATTAGAATCCTGGAATATTTTTCGTAAAATTTCCAGTCAAATAATTGAAAATATATTATTTAGAATTAAACACACCTACTTGATGAAAAATATTGTTTCAAGAATAGAATTTTTCAATTATAAGATGAATTAATATTATAAATAAGACTAGAAAACATCAATATATTAATTCAAAATATAAAATATATTAATATAATAATTACCCTCTATTTTTTTGTTTCATCAGTAGAGTTTTTACATACAATAGAGAAATAATGTTCCCTTTAACCAAACGTTCATAAAATTGTTTTTAAACCAAAAAAACTAACTTTTACTAAAATCAAAAAAAAAGATTATAATTGAAATAATTTTAATATATGTTAATAAATAGTATTAATTTTTCATGAAATTATATTTATATCATAATGGTAATTTTAAATTACTTAATATAATAAAACAAAATCATAGTTTTCAAAAAATTTGTATTTTCCACTATTCAATGAGGAAACAATTTTTTCTAACAAGTCCGAAAACATTAACCTCTATAAAAATTCATATGGTAATTTAAATATTTTATTTATTTTTAAAAAATATATTTTAACAAATACATATAAATTAATTATATTATTTTCATAAAAAAATCAATCAAAAATAAAATTGAAAAAAATATATTTTTTATGAATAAAATTACATAACTAAAAAATAGGTGTTATATTTATAATTAATTTTAATAGATGTTAATATTTATATATATATATATATAATAAATTATTTAATTATATATTAACAAATTAAAAAACTATCTTATAATGGTCATGTATTTCCTTGGCCATTTATGATCAATTTTGTGTGTCGAATATGATATCAATCATAATATTCCACTTTTAAAATATAAAATTTTACAACTAAAAAATAATGAAAAAAATTCAGTTCGATTTTATTATTTTATTGATAATAATGTTTGATATTTTAAAATATAAATATTTTTCCCCAAATTGTAAAAAATGGTAATAATATATTCTTTTAAATTGATGAAATTAAAGAATAAAATTTATATGTAATAAAAAACATAGTATCCAAATTATGAGAAAATTTTAGGGATGTGAAAACATATATTTGGAAAGAACGTCATTTTAGTAGGTTATATTTCATTTTTTGTTTTACAAGAATCCTTCGATTTATTGAAAATCATTTTTATTTTGAGAACATTTTCATAGGTTTGAGGAATTACTTAACTATAATGATAGAGAACATAAAGAAATATTCATACATGACATGTTCAATTTCATACATTAATAAATTATCACTACAATCTAATATTTCAATCCAAATGAATAATGTTCAAGATAATTTTATTATCCCGGAAGCACTAAAATAATCATTTAAATATTAATATTACCATAAAAGAAAAAAAATTCTTTCTTTATCTGTTTAGAAATTAACAAAACCCAAATTAATACCATAAGGTAAGATAATTCACAACATGAATAAACCATCATTCGGTATAATGATACATTATTATTCCAAATTCAACACTAACAACCAAAGATAAAACTAGATCAGTCAATAATCAAGTAACACTATATACCAAATAACTTGAACACTTATGAGTGTTTTAGCATCAATGTATACCTCATAGCTTTCATCTTATTAGCCCAAAAAATTTAGGGATCATATACTAAAAAAACATTAATCACATAATCCACACATTATTATTATATTCAAATATTATCATTATGATATAGAATACATTATCAAATTCAACATATTAATCATCATTCAAACCATTAATTTAAAATTGAAATTATTTCATACAAACTAGGTATTGTCATAGGTCAATTATCAGAATTGTACCCTCATCCCCCTTTAGTTGTGGGATTAAGATTGACAACCTAGAAAGATGATATGGGTTCTTTCATGTACATTAGGTTGTACATTTCCAACAATTATGTAATTATAATGTTCATAGGAATATGAATATAATACTAAAAAATTACCTCAATCATCAAATATTATATCAACAAAAATGGTTATCAATACCATTAATCACAAGATCGAACACTAACACACAAACCATTTATTGTATCCATAACCCTTTTAATAAGATAACCAAAAGAACATGATTATATCTAATGATATCAATACCATTCTATCATACCAAATATAATAGCCATAAACATTGACACTTGGATCTAGTTTTAAAATAATAAACAATACATTAATAAATTTAAAACAAAAAACTTGTTCGGAAAAAATCCCTCAAGGTAACATTGCAGTATTTTTGGGTTGATTGTGTTTGTTGAAAAAGCAGGTTTCCATGGATAATTGTCGAGTTCCCGAGAAGTTTTTGACATTCAATGTTGAAAAATAACTATGACAATGGAAAGGACGATCTGGAGACAGTACAAAAGAGAAGAACAAGGTGGCGCTGTTTCCCAGTGTTTGCCAAATTTTTGGGTGTAATGGCCCGGACCTCTCCGGTCCATTTCTTTGTAAAAAATTTGATGTGGTCAAACAAGACATGTTTTGTAATAATAATTTTTTATAATAATAATTTATAATGGTGGCGTGAAAATATTTGGTGTTAATTAGATAAAATGGTTTTAATTTAATCATTGTAAAATATAATAAAATCGAATATATTTAATAAAATGATGGGAGGCGCATGTAATAAATTATAAAGGAATGAAATGCATGGGGTGCATGGGTATGACCTTGTACAGGAGGCGTTGTGCGGTTCTCCACAATTAAAGTTGGAATTGTGTTAATAACATTAAAATGGTATTATTATATAATAATTTGTTATAATAATAATAACGTGAAGAGGCACATGAATGGGGTTCCCAACCATGCGTGAATATAATGTTATGGGATATATGGAGTAATTATAGGAAAATAATGGGTGTCAATAATAATAATAATTATTAATGTTAATGATGGGGACCCGTTGATAAAATTGAAAGATGATTTATTACTATTGAATTAAATAATAATGATAAAGGTGACAGAAATATGTGTGTGATTGGTAAATTAAATTAAATGGGTTTACTTTTTGGTTAGTAAATTAAATTATTTGAATTTAATTAAATGGAATGGTTTTAACTTAATAACCATGGTAAACTAATTTAATGGGATTAAATTAGTACATTAATTATGGGTGTTATTATTATAAATTTTATTAAATAATAATGTTGAAGTGAGAATGGAGTTTGGGGCGTTCCACATGGAGTAAAAGAAATGGGAGGCGCCACTTTTGGTGGTGGGAGAGAATCATGAAAGAAAAAAAATAGATTGGAGAGAGAAACAAAAAAATAATAATAAGAGAAATAAAATTAAAAGACATATAAATGAAAAAGGAGGAATTGATTCTTAATTATAGCACCCATGAAGACTCCAAAACGTGATTGCTTTTGGAGTTATGAAAAATAAATAAATAATTGATTAATAATAATAATAATAAAATATTGTTATTATTAATTTTGTTGATAAAACACCTTTTTGTCCGTAACTTCTTCGTGCGACCTCAGTTTCATGAACCGTCAGTGGCAGTGCAACCCTGACTATGAGACGAAAATTATGAGTCCAATATTGGATGTCTTTTTTCGGGTTTTCGGATTGGGTACCCGAAACGCTCATGAATTAATAGATTTAATATTGTTATTATTACGGGATCTTATATCCAACGTATCTCCCTCATACGGTATCAGATTGACGATCCGTCAGCGACAGCATAACCCTGAAATTATGACGGTCATTTTAAGACCATTAATGAGCTACTTTTATGACTCATGCCTCGGGTCAACGAAACTCCACATATTGATAGAATTATCTTTATTATTAAAACGCGTGGAAACCACGTGACGTGTTGTGTGTTAACCAATCAAAACATGTAACGTATGTACGGTCACATCGTGTATTCATTAATGCACGATGAATACAAATTTACCTATTCGTTGCCTATATAAGAACGAGGTCATGTTTTATCTTCTATATTGATCGCTTCTTTGTCGCACAACGACGCTCTTGGACAATCGAGAAGTATTCCTCCTCTAACTTCTTTGTCCGAGCTCCGAATTACGATTCGTCAGCGGCCACAGGATCGTAGCGACGAGACGAATCTTCTAAGACCGGACTTGTCACCTTTCCTTCCGGCCTTCCTTCTCCAGATTCCATCCTAGGAGGCGTTTGTCGGGTTTGGAGAAGGTGGAGGACACCGAAGGACGTCGTCGGAAGCGACGTGATTGGGACCTTTTGAGGTAGGGGTTTACCTTCGTCTCTCTATTTGGTGAAACATGCGGGGTGGGATATTTCCCTTTTGTTCCATGGGATGCAGCTGAACTTTAAATAATGATAATAACCGGATAAAGAAGGGTTTGGGGTTTTGTGCTGTTTCTATTGCCTTCCAGTTTCTTTATCTTCTGATTGTGATTTTGGATTGAAAGGCCTTTGCCTACTGAAAATCAAGGCCGTTGGTGGCCTTTGCGTGTGCAATTGATATCTGAATTGGTTGTGGTTGGTTTTGTTAAAACATGGAAAATAGATAAGCACGTAAATATTGGCTGTTTAAATGAGAATGAAAACCTTGTGTGATCACCCCGGTTGAACAAAATTGGAATAATGAACATATTGGTGGTTTGGATGTTTTGTGGGAAATGTTTTTGTAGACGATGGGGTTGAAATGGAAAGTTGTTGGTTGTGGAAAATGCCTTTATTTATGAAAAGTGTTTTGATTATGAAAAGTGTTTTGGAAGTAAAAGGTGTTTTCAAATGCGGAAATGTTTTGTGTGTGGAAAGGGTTTTATGTGTGGAACTTTGAAATAAATGAATGATGGAGTGTTGTATGGTTGTGATAATCTTTTGTAAATGAAATGTCATGTGGTTGCTTGCGTTTTACCTAACATTGGTTGTGGATGGCAGGGATATGTTTGTGAAAGGTTTTGTCTGGATGATAGTTTCCCAGTAGTAATAATTTGTTAAACCATTGCATGAAACATGAAAACCTAAATGGGGTTGGGGGATGATTGTTTGGTTGTTGATGCATGCTTCGTGGTAGCAGTGCCGAGGCACTTGCTCATTTTCTCTTTTTAAGAAACCATAGGTTGGGTTGTGTGTTTGGTATATGTATATATATAATTGTATCTTTGTGTTTTGTCGCACCACACCCATGTCAAGCACCTAGTGCCGAACACTCCCATTTTATGGGAGAGGGTGTTCCCCCTTAGTTACTAGCTCATTCCTGCTCCTTCTTCCATAGGCTATGATGGCTTGAGGTGACCTTACACCCAAGACTCTTCGGTTAGGTCTCGGAGGCTGTGATGGATTGAGGCGACCATTAGCCCAAGACTCTTCGGGCATGCTTACCGTTCCTAAGAACCTTCGGGATGAGGCCCAGGTGTCAGCGGGCGGGTTAGTGGTTGCGGCCCAGGTGTGTGCGGGTGAGATGCGTGGTTGTGACGCCCAGGTGTGTGCGGGCGGGAGGCGTTGTTTGGCCCAGGTGTGTGCGGGCGGGAAGAGTGTGGTAGTGTCAGGACGTTTACCGTTAGGAAGGGCAACATCTAATTAAGTGGGAAATGGTGCGGGGTACCCAATACTTTTGTTATATATATATACTGAACTTGTTTGTGTTACTTTTTGAGTGTGACCAGTGAGGCTGGGTGGATAGTTTTTCCTTGTTAGTTTCTGGTTCTTCTGTTTTCTCACGGGACCTTAGGGTGTCTCCCCACTTGTGCACGAGAGCTTTAGGTTCTCTACTGAGTATACTTGTATGCTCACCCAACGTTGTTTCAGGTTTTCAGGAGGACTACAAGGGCTGTGCGGGACCCTACTAGTCAGGCAGTGGGAGCTGGGCAGTTGATGTTTTCTTGTTTTTCTTTTGGTACTGTACTCACTTGTACTTTCAGCTTATTTGTACTTGTACCTTTTTCAGTTTATTTATACATGCATATGGGACTGGTTTGGGTTTCTTTTTAGCACCTTGTTCTTTTCTCTTTTTGGTGGTTGACTTGTCCTATTTCCCGATCCAAAATAATAAAAAGGGTAATGCCTCCCATATTTGTCTAAACTCATACCCTTGGTTCTAGTCACCACCCCGGGGCCTACTGGAGGCGGGACTCGGGGGTCATTATATCCCTTTCACCATTGCCAGCTCTGGAGGGGCATCTTTGATGGAAGGGGGTCGTGACAGAATGGTATCAGAGGTGATGGTTGAGAGATAGGATGGAGTCTGGAGTTAGGAACAGTGAGGATTGCATGGGATGGTAGGGAAACAGTGTTCGTTAATCTTGGTGCGTGACATAGGCCAGGGAAGACCGGCTAGGACACGAGATTTTAGGGCCCCCCGTGATCCGATGCAAGGACTCTGAGCCTACCGAACGACCAAGTGTGACTATATTGATTGCAGGGTAGACACCCTAGGGAAGGTACATGCATCATAATGTGTGTGTTTTACATGATTTGGGTGTTCTGGGAAAGAAATTGAAATAAAATGATAAATTAAAACTTTGAGTTTTTCATTACTACTTGGGTTAGGCGTTCCCTGTTAACCGAACAACTATGGCACCTGGACGTCAACAGAACGGCAGAGGAGTGGGACACAGACAGTTTAATGCAATAGAAGTGGAAACCCTAGCAAGGCCAGAGATCAAGAGAGATGTTTCTGGTTTTACATAACTGCTCTCATTTATGTTTTTTTTAAATTCAAGATCATCACACTCCTTTGTTGAAACTCATTCTCGCCCATGCTTTGGGACTGGAACTTTTTTTTTCATGAATTTATAATGGTAAGTTGTCTCCCTCTTTCCTTTAAATGTATGTGAAGAGTCATAACATGTGGGGAGAGGAGGACCTAATCCCTAATCAAGACGCATTAATGTGGATGCGATTAAACCCGTGCAGGAGAGTCAGTGCCGCCTAAAGCGGATAATATCTCGACATGGGAGAAGGAATTCCTCAAGCCATGTGTTCGGGAAATTTATTGATGTTTTGTATGGTGTTGAGGGGCAGTGTAAGTTGGAAAATCCTAATATATGGAAGTGGGAAGGCTCAGTCCTTAATCGAGAGGCATTAATGCGGATGCGATTAAACTCGTGCAGGCGAGTTAGTGCCGCCTAAAGCGGATAATATCTCGACATAGGAGAGGGAATTCCTAACTCACATAATTAGGGTTTTCGGTTGTTTCTTGTTATGAAAAAAGTCCTGAGAGGTATCTTGAGGGGTGTTTGTCCGGACCTTTCCCCCTTTTATGGGTTGGTTTTAATTCTCGAGGATGAGAATGTTTTGAGAGGTATCTGGTGTAATGGCCCGGACCTATCCAGTCCATTTCATTGTAAAAAATTTGATGTGGTCAAACACGACACGTGTTGTAATAATAATTTTTTATAATAATAATTGATAATGGTGGCGTGAAAATATTTGGTGTTAATTAGATAAAATGGTTTTAATTTAATCATTATAAAATATAATAAAATTGAATATATTTAATTAAATGAAGGGAGGCGCATGTAATAAATTATAAAGGAATGAAATGCATGGGGTGCATGGGTGTGACCTTGTACAGGAGGCGTTGTGCGGTTCTCCACAATTAATGTTGGAATTGTGTTAATAACATTAAAAGGGTATTATTATATAATAATTTGTTATAATAATAATAACGTGAAGAGGCACGTGAATGGGGTTCCGAACCATGCGTGAATATAATGTTATGGGATATATGGAGTAATTATATGAAAATAATGGGCGTCAATAATAATAATAATTATTAATGTTAATGATGGGGACCCGTTGATGAAATTGAAAGAGGATTTATTACTATTGAATTAAATAATAATGATAGAGGTGACATAAATATGTGTGTGATTGGTAAATTAAATTAAATGGGTTTAATTTTTGGTTAGTAAATTAAATTATTTGAATTTAATTAAATGGAATGGTTTTAACATAATAACCATGGTAAACTAATTTAATGGGATTAAATTAGTACATTAATTATGGGTGTTATTATTATTAATTTTATTAAATAATAAAGTTGAAGTGAGAATGGAGTTTGGGGCGTTCCACATGGAGTAAAAGAAATGGGAGGTGCCACTTTTGGTGGTGGGAGAGAATCATGAAAGAAAAAAAATAGATTGGAGAGAGAAACAAAAAAATAATAATAAGATAAATAAAATAAAAAGACAAATAAATGTAAAAGGAGGAATTTGTGCTTAATTATAGTGCCCATGAAGACTCCAAAACGTGATTGATTTTGGAGTTATGAAAAATAAATAAATAATTGATTAATAATAATAATAAAATATTGTTATTATTAATTTTGTTGATAAAACATCTTTTTGTCCGTAACTTCTTCGTGCGACCTCGGTTTCACAAACCGTCAGTGGCAGTGCGACCCTGACTACGAGACGAAAATTATGAGTCCAATATTGGATGTCTTTTTCGGGTTTTCGGATTGGGTACCTTAAACACTCATGAATTAATAGATTTAATATTGTTATTATTACGGGATCTTGTATCCAACATATCTCCCTCATATGGTATCAGATTGACGATCCGTCAGCGACAGCGTAACCCTGAAATTATGACGGTCATTTTAAGACCATTAATGAGCTACTTTTATGACTCATGCCTCGGGTCAACGAAACACCACATATTGATAGAATTATCATTATTATTAAAACGCGTGGAAACCGCGTGACGTGTTGTGTGTTAACCAATCAAAAAATGTAACGTATGTACGGTCACATCGTGTATTCATTAATGCACGCTGATTACGGATTTACCTATTCTTTGCCTATATAAGAACTAGGTCATGTTTTATCTTCCATATCGATCGCTTCTTTGTCGCACGACGACGCTCTTGGACAATCGAGAAGTATTCCTCCTCTAACTTCTTTGTCCGAGCTCCGAATTACGATCCGTCAGCGGCCATAAGATCGTAGCGACGAGACGAAGATTCTAAGCCCAGACTTGTCACCTTTCCTTCCGGCCTTCCTTCTCTAGCTTCCATCCTAGGAGGCGTTTGTCGGGTTTGGCGAAGGCGGAGGACACCGAAGGACGTCGTCGGAAGTGACGTGATCTGGACCATTTGAGGTAGGGGTTTACCTTCATCTCTCTATTTGGTGCAACATGTGGGGTGGGATATTTCTCTTTTGTTCCATGGGATGCAGTTGAACTTTAAATAAAGATAACAACCGGAAAAAGAAGGGTTTGGGGTTTTGTGCTCTTTCTATTGCCTTCCAGTTTCTTTATCTTCTGATTGTGATTTTGGATTGAAAGGCATTTGCCTACTGAAAATCAAGGTCGTTGGTGGCCTTTGCGTGCGCAATTGATATCTGAATTGGTTGTGGTTGGTTTTGTTAAAACATTGAAAATGGATAAGCACGTAAAGATTGGCTGTTTAAATGAGAATGAAAACCTTGTGTGATCACCCCGGTTGAACAAAATTGGAATAATGAACATCTTGGTGGTTTGGTTGTTTTGTGGGAAATGTTTTTGTAGACGATGGGGTTGAAATGGGAAGTGGTTGGTTGTGTAAAATGCCTTTATTTATGAAAGGTGATTTTATTATGAAAATTGTTTTGGAAGTAAAAGGTGTTTTCAAATGCAGAAATGTTTTGTGTGTGGAAAGGGTTTTATGTGTGGAACTTTGAAATAAATGAATGATGGAGTGTTGTATGGTTGTGATAATCTTTTGTAAATGAAATGGCATGTGGTTGCTTGGGTTTTACCTAACCTTGGTTGTGGATGGCAGGGATATGTTTGTGAATGGTTTTGTCTGGATGATAGTTGCCCAGTAGTAATAATTTGTTAAACCATTGCATGAAACATGAAAAACTAAATGGGGTTGGGGGATGATTGTTTGATTCTTGATGCATGCTTCGTGGTAGCAGTTCCGAGGAACATGCTCAGTTTCCCTTTTTAAGAAACCATAGGTTGGGCTGTGTGTTTGGTATATGTATATATATAATTGTATCTTTGTGTTTTGTCGCACCACACCCATGTCAAGCACCTAGTGCCGAACACTCCCATTTTATGGGAGAGGGTGTTCCCCCTTAGTTACTAGCTCCTTCCTGCTCCTTCGTCCATAGGCTATGATGGCTTGAGGTGACCTTACACCCAAGACTCTTCGGGTAGGTCTCGGAGGCTGTGATGGCTTGAGGCGACCTTTAGCCCAAGACTCTTCGGGCAGGCTTACCATTCCCATGAACCTTCGGGATGAGGCCCAGGTGTCTGCGGGCGGGTTAGTGGTTGTGGCCCAGGTGTGTGCGGGCGAGATGCGTGGTTGTGAGGCCCAGGTGTGTGCGGGCGGTATGCGTGGTTTGGCCCAGGTGTGTTCGGGCGGGAAGAGTGCGGTAGTGTCAGGACGTTTGCCGTTAGGAAGAGCAGAATCTAATTAAGTGGGAAATGGTGCGGGGTACCCAATTCTTTTTTTCTATATATATACTAAACATGTTTGTGTTACTTGATGAGTGTGACCAGTGAGGCTGGGTGGATAGTTTTTCCTTGTTAGTTTCTGGTTCTTCTGTTTTCTCACGGGACATTAGGGTGTCTCCCCACTTGTGCACGGGAATTTTAGGTTCTCTACTGAGTATACTTGTATGCTCACCCTACGTTGTTTCAGGTTTTCAGGAGGATTACCAGGGCTGTGCGGGCCCCTACTAGTCAGGCAGTGGGAGCTGTGCAGTTGCTGTTTTCTTGTTTTTCTTTTGGTACTGTACTCACTTGTACTTTCAGCTTATTTGTACTTGTACCTGTCTCAGTTTATTTATATATGCATATGGGACTGGTTTGGGTTTCTTTCAGCACCTTGTTCTTTTCTCTTTTTGGTGGTTGACTTGTCCTATTTCCCGATCCAAAATAATAAAAAGTGTAATGCCTCCCATATTTGTGTAAACTCATACCCTTGGTGCTAGTCTCCACACCGGGGCCTACTGGAGGCGGGACTCGGGGGTCATTATCTCCCTTTCACAATTTCCAGCTCCGGAGGGGCATCTTTGATGGAAGGGGATCATGACATTGGGATCCAAAATTTGGAGTTTGGTGAGCATCGCGAAAAGTGGATTTCCATGAAGAGCATAAATTCATATGGCAAAGGCATGAATTTCACGAAGATAGGATGCATGTTTTGGAAATCGCGAAGACTAGAAGGATGTAGGCGGTGATTCTTTGCGATTACGTCAAGCTTCGCGAACGGCAGAGGCTGAAGAGCATCGCGGCGGTGAAGGGATTCGCGAGGGAGCTTCGTGGCGAAGTCTCGATGGTATGTTGACGGTGATTATTCGCGACTACGTCAAGCTTCACGAACGGAAAAGTGTTGTGGTACTTCGCGATTTGGACAGAATTCCGTCGAAATCTTTAGAACTTCGCGATTTGAGATGACGTGGCGTTGAATTCGTGCGGAAGGGATGAGGGTTGGTGGAATCGCCTATAAATAGAGGCCGACCACTTCGAGCGAAGCAGAGAGAATTTTCAGAGAAAATCCATTGCTCTCAGTTCGTGGAGGTGGTTCGTGAAGGCAATGTGCTTCACGAAAGGGGAGCTTCGTGGCGGCTATTATAGCTCCGCGAAAGGCGTGTGCCCCGCATTGCCTCGGTGAGCCTCGCGGAGAGGCAGGAGCTCCGCGATGGACAAAGCTTCGCGAGGAACGTTGCATTGTGACGACTTGAGCATCGCGAGAGTGCTTCGCGAGTGAGCTTCGCGAAAAAGTAGGATCTTCGCGAAGGCTTGTTTGAGCTTTGCGAAATTGGGAGCCTAGCAAAGTAGGGTTCTTCGCGAAGGTCTTTCCAATGTGAATTTCCCAGTGTTCAGAGGCAGAGGTATTCATCTACGGGTGAATGTTGAACTTCAACAGAGAATCTACATACAGAGAAAGATGCATTCCATAATGGAAATGAAGAGACCTACCGGTCTATAAACTGTGATTGGATTCCCTTCCAAGAGAAGTGTGCTTAGGAAGTGGAAGAAGGTGATCCTCTCCACCGGCAGTGATCTAGAGGGAGAAAAATAGGGAGTGACCCTTGGGAAAACAGTGATCTGACGCTAAACATTGTATAGGCAGTGAGCCTGGGCATAGAAGTGATCTAGCCCGAACATTGTAATCCAGAGCTAGTGAAGTTTAGTGGACTTGGTACGACCGGAAACCTGTTGGCGTATGCTCCTTAGACCTAGCCCTTAGCGGTGAACCATGTAAAATTGCTGTGTCCTGTGCTTGCTTTACTTTCTATTTATTTTGTGCAGCAGGAAAGAGAGAGAAGAGCGTTTTTCTTAACAGCGAAACAAGATCAGAACGAGATTTAATTTTTAATTTGTCATACCCTGATTCACCCCCCCCCCCCCTCTCAGGGTATTCATCCTAGTGGACCTAACAAGTGGTATTAGATCGAAAGGTTAACAGTTGGTCTTCTCTCAATGGAGGTCACTAATCATAGAGGGATTCCGATATTCGACGGATGTAATTTTCAGATATGGAACAATCGAATAAAACACTATTTATGATCTTTGGGAATGGATGTGTTTTCCACAGCTATGCATGGTATCACAGCTGATATTACTAGTGGTGCATTATCAGAAGCTGAGCACAAAGAGTTGGATGCTGATTCCAAAGAAATCAATACCTTAGGGGGAGCCCTCTCTAATCCCATTTATACAAAGGTGAGGTCATGCAAAACGTCACATGCCATGTGGGAAATGCTTTTGAATATTTATGAAGGGGATTCAAAAGTTAGAGAGGCAAAGATGCAAGTGTTGTGGAACAAGTATGAAGATCTCAGAATGAACCCGAATGAGTCTGTTGATGCATTCTTTGACAGGGTAAATGCTGTGGTAGAAGACATGCGGGGTCTTGGAGAAATTATCGAAGACATTAAAATCGTAAAGCGCATCTTGAGAAAGCTTCCACCTCGGTTCAATCCGAAAGTTTCTGTGATGGAAGATAACGATCTGAAAGAGCTAACATTGGATAACCTACACAGCACTCTTGTTGCATATGAAATGAGAAATGATGACAACGATGCTGTGGAGAAGGGGAAATTCAAAGAAGTGGAATTTAAGGCCATGAAGAGGCTCACTATTTAAGATTATCAGGAGGAAGAAGAGTCATATGAGGTGATGTCATTCCTTTCTTCAAATCTACAAAGAGGAAAATGAAAGTTTAAAGGGAAACTTCCACTAGCATGCTTCCGATGCGGAAAGGTTGGTCATCTTGCTGCAAGATGCCCCAAAAAGGTTCAAGAAGAAAGCGATGAAGATGAAGTTGAGAGTCACATGAAAAAATCTTCAGCCTATGTGAAAGGGAAGAAGCAGTTCAAGAGAAATTTCTTTAAGAAGAAGAATCTTCTTTCCCAAGAAATTGACAGTTCAGCTGAGTCTGAGGGTGAAGAAGTTGAAGAGATAGAAAACTGCAAAGATCGTGGTCAAAATGCGATGGTGGTTGTTGCCAGTAGTGCTCTAGAAAAGAAAGAAACCGAAACTGATGAATAAGAAGAAGAAATTGAAGGGAGAGTTGACATGGAAGCTGAATTAGAAGCATCTCTTGAAGAGATAGATGTTTGGCGAGCAAAAACATTGAAAGCCAACAAGATAGTATGTGATGCCAAACTCTACATGAAACAACAAGAAGAAGAGAAGTCTGATCTTGAGAAAGAAATTGAAAATATTAAGTCTTCCAGGACAAAGCGCACAGAAAAGGTTGATGAGCATAAGGTCAAGATTGAAGAGCAGAAAAGGGAGATCGATTGCTTGAGTCGAAAAGTGAAAGATCACGTCAAGCATATTGAAGAGCATGAAGAGGAAGTTGTCGGTCTGCGGAGAAAAGTTAAAGACCAGGAAAAACCTTTGAATCTCAACACATTCTTGGGAAATCAGGTCATTACGAAGACGAAAAAGAAGAAAGAAGAGCCTAGTAGTTCCGCAGGAAAGAAGCAGCAATTGAACTCAGATGTTAAGGCAGATTCATGGCTTAATCAGAAACAAAAATCTGCGGTAGTTGATGTTAGACCGCAAGCACCTGTCCAGAGATTGAAAGTGGATTTGAGCACAAAGAAGAATCAGAATACTCAGAGATCCAAAGGGGAAACTCGTAGTGCTGAAGTAACATGAAGGAATGCACCTTATATCAGGTGTTATTGTCGTGGAAAGATGGTACATTCATAGTATGTGTGTTCCATAGCCAAAAGATATCGAAGGGAACAAGAACAGAGATTGCGGCCAAACAGAGAACGGTTTTCCAGAACATTTTTTGAAGGACACTGTTTTTGGTGCGGAGGATTTGGACACATCGCTAGGTACTGCACTTCGACCATTCAGAAAAATGTGCCAAAGCAGAATCAAAATGTTCACAAGCATCAGATCAGTAAACCGACAAGTGAGTTAAAAGTTCAGAATAGATTTTCAGTTTTTCAAGATGAAGCTGGTCCATCATACTCTGAGAAAGAACAGAATCCTCAATCCATTCCGAGTATGAAAGAAAAATAATCGACTAGGAAGAAAAAAAATGAGAAGGTCGGACGTTGCTGAAATTGCCCTTAAAGCATCAGATCGTTCTGGTGTTTGGATACTTGACAGTGGTTGCACATCCCACATGATGGGTAATAATGATCTGGTTACATGCATAAAATATGACAAACAAAGAGTTGTCAAGTTTGGAAATGATGAAGGCCTGATGATTTTTGGCTCAGGAAAATCCAAGTTTGGGGGAAAAGAAATGAGACATGCTGATGTCTTGGTGGTATAGGGTCTCAGTCATAATTTGCTTAGCGTCAGTCAACTATGTGACTTTGGGAACTCTATCCTATTTACCAAGAAGATGGGTATTGTTAAAGGAAAATATGGAATAGTCATTCTTTAGGGAAAACGAACAAAGGGGAATCTTTACCTGGTAGGTGGGGATGAAGAATCATTCCTTTTATCAAGAGAAAAGAAAATCAGATGTGGCATAAGTGACTTGAACATCTATGTCAATCATATATGGAAGATCTGGTAAAGTGTGATGCTGCTAGAGACCTTCTCAAACTATCACGTGATTGCACTCATACATGTGATGCTTGTAAACAAGGGAAGATCATCAGGAAGACATACAGGCCAAAGGAACAAAAAGAAACTCGAGTGCTCGAATTGGTGCATGCTGATGTATGTGGACCTATCTCACCATGATCTATAGATTGGAAAAGGTACTATGTTATTTTCATTGATGACTACAATAGAATGGCCTGGGTATTCATCTTTACCCATAAGACAGAGGTGTTGAGTTGCATAAAGCAGTACAGGAGGGAATCAGAAATGATGCTTGGGCAGAAAATTCTGAAGTTTCATACTGATAACAGTACAGAATTTACAAACAGTCAGGTTGAAAACTATCTCGAGAAACATGGGATAAGGCATCAAGTTTAATCAGTAAGAACTCCCCAAAATAATGGAGTGGTTGAAAGGAGAAATCAGATCATCAACAACATGGCCAGAACAATGCTTATTGGTAAGGACCTACCAGAGAAATTTTGGAAGGAAGCAGTTTTGACATCGGTCTATGTTTCAAACAGGTCCCTGTTATGTCCAAAGACAAGGAAGACTCCGTATAAACTGTGGTACGGAAATAACCAACTTTGAAATACTTTCGAATCTTTGTAAGTAAGTGTTTCATTCTCAACAAAGAACATCATAGGAATTTTGAGGCATTAGGAGATGAAGGGATATTCCTTGGCTATTCAGGGAAAATCAAAGCATATAAATTTTTCAACAAGAGGCTGGGAAAAATTGTTGAGAGCAATGATGTCACTATAGTCGAAAATGAACAGACTGCTCAACGACCTAGTGAACAGTTTCTGGATGAAAGTGATGATGAGGTAAGAAACACAGGGGGAGTAGAAGTGGCAGAGGCTGACTTAGAAGAAGATTCTGATGATGAACAAGAAAGTGTCAAGTCTGTATCTGCAAAGAAGCCAAAGAATCGAGCTGAAATTGATAGGAAAAATATAATTGGTGATCAGACAGCTCCAGTTCAGATTTGAAGAATGAAATCATTACATCAAACATCGTTTTTATCTCAGGTGGAGCCAAAATGTTTTTCCGATGCGGCTGAAGATGAAAACTGGGTTCAGGCTATGAATGAAGAGCTTGATCAAATTGAGAAGAACCAGACATGGGAGATTGTTTCGAGGCCAGCAGACAAGAATGTCATTGAGACCAAATGGGTCTATCGCAATAAGATGAATGAAGACGGAACAGTGATTCGGAACAAAGCATGTCTAGTGTGCAATGGGTACTCCCAGATCGAGGGAATTTATGTTGATGAGACATTGGCACCGGTTGCAAGGCTGGAGACAATAAGATTATTCCTAGCCATCACAGTACAAAGGAAGTTCTAAGTGTTCCAGATGGATGTCAAATCTGCATTCTTGAATGGTGTTCTAGAATAGGTGGTGTATATTGTGCAGCCTGATGGTTTTCTCATTCATGAGGATGAGAACAAAGTTTGCAAGCTGAAGAAGGAATTGTATGGGATGAAACAAGCACCAAGGGCATGGTACTCAAGGCTTGATCAGTACTTAAAGAAGCATGGTTTTCAGCGTGGATGAGTTGATTACAATCCCTATTTTAGTAATTACAGTAATCAAAGGATGATGGTGTTGGTTTATGTCGATAACATAATATTTGGCGGATCAGATGAAGCTCAGTGCAGAAAGTTTTCCGAATTAATGAAAAATGAGTTTGAAATGTCAATGATTGGAGAGCTAACGTTTTCCCTTGGTCTACAGGTAACACAAGGAAGGAATGGAACATTCATTTCTCAATCTAAATATGCCAAGGAGGTCATGAGAAGGTTTGGAATGGAAAATTCCAAGGAGATGAAGAGTCTGGTGGCTACCCGGATGAAATTATCAAAAGATAAGGATGGCAAGGCTGTTAATATCACAGAATACAGGAAAATCATTGGAAGTCTGTTGTACTTAACCGCAACAAGGCCTGATATTGTTTTCGCCACATTCCAAACAACGAGATATCAGAGTAATCCCAAGGAAAGTCACATGCTCTCAGTGAAAAGAATACTTCGGTATATTAAGGGCATAGAGGACATCGTCTTGACATACAATGACAAATCTCAAGCAGAGTTATTGGGGTACACTGATGCAGACTGGGCCGGTTCAGCGGATTATAGAAAATCAACGTCAGGTGGTGCATTATATCTTGGTGTATTGTGTATTTCTTGGCTAAGCAACAAGCATGATTGCATTTCATTGAGCACCGCAGAAGCTGAGTATATTGCGGCCACTCAAGCCTGCACACATTTATTGTGGATGAAGCAGCAGCATGAAGATATGGGAGTTGAAGTGAAGTCTCCGATCAGAATCCAGAGCGACAACTCAAGTGCTATAAATCTTAGAAAAAATCTCGTCCATCGTTCAAGGACAAATAACATTGAGATTAAGTATCATTTTATCAACGAGAAGGTTGAGCATGGAATCGTGAAATTGGAGTACGTGCATACAGAGCTACAGGTTGCAGACATTCTGACAAAGGCCTTTCCCAAGGAAGCTTTTGAGAGGCATCGACTGGCTCTGGGAGTTCAGTGGATTCCCCGCACTTGAAATAGTGTGGATGTGGGACCCTTCCCCCCCCCTCTCCCCGTGGTATGATGTGTTTTTCCCTAATATGCTGATATGTGTTCTCTACTATGTTACAGACTACAAAGGAGTGTCCTTTGGGTTCGTTGACAAAGTGGGAGAAAAGTGTTTGTTAAAGGCGGAGAAAATAGTGATTTTTCACGGGGGATACCGTGCGGAGATTTGATAAATCATAATTGATACCGGGAGAAGCTGACAGGTGGAGCAACCAGAAAGGGGGAGCAATGAGAAATGGGGAGCAATGAGAAAGGGGGATAGTATTTAAATCTCACGACGCTAGAAGTGATCGATCAAAGCATAGATATCACGACAGCTGAGGATCGTGATAAAAGCAGAACAGTGGTGTCGAAATGGTGTGAGACGGCGTCCAGCTATCAACAATTGATATCAACATAAGAATTCACCAATTGGTATCAGTGTGGTTCAACAACTGGTTTTATTTTAAGAATTGGTATCAGGGTGGAATCGACAATTGGGGTCTGACATGAAGTGATTCATTGATGAACTTTTCATACTACTCTTGTTTCTCACACCGAGCATTGCTCATGTGGGCTTAGAGTATGTGTTAAGTGAATCCCTGAACGCTATCAGAATCGTAAGAGGTGAATGGTGATAGCGACTGGAAGAAGACTCAGTGAGGTATCAAAGTGCAGAAAATATTTCTGAGCAGAGTTGTGAAGAGTTGTCAACAAACCCAAAGGGGGAGATTGTTGGGAAAAAATCCCTCAAGGTAACATTGTAGTATTTTTGGGATGTTTGTGTTTGTTGACAAAGCAGGTTTCCATGGAGAATAAGGGTAATTTTAAATTACTTAATATAATAAAACAAAATCATAGTTTTAAAAAAATTTGTATTTTCCACTATTCAATGAGGAAACAATATTTTCTAACAAGTCCGAAAACATTAACCTCTATAAACTTTCCTATGGTAAATTAAATATTTTATTTAATTTTATAAAATATATTTTAACAAATACATATAAATTAATTATATTACTTTCATAAAAAAATCAATCAAAAATACAATTGAAAAAAATATATTTTTTATGACTAAAATTACATAACTAAAAAATAGGTGTTATATTTATAATTCATTCTAATAGATGTTAATATTTATATATATATATATATATATATATATAACATAAATTATTTAATTATATATTAACAAATTAAAAAACTATCTTATAATGGTCATGTATTTCCTTGGCCATTTATGATCAATTTTGTGAGTCGAATATGATATCAATCATAATATTCCACTTTTAAAATATAAAAATTTTCAACTAAAAAATAATGAAAAAAATTCACTTCAATTTTATTATTTTATGGATAATAATGTTTGATATTTTAAAATATAATTATTTTTCCCCAAATTGAAAAAAATGGTAATAATATATTCTTTTAAATTGATGAAATTAAAGAATAAAATTTACATGTAATAAAAACATAGTATCCAAATTATGAGAAAATTTTAGGGATGTGAAAACATATATTTGGAAAGAACGTCATTTTAGTAGGTTATATTTAATTTTTTGTTTTACAAGAATCCTTCGATTTATTGAAAATCATTTTTATTTTGAGAACATTTTCATAGGGTTGAGGAATTACTTAACTATAATGATAGAGAACATAAAGAAATATACATACTTGACAGGTTCAATTTCATACATTAATAAATTATCACTACAATCTAATATTTCAATCCAAATGAATAATGTTCAAGATAATTTTATTATCCCTGAAGCACTAAAATAATCATTTAACTATTAATATTACCATAAAAGAAAAAAAATACTTTCTTTATGTGTCTAGAAATTAACAAAACACAAATTGATACCATAAGGTAAGATAATTCACAACATGAATAAACCATCATTTGGTATAATGATACATTATTATTCCAAATTCAACACTAACAACCAAAGATCAAACTGGATCCCTCAATAAACAAGTAACACTATAAACCAAATAACTTGAACACTTATGAGTGTTTTAGCATCAATGTATACCTCATAGCTTTCATCTTATTAGCCCAAAAACGTTAGGGATCATATTCTAAAAAAACATTAATCACATAATCCACACATTATTATTATATTAAAATATTATCATTAGGATATAGAATACAATATCAAATTCAACATATTAATCATCATTCAAACCATTAATTTAAAATTGAAATTAATTCATACAAACCAGGTATTGTCATAGGTCAATTATCAGAATTGTACCCTCATCCCGCTTTAGTTGTGGGATTAAGATTGAAAACCTAGAAAGATGAGATGGGTTGTTTCATGTACATTAGGTTGTACATTTCCAACAATTATGTAATTATAATGTTCATAGGAATATGAATATAATACTAAAAAATTACCTCAATCATCAAATATTATATCAACCCAAATGGTTATCAATACCATTAATCACAAGATCGAACACTAACTCAAAAAACATTTATTGTATCCATAACCCTTTTAATAAGATAACCAAAAGAACATGATTATATCTAATGATATCAATACCATTCTATCATACCAAATATAATAGCCATAAACATTCACTCTTGGATCTAGTTTTAAAATAATAAACAATACATTAATAAATTTAAAACAAAAAACTTGTTGGGAGAAAATCCCTCAAGGTAACATTACGTCAAGCGTCGCGAATGACAGAGGCTGAAGCGCATCGCGGCGGTGAAGGGCATTGCGAGGGAGCTTCGCGGCGAAGGCGCGAAGGAATGTTGGGCTTTGCGAGGGAGCTTCGCGGCGAAGTCGCGAAGGTATGTTGACGGTGATTCTTCGCGACTACGTCAAGCTTCGCAAATGGCAAAGTGCTATGGTGATTCGCGATTTGGATAGAATTCCGGCGGAATCTTTGGAGCTTCGTGATTTGAGATGACGTGGCGTTGACTTCTCTTGGAAGGGACGAGGGTCGGTGGAATCGCCTATAAATTTAGGCCGACCCCTTCGAGCGAAGCAGAGAGAATTTTCAGAGAAAATCCATTGATCTCGGTTCGCGGAGGTGGTTCGCGAAGGCAGTGTGCTTCGCGAAAGGGGAGCTTCGCGGCGGCTATTATAGCTCTGCGAAAGGCGTGTTCCCAGCGTTGGCTCGGTGAGCATCGCGGAGAGGAAGGAGCTCCGCGACGGACAAAGCTTCGCGAGGACCGTTGCTTTGCGACGGCTTGAGCATCGCGAGAGTTATTAGCGAGAGTGCTTCGCGAGTGAGCTTCGCGAAAAGGAAGGATCTTTGTGAAGTCTTGTTTGAGCTTCGCGAAATTGGTAGCCTAGAGAAGTAGGGTGCTTTGCGAAGGTCCTTCCAATGTGAATTTCCTAGTGTTCAGAGGTAGAGGTATTCTTCTACGGGTGAAAGTTGAACTTCAACAGATCATCTACATACAGAGAAAGATGCATTCCTTAATGGAAATGAAGAGACCTACAGGTCTATAAACTGTGATTGGATTCCTATCCATGAGAAGTGATCTTAGGAAGAGGAAGAAGGTGATCCTCTCCACCGACAGTGAGCCAGAGAGAGAGAAATAGGAAGTGACCCTTGGAAAACAGTGAGGTGACCCTAAACATTGTATAGACAGTGAGCCTGGGCATAGAAGTGATCTAGCCCGAACATTGTAATCCACAGCTAGTAAAGTTTAGTGGACTTGGTACGACCGGCAACCTGTCGGCGTATGCTCCTTGGACGTAGCCCTTAGCGGTGAACCATGTAAAATTGATGTGTCCTGTGCTTGCTTTACTTTCTGTTTATTTTGTGCAGCAGGAAAGAGAGAGAAGAGCGTTTTGCTTAACAGCGAAACAAGATCAGAACGGGATTTAACTTTTAATTTGTCATACCCTGATTCACCCCCCTATCAGGGTATTCAGCCTAGTGGACCCAACAAGTGGTATCAGATCGAAAGGAAAAGATGGAATAGTCATTCAACTATGTGGTAGAGGGTCTCAGTCATAATTTTCTTAGCGTCAGTCAACTATGTGACTCTGGGCACTCTATCCTATTTTCCAAGAAGATGGGTATTGTTAAAGGAAGAGATGGAATAGTCATTCTTCAGGTAAAACGAACAAAGGGGAATCATTACCTAGTAGGTGGGGAAGAAGATTCATGCCTTTTATCCAGAGAAGAAGAAAATCAGATGTGGCATAAGCGACTTGGTCATCTATGTCAACCATCTATAGATGATCTGGTAAAGTGTGATGCTGATAGAGACCTACCCAAACTATCATGTGATCGCACTCATACGTGTGATGCTTGTCAATAAGGAAAGATCATCAGGAAGACATACAAGCCAAAGGAACAAAAAGAAACTCGAGTGCTCGAATTGGTGCATGCTAATGTATGTGGACCTATCTCACCACGAGCTATAGATGGGCAAAGGTACTATGTTCTTTTCATTGATGACTACAGTAGAATGGCCTGGGTATTCATCATTACCCATAAGACAGAGGTGTTGAGTTGCATAAAGCAATACATGAGGGAATCAGAAAAGATGCTTGTGCAGAAAATTCTGAAGTTTCGTACTGATAACGGTACAGAATTTACAAATAGTCAAGTTGAAAACTATCTCGAGAAACATGAGATAAGGTATCAAGCTTAATCAGTAAGAACTCCCCAACAGAATGAAGTGGTTGAAAGGAGAAATCGGATCATCAACAACATGGCCAGAACAATGCTTATTGATAAGGACCTACCAGAGAAATTTTGGAAGGAAGCAGTTTTGACATCGATCTATGTTTCAAACAGGTCCCTGTTATGTCCGAAGAAAGGGAAGACTCCGTATAAACTGTGGTACGGAAAGAAGCCAACGTTGAAATACTTTTGATTCTTTAGAAGTAAGTGTTTCATTCTCAACAAAGAACATCGTAGGATGTTTGAGGCACGAGGAGATGAAGGGATATTCCGTGGCTGTTCAAGAAAAAGAAAAGCATATAAATGCTTCAACAAGAGGCTGGGAAAAATTGTTGAGAGCATTGATGTCACTATAGTCGAAAATGAACAGACTGCTCAATGACCCAGTGAACAGTTTCTGGATGAAAGTGATGATGAGGTAAGCAACACAGGGAGAGTAGAAGTGACAGAGGCTGACTCAGAAGAAGATTCTGATGATGAACAAGAAAGTATCAAGTCTGTATCTACAAAGAAGCCAAAGAATTGAGCTGAAATTGATAGGCAAAATATCATTGGTGATGAGACAGCTCCAGTTCAGACTCGAAGAATGAAATCATTACAACAAACATCATTTTTATCTCAGGTGGAGCCAAAATGTTTTTCGGATGCAGATGAAGATGAAAACTGGGTTCAGGCTATGAATGAAGAGCTTGATAAAATTGAGAAGAACCATACATGGGAGATTGTTTCGAGGCCAGCAGACAAGAATGTCATTGGGTCCAAATGGTTCTATCGCAATAAGATGAATGAAGACGGCACATTGATTCGGATCAAATCATGTCTAGTGTGCAAGGGGTACTCCCAGATCGAGGGAATTGATGTTGATGAGACATTTGAACCGGTTTCAAGGCTGGAGACAATAAGATTATTCCTAGCCATCGCAGTGCAAAGGAAGTTCAAAGTGTTCCAGATGGATGTCAAATCTGCATTCTTGAATGGTGTTCTGGAAGAGGAGGTGTATATTGAGCAGCCAGATGGTTTTCTCATTCATGAGGATGAGAACAATGTTTGCAGGCTAAAGAAGGCATTGTATGGGCTGAAACAAGAACCAAGGGCATGGTACTCAAGGCTTGATCAGTACTTAAAGAATCTTGGTTTTCAGTGTGGAGGAGTTGATTACAATCTATATTTCAGTAATGACAGTAATAAAAGGTTGATGGTGATGGTTTATGTCTATGACATAATATTTGGCGGATCAGATGAAGCTCAGTGCAGACAGTTTTCCGAATTCATGAAAAATGAGTTTGAAATGTCAATGATTGGAGAGATAACATTTTTCATTGGTCTACAGTTAACACAAGGAAGGAATGGAACATTCATTTCTCAATCTAAATATTCCAAGGAGGTCCTGAGAAGGTTTGGAATGGAAAATTACAAGGAGATGAAGACTATGGTGGATACCTGGATGAAATTATCAAAAGATGAGGATGGAAAGGTAGTTAATATCACAGAATACATGCAAATCATTGGAAGTCTGTTGTACTTAACCGCAACAAGGCCTGATATTGTTTTCGCCACATGCCAAGCAGTGAGATATCCGAGTAATCCCAAGGAAAGTCACATGCTCACAGTGAAAAGAATAATTCGGTATATTAAGGGAACAGAGGACTTCGGCTTGACATACAATGACAAATCTCAGACAGAGTTATTGGGGTACACTGATGCAGACTGGGCCGGTTCGGTGGATGATAGAAAATCAACGTCAGGTGGTGCATTCTATCTTGGTGTATTGTGTATTTCTTGGCTAAGAAAGAAGCAATATTGCATTTCATTTAGCACCGCAGAAGATGAGTATATTGCGGCCACTCAAGCCTGCACACAGTTATTGTGGATGAAGCAGCAGCTTGAAGATATGGGTGTTGAAGTGAAGTATCTGATCGGAATCCAGTGTGACAACTCAAGTGCTATAAATCTTAGCAAAAATCCCATCCATCATTCAAGGAAAAATAACATTGATATTAAGTATCATTTTATCAAGGAGAAGGTTGAGCAGGGAATCGTGAAATTGGAGTACGTGCCTACAGAGCTACAGGTTGCAGACATTCTGACAAAGGCCATACCCAAAGAAGCATTTGAGAGGCATCGACTGGCTCTGGGAGTTCAGTCGATTCCCTGCACTTGAAATAGTGTGGATGTGGGACCCTCCCCCCCCCTCTCTCCGTGGTATGATGTGTTTTTCCCTAATATGCTGATATGTGTTCTCTAATATGTTACAACCTACAAAGGAGTGTCCTTTGGGTTCGTTGACAAAGGGGGAGAAAAGTTTTTGTTAATGGCGGAGAAAATAGTGATTGTTCAAGGGGGATACCATGCGGAGATTTGATAAATCATAATTGATACGGGGAGAAGATGACAGGTGGAGCAGCCAGAAAGGGGGAGCAATGAGAAAGGGGGAGAGTATTTAAATCTTACGATGCTAGAAGTGATCGATCAAAGCATAGATATAACGACAGCTGAGGATCGTGATAAAAGTAGAACATTGGTGTTGGAATGGTGTGAGACGGTGTCCAGCTATCAACAATTGGTATCAACTTAAGAATTCACCAATTGGTATCAGTGTGGTTCAACAGCTAGTTTTATTTTAAGAATTGGTATCAGGGTGGAATCGACAATTGGGTTCTGACATGAAGTGATTCATTGATGAACTTTTTATACTACTCTTGTTTCTCAAGCCGAGCATTGCTCATGTGGGATTAGAGTACGTGTTAAGTGAATCCCTGAACGCTATCAGAATCGTAAGAGGCGAATGGTGATAGCGGCTGGAAGAAGACTCAGTGAGGTATCAAAGTGCAGAAAATATTTCTGAGCAGAGTTGTGAAGAGTTGTCAACAATTCCAAAAGGGGAGATTGTTGCGAAAAAATACCTCAAGGTAACATTGCAGTATTTTTGGGTTGATTGTGTTTTTTGACAAAGAAGGTTTCCATGGAGAATAATGGTAATTTTAATTTACTTAATATAATAAAACAAAATCATAGTTTTCAAAAAATTTGTAATTTCCACTATTCAATGGGGAAACGATACTTTCTAACAAGTCTGAAAACATTAACCTCTATAAACTTTCGTATGGTAATTTAAATATTTTATTTAATTTTATAAAATATATTTTAACAAATACATATAATTTAATTATATTGTTTTCATAAAAAAATCAATCAAAAATACAATTGAAAAAAATATATTTTTTATGAATAAAATTACATAACTAAAAAATAGGTGTTATATTTATAATTAATTTTAATAGATTTTAATATTTATATATATATATATATAACATAAATTATTTAATTATATATTAACAAATTAAAAAACAATCTTATAATGGTCATGTATTTCCTTGGCCATTTATGATCAATTTTGTGTGTCGAATATGATATCAATCATAATATTCCAGTTTTAAAATATACAATTTTACAACTAAAAAATAATGAAAAAAATTCAGTTCAATTTTATTATTTTATGGACAATAATGTTTGATATTTTAAAATATATTTATTTTTCCCCAAATTGTAAAAAAGGGTAATAATATATTCTTTTAAATTGATGAAATTAAAGAATAAAATTTACATGTAATAAAAAACATAGTATCCAAATTATGAGAAAATTTCAGGGATGTGAAAACATATATTTGGAAAGAACGTCATTTTAGTTGGTTATATTTCATTTTTTGTTTTACAGGAATCCTACGATTTATTGAAAATCATTTTTATTTTGAGAACATTTTCATAGGGTTGAGGAATTACTTAACTATAATGATAGAGAACATAAAGAAATATACATACTTGACATGTTCAATTTCATACATTAATAAATTATCACTACAATCTAATATGTCAATCCAAATGAATAATGTTCAAGATAATTTTATTATCCCTGAAGCACTAAAATAATCATTTAACTATTAATATTACCGTAAAAGAAAAAATACTTTCTTTATGTGTCTACAAATTAACAAAACCCAAATTGATACCATAAGGTAAGATAATTCACAACATGAATAAACCATCATTCGGTATAATGATACATTATTATTCCAAATTCAAAACTAACAACCAAAGACCAAACTGGATCCCTCAATAAACAAGTAACACTATATACCAAATAACTTGAACACTTATGAGTGTTTTAGCATCAATGTATACCTCATAGCTTTCATCTTATTAGCCCAAAAAATTTGGGGATCATATTCTAAAAAAACATTAATCACATAATCAACACATTATTATTATATTCAAATATTATCATTAGGATATAGAATACATTATCAAATTCAACATATTAATCATCATTCAAACCATTAATTTAAAATTGAAATTATTTCATACAAACCAGGTATTGTCATAGGTCAATTATCAGAATTGTACCCTCACCCCCCTTTAGTTGTGGGATTAAGATTGACAGCCTAGAAAGATGAGATGGGTTGTTTCATGTACAATAGGTTGTACATTTCCAAAAATTATGTAATTATAATGTTCATAGGAATATGAATATAATACTAAAAAATTACCTCAATCATCAAATATTATATCAACCCAAATGGTTATCAATACCATTAATCACAAGATCGAACACTAACTCACAAACCATTTATTGTATCCATAACCCTTTTAATAAGACAACCAAAAGAACATGATTATATCTAATGATATCAATAACATTCTATCATACCAAATATAATAGCCATAAACATTCACTCTTGGATCTAGTTTTAAAATAATAAACAATACATTAATAAATTTAAAACAAAAAACTTGTTGGGAAAAAATCCTTCAAGGTAACATTGTAGTATTTTTGGGTTGATTGTGTTTGTTGACAAAGCAGGTTTCCATGGAGAATTGTCGAGTTCCCAAGAATTTGTTGACATTCCATGTTGACAAAGAACTATGACAAAGGAAAGACGATCTGTAGACGGTACAAAATAGCAGTACAAGGTGAAGGGATTTGCGAGGGAGCTTCGTGGCGAAGGCGAGAAGGAATGTTGGGCTTCGTGAGGGAGCTTCGCGGCGAAGTCGCGAAGGTATGTTGACGGTGATTCTTCACAACTACGTCAAGCATCGCGAACGGCAAAGTTCCATGGTGCTTCGCGATTTGGACAGAATTCCAGCGGAATCTTTGGAGCTTCGCGATTTGAGATGACGTGGCGTTGACTTCGCGCGGAATGAACGAGGGTCAGTGGAATCGCCTATAAATAGAGGCCGACCCCTTCGAGCGAAGCAGAGAGAATTTTCAGAGAAAATCCATTGCTCTCGGTTCACTGAGGTGGTTGGCGAAGGCAGTGTGCTTCGCGAAAGGGGAGCTTCGCGGCGGCTATTATAGCTCCGCGAAAGGCGTATGACCCGCGTTGGCTCGGTGAGCTTCGCGGAGAGGCAAGAGCTCCGAGATGGACAATGATTCGCGAGGTACATTTCTTTGCGATGGCTTGAGCATCGCGAGAGTGCTTCGCGAGAGTGCTTCGCGAGAGTGCATCGCGAGTGAGCTTCGCAAAAATGCAGGAGCTTCACGAATGCTTGTTTGAGTTTCACGAAATTGGGAGCCTAGCGAAGTAGGGTGCTTCGAGAAGGTCTTTCCAAAGTGAATTGCCCAGTGTTCAAAGGCAGAGGTATTCATCTACGGGTGAAATTTGAACTTCAACAGAGCATCTACATATAGATAAATATGCATTCCTTAATGGAAATGAAGAGACCTACAAGTCTATAAACTGTGATTGGATTCCCTTCTAAGAGCAGTGAGCTTAGGAAGAGGAAGAAGGTGATCTTATCCCCCGGCAGTGAGCCAGAGATAGAGAAACAGGGAGTGACCCTTGGGAAAGCAGTGAGTCTGGGCATTGAAGTGATCTAGCCCGAACATTTTAATCCACAACTAGTGAAGTTTAGTGGACTTGGTACGACCAGCAACCTGTCGGCGTAAGCTCCTTGGACGTAGCCCTTAGCGGTGAACTAAGTAAAATTGATGTGTCATGTTCTTGCTTTACTTTTTGTTTATTTTGTGTAGTAGGAAAGAGATATAAGATCATTTTTCTTAACAGCGAAACAAGATCAGAACAGGCTTTAATTTTTAATTTTTCATACCCTGATTCACCCCCCCCCACCTCTTAGGGTATTCAGCCTAGTGGACCTAACAAAACTATTACCCATTATTACCATCAAAACCCTTCATACCTAAATAGGATTTAATGTGAAACATAAATCCTCAAATCCCTCTTATGTTGTGAGCTATATATAATTATTTATACCTAATGCGTAATAAAACCCATGTATTTATTGTATTGTTCCCCACAATAAACCTAAATTTTATAATTTCTCATTAATTCGTCATAATTATCAATATGAAACCCTTCTAAAAATGATCAATTTCACATAATACCTGATGAACTACATATAAATAAACATAATAAGGGTGATTAAATATTCTCATTGGGCGTATAAATAATAATTAACAACTAAATTTCATCAGTGTAAATTATACTTCCACATGGATATGTGGACATTATGATAGTGCATGAACAAAAAAATAAGAGAAATCATACGAACCAAACCATTGTCATTAAACATGATTCATGGAATAAAGCACTAATGAAGTCATTATTCATGAAAATAAATATTCACAATCCATGTTTTTTATCATGATCATGGACAAATTTAAAAAAAATTAGTTAAAAAATTGTGTTCTTATCATTTAGCATCATCTAAATAGATCATATATAGAACCCAAAAAAATTTATAATCGTACTGCCGTGATACAATACCGAATTCATTTGAGATCTATTTAGGTGTACACAACATATATTAAACATCATCATCACCTTTGATATATAATTTATGTAAACATATTGAAAACAATTTACATGAATATTAACATGAATAATATACATAAAATATGCATCGTATCAAAAAACAAAGAGAAAATCCATTATTTCTATCATAAAATGATTAAATCATGAAAATAGAGAAAGATAAATGAATAAATCCAATCATAAATTATTATATATACATGAAAAAATGAGGTTTGTAACATTATTATGTATCCATAATAGATTATAAGAAACATCAATAGTTATTGATTTCTAATGAGTATAAATACTATTAATGTTTTTAAATGTATTCAAGATGATAATAAAAATTTTCCTGTGGATTTTATCTAAAACTAAAGATTTATTAATATTTTAAAAAAATTTCTCTATTAAAAAACCATAGAAACATAAAAATTTAACAATAATGAATATAATTGAATTTTTTTTTGAAAAAACATGCATGTAGTTAATGTTAAAATAAATATTCTTTTAAAACATTTTGTAAATAGATTGAAAAGTAACCCATCTGGGATGAAAATGTTACATATACAATTTTAATATATTTTTATATAATTAAAAGGTTCATGAAAAAAAATATTTAGTATTCTTTTTGAAAATTTTATTTTTTTAACCATTAAATAAAAAATCATTGTAAAAAAGAATGATTCACGGTCTAAAAGAATGTAAAAGATTGATATCACATAAAGACCATATTCATGAGAATTATTTAATAATTAATGAACTAAATATAAAATAAATTCGTCGAATAGAATAAAACAATTTATAACAAATTAAATTTGGTTCCATAAAATACTATCATATTATTTCATACCAAAGAATCATTTAAAAATTTATCTTGAAAATCATTGATATTTTATAAATACTTTTCCACTTTGGTAACTATTCAATAAAAAGAATCATGAAATATTAAAGTCACATAAAAATTAAATATTATTTTATAAGATGTGGTGCCTTAGTCAAAGACCAATTCAAAATTTATTGATTAAAAAGAAAGGGAGCTACAAAAGTCTGAAATACGGAATCTTATTATTATCCTTGTGAAAAAAAGGGAGCCATTCGTCAGGAAAATCATCCAACCAGGTAAAAACCTGATTAACTCCCTTATTGGAAAGACTATCGGCAACCATGTTCGCTTATCAGAAGATATGAGTGGCAATGTAGTTGAGATCCTTGAGTGAGTCAAGACATTTCATCCAACAAGAGGTAAGCGGCCAAGCAAGGTGAACCACCCCTTTCCAGATAGCTTGGACAACTGTGGTTGAATCACATTCAATCCGCAGGTTGCGCCAACCCTTTTGCTGGGAAAAATCCTCCGCATGAATGACTCCCAGCATTTCGGCTTCCAAAGCCGAGGCCGTATCACATCCACCAAATAAGCAACCAAGGCATTTTCCAAGAAAATCTATGAAGATGTCACCACATCTTGTCGGACCCTGGTTTCCTCTAGTGGCATCGTCAACATTCACTTTGATCCATCCTAGAATCGGGGCTTGGCAGAAGACCTCAAAGGTACGTCGGGGTAGCCTATAAGAGTCCGCAATTCGAAGCTGCCAGAGTATCTCAAAATCATGAACTGAGTTGTCAAAATGATCCTTCTGAAGAGAGGAATCATCATTGATGGCAATGAGAATACAAGTTTTACCGGCATTTAGATTGATAGATCAATTATTATGTATTAAATTATTTCTATCATACGAGATCACATGCAGGAGCTCTGTCACTGCATCTAGAAAGAGATTCCTAATTTTCTTGGAAGCATCCCAAGTCACACAGATCTGAAGTTCAGAGATAATAGAAGCAAGAAGAGACCATCTGCAACCAAAAAAGCTAGAAATGTAATTCCATAAAGCTGCAGCTATATCACAAGACAAAAATAAATGATTATCATCCTCAGGATGTTGGTTGCACAGGTGACATCTAGAATAAAGATAGATCCCAAAAAATTAAAGACACACATCGGTGGGGACCCTATCATGAGAAACATTCCAAATGAGAGAGAGCCACGAGGGCTTGATCCAAGGATTGCTAAAAGCTTTCAACCAAACAAATCTAGAATCAGAGTTACTAAAATTGTTTTTGTAGATTTTTTTAGAATCTAGGATACCATTTGGAGCAGGTTCCCAAATGAGGAAGTCATCAATATCAGAAAAATGATAATTGTCAATGAAGTGACTGATGTGGGTTGGAAGGATGATGTCATGAGAGTTAAAAAACTCACTTATAGAGTAGTTGGTGTTCACATGAGTAGTGGTGGAAGTTTTCATGAAGATTAAAGGAACATTGGTCCACTTGTCAAGCCAGAAATTCATAGAGGAATCTACGATACCCATCCATCTAGAATTTCACCTGATTTTAAGAAAAGAATGCCTATTGGAGACCATATAGAAGAAGTTATATAACCCAAGTTAAATTCTGATGCTTGGTCACGAATCTTTTCATAAGAAAGGTCAAGGAATCAGAGTTTCTATGGATCAAATTCCAAGTCATTCTAGTTTGAAAATATTCATTAACGAACATAAGAATCTTAATGCCAAGTCCACCATTATCGAGGGGTTTATAGTAAGTGGCCCAAGGAATGGTGACAAGTTTTCTTTAAATCGTATTACCGGACCAAACAAAATTTTTAATGCAAGCATTGATTTTTTTGAGAAGACTAGAATGCCAAGTGTAAACCATCATCGAATAAACCATCTTGGAAATAATAGTAGACTTAACAAGACAAACTCATCCAGCCATAGAAAGGGGCTTACCCTTCCATGATGAAAGTTGATTGATTATATGATCAACAATGCTATGAAAATAACTGGATTTAGGCCTTCCCCAAAAAATAAGGACACCCTAATAAGTGAAATGGAAAGAGCCTTCTTTGATTCCAAGGTAATCAATGATGTGACTTTTTCTATTTTGGGAAAAAAATTTCCCAAAGAAAACAAAAGATTTGTTCCAACTTATCGCTTGACATGAAACATCATCATAATGTTCTAGGGTGCTTTTGAGATTTTTAATGTTCTTTTTATCACCCTTTAAAAATAATCTTATATCATCAGCATATAAAAGGTGGGTGGGAACATTTAAGTTTCTAGAGGCCTGAATAGGATTGATTTTTTTGATTCCCAAGGTTCAAAAGTATCCTGCTTAAATAATCCTCAACAATAGCAAAAAGAATGGAAGAGAGGGGGTCACCTTGCCTAACCCCCTTAGTGAATTTGAAAAAACCTTTTGGGGACCCATTGACCAGCTCAGAGATGGAAACATAAACATTAAATATCATGATACTATTGATATTAAAAATATAAAATATCAAATTGGTAGTATATATACCTCAAAAAACAATATAGGTGCATAATACAACATATTTCCCATTGATAACAATTTGTTATTGGACACTCTTACAATGATCATAACATTGATATGAGATCTAATCAATGAATATATTAAGTGCATAAAATATATACAAGAATAAATAAGTTTAAATACAACCTAATATAAAAAAATTTAATTAAACACATTATATTATAATATAAAAGTAAAATAAAAATTAATATAATATAATTAAAAAATTTGTGTTATGAAATTTATCACCCCATGAAATAAATCATATAAAATACAATTGGATAGAGTAATTCAATTGATTAAATATAAAACTATGATGTTCTGATTATTCATGATATTACAAGTAAAATGTATAGTATATAATCCATATAATATAAGATAGGTTTAAAACATTAAAATATTATTTCATGAATAAAAATTAAGATGAAGTCCCTTACCTAAAGTATAAAAGATCCACATATATGCTTTTACTATTGTATAATAAAATAATATTAAATATTTTATTTATTAACTATATTTTCATTGATAAATAATATATATTTAGTTCATTTATTATACTAATTTTAATGATATATTTAAATATTTATTAATTTAATTACATGATTTTTATTGAGATGAAAAAATTTACTTTAATTTAAATTTACATCGATGTGTTGGACATGGTCATAGAGCCCAATATTCAATCATATAAAAATTAATTAACATTTATATAAATAATGTATACTTTTTAATCTTTTATTAATGAATTTTTTGAAAATTTTTCTATGTTATAATCGTACAGATGTTAGGACACATGTAAGCATGAGTGACATTTCAATTTTTCAATGATCATTACAAAAAAAGTTATATATATTTTTAACATTATATAAATATAATCATATCATAAATACTATATTAATTATTTAATTATATATAAACATATATATATATCATCAATTTTATGTGGAAATGAAAAAAATTTCATTTATTCATCGAGAAGGTAGTCTATGTGTAATCAAGAATGTTATTTTGTTAAACAAGATATGTAATAATTGGGATTATATTCTAGTTCATTTGGAATCCCGATATTTTCTTGGGATCTTGGTGTGAATATTGTTGATTTCTAAATATTTTTTCTTTTTATAGTCTTTCCCTCATAGTTGATCCATTGGTTGATAGAAAGTTATAGAGAAAACATTTAATTTTGGCTTAAAAAGGTCATGCACACGGTTTGATAATTCATGCGACCAAACCTAGATAACCATGTGAAAGGTATAAAACCTACCTCATTGTTGGTGAACCGACATCTGACCACTTAGTAGAAATCATATAGTCTTTCATGTGTTTAAATAATTTTTTGGAGCACGATTTAATAAATTATGCGGCCTAACCATGGGAGTCTGCCGAGAAATAAAAAAAATGGGATTTTCAAAGTTTTCAACATGGTATTTATGGAGAAAAATCATCTCAAATCAACCTAACCTAGTTCTTCCATACCTAGATATCCATATAACTTGCCTCATAAGAGATTATCCTCCTCCTTTGTTGTAGATCTATGAGATCTTCAGGTTGGGTCCAGTTTTATTATGGTAATTTCTTTTCCATTATTCCTCTTCAAACTTATTCTATCATTTTTTAATGGATTTCCTCTTATCCCCAAGTCATTCAATAACTATGGAACTGTTTTCCCATGTTTATAGGGGTTGTTTTGTTTCTGTATTTTCTTCATTGATATTAGTTTTTGGAATCATTGTTGAGTGATTTTAGGTCTGTGTTTCAATTCCACCATGGATTCCAAGTGGGTTTCTGATTTCAAATTACCTTTTTATTGAAAATTAATCACTTTCATGCATTTTGATACTTTTTGGATTAATAGATATTATTATATGAGACATAAAAAAATTATTTTCTTTGTTCAGTTGTTGTTTATGCCTTGTTTAGGGATAAACAATGTTGTTTTATTAAAAATTTGTGAACCAAATATTTAGTAAATTGATCCTCTTCGTTCTTCATGAGATTTGTGATATTTAATACTTTTATTGGCATTTGAAATTAGTTTATATCATGAAATTTGAGGTTTTATTCTTCATTAGGTGTTAAATAGAAATTATTTTGGGAAATATTGCATGCATAGATTTCAATAAATTGCCTGGTTGGATTTCATGAGATAATGTTGATTTTAAATGATTGTTTTGGATTTATTATTTCATTTTTAGCATGCTAATTGATATTTTTAGGTTATTGGATTGATTTCCAATGTGGATGTTTTATAAATAATTTGTATTTTTAATGAATAGTTTTTACCTTCATTTTGTATCTTAATGGTTTTAAAGAAATTTATAATTTATTTGAGTAGAAAAGTGTGGGTTCAGAAATATTTTTGAAAATTAGATATCATATCCTTGATAAATTGTGGTTTGGTAAAATTATTAATGGCATGTTTGGTAACACTGTGAAAATGATGGAAATATTTATTAGGAAAAAATCATGTAAATGATTCTCATGCATTGTTTATGAATAATGAATGGGAAACCCTCCTTGTAAATTCCCTCTAATCCATTATCATAGTTCCTTAGTTTGAACACATTGTTTTTTAATATATCCTTGAAATTAGATCAGCCCTAATTTTGTCTTAGGGTGATGTTTCTCTGATCTATTCTTACATATAATTATAATATTGAATGCTCGGCTGGAATCGGTTGGATCACCATCATTATATACCTGATAAACTAAAACTTGGTATAGTGAGTGAATTTTATAATAATTTTTTATGCCCAATTAGTTGACGTACTGAACATTACACCATAATAGGTTGATATTGATTTGGGTTTGTTGGTATGATATTTTCCCTCGGTCTATCTTGAGATAGGGTGGATGACTGTATTGAGAATTTTTTAATTTATCATGTGTGGAATACTAAAACATAAGGGGTCTAATATATTAGTACCTTTTAGATTATTCATGATAACTTGGGATCTCTTATGTTTATTAGCTCTTAGATTCTTGCAGTGATAAATGTAGTACTTATATGATTATTATCATTTCCATTTTTTGTGATTACTACAACGACATCTTGTGTATTGTTTTTTATTTGAATGTTATGTTTTGATATTTATATGTCTTATAAAAATTGTATTCAAAGAAATTTGTTTTATCTCTTTTGGGGAATTTGAAAATTTTACACTTCAATTTCCCCTTGAAAAATACAATGTCTTACTAGAGGAATGGACATACTTTTTAGACAGAATTAGGGAAATGATTTATACATTGTTTATATGTAAAATTAGTTGAAAACAAACATTGATATATAGTAGTTCAAACACAAAATTGAGGTTTCCTTCATCTTTATGGATTTGAATTGTGAATTGATAATCGTGATAGCCTATTGAGTTTCTATACTCAGGCCTAAAACTATTTTTTTTAGTCCTTTTATAGGTTCCATCTTGAGTTAGTTTTCTTTGGTGATAGTTGATGTTTTTCTTGGAGAGTGAACCAATGGATCATATTGAGATAGTGTCGTTGTCATGTTCTGTTGGTCTAGTTTTTTCAATTTTAAATCCTTCTGAATTCATGTATATATGATTCTCTTCTTATTTTCATTTATATATTAATCCACATGTACATATTTAGTTGTTTAGTATTAATTATTTTTTTATATAGAAAAATTATTCATTTTTTGTACTATATTGATTCCCGACACTAGTTTCTAGCAAGAAGTTATCAGGAATACCCTCTGGGCCATGCCACAGATTAGATCATGTGACCGGTTCATGGGGAACCTGGGTTGGTAATGATGAAATGGTATCAAAGAAGGTGGCTCCTAAAGTATCATACTTTAACGAATGACCATTGTTAAATAAGTATGTCAGGATAGATATAGTATAATTTTTAGGACTCAAGTGGTTGGTTTGGTAAGAGGGTCATGAAATATTTTTCATTATGGTCCTCAGGTTTCTATAAGATATATGAGTTTGATAGTTTCTAGGAATTTAGGGAATGTTTTGTGACTGGGATATAACATAGGGAGTTGGGATAATAGTCTCCATGAGAATACAAGGATTCTAAAGCCATGTGGAGCCATAGGAAATGTTACTAGAAGGTTACCTATAATGGTTTTTTCTTAGTAATATAGTAAAGTCGCCAAATGAAACTGGTTCCCTTTTTGAGTTATTTTGTGTATCCATCCAAATTTGAATTTTTTTTTGTGAAGAAAATTTTATTAGATTTTATAAAAAATTGTTTAAATTGTGATGGGTGGATTTTGGGAATGTGGTAAGGGTGGTTTTTAAAATTACTTTTGTGAAAGACTTTTGAAAAATGTAGTTTTTTAATGTGGCCTATTTGGGGTGAAATTGGAATGGTTTAATTGAAATGGGACTTACTAATAAGAAATTGGGGATTCTGGAAAGAGAATATTTTCTGGAGGGTATTTTAAATGAAAATTTTTGAGTTAAAAATGAAATGGTTTAATCAAATGATTTTTGTGGAAATGATTGAATTTTTTTAATAAATTTGAAATGCATTTTTGATGGATATATAGGGGTTTCATTATCATAGATGGTGAAATGTTTTGATATATGAATCCAAAAAATGATTTTTGACATTTTTGATAGTGATCCATTGGATGGTTTATGATTTTTCAATTTATTTGAATGATATTTTTTAGAAAACAAGAATGTTTTGTTTTATATGTTGGTGTTATAATTGGTACTCTCATGTGTGGTGGTATAGGGGAATGTTAATGGATGTACAATATAGAATGGTGGATGGGTTACTGGGGTGGCATGGAAACATTCATGTGAGTCAAACTCTATGGAATACCAATGGTGAGTGTTCAACAAATTACATTTGTTTTAAATTAAATAGGTTTGGAACAACAATGTTTGGATTCTATAATGGCATGTATTCCTACATTCAATGCAGGTCACATATGTGGTGTGTGATCGTGAGGATATTTTTTTGAGTAGTCCATGATCTATTTATTGGATTTCCCTTGAAGAGAGGTATTCCCATGGAGTATCGTTGAGTGATTGTAGTGGAAATATGGGTGATTCACCAGAATTGGTATTTCTTGTTGATCTACATAATGATTTCATTTCTGAGTTTCAGTGGACATATCCACATCACATTTATAGAAACATAGATACTATCTTGTTGTAGTAGTAGAAGCAAATAATCTAATGTACATTTATGCACATAGATTTTCCCATGTTTCTGAAGGTCATGTTTTCATCATTCATGATTGATGGTTCAACGTGAATGTCGTGAATGTTAGTGTCCCAAAAAAAATCCTTGTTAAGGTCATACATGGGATTTTATTCAATAAATAATTCTATTTCTATTATTTTTCTGAAAATTAAATTGTAAAAGGGGGTTTATATGGGATTTTGGAACATGGAGATGGCTTGATGTTAGATTATTTCCATCAATTTAGAGACCAAATTCCTTACCTTCTAAAATATTTTTTAAATGACTGCATAAAATCGTGCTGTTTGGAGTATGGGATTTACACTAATCTGTAGTCCATGTTTTCAGAGTCTAATATAACCTCGTTTTCCTGTGTGTGGAAGAAATCATTCCATGTTGTGGTTGTGATGGGGGGACTGCTTGAGGTGGTCCTCCCTCCTTCAATATCGAGGAGTAATGTGGGGGTGTTCGTTATGTAGATGATTGAGTGATTGAAAGTTCATGGAGATATTCATGGTATTAAAAGGCCTTGGGATCTACCATAAACCCTTTCTGGGATGAGATCTATTTTTCCCATAGTGTGATAGGCTAGGTCACAAGAATTAATTATGTCTGAATGTTCATAATACCTTCCATGTTTGTGGATTATGGGGTCACATGAAGTAATTATGTCAAGGAATTGATAGGATGCGTCATGTAAGAAATCTGTAGAAGTGATTTATCATTTTAATCTATTTTAATGATTCTTTTTTTACCTTTACTTATAGTGTACGATATATTTGGTCATGGCGGTTGTACCAATGGTGTAATATTTTTTAAATATAAGGGATGTTGTGAGTCTTTTTATACGCTCATGTTTTTATATGATATTTGGATTTTATTTCTAGATTTCTTGTATTTACCTTTTTATATAATTAGCTGATTCATGTTTAGATTATATATTAATATATCTTTTCAATAAGAAAGTAGATTCTTCATCCCTCTGGGATGCAGAAAAAAGTATCTTAATAAAGATGGTGCGTAGTCCCGAATCCATGGATTGTGGACTTGCCCTGTAAAATTATCTATAGTTATGGATTTTATCTGTCCCTAGGTGATGTGTGGTGGGTGGTTTTTGGTTTTTTATGAGTGATCCAATCATTAGGACCCCCTCCCCTTGTGGTGGGGTTTTTTTCCCATATGGGGAGTTTTAGAATAGATTTACCCCTTCTGTATGATAGTGGGTAATATGAATGTTATTGTTGTATTCTTAAGGAATTGGGATGATAGGTCATTGTAATGGTGTTTTGTTTTGGCCTACGTAAAAGATTCCTAATTTTGGATTATATTAATTTCATGACGGATCGTTGACTGTTTTTTCTTAGTGGTGAGGATACCCACCTAATGTCTCGTTGAATTTTCTTCTACGATTTTTTCGAAAGATAGAGGGTTTTTAATGGTTCTGAGTCTATTCCATCCCACAATGAAATCATTTGGATAACATGAGTGTTATTTAATTAGGGAGATCATTGGTATCTTTTCGATAAGTCCTAACAATATAGTTATTGGATTCGTTGTGGATGTAATGGATCTATCCCTATATTATTTTTCAGGAAGTAGTTATGGGTAGTTGATTAGTTTTAGTAAATTTGATTAAGTTTCATTATTGGTGAGTGAAATTATCATTATATAAGTTATTGGATCATATTGATGTGGAATTATTAGGAATTTATCAATTAACTATAAGGTGTTATGGACATCCATTCGTGGAAATCATTAATGGTGTGGTGAATTATCACACATTATTTTTCATGTTTTGGTTTCTATTCCAGTTCATTGGGAATAATGCTCATTTCCTAGGTTGCAGGTAAGAAGATTTTTGAGTTTTGAAGTATTTTTTTGTATATTATTTCTCTTATGGTTGGTCCTTGATTTTGTTTGTGTGTTTTTGGAGAAAACTAAAAATTTTGGCTTAAAATTAACTATGCATGGTTTGGCACACATTTGATCAGCCATGCGGCCACAACCACCTAAATGTGTGATAGGTTTAAAACCCAACTCATTTATGGAAAATATGCATACATAAATTTAGGAGTAACCTGTCTAAAAATCAAACATCTACCACAAGTTTTGGCGCACGGTTCAATAAATCATGATGCTTTATCGTACGAGTCTTCCCTAGACAACCCTGATTTCTATTACAACTTAAACAAGATTTATTACATATAACATCACTTGATACAATAAAGAATATCGAGAGGTTTAGTGTAATTGGGGCTTAATATCATTACATAAAATCTTTAAACTTGAAATACAACATATTTATTGAAATCTTCCTTTACATGACCACTATATTCCTTCGTACTTAGCATTGCATGGGATAACTTTAGGACATGCATAAGAAAAGGGTGAGCTATAAAGCCCAGTAAGGGAGTAGACAATGAATAACATGAGGAGTTCAATAAATGTTAGATAATTGGAATATCAATATAGTAAAAGAGAAACATGAACATAAAGGCATGATAAAGAATGATAATCATAACATGGAAATGTGGCAACAACACTTAACATTGAATTAGCATGAGCCAAGGCTCATTGCACATGAAGCATGAGTAAAACCTCATTGCACTTGAAGTACGAGTAAACCCTCGTTGTACTTGAATTAGAATGAGTCAACACTCATTTCAGATGACGTATCATGATACTATACTTTACCCAATGCATTGAAGCGCTATAAGGGCGCACCCTTCTTAAACATTTCATTTCATGCATAAGTGTGCCACATTGATCATAAAACATGGATTCATAAAACATAATCATTTATTCCACGATAAAGGAATGTGGAATTCATACATGAAACTTTATAATCAATAAGTAAATGTGCATAATGGTGAATACCCTTGATGGAGAAATGGGCATGGTATTCACTATACAATGATATTGGCTTAGAAAATCGGTGTGATTTCGGCAGCGTAACGGCGTGACATAAGAATTCATAAAAATGGTTTATGAGAGAGAAAGTTGTTACTCATCAAATTTATGTGTAATGTACAGTAAGGAGGTCATATATATACATGTCCTAACAATTGAAAAGGAATTTATATTCATGATACAATAGTATTGCTTGAATATAAAAGAGGAGAAAAAAATTCCTTTCAGAATTTTGGCATAGTAACGGGTGTACATGGGAGGCATATAATGAGAGAGAAAGGGGTATCCCATCATTCAAAAAATAATAGGGAAGTATGGGGGAAGTGAGAAACCATACCCCAACATTCATAATTTAAATTAAAAGGGCAATACAACTTAATGAAAATTGGCAAAAATGAGAAAGGAAGAAAAACCCTTACTTGGAAGTCTGCTTCCAATGGCTAGAGAGAGGCTTGTGAGAGGCTTCTTGGGAGATTGGGGCACCTTGAGAGGATTCTAGAGAGAGTAGGGAAGAGGTTGGACGAACTCAAAGGGCTTTGAGTGAGGAGTAAGTGGGACCTTTGGTGGGTTTATATAGGAAAGGTGAGAGAATTCTCTATTATTTAGGTTAGGGACCCCTTATATTAAAATAATCCAAACCACAAACCACCCCATGGTATTTGACCACGGTTTCTGGAAAAGGAAAGAGGAAAACAATATTTTACAAGGCCATGGTCCGAACTTTTTAAAAAACTTGGCTTTCTTATGTGGAGGTGAGTCACACTCCCATGGAAATTAATTTAAAAAGGCAAAGTGTTGAATAAGTCTTGAGGGCTCCATTAATGCTTTGAAAAGTAAGTCAAACAAACCCAAAACCGCTTTATTTTAATGATAAAACACATATTGGCCGAACATAAGGATTATGGTATTTTATTACATCACCATTGGGTCATTATGATGTAATAAAACAAATTATATATTTAAATGGTATTTAATTTTTACCCAAAATTTTGACTGTCTCAGAAAATTATGAAAAATTCACCATTGGATAATTTCGACTTCCTGATTCCAAAAATAATATTTATTTTATCTAAATAATTTTCTAAATATGTGAATTTTCACTTTTAAAATCAAAACCGACATTTATAAAAAATTCACGGGTTTTGACAGAAATGGCTTTCAAACCTTAATAAAAAGTTTAATTGCATTCATAAAATTATAAGATCATTTATATTTAATAAAAATTAATTTATTATTAATAATAATATTTTATTAAAATATTATTTAATTCAAAAATCATTTAATTTAATAAAATATAATTCTTAATTAAATAATAACTAAAAACACCATTTGTACTTTGAAAACTAATTACAATGTTTCAAAAATGACTAGAAATTATATTCATTATTATATAAAAAAATAATGTACATGATCATAGTGCTAATTATTTGTTACATAGCCCCTTAAAATAGCTGCATAAGACCTAAGGGTAACATTTGCGATGGTGACAGACTCTTGTGGCGGCTCAGATAACATCGCTCGAGTGGTAATCTCTATCAACTTCCACTTTTCCCGTAGACGGTCCCGTTCAAGCTTGACATAATTAAGCTCAGCTTGGGCTTCGTCAAAGGAGAAGCCCAAAGACGCCACCTCATTTCCGAGCTCCGACAAATGGGCTTCATAAGGGGCAATTCTACTGGATGAGGTCATCACTTCCTTTGTCTGAGTAGAGATGGGTTCGTTAAAGCCTTATATTTATACTACTCAGATGATCACTGTTCAACGGCTATAAAAGTAACGGTCACAAATCTTAACGTAAAACTAAAGAAGTTGACATCTTATAAAAACATTTTTCATAAAGAAACATTTAACTGGATGAAGATGGATTTTCCATTAATGAAACTTTGGGTCATTACAATATTCCCCCCTTATGAAATTTTGCCCTCGAAATTTTCCTTTTCCCACACTAAAACAAATGTGGGTAACTCAGCTTCATCATATCCTCCGACTCCCAAGATTCTTCTTCAAACTTGTGGTTTCTCCACAAAACCTTGATGAGGGGCATTGTCTTATTTCATAGAAATTTTTATCTACGATCTAAGATCTTCACTGGTTTCTTCTCATAAAAAAGATCATCTTCCAATTGTACAACCTCGGAAGATAGTACATGTGAAGGGTCCGGTATGTACTTCTTTAAGAGGGATACATGAAAGACATCATGCACCTTGTCCATAGTAGGTGTAAGTTCTAGTTGATAGGCCACAGTCCCAATACGATCAAGAATCTCGAAGGTGCCAATTTTCCTTGGACATAACTTCAATTTCATTCCAAACCTCATGACCTTCTTCCACAAAGATATGCGTAAAAACACCATGTCTCCGACTTTAAACTCAAGGTCTCGTTGACGATTATCTGCATAACTCTTCTGTTGACTTTGGGCTGCCTTGATATGCAGCTGAATGGTTTTCACCTTCTCCACCATTTCATCGACCATTTCTGGTCCATGCAGCTTACATTCACCGACCTCATCCCAACATGCCGGTGTTCTACACCTTTTCCCATACATGGCTTCATATGGTGCCATTTGGATGCTCGAGTGGAAACTATTATTATAAGAGAACTTAACCAGAGGAAGATGTTGATCCCATCCTCCTTTAAAGTCCATTGAGCACGCTCTCAACATATCCTCAAGTGTTTGGATAGTCCGCTCGGATTGGACATCAGTTTGAGGATGATAGGTCGTACTAAAGTTTAGTTCAGTATTCAGAGCTTGTTGAAGACTCTTCCAAAACATAGAGGTGAATCTTGGATATCTGTCTGAAACAATAGATAGTGGTACTCCATGCATCCATACCACATCCCTGATATATATCTGTTCTAGTTGATCCAACAAGAAATCCTCTCGAATAGAAATGAAGTGTGCAGTCTTTGTAATACGATCCACAACAACATAGATTGCATTGTTTCCTTTGGATGTCCTTGGAGGTCCAGTGACAAAGTCCATGGTGATGTTCTCGCATTTCCATTCTGGTATGGGCAATGGTTGCATCATCCCCTTAGACTTCTTCCTCTCTGCCTTCACTTGCTGACACACCAGGAACTTGGATGTATGTTTAGCAATCTCCTTCTTCATATTATCCCACCAAAAGTTTTCTCGGAGATCTCGATACATCTTTGTGATCCCTGGGTGAATAGATAAAATTGAACTATGTGCATCACCCAAAAGATTCATCTTCAGCTCTGAACTTGATGGAACACATAGTCTTTCCCAAAACGCACAATTCCTTCTTCATTAACATTAAACTCTGAGGATTTTCCCTTTTTGATAGCTTCCAATTTTTCTTGGATTCCCGCATCATCCTTTTGAGCATCCTTTAAACTTTCTAAAAGTGATTGTTGATCAATCATTTGTGAAAGGATTGATGATGTTCCCTTCTTTATGATTCCCACATCCATCTTCATTAAGTCTAAGAAGATTGGATCCTTCTCAATTCTCATCATTGATAGAATCGCTGGATCCTTTCTACATAGGGTATCTGCCACCTTTTTCACTTTCCCAGGGTGGTAATGTATTGAACAGTCAAAATCCTTGATGAGCTCTATCCATCTTCTCTGGCACATATTAAGTTCTTTCTGTGTGAATATATATTTAAGACTCTTGGGGTCAGCATATATCTCACATTTCTCTCTATAGAGATAATGCCGCCAGATTTTCAAGGAAAAGATCACCGTCGCCAACTCCAGATCATGTGTTGGATAGTTTCGCTCATGGATTTTCAACTGCCTTGAGGCATATTATATCACTTTATCATTCGGTATCAGCACACATAATAAGCCCTTCTTCGAAGCATCATTGAATACCACAAAAATCTCACCACTTGTGGTTAAAGTGACCACGAGTGCAGTGATAAGACTCCTTTTCAACTCTTTGAATCGTTCTTCACATTCATCACTCCAAGAAATCTTTACTCCCTTTAGAGTTAGCTTGGTAAGAGGGTTGGACAATCGTGTGAAATTTCTCACAAATCGTTGATAATATCCAGCTAACCCCAAGAAGCTACGGATATCAGTTACTGATGTTGGCCTCAGCCATTCCTCAATTGCATCTGTTTTGGAGGGGTCCACAGATTATCCCATTGCTTTTGATGATATCTCCCAAGAATGAGACCTCCTTAAACCAGAACTCACACTTTCTGTACTTGGCATAGAGATTCTCCTTGCGCAAAGTCTCCATTACAGTTCTTAAATCCTCCTCATGGTCCTCCTTGGTTTTGGAGTATATTAGAATATCATCTATAAAGACTACCACAAATTTGTCTAGGTAATCTATAAAAATTCTATTCATCAAGTACATGAATATTTCTGGAGCATTGGTGAGTCCGAAAGACATTAATATGAATTCATTGTGCCCCTACCTTGTACGAAAAGAAGTCTTGGGGATATCTTCCTTCTTCGCCCTTACTTGATAATATCTCGACCGCAGGTCCACCTTGGAGAAGAATTGTTCTCCACGCAGCTGATCAAACAAGTCATCGATTCTTGGGAGAGGATACTTGTTCTTTATTGTGATTTTGTTAAGTTCATGATAATCGATGCAAAGCCGCATTGACCCATCCTTCTTCTTGACGAAGAGGACTGGTGAACCCCATGGTGATGCACTTGGGTGTATAAACCTTTTTTCCAGATTCTCATGTAGTTGTTTCTTCATCTCTTCAAGCTCAAAAATAGCCATTCTATATTGAGTATTGGATATTGGTATCGCCCCAGGTATAAGTTCAATTGAGTAGTCAACATCTCTTCTTGGAGGAAGACCAGGAAGTTCCTCGGGAAATACTTCATCGAATTCCCTCACAATATGAATTTCTTCAAGGGTGGTTTCTTCCTTGGACTCAAACATCAGAGCCATATATGCATTCTCATAAGGTAGTAACATTCATGATTGAGATTATGGAACTAAAGGAGATTCATCTTCCTCCTGACACTTTTAATGAATCGGGGGTCGATTCTCCAAAAGGAGTGTTATTTCCCTCTCCCATCAATTTATGTTGGCTCTATATAAGGAAATACAATCCATGCCAAGAATTGCATCAAATTCCACCAATGGTAGTATGATGAGGTTCGCCGGGAAATTCAATCCACAGATTATAACAGGGGAGGACTTATACTCATGGGATGCAATGATTTCCCCATTTGCTGTAATCACCGATATCTTTACTTCTATTATTTGTTGTGCTGTAGGGATGGTTATACTAAACTTTTGAGATATAAAAGAATGTGTAGAACTTGAATCAAAATGTATGTTCGCTATTCTTGAATGAATAACTAGCGTACCTATCACCACTTCGTTGACGAGGTTCTCTTCGGTAGAAATGATGGAAAAAGTTCTTCCTTTCTGTCTTGGAGGTTGCTGGTTGCCTCCGATAACCATTGGATTAGGGCACTGATTTGCAAAATGACCCGGTTCTATGAATTTGTAGAATTGAACAACGTGTTGAGGTTCGAACAGAGCCTTCCTCTCCTCTGTTGCAGCCGTGGGTCCTTCTTGCTGACAGTTAGCAGCTAGGTGCCCTTCTCTTCCACACCTGAAGCATTTTCTTGTCCCCCTAAGGCAATTTCTAGGGTGCGTCATTCAACACTTTTGGAAAGTGAGGTGCTTGAACTTCTTAGCGCCGTTGGATTTATCCATCAGACCACCAGCATTTAATTCCACCTTACAGTTCTTGTCCCCATGATACCCCTATGATTCTTCGATCTCCATTTCAACCTCGAGGGCACATCGGACAATTTCCTCATAGCTGTCGAAGTCACAGATCACTAATTCTTTCCGCAATCTAGGATTCAGCCCACCAAAGAAGCAGTCAACCTTGCATTCGGGGGTAACGACAAAGCCGGAAGCGTATCGTGAAAGCCTTGTGAAGTTTTCCTCGTACGCTCCCACAGATTCTTCATCTTTCTGCTTGAGGGAATGGAATTCCCTTTCTATCTTAAGACGGAGGGTGCGCGGAAAATATTTATCGAAAAAAATCTTCCAGAATTCCTTCCATTCCAAAGCCTTGATCTCATCCTTAGGCTTCATATTTTTTATCAACGTCCATCATTGATCAGCTTCACCCTCCATACGATAAGCCGCTAGGAGAACCTTCTCTTGATTAGAACATTGAAGGATAGAGAAGATCTTTTCAATGGAGTTGATCCATTGCTCAGCGATCGTGGGATCAGATGATCCACTAAAAGTAGTAGGCCTTTGTCTAATGAAGCTCTCGATAGCAACTTGTTATTTCTTAGGGAGGGTTGAACGTTCCTCTTGACCCATGTTTCTATTCAAAACTTGAGTTCGCTGAGAGAGAAGTGAGACAAAGTTCGTTATTCCCGCTCCCATTGGATTGGGAATATCATTAGTACAATCATCACACTGATCTTCACAATGGTTGTTAGCTCGAGTTCTCCTATTACCGACCATTGCTGTAATAAAAGTAAAGTTAGGGGTAACACATAAAGGGTAATCAAAAGACAAAAGTTGATGAATTATAAATAAACTTCAATCTCTTTAACTCATGAGTCTATAGGATTCAATCCGGGCTTTTCATGATCTTCCTTCTAACATATATTCTTAGGGGCATTTTTCCCTTAATAAGGGTTCATACTAATATTGTGAATTTATCAAAACATATCCCCCGGGAGTGTCGTACCCAAGAGTGTAGCAAGGCCCGTTGTCGTGCACCGGTTCCCGTTCGAGTCTAGCTCAAAGCGGTGTTTTCGGGTTTTACCCCTAGGATACATCTCTGCCAGAGCCACCTCTACCTGCTCGTATCCAGACAGGGATGTATTTGTTTGATAAACCACTTACATAGTATTTACCAAAACTTAGGGATGTTTTTATTATACTTAGTCTTGTATCTAAGGCTTTACTAGGGTTTCCTAATCCCAAAAATAACTAAACCTATCCTTTGATACCAACTGTGAAAACCCTGCTTTCTATTACAACTTAAACATGCTTTATCACATCTAACATCACTTGATACAACAAAGAACATCTAGTGGTTTAGTGTCTTTGGGGCTCAGGATCATTACATAAAAACTTTAAACTTGAAATACAACATCTTTATTGAAAACTTCTTTTACATGACCACTACATTCCTTCGTACTTATCGTTGCATGGGATAACCTGAAGACATGCATAAGAAAAGGGTGAGCTATAAAGCCCAGTAAGGGAGTGCACAATGTATAACATGAGGAGTTCAATAAATGTTTGATACTAGGAATATTAATAGAGAATAAGAGTAACATGAACATAAAGGCATGATAAATCATGATAATCATAACATGGAAATGTGGCAACAACACTTAACATTGAATTAGCATGAGCCAAGGCTCATTGCACATGGAGCATGAGTAAACCCTTATTGCACATGAAGCACGAGAAAAGCCTCGTTGAACTTGAATAATAATGAGTCAACAGTCATTGCACATGACGTATCCTGATACTATACTTTACCCAATGCATTGGAGCGCTATAAGGGTGCACCCTTCTTAAACATTTCATTTCATGCATAAGTGTTCCACATGGATCATAAAACATAATCATTTATTCCACGATAAAGGAATGTGGAATTCATACATGAAACTTTATAATAAATAAGTAAATGTGCATTAAGCTGAATACCCTTGATGGAGAAATGGGCATGGTATTCACTACACAATGATATTGGCTTAGAAAATCGGTGTGATTTCGGCAGCGTAACGGTGTGACATAAGAATTCATAAAAATGGTAGATGAGAGAGAAAGGGGTTCCTCATCATATTTACATGTAATGGAAAGTAAGGAGGTCATATACATACATTTCCCATCAATTGAAAAGGGATTTAGATTCATGATACAAAAGTATTTCTTGAATATAAAATAGGAGGAAAAAAATTCCTTTCGGAATTTTGGCATAGTAACGGGTGTACATGGGAGGCATTTAATGAGAGAGAAAGGGGTCTCCCATCATTAAAACAATAATAGGGAAGTATGGGGGAGGTGAAAAATCATACCCCAACATTCATAATTGAAATTAAATGGGAAATACAAATTAAATAAAAATGAAAAAATGAGAAAGGAAGAAAAAACCATTACTTGGAAGTGTGCTTCCAAAGGCTAGAGAGAGGCTTGTGAGAGGCTTCTTGGGATCTTGGGGCACCTTGAGAGGATTATATAGAGATTAGGTCAGAGGTTTGACGAAATCCAAGGACTTTGTGTGAGGATAAAGTGGGAGATTGGGTGGGTTTATATAGGAAAGTTGAGGGAATTCTTTATTATTTAGGTTTGGGACCCCTTATATTAAAATAATCCAAACCACAAACCATCCCTTGGTATTTCCCCATGGTTTCTGGAAAAGGAAAGAGGAAAATAATATTTTACAAGGCCAAGGTCCAAACTTATTAAAAAATTAGGGTTTCTTATGTGGAGGTGAGTCACACTCCAATGGAAATTAATTTAAAAAGGCAAAGTGTTGAATAAGTCTTGAGGGCTCCATTAATGCTTTGAAAAGTAAGTCAAACAAACCCAAAACCTCACTATTTTAATGATAAAACAAATATTGGCCGAACATAAGGATTATGGTATTTTATTACATCACCATTGGGTCATTATGATGTCATAAAACACATTATATATTTAAATGGTATTTAATTTTTACCCAAAAATTTGACTGTCTCAGAAAATTATGAAAAATTCAACATTGAAATTTCGACGTCCTGATTCCATAAATAATATTTATTTTATCTAAATAATTTTCTAAATATGTGAATTTCACTTTTAAAATAAAAACCGACATTTATAAAAAATTCACTGGTTTTGACCGAAATGGCTTTCAAACCTTAATAAAAATTTTATTTGCATTCATAAAATTATAAGATCATTTATATTTAATAAAAAATAATTTAATATTAATAATAATATTTTATTAAAATATTATTTAATTCAAAAATGTTTTAATTTAATAAAATATTATTCTTAATTAAATAATAACTAAAAACACCATTTGTACTTTAAAAACTAATTACAATGTATCAAAAATGACTATAAATTATATTCATTATTATATACAAAAATAATGTACATGAACATGGTGGTACTTATTTTTTACATAACCCCTTAAAATAGCTGCATAAGACCTATGGGTAAGATGTGCGATGGTGACAGACTCTTGGGGCGGCTCGGATAACATCGCTCGAGTGGTAATCTCTATCATCTTCCACTTTTCCCGTAAACGGTCCCGTTCAAGCTTGACATAATGAAGCTCACCTTGGGCTTGGTCAAGGGCGAAGCCCAAAGATGCCACCTCTCTTCCGAGCTCTGATAAATGGGCTTCGTAAGGGGAAATTCTACTGGATGAGGCCATCGCTTTCTTTGTCTGAGTAGAAATGGGTTCGTTAAATCCTTATATTTATATTACTCAGATGATCACTGCTCAACGGATATAAAAGTAACGGTCACAAATCTTAATGTAAAACTAATGAAGTTTACATCTTATAAAAACATTTTTCATAAAGAATCATTTAACTGGTTCAAGAGAGATTTTCCATTAATTAAACTTTGGGTCGTTACATCCCCAGAATTGAAAAAATATTATTTTCCATGTGTTCCCCCTTGTATTTTTATGAAAAAAATCTAAAATATCAATTCCACATGGTTCTTACAGACCTATGTATCCCCTACCATACATAAAAAATATATTCCTCATTCTCCTTTATAGTACCTCTATATGATCTTCATGTTGGGGCTAGTTTTTTCAAGGTAATTTCATCTTCTTTCTCCTCCCTCTTCCTTCTTCTATCATTTTTCATGGATTTAACATTCTCCCGTGATCATGCTCGACATAAGGAATATTTTCACATGTTATTATGAATGATTTGGTTTTTATGGTTTTTTATCATAGATCTACTGTATTGGAACACTTTTCAATTGATTTTGGGTGTGAGTTTCCATTTTCCAGGGATTCAAGGTAGGTTTCAAATTTCACACAACATTTCTTTTAAGATTCCTATTTTTCACGTTTTTATAACATTAATTGATTCATATATATTTTTATACAATCATTGAAAAATAAATTGTGTGTGAAATGTAGTGGATTATTCCTTTTTTTATAAATAGTGTTGTTTTTTTAATGTGACCACCAAATTTTTAATAAAATGTTTGGTTTTCATTCTCATTTTTTTGTGGATATTTAAAAAAAATTAGCAGGTTTTTTAAATTTATGGGTTGAAAATTGGCGTTTCATTCTTTTTTGGATGTCAAATAGAATTTGTTTTTAAAATATTACATTAATATTGTTTGATAAATTACACGATTGGATATTATGAGTTAATACTAATATAAAATTAGTGATATGGATTTATTAATGTATTAAGAGCATGTGAAATTATATTTTTAGGTCATTACATGGGTTTCAGGAGTGTATGATATTTATAAAAAATGATTATTTTTTCATGATGTTATGGCTTCTGTGGCCGATGAATGGCCCGTTCGGCATTTTCATAATGAATGGTTAGCACAATGAATGTGTATCAAGAATGTTTTGAAGGGATTTTTAAACATGTTGAAGTGGAAAATGGTGTGTTTACACATATTTATGAAAATATTATTTTGTATCCTTAATATTTTTTTGGTTCATTAAATTATTAATGGTGCATCTTGAAGCATTGTGAAAATAATCAAAATATTTATTATGAAAATATCTTATGTATATTTATCAGGATTTATTCCTATATAATGGATGGGATGTACTCACTTGGGGCTCATTTTTCTCTATTCTCTGAGTTCCCCGGATTGGTCCCTATATGTACTTATATTTCTATGGAATGGAATCAGTTTTTATGGTGGATTGGGGTGAGGCATGTTGTTGATTTATTATCTAATATATACATATGAGTGGATGATCAACTAGCATCAGTAGGCTCACCCCATCATATACATGAGATAAGGGAACGTTTAATAGTTAGAGAATTTTCTAAGAATTATTATTTCACAAGTAGTTGACATACTCACTGGTGGACCATAGTAGGTGTATATGTATTTGTCTATATTGATATGGAATTTTACCTCAGTGTTTTTAGAGTTATAGTGGCCGATAGTACTGAGAATTGTTAATTTCTTCTTACATGGAATAATACTACAGATGGGGTCCCATTTATTAATATCTTATATATTATCATTGATCTCTGGGGTCCTCCTATATCTACTAGATCATAGTTTCTCCTAGTGATTAATGTAGTACATATTTGAATACATCCATCACGCTTATTGTCTGATTAATATAGTGAATTATTGTGTAACTGTTTACATGGAAAGTGATGTGTTGATTTTAATAAGGCTTATTAAAATTGTTTTAAATGAAAATTGTTTTATAAAAATCATGAAATCGTAAAAATTTATTCATCACATTCCCCTTAAAATTTAAAATGGCTCACTAATCGAATGAATACTTCTATAGAAATGAGTAATGTCAATGAGTATTAATTTGACTTTATATAAAATGTTTTCAAAATTATAATTTGATATATTATTTCAGACATTAAATTTTTTTTATTTGAAACCATATTCATTGAGAATATATAATTAGGAAATCCTACTATGTTTTAATACCCACACCTATAGTTTGTTTCTATTTTTTTCTTTGTGTAGATTCCAACATGAGTTGCTTCACATTGTGATGGAGTTGATAATTTTATTAGAGAGTGAATAGAGGGGACACATAGGGATAGTGTGTTCTTCAACATCAATTTTTCTAGTTTGGATTTTCTCGCATTTCAGATACTTATATAAATGACATTATGTTTGGTTTCATTTATGTATTTAACTGCTTTTACATCATCTACTTTTTAGTTTCCATTATTAATATATTGGGAGAAAATATTCCTTATATAGACTTAGTATATTCCTAACACTATTTTAAAAATAATGGGGATCACGAATGCCCATATGGCTATGCCACATAATAGATTGGATAACTGGATCAGGTTTAACCTAGGGTGGTTCATGGCCCATTTTCATTTTTCAGTGTAATAGTGAAGATGTTATATTATCTATGGAGAATGATAATTTTATCAATTATATCATATTTTTTACATTTATATATCATATTTTCATTAGCATTATCCATATTTCATTCCATTTTCATCATTACTAAAAATTAATCTCATTACTTCAGGAGGTGGTATTCCACCGTACACGATATAATATCCCCCATGGAATAGAAAATAATACGGTATATGTGAAATAATACTTTCAAAATTATTATTATGTTTTAAATATCATATATATATATAATATCATTAATTCATTATAATATAACATGAGTGGTGATGATGGAGATAAAATTACATCAGCCCGTGAGACCGTATTCCACCGTACACATAAATAACATATTTGTTTCCCATTTGATGGAATTATAAGTGGATTTGGGTTATTGTAACAAAATTTTAATATCAAAGTATAGCTTATATACTACTTAATTTATATTAGAATCATTATGAAATTAATATGGTTGTAATATAAAAAATAAATAATAATGTACTTAGTCATTGAAATTACATTCCAATCAAATAATGCCCTTTGGATATATTACCAAGGAACAGAGAACAAGTATTTTCGAATTTAAAACATCTATAAAACCTAGGTAAGGATGTTTTTATGGATTTTATAGTAGTTTTTAAATAAATATTTTTAGTATGAGTGGATATGTTAGGGGAGGAGGTGTCTTATTTTAATTGATGATGAGAGGCATTTTTGTAAATAAGGAAAACTTTTCAATAATGGGATGTCTATATCACCACATATGGCACAAACAATTATAATTAAAGGGGTTTAGGGATGATATTTATGATAAAAACTTCCTCTAAAAAAACAAGTTTCAAACATTTTATTTCTTAACATCTATGATTCCTTAATTTTACTATTATAGATTTCACAAAGAATAGATGCCTTTCATTTTGTTAATTTATAGTTTTTTACATGAAATTACAGATTATTTAAGGATAATATATATCCAATGGTATTAAATATTAATAAAAATATATTAAATAAAAATATTACATATCTGTAAAAATAAATTTCAACAGAAGAGCTTGAAAAGCGATTAACGCCATCTTACCCTTCACAGTGGTAACCTCATTTTTTAATATTTCGGTTTACATATAATTCAAATAAATTAAAAACTGTTAAATGAAGTGACCATTATTTATATTAATAAAAATATAATTATTACATTCTCTATTATTTTATTTTAAATTTTGAAGTAAGTAATAAGATGTTAAATATTATAAATTAAGTGCAATTTAAATTAAGAAGTATTCATTTTATTTGACTTTAAAAACCATAAGAATAAGAGGTGATTTGAATATATTAATTTAGAAAACATATTTTCTGTTATATGTATTTGAAAATTTCTTGATATACTACAAATAATTCAATTTATAATAAATATAACTATTTAGTGTCTTTTGTTAAAAAATATATAATAAATAAAAAAATACTATGTTGGAATTGATTATTATCTTCATTAAAATATACTATTAATATAAATAAATAACATGTTAAAATAATGAATTTAAATTTATTATTCTCATTATGATCCTAAATATTCATTCACATTTTTTATTTTTTCCATATGTGAGTACTAAACTGATATTTAAAACCATGGGCTTTAAATTTTTTCTTTCATTAGTAAAATTGTAAAATTTGTAAATTTCATGGAACATTTTCACAAAAGAACATATAAAACTTGAAAAAGGTAATAAGGGATAATATATGCTTTTCCAAAGGTAATTTTAAATGTTTTTATATCTTATTATCCGTAGTATTTTTCGTTTCACCCCTTCTAAAAACGAATTAAACAAAACCATAGTAATTATTTATTACTATTTTCAAAGTTTTTTTTTCAAAAAAAATTTATAAAATTTTAAAATTATTATATATAATTCAATATATAAAATACATTTTACCAAATTATATTCACATAATTGGACCATATTAATTTTTAATTGAACTCGCATATGTGATGGAAATGTTGGTTGTCAATAAACAACTTTTTCATGCATAATATTATATTATATTAAATATATGACAAGTACGCATCATTTTCTTAATTTAAATGACTATTCATATGGATATAATATATATATATATATTGAATTTTAAAAACTTTTCAATAGTGGTTTTAAATTAATTACAATGGGGAAACCAAATACCATTTGAGGAAGTTTTCGGAATTTTTTTTTTCCAAACTAGAAATAAACTTATACTAAATTCTAGTATAGAGATATTTTAAATGTAATTATTTGGATTAACTATAAATAATTATAATATATTTTTCATAAAATAATATTTTAATTATTATTTCACTATTATATTAAATAATATATTGAAATATAAATACAATTTAACAAAAAACTATTTTTTCACCATTCACTGAAAAATCTATGTTGTTTGAAAAAATCTAAATATTTCACCCATAGATATGTTCATCATGATAAATTTTAAAAAAAATGTTGATTTTCTGATACATTTTTTAATAAAATATATATAAAATATTTGAAATATTTTATCTTAAAAAAGAAATAAAAGTCATTTTTTAGGAAACTTATCATTGATTAGTAATTTTAAACTACATTAAATTTATTATTCTTTTAATTATAATATAAAAATTAATAATTATTAAATATTAAATACATATATATATATATATAGTAATTTTTTAATAAAATTTATATCCTCTAGTAGTTATGTTATTTTATAAAGATTATATATTTCATGGGTCATTTGAGCCCGACATTTTTTATTGAATACGGTATAAAACATAATGTAATGCTTTTAAAATCACATGTGTTACAGTTGAAGTATCTCTTGACTACATCTTCACCATAAAGAATATATTAAAAATATAATTTTGTTGATGGATCATAATTCTTTATAATGTTTGACCCTCAAGGTGTTCTGTAGAGTAACCAATAGGGACAAGAATTTAATTTTCATTATCATCCCTTTTATCATTATATTCATATAAATGTGTGAATATATTTCATTGAGATTATACCAATCAAAGAAGTTTGTAAGTCACCAGAATATTGATATTTTAATATTCAGTATATTGGTATATTAAAACAAAAAATATTCAATTTATTATACATAATATATCAAAAAAATTTGTATCATACAACATATAATTACATAAACCCTTCCACCTTTAACTCTATTGTTTCAAATAATCTATTCTTCATTATTATTTTTTGAAATCAATTTTTATTTCATTTTGTCACTATATAATTTTTGTTTTTGTAATATTAACTTGATTAACCATCATTCTTGCCTAACATGTGGATCATTTCAGTTAGATATTATTTGTATTTAAAAGGATTTAAAATTAATGTTATATGACTTATCATCGATCATTTATGATCAACATACTTATGTACAAATAAATGTGTTCAATTTTATATGTTCCAACTTCATATGATGACTTTTATAAGTCATGGGATCCGAATTCATGATTCATACTACAATTTAATTATTATTTAATGACATGTGACATGAAAAATATAAAATCATATTTAGAAATAATCGTGAGAAGACACCATAACATTTGGATTTATATTTAGTAACTTTTTTACTTGAGAGTTTCAATTAAACACTTCTATTTTATATATAAATATAATCTAAATACCATCATTGTACAACAATTTTACCTTGTAGTGAAACTAAGTACCTTTACACATTTTATAAGCAGAGTTATGAAGCTTCAAACCACCGGTATTTTCATCATTGTACAACATATAACTAATAACATAGTATAGAGACTATTATGTTCATTCAATGGGAGAATTTATATATTCATCAAAATGTTTAATATTATTTCATGATCATCATTTTTACATGGGAACTAATTATTGTTTTCTTGTGTGAATTGTATTAATTATTCCAAAACCATTACTCCACATATTTATTATCCCATCTCCTAGCGAAATATCCAATATCATAATATTTAGTCATTATGGTGTTGAAGTCGTCTATATTATCATACTTTTAATTCCACTATTATTACATTGTCGTATGAAATCCATTTATGAAAAATCATATTTCATTGTGACATTATTCCATTTATTATTATTTTTGTTTCAATATTTTTAAATATGGAGATCAATTTTAACATGTAGTCATACCAAATTAATATTTATTTAAAAATATCACTATTCAATTACCATATGTGATCCCTTCATTAGATTGACGAATCCCACATTGAGTCAATGATCTTCATTGAACTGATGCTCCATCATACACATGTGAGGCTAATCACCAACCCCCTTGCACCAACACACATTCCATCATTCATCATTTCCTGAACCTAAAGATTATTTTCCCACTATAAAACCACTATTTCTGAGTATGATAGCTCCTTTCATTGATCTTGTCATAATAGTCTTCTTAATATATGGATTTGTAGGATCTAGTACATGATATCTATTTTTAATATTTTATATTCTAAATATTTATATGTAGAAATAGTTTAAATGAACATATTATAATATATCATGTTAACATAAATAAAATATTGTCCAACATCACTATAACATTCTAACCAATTTAATCACAAGGTTTTTATTTTTAAATATCATTAGCATCACACTACCATATTCACATTAATTTTATTATTTCAATTATGGATATGAACATTCAATATATTAATCATTACTCATTATAGAATCCACATTATTTCAATCCATCCAAAAATACTTCCATTTTCATCATCATTTACCAAATTAGTAATTGAATAATGTAAAAACATTAGTCCTATTATATTTTTGAAGTCCCATTAAATACTCTCGATGATGTCCCAGTCGAGAATCATAATATTGAAATCCAATGAATTCATTAGAATAAAAAAGTTTTATCTAATTTGAAAAAATCACTCATTAAAAAAATATTATGGAATAAATGACCAATAAATGTTATAATATGTGAGATAATACATTTAATAAATTCTAAAACCACACTAACTAAAATCCCCAATGCATCAAGATGATTAAAACATAATGCATTGAATGATTCCAGAAAACTCTATGAAGGGTTACTGTAATAATATATAAAATGTATAATATAACATAGATTACAGAATACGTGTTAACTACCAGAAACATCACCATAAATATTCTATTAAACTCCATGATATAACTATAAATGCCTTTGAAAATCAATGAATAGATTGGGAGGTAACCCTCCTTATCTGGATGTGTGTGAGGGAGGAGAGTGAAAGATTATGGATTTCAAAATTTGGATGTGTAAAGGAGTAATATTCAATTAATTTCATTGTTGTGCAATGGATTTATCCATGTCATACAACACACCATTATGTTCCATCATGGTGTGAGGACCATAACATTCCTATCCATTCTCTTCATTTATCATTGTTTCCCCTCCCACAAACATAAAAATGAACCATTGTGATTTTATACACAAGGTCTACAAAATTAGTGAATATGTTGATGCCACACTATAGAAGACATCAATTTATCTCACAAATTTTTCTCATAGTGAGAAATTTGGGATTTGTTTCCACTGCAATCCTCCAAACACTTTAATGATGAACCCTAGTCTATAGGATTGATGAAACTCTGAACACAATTTCGATGTCATCCCGTCATTTTTTCCATTGGTTGACATATTTGGAATAATAGGATCACCAATGTTAAAATTCCCACAAACAAAATAGGGAATCAGACTCAGCATAACATGGAATATACTATTATAAAGAACACCAATTTATAATCATATAATCTTTATAAAAATCTATATATTCCTCCACAATCCCTTAATCTATATTCCAATAAAAAATATGATACAATATATAGAACAATATTCATTTTGATGAATACATCGTTTAGGATTTTCCTCCATCAGAATCCAAATATTAATCCTAATTATCAAAACAAACACACAAAAATCATTATGATAATTTTACACATATAAAAAAAACTTCATTACAAAATATCCATCATAAAACATTTATTTTTTTAGAATATTTGAGGGTTTCATAGAAATTATCCTTTACAAATTAAATTCAAATTCATAGATATATTATTATTTTATACTCCAGAATAATAATAGACCATTCACTGCACAAATCAATGTAATAGGAACACTATGTATCAAATCATTATCCACATCTCATTACCATCAAAAAACTCCAATTTGGTTATCAGCAGAACCTATATTTCCTTTAAATTATGGTGTCATCAATAAAATCATATCTAGTCTTATGGTGCTCTCTATTATTATACACATATCATATAATGATTAATAATAAATAAAATAGGATGTGGGGATGTTTGATCATCCATTTGGAATATCCTAATTCCATTTTGATTGAAATCACAATCAAATGGGGATAATTACATATAGTTCTTCTACAATCATCATTATAACACTACATTGTGTAACATAAATTTTATACAAGGACATTGATAAGACAATGTATATGTTTAAAAATATAGAAATCTAAATAAAAAATTACCAAAACACCCCCAAACATAATGAGAGAGGATTATATGTTATATTTTTTAAAACAATTACCAAAAAAGGTAAAATTTATAAAAAAAACATGGGAACCATTGTGTTCAACACATCATGGTGCACCTTTATTGTCCATTTGGCCTAAATTTCTACTATTTGACTTTTCGTAATCATTAAATACCTCAATACCCTATTTCATTACATGAAAAAAACAGAATTTATTATTTTAATTCATTAATAAATTGAATGAAATAACTTTCTCAATATGTGCTAAATATATTTATTAGTTCATAGATATCGGTAGGGACTTGGTTGTTGAAATTTTATTCTCTTTTCTTCTCTTACTGATATGGATTGTAGAAAATACCCCAAATTGTATAAAATATATTCTCAATATCTTGTTTTACACTTAGAATCCAAATTATCTAATTTATAATGGATATGTTCTCCATATTCATATGATAAATGTGTCCTAACAATTTATTTTAAAAGAACGTATCTAATTAATTATCAAGAGAAAACTTGTTTCATTACTATATAACAAGTACGAATTTCCATTTTTCTTCACACATATCATTATTGAGATTCTATCATTTTATCTTCAAATAATTCCATTATTATTAAAAATGACAGCATGTCTTGAGTTAATTCATTCAATAACACTCAAATGGATGTTTCAGAATCCATATAAATATATCACTAATGTCTTATTAAACTCTTATTTTTCCTATATGGTATATCTATGATGTTTGACAACATGTTATATATGATTGTTTTTGTGAATTATTATATAAATATTAAACATTAAATTATTTATATGATTAATATTTATAGTAATGAGGGATGGAAATTCACTAATGAATTTTTGGGATTAATTTTTATTTTTAGACTTGAGATAGATTTTAGTAAGATTAGAATTTAGTATTTTTTTACCATTTATATAAAACTCTTGGAAAATTTGGTTCATGATATGGCCTTTTCTAATTCCATTCCGCACTTGTTGTATATTTGTACCAATATTTCACTTTTTAGATATATTGTATTTCTCCAAATCAAATCATGATGAGTTTAGTTATATTGGTTTTCGAATTAAATTCCTTATGTTAATTTACATTTTTTCACCAATCTATAATCAATATAATTATTGAAAAAATCAATATAGTGATGAAAATGTTAATAGAATCAATTTTTTCTCTATTCTATATATGTGACCTCATCATCACCACCTAAATTCTACATGTTTCCCAATTCAAATATCATTTTTCCACGTAATTTTAGGACACTATGGGGTAGATAAATACACAAAATTGAAATTTCATAAGATTAAGGACCTATCCACCATTATTGTTCCATGATTCCCTGACATTGTAAAATTTATGTAAATTTTTTTTGGATTATTTGAAAATATGTAGACCTATAAATACCTTAATTTCTTTTCATTGGAGAGAATTTGTTTGATCAAATAGTTTCTTGGTTGTGACAACCAAATACTCAATGATAACATTCTCTTTATTTTGATATATTATTTTTTTTCCAATTTCTCAAAATCATAAATGATTCCCATTTTACTAATAGATCTTGGTATATTTTTAGTATTTATTTTATCAATTCATTTAAATCCTCAATTTCTACATTATAAATATTTATCATTTGATTACTATCAAAAAGTTAGTTTCTTTTTTAGATCAATGCAATTTAATTATGATTTATGATTAATTATCGATGAAACCACTTCCACTTATTTGTTATCCTTATTATTATTTTATATTTTACAAAATAAATGACATCATAAATCACAATATATTTTCTGTCACCTTAACTATTTATTGGTCATCTATTTATATTCTACATTGTTAATTTGATCATCATGTTGATCCTTGTACTGAAAATATTCAATTATAAATCTGTTCTTGTTTTGTTTTATTTTTGATTTATTATCAAAATCTATTAGGGAACCCCCTAATTTTTAACTATTGATAAATAATTCATTAATGTTTATTTCCTTCCAAATTTTATGATTATCCACATTAAATTGAGTCCATTATCACAAATTTATTATCTGAAATATATATTACTTCCAAAACCTATAGATAGAACTAATTAAAATTTTAATAATTTCACACCAAGATCATCCTGTGAAAAAACATTCAAAATGAATTTATTGGATTAAAATATCTTTTTTAAAAAATATTATCCATTTATTATATAAGATTTATTCTTTTCTTTTGTTGTTGTTATATCTCCTTGGAAAAATTATTTTAATATGTTCACCATAGACACATTAACTATAGTTCACCAGTTATATTACATAAAATTTACCTACTCTCCCATTTTTTTAGTACCAATGGAGATATAATTTTATCATACACATCTTCCTATTAATTTCACTATAAGTCACATTGGTCATTTAAATTGATTTCAATCCCATATCTTTACATGAATGATTTGTGGTCTCTTCTATCTCAAAAGAAATTTTATATACTAATAATCTTCTAGAATATCATATTTTGATATGTTATAATAATAACATTAACCATGAGCATAATATTATCGGATTTTAATAATGTGAATATATTCATAATATTATATTGGTAATATAAATATCATTAATTCCCATCTTATTCCCAACATTGATCTAAAAATTATGTAATATTGTTGAATAAAACAATCATTTTCATCTTGGATAATTTTTTATAGTTAAATTTTTTGAAATGTAGTTGAAGTATAGATATTATCACAATTCTACCACAATAATATATGCTATCTAGTTCATCCAACATAAAACAGTAATTAGGGTATCCCATTATCATACTATTAAGTTCATTATGGATCTCTAGAGAGTTCAGTTAGGTCATTAGAATTATCATTTTGTATATTTTTTCCCATATTCATTAATTTATAGTTCTAATACATCATTATCATATACCCAATGTTTATTATCCTAGAATATATAAGTATAAAAAGATAAAAATTTTCCCTCATTTAGTTCGTCAAAATATTATATTTCTTGCAAAAAACATTGAAACCATTTAAATATTCCTTATTACTCCGTACTAAGAATTTGATAATAGAATAAATTCTTCTAAATTGACTTTGATATATGTTTTATAACCAATAAAAATTCAATAGGGAATGGGTTATTCTAGGATTAAACTATTTAAGTCAATTTATGGGTTATAGTTCCCATATTGGTATGACCTTGATAAACATATAAATGTATGTTTCTTTCCACATATAAATAATATTCAATGTAAATCATGTTGTAATGGTTTTTATTTTAATCACCAGAAAGTGATTGACCTGGTACAATATTTTTTGCATTGGATACATTTTCCATTCTTGGTAAATTCATTCTATACTCACTAACATAAAAAAATTTCCAGTATTTAAAAAATAACCACCACATGATCAGTTCAATTATCTCCTCCCATGGGAACTACTTTGGATGATTATTTCTTTAGTTGTTTGAATTGATAGTCACATCCATAAAATAAATAAAGTTTTATTATTTTTTCTTTATTAGTTTCATTTAGGATGCTCGACTATCATTGACAATATCAAGAACACACACCAGTTATTTCTGTCCCCAATACTATATTTATACTTGAAAAGACATCTAATAATTCACTAACCAATATAAAATCATATTCATACATCTTTGTATGGTTAGATTACAACCTTCACCCATCACATTTTATAATGAGATTTCACACATGTATTATTCAATAAAAATTATTCACCAAATATATGATTTATATAAATATAGAAAAATAATACATCACTTTACATAGTTCATATAATTTAAATTGTATTATAATTTCATAAATTTCATTACATAGTAATTTATTTTGAATATCACTATTTCCACCACCTTTTTTACATCTTTATCTTGATAATTCACTCATGCCCTGTTAAAATATGAATCACAGATGTGAAATGAAATACCAATACCATTAATTTAATCTTTAATAGTTACGTTAATGTGGGGTTCCTTGTATTCTTTAGCAAACCCCATCCATCAATCATCCAAGAATTCTCTAACAATCATGGAAGAAACTTGTATCCACACTAATAATGTTATGCCTCCATTTATTAAATATATGAAAAAAAACATTGGTAGGAATATTTCAAAACTGATTAACTTATGTAAGAGTCCTCCCTACAAGTAAAAATATCCATTCATAGAAAGGATCACCAATATTATATCATGAAACCAACTAATCTAGGTTAATGTGGATTTGTTATCCAAAAAATTAACTGTTATAACATAAACAACATTTCAGTTATTCAAAGAAAATTATATTGATCCCAATAACTATAGAAAATTATCCTTTGTATTCATACTCCAATATAATCCATGATAATGAATAGAAAAAACACTAAGCATCCTTAATCTCCATCATATATCCCCATAGATCAAAAACTATTTGATGTATCACTCATTAATATAATAGTTCATTTAATGAATTTATTTTATCATGATTCCTATTGAAACTAAAACCATCCATAGTTACACAATATCATATTCATGAACATCCCACTATAAAATATTTGAATCTAACATATATATCATCCATTCATACTAATTTAGAATCAATGTAAATTATTTATCACTTATGTGTTTTAATCAAATTATATAACATTTTCATCCAAAAATTACTCACAAATATATCCCTTACATTTTCACTCTTGAAATATAACATTTTGTTAACAATTATATATCATTTATAATGAAACATTTATATTACTCATTGCAACAGACTAGTTTCTTCATCAGTTAAAATTATATTATTACTCTACTAATTCATGAAATTTTATTGATATTTTTAGACATTTCGCAAAAATGTAATCACATTAACTTCATTGTATGTAATAAATTATCAATACATTCATCATATATACAATGTAATTTGTTATAATATTCATTATTGACCTCCTAAGAAATTTATTAATTTTTTTAAATTCATCATCAATAAATAAATCAATCACAAATGTTATGGATATTTTAGCCATTTATTTAAAAAAATCAACACTATAAACTATTGTTACATTTTTTAAAGTAAAATTAATTATTCTAGAATATTATTTACCAAATATACCATCTGAGGTTAAATGTGAATCTAATAACTCAATGAAACATCATGTATCCTTAACCCGGTTCCATTAGGTTTATTAGTACACGACCCGAGAATATATTTAGTCTATGAAAATGTTAGGAAGGAGGAGATTTTCACACCATCCTCTTGGAATTCATATGATTGAAAACGCAACACTGATATTCTGTTATTTTTATTTTTTTAATTCTCTGGAAATTCCTATTGAAAAAAACATTTTCTAAAATAAATTTAATTTTTTTTAAATACCTTCATTGTATCCTCTACCTACCATGATTATCACTCATCTTAATGTGTAATTATTAATATATTTTTCAAGTTACTTTCCATAATATGATAATGTATAAATTATTGTCGTATTCTATCTTAATTCATTATATATTTATCATATTTCTAATGGATTTTAATGATAATTTTTCTTAGTTCATTATGGTATGGAAATGATCGTTACATATATATTTGGATGAAAATATTCAAAGATAGAAAGAGGATCCCACATGTTCATTTTTTCAATAAATATTACTATTTCTGGGATATCATTAAAATTAAATCATGGAATCAGTAATGGTAACTATGAACAACTATATTTAAATAGATGGCCAAGAACATCATATAATTGACCATATTTTCTTTATTCTTTTAAAAGTTTACATCCAATGAAAAATACCACCAACTAAGCTAAAAAATATAATATCTCAACTACTATTATGAAACTAAATTATAATATCCCAAAACATATATTATCTTCTAAATTTTTTAAAAATTATTTAGAAAAAGTTTAAAAATATATAAAAACTCAATAATTTAGGTGAGTTTAGTGGGTTTCTACGGAAATCAATAAAGTATATAACTAAAAATAAATACTTAGAAGTACATAATATTTTAATAAAATACAAAATTGTATATCATAAAAATCATTTATTTCAAATCCATCCACTATCAATACAAAAATAATTAACCAAAATATATCTCATCAATTATTAAAAATAATAACCCAAAAAACTATAGTCATTTTTCTCTACCATCAACTAAATAATGAAAATAATTTTTCTACATAAATATTATTTCAGTACACAATAGGATTCTAATTATGTCAGTCCTTATATTCTGGAATCTAGGATCTCACATCAATCTATTAAAATAATATAATATATTAGCATTGTAATTCAATTTTATAATCATAGTAAAAAAATTACCTAGAGAATTATTATATATTATTGAAATCCCCAGATGAGAATAAATATAGTAACATGATATTTCTTCCATTAATATACCCATGATTAAAATGGGACCCCATACTATATAGAATCATCATGAACCAGTTCGTCATGATACAATTAATTTTTTTATTTCCAATTATAATATTATAAAAATATAAATTTAATCTATAATGAGACTTTTTCTATCCAATAATCTTAAACTCTATTAAAATTATTTCCATAAAAAATTATAAACACTCATAGAGATATATATATATATATATAATTTCTTTTAAAATATTCTCTACTCATAATTTTTATCTGATTTTCGTTGCAACCAGAGTTATCTCAATCAACTAACTCATATTCCCATGAATTACAAAGTTCATTAGTTCAAAATAAAAAAAATATTATGTAATACAAAAAAATTAATATTTTAAATCTCACAATTACTCATATGATAAAATAACAAACAATGGAAAAATAATAAATACTCAATAAAAAATTATAATCGAACAACATTTAAACAAGAAAAATAGAAAAACGATGTTATAAAAAACTCAAAATTTATTTTTGGATCTATTTTACATATATATATTACAATTTAAATATATTATAATTTTTTGATATAAAATAATGGAAAATGAATCATTTAAAATAAATCATCTTTATCAATAAAATTGCATACAATAATTATAACTAAGGATAGTTTATTTATATAGTTATAGGGAAACAACATCACCTCTAACAATATAAGCCTACATTAGAACATCTTTCTATAGAAGTAATACAAAATATTAATATCCCATTAAAATATTCTCTCAAATCGAAATGAATATATATATATATTATTATCCAACAGTCTAGAAAAAAATGAATATTATTGAATTATATATTTTTTATCATAACATCATTCCTCTAAAAGTGACCAGGAATAATCAATTTTGGGATCATTAATGATGTAATTAAATAGGAATAACATCCATGGGGTTGTGTGGTATGATAATTTATGTTGAAAAAATATAACATAAATTTATAATAATGTAATACATCAAATATTTTTCTCCACTATAATAAATTCATTCAATAATTTTAAATCATCTAAAATTAAGATAACATTATTCAATTTTTGTTTTATCTATAATGTACAATGTGTTCCATTATTCTATTCATAACATTCCCCTCTTTACAATGTATTCTTCTTATCAATTAAAATATCATTACAGAGATAATTTATATTAAATAAACTGTAAAATAAAATTTCATCTATATTAGAGATTTATTTAAATGATATTTATCTTCTAACTATAAGATTAATGAGTTTTCATAAGGATACACGCTTGGATAGTTACTCTAGAGAGATATTGTTTATTTAATAAAATTATCATCACATTCCATATGAATGATTTATTATGTTAGGGAATTATGATATGGATAATTAAATTAGAAAAACTTAACTAACCAAGACAAAACTGAGAGTGAATTCATTAATATGAATTCTATAATAATAATTTATAATCAATGGATACTTTGAGGATTATATTTTTATCATATAATAATTAAAGTATTCTACTAAATATTCATCAACAATGTTAACTCCATTGAATTTATTAATGTTTCATGCCCCAAAGAATGATGTTAATTATATATATACTGAAAAAAGAAAATTATCCCCAATAAGAATCATAATTGAGATAATATATAAAGTGAAAAATCATGTGATAATGTCTATCATGTTATCAATAATTATGAAAAACATTGTGAACATTGTTTAGTTATCATATATAATAAATAATCTAATGATTGTGCCTCACTGAAATTTAGGTGTTAATGAAGGGGAAGGAAAAAATATTTAATTCCATACATTGATGAAATATGGGATGAATCAACAATAAAAATTAATCTAATAATATTTAAAATGATCATGTGTGTAAAAGTAGTCTATAAATAAATAAGATGTTTAATTTTAATGAGTGAATATATTCACATGATAATGTTAAATGATTCATTTCCAATTCTTATCTATGATATTAATGTTGACACCTCATTTAATAATATACAATGATTTGTAATTACTATATTTAAACTGTTAAATAATATTATTAGTAAGTTAATATTTAAATTACATATATAATATTTGGGTTGGGGTTGTGACACCGTGAAATTTTATAGTAATTATTATATGTTGAAACATAATTAGTCAATAAATTACTTCACTCAAACACATAAACAAAAAAGGAGATAATATTATATAAATGTAAAAACTCAGTCATTGAATTAGTAGTTTAATAATGAAGTAATTTATTTATTATATATATATATATAATTTATAAATTAATTTATAATTCTACATAAGATTTTAAATTCAATAAGTGTTGATTAATAAGAAATAAAATAATTGTTTGTGTGGAAATAAAATGACATAAAATGATCAATTTATATTGTATGATGTTTAATATATTGTGTCTATATTAAGGAATAAATGGAATTTATAAATAATATATAAATTTTGACAAAGAAGACACATAATGTAATAATCCATAGTTATGTAATAAATATATTTTATTCTTAAAAGAATAATTTTTCCTAAAAATTTTTTCGGTATTTTGTGTTCTTATATTATAATTATCTCTTTTCACTATTAGAAAGTAAATCCAAAAAAACAATTAATGTTTTTTTTAATCATCTTAATAATATTATGTAATTAGTCTAAAATAATTTTTATGAATAAAATAATTTTACCATTTGAACAATTATTTAACAAATTAATAAAATCAATTTTCAAATAACTTTAATTTTGAAAATATTATAAATTTTAGTTATATAGATATATTTAAAAATATATAATACAATATACTATTAAAAATATTTAATTAATTCCAAACTCAGTTAATTAGTAATGATTCATAAATAAAATTAAAAAAAATATTTTTTATTAAAATGACATTATCTAATAAATGTATATTTTCATCATATTATATATCTATTTCTCTCTTATGCGGCGTGTGTGGGAGTTTGGGGAAAATGAACAATTGTAATACGAGCAACAAAAATTTTTACGTTATTATATAGGCATTCATATTTTATTTTCCTTGTTTAGGAATGATACATGTTATTATACATTACGGGGAATTGGATTGACCAAGAGGAGACTGCATTTTATCCTTTTGGAATTAGGTAGGAGAAGCGATAATCAAATTGTCCAAATAGGTGATTAAATGTGGTTATTTATTTTTGGAATCAGTCCTCTTAGGATATGAATTACTCCAATAGTGTCCAATGGGTTTATTCACGGAGCACTAAACACCCAACATCCTCGGTTTCCAAGATTTATGGACCTTCATTCCATCAGTAGGAACTTTTAGGATGATGATTTGGCCCACAATACTTCAATACATTATTGGTTGAGAGTATGGGATTTTGGTCTCATCAACACTTTTTGGGGAAATTATTTTCTTTCCCAGATTCTATTATACATTTAAATAAAGTAAATAAGTTCTTGAATCCTTATTTCATTCCAAATTAGGGTATCCACGTGCTTGCCCCAGTTTGTTGGATCGTCATGGATATACATGGAGTTGATTAAGCAGAGTAAATAATGATGGAATCTAGGAAATAAGGTGCAATGGAGATTATCTTCATCAAGGAGGGATAAAACACTGTTTGATTTTTGGATCAATCCCATTATATGTGAATCCTATGTATCCACGGGAGAGGAATATGGGATCACATTTTTTTGTTAGCTCGAGGAGTGGACCTAGGAGGAGGCCCATTGGTTGTGGAATAATTTAGATTGACCCATTTGGAAGGGGGAATTTGGAGCTCGGGACTTTAAGAATGCATCTTATATATCTTGGATTTAAACAAACATAGAGTTCTCATTGTTCAGGATGGGTTGGGGCATAGGCATGGAAGTTTTCCATTTGATTGATACATGACTTGGTGAAACCATTTATAAGGGAACCCCTTTTGAGCTATAACTTTCAAGAAGCTGTCCATATAATCTTGGTTTGAACAGAAATAAAATTCATCATAGTCCAAGATGGGATGGGGATTACACATGGAAGATGCCTATTTTAATGGACATGACTGAGTGGACCCTTTTGGAATGGAACCCCCATGAGTTTGGGACTTCAAAAATGAGTCCCACATATGTTGGTTTGAATATGAATTAGTTTTCTCATATTCCAGGATGGGTTGATTATGTGGACATTGTTCTCATCACAAATCTATTATGCCACATGATTCATTCTCTGTGTGAAAAACAATAGTATGGTATAGGTCCAGCCAACCACACACCTTCTATCCCGCTGATTATAGAGGATGGTCATATGACAAAAGAAGATGAGGTGATGGTGGAGGTGGTAATCGATAGATGAACCTTTAAATGAGGTATGACTTTGGTGGTTATAAAGATCGTCTCTTAAAAGATTAAGGACTTACCTCAGTTAGGGTTCCCCATAATGTGTTATGGGAAATGGGTAGGAGTGTCATTCCTCATCGAAAGGAGAAGTGAGCACGGTTTATTCGACTGATCATCGTTCCTCATTGAATAGAAACGAAAGTGGTCACCCTTAGTCCCTAAAATGAAGAGGTTCATGTCAACATCACAAGGTTGTACACTAGTTAACCATGATAATGAAGACATAATGAAATCTAGAGAGTTTGAATCATTGTGTGGAAACCCTTCTTGACGCATCTCACTATGGGTGTGTATACTCGGATGGGTGCACTATTACACCTGATGATCTACTTATACGAGTCTGGTAGATTTTGAGGAGGATTTTTCCTATTTACATTGGAATGGTTCAGAGAGTATATACAGAGGACTAAACGGAAATGGAGGGGTGAGATTAGAGTATTTTTGAAAGGAAAATGAAGACTCCTCATTCAGTGTACTATTTTATCTTACTAGATGGTGGATCCTCGTTTACCATAGTGTTATACAGGTAGGGGGTCATCCTCAAACTATTGTAGTATGTGGTATTAGGTTTGGAAAATTGTGTACCAAAGTGGTACACAGTCCTGAATGTGGTCGGTTATTCCACATCAGGTTCCATCTTCATACTGATGCATTACGCGACACAACGTTCGATCTACATAGTGATGCACTATATAGATCTCAATATTGATGGAGGGTCTTAGAAACTATTGTTAAAAGGGTGTTCATCTTCAACTATTTTAGGTTTTGTGATGAAACCAATTTTGTTTTCCATTTACCTTTTATTATTAATTTCCTAGTTTTACAGTTCTCAACTAGCAATTCCTGTGGAAATGTGACTCATAGTTTTTACTTCACTGATAATTCGAAATTGATGTTGAGTCCTCAATGAATTTATTATTCCAATATTTAAGATATTTTTTATTCTTTCATCATCTATCCTTTTATTATTCCTCTTATTCTCTATTTAAATATAATTAGGGAAATCATATCTATTGGAATTTGACACCATTTGTGGAAGCCCATGATGATACAAATCTACCTACAAATGACTCAGTCAACTATGTTTTTTGGAAACTGTGACTCGCAGTTCATGGATCATGGAATCGTGAATGTTGTCTTCATCCACATACTTCACAGTTCACAGGATGATATATGTATGTCTATGCCTTTCTTGATTCCACCAATGTTGCAATTTGTGGCATCCTAGGTCTAATGTCCATAACCCCATGGGCCAGCACCTCGTTGGTCCTTTCATGTACTGGTGGGTTTCTATTCATGCGCTTTGTGATCGTTTCTCGTGGATAGTACCATGGTCACATAAAAATATTTAAAAAATCAATTTCATGAAACATCTAATAAAATTTACGAATCAATTTGCATACATTTTCCTTGTGTAAGTGGTGGGAATACTACCTTCCACATATAAACTGATTGTCGGAGTATTTATTACTCATTGTGAATAATTTAGGACCCTACTAATGCCCCAATTAGATAGGGGTACATTCAAAATGAACATGAATCTATTCTGATGTAGAAGTGGTCCAAGACTGATTTTTTTGTGCTTGAACTCATAGGTCTAGTAAGAGGGGTCCAAACTAATTTATAGGAGTCAAGTTCATTTATATTTTACTATCTCTCATTGAGAAATGTGCTCTCAAACTTCTCTTTAAATTTTCTACATCCACGTACCAAATCCTTTTCAAAATGCATACTACAAAACCAGGTTGTATGTTTTATGAATCAAACTCTTCACAATTGCTTCTATACTGGAAATGAAGTTTCATATTTGTCATCTAAATTGTGGTCATTAGAAAAAATGTACGGACATCCATGTAGGATAACACTACATGGTTAAATGTTCTGGACAATAAAGATTAACCTACAAATTAAACATTAAGACTTTTTAGACCAAACATAAACTCTTAATCATTATTCTTGGAATATCATCATGGTGATTCCTCAGATTTTGATTTCTTCCTTCCGAGAACCCATCTGTTCTCTAGCCAATCCTTTGTAGGCCAGAACCTTGTGGGGCTATCACATACCATAGCTATACGCGGGGTATGGATTCCATGTATAGATATAATGAATACTGTAGTTTACACGTACTCTCATTTCATAGGATGTGATTTCCATGCATAGTTTCAAGAACAGTATACAACACCCCATGAGAATCCTTTTGAAAGTCCCTTGGACAATCCTGTATCCCTAAACTAAATATTTTTTTATTGGAATAATTTTTTATGGCTTTTAGAACTTTCTGTGAAAACTACAATGGCTCTTTTAAAGACATTGATGAAATCGACCCAGATTAGGGCATCCATAGATTAGGTTACTGAGGTCCATCTTCGATCCGACATTGTTACTAAAAATATCTATGTAAAATATTTATTTATTCCATAGCTTCTAGCCTACCCATTAACTATGATCTCTCCACTTTATGGATTTTGTCTCCATCATAACGTTAAATTTCAATTTACTGGCCCTAATGCTCTTTCCATTATCTGGGAAGCACCCCATGGTCATGATAGATCAAATATATATTTATTAATAGAATTAATAGCTTCACTGATTTAGGAACATTTTTCATATTAGAAGGCTCTACGTGGAATCAAGGTAGTCACATTTTTCATAACACTACCTTGAGAATAGTCACCCAATAGTACCCTTTAATAATAAACCATACCTATGAAAACCCTACTGGTTGGTGTATCAACATATGGGAATTTCAGAATAGAGGGTGCTTCCCTGACTAATGGGAATGGGAATTATGGGTACACCAAACTATTTTAGAGTCCCCCAGTCATTTGGAAGAGTTGAACATATACCAGGCATCATGGGTCTCCCAATTCACATCTTTCTCTCCATGTGAAATCATCCAAGAGATGATTATCCACTAGTGTACATGAACCAACACATTTCATTTGTCCCATGGGGATGTAGGAATAAGATGACAAGACATCCAATAGCTCATAAGACTCCCTATCCTTATAAATATGTATGATTAATTTCATCTTGTAGTTTCTACATGGGAAGATACTGACCATATGTCGCCACTGACTAGGAGCCTACTGTCCATGGAAGAGGGATTACATGATCTCCACATCAGGGTCTCTCTCTCTCTTTATCTTCCCATTGAAGGGTTGGATATGGTCATTCCTATTGGTGAATGGGCCTAAGCCAATATCCCACCACAATCGAACACATCAAACCCATCAGTATGGAAAAATTCAAGGGTCATATTGTGCCTCCTTGAAGTGGGATTATATAGTACCTTGGGATATGAGCTTCAACCTTGAAATGAAATATACCTTTATTAATTATTTTTTTAATCTAATAAAATGTATTATTATGTAAAATTGTAATATAAAACAAACGAAATTCGTGTGTTATTTTTGGATTTGATAATAACTTTATGAATTTTTACCGTTTCTAATATAGACATTGAACAGAGATCACATTATTTGTATAAATATCAGGTTTTAATAAATCCAATTTACTCAGACAAAGGAACTAATGATAGCATCAAATAGAATTTCTCCATACAAATCATAGTATATTGAGCTTGGGATGAAGGTAGTTTCAATGGGATTCTCTCTTTCCCAATCCCATTCTATTCTTCAACACGTTAAGCTTGAAAAAAACAGTCTACGGAAGAAGTTGAAGTTAATAAAGATTACAACCCAAGTGATGTTATTTGAGCCTCCCAAGAGTCTTCCCACTTCGTAAACCATACCCTTAGGCCATATGTGGGTGTTATATAGGATTTTGTTATAATAACATAGCACTATGATTATTTTCATTAGTTTTTTATACAATAAATAATATACATTCATTTTATTATTGTGAATATGTAAATAGTTTTTATCTCACAAATAGTGTTTTTTAGTTAATATTCAATTATGAAAGATATTTTGATGAATTATTGGAATTTTTTACTAAATAATATTTTAATTAAATATTATTAATTAGTACCTTTTTTATTAAATATAAATTAATGTATAATTTGTATACAATTGTAATTTTTATTAAGGTAAGAAAGGTATTTTTTTCAAAATGAACGATTTTATTTTATAAATGTCTGTTATTATTTTGAAAGTAAAAACTACCATGTTTATAAAAATATATATATGAAATGAAAAATATTTTCATATTTAGTATGTGTAAAATTTCTAACGGTGAGTTTTTTATAATTTTTTGAGGCAGTCAATTTTTTGGGTAAAAATTAAATACTGTTTAAATTTATAATGTGTTTTATGACATTATAATGAAAAAATATTGAGGTAATAAAATAGAAAAAAATTTAGTCTGCAAATATTTGTTTTACCTTTAATATAGTTTGATTTTATATTTTTTTATAAAATTATAGTGCCTTAGTGAACCATTCAAGACATATAAAATATATAAACTTTTTAAAATCATTTCCTTGAAAATGTGACTCACCTCCAAATATGAAAGCCTAATATTTATATTTTATTATAAATTGTCTTGATAAATAATATTTTTCAACTTCCCTTTGGATAAAACTGTGTTATGTTTTGTGGTTTTTATAAGGTTAATGTGTAGTGTCCAAAACCAAAATAATAAAGAATTCTCTCACCATAGCTATATAAAACCAATCAATCTCTCATTCATCTTTACTAAAACCATTTGGATCTTGACCAACATATGCCCTCATCTCTCTAAAATCCTCCCAAGGCACCCAACGATCCCACAGAAGCCTCTCTTAGGACTCTACCAAGCATTTGGCATCACACATCCAAGTAAGGGATCCTCACTATACTTCCTTTTCTATGACCATGAGTAATTAAATTGTTATGCACTTTAAAATTTTATTACCAATGTTAGGGTATGATTTAGATCCTCCCATATACTTACCTCCTTATGTTTGAATGATGAGATACCCCATTCCTTATCCATAATTCATCCCTTATACACCCATTACCATGAAAAAATTCTTTATTGGATTTTCTTCTACTCATTTACATTCAAGAAATTCTGTTATATTTATTCTTCTAAATTGCATTACATATTTAGGGCAAAGTATCTATATTCCCCCATTAGTTTCCATTTAATTTACATTTTTCGTGACTATCCTTTCTTGCTCATCAACCATTTTTATGAATTCTAATGTCACACCATTATGCTTCCGAAATTTCACTGCGGTTTTCAAAGCCAAGGTCACTTTATTGTGAATACCATTCACATTTCTCTTCGAAGGGTATTAACCATCATACATATTATTTTATTGATTATATAGTTTCAGATATATATTATACATTCCTTTATTGTGTAATAAATGATGATGTTAAATGATTCCATGTTGTATGATCCATGTGGCACACTTATGCATGAAATGAAATGATTATAAAGGGTGATCCCTGATAGAGCTCAATTGCAATTTGTAAAGAATAGTATCAGGATATGCCATGGGAAATGACAATTTAGTCAATATAATTAATTTTCAATGAGTGTTTAATAATGATAATTTATTTTCAATGACGGTTTACTCATGGTCTCTATGCAATGAGTCTTGGCTCATGCTTATATAATGTTAAAGTTTGTTTTGCAACATCCCCATATTATGATAATCATGCTATATCATGCCATTATGTTCATGTTTATATTATGTTCCATAGATATTCATATTACCTTACATGTATTTCATTATTCATGTTATTATATTTTTACTCCCTTATTGTACATTATATCTCACCCATTCCTAATGAATGTCCTCAGGTTAACATATTAAATACGAAGTACGAAGGAATGTTGTTGTCATGTAAAATATGCTTAAAATATAAGTGTGTATTTCATGTTTTATGTTACTATGAAATGTTCCTACGTGCCAAAGATAGTGTACCTAACAATCCTCAGAGTTGTCTTCAATGCTCGATTATGTAATAAATCATGGTTATGTGTTTAATAAAGAGCAAGGTTGTTATAAATTGAATGTGAAACATATGATCAGATTAGAAGGATTATTTTCCATGTTATGAGTGAATGTATCCTTACATATCGTGATGTATATACCAGGGTCATGGAATTCACTATGATGATGGAGGCTACACTTATAGAGGACAGACCCCTCAACTCGTCCATTCATACTCTTTCTTGACATTATTAGTTGTCGGGTCTGAATTATAATGATAATCCTACAAATCCTCTCAGTGGACCATTTAAATTTATTTATGGGAGGATATAAGAATCTTCCAATTCTATAAATATAGAAAAACTATGAGGGTACATCTCTCCGACTTTGAACCTTCCCTCTTTAGCATCGCAAGTGTTTGTCATATGACTATAAGAATTAGAAAAGTGTTCAGGCTACTGAATGAGGTTTATCATTTGGCATTTACACTGTACCATAGCCCTCATGGTTCACTAAGTGGTGATGGAGGTGGTTCTTCAGAGGATCTTTCATACAATATCTCTCTTCAGAAAGAGATTATCTTTACTCACATAGATCAAGTGGCCATTTGTGAGACATACCTCCAGTAATGGTTCGCCAATAAATTTTGGTGCCTTCAACAGACTGCACATCATATATTTGTTTAGATTAGTGTGTAATTCCATCCTATAATTATTTTATAGTTATGGTTTATAATGACGACTGAGGTTCTACTATAAAGGTCATTATCCCTAATAGGATGATATTCTCATTTCTATAACTGGAATATTCCCAATAGTGGGTGGACTGTTACCCTAACTGAGTGATGGGAAGAAAAACTTGATAGGTAAAAAATCCATTAACCATCCTTCTCACCTTCTTGATTATGACATCCATGCAACATATTACTCCTCATTTGGTGTGGGTGATGGATAAATCATCTATTCCTATTCCTATTGTGAGAGGACTCTCGATCAACTTTTAGATTCCTCTTGAAGGGGCTTCATCCATGTGTATGATCTTGGTATGGAGTGATTTAGACATATTCTCTCCTTTGGATACTATTGACAGACCTAAGTAGATTGGCTTTTATAGAGTGTCACCAGAAATCATGAACGACACATCCAGTTCTATGTGTCTAACTCAATAGGATGATCCGTCGGTGGGGAGGGAGAGCCCTCATGCTTGTGTAATATATCATTAGTCTCCTCCCACTCCTATAATAAGGTTTACTGCCTATATACTCACTGTGGTGGGGGAGGAACTAGGCCCTCATGCTATGGGGTGACATCATGTAGTTTTAAAAGATGCATTGTGTTAGTTATGCGCCCTTTCAGTGGAAACACCTCTGTCTTGTTTTATTGATGAGATAGAAAACATCTATAATTTATTAATAGAATTGGATTTTAGTGGATTTTATTGTTGAAGTCTACACATTCCATGTTACCATATTTTCATATCTCAGGAATACCTTTCATGTTGTGTGGATAAACATTCTATATTTGATTCTTCTCATCGTTCGGTAACAACCTTGTGAGATGTTCTCTGTGGAACAAGATAACATGATGACTGATTAGGCTAAGGATCATGATATGGTGATCACCCAAAAGAAGAATTTGTGAGAATGTGAGTCTTGGGTTTCAAGGTTGATGGCTATTCTATCCTCTTTAGGTGATAGTTATGAAGCAATCTAGTAGAAGGGGGGACTATAAAGCCATTAGAGAACACATACACCATACGGTCAAAGATGAATATGATGAAAGAGCTTCTTTAGAGAGAAATCATGATGTCTCATGGTAGTCACTTGGTTTTTTTTGGAAATGGTGTGTCGAGCCATACTATAACATTCCAAAATAATAATTTACTCACTTTATTTTTTATATTATTTTGAGTCACCGAAGTGGAGATGTTATTTTTTTTATAGTGAACTTAATGGAACCCTTTTTTCACTACAATAAATCTTATTTTCCATTTCATGGTCATGTCAATTGATACTAATTAACTATATAAACATTCTATCGATCATTTATTACTTTTGAAACGTGATTTGAAACTAGAATGGTGAAATAATTGAATTAGCCTCTAATTTTTTCATGTTATGCGGGAATGAATGAGCATAGTTTGACTATTGCTGGGGCTATAAATAAAATGTCCAAATCATTTGTGGATTTTTCTACTAATAACCTATTTTTTCTGTATATTTTTTTTGGAATTTGCTTACAGTGTATAACATGACTATTTCTTAGTCCTCCCATTGAGGGTTTTCATCCTAACAATAATTATGTATCTTTCGAGTATTTGACAGGTCAACATTTTTTTTCAAAAACCTATACAATATATGTTTTGTGTGGTGATACTCGACGTTTTTCTAGGGTTCCCTTTATAAGTTATCACTCTAGCGAGTAGTTTAGTTTTTAATTGGTGTTTTATTGACTTGATAATTAGACTTATTACTTATTATTTAAGTCTAATAGTGTGGATCAATATTTATGGGGTTGTGGCACCAATTTGGAATTCATAATCCAAGAGTGTCATATTAATCAAATAATTGATTGTGGGGTTTTTCATGACCCTAACATTGTGTGTTTTTGATGAATATGACTCTTGATACATATTTTAGGCACTAAAAGTCTTGAGATGAATCTACTGGGGATGTATTATCCTTTTTATGGTGGTCTTTTTTAGGCAAAATATTTAGAGCCACTAAGTCATGATGTTGATATTAAAGAAAGTGTTCATGTAGGAAACTAGTCTTCCATTTACATTGGCCTGGGAGATTTATAACAATTCTGATTTTTATTGAGTTTGGGGACCATAGTTGGTGACCTATTAAAGGGATGATGGCTGAAAGGATTAGTGATATTTTTATCAGCATTAAATTGGAATCCATTAGCACACGAATTTTTCTTTTGTATGGTAGAGTAAATGAATCCTTATTTCAATTAAAAGTTCCGTTAATAATTGGGAATTTAACAATATGAAGATCATAAAGCTGTAAAACCTGGGGTTCATGAATATGAAGAGTGATATGAGAGATAAAAATCATGAATACATATAGAAATTGGAATGGACTCTCCTAGGGATGATTTTATCGTTGGATGATGGTTGTTTTGGAGGCAACATATGTATATCCACTAAGGAATGATATTCATAGTCAAAAAAGGTGTCCGCATGAAACTAGCATTTAATATTCATGGTCTATGATGGATTATGGGGATGGGGACCTCTCTAGACAAGTAGTATGTCTTATGGAAGGGGGTGTGCATAAATATGAAAGGGGTTATTTCATAGGATGAACATTACCAAGAAAACTAGAAATAAGTTGGGGAATTTGTTTCTCGTATGTTGATCAACATCACACATACGGATGGGAAAGAACTATTTTGTTGAAGCATTAAGAGTTACCAGAGGTGGATCAGGTTAGGATATTAAGATATATCCAGGACATGGGTAGGAAAGATAATGTAAACCTTGACTTTGGGGGTTCTTGATTCTGGAGGGATATCATGTGGTTTGGGATCCGTTAGGCGTACTGAGGTGGAAGAAAACTATCCTATGGCAGATTTTTTATTTTGTTAACAACCATTTTATAGGAAACAAAAGTAGAGCTAGAGGGGTATGATGTGCCTAATGAATCAAATCTATTTTAGGGATGTTGGCCTTCTCTATCTAATAACTATAGAGGATTACAGGGATTAAGATGACTCAAATAATGTAGTTTGGTGAATGGACTATGTGTATTCAGATACATTAGAAATGTCTGGGATGTGATTCACCCATGGGATAAAGTGACCCCCTTCGTAGATTTGGTGCATACATAGGATAATATATATGTCCCATTTTAAGAGTAACCTGATTTTTAACAACGTATGGCCTGGAAATAGAGTTCCTTACGGGGAAGTGAACCATAACATTCATTTTAGGATCATGCTGGAAGGACAAAATTCTTGGACAAATTTTCGATGATGTCATGTTGGATCTCCAACCGAGGTCCATAAGATCTAGTGAGCTATTCTCTGTGTGAGAAATAATGTATTATTAGGATTTTCGGTTACTACATAAGAGTGGAATAACTAATGGTAGGAATAATTTAATGCTTAGACCAATTCTATGTAGTTTAATGTCATGAAGAAAGGATGAATTACTACATAAATTATCATCCAGTGGGGTAAACTTAGGGTAAATGTGACAATAAATAAGGGAAATAAGATCTACAATAAAAATTCCCCTATATATGACATTTCCAGCGACACTCTGATTTCATTCAAATTTTCTATAGAGAAGGGGGATTTTCAATAATTTTTATTGATGAGTTCGGATCGTCATATTCATGTCCACCACACATCTTTTATGGGGGAAACCATGTTACACCAAACTCTAAATGAACATTCCATGCAGAGGTATTCTCATACATGGTATGCTAATGAATTTTTTTTGAGAAGGATAATCTATGACAAAATATAATCTTTCCCATTGTGTGGTGTAGTTTAGGGTTGTGCAACTAGGACACTTCTGGCCTTTTTGTTTAGCATCGTGTAGTAAGGATGATGGTGCATAAATTACCATTGTGTTCTAGAGACATCTTGTCAGAAAGACCATAAATATATTTCAGTTATTTGTGATCAGTATATTCTAGTTTTCCATTATCAGGAGTGATGGTATAAGGTGTGAACCATGTTCCTTGTGGGGCTTGGATCATGAAGAATGACATGGGGTTTAGAATCCCTTGGGTGTATGGAGATAGTAAATAACTTTCATAAGGACATGTTTTCCTCTGGTTGATGTCTGTTTTTAGGTGACATATGCAGAGCCACCCGGGCATGATCTAAATAGTCAAACATAGGTTTCTGTAGGACACTAGCCATCAATTAATAAAGGCCATGAATGTTTATAAAGGCCCAATGATTCCAAGAGTATGGAGTTTGAAAAAATGGGAATGATTTTCCTCGGAATGTAAGAAATCTGTATCTCATGATTAGTTGTGAACAAATGATGATTTTACATAGATTGTACTCTTAATTAGCGGGAATCATGATCTTTTGACACCACATGAGTGTTAGAATTCAAATGTGGTATTTCAAGCATCTTATTTAATTTGTTGTGTAGAAAATTAAGGGCTTTTTTGGGATCTCATTACATTTAGAATTAGGCCCCACATGACACTTGAGGAACCCTACAGTTTAATTTCATGTTGTTATAGCCTTTTTTGGAATCCCAACTATATGTCTGACCGGTATAGAAGGGATGGGTTCTTATTTGTGTGGATGGAATGGAATAATGGATCGAAGCATCAATATATATTTTTCTAGTACATGAATCAAGAAATAATTATTTCTAAATGTTCACTAAAGTTGTATGGACCATCAGTATGTCAATAAGAGTGTATTTTTTTCTTTTAATGGTTAATAGACCTATAAGATAAATCTGGGTGTCACTAGGTATCCTGTAAGGGAAGGAATCTTGTCATACGTAGTTACGAATCATCCCAGTAGAGGTCTGACCAACATGTTGTAAATGAGAGGGAAATTTTCTTAAATTGGTTTCTAGTCCTAAATATTTAATATGGGAATCACTATTTGTCCTGCAATGGATGTAATGAAGCAATACATTGTTCTAAATGTTCTGTATAACAATCTGACATGAACATTGTAGTAGAGGAATTTTGGTTTCATTTTCAATGGGTGTCAGGGTTATCATATTACTCTATGGTTTTTTAACATTTTTGAATCCATACCAACGATCCAAATCCCTCTTGAATCATACTTGGTATGAGAAACAATAGGTGGTGATGGTTTTTCTCATATTTTTGTATGATAGAGGATACAATAGAAACACATTTTTATGGTGGATGGAAAAACCAAGGGTCAAGGTATCGGTACGTATGCCACTGATTGATATGAATCCAACCGTATGTAATTCTTGGGAAAGAACACCCTTTAACATCTTGGTGTATGTATTGAATCAATAAAGTTTAATTTCAGGTGGTTAGGAAAATCTCTATATAGTTTAATTCCCTATGGTATGAAAATTTATACTATGTGGTTTAACATCTTGTAGTTAAGATGCTAAGCTATGCATTTTAGATTCATGCATTGAAGAAAATTTATGCTAAGTTATTTAACATTTTGTAGTTAATATTCTATGATGTGTAGTTTAAATTCATAAAGTTAGGTCATTTTCATCACTGTTACATGATATTCTTCTTCAGGAACATTTCATTAGTGGGAGTTGTAAATCCACTAATATCATGAAATATTCCCCTTTGGAATATAACCTACGTATGACTTATGGTACCTCCAACTTTGGCTCATGATTTGTGGGATTTTGCCTCTGTATCACTGGGTTTTGAAGAAAAAACATCATCTCTCCTTGGAGGAAAGACTAAAGGAATATTTTTTAAAATTATCTTATGTTCCAATTTTGGTAGATATCTAAAAGATTAAATGTGTTCATCCTTTTCTCTTCTAGCTACACTAACTCATCAAACTATTTCTAGGATTTATCATCCATGAACAGTGGATCAAAAATGTTTATTCATAGCGAATATAATTGATCATCGATGAGAAAAATATCATATGTCCCATATAATAATTAATACGAGGTTCCCGAGGTGGTAGTGAAAGTCATGATCTGATAATTCAATAAAATATGAAGGATATTTTATATACATGGCTTCTTATTATTTTTCACAATGTTATTATGTATACTGGATAGAGTCTTATTGAATGCCTTAATCTACCATTTGGCTAATTCATAGTAGTTGGGTTAATGATTGGATTTGATTCCATACTATTGGTATAACTTTTCCAACTCAGTGTATCAAAATTTAGTGTCATTTTCCATTAGTATTTTACGAGGTACCCCAAATAAAGGAATGTTGTTGGATTTCAAAAAACTATCAATTCGTATTTTCTGAACCAATTTAAGGGGTTTGGCTTCATCACATTTGGAGAAGAAGACTATTGCTGTGAGAATGAACATAAATTGTATGTTTTTGGTTGGAGGATATGGTCCCACAATATCTATCCACTATATGAAAAATTTCAAGGATTACATAGCCATGTGAAGTTCCTCCGGTTGTTGGTGAATTAAATTTGAATGAAAATGGATGAATTAGAACTTCATGGTGAATGTGGAACAATCATGTATCATAGTTGGCCAATAGTATCCAATCAATTATATTTTAGGGGAGATTATGGATGCTGATTTTTGTTCTCCATAAGATCTGTCGTGCACTTCATTAATAAAGGCAGTAGTCTCTTATCTATCTAAGATCATATGAAGGACCCTATCAAGGCCACATTTTTAGAAAACATTTTCTTAGTTTGGTAAATTGTACAAGACAAAATTGACTTCCCGCATCCAGATCTATTCTACTCTAGCACAATATAGTGGGAGTCCCACCATCCAGAGTTTATTTTCCATTATAGTCATCTTGTTATTGGTGTGACCAAAGTCATAAAAACAAGGATAATCTCTTTATTTTCCTCCTTATTGTTCTGAATGTATGTAAAGAACATGAGATGGTGGTAGATGCTTATGATTTTTTCATCCAAACCTTGATTAGCCAGTGTAGTGTCTTCATTTTCCAATGCATCTGTTTGAGCATTTTGTTATAGGGGTATATAATTTAGTGTTGGTTCTGATGGGAATTCTACCATTAGTTCTCAAAAATGGTTCATCAAATGTAATAATACTTGTTTCATAATGAAATAGTCACCATGGGCATTGAAGATGACACGATCTGAATAACCTTTTACATTCATGTTTTTTGCTCGCATATGAATTGAAAGCTATAGTCCTACGATGTGGGTCTGGTATTCCGCTACATTATTTGGTCACCCTTTTAAATGAAGGATGGAGTAATGCAATTTGGACTTTTTTGCAGATATGAGTTTGACACCCACCCCTACATTTTTGATCTTGAGATCCTACTACCTTTTCCCTATCAGGCTTTTGGGGTCACCATCAAAGTACATTTCTCATGCCTAGGTTCCTTCTTTAGAGGATAATGAATCTTCATTAGAGAGTTTGATATCCATTTGGGTTGATTATTCCAAGGGGTTATCTTCCATAATTGATACTAATGCCCGACCTTTGATGGCTCTTTGGGTCATGTACCATATGTGAAACTATTATAGGATGACTTCCCACTATGATATGACTCTTGTAAACATGAATAGAGTGAGGATATACTTGAGTGGGTAACTTTGGGAGACCATATAGACATAGTAGTGATATATGTAATGTATGAATTTTTGAACTGCAATGATTAAGGCTAAGTAGTTGTTTTCAATTCATTAAAATAGATTCTCATCATTGATCATTGTTTAGATGAGGTAATAGAGAGTTTTCTTGCTTCCAGTATCATAATTCTATGTGAGGAATGCACCTAATAAAAATTCCAAGGAGGTTTCATATAATATGAGTTGTCTCCCTTCAACTGGAATCATCATTACTGGTGGGATTATGATTTATATTTTTAGAATCTTGAATTATTTATCATAATCATTATCCCACTCATATTTTCCCTCATTCATCATTAACCTGGTTAAGGGAAGACACTTACCTAAAAGGTTGAATATGAAGCTCTGAATGTATTTTATGTGTCCCTAGAGAACCCTTAATTATTTTAGGTTTCGAGGGGGAGATAAGTCAAGGATGGACATTTTTGTCTCCAAGTTAACTTCGATGCTGTGATGGAGTGCGACGATGCTGAGTAATTTTTTGGAGATAACACTGAATGAAAAATTTAGGGCATTCATAATTAACTTGTGTTCTCATATCTTATTAAATATAGTTTCATGAGTTATCGAGTAATTTTTGTGCTTTAGTGATTTATCCACTAGACTGTCAATGAAGAACTCGATGAACATTCCTATAAAGTTCTAGAAAATAAGATGCGCCATCATTTTTCAGACCGATGGGAATCAACTTATTGCAGAACACTCCCTAGGGGGCCTTAAAATCACTGGATTCATCATCTTCTCATTCCATATAGATCTTATTGTATCCAAAATTACTATCCATGAAATGGTTGGCCTGATATCTAGTGACTGCATCGATCAATAATTATGTGATCATGGATAAGAAATCATATTTTGGGAAGTGTCTATTGAGGTCACCAATGACAATTCAGACTCTATTCATTCATTTATTCATTTTGAATTTGACGATATTATCTAGAAAGATCTAATATTTTACTTCTTGAATAAATACAAATTTGATTATTTTTTCCACATCAACAACTATTTTGGAAGCATGTGTCGGGTGGGTCCTTCGTGTGGCCTTCTAATAACAACGATGGTCTTATGGAATACCTAGTTGATGAGTGGAGACCTTAGCATCAAGGCCTGTATTTTATGTGTAGTTTCATGCAAACACATCTCAATTATTCTTTTCGAAGGAATAATATGCCACATTCTCCTTGGACGACAGAGCCACACTAATTAGACTGGTCTACAGGTTGTCTTTAGTGCCACTAATTATCTCCATAAGATCATCGATTATCATGGAAACACTTTCTTGAGATGTTGGAGGGGTATCATTAAGGTCTTCTTCTTCATCACCATTTTATTTATTATCATCATCGTCTACTTCTTATTCTTATTTATCTTTTGATTTGGATATTATTATAGATATGAAATCCCAAAATTTTGGATAGAAATCACAACTCCAGTTTATGGAAACAAAAAAATTTCCTTCTACCTCGACTAACTATAGGTAATTCCATGAAGAGAATGAAATTTTATTTCATTTTTTTAGTGACATGTCTTCTTCTTCTTCCTTGAGTATGGTGGAAAATGTTTGGGATCCCGAGGATAGGTGGGCATATTTTTTTGTCCTTCCATTTTATCATAGGGTCCAGGGTGCTTTTTTGTGTCTTTAGACATTGTGGCCAAAACAGAAATCAAGCAGATGGTTGATTCCCTATCGAAGTATAAATATATGCACTCATCCTGGTTGATATGTAATGCATTATCATACCTAAGTTGTTTGAGGGGATCAGCGGTATCCATTTGTGATAAATTTAATGCAAAAATCCATTAAACGTCGTGGATCATATTCTACATCTCATTCAATTCTTATAACCCTACATGGATGTAATGGCACTCAAAGGAATTGAATTGGGATATATTTGGGTGAAATGTCCCTTTTTCCTATTAGTGTAATATTTTACACATTTATGGTACAATGAGTGAATCATAGTATGACGATGTATCCAATGTCTTCCCAACTAGACGTTGAAGTCCGTACATTTCCACCCTACTAAAAAGGTAGAATCATACACAATTTTTCCAAGGAATTTTTAAATTTGTTTCGTCCCAGTAGATTATGCTCTCTATTGTCATAACCTAACAGATTTATGGTGCAGGTGATAGACTATCCAAATCATATCCAAAATAAAGCATTGTTTACAGTGGTATATGGGTGGCTTTAGAGCCATTGTCAATGAAGATTCTCTAAATGTCAATGTTGTTTATCGTTTAATACACATATATGGGTTTGATGGGACCTAACTGATAGAATATTAATCTGGATCTGTGTATGAGATGAAAGTGTAGCATTCTTCAGGATTAGTGTAACATACAAAGTATTTAATGAATAATATATATTCTTATCTATTAATTATATTTTTTTTATAGGCTTAAACTGAGAATAAATCCAATCTTAAGCAAGGAATACACTAATATTTTTAAAAGATTGTTTTACTGCCTTTTGATGGAAAAACATTTTTAAATAAATCTTCTGACAAATTTATAAGATTTATTTGTCAAAATAAACTTATTCTTTATGATTGGGACATTTAAATTTACTTTGGATAAATTTTTGGTATTTTTCTGACAATGTTAATTTTTTAATGAATAGTGAAAAATACTGCATTTTACATCAAAACTGTTTTTTCATATAATATAATTATATGGATATATAATATTTTTAATTGTTTTTAAAGTGAAATTAAATTATATTTTTTCCATTGAATCCAATGGTGGTCATTATAATAAATTTCACTTTGGAATTGGGCATAATCAAGTGCCAAACTTTTCATAGATATTGTTTCAAAACAAACCGACTATTTGTTTTGACAACAAGAATTATTTTTAAATTAATTATTGAAATTTATATGTTTGTAATTTTGTAAAATGGATTCCATATTTTTAATCAAGAGGTCCAAATTATTTAATTAATACCTTTTTGTTTTTGGACATTATGAATTGTAACGACGGTAATTATCTTTAATTATCTTGATTAATTAGTAATCTGGAAGTTAAGGATAATAAAATTATATCATAATAATACAAAATTACCCCAACATGTTTCCTAATGAAATTTTTTGTGTCATGGACTACCATGGGATGACATATTCCAAACATTGGGACCCAATGGAATCACTTATGGGTGAAAGTGAAACTTTATCATTTTATTTTCAAAGAAAGGAGAATATCACTAAAGAATGTATCACCTGAGTAAAATATTTTTAGTTTTGTATTTGTAAATGATCTCTTAGGATATTAATATTAATTTGAAAGATAATATGATTTCATACATAATAGTATTTTTTTATAATTTTTAGACATTAAATAAATTAATTTATTTATGATATCATGATAATGCAACGATTATCTCATTAATAAACGATTTAAATAAAATGAAATGATAATGTAAAATCTAAGATATACAGTTGTCAAAAACCTATTTTAAGAGTATATTTCGAACCCTTATCACCCTATATTTTATATATATCAATGTGGGACCTTTTAAATCTGAAAACCATTTTGAAATAAAGTAACAATTCTTGTCTTTCCAAGAGTGCCCCTCCTCCCTCTTATAAAATGCCCCCACCTATACCTCCTTACCAACACCTCTCAAGACATTGGCTTGGCAAAACCCTACTCATTTTATCTTTCCACATCCCTCCCTTCATCCTAGAAGCCATACCTTAGACAAAAATCTCTTCAATAAACCCTTTTGGTACAAAACAAAAGGAGTTACCTGATTTAAAGGTAAAGTCTTCTCTAATGTTCATTTGTATTATTTTGCTTCTCCAACCCCCTAAACTATTTTTATTCATTTATTTTTTAAAAAAAGCAGTATCTTCAATATAATAGGGTGTTTTTATAAGATGTATTCGATCTTCACTTACACACACCTACATATAATGGTTAAAGAGCATACTATTTCTGTGGATGGCGAATTTATGCCTCACGAAACGATGATTGTTCTATATTGTTCTAACAAGTTCAAAGGTGGCCATTACGATGTCACTATATTTATATATGATATATAATATGTTTATGTTTTCCTTAAACTTATGTATTTTTTATTTATGGAATACCTTTATGGTTTCCATTATGGGTAAAAGCAATATCTTCCTTTTAGGAAGTGCGGACTACCGCCCCCTCAATGTGATTTGATTCCTTAATGACATATGTGGGACGTATAACGGATGGAGTTAATGATATTATACATGATATTATATTGTAATTATAATATATCTTTATATAATTATGATTCCATTCCATTAAATACGAAATAGAAATGAAATTATCGTTCATGCGTACGTACGACTTACTATCTCCATGAACGGTGCATTTCATTTCTTACCTCTAAATTTTATGTAATATTATAAATGCATGAATATAATGGATATATATGATATATCTTATATCTACATAATGAATATAATTCTGTATATAATTTATACATGAACAAATTGTAATTATAACGAGTTTATTTTTGACTCAAGTGCCATTGATCGACAAAACAACCATTATTAACTTAAATAATTACACAGTGTTCATAATAAGGTAATAAGTGATATAAAAGGAATAATGAACTTGAAAAACGTTCTTAATAAATTAGAAATTAACTCAAGTTTATTATTCAGGAGTTAAAAGAACGATCGAGTCTAGTTGGACATGAGGTATGGGACTTCGTCTCAATCTCCTTTCATTGAGGCATATTTTGTTTTATACACAAATTTCATTTAAAAGGATTATGAACCCCTTTGAATTTTACATCTATTCAAAATATATCTTTTTTATATGAATCGTTTTACTAAATGAAAAAAGGAATGTTTTTTTTCGTACGTATGTGGCGTCAACAACTTCTCTGCCGTCGTGACCATTATTAGAGTTCTGGCTTCCTCTACAAGCCATAACATTTTTTAAATGAAAAATAAATACCATGTTTTAATTATATTTATTTTGGTATTGAAAATGGTTTTCATAATGTTTTTATTATATCAATGTGTTGTATTGATATCTTGTGATTGAAATGTGTGAATGTTATGTTTCATTTATTCATGTTTTATGTGATACAATTATGTTATAGTTCGTGGGTATTGTTATGAATATGGGTGGTTACGTGATAAATTAATGGAGGGTGAGCCCGATATATCTCTCTAATGCAGTGAGTAACGTGAAGGGGTTAAACATTATGGTTTCTCCAAAGTTATTTAGGGAATATACTATGATGGGTATTCCAAATGTAACCATGTTGGATACTCCCTACGTAAGAATGTTATGTATGCCCCAAGTTACCTTTATGACTTATGATTTCTATGACTTATTCATTATTTGATGAGGTATGTTAAAGTGATTATTCTTTATGAGTAAAGTATGATTTCATTAATTCTTATGTATATATGGAATAATGTTTTCATTTCATAATTTTATATCCCTTACTGAGCTTTTTATGCTCATCCCGAGTTTTTGAAATATTTTTCACAGGTCAAGGGAATGGTAAATGATGTGATGATAGTGTCAAGGAAGTTTCAAGAAAAAATCCATGTTTTATTTTAAAAATGTTTATGTTGATGGGAAAAATTAGTATTATCTTTTATGTAACCACTTTTTTTAAATGTGGAATGCAATTCATGATTTAGGATCTAATTATCTAAAACTCTAAACCTGAAAAGATACATAACATGTATTCTTGTAATAACACAAGATTGAGTAATGTTTAAGATTGGGGCCTTATAGTTGGCTTCAATGGTCGGTTTAGATAACATTAATCCAAAAATATTTTTTTTCAAATTTAAATGATATAGCATATGGAGATTACCATGTTTCTTCATCTAAGACATGTTTGTTCAGAATGGCTTTCTATAGAGGAAATAGGGAAGCAGTGCTAGAAAGGCATACATAAGGAAATGACCTTCTGAATCAGCATCCTGAGATGGTCTGAATTGGAAGTGAATTGTTTGTTGCAGTAATGGTGCAGTTTACTCAAGAGATAAATGGTGGTGGTATCAATGCACGAGATCAGCCATATCAACCGCAGATGAACATATCAGTGGTGGACCATTTCATGAGGCAACATCCCCCATCATTCATAGGAATATCTGACCCTGTGCTAGCTGAAAGGTGGATTAAAACACTAGAGAATATTTTCAATGCCATGGGGTGTTCAGACAATCAAATGGTTAGTCTTGTAATTTACCGTTTGGAGGGTGAAGCAGATCAGTGGTGGTCGATGGTTAAAAATATCAAGGACGGTGGTGATATTGATTCTCTCGACTAGGATGAATTCAAAGGTATGTTTCTTGAGAAGTATTTTCCTAAGGCTGTTATACTTAGGATGGGAAAACAATTCTTGGAATTGAGGCAAGGGGAAGACTCAGTGGATGCTTTTGAGGAATGGTTCACTCGATTAGCAAGGTATGATCCAAATTTTATCTGAGACCTTGATAGTAAAATCAATCATGTTTACTCAAGATTAAAGACAAAACATCAAAGGGCATTAGATTATCGTGTGTTCAAAAGTTATGAAAATCTTGTTTGATCTGCTGAGAAGGAGAAAATAGAGTTTTCTGATGATCAAGTGTTCTATTACAACAAACAGAAGAAGGGACTGAGGTGGCAGGAGAAGGAGAAGATTTCTTCATAAAGGTCTGATGGTAAGAAAACTAAGTTTCCAGTTTGTGATAAATTTGGACAAATGCATGCTAGGGAATGTCTTCTGAATTCTGGAAATTTATACTGATGTGATAAGATGGGACATAGGGATCATGATTGCACTAAAAAAGATCAAGGTGATGGTAACACCAAATTTCATTTATAGTTAGTGAAATGTTTTAAGTGCAATGAGATGGGTCACTATGAAAACGAGTGTCCGACAAAGAGATCGAGTGATGGGAAGTAGTTAGACTACAACAGAAAGGGGTGGTGAAATCCTTTTCAACTACGTTAGTAGATGTTGGGACATAAAATGAAGTGGTATCAGATACTTTGATTTTTCAGATTATTCCAATGTGTTGATTGATTCAGGGTCTACAAATTCCATCATCTCTGGAAACTTTTCTAGTAAAATTGGAATACTATCTCAAGAAATGACTCCTGAACTTGTGTTAAAAACACCTGGGGGAATTGTTGAGGCAAAAATAATTTATAAGAATCTTCCTATCCTTATCCGTGGAATGAACCTACTTGAAAACTTTATTGTTTTACCTCAAGTAGAGTTTGATGTTATCCTGGGTATGGATTGGATCTTAGTTTACCATGATAAGATTGACTATAGAGCTAATGAAGATTCTTTTCAGAAAGTCTTTCAGTTTGTATACAAGATTGAACCCTTACTGTTGATAATATATCAAGAGGCTCAGAAACTTATAAAAGATGGAAATAAATGTTACCTTACACATATTGTTGAAAACAAAGGAACATTTCAGATTAATGATGTGATAGTGGTAAATGAGTATCCTGATGTTTTTCCTGATGAGTTTCTGAGAATAATACCAGACCAGGAATTTGAATTTACTGTGGACATCGTTCTTGATGCTAATCCAATTTCAAAACCCCCTTATCAAATGCCTCAAATTGATCTTTTAGAGTTGAAGGAGAAATTTCATGATTTATTAAATAAATGTTTCATTCGACCTAGCACATCACCATGGGGTGCTCTTGTTTTATTTGTTAAAAAGAAAGATGGTTCTATGATACTTTTCATTGATTATAGATCCTTTAATAAAATCACTGTTAAGAACATATATCATTTGCCTCATATCGATGATTTGTTTGATCAAATCTAGGGAGCTTAGTATTTTTCAAAGATTGAACTGAGATCGGGGTACCATCAGTTGAAGGTAAAGTAAGTTGATATTCTGAAGACCATGTTTTGTACAAGATATAGCCATTATGGATTTGTAGTTATGATTTTTGGGATAACCGATGCACCTGCTGTATTCATGGACCTTATGAATATAATTTTCCATGAATTCTTGGATAATTTTGTGGGTGTTTCATTGATGATATTTTGGTATTTTCTATAAGTAAATAGGATCATGAAATACATTTAAGGGTTATTTTGAAAACCTGAAAAGAATATAAATTGTATGTGAAATTCAGAATGTGTGAGTTTTGGTTGAAACAAATATCTTTCCTTGGTCACATTGTTTCTAATGATGGAATAATTATTGTTCCTACAAAAACAATGGTTGTTTAATAATGGCCAAAACCCACAAATGTAACTGAGATTCGTAGTCTTTATGGTTTGGCAGGATATTACATAAGGTTTGTTAGAAATATTTCCCGGTTATCTAGTCCAATGACTGGGCTAACTCGGAAGGGTGTTATGTTTATCTGTACAAATGAATGTGATGATTGTTTTCAGGAACTGAAAAGAAGATAGGTTAATGCTCCCATTTTGGCACTACCATCCAGGAATGGGGAGTTTGTTATCTACCGTGAAGATTCATTGAAAGGACTTGGTTGAGTCCTAATGCAGAATGATCAGGTAATTGCTTATGCTTCATGTTAGTTGAAAACTCATGAGGTAAATTATCGTACACATGATTTGGAATTAGCTGCTATTGTTTTCACTTTAAAAATTTGAAGGCATCATTAGTATTGAGTAAGGTGTGAAATATATACCGATCACAAAAGTTTAAAGTATATATTCTCCCAGAATTAATTGAACATGATATATATGTGATGTCTCGAATTAATCAAGGATTATGATTGTACAATTCATTACCATCAGGGAAAAGAAAATAAAGTGGCTGATTCTTTGAGTCAAAAAAGTAATGCCTCATTAACCATGTTACATTTGGAACGTGATCCTTTGGTTAAGGGTTTGATGAACATTGTCATAGATGTTATTGGTACAGGTTGTCCTTCTGTTTTGTGTAAGGAATCAGTTAAATATTCTCTATCAGACAAAATTAAGCAAGCACAGAAGCAAGACAGTGAGTTGCAAAAAAAGGTAGAGCTGGTTCAGAAAGGTAAGATTCCTGAATTCAACATTGATAATGATTTTGTTTTGAGATTTAGGAAGAGATTGTGTGTGTCATGTGATTCACAGTTGAAGAGAGAGTTGTTATTTTAAGATCCTAGTTCTTGTTTTTCAGTTCATCCAGGCAGTACTAGGATGTATAGAGATCTACGGAAGTATTACTGGTGGGACGGAATGAAATGAGATATTACTTATTTTAATATGAAGTGTTCGAATTGTAAATAGGTTAAAGTAGAGTGGAATTTACCAAAAGGGTTGCTTCAGACTTTACTAGTGCCAGAGTGGAAATGGGAAAATATATCCATGGACTTCATTGTGGGATTGCTGAAGACACCTCGAGGGAATAATGAAATCTGTGTTATTGTTGATCGATTGACTAAATCTTCTCATTTCCTTGCTATATGAGATAATTTTTCCCAAGATAAAATTTCTCGTTTTTATCATAAAGGGATAGTATTGTTACATGGAGTTCCCCTCTCCATTGTATCTGATCATGATCCTAGGTTTACTTCTATCTTTTGGAAAGGCCTTTATAATACATTGGGTACTGAATTAAATTTCAGTACAGCTTTTCATCCTCAATCAGATTGGCAGTCAGAATGAACAATTCCGACTTTGGAGAATATGTTATGTTCTTGATCGATGGATTATCAAGGATGTTGGGACCAACATCTTTATTTGGTTGATTTTTCATATAATAACAGTTTTCATTCCAGTATATAGATGGCACCATTTGAGGCATTATATGGGACGCGATGTCGAAATCCATCCTTTTGGGATTAAGTAGGTGAAATGAAGTTGATGGGACTTGAATTGGTAGAAGAGTTGGTAGAAAAAGTTTATCTGATACAGATACACATGATAATACCTCAGAGCAGGCATAAAAGTTATGCTGACAATAGAAGGAAGGATCTGTCTTTTGAAGTAGGTGATCATGTTTTTCTCAAAGCTTCACCATGGAAAAAAGTTATTCAATTTGGTAAGAAAGGAAAGCTGAGTCCAAGGTTCATTGGACCATACGATATTCTAGAGAGAGTCGCATCAGATGCATACCATGTGGCTTTACCGTCAAGTTTATCTCAGGTACACAATGTTTTTCATGTTTCAATGTTAAGGAAGTACATGCCAGATCCATCTTATGTTTTGAGTCCAGAGGTAGTCCAGCTGAAAGAGAATATATCTTATGAGGAACAACATGTCCAGATTCTTGACCACATGGAGAATGTGTTGCAGAATAAGTAGATTCATCATGTAAATGATTTTTGTAAAAACCACATGAGTGAAGAGGCAACATGGGAATCTGAAAATTCAATAAGGGATAAATACCCCCACTTATTCGATAAGTATATAAATTTTGGGGACACAATTTTCTAATGGGGGGAAGGATGTAACATCCCATGTAAGTAATTAATAGTATATATTCTTATATATTAATTAAATAGTGCTTTAGAGGCATAAAATGAGAATAAATCCAATCATAAGCTTGGAATACACTAATATTTTTAAAAGAATGATTTACTGTCGTTTGATGGAAAACCGTTTTTAAATCAAAATTTTGACAATTTTAAAATCTCTATTTTTCAAAATAAACTTATTCTTTATTATTGGGACATTGAAATTTACTTTGGATCAATTTTTGGTATTTTTGTGACAATGTTCATTTTTAATGAATAGTTCAAAATACTGCATTTTATATCAAAACTTCTTTTTCATCTAATTTAATTATATGGCTATATTATCTTTTTAATTGGTTTTAAAGTGTAATAAGAATATATTTGTACCATTTAATCCAATGGTGGACATTATAATTAATTTCACTATGGAATTGGGCATAAAAAGTGAAAAACGTTTCATATATATTGTTTCAAAAAAAATTCTCTTTGTTTTGAAAATGGGAAATATTTTTTAATTTATTATTGGAATTTATATGTTTGGAATTTTTTAAAATGGATTCCATATTTGGAATCAGAATGTCCAAATTATGTAATTAAGACTCTTTTGTTTTTGTACATTATGAATGGTAATGACGGTAATTATCATTGATTATCTTGATAAATTAGTAATCGGGTAGTTAAGGATAATAAAATAATATTATAATAATAAAAAATGACCCTACAATGTGTCCTAATGCTACTGGTTATTTCATGGCCAACCATGGGATGCCTTATGCCAAATTTGGGACCCCATGGAATCACTTTTGGGTGAAAGTGACACTTTATCATTTTATTTTTAAGGAAAGGAAATTATCACTAAAGAATGTATCACCCAAGTAAAACATTTTTGGTTTTGTCTTTGTAAATGATCTATTAGACTATAAATATTAATTTGAAATATAAAATTATTTCCTATATAATTGTATTTATATTAATTTTTAGACATTAAATAAATTAATTTATTTATGACATCATGATGATGCAATGATTATCTCATTAATGAACGATTTAAATAAAATGAAAATATAATGTAAAATCTAAGACATACACTTTTAAAAAACCTATTGGATGAGTATATTTCGAACCCTTATCACTTTATCCTAGAAATATATCCATGTGGGACCTTTTAAATCTGAAAGTCATTTTAAAATAAAGTAACTTTTCTTGTCTTTCCAAGAGTGCCCCTCCTCCCTCTTATAAAAGGCCCATGTAAGGCCTAGACCCTAGATACCCAGAGTCGGTGAATTATTACATAACATTGGCATGATCACAAGAAATATCAAGTATCTAAAGACCGGTTAGTTTAGTATCTTTGGAAACACTAGATATATTCATAATGTTTACATTATATCAATAAGTGAAAAACTACAACAACATATTGTCTTCATATCCCCTCATACTATCCCTGCAGGTCTATCATAAAAATACTTCTTCACATCCTGGGAAAATTAAAACATAGAAAAAGGGGTGAGCTCAAATGACGAGTAAGGATAACAATATAGTGGAAACTTTCACAAATAATAACAAACCTTTAAGGAAATGTATAACTGAAACAAAAGCCTTTTAAACTTGATCTTCAACATAGTATGGAAAAAATAAATTGAATAATGCCATTTACTTATTCACATGGATATTCTACTAATCGAATAATAACATTCAATATCAATAAACACTTTCATAATGATGGAATGCATAATTCCAGACTACCATAACCACATAACCAAGGCATCATGCCAAGACTAAATATAAAATTTTCCGAAGACCTTTTTCCAAGACACTAGTTTGTCTCATGCGACCTACCGATGCAGCGAGGAGCTATAGCGGGATCCACCCGTCAAATATTAAGTCCAATGCATTCCCATATGAAAAGGTTTAAACATAACATAAACATTAATATTATAAATAGCATACAAAATGTAAATAATTCATCTATAAACCACGAATGGTATAAAAATAACACATCCATAGTAAAACACATCACAAAAACATCAAAACAATATGGAAGTATTGTATCATAATAAATCAACTTAAAATAAACATAAAATACATCAAAGGATGTTAACATAGATGAAATCAAAACTATTTGAGAGAAATATCTCTTTTTTTGAAATCATTTAAATGTCACACATTTATTAAGGAAGTAATTTAAAAGAGATTTTTGAATCAAATTGCCCCATACCACATCGAAAATTTTGAAAAGAATAATCATTTCAAAACATTCATGTCCATATAAATATGTCCTTAAAATCATTTTAAAAACATTGACATTAATTAAAAAGATTTAGAAAGTAAATCTTTAAAACATTTAAAATTCTGATTTTGATAAAGAGTTCCTTTCAAAAAATCATAAAATATTCATTTTGAAATCATTTAGAAGTCACATAATTATAAAAGAAAACATTTACTCGGAAAATGTCCTTATATGCTTGTAAGGGAAGCTTCGAAAATTTTATAACAGCGGAAAATAGCCGCACCCACCGTAAATGTTAAAAAAATACATTCTTACCTTAATTCTTTTGAAAATGTTAAAAAGGACCTTGTTTAGAAAATGACAGAAATATTCCTTTATAAACATCTTATAAAATGTCAAACAAGGGTATAAATGACTTTATACCATATTATACAAAATAGTAATAATGTTTTGAAATACACTTTCAAGAAACATGGATATGGATGATAAAGAGGTCCCACTAGATAATTACATATAAACAACCTCAGATTATGAAGAGATTGTGAAATAACCATTACCTTGTACTTTTACTTGGTTGGGTAGGTTAAACTCCCGTATAATGGTGAAATAATTCTTATTAAATTATACAAGAACCATATACATAATTATGTTATCATATATGATCTTTTAACATTTCTTTTTTAATAATATCTTAGTATTATCGTCGTTTCAGGTGTTAACTTACTCATTTTCTTTTATATGTTTTGTTACGTAAGACATGTTTTTCATGGATAGGTTGTATCATATTCATATCCAGAATGATATAAAGTCCTTTAACATTATTTTTAAATCAGAGAATGATAATTATACTTTAATGTATAAGATGGAGAATGAATCTCATCGCGTTTGTGGAGACGGTAGTCCGTACGTACGCACGAGCGACAATATCATTCTTTTGATATTAAAATAATATTCAATTGGATGGAATATAATATATACATAATCATTATCATGTTATATTTATTATTTACATGAATTAAACATCATTATTTTATCCATCCAAAAAAATAATATATTGAATAACAATTACACCATGACGTGGAGACGGTAAGCCGTGCGTACGCACGTATGTTGACATGTCATTCAAAGAATGGATAAAATAATGAATATGGTTGTATCATTTTTATAATAATATTACAGTATATAGGAGATACATGATTAATTATTTTAGAATGGTAAAAACAAATAAATAAGAAGTTGAACAAGAAATGAATTTGAAAAAGGGTGGTGAAAACATTACCACTTCTCGAGGTTCTTTTTTTTTGATTTGATCAAAAGGGATTCTTAGGTTGGCTTTATGATAAAATTAAGGAATCTATGTTGTATTGTGGGAAATTGAGAGAGTATTTGGGCAGGGTTTGGCCAAACCAAAAAGATTTGAATGTGTGAATTAGTGAGAAGGGGGAGTGCCCTTTTATAAGACGGGTGAGGGAAACCATTGGAAAAGCTAGAAATATTATTGTTTCAAAAAATTCATATTCGGTTTATAATAGATAAAAAGTAGATTATTTATAGTTTAAGGTGGGTATGGTTCTAAAACCACTCATTCAATAGAATTTTGACAGGTTTGGGTAATTATATTAACCTTATATTTTAGTTTTAACTCTTACTTATTTAGTTTGACACTTACCCTGTCACTTTGTATTTTTATATTTTATAGTTAATAAACATACTATATTCCTCCAAAAGACCCCAATAGGTCCATTAATGATACACCTATCATGATATAAGTCTCTTGGTTGAACCTTAGATTTTTAGGAATTTAATATCAACTAATAATATAATATTTGTTTTAAAAACTCTTTTATGTCAATTTTGACACTATTCAATAATTGATTTTTGTAAAAATCACAACAGAAGGATTACTTCAAACAAAGATAATTAAATCATTCCTAACATGTCATATTAACCTAGAAAATTAGTGTAATTCATAAAAATTCAGAAATTATATTTATTGGTATTTATAATATCAATTATTTTAATTTTTCACTATTTTGGTAATTACTGCATCATCATTGTGTCATAAATAAATTAAATTATTTAAAGTCTAAAAATTATAAAAAAACTATAATTATGTAGGAAATATTATTCATTTTCTAATGAATATTTATAATCTAATTTAGATTATGTATAACCATATATTAAAAATGTTTTAGTAAATAAACATAGATTTTAACTCTTTTAACTCTTCTTTGAAGTAAATAATAATAAATGTCCTAATCTAATCCAAGTGGTCCTAAATGATAATATTGTATTCTTAAGGTTGTTTTTGGTCGAGATACACTTGTCCAATAGAAATAGGACATGAGTTAGGGTAATATTAATATCATTTTTACCCTTAATTACCCTATTTACTTTTAACTGTGGTAAATAAAAGTAAAAAGTTACTATTCACCAAAAAATAATTTCATCTCATTGAACCACATTTTACATCTTGATATTAACCGTGTATTTCCGATTTATGAAATTCCACTCAAAAAAGTGGTAAAATTAGGTTTTATGAAAAATTCAGTTTTTTAACTACCACTTAGTGGTTTCACTATTCATCAAAAAATGAATGTTTCCAGAAAAATACCAAAAATTAGGCCTATGATATATTTGATATCACGAATTCAAAAATGATGCATATTTTACAATATTAAATACATATCAGTTTCATTAATTAATTTAAAAATTAATTCCCGTCGTCAAAACAAATAGCGTGTTTTTAAGAGATAATAACTATCAAAAAATTGATATTTGTTTTTATCCGGTTTAATTGTGAAATTATGTACAATGACAAAAACTATATTAAATGGTAAAAATATATTCTAAATATACTTTAAAACCACTCAAATTCATAATTTATTAATATAAATTATTTCGATTAAAAAAGTAGTTTTTAATTAAAATTTAGTAATCTTCACTATTCATCCAAATATAAATGTTATCTGAAAAGTTCCAAAATTTCACCTTAAGATAAATTCGATACTCCGAATACAAAAATGAAGTCCATTTTGAGAGATAAAATTTCAAAAATTAGGTAGTACTATTCATAACGGCTAGTTTGATTGGTTGTGGTGTGTGTTAGAACTCGAAGTTGCGTACAACACACGCTACTGTATTATTCAAAAGAAAGAGTACTGTGGAAGCTTGGCATGTTTCATTGTAATTTTTTTTGTCTCCATTGTAAAAAGTAAATTTATTTAGTCAAATTGAATATATAAAAGTTTCAAATATTGGATTTAAAAAAGGTTCACTATTAAACGTTGGTAAAATTGCAATACTGAAAATGAATTTGTTCTTACATTATGTCTAAGAAACTCATAATATGGATTCTAAAATTATAAAGATTATATAAAGATTAAAATTTAGTTAATACTATTCATAACCTCTTTTGAATGGATTGTTTGGTAAGTCATGGTGCGCTTAATCTCGGTGTTGCATGTAGTGCATGTTATTGAATTATTTTGAACAAATAACACACTATGAAATCTTAGGGTGTTACATTCTCCCCTCCTTCAATATATTGAGTTCTCACAATTTAAAAAAAATAGAAAATAAAATGATGAATATAGAAAATATCTTTTTGGGAAAAACCACATTAGAAATTGGGTTAATAAAATTAATATTTAATAAGAGGAAAAGTGAAATAAAAGGGTCACCAACAAATTATGATCTCTATTCAGAGATCACGGGTGGCAATTAAAGACATATAATTGAATGAAAAACGTAAATATTTATAGGTAGTGATTGAGGTCATAAATCAAAAACAAGTGTAAAATTTAGGGCCTTAAATTCATCAATCTACGATGATTTAAAATACCATCGGTTCATAAAAACATATGGTATTAGGATAACACATTTTTTTTGTTTTAAGATCCCTTCAGTAAAGTATAAGAATTAATTTCTTCATTGAATAAGAGAAGAAGAAAAATATATACTTGACGAGTAGAGTCTCATCCTTTAACTATGTTCTACCAAAAACTCATCTTTCACTCTAAAATAATAGAACATAAAAATAATATTCTATTTATCCTAATCGTATAGGGTTAAATAAATGAATTTATAATTGATCTAGAAGAACCATTAAAAATGAAAATATTCAATCCAGGACATCTCGTGGGTCAGTGGTAGGTGATACACTTATGTCACCCTTCGGTTGTGGGTTCAAGTCTCACGGCCTTGCCGGACGCAACAGGTTGCCGCCCGACCTCCGGGTTGTCCTTTTATGGAAATCCAAAATAATCCAAACTAGAACTATCCAAAATACATCAGTCCAAAATTTTAAGGAAGGTAAACACAATGAAGATCCTTTTCCGCGTAATAACCTGTGATCACCTTCAATCCTAAAATTTTGAAAACCCCAACAATGATGAAATATAGAAATCATTAATTAGTTTCCTGGTAGTCAATAATATCCAATATAATTTATCCAAATCAATCATGTATTATTATAAAATTACAACCTCGGTATCAGAACCTTATTATGGTTTATCTTTCTGTAAAACATATATTTTCCAAATATTTAACCTGCTATTGAGTCACTTTTCATTGTTCCACATAATCTCAAGTCCTTAATGAAATAGTAATACAGTATAATCATTATATACTCCGTAATTATTATAACAAGTACATTGTTGATACAAAACTCAAATGACATAATCAACATAAGAACTATAATCACTCCTCTTCATCTGTGGTAGTATCACAACTTGATTATTATCGAATAGCATCATTTTCGACGTAGTCTAATGACTAGGACATAGGTTCGCATAGTGTCTCAACTCCTTTCAAATGAAGCATTGTACATTTGAAACCATTTTATTACCCTTGCTGTCACGTACATTGTGCCCTTTTCCTCCACACTTATGGAAAACTCCCATTCCTTTCTGGCATGTTCCAGGATGTATTTTCCCACAGTTATCACATATGGGAAAATTATTCTTTTCCATCATCCCTTTTTCCATCTTTCTCTCTTCCATCCTTTTCTTCTCTTGCTTCCCTTAAAATCCATAGGACTCAATAAACTCATTACTTATCTTATCAACACATGATATTATTTCATCATATGATGATAATACATGGGAGACTATTTCTCTTTTAAATTCTCGTGTAAGACCACGAAAGATATGATCTTTCGTTCTCGTTGGACCATGTACATTGCTGGAGTTCTCATTCCTTCTTCTAGGTGCCATTTCTAAACAATGGAATATACTATATTAGTTTATGAATAATAATACCTAATCCCAAACATTTAAAACACATCACATAAATTAAATAGATTATGGATACAATCCATAATAATAAAAATGTTTCCTTTGAGAAAGTATATAATCATAAACCCTTCATAATGGTTTGTAAGGAAAATGAGAATTATCCTAAACATATCCCCAGGAAGTGTTGTAACCAAGAGTGCAGCAAGGCCCGTTGTCGTGCACCAGTTCCCGTTTGAGTCTAGCTCAAAGCGGTGTTTTCGGGTTTAACCCCTAGGTACATCTGTGCCAGAGCTGCCTCTACCTGCTCGTATCCAGACATTGATGTATTTCTCAGAAAACTCACAAAATCTCTATAGTACCAAATGTCTAGGAAGTTCTTCTATAATAATCCTCAAAGATCATCTTAGGTCTACGTGCTCTAATCATAGTTTATCTAAATCTCGCTTCCAAGGTTTGTACTAAACTTCCTCTGATACCAACTGTAATGCCCCGACCCTAGAAACCCAGAGTCGGTGCATTATTACATTACATTTTCATGATCACAAGAAAGATCAAGTCTCGAAATAACGATTAGTTTAGTAGCCTTGGGAACACTAGATAAATTCATAAATATTACATTACATCAATAAGTGAAAAGATACAACAACATATTGTCTTCATATCCCCTCATACTATCCCTGCAGGTTATTCATAAAAATACTTCTTCACATCCTGGGAAAAATAAAACATAGATAAAGGGGTGAGCTTAAATACCCAGTAAGGATAACAATATAGCGGAAACATTCACAAATAAGAACAAACATTTAAGGCAATGTATAACTGAAACAAAATCCTTTTAAACATGATATTCAACATAGTATGGAATAAATAAAATGAAATAATGCCATTTACTTATTCACATGTATATTCTACTAATCGAATAATCACATTCAATATCAATAACCACTTTCATAATGATGGAATTAACAATCCCAGTCTACCATAACCACATAGCCAATGCCTTGTGCTAGACTACAAATAAGATTTTTCCAAGACCTAGTTTCAAGACACTAGTTTGTCTCATGAGATCTACCGATGCATCGATGAGCTATAGCGGGCTCCACCCATCACATATTAAGTCCAATTAATTCCCATTTGAAAAGGTTTAAACATAACATAAACATTCGTGTTAAAACTAGCATACAAAATGTAAATACTTCATCCATAAACCACGGATGGTATAAAAATAACACATCCATAGTCAAACACATCACAAAATCATCAAAACAATATGGAAGTTTTGTATCATAATAAATCAAATTCAAATAAACTTAAAATCCATCAAAGGATGTTGAAATAGATGAAATCAAAAGTACTTGAGAGTAATATCTCTTTTTTTGAAATCATTTAAAAGTCACACATTTATTAAGGAAGTAATTTAAAAGAGATTAATGAATCAAAGTGTCCCATAACACTTCGAAACTTTTGAAGAGAAAAATCATTTCAAAACATTCATGTCCTTATAAAAAAATAATGAAAATCATTTTGAAAACATGGACATTAATTAAAACTATTTAGAAAGATAAATCATTAAAAAATTTAAAATTCTAATTTTGATAAAGTGTACCTTTCATAAAATCTTAAAATATTCATTTTGAAATCATTTAAAAGTCACACAATTATAAAATAAAACATTTAATCGGAAAATATCCTTATAATATTGTAAGGTAAGCTTCAAAAATTTGATAACAGCGCAAAAATAGTCGTACCCTCCGTATAAGTTAAAAAAACGACATTCTTACCTTAATTCTGTCGAAAAGGATAAAAAGGACCTTGTTTGGAATACGACAGAAAGCTTCCTTTATAAACATATTATAAAAAGTCAAAAAAGTGTATAACTGACATTATCCCATATTCTGAAAAATAGTAATAATGTTTTGAAATACACTTTCAAGAAACATGGATGTGGATGATTAAGAGGTCCCAGTAGATAATTACGTATAAACAACCTCGGATAATGAAGAGATTGTGAAGAAACACATACCTTGTACATTTCCATGGTTAGGGGTAGGTTAACCTCCTGTAAAATGGTGAAATAATTGTTATTAAATTATAAAAGAATCATATACATTATTATGTTATCAAATATGATCTTTTAACATTTCTTTGTTAATAATATCTTAGTATTATCGTCGTTTCAGGTGTTAACTTAATCATTTTCTTTTATATGTTTTGTTACGTAAGCCATGTTTTTCATGGAAAGGTTGTATATTATTCATATCCAGAATGATATCAAGTTCTTAAACATTATTTTTAAATCATCAAATGATAATTATACTTGAATGGATACGATGGAGAATGAATCTCATCGCGTTCGTGGAGACGATAGTCCGTACGTACCCATGAGCGACAATATCATTATTTTGATAGTAAAATAATATTTAATTGGATGTTATATATTATATACAGAATCATTATCATGTTATATTTATTATTTACATGAATTACACATCATTATTATACCCATCCAAATAATAATATATTGAATAACAATTACACCATGATGTGGAGACCGTAAGCCATGCGTACACATGTATGGTGGCATGTCATTCAAAGGATGTATAGAATAATGAATATGGTTGTACCATATTTATAATAATATTATAGAATATATGAGATACTGGATTCATTATTTTAGAATCGGAAAAAACAAATAAATAATAATTTGAAGAAGAAATGAATTTGAAAACGGGTGGTGAAAACATAACCTCTTCTCCAGGTTCTTCCTTTTTATTTGATCAAAATGGATCATTAGGTTGGATTTATGATCAATATAAGGCCTCTAGGTTATTTTGAGGGATGTTGAGAGAGTATTTGATCAGGGTTTGGAAAAACCAAAAGGCTTTTAATGTGTTAATTAGTGTGAAGGGGGAGTTCCCTTTTTTAAGAGGGGTGAGGGGCACCTTTGGAAAACTAGAAATATTATTTTATAATAAATTCAAATTATATTTCTAATGGCTCCAAAGTTTATTATTTATAGTTTAATGTGGGGATTGGTCGAAAACCACTAAACCAATAGAATTTAGACATGTTTTTGTAATATTATTAACCTTATCTTTTAGTTTTATCTCTTAGTTAATTAGTTTGACACTTACCATGTCACTTTGTATTTTTATATTATATAGTTAATAAACATACTATATACCTCCAAGCGACCCCAAGTGGTCCATTAATGATACACCTATCATGTTATAATACTTTTTGCCAAGCCTTAGATTTTTAGTAATTTAATATCAATTACTAATATAATATTTGTTTTAAAAACACTTTTATGTCAATTTTGACACTATTTAATAATTGATTTTTTGTAAAAATAAAAACAATATGATTACTTCAAAAAAGTTAATTAAATCATCCTAACATATCATATTAACATATTAAATTAGTGTAATTCATAAAAAGTCTCAAATTATATTTATTTGGGTATTTATAATATCAATTATTTTAATTTTTCACTATTATGGTAATTACTGCATCATCATTGTGTCATCAATAAATTAAATTATTTAATGTCTAAATATTATAAATAAAATATCATAATGTAGGAAATATTTTTATATTTCTAATCAATATTTATAATCGAATTTATCTTATGAATAACCCTATATTAAAAATGTTTTCGTAAATAAACATTGATTTTAACTCTTTTAACTCTTCTTTGATTTAAATAATAATAAATGTCCTAATCTAATCAAAGTGGTCATAAATGATAATATTTTATTCATAAGCTTGTTTTTGGTCGATATACACTTGTCTAATAGAATTAGGACATGTTTTAGGTAATATTAATATCATTTTTACCCTTAATTACCCTATTTACATTTAACCGTCGTAAATAAAAGTAAAAAGTTACTATTCACCAAAAATTATTTTCATCTCATTGAACCACATTTTACATCTTGATATTAACCGTGTCTCTCGGATTTTTGAAATTCAACTCACAAAAGCGGTAAAATTATGTTTTATGAAAAATTAATTTTTTTAACTACCACTTAGTGGTTTCACTATTCATCAAAAAATGAATGTTTCCAGAAAAATATCAAAAATTAGGCCTCAGATATATTAGATATTATGAATTAAAAAATTATGTCTATTTTTCAAAATTAGAAACATATCATTTTCATTAATTAATTTAAAAATAAATTCCCATCGTCAAAACAAAGAGTGTGTTTTTAAAAGATAATAACTATCAAATGATTGAAACTTTTTTATGTCCGGTTTAATTGTGAAATTATGTACAATGAACAAAATTGTATTAAATGGTAAAAATATATTCTAAATAAACTTTAAAACCAATCAAATTCATAATCTATCAATATAAATTATTTCCATTAAAAAGGTGTTTTTAATTAAAATTTATTAATATTCTCTATTCATCCAAATATAAATGTTATCTGAAAAGTTCCAAAATTTCACCTTATGCTAAATTCGATACTCCGAATACAAAAATGAAGTCCATTTTGAGAGATAAAATTTAAAATATTAGGTATTAATATTCATAACGGCTAGTTTGATTGGTTGTGGTGTGTGTTAGAACTCGAAGTTGCATACAACACACACTATTGTATTATTCAAAGGAAAGCGTACCGTGGATTCCTGGGGTGTTTCATTGTAAATTTTTGATATCTCCATTCTAAAAAGTTAATTTATTTAGTCAAATTTAATATATAAATGTTTAAAATATTGGATTTAAAAAGGGTTCACTATTAAAAGATGGTAAAAGTGCAATACTGAAAATGAATTTGTTCTTACATTATGTCTAAGAAACTCATAATATGGATTCTTAAATTATAAGGATCATATAATGTTTAAAATATAGTTAATACTATTCATAACCTCTTTTGAACGTCTTTTTTGGTATGGCATGGTGCATTTGAACTCGGTGTTGCGTGTAGTGCATGTTATTGAATTATTTTGATGAAATAACACACTATGAAATCTTGGGATGTTACAACCCCCACCTCTACATCCATACCCACACATCTCAAGCCATTGTCTTGGACAACCCCTGCTATTTGTATCTATACACATCCCTATCATCATCCTAAAAGCCTTACCTTAGGCAGAAATCTCTTCAAGAAACCCTTTTGGTACAAACCAAAAGGAGTTACCCGATTTAAAGGTAAAGTCTTCTCTAATGTTCTGTTGTTTTATTTTTCTTCTCCAACCCCCTAACTTATTTTTATTCATTTCTTTTTTGAAAACACATGTATCTACAACATACTAGGATGTTGTTATAATAAGTATTTTAGATACACTTACACACACCTACATCTAATGGTTATAGAGCATACTGTTTCTGTGGTTGAAGAATTTCTGCCTCACAAAAGGATGATTGTTTAGTATTCTTCTAACACCTTCAAAGGTGGACATTAAGATTTATCTATTTTTATAAATGATATATTATATGATTATCTTTTCCTTAAGATTCTGTATTTTTCATTTATGGCATACCTATATGGTTTCCATTATGGGTAAACACGATATCTTCATTTTAGGAAGTGTGGATTACCGCCCCCTCAAAGTGATTTGATTTGTTAATTCCATATGTTTGACATATAAAGGATGGAGTTAATGATATTATATATGATATTATACTATAATTATAATATACCTTTATATCATTATTAATCCATTCCAAAAAATATGAAATAGAAATGAATGTAGCGTTCATGCGTACGTACGGCTTACCATCTCCATGAGCGGTGCATTTCATTTCATACCTCTAAATGTTATGTAATATTATAAATGCATGTATATACTGTATATATATGATATATATAATATTTACATCATTAATATAATTCTGGATATAATGGATACATGAACAAATTGTAATTACAATGAGTTTATTTTTGAATCAAGTACCAATGATTGACAAAACGGCCATTATTAACTTAAATAATTACATAGTTCTCATAACATGGTAATAAGTAAAATAAAAGGAACAATGAACATAAAAAAGGTTCTTATGAAAGTATAAATTAACTCATGTTTATTATTCATGAGGTTAAAGAAAGATCGAGTCCAGTCGGACACGAGGAATGGGACTTCCTCTCAATCTCCTTTCATTGAGGAATATTTTTTTATACACAACTTTCTTTTATATGGTGTATAAACCCCTTTTTCTATTATTTCTATTCAAAATGAATCTTTTTTATACGAAGAGTTTTACTAAGGAACAAAAGGAATTTTTTTTTCATACGTATGAGGCATCAATGACTTCTCTGCTGCCGTGACCATTATTTGAGTTTCGGCATCCTCTACAAGCCATAACTTGTTTTTTAAAATAAAAAATAAATACGAGGTATTAATTTTATTTTATTTTGTTATTGAAAATTGTTTTAATTTTTTTTATTATATCAATGTGTTGTATTGGTATCTTGTGATCGAAATGTGGAAATTTTATGTTTCTATTATGCATGTATTATGTGATAAGGTTATGTTATGGTTCTTGGGAATTATTATGAATACGGGTGGTTCCGTGATAAACTAAGGGTGGGTGAGCCTGATATAGCTCTCCAATGCATTGGGTAACGTGAAGGGGTTAAACATTAAGGTTTCTCCGGAGAGATTTAGGGAATATTCTGTGATGGGTATTCCAAACGTAACCATAAGGGTTACTCCCTACATAAGAATGTTATGAATGCCTCAAGTTACCTTTATGACTTATGATTTCTATGATTTATTCATGATTGGATGAGGTATGTTAAAGCAGTCATTCTTTACGAGTAAATTATGTTTTTGATAAATCTTATGTGTATATGGACTAATGTTTTCATTTCGTACTTTTAAATCCCTTACTGATCTTTTTATGCTAATCCCATGTTTTTGAAATGTTTTTCACAGGTCAAGGGAAAGGTACATGATGTGATGATAGTGTCAAGGAAGTGTCAAGAAAGAATCCATGGTTTATTTTAAATATGTTTCCGTTGATGGGAAAAATTATTATTATCTTTTATGTAACCACTTTGTTTAAATGTGGAATGTATTACATGATTTATGATCTAATTATCTTAAACTCTAAACCTGAAAAGATCCTCAATGTTTATTCATGTAATAACTCAATATTAAGTAATGTTTAAGGATGTGGCCTTATAGGTAGTCTCTATTTTATAGACTTCAGTAGTTTCTACTTAATACTCATATTCTTGGGGGCACAATATGGTCTTTATTAGTGCCTCCCTATGGTCTGTAAATAGACATGGAAAATTCAGGATCGATAGCTTTGTCGGTATTGAGAATAATTTCTTTAGAATATCATATTTCTACCCTTTATTTTGGCACTTCCTAGATCAAGGTTGATCTTTTGTGGATGATTTATGGTCTTGGGGTTTGTACATCAATTGTATGGCCTCTATGATAGGAGATGATGGATCTGCTATTCTTTCGGAGTCGGTCTGAATTGGTCTCCCTATGTTCCCCATGCTATTGGACATCAATTCTTCCTCTTACATATATTACAAGATTATTGGGATCCTATTTCATCCATATGGGGTGGAGAAAGGCTTATATTACTGTTGTGTCTAATAATGGGTCCTTATGCAAGTTTCATAAACACTAACTATTTTAGTTAAGGTATAGTTGAGAATTTGACTCATGCCATGATCATGCCTTCTCAAAATCTCTCAGCCTCTTAGGTCTCTTCCTCTGCCTCTCTGGTTGGATGTGTAGAATTTGGTTTCATGGACATAGTCTCCATTAGGGATGGGGTCTATCAAGTGAATATCATTAATGGAGTCGATGATTAGTTAATGATCTAAAAATGATTTAGTCTTACTAACTTCTTCTGATTGTTCCATTTTTGCGGGGCTGTGCCTCTTTTCATATTTGGACGGGATGAGGGTGGGTGTTACAAGTTGTATCATTTGGAGGGTCAGTTCATGAGGACCCATTTAAAGGGGAGATAAAAATTGCCCCATTTAGTGTGGCGGTTCCCATTGTTTCTTGTCTACTTGTATGAAGTCCCAAAGTTTCAAGACTTCCTTCGGCTTTAGTGTCAGGTAATCTTCTATTCCATGCATTCCGCCAGGCCCATAGAAGACATTGGGGATTGGAATGATGGTTTTGTTTTGCATCATGATCTACATGGGGCACAATTGGTTACATCATGTATTCCTAGAGGAAGAAAAGATCTCAGTTGAATATTTTCCCATTCATCCTACTATAAAAGATTTTCTCTCTTTTTATGTTGACTATTTTCCATTCTTTTTCGTCTCTCGTGTCTAAGGTGAAAACCAAAACCACTTGTTCTAGTGTAGGACCCAACATAACTAGTCTATAATCCACCCTGTTTTATAGAGTATCCTTGATGAAGAATCAATCCAATATTGTGTGCTAAAATATTTTGTGATGGGTTAATTATTTGGATGGTCATCAAGACCCACATCATCAGCTTTCATTGGATCTGGTATCCAGAGAAAGTTTCAATTGATGAAAACTATAAATTAGACGCATACTTGGTCATCTTAGAATGTGTAGAAATTATTCATTCATTCATAGAACTAATTTCACATAACATATATTCTTTCATCTTGATTAGGTGGGGTGGTTGTTGACTTCTTGAGGGTCTTGCTTGGTTTAGTGGAGGCCTTGTAGCTGGAGCTAGTGTGGGGGTTGATTAATCATAACTGAAGCTGGTACATATTTTCCTATTCATTTTCTTGAGGCTATTGTGGCCACCCATGACATGATATTGCCTCAATATATGGAGATTTATATCCTTTGGGAAATGAAAAGAAAAATATCAGAACCCAAACAAATACTTCATTGGGATGATCAATGTCTCCAATTTATCAGGGTTATTATGAATGCACATAACGATAATTTTATCATGGGGGAGTGGCCTCATTAAGGAGTAAGTTATACCTTTATATCTTGTGATGATGTCTTATACTCTTTCATTCCCTCACTACTTGAATTTGAAGATATCAATTACTGTCATTTTAAGCAACTTCAACCTGAACTGGAAGTGAACATATCCCCAAAAGTCCTATGATCCTATGATTGATTCATCTGAAAGATAATATACCATACAAAGGATGGATCATAATGATTTTTCATGAAACACTAATTTTTCACTACTTCTTGTATTTCCAGGCTTCCTATCACAGGGTCAATATATGAGACCTAGTGTATTATTTTTTGTTCTGGGTCCCTTCAACCATTGAACAATGGGAATACATGTTTCCCGAATTTTGGTGGTGGGGGAATATTGATCAAACAATTATGGTCTGATTTTTTCTACAGTATATTTGAAGCATACATCCTTTAAATGCATTCTAGTCGATCTGTCAATTTCCCAATGGTATTAAATAGCCCTTGATTTATATCCTACCGTACATGAGCTTCATAGTGTGCAATATGGGGAAATGTTGGGAGTTAAAACACTTTTTGGTATATGGGGTGGATACCCAGTTAAGGGATTTCTTTTTTGGCCTCACAATATTGTATTTTGCAATCATTCCTAGTTGATGTAAATCTGGATATTCATACGTTGATAGATTTAGGTTGGTTGATGGTCCTGATGCTATATTAGATGGGAATATGAACTTAGTTTCATTTACCAAGATGAGTTCATGTGGTAGGGGTACTTATTTGGGGAGAAACCATTGACGTTATCCCTAAGGATAAATTCCAGTAATATAGCTCCCTCGACACAGATCAACATTAATTCACCTCATCTATTAAATTTATTCATCATTTCTTGGATAATATATCCACAAACGTGAGGAAAACATTCTTAGGGGCAGGAAGAGGTGGGTCATTGATGGCCTAGGAATTATTGTTTATCTATTTTGTGGATTTGTGCGGGATTTAATGGAGGAATAACTGAGGAGGTGCCAAATTTAGGACAACTCTCATGTTCCGGTACGCACACCATTACGCTTTGTGTTTGATTACTCTGAAAGGGATCAATATTCTCTTGCATCCCCCCATTTGGGTCATTTCTTGTGAGATATGTGGGGATGATGTTTACCATGTTCATTAATTCCTACCACATTGAGGTTAATGTACCCAGTGCCGAATGATTGGAATGCTTTATGCGTTCTTTGATGCACATTCTCCTACCATTCTACAAAATTATTTGTTCTTCGGGTAAACAATTTACCAAAATGGTATGTTCATATGACCACCCAATATGACTTCAACATGGTGGGTATGAACTATGAGATGAGGTTTCATGAATGACCTCTCTACTCATCATTCATCAACGATGGGATAATACATACCCACGTTGTGCATGAACATGAGGAAAAAATTACAATAACCCTCAAGGGTGTGGTTTCTAACATACTTTGGTTAAGGCACAATGTTCTTGATTAGTTTTTCTTACAAGGTCATATTGAGTTAAAAATTCCCCCAGACCAATGGTATAGGTATATTCCTGCATTATAATGGTAGCTGACACTATTTCCAACGTTTTGATTTTATTCACTTCCGTGTGGGTGTGAGACGAGTATGGAGATGGATCCACATCAGATTTTTTGGATTTCGAGGACATGAGAACTTCTTTCCTGTTGGTTTCCATTAGGAGGGAAGCCTTCTGGATGTTTTGAGATTCCTATCTTAGAGAATTTACGATGGATTGATCTTGTTGGGCCTCACACTTGTGATATTTACATTTGGATGGTTTCTGTTGAGTATTAAAATTTTCCAAAATAGGTATTTCATTTGATTCTTTCATTTGGTCAATGACATTAAAATATGACCCATCAAATGAGGCACGCAGGATGGGACATGGGGTGATCAGTAGATCTACATGTTCTCTACATCCAAAAAAATGAACACTAGATGGGGAGTCACCAATGCGGAAACACAACTTTTTTAGTGCACAGAGGAATGATTATTCATGGTTTTCATTCATCATTTTGATTGTGGATTCCATGCCGAATGGAAGGCATCCAATTCTATTATATGGTGGGGATATCCAAATATGCTAATACAGTATTCATACCCTTCTAAGGGAATGAAATTTTCTTTTATCTATTGATGATTCCCCTATATATTGAGGAAACTACTATTCATACATTACTCAAAAAACTACATATTTATTTGAAATTGAGATGTGGTCATGGGATAGTACATCACTAGTAAATTTTCATTATCTTGTTTTCTTATCACGAGCAACATATCATGATTTTTTTCATTCAGGGAATTTTGTACTTAATATTCATAATATGAGTGCAGTATAGTAATTTTTTTCCTAGCAGTAGGGCTGGTACGAGCCTCATAGATATGTGGGCGGTAAAGGGGGTAGGAATATAAGCATGACACGAAACCATCCTCTTGTTGAGAAAAGATATCACTCATAATAGATAGATTTTATGACTAGTCTAACCACATTTTCCAGAGTGTGTCAGCATAGGAGGTCTTTCTAATATTTTTTTCTTCAAGGGGACGACATTCTTTCAAACATGAATAATGATTGAGGGATGATCCTTCAAAATTGGTGCTATAATGGAAATGGATTCCATTGAAACTTGATGCCTGATAGTAGGAAAAGTCCATTCATTGTATAACATGGTGAGGACCTTTAGGGTGGTCTGTAGTGAGTGGAGGACCTTCTGGGTTCTTGATTTCACTGACGGGAGAACCATTTCAATGACTTCAATGTTGGTGAGGACTACTATCACAACATGATATCTCGAAGCATATATAATTTCAATAGTGTACATCAATGTGAGGGCCTTCATGATGTACTATAATTAGTGGATGGCATTCACATTGATTGAAATTGATAAGGGGAGGACCTTCGCATCAACTGCCATTGCAAGGAGGTCTTTCTCAATGGTTGACATCATGGTGAGGAATAAAATCATGAAACAACATCTAAATACATGGTGAAGCATATCTACAGTCTAAAACCTATGGATAACCATCAGGGTGGACGATATGAAGGGTAGGAACTCTGGATTGTCTTATCTTATGGTAAAGGGTAAGGCTACCTTGACATGCATCCAGAGATGTGCTATTTTCATCCATCATTCCTAGACAATAGACTATATTCCCATCAGTGCTCTGTGGAGGACCATTCGAGCTGCCTGTAGGGAAATTTTTTGGAGGGTCTTCGAAACATCTACCACCCCTTAAATAATTTTGTGATTGAATTTCATGTTCTAGATCCATTACTGATATATACTCGAGGGATTCAAGAACCCCATCTTCCAATAGGGAAGTATCAAGTATGTGCTCTACATGTATTGGTTTATTTTGGATCATTTCATTCTTGGGTCCACTTTAATTGTTAAATGGGGTTTGTTATGTTGGCAATGACCTTAGTATAAGGGACACTATTTTGTTAGTTCTCATGACGCTTTTGAGATATGCCAATGAAAATCTAGAATTTTGGTAGAGATATATACCTTCCCAAGACTAGTGCCCATGTTAGACCAACATATCCCAGTTAGAGCATTAATTTTTTCCTGATACATTTATCCGTGTATCATGGGATATATCCATTAACACACCTAATCATGTGTAGGGATGTATAATATCTCCAGAGTGATGAACCCGTTTTTTTGGTATGTCATTCCATTTGTGGAAACCATGTCGTGAACCTAGTTCCTCGCCTCTTCTGATGATGCAATGATACATCAGCATGTTTTGAGGATGTGGTATGGAATCAACATCGGATATTCTATCACTTATAAGATGTTCTATGATATATATTTTTTTGGAATGGGTTTGAAGGCCCATTCCATTGTTGGGGCAGGATTTGGTGCCTGCTTCGGTCCTCCATAGGTTTCCAGTAGATACTATCCATTTTTATGGACTACATTAGAGGAATGTGTCTACTTTCTATTTAATTCTATAGTTTCCACCATATTTTACTAGCGGGATTTGTATTTAGGGGCTGGAAATTGAATCTCCTCTCATTCCATTGTATTTTTCTCTCGGGCATGGTATGAATCCACATGAATTTGAATATACTCTTATTTTTTCTGATTCTATATGGATGGAGGGACTGCTATGCATCAGCTATTATTTGTGACTCCCTATACCTAGAATCCACCCTATTTGGATAATTGAATTCACACACACTGACAGATTTCTACATCTTCCAATAATTATCCTCTATGTCTGCACAGTAGGACTAGCGAGCACTTGCATGAATGTGTGTGCTCATATTGTCTAACAATATTTTTGTCGTGGGCTTATGTGGATGGGTTAGAGGGGTATGCATTCCTATTGAATGATTCCATGTTTGTATGGAGGTGTTCCTCCTTGAGAATGAGGGTGGTATCAAGTTCTTGATTGTATGTCTGCCACCCTCAGTTGGTGGACTGAGGGGCTCATGTCTTTTGGACATTAGCTGGTGCCATTATCAAATGATCCTCCTAAAAATGAGGATACATGGTCATCTAGTGTTGTAGAAGATGCTCTCTAGTAGGGACATAGGATTAAGGCCATTGTGAAGATGATATAAATTCATCAGTATGGGCTTCATCTACCTCCCAGAGATAAGGGAGGTAATATTTGTCACATTCTATGGACAGGATCCTGAAACGGTTCGAGGAGAATGTTGAGGAATCCTTGCTATGGGGAGCTGGTCATGGGTAAGGTGGAGGCTAGTGATATTTTACATATAGGAGGGCTTGTCTTGTGTCATCCACTATATAGTGAGTACCATTTTGGTGGTTCTCTTTAATCAGTGTGTTGGATTCCCAATGTTTGGTGTTTAAGAGGGGGTCCTGCTCTTCATCAGGGCCCCGATCACCTATGGGCTTATTGAGGAATGTGTTTGTGTTATATTTCTGGATTCCATTTGGATCGATGGTTGGTCTGTGGGAACCTGTAATACAAATATGATATATATAGGTAATAAAACCCCATAAATCTAACATCTCTTTAACAAGTGCATATTTGATGATTCACTATGGACCCATTCCCCCATCCTTTTTTTGGAGAATGGGCTAGAGTGGGGTTGGACTTCCCCATTTGTGGATGATTTACGTTTAGGTTCTCTATTTTGTATTTTTCTTCAAGGAGGTGTATGTGGGCATATGGGGAAAATGTAAAATAATCTGATGGGTGAAAAAAAAAATTTGTATGTATAGAGACCACATGTCTCCATTTTTGCATTCGGTTGGATCCGTGTTGTTATCATTTAGGGGGAATTGTATTTAACCCATAGAGACATGGAAGTTTATCTCATTTTCATTAGGAAGGATGTGAAAAAATAAAATGGTCCATGTGGAAAATTGTAAGGATTAATTATTTTTGCAATGGGTCCTCTTAGGATATGAAATAAATGGATGGTATTAAATGGGTATAGTCATTGTGACATAAACACCCTATGACACATGTATCCATGATTTATGGGCCATCATTCCAAATGCAGGTTCTTGTTTGATAATGATTTGGACAATGATACTTCGGGACAATATTCATCGAAAGGTTGGGATTTTGGGCTAATAATTCCCTTTTGGGGGAAATTATTTCCTATTTTAGAACACCTTTAAAGAATTATGTTGTGTTCATATGTTTTTGAATCCTTTTTTCATTCATGGAGTGTGCATCCATGGGAAACCCCATGTTTGTAGGATCATTAATAATATTCAAGGATTTGATGATGGGAGGAAAAAGTAGATGTAATCCATGAAATAAAGATCACAATAGTTAATCTTATTCTAGGAGGCACAATATTTGTTTTCATATCGGGATTGGGTCAGAAAGATAGGATTCCTACATATCCTCATGATAGGAATCAGATCCCACGCTGTTCAGTTTGCTAGAGGATTGGACCTAAGAGGAGGCACATTTTGGGGGGGTCATATTTGGTTTGTACCCATTTGGAAGGGGACCTCTTTTGATCACGAGCCTTAAAGAAGGCATCCTATGTATCCTGGATTGAATATAAATCAGTTTTATCAATGTTCAAGATCGATTATTTCAAAGGCATGAATGCTACCCATTTAAGGATTACCTGACGTGGTTATCTCATTTTGAAGGGAACCCCTTTTGTACTCAGGCCTTCAATAATGCATTCTACATTACCGGAATTTAACATGAATTATGGTTCTTGTAGTTTATGATGGTTTGGGGCTTACACCTGGATGCTTCCCATTTATTGGCTTGGGGCTTACACCCAAAGACTATAATGGATTAGTTCATTTGGTCAGTAGGTAAAAAATAATCATAATTAGAAATAAAATCAAAATTGCCAATAAATATCTTCCCCATTTTTACTCTTTAATGCACACCCTATATAAATAATTTCACTGTACCCTCATAAATGAAAATTAAGAAGGATTAATCACATATTATCAACAAGGGTAAACATTGGAAATATGTAAATATGATTAGAGAAAAATATTAGGGGAAAATTTAAAAAAAATGAAAACAAGACCCTTCATATAATCCCTTTCATAAACATATGGACATGAAACCAAGTCCCCATATAACCTTATATACATGATATCCATTTCCTTACATAAAAATTTGAACATGTAATTAGGTTCACATGTAACATTGTGAATGTTACATATGGTTCATACCTAACATTATGAACATGAAATCAGGTTCATTCATATCTTATTTAATCATGATTTTTCTATATTTACCCAATGCGTTGGATTGAGATATAGGTCCCACCCATCATATAATCCAACCATATTTATGACAACAGAACATAATAAATTAATAATATAATAAACCATAAAAATATCTTTGTATCCACAAACATTTTTTATACTATAACTCATGGAAGGAAACATGTTTCATAAATAACATCTAAGAATAATCATAAACCATAGAGATAATAAATAATTATAGTATAATTGCATCATAAATCTTGTAAAGTATTATGTAACATCAAATTTTGTAATAATAAATGGCAAATTATTTTAAAAAATGAATTGGATCTTTTCGTGGAGAAAATATTGTCTCCACAATAGAAAAAAATAAATCATAAAATATTTTAAAATATTTTTCTATTAAAATAATAATGGAAATTTATAAAGGATTGTTTAAAATAATTTATATAATTTCTCTTAGGAAATAACCATTTTATGAAAATAAATGTAAAAAAATTATAAAATAAATAGAAATCAATTTATTTGATAATAAAATTTCAAACTAATTTATTCTTTAAAACATTTAGTGGTCATGATGTTGTAATATTCATTTAATTCCATACATGTCAAAACAATGATCCCTTTCACATTTTAAAAATAATTCAAAAAATATATTTTTTTAAAAAATAATAATATTCATGTTAAAATATTAATTTAAATATCCAAATGGGTAAAACGGACTAACAATTCATTTGTAGAAGTTTAAAAAAAATTAATAAAATGGAATTTTATGAAAAAATATTCAATCAATGAGTGAAATAAATTCATAATTTTTTTATAAAATTTGTATTGAACACTCAAGTACCAGAATTGGGTAAAATTAAGGGAAAATATATATTATTGTGTCATAATCATAAGAGAAGTATACTCCTGATATTCATGAGAGATGGATCATAATATTTCATAATCAGAATCAAAAACATAAAAAATCCTTGAAAAAATAAGAGATTGTATGATAAAACCAATCACGGATTAGTAATATTGAATCATAAGAAAAAATATTGATAAAAATTAAATTTTACAAAAAATATCATCAAAATAATTAAATTGATAAGACCCATACCACATTAGTAACCTATAATCATAAGAAATAGTAATGACTAAAAATAAATGATACATTAAAAATCATGATAAAAATTATATACATGTTTTTAACTATAAATGGGGTTGTATTCACACCTAATAAAAAATTATAGGTGAATAACATAACATATATTTGGATATATGTAATTAATGACTAAAATCCCTTACCTCTTTGGAAACATTGGGACCGTACTCTACATAGAAGATAGATCCTAAATATATAATTAAATAAAAAATATTTTTGTTAAAATCATTGTAAATTAAATAATTTTTAGGTATATGTATAAAATAAATATTATAGGTTGTAAATATGGCATGGGTCTCACACAAGTTCTAAGTGCGAAAATTATGGATGAACATTAGTGTCAAATACTTTTTCACACATAAGATCATCATATATGAAAATATAAATATCTTATGTGTCTCATAAATAGAATAATTATATATATCATATCACATATTATTTACATATTTTCTTCTATTACTTTTGTATGAATAATTCCTTGTTAAAATCATGTTTCGAGTAATGACTGCTTTATTATTTTGTTCGTTTGAATTTAGTTATTTCCATCCTATTAATTTAATTATGGTTATATTGTCAATATAATTATAACCATGATATAGTTAAAATATATTATTTATTATATATGAATTTATTGTATTCCATAAAATTCAAAGATAAAAAATGAAGTATAAATTTATAATGACAGTATGATGTATAAATGCACAAAAATTGTTTCCATTTTAAAAAACAAGGAAATATAGTTATATTAAATGATATATTACCCTTAAATTATAATTTTTATTTAATATATATATAAATATTAATTTTTTATAACCTTATTACATTCTATTCAATTAATTAGTGAAAATAAATCACATCGCTTTGTGAGGCACTTGTCCACCCAACACACAGGAAACTGAATAATTCACCCACTTAAGAGAATATAATATGGTTTATGTGATTAATTATTTAGATATGTATATAATTTATATAATTATAAAACATTTTAATTTATTCAATCATTATTACTATCCATGTAAAATGAAAATCGAATTACACATTACATATGTTCATTAGAAGGTAGTCCACAATACTCACAACTGATATTATTATTTTTTGAATGAGTTTGGGGGTAAGATGGTATATGTGTTATTATAAAGAGAACATATAATAATCTCATAAATATTATATTTAAAAAATAATTCCATCATTATATCCACCAATGAATTTTTGTGGTGGAAAATGAATAATATTTGGTCACGATGCTAGAGCCTGATGTACATAAGATAAAAAGATTTTGTATTTTTATTTGATGGATGTGGAGATGTTTATATGATTTCAGAAAACTATAATAAAATTTAATTATATTTTAAATACTTGTGTTGTTATTTTATCATATTTAAGAAAATATTTAAATGAGTTATATAATGAAGTAAAATAATAAAATGTTGTTTAAAGAAATACCACTTCTTCAGAAAACATCATTAGGGTTATCCAGAAGCCCTCTATGATAGAATTTATGATGTACACAATTATTATTGGATATGTGTATAGAAGTAAGGAAAGACTTTTTTAGATATTTAATTAATTAAAGGGTTTTAAATTTGTGAATGGGAGACAAGAGGGGTAGTCTTATTATATGTTAGTTGTGTGGTACAGTTGTAATATTTAAAAATAAAAAGAATTAACCAGATATTATACTTGAAAGAAGGAAAAAACTATCCAATATAATACCTAAAATGTTATAATGATGAAATATGTTTATCCAAAGGGTGATGATCATTAATCTTGGTCAGTTTAATCCATACTTTTTTTATATTATCACCCAGTTAATCCAATTTTAACCATAACCAAGGTAATTAACTTTTATTGATATAAATATTAATTACGGTAAAATAAATATGTTTCTATATTTTGATAATATTAATTGTGATTATTATATATATAGTGTACATTTTTCTAAATCATAGTCTATGAATCGTAAAATTTATATTATATTTCTTTATTTAGATGTGATGAAAAGGCGGTCTTCCAATGAGAAATGTATACAATGTTTAAAAATATTATTATCAAATGTAAATATAAAATTCAAACCATTGATATAAATAAAATTAAAAGATATATAATTGAACAAAATTTAATTTCATATTTGTATAAATACAATTTTCTTATTTAGATGAAATTATATCTATAGATAGAAACAAATATTTTTCACTGTGCATCAAAAAAATTATTATTTTAAAAATTTCTCAATAATTAAACCTAATATGATTTCGAAATACCTATTAATAATATTTTTTTATTTTTTAAAATTAACATTATCAATATTTTAAAAATTCTTTTTTAAATAAGTTTCAAAATACCATAAAACCACTATTATGAAAAATATAGTTTGTAAGGATAAAATTAGAATTATTATTTTCTTATTAGATGAAATCACATTAAATGAATGTTTAAAATTTTTAATAATAAATTGTATATAAATAAAATTAAAATTAAATACCACCATTTATTTTTGAGGATAAAATTAGAATTATTCTCAAATAACATCTTTAATATAGAAGGTTTTCAAAAAATCATTGTCAGTATCTATGGTCTTATTTCATATCGCTCTAACTACATGAAATAAGACATCATATAGTTAATTTCAATAAGAAATTTATTTCACCATTGATATAGCCTCTAGGATCACTACATGTAAGTGATGTAACACAATGAGATTTTTATGAGATATAATATCTTTAATTTCATTGATATAATGTGGTTTACACTAAACCATTATAAGCCTGTGCTATATGCATCAATGACAGAGATTCATGTATATAAAACACTATTCATGGCTTCTAAAACACAAAATTTCTTAGTCATTTGATATAATTCATTTCACACTAGTAGGAGTTCTGTGAAAAACTAAATATTATTATTTTACCATGTAACATAATAATTATAATGTTGGGTATGAGCAATAATAAATTTTTCTAAAAAAATTATTTTTATGAAAATAAGTGAGTTTATAAAATAATAAACTATATGAGTTTATAATTAATCTTATAAGTTTTTTTACAAGATAGAAGAAAAAATTCCTATTTTTTGATAGAAGAAGTATTTTTCAATAAACTCATTTCTTTCCTTTGGATGGTGCACATATTTTAAATATTTTTTTAAAAAAATTTTATATTATAATTTTCAAAGTAAACTGCTTTGGATGTCGGATATAAAAATTTACTTTTGGTGAATTCTTTATATATTTTTTGATATGTTTTGTGTTTTGATAAATATTAAAAATACAAAAAAATTAATTGAAGACAATTTTTTTTGTCACGACCCATCCCCTGGGGCCCGTGCCATGACTACGCCAGGCCTTCGTACTATAGGCCAGGTGCTGACGACTAGAACAATAGGTGTAAATCCCTAAACAGGGAAGGAATTTCTTTTAAAACGTTAAAAATCACACAACGGAGTACAAGCTGGAAACAAAATACTATGAAAAAATTGTATAATAAGTGGGCGATGAAAAGTAAGGGTTCCAGAAATACAAATCCAACTGTAAAGTACAAGTACAACTGAAAAGGGAAAAAATAACTGAAAGGTGAAAAGTTGCTCCTGGATCGTCCACCACAAATACTAAATGAAGGGTACGTACAGACATCCTCCTCAACACTTCATGTTTGACAGTCTCCTCCGTGTACCGACAAGTCTTATGGTCCACCTCCGAGTATCATCCAGTCCTAGTACTCTCAGCCTCAGTCAGTGTTGTCCATTATCTGAATCCTACACAACGAGTTACAGGCATAGCCCGTGCAGGGGTGAGTATAAAGATACTTAGTAGGGACCCTAAGACCCTCAAGGTCTCACAAAATCAACTAAGGACAAACCAAAGAGTAAAAAAACAAAATATAACCCTACTTAGGTATATGCCCATATATATACCTATGTTATCATGTAACCCATCTCAATCATGAGGTAAACACAAATGTTATTGACTCAGCTCAAACAGGTATACAACTTATGTAGAGAGATAGAGATGATCAGATTTAGCCACTGAATCATCTATCCTATCGAACCCAAATGGGATCCCGGAACAGAATTTAGAACTGTCAAACCCAAAAAAGATCCAGGAATAGTAATCAAAACTATCAAACCCACACATGATCAGGAATGGTCTTCATTGCTCTTGAACCCACACAGGATCTAGGAATAGTCGTTAGAGCGCAGCCATCCACAGGGTTCCGAACAAAGCATGCATGATTCCAGGAGTGTCCGCTACTCAAGCCAATTTTTGATACATCAACTGCCACAAATTCCCATTTTTATGTATCCAAAATATATGTCTTTCCATAAGAAACTCAAAGCAACACACGGTGTGTCAAACAGACGCCTTCATAGAGAGTTATTGGCATTTCTCTTCTGAGGGCCCAGTTGGAATTCCGTTCAAATCCAACCCGGACATAACCATTTGTGTCCAACCCTCAATAGGGGTATTTCAAAAAACCATCTTCCTCGATGTTTTCAATAACTACAGATAGATTTTCAATTGGATGCTCATAGCTGGAGTTATGAACAAAAGAGTGGAAATAGGTCAAACAGGTTTGGGTCCGGTCTGGCCCAGTTAGATCGACCTGGCACGACCCGGGTCCGGACTGGAGTCAGACCTGGTTTGCAAGTCCAACCCGGTCCTTGGGTTCAACCCAGCCCGGGGGGGGGGGGGGAGGCCCAATCCATTGGGGTGGCCCATGGGGTATGCCCTAGCCTCGTCTAGGGGGGAGGCCACGTCCTCAGGAATCCCAAATGTCTTAGCCATTCGGGTGGACTCCAAAACGGTGCCACGTGGCGCTGGTCCGCATCACGCGAGACCATTGAGGTGGGTCCCACTCCTCCCGGCTGTCCGAGCGGCGATCCGCCTCCCACATGGTGCGGTTGCGCCGCGCCTCCTCCAGCGGCCAGACGACTTGAGCTGCAGGTTCTCCTCGCGGCCGGCCTTGCGTTGTTCACTACTGCAACGCCGCGGCCAGGGGTCGGGGCCCCTTTTTCTCCACAGTGTGGTGCTATTGGGCCGCACCTTCTATGGAAACCTGGTGGCTCAATCCACCGGTTTCCTTCACACACGGGCTTGCGCCGGCCGTCGTTGCCCCGCCATGGCCCGTCAGCCATGGGCTACTTCTCTCGCAGCGCGGTTGCGCCGCCACCACCACGTAATGACGCTCATCAGTTCTATCTGCTGGTGATCATTATTTGGGACATCAGACGAGTTTTGGTTGCCTGATTCTCATTCCTGAAAAAGTCACGCTCTCCTCGGGACATCACCTTCGATCCACAATCATTATTGATGAGAGTCTTCCATCCTCGTCTCATGCTGTGATTAGCGTCAAATTCTACAAAGAAGGCGTGGGGGTCAAGCCATGTTTGTTTGGCCCACACCCTCCACATTAGTGTGATAGCACGCAAGATTTAATTATAATCCTCATCAAGAAAACAAAGAACATGAAGCAATGAACAAATCTTGAACCACTACCTTTGTTCGTTGACCGTCGACATTGGTGCAAGAAAGCGTACATTGATTCGTTAACATCAGGAAAGAAGATGAAGAAGTAGAGGATGACACCATTGGGATTATTCAGGGATGGATCTTCCTGCCTTCTTCCTGTTGAAGATCAAAGAAGATGATATTCTTCATTGGCGGAGGTAGTGTTCTTTGCTCTTCGATGGTCACTCTCGTTGGAAGACGTGTTCTTCATTGGAGAGAATAAGTTTCTCGTAGTTCTCTCCTCTTCCAAGATCCACCAAAATGAGAAATGAGCCCCACCACAAAATAATATAATTATCTATTATTTAGTTGTTGGCACAAAATTCAAAACGATTCAAATTGATTAATTTATTCTAAATTAAATAATGGAGTGGCTTTGGAACCTTAAAGTGTGGAGCTCTAGAAGTTTCTCCCCAATTAATCGAGTTTTCAAGAATTTTAAACCTTGGGATGTCCCCACCACATTAATCCTAACATGGGAAGTTTATATTGGGTGAGCCCTACCACCATAACCTCTCATGGGAGGTTAAGGTGTGGAATTTCCCACGTCCAACCTCCACATGGATGTTTTAACCAACTCATAAAAATAAAGTTCAAAAAACATTATTTTTTTAATTCATTTAATCCCAAAAACAAACTTTTATTTATGACAATCTACCGTCGAGGCATAAGTATTGTGAAGCGAATACTATTGCGGTATGTTCAATGGTGACCTCAGATTTCAATTATGTGCACCAATTCAAAAGTTATTTAAACCCACTCGTACATTTACTGAACACACCTAACCAAAATTATGAAATTTATTCTGGGCACACCAGGCCTCAGAATCACACGCCATTAGTTTTCATGGACTCGTAAAATTCCCATGTATTTAGGAAAAAAATATCCTTGGAAATTCCAAGTATTTATATTCACCCCATCTAAGGGTTTTACGTCCCCATATGCTACAACTCGAATTAAGGGAACAAATGGGGGTACTAAGCACACATCTGAGCCTCCCGCTCCCATGTTCTCTCCTGAAGGTTCTCGTACTGTCAACGAACCTGCACCTGAGGTATCAACCGCCCAATATTGAATCGCTCATGTCAATCCTCAATCTCTATGAGAACACTTGTAAAATTTACCCCATCTATGACATCTAGATCTCTGTGGTCGATGATGTGAAAAGGGTCGTGTACTTATCTCCTTAGTTGGGATACATGGACGATGTCTTGCACCCGGTGCAACTGAGGTAGAAGAGATATATAGTATTTTACCATGACGAGACTTTTGAGGACCTGGAATGGTCCAATGAACCTCAGAGATAACTTGTTTCCTCAGCATAATCTATGTAAACCTTATCAAGGTGAGACCTGTAGAAATATGTGGTCGCCATTATCGAACGCCCGAGGTCTTATTCTCTTGTCAGCATATGAATACTGTCTGCTCTGTACAGTCATGATCTTCTCCTGGATGATATGTACCTTCTTCATGGTAGATCGCACCATCTCAGGTCCCACTAGTGCTGACTCTCCTGGGTTTGTCCATCACAGTGGTGATCTACAAGGTCGTCCATATAATGCTTCAAAAGGTGTCATCCATATGGTGGAGTGATAGATGTTGTTGTATGAAAACTACACCCAAGGAATCTGATCCTCTCAGTTGTGACCGAAGTCGAGGACACAAGCACATATCATTTCCTCGAGGGTCTGAATAAACCGCTCAGTCTGACCATCCGTCTGAGGATGGAAGGCGGTGCTCATACGAAGATGTGTCCCGAAAGCTTCCAGCAACCCCTTCCATAGCCAGGATGTAAACCATGCATCCCAATAAGAAACAATAGAATAAGTTACTCCATGTATCCGCACAATCTCCTGCACATAGAGGCGCCCCATTCCCTCTACTGAACCCTGCTCTCTAATCGTTAGAAAGTGGGACGACTTGGTGAGTCAGTCAACGATCACCCAAATCGAGTCGTGACCCCTGGATGTATGTTTAAGTCCCATCAAAAAGTACATGGATATCCCATCCCACTTTCACTATGATAAATTTAATGACTGAACCAAGCCTGCTGGTACTTGATGCTCCACATTTACTTGCTGATAAGGGAGGCCTCAAGAGACAAACTCTGCAACTGCCTTCTTCCTACACGGCCACCAGTTCTGTCGTCGAAGGTCCTAGTTAATCTCCGCCACTACTAGATGTACCGCTAGAGGGGTCATGTGGAACACCCTCAACAAATCCTCCATATGTGATACTGGCAATATTGTCCATCCTTTGAAGATAATGACATGATCTCCACATTTAGAAACTCCATGAGGTGTCTTCCCTATGGATATTTGAGCACGTCATGTCTCGCAGTACACTTCTCCATGTTGTGCCTCCCCGACTCATTGAAGAAGTGGGGGAGTGACTGTATGAGACTGAAGGAAGGCTGCTCCATCTCTATCCACAAAGGATATCTGTAAGGTATCCAACTGCACTGTCACCTTGCCTAGCAGCTATATAACTGATCTCCTACTAAGAGAATCATCTATAAGGTTACCCTTCCCAGAAGTATAGAATATCTCAAATTCCTTGTCATGGAGGAACTCAAGCCATATACATTGTCTCAGGTTCAGGTCCTTCTGAGAGAAGATATACCTAAGACTCTGGTAGTCTAAGTAGAATGTGAAATGCTCACCCATCAGATAGTTCCACCACATCTTCAGGGAGAATACCAATGGTGCTACCTCTAGGTCATATGTGGCATAATTCTTCTCATGTTGTCCCATATAATGAGAAACATAATCCATCACTACTATCCCCTACATCAGGACGCACTCGAGTCTGGTCCATGATGCGTCACAGTAGACTACGTAACCAATTCCCTCATTTGGAAGCCTCAAGATGGGGGCACTAGTCATCTTCAGCCTCAGCTCCTAAATGATCTGTTGGCATTTCTCCGACCACATAGAGGGTTTCCCCATATTTGTCAAGTATGATAGTGGTGTTTCAACACTGGAGAATTCTGGTATAGACCTCAGGTAATATCCAGCCAAACACAGGAAACTTCGTACCTTGGTCATACTCAAGGGTGGCTCCCAAGCAAGTACCGACTCAATCTTTGCTGGATCCACTACAAATCTGTCCTCCAAGATGATGTTTCCTAGAATGTGAACCTCTCTAATCCAAAACTGGAATTTGAGAGCTTACCATAATGCTGGTGCTCTCAGAGTGTGTAAAGTACTACTCGCAAATGGTAGGCATGATTCTCCTCAATAGTCGAGTAGATCAAAATGTCATCGATGAAGACTATGCCAAAGCGATTGAGGTATGGTGGGAAAATCATGTTCATGAGTAGCATGAATATATCTCGAGAAATGGTCATACTGAATGGAATAACCATGAACTCATAATGGTCGTATCGACCCCTGAAGACCATGTTCTGCACATCCTCGCCTTGAACTCTGAGCCGGTGATAGCCTGATATGAGGTCTATCTTTGAGAACCACTGATCCACATTCTACTGATCAAAGAGGTCATAAATCCTTGGTAGTAGATACTTTTTCTAAATGGTAACCTGGTTTAGGTGATGGTAGACGACACAAAGCCTCAAGCTTTCATTCGCCTTCTTTGCGAAGAGAATCGGGGCTTCCCAGGGAGAAACATTGGGCCGGATGAATCCCTTCCCCTACAAGTTCATTAGCTATAACCGCAACTTTGGAAGCTCCGCGAGAGCCATCTGATATGCTAGTGTAGATATCAGTGTCGTCCCTTGGTACATGACAATTTAGAAGTCTACCTCTCTACGAGGAGGTAGTCCTGGGACGTCATCAGGGAAAACATCTGCATACTCGTCTACCACTATAGGATAAGTTGGACTCTCCACATCAATTGCTCTGAGGGTAAGGCATGCCAACTGACGAGTGATCGGCTGAAACCTCCTCCGAGTAAGTCTGTCATGTGATACAAAGGTTCCCTTCTCAGTAGTAAAGGTGAACCAAGTACCATCCATGCAGACACACTACAATATTCTCCTAATACAGTCGATCTGATAATGGACTGTAGATAACCAGGCCATACCTAGATGTCATCGTAAGGCCTCGACGTCGCTACTAGGAGATCCCAGCCGAATCTCTTCCCTTCTAGTGTAAGGTCACACTGCCGGCACTAGTGCATTGTCAGCGAGTCTGCTCCCATAAGATTCTGTAGCCATTAGGATCAAGACAATGACTCCGTCAGAATCACCATGCTCTGAACGTGGGAAGTGGTAATGAAAGTGTGACTGGAACTTGTGTCTATAAGAACAGCAGCTAAGGATGGGTAGACACAGATCATACCTCGAATCATCTCCATATATCTGTGATCGTAAGCCTCAGCTGGTAGGAGCTGAGCTCTATCTTGTCCACCTTCTCCCTACGGTCAGGGTGGACCTCCTTGTGATGGTGGTAGTAACATCTCAAAACACCGTCCACCACCAGCTACACGACCAGCTCCTCTGCCATGTCTTCCTACTCCCTGCAGAATGCCTTGATCGAACATATGTCATTTCCTAGAAGGTCCCACAACTGTCTTTTGACCATCTGAACAGTGGTTTGGACAATCACATGCCATGTGACCCTGCCCGTTGCATGTGAAACACTTCATGTTACTCGAATGACTGGCTCTATCTCATGTGCCTCTCACAACCAAACCTGAGTCCTGAGGTCATCTACCAGATGTTCGGGTCCTCTTGGACCTCTGTGACATATTTCTACTGCCAGTTGGATAAGAATCTTCTACATGATGCCCGGTGGTGGGTCTCACTACTGGTGACTACTCAGTAAGGACACTCTCCACTAATAGGGCTCACTCCAACACCCACACCAGTGCCGTGATGGTGAGAGAGATCATTAAAGCCATGATCTCTCACCTGATCCCCTTCTTGAAGGTCTGGGCCTTGAATAAGGGGTCCCACACCCTATCTGTGGAGTAGCGCGAGAGGTAGGCGAACCTTGATGAGTACTATGCCACTGTCATACTACCCTACTGTAGATGAAGTATCTCTTGTACCCGCACCGCTTGTAGGGTGGCTGGGACAAACTCTGCCCAAAATAGGCTCTCAAATTCTTCCTAGAATAGTGTCGCCTCGTCTTGCACTAGGAGCATCCGACTCCCGCATCTGCCTGCTGCTGCCTGAAGGAGACTGGTGACAAGAATCACCATAAGGTTGGCTGATGTCTCTACCAGTCTGAAGACTCTCACTGCAGCCTCCAACCTATACTAAGCCTCTTGTGGTTCCGTCTCTCCTCTAATCATGGGCAGCCTCCGGTGCTAGAACTCATGCAATGCGCTCAAGAGGCACACATCGTCTGCTGCAGGGGCTAGTGGCATCGGTGGCCCAACATGAAGTGGTTCCTTTGGTGCCTCTACTGTAATAGGTCCTTGTACTGAGGCCTCATCACTCAGTGGGCTTCCATCTCGTACCAAACCTGGAACCCTGGACGACAGTCTTTGTGGAAGCATTCTATAATGAAACAGGTGCACCACGGTCAAAAAGTTAAACCTTGTGAGAGGACACAAATAGATCACAAAGAAAATCGTTTCAAAACACAAACAAAATCATTGTTTTCATGCATTGTGTCAAAAATTAGAATTCATGGTCCTGGTGTTTGGATACATCAGCCGTTGTACCAACATAGGGCTCCCTAAATAGAATACCACACTCAGTACCCTTAACACTATTTCTTCATAGAAAATATCATAGTCCAAAGTTCTGTGGTAGAACTGACTCCTATTGTAACATCCCAAGTAAGTAATGAATAATAAATATTTTTATCTTTTTCTATTAATGAATTAGATAGTGTTTTAGTGGATTAAAATGAGAATAAATCCAATCTTAAGCATGGAATACAGTAATATTTTTAAAATATTGTTTTACTGCCTTTTGATGGGAACCATTTTTAAATCAAACTTTTGACAATTTTATAAGAACTATTTGTCGAAATAAAGTTATTCATTATGATTGGGACATTGAAATTTACTTTGGGTAAATTTTTGGTATTTTTCCGATAAAGTTCATATTTTAAATGAATACTGAAAAATGTTGAATTTTAATTCAAAACCACCTTTTAATATAATTTATTTATATTATTACATTATCTTTTTAATTGGTTTTAAAGTTAAATTAGAATATATTTTTACCATTTAATCCAATAGTGGACATTTGAATTAATTTCACTTTGAAATTGGACTTAAACTAGTGTCAATCTTTTGATACTTATTGTTTCATAAAAACAGGCTATTTTCTCTGACAGTGGGAATTAATTATTAAAATAATTAATTTAACTTAAGTGTTTTGAATTTTGTAAAAGATACATCATGTTTGAATTCGGAATATCAAATATAACTTAGGGTGATGTTTTGTTATTTTTTCTGAAAAACATCAATTTCTGATGAATAGTGAAACCACTAAGTAGTACTTAAAAAAATGATTTTTCATTTAAATGAAAATTTACCACCTCTGTCTTTTGAATTTCAAAAATCCGACATTCATGGTTTTCATTAATATTTAAAATGTGGTTCAATGGGATTAAAATAATTTTTTGCTGAATAGTAACTTTTAAGTTTTTAATCGCGATTAAAGGTAATTAGTGTAATTTAAGGTATGAATAATGTTTTAATAATATGAAATGAAATTGACACATGTTCTACACTTATTTTATGTGTCATGGATGACCAGGAAAACCCATGGGTCGATTTTTCGGTCCCCATGGAGCCACTTGGGAAAGATAATGACATTAATGCCTTTTATTTAAAGTAAAAGTAAAAATGACACAAAGATGAGTTGTTTTACTAAAAAAATTTAAATGGGGTTATACAAGTAATATTTATTACTATAAATATTAATTAGAAATATAAAAAGATTTCCTAAATTATTATATTTGTTTTATAATTTTTAGACATTAAATAAAATATATTATTTATGACACCCTCATGAAGCAGCGATTACCACATTATTTAACAATTTAAATAAAATGAAAATATAATGTAATAAATAAGACCTAACTTGTCAAAAACCTATTGGATGGGTGGATTTAGAACCCTTATCACCTTATCCTCTAAATATATAATTTTGGGACCTTTTTTATCCGAAAATCATTTTATAACAAAGTATCTTTTCATAACTCTCCAAGAGTGCCCCTCCTCTCCTCTTATAAAAGGCCCCCACCTATACCACCATACCCACACATCCAAAGCCTTTTACTCGGCAAAACCCTGCCCATTTTGACTCTACACATCCCACTATAACTCCTAGAAGCCGCACATTGGGAATAAGTGTTCCCATGAAAGCCTTTTAACTCAAATAAAAAACAGTTACCCGATTTAAAGGTAGTGTCTTCTATTGTGTTCTTATGTTTTATTTTGCTTCTCCAACCCCCTAACTATTTTTATTCATTTATTTTGTAACAAAACCAGTATATTCCATATACTAGTATGTTTTTATAAGAAGTATTAGAGCTACACATACACACACATACATCTAATGGTTAAAGAACATACTGTTTCTGTGGATGGTGAATTATTGCCTCACGAAACGATGATTGTTCAATATTCTTTTAACACATCCAATGGTGGCCATTAAGATGACACTACATTTATATATGATATATAATATTTTTATGTTTTACTTAAGATTCTATATTTTTCATTTATGGAATAACATTATGGTTTCCAATATGGGTAAACGCGATATCTTCATTTAAGGAAGCACGGACTACCGCCCCCTCAAAGTGATTTGATTCGTTAATTCCATATGTGGGACGTATAAAGGATGTAATTAATGGTATTATATATGATATTATACTGGAATTATAATATACCTTTATATCATTATTATTCCATTCCATAAAATACAAAATAGAAATGAAAGTAGCGTTCATGCATACGTATGGCTTACCGTCTCCATGAACAATGGATTTCATTTCTTACCTCTAAACGTTATGTAATATTAAAAATGCATGTATATACTGGATATATATGATATATATGATATCTACATCATGATTATAACTATGGATACAATGGATACATGAACAAGTTGTAATTGTAAAGAATTTATTTTTGACTCAATTACCAATGATCGTTAAAACGACCGTTAGTAACATAAATAATTACATATTGTTCATGATATTGAAATAAGTGATATAAAAGGAATACTGAATTTGAAAAAGGATCTTAAACAAGTAGAAATTAACTCAAGTTTATTATTCGGGATGTTAAAGAACGATCGAGTCAAGTCGGATCCGAGGTATGGGACTTCGTCTCAATATCCTTTCATTGAGGCATATTTTGTTTTATACACAACCTTCTTTTATACGATGTATAAAACACTTTGACTTTTAGGTTTATCCAAAAGGAATATTTTTTTATAAGAAGCGTTTTACTAAACGAAAAAAGGGAATGTTTTTGTCGTATGTATGCGGAGACAATGACTTCTCCGCCGCTGTGACTAATATTTGAGTTTCGGCTTCCTTCACAAGCCATAAATTTTAAAAAAAATACCATGTTTTACTTTTCATTTATTTTTTTATTGGAAATGGATTTCATAATGATTTTATATCAATGTGTTGTATTGATATCTTGTTATTGAAAAGTGTAAATGATTTGTTTCTTTTATGGATGTTTTTTGAGATACGATTATGTTATGGTTCTTGGGCATTATTATGAAGACGGGTGGTTCTGTGATAAACTAAGGGCGGGTGAGCCCGATATAGATCTCCAATGCATTGGGTAATGCGAAGGAGTTGAACTTGAAGATTTCTCTGAAGAGATTTAGGGAATATACTGTGATGGGTATTTCAAACGTAACCAAGAGCGTTACTCCCTACATAAGAATGTTATGAATGCCCCAAGTTACCTTTATTTCTTATGATTTCTATGATTTATTCATGATTTTATGAGGTATGTAAAAGTTCTTATGTTTTAAGATTAGAGTATGATTTCATTGATTCTTATGTAAACATGTACTCATGTTTCCATTCCATATTTTTATATACCTTTCTGAGCTTTTTTATGCTAATCCCACGTTTTTGAAATGTTTTTCACAGGTCAAGGGAAGGGTACATGATATGATGATAGTGTCAAGGAAGTGTTAAGAAAGAATCCATGTTTTATTTTAAATATGTTTCCGTCAATGGGAAAAAATCATTACTATCTTTTATTGTAACCACTTTTTTTAAATGTGGGATGTAATGAATGTTTTATGATCTAATTCTCTAAAACTCTAAACCTGAAAAGAACCTCAAGGTGTATTATTGAAATATCTTAAGATTAAGTGATGTTTATGTCTGGGGCCTTATATTTGGTATCAAAGGTCGGTTTAGATAACTTTTGGAGTTATAATTATATTAAATTATTATCCAAAAGTATTTTTTATGGTCAAATTGAAATGGTATAGCATTTTAAGATTACCACGTTGCGTCATCTAAGACATGTTTGTTCAGAATCGTTTTCCGCAGAGGAAATAGGGAAGGAGTGTTAGAAAGGCATACATAAGGAAACAACCTTCCAAATCAGCAACCTGAGATGGTCGTAATTGGAACTGAACAGTTTGTTGCAGTAATGGTGCAGTTGACTCAAGCGATAAATGGTGGTGGTATCCATACATGAGATCATCTAGATCAACCACATAAGAACATGTTAGTGGTGGAAAATTTGATGAGGCAATATCCCCATCATTCAGAGGATCATCTGAACTTGTGCTAACCGAAGGTTGGATTAATGCGTTGGACAAGATTTTGGATGTCATGGGGTGTTTAGATAATCAAAATGTTAGTCTTGTTATTTACCGTTTGGAGGGTGAAGCAGATCCGTGGTGGTTGACGGTTAAAAATATCAAGCACACTGATGATATTGATGCTCTCGATAGGGATGAATTCAAAGGTATGTTTCTGGAGAAGTATTTTCCTAAGGTTGTTCGACTTAGGATGGAAAAGCAATTCTTGGAATTGAGGCAAGAGGAAGACATAGTGGCTGCCTATGAAGAAAGGTTCACTCGATTGGCAAGGTATGATCCAAATTTTATCCAAGACCTTGATAGTAAAGTCAATCATTTTTACTCAATATTTAATCCAAAATATCGAAGGTCATTTGCTTCTCATGAGTTCAAAAGTTATGAAAATCTTGTTCTTCGTGCTGATAAGGTCGAAATGGAGTTTGTCGATGATCAAGTGTTCTACAACAACCAACAGAAGAAGAGACTGAGGTGGTAGGAGAAAGGAAATAATTTTTCATTAAAGTCTGATGGTAAGAAAACTACGTTTCCAGTTTGTGATAAATGTGGTAAAAGGCATGTTGGGGAATGTCTTCTGAATTCTGGAAAGTGCTACTAATGTGGTAAGATGGGACATAAGGATCATGATTTCACTAAAAAAGAGCAAGGTGATGGTAATTCCAAATTTTATTTACAGTTAGTGAATTGTTTTAAGTGCAATGATATGGGTCAGCATGCAAATGAGGGTCCGACAACGATCTCGAGTGATGGGAAGCAGTTAGACTACAAGCAGAAAGGGGTGGTGAAATCCATTGCAACTACTTCACCAAATTCAAGGCCATCAAATGATGTTGTATCAGGCACTATGTTTGTTCTTTTAGATTATTCTAGTGTGTTGTTTGATTCGGGGTCTACACTTTCTTTCATCTTTGAAAACATTTCTAGTAAAATGCAAATACCATATCAAGAAATGACTCCTGAAGTCGTGGTAAAAACACCTGGGGGAAATGTTGGGGCAAAAAAAATTTATAATAGTATTCATATCCTTATCCATGGAATGAACCTACTTGCGAACCTTATTTTTTTACCTCTAGTAGAGTTTGATGTTATCCTGGGTATGGATTGGATTTCTATTTACCATGCTCTAATTGACTGTTGATCTAAAGAAGTTTATTTTCATAAAGCCTTTCAGTTTTTGTACAAGAATGAACTCTTACTGTTGATAACATATCAAGAGGACAAGAAAATTGTAAAATATGGAAATGAATGATACCATGCACACATCTTTGAAAACAAAGGAACTGTTCAGATTAATGATGTGCCAGTGGTAAATGAGTATCCTGAAGTTTTTTATGATGAGTTTCCTGGAATAATACCAGATCGAGAAATTGAATTTACTTTTGACTTAGTTCTTGATGCTAAGCCAATTTCAAAACCCCCTTATCGAATGGCTCAAATTGAACTTTTAGAGTTGAAGGAGAAATTGGATGATTTATTAGACAATGGTTTCATTTGACCTAGAACATCCCCATGGGGTGATCCTGTTTTATTTGTTAAAAATAAAGATAGTTCAATGAGACTTTTCATTGATTATAGAGCCATGAATAACATCACTGTTAAGAACAAATATCCTTTCCCTCATATCGATGATTTGTTTGATCAGCTCTAGGGAGCTCAGTATTTTCCAAATATTGACCTGAGAATGGGGTACCATCAGCTTAAGGTATAGGAAGAAGATGTTCCGAAGACCGCGTTTCGTACAAGATATGGCCATTATGAATTTTTAGTAATGCCTTTTGGGAAAACCAATGCACCTGCTATTTTCATGTACTTAATGAATAGAATTTTCCATTGGTTCTTGGATAACTTTGTGGTTGTTTTCATTGATGATATTTTGGTGTTTTCTAAAAGTAAATAGGAGCATGAAATACATTTAAGGGTTATTTTTCAAAACTTATAAGAAATGAAATTGTATGGGAAATTCATCATGTGTGAGTTTTGGTTGCAACAAATTTCTTTCCTTGGTCACATTGTTTTAAATGTTGGGATGACTATTGATCCTGCAAAAAAAAGGTTGTTGAAGAATAGCCAAGACCCAAAAATTTAACTTAGATTTGTAGCTTCCTTTGTTTGGCAGGATATTACTGAAGTTTTGGTTAGAAATATTTCCCAGTTATCTAGTCCAATGACTAAGGTAACTCGGAAGGGTGTTAAGTTTATCTAGACAAAAGAATGTGATGAATGTTTTCATGAGTTGAAAAGAAGATTGGTGAATTCTCCAGTTTTGGCACTACCTTCCAGGAATGGTGAGTTTGTTATCTAAAGTGATGCTTCATTGAATGGACTTGGTTGTGTCCTAAAGAAAAATGATCAGGTAATTGTTTATGCTTCACAACAGTTGAAAACTCATGAGGTAAATTACCCTACACATGATTTGGAATTAGCTGCTATTGTTTTCTCTTTAAAAATTTGGAGGCATCATTTGTGTGGAGTAAAGTGTGAAATATATACTGATAACAAAATTTTGAAGTATATATTCACTTAGAAATAATTGAACATGAGACAAAGGAGATGGATAGAATTAATCAAGTATTATGATTTTACAATTCATTACCATATGGGAAAAGAAAATAAAGTGGTTGATGCTTTCATTCGAAGGAGTAATTATTCATTAACAATGTTGCATTTGGAACGTGATCCTTTGGGTAAGGATTTGATGAACTTTGGAATAGAAGTTGTTGGTGAAGAATGTCCTTCTGTTTTGTTTTAGGTATTAGTGAAATATTCTTTATCAGATACAATGAAGCATGCACAGAAGCAAGACAGTGAGTTACAGGAAAAGGTAGAGCTGGTTCAAAAGGGTAGTTTTCCCGAATTCGTCATTGATAATGATTGTGTTTTGAGATTTGGGAAGAGATTGTGTGTGCCTTGTGATTCACAGTTGAAGAGAGGGTTGTTATGTGAAGCTCATAGTTATCTGTTTTCACTTCATCCTGGAAGTACTAAGATGTATAGAGATTTTCGGGAGTATTACTGGTGGGACAGAATGAAAAGAGATATTGCTGATTTTACAGTGAAGTGTTTGACTTGTCAACAGGTTCATGTAGAGCGACAGTTACCGAAAGTGATGCTTCAGCTTTTACCAGTGCCAGAGTGGAAATGAGAAAATATATCCATGGTCTTCATTGTGGGATTGACGAAGACACCTCGGAGTAATAATGCAATCTGGGTTATTGATGATCGCTTGACTAAATCTGCGCATTTCCTTGCTATATGAGATACTTTTTCCCTAGATCAACTTTCATGTTTGAATCATAAAGATATATACAGATTACATTGAGTTCCACTCTCCATTGTATCTGATCGTGATCACAGGTTTAGTTCTAACTTTTGGAAGGACCTTCAGAAGTAGTTGGGTACTGAATTAAATTTTAGTACATATTTTCATCCTCAATTAGATGGGAAATCAGAACGAACAATTATGAATTTGGAAGATATGCTACGTGCGTGTTCGATGGATTATTAGGGAAGTTGGGACCAACATCTTTTTTTGGTTGATTTTTCTTATAATAACTGTTTTCATTCCAGTATACATATGGATCCATTTGAGACATTATATGGTAAACGACATCAAACTCCATCTTTTTGGGATGAAGTGGGTGAAAGGAAGCTGATGGGACCAGAATTGGTGGAAGAGATGGCAGAAAGATTTCAGTTGATTTAGAAACACATGAGAACAGTGCAGAGAAGGCAAAAGAGTTATGTGGATAACTGGAGGAAGGATCTATCTTTCTAGCTAGGTGATCATGTTTTTCTCCAAGTTTCACCATGGAAAAGTGTGATGCGATTTGGTAAGAAAGGAAAGCTGAGTCCAGGGTTCATTGGACCATATTAAATTCTTGAGAGAGTTGGATTAGTTGCTTACCAAGTGGCTATACCTCCGAGTTTATCTCAGGTACACAATGTTTTTCATGTTTCAATGTTAAGGAAGTAATGCCATATCCATCTCATGTTTTGAGTCTAGAGGTAGTTCAGCTGGAAGAGAACCTATCTTATGAGGAACAACCAGTCCAGATTATTGACCACAGGGAGAAAGTGCTACGGAATAAGGTGATTCATCAGGTAAAGGTTTTTGGAAAAACCACATGATTGAAGGGGCAACATGGGAATCTGAAAATGCAATGAGGGCTAAATACCTCCACTTATTCGATAATAAAATAAATTGTAGAGACACAATTTTCTAAAGGTGGGAAGGATGTAACATTACAAGTAAGTAATGAATAATAGATATTTTTATCTCTGTCTATTAATGAATTAGATAATGTTTTAGAGGCTTAAAATGAGAATAAATCCAATCTTCAGCATGGAATACACTAATATTTTTAAAAGATTGTTTTACTACCTTTTGATGGAAAAACGTTTTTAAATAAAAGTTTTGACAATTTTATTAGTTTTATTTGTTGAAATAAACTTATTCTTTATGATTGGGACATTGAAATTTACTTTGGTAATTTTGTTCCCGATAAAGTTCATTTTTTAATGAATAGTGAAAAATGATGTATTTTAATTAAAAACATCTTTTTAATCTAATTTCTTTATATGATTAGATTATCGTTTGAATTGTTTTTAAATTTCAATTATAATATATTTTTACCATTTAATCCAATATTGGCCGTTGTAATTAATTTCACTTTGAAATTGGACTTAAACTAGTGTCAATCTTTTGATATTATTGTTTCAAAAAAACACACTATTTGCTCTGCCAGCGGGAATTAATTATTAAATTAATTAATGTAACTTATATTTTATTAATTTTTTAAAATATACATCATTTTTGAATTCGGAATATCAAATATACCTTAGGCTGAAGTTTTGGTATTTTTTTGAAAATATTCAATTTTTGATGAATAGTGAAACCACTAAGTGGTACCTAAAAACTGATTTTTCGTTTAAATGAAATTTCACCACCATTGTGTTTTAAATTTAAAAACTCCGACATACATGGTTGTCATTAAGAAGTAAAATGTGGTTCAATGAGATTAAAATAATTTATTATGAATAGTAACTTTTAAGTTTTTAATCGCAATTAGTGGTAATTAGTGTAATTTAAGGTAAGAATAATGTTTTAATAATATGAAATGAACTTGAAACATGTCCAAACCTTATTGGATATGTCATGGCCGACCAATACAACCCATGGTTCTATTTTTGGGACCCCATGGAGCCACTTGGTTAAGATAATGACATTAATGCATTTTATTTAAAGTAAAAGTAAAAAATGACACAAACATGCGTTGTTTTAGTAAAACAATTTTTAAATGGGGTTATACAAGTCACATTTTTTACTATAAATATTAATTAGAAAGATAAAAAGATTTTTTACATCATGATATTATTTTTAAACCTTTTATAAATTACATATTGTAAATTATTTATGACACCACGATGATGCAGCGATTACCTCATTATTTAATGATTTAAATAAAATAAATATATAATGTAAAATCTAAGACCTACACTTGTCAAAATCCTATTGGATCGGTGTATTTCGAACCCATATCACCTTATCCTTGAAATATATAATTGTGGGACCTTTTTTATCCGAAAATAATTTTACAACAAAGTATCTTTTCTTAACTTTCCAATAGTGCCCCTCCTCTCCTCTTATAAAAAGCCCCCACCTCTACCACCTTACCCACACATCCAAAGCCTTTTTCTCAGCCAACCCCTGCCCATTGCATCTCTCCACATCCCTCTCTGACTCCTAGAAGCCTCACTTTGGGCATAAGTCTTCCCACGTAAGCCTTTGAGCTCAAATCAAAACGAGTTACCCGATTTAAAGGTAGTGTCTTCTATTGTGTTCTTATGTTTTATTTTTCTTCTCCAACCCCCTAAAATATTTTTATTCATTTCTTTTGTAACAACACCAGTATCTTCCATATACTAGGATGTTTATATAAAAAGTATTCGAGATAAACTTACACACACCTACATATAATGGTTAAAAACATATTGTTTCCGTGGATGGTGAATTTCTGCCTCACGAAATGATGATTGTTCAATATTTTTTTAACACCTTCAAAGGTGGACATTAAGATGAAACTATATTTATATATGAAATATAATATGTTTATGTTTTACTTATGCTTCTCTATTTTTCATTTATGTCATACCTTTATCGTTTCCATTATGGGTAAACGCGATATCTTCATTTCAGGAAATGCATACTACCGCCCCTCAAAGTGATTTGATTCGTTAATGCCATATGTGGGACGTATAAAGGATATAATTAATGGTATTATATATGATATTATACTGGATTTATAATATACCTTTATATCATTACGATTCCATTCCAAAAAATACGAAATAGAAATGAAAGCAGCGTTCATGCGTACGTATGGCATACCGTCTCCATGAACGGTGCTTTTCATTTCTTACATCTAAATGTTATGTAATATTATAAATGCATGTATATACTGGATATATATGATATATATGATATCTACATCATGATTATAACTCTGGATGTAATGGATACATGAAAAAGTTGTAATTATAAAGTGTTTATTTTTTACTCAAGTACCAATGATCATTAAAACGACCGTTATTAACTTAAATAATTACATAGTGTTCATGACATGGAAACAAGTGATATAAAAGGAATAATGAACTTGAAAAAGGTTCTTAAAAAACTAGAAATTATCTCAAGTTTATTATTCAGGTTGTTAAAGAACGATCGAGTCAAGTCAGACCCGAGGTATGGGACATCATCTCAATCTCATTTCATTGAGGGATATTTTGTTTTATACACAACCTTCTTTTATACGGTGTATAAACCCCTTTTCCTTTTACATTTATCCAAACGAAATCTTATTTTATACGAAGCGTTTTACTAAATGACAAAAGTGAATGTTTTTGTCGTACGTATGCGGCGATAAAGACTTCTCTGCCGCCGTGACTATGATTTGAGTTTCATCTTCCTCTACAAGCCATACATTTTTTCAAAAGAAAAATAAATACCATGTTTTAATTTTATTTTATTTTGGTATTGGAAATGGTTTTCATAATGTTTTTATATCATTGTGTTGTATTGATATCTTGTGATTGAAAAGTGGAAATGTTATCTTTCCATTATGCATGTTTTATGTGATACGATTATGTTATGGTTCTTGTAAATTATTATGAAGACGGGTGGTTCCATGATAAACTAACGGTGGGTGAGCCCAATATAGCTCTCCAATGCATTGGTTAACGCGAAGGTGTTAAATGTTAAGGTTTCTCAGAAGAGACTTAGGGAATATACTGTGATGGGTATTCCAAATAGAACGAACAGGGTTACTCCCTACGTAAGAATGTTATGACTTTCTCAAGTTACCTTTATGTCTTATGATTTCAATGATTTATTCATGATTTGATGAGTTATGTTGATGTGCTTATGTTTTATGAGTAGAGTTTGATTTCATTGATTCTTATGTAAACATGTACTCATGTTTCCTTTCCATATTTTTATATCCCTTACTGAGATTTTTATACTCATCCCATGTTTTGGAAATGTTTTTCACAGGTCAAGGGTAGGGTACATGATATGATGATAGTGTCAAGGGAGTGTCAACAAAGAATCCATGTTTTATTTGAAATATGTTTCTGTTGATGGGAAAAAATGAATACTATCTTTTATTGTAACCACTTTGTTTAAATGTGGGATGTAAGGCAGGTTTTATGATTTAATTCTCAAAAACTCTAAACCTGAAAGGATCCTCAAGTTGTATTCTTGAAATATCTCAAGATTATGTGATGTTTATGGCAGGGGCCTTATACCTATAATACCAATTTGTCATGACCCATCGCACGAGGTCTGTGATGTGACTAACGAAATCCCCCCTTCCAAAGGCCAGGGGAATGGTGACTAGAAACAAAGGTGAAAATCCCTAAATTGGGAAGGAATTGCCATTAAAACATGAAAACACACACAGTATATTATGGGTTGTAAACAAAAAACTACATAAAAACTGTATAACAAGTGAGTGATGAAAAGTAAAGGGGCCAAAAATACAAGCCAAACTATAAAGTACAAGTACAACATAAAAGGGACCAAACAACTGAAAGGTGACACGAATCTCCTAGATCATCCACCACAGATCCTACTGGATGGAATGGTAGTTAAAGATAGACTCATCAGTACTCCACGCCTGAATGTCTCCTCCGTGGACCGACATGTCGTATGGCCCACCTCTAGGTATTGTTCGGTCAAGGTACTCTCAGCCTCAGTTAGCATTGTATGTCGTCTACACCAAACACAACGTGGTGCGATAATATCCCGTGTAGGGGTGCGTATAACGATATTCAGTATGGACCCCGAGACCCTCAAGGTCTAACAAAATCCATCAAATATAAACCACAATGTAAGAAATGAACTGATAGCCTCGCTTATGTATATGCCCATACATATACCTAAGTTATCAAGTAACCCATCTAAATCCTGAGGTAAACACAAAAGTTACAAACTCATCTCACACAGGTTTAAAAATTATGTACAGAGATATAGATGATCAGACGTAGCCATTGAATCATCTATTCCGTCGAACCCACACAGGACCCAGAAACAGAATTCAGAACTGTCGAACCCCCACATGATCCTGGAACAGTAATCATAACTACCAAACACACATAAGATCTAGGGATAATCGTCAGTGCTATGAAAACCACACAGGATCCAGGAATAGTAATCATAGTGCAGTAAGCCACAAGGATCTGTACAAAGCATGATTGATTATAGGAGGGTCTGATCCTCAAGCCAAGTGTCGATATAACAAATTACATGATGTCCCATGTTGATGTATCCAAAATATTCGTCTTCTAATAATAAACTCAAAGCGATTGATAGTGCGCCAATCAGACACCCGGTATGAGAGTTATTGGCATTTCTGTTCCGAGGTCCCTATTGAAATTTCATTCGAACCCAACTTAGTTGTTCAAAAATTATGTTAAATACTCAAGTGGGTATACAAAACTAACCGTCTTTCTTCAAGGTTTCTATAACTACAACAAGTTCGTCAATCGGATGCTTGTAGCGCACGTTATGGGCAAAAGAGTGGAAACAGGTCAAATGGGTCCAGTTCAGGTCTGATCCCGTCAGACTGACCCCACCCGACCGGGTCCGCGGGTCTAACCCGACCCACTCAAGAAGCCCATCCCAAAAGTGGAATCCCGGCCCTCACCGGCGGCCCGACCAACGGTGGGTATGGCCAGCGCTGGTTCTAGCCCGGCAGCCTGTGGGGTCTGCCCTATCCACGTCCAGTGGGGAGGTCATGCCCCCTGGAATCCCGAACGGCATAGCCATTTGGGTGGAATCCAAACCAGCATCATGTGTCGCCGTTCTGCATCACACGGGACCCTTGCGGTAGGTCTGGCTCCTTCCTGCTGGCCGAGCAGCCACCCGCCTCCCACGCGGCGCGGTTGTGCCACGACTTCTCTAGCGACCTGGCGGCTCAGGCCGCCGGTCCACCATGTAGCTGGCCTTCTGTTGGCCATCGCTACAATGCCTTTTCCAAGGTCCATGGATTCTCTGGCAACCCTATGTCTTGTGCCACCGATTTTTTTCTCTTTCCGGTTTGGGCATGCCACTGCATCACCGCTACGACCCGTCAGCCGAGGGCTACTCCTCCGACGGCGCGGTCGCACCGCCACCGCCACCCGATGATGCTAGTATGTTGGCTCAGCCGGTGATCATTCCAATGGTCACTAGACCAGTTCTGGTGGACCGATTATTATTCTGGAAGAATTCACACTCTCTTTGTGATGTCTCCTTCGATTCACAATCATTGTGGATGAGAGTCGCTCATCCCGGTCTCATCCCGCGATTAGCGTCAAATTCCATAATATAGGCGGAGGGGTTGTGCCGTTCTTGTTCGGACCGCACCCTCCGTGTTAGGGTGATATCATGCGGCTTTGAATTATAATCCTCACCGGAAAATGAAGAATGTGCAACAATTTAAAAAGCATAAACCCCTACCTTTTTTCGTTGGTCGTCAATTTTGCCGTAAAAAATAGGACATCGATTCGTTGACAATGGGAAAGAAGATAAAGAAGATGAGGACAAGGTCATCAGCGTTCTTCAAGGATGACACTTCTTCTCATGTTCTAGTTGAAGATAATGAAAAAGATATCCGTGATTGGTGGATTTAGTGTTCTTCATTCATCGATGGTCCCACTTCATTGGGAAGAGAGTTCTTCTTTGGAGATAATAAGTTTCTCCCAGTTCTCTCCTCTTCCATGCTCCACCAAAATGAAAAATAATCCCCCCAACAAAATAATAGATTGATCTCTTATTTAGTTATTGGCACAAAATTCAAAAGGATTCAAATTAAATAATTGATCCTCAGTTAATTAATGGAGTGGATTTGGCACCATAAAATAGGGAGATCAAGTGGTTTCTCCCAACATAATGGGGAGTTCATTAGGTTTTAACCTTGGTTGGTCCCCACCACATTAATCCTCACATGGTAGGTTGAGTTCAGGAGGGACCTACCACCATAACTTCTCTTGGGAGGTGAAGGTTTGGCAGTCACCAACTCCAACCTCCACATGAAGGTTTTAAAAAACTAATTTAAAAATTGTTTACACAACCTTATTTTTTAAAAATTTAATTAAACATAAAAACTAAATTTTATTTCTGACCATTTTCCATCGAGTCAGAAGTCTTCTTAAATGAATACTAGCGCTGTGAGTTCAACGTAGCCCTCGAATTTTAATTTTGATCACCCGTTCAAAAGTTATAAAAACCCACTCGTACGTTTACTGAATATACCCAAACAAAACATCAAAAATTATTTCTGGGCACACCGGGCCTCGGAATCATACATTGTCAGTCTTTGTGGACATGTAAAATTCACATATATTTATGAAAAAAAATTCCACAGAAATTACGGGTCTTTATATTATTCATCCGTATAATTTATATGGTAAAATTATATTATTTAATGGTTTTAAATAATAAGTAGATAATATTTTTAACATTTAATATAAATATTATTATTTTCATTAATATTACATTGAAATTATATGTGAAAACATTTCAATCATTCCCAATGTTTTAACGTTTAATACATGTTCTCTCATTTCAACAACGATATTAATTTTAAATTTATTAGAGAAACTTCAATGTTTTTAGTTATGAAAATTGATATAAAATTTGTATTTAATATATAAAATAATCTAAATACCATTATTTTATTTTTGGTCATTATGAATAGTAACATTGGTAGTTTTTCTTCATACAGTAAAAATGTAAATCAGTAAATTAAGGGTAAGAATAATGATATAAAATTAAAAAAACACATGTCCTAATATAATCAGATTATTATGATTGGAACTAAATCATCAATGGGTCAAAATGGTATCAATTTATATTCACTTGGAAGAGATTAGGACATATAATAATTTATATTTATGGAAAAGTTAAATATTTATCACTATAATTTTCAAAAATGAAAAAAAAATATTTATGGTAATACAGAAAATAAATTTTTTATAAATACTAAATAAAAAGCTAATTTATTAATTTGTAATTGTTATTTTTTTAATTTTTATCAAATTAATAATTACCGTAAAGGATTATATATTTATGATTAATAAATTATTTTATTTTTGATAAATCAAAAAAATAATGTTAAATGTAAATGATAATATAAATTTAAAGAAAGAAAAATATATCCAAATATTATTATTAGAATATATATCGATCATAATCATACAAGGGTTATGTTATTGACCATTTAGAGAATTATATAATAGACTGGGACATTTATACTATTGGTTTTAAAGTGATGTTAAACAATTCACACTTATGTGTTAATAAGCATAAAATTTTTAATTATGGATTTTTGTGAATATATATTAATCTAAAATTATTATACTAAAATATAGTAAATTTAAATTCATCATTGTATTTTATTTTTAATTTTTTCTCATCAAATAATTATAATAAATACTTACATAAAACCAATGTAGTAATTCTTTTGTTAATGGATAAATCAAATTAATGTTACTAAAAATACTAAAATAAATATAACATGGGATAATTAATATATCTATAAAAAATCCAAGATGAAATTAAACGTTAAATATGTAATAAAATATTCTTTTCTCAATTAAAATATTATCTTTATATTTTAAAAAAACCATTATATGAGTAGTGTTAAAATGAAACTATTGATATTTTAATAAAAGAATGTTTTATTAAATAAATTAAAATGAACAAAATATTTTAAAAAATATAAAATAATTATGTATTATTCTAAAATGTTCTATATAGATAATTTATTCCTTAATATACCTCAAATATGTAAAATTGTAAATATTTTAATATTGAACAATCTGTTACCTTATTTAAAATTAAAACTAAATAATTAAGGGTTAAATGAAATGATAATGTTTAAAATGAGAAAAAAATATTAATAATTTATCGTATCATATTAGAGTTTTATTTCATCTCATATTGTAAATAAGTACATTTTTAGGGGTTTGGAGGTTGTTCAAGTTTATTATAATTAATATTTTTAGTCTGCATAGGTGCCCCTCACCTCAATTATAAAAGGGAACCTTCACCCTTACCTCTTCACATCATATTGAGACTTCATGATATTTCATCATCTAAACATTTCAATACTACATGTCCCTAGTAACCTATACAGGTTCTGGAATTCTTAGAAGTGTAACTATAGTACTATTATGCGGAGGTCTAGAGTGAGTGTGTTGAAGAATATGTAATCTCTTCTACATATTATTTCGAAATTCATTCTTATTATACTTACACATCATGAGTTTTTTTCTAATATAATAAATATCTAATGAATCAATTATATAATTATAGTTTATTTTAATTTTGTAAAAACAACACTCCACCTTTTATCTAACCTACGATAAACAAAATCACCACCTGTGTGTACGTACATCGTACATTCTTCACGCCGTGGTTTAATATGTTTTTCACTACAACTGTACATGGATGGGCATGTCGATAGAAATTATAATTGACTATACTTATTATAACATTATATGGATTCTAATACAAAATATATACCATCCACATTGATACAATTTAATAATTAATTGAATGAGATCATCATTCATGGGTTAGTATGGTATACCGTATTCATGATGGGATTCGATTAATTCTACCCAATATTCATTTAAAATGATTATATAAATGTATATAATGAATAAATATGATATATATTATATTAATATATGTTTGGAATGATATAAATATGAACTAATAAGGATAAGCCGAAGTAATTTGATAAAACATTCATTATAAAATGATGTAGTTAATACCAGAATAACATGTATTATTGAATTGTTATCAAAAAAATGTTGTTAATATGATCATATATGATATCATAAAAATGTATATTATTCTAGAAAAAAAGTTGAATATATTTAAATTCTTATATAATTTGTTTGTATACATAAAAATTATATAATATATATTGTAAAAGACTTTTTTATCTCACATTTATTTCTATGGTAAATATGAATTGTACAACATATTTTTTTTTCCTCAGTTTTTACCATGAATATTTATACGATATATTTTAAAATGGTAATGATGTTTATATATGAACATTATTTATTTTATTTTATGACACATATGAATTGACTGATTAAAAATTTGTAATGGGTAACTTCTCAATCTCATTATTATCTAATATTTTTATAGGTGAGTATTTACTAGGTTTTAATTATCATCCAAATCCATGTTTCCCAAATATTTATTATTATTTATATTCTTATAAAATTATTAAAACTAAATTTTACCCATTGGTGAATTTTTTTAAATGGTATGATTGAAATAGTTTGTTTTTTATACAAGGTACTTTTTTGACTTATCTAGAAAATGTATGAGAAGAATGTTTTCTTTTATCTTATACTGAATGATATGTTTTAACATTTTCATAGCACATATCTCCATGAAGAGTACATTAATATATTTTGAGTCTATTTTAAATTTAATTATTTTCGTTTATAATAGTGTTTCATTTTTATAAAGAAAACCTTTTTGGAGAAGAAATGATATTTTACTGAAGAATTAATTTCATGAGTTATACACAATTTATTTTACATATAAATGTAATTATTAAGTTGAATTATTTTCCGAGTATAATATCATTATTATTAATATTATTTTATTGTTTTTAATATTGAATTTGTATTATGAAATCCATTTTCATACATTGATTTTATTATGGTGGACTGATTTCTAAAGAAACCTATTTTATTCCTTCAGTTATGAAAAATGTTTTACTTTATTGTGGCAACTATAAGAATGATTTAATTATGTGGTAGATGAGACATATATACCTCTATGAAAAATTGGGTAAATATTTACATCTCATGATATAGATAGGACTAGAATCAGAAATAATCATAGATTAGTTAAATAGTACTAGAATGAGGAGTGAGATCTATTGAGTAATGGAATTTGATCACTATGATGGTTTAGGTAAAGATCCTTGACAAATATGATATGATTTTATATGTTTTTTTGAATGCAATAATATATTATTTCATATGTATGATACTTTGGATTACATTCATTTATTCATAGGATATTTTATGATTTATCCCATTAAGGATATCATGATCATTCATATGTATGAAAAAATTTTCAAATGTAAAGTAAAAATGTGTTATGATTATGATATGATGAATATTTAATCATTTAACATTGCTTATAATTTGTTATAACCCCTTATTTAGATTATTCTCTCCATGTAATGAATAAGGGTATAAGGATATATATGAAAAAAGGTGTCTAATTGTAAAGGAATCAGAAAGAGAAAATGTAGATGTCGTATAAACAATTATTTAATGTTTCCTAGATTCTAAAGACATTATACCTATAAAGAACTATCATGGAATTTTTATATGTTTTAAAAAATGTTAATCAACATTGAAGTGATATATTAAAGTAATTTATCAGTCCCTATAGTTGGTATCATACTAAAGCTATAATTAACCATTGGAAACTGGGATATGAAAGCATTAGTGATATTCGTATAGATGTTTCTATGGATATGTCTTGGGATTTTATAATGATATTTCTATGTATAGGTTAAAATCATATAGTTTTATGTATAATGATAAATAAATTATGATTAAACATATAATATCATTTATGGAAATATTATATGTAATTATCCTTAAATATATTTCATGATTCTCAGAAATGTATTTCTAACACTTTTCATTATATAATTAACCAATTTCCAGAACCAGATAGAACCAATATATCCCTTAATTTTTCAGATGTCTGAATCTTGTTTATTTTGAAAACTAATTTTCCATGTGTAAATCAGATAAATAGAATCATGAATGTTCTATGATTATTGTTTAAACTATTGAGGATAATGATATTGTAAATGACATGTGAAAGGTATTTGATGTTCTAGAATTATTGTTTACATTAAAACTAATATTCATGGTTAGATTATGGATGATGAACCTCAATTCATATGCATATTTTAGGAAATACTATGATGAAAGATCATGATTCATTGTTTAAGAATAATTTTGGATGATTATGGTGGATATTTTTTGAAATTAAAAGATTATTTTATGTGAATATTGAAATATATATGTTTTTTTGGTATATATTTTAACATTATGGATGAGAATGGATATTCTGAATAGTTCAATAGAAATAGGAAAGTGATTTATTATTATGATGATATACAAAGAGAACACATTATTAATGAAAGGATAACCCTTTATATGAGTATGATTTAGAGATAATGATATTTTAAATTAAGATAAGTTATATTTGAATATGTAAATTGGTTAAAACTATTTACCTTGGAACTTGTTATAGATGTATTGACATGAAGGTTATGCTATCTTGGATGATGTTTACAACCTTTTGGACTTCAGAATAAGGTAAACAGTATGTTATAATTAAGGATATATGGTTATTCAGGTTATTACCATGACTCAAGTGAATTCATGATGAAGGTGATCACTTGTTTGGAATGTGACCAACAAGAGTTACCTTATGATATATGGGGATAAATATATGTCGATTTACTAAACTGAAATCTAATTTTTTTTGTATTATGAGTTTACATAAGGATGTTAAGGTTATCCATTTATGGATTGTATGTTTTACACTCTAGATGATGTTTTCATTATCTGATTATATGTGGACATCTTCATATTTTTTAACTTGTGAAAAAAAATTGTGACAAAGATAGATAGAATGACTAATCATTCTATTTATGGATCGCATGATCCTATAATACTTCTAGAATGAAAAATACAAATTTATTTCATTGATTAAGAACAAAATCATGAATTGTTCATGGAACAACAAATGATGAGATTATATGAAATTGATGTAAGTTTATCTTCTCATGCAATTCATTAGTATTAGAAAAATAGAATCATGGTGTAAAATGGTCTATTATTAAAATCATTTTTTATTATATCCATGTTCCCATTCATTCTTATATATTTTATGGATTGTAAAATATTAAACTTAACTAGATCATCATAATTTTTCAGATCAATGATCTTAATCAATACCTATGAATATATATGATTTCCAACAATTAACAATCATCAACAATGTCATCCTACATAGTAACATAATTACGATTTAATTTGGGTAACTGTTATTTCACAACTATTACATTTTAAAATGATATTTTTTTCCTATTTTTATGATGTTGGTTTATCCGTTATGAGAATTCATGTATTTAATCCTTTTAAATCCTATACGAAATTCTAGGGTGTAATTTATTTCTAATGGTGGTAGAAGGTAACACCTCAATATTTTTATGAGATATTTTTTTTTAATTCTTCGATGTATTTTTGTTTATGATACACCAAGAAACCCTTGGGATATATGCGACACAAACATAAATTTTTGTATACAAAACACAATTAATTATATCTATTACACACAATTTCATGTTATTTTGATAGTATTTAATACAAACTAGACCGATTTTATGTGAAAATTAAATATGATTATGTAACCTTATAACCTAGTTATAATAATGGAGGGTATGAACAATATTTCATTTATTCTGGATGAAATTTAAATTGAAAATATGTGAGTTTATAATAAATATAAAATCAATCTTGATAAAAATTTATTGATGTATAATATAATATTTTTAATCAATATTATTTCTCAAATTCATCATATAGGTTTTAAAGACATGATATACAAACAGACTCAATTTATTAGATAATGAATTAGTTTTCAAAATATATAGGTTTCCCACATTTTGATGCAAACCTATTTCCAATATATTTTTGAAAAAATGTATATATTATATTTAATAATATTAACTTTTTCATTGGTGGGGGGGAAATATTACATTTAACAAATAATTGATATTTTTTTAATAATTTTTTTTTGAAGAATATAAAATATATTGTAAATTTTAATTAAAATTAAATTTTTACATCAAAATAATTAATATGGATAAATTATATTATTGAAGGGTTTTAATGTAATAATTGAATATATTTTTATTAGACATATTATTTTGGTCATTGAATTTTATTTTCTATTGATTTCATTTGTCAAAGCATTACAATCATTAGCATTGTTTTAAATTTTTAAAATCATTCTATCATTCTCTCATAAATGTTAACTTTAAATTATTTTCTAGAACATATGTGTTTTGAATATTGAATAAATCAATTCCATATTTTTAATTAGTTGTTCCATGTTATTTAAAAGGATTGATTAATTTTTTCGTAATTATGAATACTAAATTTGGTACATTATTATTAAAATAGTAAAATGGTTAATAAGGTAATTTAGGGTATGAATAATATTAAATAATTACCATAACCAATTTATTAATATCATTTTATGAGTATGTTTCTACTTATATCATATATGGATTTAAATTTAATCTTTTGGAATCTACTTGGATGAGATTATATCATTTAATATATTTTATTTAAAAAAAGATAAATATGTCTCCCTAAAATTTAATAACAAAATATTATTTTAAATAAGGGTATAAGAAATATATATTCAATTATAAATTATTATTTTAAATATTTTTTTTGTTTATCTGATATTTGTTTTAGAAAATAAATAATTACCGTATATGTTTATATATTTATGATGTTGATATTTTTTAATTGATGAATAATCAATAAATTAACTTTAATTTTTAATTATAATAACCATTAAAATAACCAATCATGTAACCAAATATTATTTGATGAATAATAATCTCTTATAATAATACAAGGGTAGATATATTGACCATTTTGAGTCATAATGAAGATATTATGAAACATATATTATTTTAATTAATTTTATTTTTAACTTATCACATTCTTATTTTATTAAGTATAAATTATTTAATAATTTATTTGAGAGATGATATATTCGAATTAATGTATTATCTTAAAATATAGTTTAATAATATTTATCAAATTATTTTACTTTTAATTGTTACTCATTAAACAAGTTTAATAAATTAGTACAGATGACTGATGTAGTAATTTTTTATCAATGGAAATATCAAAATATCGTTACTAAAAATAAAAAAGGAAATATAATTTTGGATGAATAATATATTCAAAAAATATAATGGTTTTCCTTAAAACATTATAGATATAATGTTTTTTCTAGGGATACCATATTATGTTTAAATTTTTAGAAACCCATTAAATGAATTGTGGTGAAATTAAACAATTCATATTTTTTCAAAAGAATGGTTCATTTAATTATTTAAATATAATAAAATAATTTCAAAATATAAAATAATTATTTGTTATTCTAAAGTATTTATATTTTTCTGGTGTGGTTTATTTTTCCTTGAATAAGTAAATATTAGACTATTGTAAAATTGAATAATTTATTACCTTAGGTAAAATTAAAATATAATAATTATCGGGAAAATTGAAATGATATGCTTTGAAATGAAATAAAAAATAAATAGAATTATTTTTTTATTATATTACAAAATAATATCATATCATCTTCAAAATATGGTCATTATGAAGGATTTTGGAAGGGCATTAACATTATTAGAAATTAATATTTTTGAGTTACTTAATGTGGCCCTCACAATAATTATAAGAGGGAAACTCCCCACATACCGATTAACTTCACTTGGATCCTTAAATATCTTCAATAACCTACAAATTTACCTTCTAAAAATACGTATTGGAATTATTGGGTTTCATGTATTCTCAAAATACCAACTCAAGTACCAATAAGTTGAGGTCTTGAGGGAGCACATTGAAGTTGAGAAAATAACCTCTACCGATTATTTGAAACTAATTTATTGTTCAACTTCCAATTCATGAGTATTTTATATTATAAAGAGATAACATAAATAATATATATATATATATATATATATATGTTGTTATAATATTTGATCAACAATATTCCTCCTTCTATCCATCCTACAAAAAATAAAATCACAGCCCCTACGTGCGTATGACATAACATCTCCACAATGTGGTGTACTCTATTATTCACTTCCACATTACTAGTATGGTTATTATGATGGGAATAATTATTATATATCATTATTATAACATTATATGTACTTTGAATAAAATTATAGACCATCCACTTCTAAAGCATTTCAAAATTATCGGAATGATATCATCGCTCGTGTGTACATATAACATAGTGTTAACAAATTCTGATGTGATTCATTATACATGAAATATAGTAAAAAATAATTATAAAAATGTATCCAATGAATAAATATTACATATATTATATTTATAAAAATTTTTTATGATATAAATATGAACTATGAAGGATAACCAAACTTATTCGATAAAACATGCATAACACAATGAAGTAGTTAATACTCAAACAACCATAAATAATGAAATATTATTAACAAACTGATTATAATATAATCATATATGAGATAGTTAAAATGTGTATGATTTTTTAATTAATAAATGACATTAATTAAATCATTATACATGGGGTTTATATTCATACAAAAGATATCATACCTAAGGAATGTGATTATTTTGTCTCAATTTTATGTCCAAGGGACATATAATTTGTAAACCACATATTTTTTTTTTCTCATGTTTATGATGATCATTAATTTTAATATGATCGTTATTACGAAGGATATTATATTTATATATGCATATAAATATACTTATTTTATTTTACATATGAATTGTTTAATTATAAATTTGTAAGGGATAATTTCTAAATCTTCTTATTATATGGGATTTTTTATATATAAGTATATTTAGAAGTATATTTATCATCTATGTCTTTGTTTCCTTGATATTTAATATTTTCATACTATTAAAAAAATTAATTCAAATTTTACCCATTCATGATTTTTTAAAATATTATGAAAGGAATATTTTGTTTTTTTCAATATGATGTACATTCAAACATATCTAAAAATGTATGCAATATATGTTTTCATTTAACATATATGAAATTAATCTCTTTTACATTATTATAAAAACAAATTTCCATAAATATTCCTTGACAGTATTTCAAGATTATTTTCAATGAGAAAAATTTCTTCTTAAATTTTGTGGCATTTTGAGAATATATAAAACAAATTAAAAAGAGAAAATATTTTACTCAATAATTAATTTCATTTGTCATATCGAAATTATATTATATCTATGATGGAATTATTTAATAATATAATGTTTCAATTATAATATCTTAATTATTAATGTGGTTTTATTGTTTTTATGATGGAATGATATATATAAAATCCATTTGTTTTACATTGATTTTGAATAGATTGAATTATATTTAAAGAAACCCATTTTAATCCTCGAGATATGATGAATGATTTGTGTTATTGTGGAATATTTATGATTGAATTAATTATGATATGGGGTAGACCTATATTGTCCTTAATTAAATTGGGTAATGTATTATATCACATGATATAGATAGGTCTACAAAGTTAAATGGTCTACTTTCAGTAATACAAGGCTTGAATGAGGAGTGAGCTTGGTTCGACATTGAACAATGTCCCCAAAAATGGTCTTGTTAATGAGGCATAACTAATATAAAATTATATTATATGGTGAATTTTTTGAAAATTAATTCATGTCTTATATTATGAAATATGGTATTAATTTTATTGATTCTTAAGTATTTTTTGGATTTATCTCATGCTAGGATGTCAAAGTCTTTGATATGTATGATAATATTTTTGAATTTTATGTTCTTATGTGTCATGAATATGATATTATTGATATCTCTTTGTTTACCCATACTGAACATCTGAGCTCACCCTTTATTTTATTTCTTTTCCCCGAGTCATGATGAAGGGTGTTAAGTAAAATAGGTCAAAAAATAGTATAATAGTGATGGAATAAAAGGGATAGAAAATAGATGTCTTATAAACCAGTTTTTTATGATTCACAAATTCTAAAAAATCTTTACATATATGATCTAATACTGAATTTTATTTATTTTTTAATCAACATTCATATATTTTGATTTAATATTTTTTTTAATGTATTGTTCTCCCCAATAGATAAGACATCAAATTCATCAAGATAGATACATAGAGGACAACATGAACCCAATATATGGTCATTAGAATCACTTAATCATTGTATTTGGACCTAATTTTGTAATTAATTTGAAAAGGACATATATTCATAGGGAATAGATTCAATTTATTCTTGATTATCATAATCTTCTTCCGTTGATAAATTATTTTAAACACTTTTCAACAAAATCTAATTCCATTGCACATTAAGGATTATCATCTATACTTTTAAATAAACATAGTGTTTCCCTTATGTGTTTTATATTGGTTCTATGATTATATTTGATTTTATATGAAATTTTAGGTCATAATATTTTTTTCTGCAACATCAGACTATTATATTATATTTCAACCAATCATTCATTAGAGGGATTAATATGTATCCATATGAATCCTTGAGTGAAAAATAGTATATATGAAAACTCAACTAGAGTCATGAATTAATAAAAATAACCCTTTAAAATCCATAGGTATGATCTAAACATATACTCTATATTTTTAATTTTTATCTAAAACTAACTACCTGATAGGTTACAATACATAGTACTGAAAATAAACACTAAATCAAGTGTTTAATAATTGCTGCACTTAAACATTAATGTAATCCTCAGATCCTAATTAGTTATAGTTGAATTTCACACTCTTTGAATCCTTACCACTTCCTTAACATTTAATATAGGAAGGTGAAAATTAGGTAAATATTATCTCAATGAAGAACATGGTTCTGAATTCATATGGTTATTGATTATAAACCATAATTACCACATTTTATAAGATATTACATCCACTAAATTTAACCAATTAATTTAATCATATGTCCACTATGTTAAAAAACATTTCTCATTAATTATTTTTTTACTATAACATATAAAGAGCAATACACTTTATTTCGATAAATTTCCATTAAAATATAATAAATATTTATAAACACCCATAATAAAAACCCTCAAAATGGGTGTCAATGACATTGAAAAATATCAGAACCTTTAATATCCTAAGACGATGATTATATATGTAACTTGTATGTTAATATTGAATGAATATATATAATTTCATAATAGATAATCCACCTATTATTACATAAATATAATATTATATTATGAAAAAAAATTGATTATAATCTTGGGTTCACCCAAGTACTGATAGAAATTGAAGTTTTAATTCATTATTTAGGAATCATTATAGAGGTCGATTATCATGGATCACAATAACATAAAATTTAACTAAAGGATTAATATTAATATTTTTATTTGGGTCTCTTGATCAGAATCAGGCATGTATTTTTTAAATAATACGCATAGGATAAGTAGTCCCTAATTGTCATTATTCAAAACATCCATTGTGGTTTCAGATGATTCATTATTATCCTTTTATTTTGAGATTGTTGTGGATTATCATCCACAATAACCCTTGGATAGAAGAATTTATTTGAACAGTGCCCAAAATCCATACCATTGAAGCAATGGATGGGGTGTGGTTCATTTAACAGAGCGTTAAATATATTTTGATCAATTGAAATCACAATTCAATCACATTTTCATTTGACCACATGATGACCTTCTATACCACACAATACAAATTTAATATCCTAGTTACAACATTTATTTTCAATGTTTCTATCCACACATTCATATTAATGGAAATACTATATACTTTTCATGATTTCATTTAGAGTTAATCCTAAATTCTATCATTACTTTCTTATAAAATATAAATTAATGATTAGTTACTCCAATATACATTTCCACCTAAATAGAAAAAACCATGATCTCTACGTTGTTGTAGAAGTATCTTATGTATAAACCCCTTATGAAATATTATTTTAAGACACCAATGTGTTGATATTTCTTAAATTTCGGTAGAATGATATTGTAAGAATATTACCTCATAGGATTTGTGAAATATTTCTCATAGGGACCAAAAAATTTAAAATTATTCTACATTTAATATAGTAATTAATTATAAATTTTTTACACTTAATAAGAGGGGTGTAATTATCAGAATATAATATATTGAACTCAACACACTATATGGACATAATTTCATCATGTTTATCCATTTTCATGATGAAACACTACCACTTATCCAATTAACTTCTCAAATGATAGATATAAAAATTATATTTCCATCTGATTAACATTAGAGGAAAAAATAAATTTTAATTATTACTGATCTATTTCTCTTCTACTAGTGGATCAGTGGAACCAATAAAAGGAGGTGGACATTTCTTCATGAATGACTCAATTGATTTATTTCCCTTTTAATATCAATTGGATGTTCATCATTATTAATTAAAATTTGTGAGATCAATGAAATGATATTTTGTATCCCTTTACGGATGAAATATTGTTCCTCATAAAGAGTATTATTCAATTTCCCATTACATTCAGTAGTAGCATGATTTTTTCTGGTTCCTACTATTTAATAAATCAAGCATCATATTGTTGGTAACAATAATCAAATTTCTAAGTATCATGGTAATGAATAATCACATATATGATGTCTAAATCATGAAAAATTATTATTAATATATTATTACTTAAATTGCACCTATATAATTTTTTGTAATTCTTTAAATTCATTATGATGGTTCATAATGTGTTTGAGAATTTGAAAACATAATCCCAAGTTGTTTCAAACTATGTTTGTGGAAATAACCTCTATCATTTACTATGTGATGATCATTCCCATACTAATTTTCTATTTTAGAGTTATTAAAAATTAGTTTCAATGTTCTAGATCCATTTCATCATATAGTTTCAATACATGGATGTAATTTACCACAAACAACTCAATTAATAATTTTCAAAAATTATTCCTAATTTTATTTACATTTATTATTCCATAAAATAATTTTTGATATATCCCCATAAATGGACATAAAACATCCATAAAGACCTCCAAAATGTTATACAATCTTATTTTAAAAGGGTTAACTATGACTTTCCACTAATACAGACTATAAATCCCAAAACATATCATAAAATAAATCATATAATAAATGATTAATAATTATAGAATCTATAAAATACATGATTAGTGTTGGTAACATATTGTTTCATTTGTATATTAAGTACCTAATAATATTATTTAGAAAAAAAATATTAAAAATATGTCATTATTATATTCCCCATTTGTACCCTCCATAAAATAGCATAAATAAAACCTAAATTCATAACATATGAAATTAAAACTATTAAAGGGTGAGGTTAAATTAACATTAAGGGTAATAATGATAAATACATAAACATAATGTGAGTATAATGGTATGAGAACATGAGCATAAAATATGAAAACAACACCATGCGTATCAAAGATCAAAATATTTTTTCGTGGTATAAATATTGGTATTCAGTTAGTTAGAAATCATAATTGAATCAATGATCATGATCCGTGAGAAGATAACATTGGAATAAGAAAATTATTTTTCGGATAAACATAATATTATAACATTATGAACATTTATAAATATAAATAAGTTAACTCTATAAGTAAAGGACATTAAATCATGCTTTAATATAAACTTATGAACTGGAAACTAGGTCCATTCATAACATTATAGACATGACATATATGTCCAAACATGACCTTATTAACATGTAATAAGGTTCATGTATAAAATTACAAACATTTTATTAGGTTCAAGCATAAAATTCTTATAATATATGATAGTAAATTCATAAAATATTTAATCAAGAGTAATCCATATTAACACAATGTATTGTAGGGAAATATTCATCCCACCCATCGGATTATCCATACAAACGTTTTCCATAATATCATAAAACATTAATCATTAAATAAACCATGAAAAGGGTAACTATCCAAAAATATTTCATTATAGTATAACGTAAGAAATTATATTTTTTCTATAAACATATTTTCATCATAATAATAAACCATTAATAGATATTATAAATACTATTATATAGGGTTATATTAATGGTATATCTTATATAAATTCAAAGGATATCACCATATATATAAAATGATTTTTTAAAATTAAAATGTTATATTTCATGACTAAAATATCATTTCCAATTTGATAGAATCTTTTTAAAAAATACATCTTTTTAAAAACATATTTCTTTGAATATATACAAAAATAGTTATTAATTGTGATTTTTAAATATTCACAAATATATCCTGTGGAAAATCACATATCATTAGAAATATCTTATATATTAATAAATAAAAATTTGTAACAGTTTTATTTAAAATAATCATTGAGACATATAATTTATTATTTATTATGTTTAATTTTTATGAGGGAAGGAATTTCTATTTACACTATAATTGGTAAAACATTAATTTCATTCATATATACTGTAAAATCCAAATAAGATATGTTCTATAATATAAATTATTATTTATTTTAATTTTTTATAAAATTTAAAAATTAGTAAAAATATTTTTAATAAATAATGTTTAATTTTTTAAATATTTATTTTTATTTTTTAAAAACATGGATTTAGGTGAAAAGGAGTTTTAGATAGAATTGAAAAATAAATTTCGGTTTTAAAAAACATTTAGTTTTACTCATGGGTACATAGACAGATTAAAATAAATGTAAACATCGAAGTCCAATTAAATATCTAGATATGAATAGTGATAATTATTTTCATATATATAGATCATAATATTCCACCATCATAATCATGAACATATTGAATCCATATAAATGATGACATTGTATCATAAATTCCACACCAATTTGGTGAAATTGAGTCGAATCCCCCATGAAATTATAAAATTAAATGAAAGATAAATAATCGTTGGAATAAATAAATTTATTATATTAAATGAAAAATTATCTTTATTTATACATCATAATATATGATATGTGTATAACACAACACATGACTCAATGAAAAAAAAGTGAGAAAAAAATCATTATAGATTTGGTAACATACTCATTTTAAACCTCATGAAATAGTGAACACCAAACTGATATGTAAATAACGAATTTGTTTAAAACATTATAAAATATATTCGTGGATATTATATACATCTCATAAAATAAAAAGTTAGTAAATATGGGATATGTATTGGAGAAGTAAAAAGTTAGTCAAAAGTACCTTACCTTATGTCTTGATATCCATCATACTCATTTCAACATCATATATAAATAATATAATTTTAGTATAAACATATTTCATATCTATTATTATTATATATATATATATATATATATTTCAAAATATTATTTACTTAAGATGTTTTAATAGGATTTTATTAAAAATTCCATATTAAAATCACATTTTTGTTAAAATCAATATTGTTTTTATTGTATGATTGGTTTCTTAAATTTAGTAATAATATCTTGATCACGGTTCTATAATATCTAAAATACTAAATAAATTAAAAATAAAAATATAAATTTAGAGAAAAATGAATCAAGACCATAGAGTGTAAGAAAGTAATTTATGAAAATAACACACATCTCAGGATAAAGAATATTGACTACCCTCTTATTTTTTCATTGCCTCCTCTAGAACTGCCATCATGATTGATAGATTTCTCCATGTACTATAATGTTTGGGGACCTTCTTATGACTCAAATTCATCCCCTATAGTTATGTAATTTACCACATATAGAGGATCTGGGCCACTCACATGACCTTCATTCAAGGAAGTTCAATTCCAACATTCAGCTTCTCAGTTTTCAGATTCCATCCTTTTCATAGTGGATCCTTTTGAATTAAAATATTCATCATACGATGGTTTTAAAATTTTCTTTGTTTTGATGATATCATTTCATGATGTGATTTCTCATATGATGTGAACTCTTATAGATATGTTCAGAATCGATAATCCCACATCCACATTAATCGATGAGTACATCAACTTGTGGGGAATGGTAATTTTGACTAGGGTATTTTAGTTGATAAAATAAACGTTCATTTCCATATTTAAATCATCGTATGATTTCATGATGTATTGGTGAAGTAAACCTAGATTTGTGTAAAGGTAGAGACATACTTTTATTAATATGGAATACATATGCTCAATCTAAGAAATATTCCTTAAAGGCGGTTGTACGAATATCTATTCTATGACATCCACATACATTAATGAATATAAGAATCATGTAGCTCATAATAGAGTAATTTTAAAATTTTATTTATATTGATGTGAAGTCTCTATGTCTATAGGATATCATAGTGACTATGATTTGTATTGAGATATATTTGGTTCCCCCTTTTCTAGGGAAATAAATCACCCATGTTGAGGGAATAGAAGAATCATCAGAGAAATTTCATTACCTAACACCTTCATGGTTTTACATATAATGTCTCCTCCAAGTCCATGCATTGACCACTTTCCTCAAACATAATCACTATAAACTGTCATTTAAGATGTAATATCCCCAAAAACATGGATTAAGTCCTTCCCCATTGGTTTTATGTCACTTTAAGATTATTAATTATCACAATTTACTTGTAATATCGTGGCAAGGTGGTCATATCTTCCCCAATTTACCTTTTAGGATATTGATTTCACCATCCTTTATATTGGTCGACCTCAATCTATGCGCTATTAGGTTATAAGGTAGTAGTGTACAATAATGGATGGGTATCTTATTCTTCATGGAATGCTGGTTATGCGGTTCCCTCAGTTCTATCACCTTAAATGTTTATGATGACCATTAGAGTATTACAACATGTTCTAGTCTTCGTAAATCTTATTATTATTTATCATATCTCAATGGAGGATCCAATTATAAATAATAAACCAGCCAATTCCTCACCCCCTCTCTAGTTATAGATCATATATTTAAATGTTCAGTGTATAGATCGCTCACATCTACCTGGAATCATCCATCTTATGAAGAAGATCCAAAGAATAGTCCTCCTAAATCTCGTTCCCTGTGGTAGAACAATTGAATTTTTACTAGATCTTAGTTCAAAATAATGATTCCCCTAATATCTCGGATCACTATGGACATCGATATGGGTCCAATGCTACATAAAATATTGTAGAATGAATCCATTTTTTTATATGGGATGATCACGTGCTAGGGGAGTGGGTGAAATCCAATTTTCATTTCAATAAATATCACAATAATTCTATGCATGATAGGGCTTTTCTAGAAACCCAACTATTTTATATAAATATATGTGAATTCATGCAATTTTTTTTAACACAATGGGTTTCAAGCATGATAATTTAATTAATATGCATATTTGGTTGTTTTGTAAGGATCTTGTCCCAATCGACATTCTTCGTTCTTCGGATTTTTTTCATAGGGAGACTAAGGTAGGGATTCTCACATTATATTTCTCATTCATTTATGACAAATGTGATGTGTATACTAAGTAATATATATGTCTCTACTTATTATCATTCTTCATCGTTGACCCCCAATGATGTTTGGTGGATACATCAATATGATAGAACATTCAGACGATATGAGAGTTTACCGAGCATTTCCCAGGAGAGAAGTCCAGAATTTTGTGTCATTTATGGATAAAAATTGGATATAATATGTAATATATATTGGGGATAGAAGTAAAAGGTGGAATAATCAAATATATGGACACTAAACATAGTGTTATTTGTATCCGTTTCTAGCGAAGCGAAAGGAACTGTCGTTATTCCAAGACATTAAGGATTCCCATTTGTTGTGTAGTTTATGGGGTCAATCACCTCATCATATAACCATAGAATACAGAAACTCAAGAGAAGTGTATTTTCAATTTCAAGACATATTTATAAAAACCCAATATTTCAAGAGGTTCTATGTGATTCATGGAACATATCCAGAGAAATAAACACTTGGATGATTATTCATAATAAGATCTGGCTTATGAAATGGGATATTTTCATACGGAATAAATAGTATTCCATCCATGTAAAAGATGAGGAAGTGGTATGTTGAGTGATTTATGTGATGGAGATGGTTTTGGAAGATGAGTGGTTTTAGGTTGTGTTAGGATAACTCTATAATAATAAACATTATCTCATATATATATATATATAGAATAAGAATGCAAGTATAGTGAATAATATATGATTCGTTTACTTTAGGGATTTGATCCTAAATCAAGGAGATTTCATTGATTTATAAAAGAAAATTGATGTTTTACGTGACCCAATATCATTATGGTTAACAGAACATTCATAGATGAGTATAATGTAGTGGATTTATGGAAGAAAGTCACTCTCAATTGCTCTCGCATAATCCATCCTCGTATAACAAGAGTTCTATCGGGGGGTATATCTATGATTCTGACCACTATTCTATAGTGTGTAAAAAACTGAGAAATAAATAACTTTATATCCATTTTGGATGTGAAATAGATACATGATGCAGTTTGGACATCTCACCCATAGAGCACACTTCGAGAACATGGCTTCCCATGGTCCTTCTATAGAGCTTCATGGGACAAGGATAATATGTATATGATTGCTAAAATAAAGGATAAATTTAAAGGGGGAAATTTTTTTGGTGTTTCACACACTAATAATATTTTGATGATGCTGAAGATGAAAGACCCAAATTTCATTAACCATTACGTGCCCATATGTTTTTGAAACATTCCATATAATGTGTTGGAATATATTCTAATTATGGGGATCATGGTATACCTTCCTCAATTTATTTATGAATAACTACATGGATTCATTAATAAATGGACCATTAATGTGTAATTTATCGGTCACAAGAGTTGATTGAATAGATAAATCAATAAATAGGTAGATAAAATATTTACATCATATTAGAGATGGAAAATGAATACATCCTGTTAGAATGGTCATTTATCATAACAGCTATTGGTGGTATGGTTTTCTCCAATTTAGTCATTTACCTCATGTTTCACAATTTTAGCTAGAAATTTTTATCCAAAAATATTAAGGGGAAATAGTACGGCTTTTCCAAAGACGTTCATGGATTAATGAAAGTAAATCATATTTCCCTAACTCTATTTATTCTAACACAATATGTTCTCATACATATAATCAAATGCAACATTGAACGTTGTAGACATATATGATACCATAGTCGACACATTTAAGGAGGTCTCTGAAATCTATTATTCACGGTTCTTTCAATTATATTAGTCAGTGGAACTATCTAATCTATACAAATAATCAATGACGATCTGGAGGAATTTGTAAAATTGAGAGGAAAAATTGTAATACATGATAAAATTTTCTTTGATTAGTGATAAATTGTTAAGATAGGAGGGTCGGGATCGTGGGTAGAGGGATGAAAATTAGTTGAGGTAAATTCCTGATGGAATATTTGGGTTCCTCGATTTCTCTAAGAGAACACATAATTCCTCACATCGACAAGGTGTTTGATAGTATCACATTGAATATATTGAATTTGAAGAATATGTTTATTTCCATTGGAGAAAGAATCACCATTGGGAACTGTACTCTTTCATCAATCACAATTTCTTTACACACTATAAATTAAGTGATAGATAATGTCGTATATAATATAGAGATAATGATGGTGGATTTATAGTAGGAGGGAGAACTAGGAGGAAAACACCACTTGAACTATTGGATTTGGATGGAAATACCTCAATATGAATGAGAAAATAAACCATATGAGTGTCTCTAGGACCACAAGATAGTTACATTCCATGCATTCATGGGATTTCGTTGAGGGAAACAACTATGGGAAAGGTACATAAAGATTTAATATGATAAAGATGTCAACCTACATTTATTGAATCCTCCATGAAAATGATAAATGATCAAACCCATTTATAAATGTCTACAATATCACTCAATGTCAATTATTGGATTGGGTGATTTAAATTTTTGGTAGCCTAACTGGTTGGGGAAGAATATATATTTTCCAAGTAACCATATAAAATACATTAGCTTTAAAGTGGTAGGAGATCATCCCAGATTTATCAAAGAAATTATCAATGAGGAGAATTAGGCCCTATATGACAATATTTTTCTAATATCAGAACCATAAATGTGTGATTACACATTCTCCACTATAGATGTCTTCTTGATGAATTATTTCCTAATCATTTAAATGGAGTAGATTACTAAATATGTATGGTGAACCATGATATCATGTAAGCTGTGCCAATAATGTTTTCCTTCCTATAATGGGGTATTGTGAATTTGGAACTAAAATTGGAGGAAAATATTCATCACATTTTTGTGATTATTCCTTAAATGTGAATATGCTTAAGTGAACCACATAATGAAACTACAAATCATTTCTTTTCAGAAATCAAGTGGGAAATTAGTATTTAAAAAATTCTTGGGACTTTCACTTGATGACCAAAGATAACATGAAAATATTTCATAGCAAGATGATAATAGGGGGATGATAGTCATGGATTGGAGATAAAAAAGAAATAATATCCTTATTCTTGGTTGCTGTTGTATATGAAACAATATGAATGAGGTGAGGCACAAAACAAGGAGCACTAGGAGAACCTATATCATTAGAAAAACTAATAATATTTTAATATTTCATAAAAGTATGTGTAATAAAAAATAGTATACTCTCTCCATATGAATTATTAGGCCTTCATATCTCCCCACATTTAGGACCACTAGTTGAAGAAGGGGTGGTGGGTTTGATGAAAACCTACAAAACATGTGTTTTTACTCAATAATATTGTCTCACGTACATCATATGTCATCCATGGGGAGGGTTTTATCTGATACCAGCATCAGTAGGTCATATTGTCTTTATCAACTATTTATGGAAGAGGAAACAATAATCAAAGGAAATGACAATTCTCTCCAGTTTACTGGTCTGAAATCAAAGGAATCTTATCTTATAGTGATTTGACTCTGACTCTCATATTCATTACATGACACTTCATGGAATGGGAAAATTCTTTAGTGCATTGATTTTTATAATAGAAAGTGGTAGGTGATTTTAAATTCTAACATGGATGTCATTCATAAATGAGGAAAAAGAAATTATGTGGTGATTTCATCGCTTCTTAGGGGACAAAAAGTGGATGAAATCTTTAGTTTTCTTATCTGAGGTCCTTTCCTTCATAGGGGAAAAATGAAAGAAAAGTAGACACCGTAGAGATTATACACTTCATACAACTATGGTGGTGACCTAATTTGTTTATATTTAATTTTATACATTTTTTCCTTGTGTTTAATTCATTTTATTAAAATAGAATCTTATTATAGAGTGTTAAAAATGAATCACATCACTTCATGAGGTTTTAGTTCACCGTTCACCGAAATGATGTTTTTGTATCCACCTCAGAATGTATTTCAAGAAAGTATATGTGATATATTTATAAAATAGGTATAATAATTTAAAATTTATCATATAAATTATTTTTTTAATTCCTTCTTATTAATGGTACAATGAAAATGGAAAAACACATCTCCTCGTTATGTTAGATGATAGTCTACTGTACACACTAGCGAAACTATTATTTTATGACGAGTTGGGTTGTATTATTGATGATGTGGTACAATAATTAAATGTGTATAATGATATAAAAAATAAAAAATAAAATAACTAAATCCATATTTTTATTCTTATATGATAACTGTTAATGGAAAATGAATAACATCAGTTCACGAGGTGGAATTCATCCATACACACAAATAATGATTTTTATTCAATTTAATTGAATGTGATATGGATATAAGTTATAATTTAACATAATAATATCATGGAATACAATATATAATTTTATTATTATTTAATCATACTAGTAAAATATTTTGGGGACTAACTATAAAAATTTAAATAAAAAACATTGTAAAAATTTCTTCCCATTCTTTGGAAAACCACACTATATTTAACATAAACACCTCCAAGATTTGATATCTAATATAAATTTTGATTATAAAATGTATCTATGGATGTAAGTATTAAATTTAGGAATTACTTTGCAGATCCAATGTTTTTTTGAAGTGTCATGTGGAGAAGGAGGGGTTGGTCTTTTATAAGTGAAGTGAGTGTTGTGCTTGTAAATTTTTTTAAAAAATGTAAACACTTTTTTTATCTAATTTTTTTTTCAAAATAAATAATATAAATATAAGTTGTAATAAGTTCTCCATATGGACAAAAAATGGTTTTTAATTTTTATAGGACGTTTGACTACATAATTTTTTATTTTAAACCCCATTAAACCCATTTTATCCATAACCAAAATAATTAATTATCAATATTTTTATTATTCATCATGGTAAAATGTTATATAAATAATGTTTTATAACATATGTATGTAAGTAATTATCTATGTGATATTGTCAAGAAAATAAAATTACAACATGTAAAATAGAGAAATAAATTATTACAAAAAATGTTATCTTATCATGGAAATTGTTATGAAATTTGTAGTATAATATCATAAATAAATCATATATGATATTATAAATATGATTATTGCTCTGGTATAATTTAATAACATACTATTTTCATTATACAATAGGATAAACATTCCATCAACTAATGAAAATTACAAGGTAACAATTTATTTTACAATCACTTAATTATTTAAGGTTGTTTATATATAAGTGTATACTAAGACTTATTTATCATCCATAGTCGTGTTTCATAATAATTTAGTTTAAAAAATAATTAAAATTTCATATAATATGGATTAAATTCATTTATATATTTGTTTTACTTTTTATAAATTGTTTTGAAATAAATCGTTTTGTAGTTTTAGAAACAATGTACATTATGACCTTTTCGAAAAATAAAAGAATGAATGTTTTTTATCATATATTGTGGGTGTGGACATTTTAAACTGTTATAACACCTTCAATTCTTACCTTACATGTTTATATAAATATTTTCAAAATAAATTTTTTCTTTTACAATTAATCGACTTTTAAATGAATTCAATGTAGACGGAGATATTTATCTCAAATAGATTTTGGATTGATTTCATCTATATGAACTTCTATTTTTGGATTTAGGTTTAATTGATGTTGATTGATTTTGATACAAAATTCAATATTGTATTTATATTTTTATTATATGTTTTACTATGGATGTTCTATTTTAATACTATTCATGGTTTATGGATAATGTATTGACATTTCGAATTCTCATTTTAATACAAATGGTTATGTTTTGTTAAATAATTTTAATATGAGGAATGTATTGGAAATAGTATGTGATGAGTGGGGCTAGCTATAGAACCTTGATGCATCCATAGGACTTATGATACAAATTAGTGTCTTGGCACCAGGTCTTGACAGAATGTATTTGAATGGTCTTGGCACAAGGCTTTGGGACAATAGTTATTATGTCTGGCATTATACATTCTATCATTACGATATTAGTTATTACGTGTGATTATTTTACTATTATAATATCCATTTTCATTTTTACATTGTAATGTTTGAAATATTTTTACTTCATTATGATCATGTTTTATGATTTAAAAGGATAGTTTTTTCATTAGACACAACAACATAATAGTTTAAGGCTTGCGATGAATTATTTACACTTACAGAGCATCTTGGCTCACACCTTTTTTATGTTTCCTTTTCCCAGGATGTCATGATGTGTATTATGATTGATATGCTAGGTTAATAAAGGGGAATAATATAATTTTCAAAAAATTATTTATTCTATGTTTTATGATATAATGAGTAATGTTATGTTCAAATATGTAATCTATCTTCTAAGAGTGCTAAACGGATTTTTCCCTCAGGACATGATTGCTTGTAATCATTCCAATGTATTAAAATAATTCAACAAATTCATGCTTCTAGAGTCGGTCCATTACAGTTGATATCAGATGATGTTTAGAAACATGCTTTGAATCTAAATTTATATAAACTTTGATTAGAGAAAATTATCCTATGATATGCATTGATGATTAATATAGAAGAACTTCATAGAATTTTGTTAATGTAGAGTACATGTGGGTATTCTAAGAAATAAATCCATGTCGGGATACTACAAGTGTATGTGGTTCTAGCACAGATGTACCTGTGGTTGAATACTACAATGAGGTATTCCGATCATCATTTGGGGTAACCCGGTACATGAAAACATGCCTTACTACACACCTTGATTGACAATCTTGGGGGATGTGCATAGGATAATTAATATTTTCACTATAAACCATTATTATGCATTTATTATTAAATGTGTCCAAAAACGATCAATTTTTATGACTATGAGTTTATATATGCATATATTTTTAAATTTATGTTATGTATTTCCCTAGTTTAGGATCAAGAATTTTGATTCATAGCCTAATATAGTGTATGAGAATGTATTGAAACTATTCCAAGAAGAATGAATGACTACCCCACCAATACACATGTTCCAAAGAGTAATATGGATCCAATATGTCACGGTCTTAATAGCACATTTTGATGGAAAATATCCTCCCATATATTCTCATCATATGAGGAAATAGTTTCACTTGTTAAAAAGATATGTAAATAATTATCATAGACTATATCATTGAAGGGAATCCAAAAAAAGGATGGAAGAGAGAATGATGGATAAAGAGAATAAGGGAATGTATGATTTTATAATATGTGATAAATTGTAGAATGAATCACCATGGGAATTCCATCAAAGGACTAGTTGTTTTTTATATCTGTGGAGAAAAGGTTCATCCGAAAAATTAGTTAAAAGTGAACAATTAAAAGACTAATATTTAGTGTTTAAACTGTAGTGAAATAGGGCATTGCACCAAAAAATTTCCAATGCTTCATAGAAATATATAATTGAAGAATCAAATGTGTAATGTTCAAGCATAAGAAGTTACTATAGCCAACCTGGAATAATTAATGTATTTTTATTTCTGTATTGATGAACTATTTCATTTGAGTGTTATATCAATGTTGTTTTGGTTATATGAATTATATAAATAATGAAGGATTCTACCACAGTACTATTTTATTATGGATTTGAGATTGTATAGTACTATGAAAAGTTACATAATAACACATTAATCTCTTTGGAAAATACAATGTTGATGGAAAGATAAACCATAATATGGTCCTAATATTGAGGTTATGATTTTGGAATAAAACATGATTAATTTGGTTAAATTATTATGTATATTATTAAATACCAAGGATGTAATTAATTTTTTGTTTATTCTATCGTTGTTGGATTTTAAAAAAAATTATTTAAAGAGTATATCCTGTATTTTATAAGGTATATGGGAGATTTAATGTATTCAATAATGTTTTATGGAAATTCACGGTGTTACCATGTTATATGGGAATACATGACGAAGGTGTTAACATTTTTTATGTGTAAAAAAGAAATATTTATTATGTTTCCCCCTATATAAATTTTTGGACTGTGAGTTTGGACACAACTATTTTGGATATGTCTAAAGGATGGAACGGTGAATGTTGAAAAATTGGTATTTTTCAGTTTAATGTATAATTTATTGGATACTTGGACCTAACCTTTTGTATTTTAGTAAACATATATGTGATTGATCAAATAAATGCGGACCTTATGATTTATCAAATGCTCTTTAAAAATAAAAAAATTATTTTTTAACATTCATTTCATAGTGCAAGGGATGAATTGAAAAATAGACCAAAGCACACTAAAATGATGATATTAAGATTCTGACAGGTAATAAAATCGAGTATGTTTTCATGAATTCTTATCATTATAGTATATTAATCCATCCTCTAAAAAAAATTATCTAAAAAAATGTGTTATACTAATACCTTTTGTTTATATGAAAGAATTATACTTTTAATCATCATAAATTTTTGGCATTGAGGCAATCAATTTTTTATTTATTATCCACAAGTTTGTGAATGATGACCTCAATCACGCCCTATAAATATATACGGTTTCCCTCCAATTATGTGTCTCTAATTTCCCCCAATGTTATCCTATTCAAAATCATAATTTGGTTGTGAAATATTCATTTTCCATTACCTATTAATAAGACAAAATTTTATTAACCCTATTTTTGATGTGGGGTTTCCACAAAGGTATTTTCTATCTTCTACATTTTATTTTCAAATAAATTTCTCACATTGTGAGGACCCAATTTTTTTAAGTAGGGTAGAATGTAACCCCACATGATATCATAGTATGTTATCATTTTAAAATAGTTCACTTCTTAAATTGACGACAACACCAACTTGGCTTGTGTTATACACAAGATTGAGTTACGGTGAAATAAAAAATTAGTATATTAATTATTTAAGAAGTTTATTTATTTATCAATTATATATTTTAATATGAATTTTAACAAATAATTTTGTAATGTTATTTATAATGATTTTATATAAAAACATTATAATGAAATATAACAGTTTTTTCAAATAGATATTTATTTAGAAAAACTATTTTATTTAAAGAACTACTTTTTATGTCATTTTTTGAATCATAATAAATTTAATTTTAGAGAATATTAAATGTTTTATTTGGTAAAATATACTTTATTTTTGAATTTGTTAAATTACAATTATTAAGGGTAATTTTTTTCGGTTTTTCCAAAAAAAATCATTTTGGGATTAATAATGAGAAATACATCATAGAATATATAAATATACATTTTCATTAAATAAATATATTTGTTAAAATTATTGATAATTAAAACATAGAAACATAATACATATATTATTCCAATTTAATTCATTTATGTAATTTTATCATAAGATTTGATATATAAAATTTTATTGGTCATTTTAATGTCATTTAACCTCATTTTAGACACATTTTCAAATTCTCATAAAACATAATTACACTGCTTTTGTGAAATGAATTTTAAAAATATGAGAGGAAATGTTTTCATTAGAATGTAAAATATGGTTTAATTAGATGAAATTATTATTTTGGTGAATAGTAACTTTTGAATTTATTTAACATAGTTAAATGTAAATAGGAAAATTAATGGTAAAAATAATATTATAATAATATAAAATTAACCCAACATGTCTCATAATTCTATAAAATAAGTTTTATTCAACCAAAATCAACATTAGTACAAAAATAATATTTTTTTTTCTCCATTTGAGTTAGATTAGGACATTTAATATATTTTATTTAATGGAGAGATAAAAGTGTTAAAATCAAATTTTAATAACTAATCAATTTTTATCATAGGTTTATAAATAAGATAAATTAGACTATAAATACTCATACTAATGATATAAATATTTCCTACATCATGGGATTTTATTTATAATTTTTATTCATTAAATAATTAAATTTATTTATGACATAATGATGATTTAGTTATAATCTAATTAATGAATGATTAAAATAATTTATATTATATATAAATTAATACGTTAATAAAATACATGAAATTTATTGGTTAATATGATATTTTTGGGTTGATTAAATATATTTTTTCTAAAGAATAAAAATGTTCTAAATTTCATAAAAATCAAATACTAAATACTGTGAAAATTGACATAATGAGTTTTTATAAATAATACTATTTTATTAAATGATATAAGAGTACTAGAAATATAATATTCATCGCAATGACTTATATAATGTTATATATTTCATTAATTAAAAAATTTATTTTCTCTTGTGATTTTATAGTCACTATATTAACCATGTAGTAAAAAAATAAAAGAAGACGTGGAAAAAGTTATAATATTTAACTATGGGAAAAGTCTAAATGATAATGGTTATATAGTGATCTAGACTTATCTAAAACCTATGCGATTAGTTTATTTTGACCCATACCCACCATACCCTTGAAATAAATCCATTTGGAGATATCGTAGAACGAAATTAATTTTATAATAAATTAATATTTCAAGCCTTCCCTAATGTACCCCTCAAATTACTTATTAAAGGGTATTTCCCCTTTTCGTTAATTCACTCCACCAAATCCTTTTTCCGTGGCCAATAATTGCTCAAATCTATTCCAAACTATCCTCACATAACCCTAGAGGCCTTACATTGGGCAGAAAAATATCCTATGGAGTACTTTTAATCAAATCAAATGGAATCACTAAAATAAGAGGTAATTATTTTAACACCTCATTCAATGTTCTTTTCTTTTTCAACATCCTCAATCAAGGTTGTTACTATATTACAATAATAACAGAAATAATATAAAAAATATTTGGTGCTATTATAAATATGTTGCAACCATATTCATTATTCTATCCATTCTATGAATGGTATAGTAACCATGAATGTGTATGTACCACTTACCATCTCCACATCGTGGTGTAGGTTTTTTTTAAACACTACAATTTTTGGATGGGCACAATAATGATTATAAGTAATTGAAGTAATACATATAACACAGTAATGATTATTTATAAATAATATACTATACAATTTACATTGTTCCACCTTAAATAGAACGATATTTTCCATATTACATATATACGACTTACCTTCTCCACGACGCGGTGAGATTCATCATTAAGGATCACCCATCATGAATTTTTTTAAAATAATTTATTTATTAATTATGAGATATATGAGATAATATTTATACTCGAATAATATATCATTATTTATATGAATATATTTCGATTACTTTGTTAAATTCTATATAATATGAAAACAGAAACAACATTCTTTCATACGTACAGACTACCATCTCCATTAATGGTGTTTACATTTCATATATCTATATATTATACCTATTTTTATTCTTAATATATATGATATATAAAAAATGTTCTATATTCTATATTTATTTAAAACATGATCTAAGTGATGTGATCAAGAATAATAAATAAAAACACGTGCGTTAAAGAAAGCGATTATTACCAAAAATGTTACTTTATCAGGGAATTTTTTTATGTTATGGTTAGTATGAAGTCATACATGAGTCATATATGATATCAGAAAGACGAGTATGGTTATTTTAAAATTTAATAACATAATATGTTCTTTATACATGTTGTTAAACAAACCCTCAACTAAATGAAAGTACACGGTAATGGTTAATTCTAAAATTTCATTATTATCTGAGGTTGTCTATGTGTAAGTATCTAATGAGACTTATTTATCAACCACATACATGTCTCATAAAAATGTATTTCAATTTTTTTTCTTTTTCCTTCACTATGGGTTAATGTTATATACACCCTGGTTAATCTTATTATAAAATGTTTTGTTAGGAATCTTTCATTATTTTCCAATCATGATATTTTATGACATTTTCAACAAATTAAAAAAATAATCGTTTTAACTTATACGACAGGTGTGACTATTTTTTGTTGTTATAACCCCTTTGAAACTTCTCTCACATGATTATATTAATATAAAAAAAATTATCTTATTAAATAAATTTATATGATTTCAAAGTAGAAAGAGATATTTGTCTCAAATAGTTTTTGGATTTATTTCATATATGTGAACAATTATTGTAGGACTTATGTTTAATTAAAGTTGATTTATTATGATACGATATTACATATTATATTGACTGTTTTACAATATGTTTCACTACAGATGATCTATTTTAATACCACTTATTGTTAGGTCTTATGGTTTTGAAATTTCGTTTGCTAGTTTTAATACTAATGATTAAGTTATGTTTCACCATTTTTATATGAGGACTTTATTAGGCTTATTAAGAGATAGTATGGGCCCACTAAATCCCCTCGATGCATCGGTAGGTCTCATGAGATAAACTAGTTTCTTTTCACAAGGCCCTGATTGAATATTTGTGAATGGTCTTGGCACAAGTCCTTGACAAAGTAGTTATTATGTCTAAAATTATGGATTACCTCATTATTAGTTTAGTTATTATATATGATTATTCAACTATTAGAATATCCATGTTCATGTTTATAGGTTAATTTTATTCATATATTTAACAAAACAATGTTTATTTTATATTTTTAAAATGATATTATTTTTTATTATATATCTTACCCAAAATGTTTAGATAATCCTCTTAATTATTTACCCTTACTGAGCATCTAATCTCACCACATTCATATGTTTTGTTTTCCCTAGATTCCTATATTTTCATTATGATTGATATATAGGGGTAATCTTGAGTAATTATAGAGTTCTTATTATTGGTTTCATTTAGAAATTTTAATGATATTTTTATTTATGTAATATATTTTCCAAAACTGATAAATTGATGTGTCCTTCGGGACATGATTCCTTGTAATCATGAAAATGTGTTAAAATAATTCACCGACTCTGGGATTTTGGGGTCAGGGAATTACACAACATGAAGATAAATGGATTCATTGTCTCTATTAATACAAAATAAAGATGATTCATGATATTCAGTAATAATATTCTCATGTATAAAGACGAATACACATATATACATCTAGGTATTTACAATATCACTTATGACATGTCTAATACCGATATGACTTTCTGGTCACATAATATAATATCTTAAAGATTACTAAGAGTGAACATAAAAATAAAAATAATCAATTTCTTATGAGACTCAAATATGGTAAATTACTCCCAAGAAAACCTATACAGTCAACATTGTTTCCTTCCATATGGCCCGATGCATATTCATGATTACCATGAGTTGGTGATAAGAACTAGGGTGTCATAAAAAAAGTTATTGGAATTATTTAACCCTTATAATAACTTATGGGATGATAAATAAAACATAATAAAAATATATTATATAGAAAAATTAGATCATATGTATAACAAATAATCTATATTATCACTTCTGGAAACAGGATAATGTAGTCACATCAAACAAATGATTGACCACCAACAACTTGGATTCTAAAAATTACCAATTGGTCATTCCCCATTTTATTACATGTCAACACCATACAAACGCATTGGAAGTAATAATTGGTCAGTTTTATTATTCCACAACATTAAGCTCTTCACATTCTTTGTGTCTAATATATCGATGTATACAAAATATTAAATAAAATTGTTTTATTATAACAATAAATGACTATTGGACACCTCCAATGAATCAATTCCATGACCAGATCAAGAATAAATTAGGTATTATTTAAAACAATTGTATTATACTTTTCTTTAATATAACATTTCCATTCGTGAAACATAATTTCCAAATAACCTCTGGGGTTTCATTCCAAAATCAGGTCATATTATATCAATAAGAATAATGTTGTAAAAACACATCTGGCATAATCGAAGACAATAAATATATTTTCATGAATTTGTAAATTATGATTTATTAAAATATAAATTTTAAAAAACATAATGTGTTTCTAAAAGAATAAAAGTCAATTTTAAATGAAAATGGAGTAAACAAATCCAAAAAGAGTTAAAAACATGTCGGTGTAGATACAATCCATTGTTGGGAACCATATTCTTTAAGAAAGGATTCCTCTTTTATTCCATAACATCAGGGGAATATCCCATAGTGATTACTAACCCAAAAAAGAATTTTTGCTTATTTTTCTCCCCTACAACAATTATATTCACGATAAAAAAGTATATCATCAGAATATTTTATGAATAAAAATCCATATTAAATAATAATTTTAAAATACAATGTCTTCTATTTTCATTCATGAAAACCATTTTTAAACTAAATCATCATTGAATAATTTCATTGATCATATCATTTGAATCAAAATGGGTTTCCTACAATTTTATTTAAAAAATTATTTTTCTAATAAAAAATTTAATTTCACTCATCACTGATTTAAAACCATCAATATACTAAATAATTACCATTAGGTATCATATGAAAATAATAATTCCATCACAATACCCATAGGATAGATACATGTACATCAATATCAAGGAGAACCTCAATTTATTTATGAACATGAAATGTAATATAAGGATACTCAGAAACCTAGATGCATGAAAAATATCATCAACTCCATATAAAACCATCATGAACTAAAATTCACATCCCATTCCGATTGTATAACAATATTAGAATAATAAGTAAATATAATATATAGATATTGGAGGATAAATAAATGTAAAACACAATATAACTTAATGCAATCCACTAAATGTGATCAACGATTACTAAGGATTCAAATTTAGTGTCCTATAAAGTATCTTGAAGGTGTTGGATGAAGATAGTTAATTATTAATAGGTCAATATAGGATAAGAAGACCCAGTTAATCGTGGTAAATTGAAATTTGAACAATATTGAATATTTTTAAAGGATTGTGCCACACAGTTTACCTATCCAAGGGATAACCATGTACTAGTCATTATCCATATTCAATCAACTTTAAAAATTTCTTAGAGAAGTATAAATTTTTTGAATTGCAAAGCTCAAGTTGTGAGATGACCACTTGAAAAAATACCAATCACCCAAATGATTTTATGGGAGACAATAAATGTTTAACAAACTATGATACAACTATTAAAAATAACACTATATCTCACAGAACCAGTCTGCATGTTTAGTACATTATTTGAATAACCATGTCTCGACATTTAATGTTGGTCCTATTTTTCTAAAACATAATTTTTTTGAAGATATTTTTAGTGAAAATTAGTCGAATATTAAATGATAATGATCAATATCGAAACTAAATACACTTTTTTCCAAAATGGTATCACAATTCTTCAAACTAATAAATATTTCTATCTCCATATTTTCTCTAGATGATGAAATAACAGAGAGATAAAAAAATTATTGTATCATTAAATCCTCGCACTCTAATGTATCATGATTTTCTGTAACAGACTTCTTTCATAAATGAATGTATGTGATCTTCTTGATGTGAAATAACTTATCAACTCAGTCTATATTATAAATCATCATATTAATAGTTGATGTTTTAGATTTAATATCTCTATTCCCCACTCAATAACATTAGATGTATATAGATATTATTTATCCAAATTTGAAGCTAAAATAATTTAATGATATATTCCTAAAAATGGTAATTATATTCGACTATCTTGTATACTAAGTCCCTCTATGATTAGTAATGTGATGAAAAAATAACATGAAAACATAAACTACCTTTTGAAACATTTATATCCCAAATGATTTTAAACTATTATAAAAATATTAATTCCACAAAAAAAACACTAACAATAAATAATGTCAATCAGTATAATATTTCATAAAATGATGAGATGTTGTTAACTATTTTTTGATCGACCACATAATATTTGTTCCTCTGAAAAAATACTTAGTCAAACTCATGATGGATTTCCAACCACTTACCAACAGAGAGGTAACCCAAATAGCCTCCAAATAAAATGATCATATATAGATATATTGATCTAAATATCCTAAATATATTTAAAGGAAAACTCTATTATAATCATATGATTATCAAACTATCATCTGATGTTAATCAAGGATATTAAAATCATGTCTTTCTGAACCATGATGAATCACATTTGAAAAGAATACATATATAAATTGAAATCCATGTTAAACATATACTATAAAACCATTATTTCCAAAAATAACGTCTAGAAAACATATTTTATACTATGATCCATATTATAAACAATAAAAACTGTCATAACATGTTGAACTAGATTCTTCTTCACATATATCTTCATAGGATCCTTTAAATTATTTTTCTTCATCATTGGTATATAAATATTTTCTTTCATGAGATTATAAATAATATCCATATTTTATCCTAGTTAAATGGTTTCTAAGGTATCCTAATCATGAATTCCATGTTAATATTATCTTATTTCAATTAAATAATGGGAAATATGTGTATCAATCGTGCATGTTTCTACTATTCTACATTAATTATATTACATGTATGTATTGAAGATATAAAATCATCAAATTTTCAACTCATTCATCAGACATATATATAAGTTTTTAGTATAAATATATCTTATTATCAATATAATTCATAAAACAACAATATCACTGTATAACCTCCAATAATTTCTATCCCACACCTAATAAAAAACCCTTAGAAGCAAAAACCCAATATAAAGACTAATTCCACTAACCCTTGGACTCCACGTATAAAAAAGTTATAATAAATAAATGATTTTCAAAATCCTAAGCATTAATATGTTGAAACTAATCATCTATATAAGATCTGAAATAAATATATGATTAGAATACAAATTTTTATCTCACTATTAATCAACGAATATATCAAAACACCTATCTATCAATATTAAATGTTATATTGATTCTTTCACTACATGAGTTCATTGATTATTATTAAAAGTGTATATGAAAACATTACCCTTTATGAGGGTATGAAATATCTAAATTAATTACTTAGAATTATTCCTCGTACTATATTTGAATCAAGTTGATATCCCTCTATGTGAAAATACACTTGAGAATCATATGGTTTAAATATGTTGTTATACCCTCAATGAAAATTTAGTGCCAATAATTTCATAAATTGGAATTCAATGATATCATAACTAGATCATATGTGGGATTTATTTACTTATTATTATGTACCTAATGAGTGCTAGAAACAACAATTGGGATACCCCACATCAATGGAAAACCTGAACTGAAACCTTTAGTGTTATAGTAAAAATCATTAACAAAAATTTACACCAAAATAATCACGATGTGTGTTAATTTAAATATCATAGTAAAATTTTAAAAAGTTAATTGGATATTATCACTACATAAAAATCACACCATTATGTGTTATCTCTATCATTGGTTATGAAATCATTGATATGATCTCAAAAAATTACTATTAATTACCAGCTAATCCCATGAATACATGGATTTAAAACACAGTCATGAAATTTTCCAATTCCATCATATCCTAAATAGGTTTTTAATTAAATAAAAAAACATTATTTACGATCACATGAAATTGTAACTTCCCCACTTGATTCCAAAAGACATAGATGATCATGTTGATTTTTTACCCTCCAAATTCCAATCATAGTATTGAAATACTCAGAACGATTCTATTCTGATCGAGAAAAAATATTGATTTCATCCACACATAAAAAATGAATGGATCTAAGAATTTATGGAATTATAAATTCATCAAAAACATAACCATAATTTTGGAATTACTAATGCAAAATGTAATAAAATTATACTCTTAACGGATAAATATAATCACAAATCCACTTTTAAAGAATATTATCCACTCAAAACATTAGTTAATTGTATAATGGTATTATATAAATGTTTGACAACCATCATGATCCATTTCTAAGTGTAAATAGTTTATTATTACAATGAATGGTATATTTACTCGTTACAATTAACTAGTTGATTTTATAATAATAAAAAAACTAGAGACTCTCATCATCCTTTTTTTGAATATATTCATTAATGGTCACTTTGTAACACTAGGATGAATAATTCCTTTAGCATCAAGATTATCAGGATGAACTTTTAATTAATTAAAATTTGTTACCTTATTTTGGTTAGAAGGTAATTAAATTAGTATTTTTATCTGGAGACACGTTTATAATGGACATTACTTCTATGTGGTGAGATAAATTTGAAGAAACATCTATAAATATGGTGGAATGCTCACTCAAATCTATTTCATGTGGAAAAATAAAAAGTGAAACCAATGATTGAAGAAAATGAACATTAAAACATATTTAAGTAATGTTATCACTATGATAAATGGGACCATATCTCTTTAATCTAGGGAACCTTACACTATCAAAAACATGATTGGATTCACTAAATTATAGAAATTCTACCTGATGATAATGATACTCATATACAGTTTTATAGATAATAAGTTATATCAATTAAAATTATGATATGAAAGATCTTTTGTTTAATAACGAAAACTTACAATATGATATTTTCGTCAGTAGTTATCTGCCAACACTCACAAAATGTAGCACCCTACTCTGACTTCTTTCGAAAAAAGAGTCAAAATATATATATTGAATGGTACATACTCTGTATATAATACTAATTACTCAATATGACTGGATGATATAAATGAATTAGTTTCAATAGTATAAAAAAATCAATAACCATGGAAGATGAAATAAAAACCGTCGCTCTCATGGTAGATGATCAAAACACAAATTCCTATGGTTTATATTCCACTATATAGATACATTGATATTAATCATTCCCTTTCTTTTTCACTCATGTTCCACCATTATAATGATTTTGAGATACCTAACTTTTAGAAGTATTAAAAATGAATATATATCCATTGAAGATGGTTTATCTAGCACAACTACATTAGGATACATTACCATATAAATTATAAATAATTTTACATCCCTAACATGTGTGACATGCCATGTGTGCTAACATATAATTAATCCTGTTGTATCCCTTTTCCCAAAACTAGTATCATATCAAATGACTCATCCCTTATTGATAATATTAAATCTCTTTAACTACATGATGTTGGTCACCCACATCATCTTCTAACTAAATTGTGAGCTCTGTCGATAACCACCTTCTATTTCTTCTCCAATGATCGTTATCCTTCTAGATATTTACTCCTCATCCATAACTAAATTCACCACAACCAGCATGAAGGTGTGAAATAATAGAAAAGTCATCATAGAGAATATAGTTATCCTTATACCCATATAAATTCTTCATTAATTGAGATAATCATTAGGAAAAATATTTGCATAAAAGTGAAATAACTCGAAAAAATGTGTCACATTCACTATAAATGAATAATAACCATGGTATATTATAATGACTATTTTATCCTTCATTACTGGATGTGTATAAATATAGAAATATTTGATGACGGTATTATTTAATTTAAAACATGTGAAATATTCGTGTATGTTATCATACATAATTGACAAAATCCATATCCTTCCTATCCCATTACTAATTTATGTTATGAATAATACCACAGATCCCTCCATGTTTTTCAAAAAATGATAGATCATCAAGATCCTCTCTATATGTTTCATTGATTTATGAGGTCCCAGGTTTCTAAAGAATATCATTGGAAACATTTTATTACATTATGATGACTTCCCCGTCATTATTGTTTTTCAAAATGTGTGACATAAACAATGTTTTACATCATTCATAATATTATTTATAATAATTCTATATCAACCAGAGGATTATCATATATGTACAACTCCTTATATTCCATAGTAATTTTGATGATTCTTCTAATTTTGGGATCCATTATCTATAAAAATTATATAGAAAATATTAGTTATAATTTTAATCCTTAAAAAAAATCAAAATTTAGAGTATTAAACAGAAAAATGTATAAAGATACGAACTAATATGCTAGAAATCTCCAGGCTTCCAGTATTGTATCAATATTTACATAGAAATTGAGAAGGCCATGTACAACCCCACAGAACTCCATGATTTATAACAAGCATCCCTCTATTCATTTAAAACTATGTGAAAATAATTCCCTAATACTCAATAAAAATATAAAAATTTAATGATAAAATGAAACATTGATACAAATTCATAATAGATCATCCTAATTCATCTAATAATGTATCACAATTTAGAATTCCACCTGTCTAGAATATTGTTATCAATCACAATTTTTAGATGAAAACAAACAATATATCAAATAAAGAAACAATAGAACATTTGTAACCTATTGTAAAAATATGATAGGATAAGAATGATCTATTAAGAAAAAATGTATCCATGACATGTATCATATATCAAAGAACCAATAAAGAATATCAAATCTGAAAACTTGATAAAAATTTCTCAATGATCAACCAATGTAAAATAAATAATTAGACCCCAAAAAGCCCCATGGGACTATCTATATGCAACCATAAGTCATGACCATCTAAACCCAACAAAATGGTAATACGTGAAATTGGATCTATCATCTAAATTATGATCATTCCATTAGTTATATAACAGAAAATAAAGGCTACTAATTTCCATAGTTAAACTATTTCTGTATGAGAGATAATTATTTATAGGATACCAATAATGAATCTAAAAAAATTGTAACCTCATGAATCTATTATTCCTGATTTAAAATCATTTTTTTGCAACATTTTATTAAAATATGTTGTTTTCTAAAAATCCTATAAATTGATAACATCCGTTAGTTATTATCTACAAAATCAATCCCTATTGAAAAATTCCAAATAATATATAAAAAAATCCATGGTGCATAATAATAGACAATATTATTTTGGTTATGGACCCATAAATCACGAGGAAATATGATATATAATATATAATAATGTTACATGTTTTTAAATCACAAAGGGGAAAATTAAAGAACATGTGTTTACAAAACCCCATAAACCATGAAACACATGATCACATAATGATTAATAGGGTCTAATAAGATCATTCCCTTAGATTGTATACTTATAAACACCTTAAAATCTATGACATATTCTCTTTTGATAACTAACCCCACATGGAAATGTATTTGATTATTTATTCCCTATATACCAGGGTCTACATAATGTGATATTTAGTTATCTTCACATTAATGAAATAATATTTCTATACCATAAAATTTTTAAAAGGAATGACATCCCATGTTCAAGCATGAAAACCCCTTTTATACCTAATTCAAAATCCCATTATTTTATCAATCACATAATTTATATCAAAATTGGGTTAAAAAATCCATTTTTATAGGATAATTCTATATCCATAAATTATAATTTATACAATAATGGATTTTATATTAAAAATTTTAAAAATTAAAAACCAATATATTTATAAGAACCCAAATATTTCATTGACAATCCCCTTGTATTGAGACACCAACCTAAAGGTTGAGGATAACATCGTTTTATTTTCAAATATTAGATGGAATCAAATAGAAAAATATCTCTCAAAAACATATCAAATATAAAGACCATAAATTAAATATAAAACACTCTATATCAACAATTGAATGATAGATCGTGTGATAATATAGTAACAAGAGGTGAGAACACTGATGAATATATATGTACCTTGAGGATATATAAATATGACTTTGGGAATCAATAATGATAATATAAAGAGAGATCATGTGATGATCTAGTAACATGAGGTGAAAAAAATGAAGAATATTTATGTACCTTGAGGATATATAAATATATTATCGTTGTTTAATAATGAATCAAGGTGTCAATCTTCTAGATCATCGGGATGAGATACTTCAATATTATTAATGATTAAGTGGTGATTATATTTTAAATTGATCTAGGGAATTGTGGGAATTTTCAAATTTAAAATGCTTCAATTTGGGAAAATGGTTTAGCTGATGATATATAATAGTGTTAGCTAACTATCAGATATTAATTTTCCTTGGATGACCAAGTTAAATAGATTACCTGACAAAGAAACTTAGATTGAAATTATTTGATTTTAGTTTGAGAAATACTGACGCCCAATTTCAAAACACCAACATGGTTTTCTCAGAGATTAGTAAAATTTAATAAACTATGAAAAAACCATAAATATATCCATTTTTCCCATACCGTCATATTTCATCATTATAATAGTGTTTTACTAACAATGAAAAACATTATGCACCTATAATATTTTATAAAAATTCCCAATTTTCATCCTCAGACTCTAGAGAATCATTCAATCCACAAAAATAGAACATCCACACTCAAAACAAAATGAAACATTATCTTGGAGGGAATCACACATCATCTCATAGAAAAATATCATTTTTGAATCATTGGAAAGATATAATGTATACAAATTACATATATTTGGGAATCCCTTCATATTACATCACAATTATTATCATAGTAAATAGATTTTATAAAAATTCAATGTGATAGGTACATGTTAGACATTATATCATTAATATTTTACTAGAGAGGACACATAATGTTATTATATATTTTAATAGTTTCAAGGGTTTTATTATATAGGTAATAAAAATTAAAAATTAGATTATACTATGGAAAAAATACTAACTCACTTGCACTTTTACTAAAGATAACTTAAAATAATATTAATTTATCAATGAATTACATGATATTCATTATATATTTTAGAAACAATAATGAGTCAAAGGGTCAACCACATTCTCCTAAATATAAAATATTATTATATTGACTAACCGCTATGATAAAATCTAATTAAACCTAATACTTCCAACTTATATTATTTATAGTTTGATTTCATTAGAACTCTTGGGAAATAGAAACATCTATAGTGTTATAAAAACAAAATGTAGAAGTGTTTTTACAACTATCCCACCATCATGATTTAAAAAAATGTAATGTATCCTCAATACCTTATTTTAATCATAAAATTGAAGGATATAGTCAGACTCTATTGTAGAATCCGATTAAAAGTACTTTCATTATGATATTCCTCAAAACACCTCCTTCATAATAAAATAAAGCACATCATGGATATCACATCAGATAATTATGATATATTTGAAAAATATAATTTTTTTATAAATTTATTACACGATAATAATTTGTGGAAAAAACTAGGAAAGTTTTCTTTTTATGACGTGAATACATTATGGTATTATTCAAATCTGTACCATATTATTTCCCCAAATTATCTTGGTATCTAAAACTATGCTCAAGGAAGATGTGAAATCAAACCATTTATAAAGATTTCCATGCAAGATAGATACTATCAATAATATGTAATTTATTCTAACAACCACATATCCATCAACTTATGTATATGGAAAAAAATTTCTTTGAGTGATATATAGTATGTCACAGTAGAAACAATCCCCTCTTAAACTTAATCACAATGAATGTTGTTAGTTCCATGTCAATGTATATAACCATAATTATTAAAAGAAGTATCTAGTTCTATCATGAATGATCATGATGCCTATAATGTATTCAAATTCAAAAAAGTATATCATCAAATTTTTTATGAACTATTTTTTATATATCTGTAAAATGGGAATCCAATTTATAATTATTAATATTTCGTAGACATATATAACAATTAAAATTATTTCATTCCCAATAATCCTCTCAATGGAACTATGATCAAAATCAATATTTTGAAAACCCATTTTCATTATATCATAATGATATAAATTTTATGATGATATAGATTCTTTATTTAAAAAATATATTATTCTCTACAACATCAATTTCTTATTAGTATCATATAGAGAAACAAACTCTCAATTTCTTTGATGAAGACATGTGATATAATGTTACAATTACTGAAATGTGTTTTGAATTATTTTAAAAAATATCATAGTAATATTATAAATATTTTTTTATTTTTTATACATATTTTATTATTGAAATAGTAAGAAAGGGTTCTTCATAGTCTATGACATAATTTTTATGAAACTGTAAAACAACCATAATATAAATATAAGTACTAAATTTACCTTTATTGTCAAGTTTATTCTTGAATAAAAACATCCATCGAATATAATTTAAATTTAAAAAATGGTCTTTTTAAAGTTATTATTTATTATTATACACAGAATCATTTTTATAATTCTCAGATTATTTCTATCTAGCAATATTTTTTTCTTCTTTCTTATAGAAAAATGTTTCATCATTTGTACTAGTAATGATTCACCATCTATGAGGTCTAGAATACCTAATTTCTATAGTTATCTTACAACTATAGTTCCCCATATATTTAATTTTGTATGTATAAGAATTTCATAACCATTTAATTGTTGTAAATTTCATGTTTTTACTCTTGTGTATATCAAGTATAATATTCTCCAATTTATATCTTCCTCTCACTAACACTTTTGATGATGTGTTCCCTCTAAACGAACATAGATAGCATAAACCCTATTTTTTCTATGTAATATAAATTAAAATATCTACATGGTTCCATAGTATATTCTGCGAATATAAACATCATTACCCGAGGAATAATTTTTCCCATAATTTTTCATGACCATGTATTTTTATATCCATAAATTAATATTATAAAAAAATTGATTTCCTCTAACTATATAACTCATATATGATTATATTTTCTACTAGATTATTCACATTGATTAGTGTGGATGATGAAGTGTTTAATCCTTTGCCGAAAATGGATAATGGGTGGTTTTATTGACACATAATAAATCTCACCATGTGTCATCATGTCACTTTAATTAATCCACTGTGGTGTTTATAGAGGAGTGAGTTATAATCCAAAACAGACTTATATAATCAATGAAATAATGGTTAACATTTCTCTACCTTAGTCAATACAACGAAACATTATCTTCTAAACAATATGGTTCTTTACATCATTTATGTATTCCTAAAATTCAGCAATTGTATCATATGAATGACTCATTCTGTATAAATTACTATATAAAATCTTTTCACCAGTATAATTTAGGATTCTTGAATTTCTAAATATAGTTTCAACAAGAAATAGTCAACACGCATATATGGGTAATTATATGACAACATTTTTTACCCTTTAACTATATTCATTACATATAGTCTCTTTAATTTAAATTTCAATCATGATACAACTATATCAATGGATTCTATATTATATTAACAAGTCAATGAATCCATGATTGGGTGTTATATTAGTCATAAAAACATCATTCATTTTTAATCTCCAACACATGGTATTCATATTCCCTAATAAAATGCCATTACAAAGATATACCATATGATAAAATTGATTTAATTATAAAAGTAGAATAATTTAATAAAAAAAATTAATATGATTATTTTTATTCCTAATCTGTAAAATAATATGATATCTTTTAACAATTGGAACATAATACTATATCATTTTTATTAAAATTAATATCATTGACCAATTATGAAGGAATTAACCAAAAATATTGTAAACAAAATATATAAATATAAGAAATATATAGTTCTACCACACATATTAGAGCCACCATAAATATATTTACTATATATATATATATATTAATTTAGGAACCAAAATCTCCATCAAATACCCAATTGGTTGAAATTGAAATGTTACCGTTGGTAGCAAATTCACCGCCATTAATTTTCACTGTGCAACATTGATTCATCCATTACACCATCCATCTGCATGTAAAATATTTTATATCTTTTTTATTATCCAAAATATTGATCATACTCTTACATAAATTTCTAAAAAATTCATAGAGATGAATTTTTTTAAGGGTGTCTTTGTTTACGTTCCACTTTTCTACAGAAGGACAATATGTTTTTCATGTATCTTGTCCTCATATTTATATGTAATAAAGTTATGATTATAAAATAGTTACATACACATATTATTTATAAATTATTAAAAATTAAAATAACATTTCTATTATTTAGGGAAGAAATCATGACACTGATGAATCACACATATGATATATTGAAACCCAAGGCACCCAAAAGAAAAAAATAAATAATAATGTTACTATTTGTTGTTTGGGTGGAGAAACGTATTCATGTTTACATATAAAAAGTTACATTGATATCTCTTACCAACAATATCAGTATTTTTCAAAATAATTATCATGGTTGTAGGAAATTATCATGAATACAACAAAATTATCATGGATATTCTTGATCAAAGTAGTCAATCGTGACAATGTGATGCACTAAAAATTCAATAAAATAACCTCCAGTTTTTAGAAGTTAGGTTGTTATTCCTCGATATCCTTTTTATAAGCCTTTTTCCCTTGAGCATGGGAGTGCATAACATAGAATATCTAACACGGGTGATTGATGATAAAAAATCATATTCCAATCCAAGAATTTCACTATTTTGGAGAAATTATATATCATAAAAATTGGTCAAATGTCAAAGATCAATATCATAATTCCATACATTTTATATAACAATATAAAATTATTTTGTTTATTTTATCTTGATTACAATCATGTGATTTAATAATTATTTTTATTTTTCCATGACTTTTAAAAAATCCCAATCTCTCATACCCTTTTATTAGAAAAACTGATTACATTGAAATTCTTGTGGATGTGATCAATATTTACAATCTCATAAAAATTTGATGGCCAGGTAAAAAAATATTAGGAATTTAGTAAGGTAGTTTTAATATATTATGTAACTTTTAGATACTTTATTTAATGAGTAGACTTCTCAATCCACAAATAACCGAATTTAATTTCCTCAATATAGTATTTAATGGTACACCATGTATATTTAAGGAAAGAAATCATTATGCTAACATAGTTAAGGTGACCTAAAATATTTTTTGAACTCTCTAAAAATGTTTAAACCCACACTTAAATATATGGATTAATTATATATCATTTAATAAATAATTTCATCTAACATAGTATTTAAATGTAGGATTTTTATGTTTGGTATAAATTTTCATTATTTTTATCCTTTATAATTTTTTATATAATATAGATTTAATATATTTAAATAGAAATTACAGATAATATATAAAAAATATTTCCCATTTAGTTTGTAACTTGATCCTTGATTATTAACAATTTTATTTTATGTGATTTTTTTTAAACATAATCAAACACCAATAATTAACATATCACTTGGAAAAATAAAATAAATATGTGTCACAATCATGGGATTCACTACTATTTAGTTCTCTGGTGGCATGATCAATAAACAACAAAATCTATGGAAATAAATCAGCAAACCAATAATGGTTCAAGTTAAACTATTCCATATTTAACCTATGTATCTCTAGGAATGGTTTCACTATAGATCAAATATATGACATATCTACTAACCTATGAAATCATGCGGCAATTTATATTTACTATGGAGGGGATGTAGGAATATGGTTTAGGACTACATGGTGAGAATATGTGGGAATGAAATCCTATGAATAATAATGTAGATGAGATTATTTGTATATAATTAATTTATCGTCATTATAAATATTATGAAAAATTCAATATAATTAAATTAAAATATCCCTAACACATAAATAGGTTAATTAATCTGATGATCATCTATGAATGAATAGAATGTTCATTTAAATATAAAGACCATTTATTTAAATAAATTATTTTTTAAAAAATAATCCAGGAATTAATGATTTATTTAGATTATTTTCTAATTAAATATTTTAAAAAAATTATATCTATGATTTCCTTTATATTCCCATCCATTGTGATTTTAAATAAATTAAATAAATTAATTAAAATAATATTTAATAATATACGTGGTTTTTTCTCATTATCTTATATATATATCCAATTTCTAGAGTATTACTAATACATTTTTTTTCCATCACATGATAAGGCATATATATAAATTAATGAATGGTCCTTGACATGTAAAATGTACTTACATAAAAATTATGCCTAAAAAGTGTATTTCTATTTTGGTAAGACACAAATCTAGCATGATTTTTATTATTACTCTTTTTTTTGTACCGAATGTATACCCATTGTGATTATCATTCTGTAAATTTTGTTTACGATTTTCATACACGTATTGTATCTATAGAAATGATTGTATGAAAATAAATAATTCATCATAAATTGTAATAAAATATTTCAAAATACACTGTAATTAATATATATTTTATATAATTCCACATGATGTGTACATATAGGTACACAATATGCTATAAGTATTTTTTGTAATTAATTTTTCCATGTTGAACCTCAATAAATTCCCAGGGACATAGTATGTTTTCCAGATGTTTGATTACACATTACGTGAAAATTAAAAATATAAATGAGAACTATACATAACATATGGACATGTAATATTTCAGAAAATGAACATTTTTAATGAACTGATTACACATATTATACATATGCCACATAGAAGACAAGATTATTACTGTGTGAAACATCGATAGATTACCATATATGTATGCCATGTGAATGTCATTTTCACCTGACGAAATTGTGTTCCAACTAGTGGTTAATACATATTATGTAATTATGAAAAAAATGAATCCGTGCATGTTGTGTCAATATTTGTTACGCCCTTTATTTTATGTTTGACAACTAGGTAATGACATGCATATTTTCATCACACATCATTTATTTGTATCATATTCCAAAAATTCCTATCTCATCTCGGTGAGATCATAGAAAAACTAATGATTTTTATGTTATATTATCTTTCATATAAAATTAAATTAACATTTTATACATCATTTTGAAAAAACAATGAAAAATTAGAATTGAATGACAAACAATTCATTGTATAAACCATCCAATTATTAATAAAAATTATAAATTGTTATGTGGGAGATATGATAATACATGATAATTTTGTAGCATTGTTGATGTAGTTGGGAACATACAAAATAATTGATTTCATTAGTTTATTTGGATGAATCCTCAATACATGTTGATCAATACTACATATAATTTCAAGATAATATCTTTTCACAAATAATTTGTATTTAATTTATAAAATACAGAATTTTCTATTTTTTGAATTCATTCTTTTTTATTGAAATGGATTAAATTTTTTATTTTATCCTCATTGAACTAATGTATCCAATTTTAGAGAACCTATAGTGGTTTCAAAAAATTCTTCACGGACCCCTAAACATCATAGTGGGATCTTAGGGATTTATAGGGGAAGAATAACATAGATTTCACAATTTTGTGTTGTCATAATATATATATAATCCATTACTGAATGGTGGTATATACATATCTCATCATTGGGATGCTGGAGGAGGATCAATGTTCTCCTTTTATGATGGAATTATAACAAATATAACTTTTGTAATTGAGATAATACTCGTTAGATAATTTTTAAAATGAAAAAATATCAATAATCTAATAAATTTATTAAATTAGGATTCATACTTATTCAAGGGACTCAAATATTCCAGGAAGGCAAAAACCATTTTCTTTTCTCAATGAAAAATACAAATTGAATAATAATAATAATAATATAATATTATTAATTTTTACAATACTCATAGATCATTCAATATCATTTCTGATGGACCCATTATATTTCCCATCAATCATGCTATGAATTTATTGAACCTTGAATAATGAAAATTTATTTTAATAAATAAATATCTTGTTTTTATTCAATTAATAAATATATAAGTTATCAAAATTGAATTAATAGTTTTTATTATTCATAATTATAGAATAATATTATCATCAATCACCATAAAAATAAAATTTGACTGAGTTTCTACATACACCTAGTGCGTAAGCCTATAGGGAACATTCATAATGGTATTAGGTGAACATGCCAAAACTCTACAATCAGAATATTTCAACACATAAAGGATCCCAAAGAGAAATATCGTAATATCGTAATAATAGAAACCCAATATGGAAACTAATTGTGTAATATAATCCCTCTATCATGGTTTATCATTATGTAAGATTTAAACAGTCATCATTAACCTATATACGAGATAAATCATTCTTTGATGTTATTGAAATGAAATAATATATAAAACTATCATAACAATGTACATACATAGATTGTTCAATTCCAATCAAAGGGACTAATTTATCTCCTCCCACAAGATCTGAAGATAAAAATTATTTCTTGATATATTCATTAATGTTATATCACATATGATAAACCCAAATAAATCATACAAAACTACTAACATTTTTTTTCTTAGTTTTTTCAACACATCCATACTTGAATTCGTAATATAAATTAATAATAATTTCATTAATATATGCCAATACATTTTAAAATATATCGATGTATCAAATGATACATATTATATGTGGGATTTTTATTTTTTGGAATGATCTCACACTTCTTATATATTGTATTAAAAAGTGAAATCATTAGGAGTAGAGGTGTCTGTATGTAATCAGCCTACAACACATTATATAATAACATTGATTATAAAAAATTATGTATATTTTATTGAGGAATAAAACATAATATTTTTATACCATAAATGATCATATTTTATTTCCTATTTACGATGAACTATCAGAAGCTTTAAATTTAAAAGATACACTAAAAAAATTATCCCATTAATGCAACAAAGGATAAATCACATCTTTGAAAATATAATTATTCATATTCAAGTCTACAAGAAAAATTGTATTTTTTATAATGTATGTTGTTATATGATACTAACTGAAAAAATATACAATATGTACTCCTAATTACTTTTGATCTTCTCATATTGTCCAGAATAATTACATTAATATTTTAGTGACCAACCTAGAATAACTGATTTTATATTCCCATGTCACATCTAAAAATAAATAAATTTGGTAAAAAACATTATCTTCAGTCAAAAGCATTTTTATTGTTAAATATAATTAATTTATAACCCTTACAATATTATTCTAAAATTAAGAATGAAACTACATAATGATTAAGTAGAAACTCTAACCACTTCAAGTCATATACATATAAAATCACAGTTACTAAATTTTTTGAGAATAAATCACCATCAATCATCTTATAATAAAATAGTTATTTGTGAACATCATGACTCATATGTCATGAATGGTCATAGAATATACTTTTTCTTGTCAACTACAATACAATTATCATCAATATTTACATTTTTTATTGATATATTGGTTTAATATAAAATTGAATAAATTTATATACATGAAGAAAATAATAATAATTATTACTATGAATATATTTCATTTAATGGCTAGAATCATCTATTTCCTTTTCCCAATAAATTTTTACTCTAACACATTTAGTGTTCTATCATTATATTGGTCAATTATAATTTTCTTATATAATTATAATAAGTTACATATGTTAACATTACGATCTAAAAAGATAATCAGAATGTAAAATTTATGGATTATTAATTTTTATTTCTATAAAAAATATTTATTAGTTAATAATCATTTTTTATAACCATTTAATAAATAATGGTTGAAATGTTATCCCATTAATATAATAATATTTTTCTAAAATTTACATTTGAGGTAAAACTACAAATTTTTCTAATTATTGGTACCTTATTTTGATATTCCATCACCACTTAATAATTTATATAGACCATCATGAAAATCCATTCTTATATTAAAATTAGATAATTTAGTAGAAAAATATTTCTCTAAATCCATTATACCCACTTATCTCAACTCAAATACTATTTTACCCATGTTTATTATTATTTTTCACTTTATAGAGGGTGAATTAATTATTGTTATTTTATAATTTGAACATTTATATTAACCAAATAAATTGTTTAATTTCTCAATAAACAATTTCAAAAAAATTTATCATGTACACATATATAAAAAAAATAAATAAAATGAACATAGGTATTATTACAACATTATCCCACTTTGTGGGTTTCTTCTAATTGATGGATTAGGGTCCAGACAAAACACATAGATATTGAATATTTTAAAAAACTAAATACAAATATGATATCACCCATAAATAGTGAATTCTATGATGAATGGTTGATTATGTTAGATCCCTCTATTTTAGATTCTCCAAACATATTTTTTAATATTCGATCATGATAATGTACATAAATAAATGCGAACAAACTATGGAATGATATATTATTTTATACTCTGGATGTTACAATATTTTCAATGAATGTTTTTATTCTCCATGAATTGGTCTCCAGCTATAAAACAATCATCTTTTATAGTTACTTTCAGCTCAACCTTATTCCATTAAAAAATCAAGATTAAAATAGAACCAATGTAGGAAAAATTACACATTATCTTATTGTTCAATATTATTTTTTTCATTTGATCATATAGGAATATAATGAGGAATGACATTAAACCATCATATTCATCTTATCCATATTAATATTCAATGAGAATGTCCTTCTCTTCCATGATGTTTTCAGGATATCTCTATAAATCACTATCGTTGATATATATGATATTATTAAAGAGTACAATATATTATTCTTCATAACCCAAACATCTTTTTATCATTCACATTTTTTATATTATTATAATCCCCCCAATAACTGTACATCACATTATTGATTTATTATTTTTAATCATAAAATAATTTTACAAAAGACTTAATATCTCCATGAGACATAGTTTCTAGACACAAGTGACAACATAAATTATCATGTATACCTAATTCAATAATATTAACATTCATTTCATCTCAACCTAAATATGTATAAGAATAGGTAAAAATGAAGATCCATATCTTCTCATGACATATGGTAATTATCAATTCACTCCTAAAATACATTGTTGAAATTTTTCATCACATATGATGATGTGATTATAATCTATGATTCTCGAATTATATGTATATGTGATATAATTATCTCTTCCCAAAATTTATGCACTCAATTAATATAACCTCTTACAACCAATATCTCTCCATCATGGATATTAACAGCATGTACATATTATAACAATGTAGTATCCCATGTCATATCATATCCTTCTCCTTAATTTATCAACATTATAAATAATGTATTGAATCATGGAACATTATACCATTATGATATTTTATTATTGAATTTTATCATATTATCTTTATATTAAACCTCCATTGGTACCTTATATAACATATAATGGACCATCAAATCATTAAATTTAATTTCATTTATATAAGAGTTCTTTTCTATTACTTATCTCAACGAGTTGTTTTTAAATTTAAAAATAATTTTTGGAATCATTTAATATTCCAATATATGTTATACTTATAGTAACATATAATTGGATTGTTTCTCAAATTTTATCATTTTATCTTACTAAATTCTCGTATATATTTTGTAAGGCCCCATAATTTTTCAAAATCCAAGTTACTGTTTAAGATATATTATTACATATGAGTTGATTAACTATTAAATTTTACAGTTGGGATCTAGATATTTTAAAATCCAAAATTATTAGAACTTTTATATATTTAGGAATGATATAATTATTTTTTCAATTTCTAGTATTCAAATTAGTATTTAAATTATTTATTTTATTCAACACTATGACAAATATTATATATCAAAATGACATACATGAATTTTTAAAATATCTATTATCTTATTAGGATGACCATTATATTTTGGTAAATATACTTTCACATAATCTATGATATTTACAAATTTCATCATTCAACAATAACTTCCCGTATTATTTATAAATGAACCAAAATAATGAATAATAATTTGGTAATCTCCACACAATCTACAATAAACTAAATATAATATTTCATTTTTGATATTTCATCATATCCCCTTAGTAAAATCTTTTCTATTTGAATGAATGGTGGAACATAATTTCATCATTTAATGATCTTTTAATTAATAAAATAATAAAATAATCTATTATTATCTACATAAAAAATATATATTTATGGCCCTATATTGAAGATACGTCCTTAAAAATATCTACCATGTGAAACTAACATCATTAAGTATTACTAGGGTTCGTTAATATGCTTTCAAATTATCATCTACACCCATCTTCAACAGACATATGAAAAAATAATTCGTATGAATATCTCTCCCCCTTTCCAAATAATCAAAATTTATTTTTTAATATTAATTAATAGTCCATCAAAAAAGGAATTAAAATATTGATAATTGTACCTCAACATCAGCATTATCATGAAATTCTATATTAACCAAGGATAATGATATTCTAGAAACATGATCATCTTAACTACCCATCAAAATATGGAAATTCTAAAACATATTCAATGGGTTTATTCTTGAATGTTAACTCTAAACACTTCCTCCTCATATCAAATGATTTTTATCATAAATTGATATAAAAATCTTTGGTGTATTAATAACTATGTCATAAAACTACCATAGAAATGTTTTGTGCATGATATAAATTACATAAAATTTCACATTTAGAAAACAAAACATGAAAAATGACTAAAAAGTTAGAGGAAATTGTTATCTAATTAGTTTGGAATATATTGTTTAGAAAATCTTCTTAACCAATAAAAATGTTTTCCTAGAGATTCATCTTTTATACCCACACCAAATATACATTTAATCTTTATTTTAATTACTCTCCATGGGGAGCATGGTGATCATAAATTTATTAAATTTATTATTATATGGGATGTCCATTTTAAAATTTGATAAAACGAAATATGCATATTTTTTTTGATTTAATTACCTTATAAAGAAATTATAAATAATCAATCAGCATTATCAAACAACCATTTAAGTAACATTCATATTACTTTCACCTAACACATAGTCTGTCACGTTCTCATGAATAGTAATTTTTATACAAACAACCATGGAATTTTCTAAAAACATAATTTTTTTTCATTATTTTTGTAATATTTAATTTTCTTTCATTCTATATCATTCATATTTCAAAATTATACTCCCAATTATTTTTTAATAAGGTAATGAATATTACAAAAAACTTCTATAGAAAACATAATAAAATATCAATGATCAAGATGGTTAAGAAATATTTCTCATCTTTAATAAAAATTATTTTCCCTTATAGGTTATCTTGATAGTTATTCTATAAATTATTTATAATTAATAAATATTTAGTCAGATGATTCATATATATATATGAAAAATAAAAATAATTTTTTTTATTAAAACATGAATTAATTTCATTGATTGATTTGACCAATTCAAAATCATATTTCAAATTCCTTAGGATTATTATATTTTTCATAGAGATTTATTTTTTTATTTGATTTTATCTATTGATAATTAATTAAAACACATAATAACTAATATATTATATAGAAACAATAGGCTTTATTGTAATATTTTACAAGGAAGCAATAATAACCATAAAATTTTGAACATCAATATCAATGTCATTCGTAGAAAATATTTCAACTATCTACTAAAGTATTAATCATTTATTTTCCTTTGATTTAGAGATTAGTTTATCCTCACAAATCATCTATATCATTCAAATGTAGGACGAGGTTTCCCAAAACATTAAATAATGAATAAAATTTTGATTATGGTTTTATGACTTGTAAATTATAGTGAAATATTATTGGAAATATTTTAATAATAACAAAATACATGTACCGTCATAAGTGGTACAATGATAACAGTTTTTTATATAGATCCACAAAATAGAATATCAGAAAGAATCGATGACCTGGTACAAGGATTATAGTATAACAAAGACATTTAGTTTCAAAATTCATATTTTATTCAATATCATATATCATCAACATCAAGGTATTTTATTGATTAACACATCCTGATTTTACCTTACATAATTCGTGGTCATTTAAAAAAAATTTGAATCGTGATATTGAAATAATTTCTCATGGTGTACAATTATTATAATGAGAGTATTAATATTTTAAATTTTCTCATTCATTTTATAGAGTGATTTATCTTTATATTTTATCTAATTTTTATATAGTTCCATTTATTGTATTATCATGTTTTTTTTTCTGATGACAATTTACAAAGTTATTTTTAATATGTATTTGGAATAAATATATGTTACCATCTCTTCAATATTGGGTGTCTCCTCTTAAATGATGGAATTTAATTTATTGTTTTTAATATGGTATGTGAATATTATGTGGTTTTTAGCAGCAACTCAATATTTTGACTCACTAATTTTTTATGAGACTTTTTTTCCTCATTTCTTATCAGGATACATCAAAACAATCATAAAAAATTCTTTTGACCTTTTATTTTCATTCCCATTTCATTTTGGGTAATTATTTTTTTAATAATATTAGGAATTATAATAATTTTTCCTCTTTGAAAAAAATCTAGAAAAAATGAGAAATTCCACTACTAATTAATCACTTTAGTGTAATAATTTCAATTTATTTTCCACATTATATTTTAATTTATTTCAAAATGAGACACCTGATTTTGGAAAAAACTTCCTGTCGCTAATCATAATATTCAAAATTTGTGAGTGATTAAAACAACTTCCTTCAATATTAAGACTTTTCATGAAATAAAATATAATATTCTTTACCTTATTAATAATTTTTCTCAAAACATATTTCTTCATTAATTTACATTAAACAATAATGTTTTATAATTTAACATGGGAAATCATATTTATCTTTTTAAGTGAGGATCATTTCATAATATATATGAGGATAAATTCTCATCTCTATCATGATAAAAGTAAATTACTCTAATTGTTTTCTCAATACCTTTTATTTTCTATAAATTGCATTAAATATCATGTTATAATAATCAATTACCTCATTTTAATCCATTTTATGAAGTTAAAAAATTTCATAGTAATAATTTTTGATTCTATGAAAATAAAATTTTAATTAATTGTTTTTTGAGGAACATTATTTATTATAAAACCATTCATATAGATACATAAAAATTAAATTTATTTCATTTCCATCAATAAGGAAAATTATTATTTCAGACTTTTAGGTCATGGAATCCATATCAACTATATAAAACCATAATATAAAAACATAATTATATTATTAGATTAACCATTAAATAAAAATTATAATTATATATTTTATAAAATGTTAATTATTTTGATATTATTTAAAATGATCTCAACAATTGAATAAATTAAAATTATCCTTACATAAACCAAGACAATATTGGGTCATTTTTAAAAAACATTGTTATATATAATAATAATATTTTATTATAGGTAATAATCTATTGATAAAATTTAGGGTTGGGTGAATTAGTTTTAATTCGTTTTACAAGTTCCATTGTTGAATATACTCTAGATTTTAGTGAAAATATGAATCATCTATTTTGTAAAATAATAACAAAGAGCCACATGCAACCAAATAAATTAACTGAAAAGAAATAATTGTTTTTAATAAAGTAAAACAAAAATTTAGTTTAATACTCATTTCAAGGTTTAAATTGAGGTTTGTGGCCAATAAATTCACTATATGATGCAAGTGAATATAATAGAGCTATATTAATACAATTAGAAACAATATCCTCATACGTTCTCTATAGTAGAGCTTACTAGTTTGAATCATTTTAACTTATTATTTATATTCTTGATTTATAGTATAAAGAAAATACAAACAATAAAATATTGAATAAGATATTCATGTTTTATCTAAATTTCACTATTTTAATATTACAAAATTTTATTCATAAAGAATAGATGTATGACTAGAAATCTTTCATCTAGTACAGTCTCTTATACATTAACCATATTCCATTAAACACTCAAAATCATAATTATCAAATAATATTAAATATGTGATGTTATTGTATTCATAATGTTTTGTCCATGGAACACATGATATAGGTATATACATGTATTGGTCTTAGAAGTTTTTTCATCATCTTCTACTTATTGTTGATCGATACACATGTCCTACTTTACAAATATTTCAACACATATTGTCAAAAAAAATAAATTTATTATTAATTTGATATTTTCTATTAGATTATACCCTTTTAATGTATCCACCCACAATATTTTGTTTTATATCATCATGATTACTTGATATTATTGTAAATTTTTTCAAGATTAATTTTTATCAAAAAATTGTATTTACATCGTTTTTATGTCTCTGTGATATTTGGTTATTATATACATATTATAACGAAATTTTCCATGACACTATATTTTTATAATATCATAACTCATAAAACCTCAATATCAAATTGAATAAGAATAAATAAATATTACAAGACCAATATTATCATATTGAGAGGTAATTAACATTGTTTATCTAAAAAATTCCTTTTAGTATAGTATGTCATACGCCAACATTATTGTAATATGACAGTCTCTTTCCCTATGTCATTAGTTCATAAATATGTATTCTATGAATTATTTTTAATCATATAAGAAACCAAATTTTTTGTAATCTTATCGTTAATCCTTATCAAAACATTAAATATTTTATCAAGGTGTAGAAATCCATGATAAAATGAAGCCTTATGATTTTTTCATAATCATTGTTCATGGCATTAAATTTTATTATTAAAATAAATGTAATATTTAATATATTAATTCCATCATTGCATCATCAAATTATTCATATGAAATATTCTTTTATGACATATCCACGATCATTACATTTTTATATGTGACAACCACAACAAAATATATTGTTAAAAATACATATAATTGTGGTGCTTTTTATATGACATGTCAATTATTTTATAAATTTTCACAATTATTTAAAAAAATCACTCTTATATATCACATGGTTGTTTCTCTATTTAATAAATTTGACACCGTGAGATTATAAAAATACCACTATATTCAATATGATATAATACATGAAACAAATTGATTAAATGAACATCTAAATATTATTATTTAAATGAAACTGTTATAAAAAATTTATTGAATTGGTGTGTAAGAATATTATTAAATCCAGTATGATATATATATATACATATGACATACTCAATTGAAATTAATTTATTTATTCTATAGAAATATTTAATCAGTTTTCTAGTAAAATTATTTTATTCTTCAAAAACTATTTTTTTCATTTTTAAAATATTAGTATAATATATTATATTTCATTTTAGAAAATTTATTTTACAAAATAAAATACATTTTTTAAATAATAATTTATATATTAACCTCGGGTGAAAAATTGGGAATATTCTAAAATAATTTGTTTTCCTTGAATACTAATAAATATATATTTTCACATTCTAACATTACATCATGTATCATAAAATATATACAATATATTGATATGAACATGAAGCCGAATATTATATATTTTATTCATAATTATTGGACTACATTCATTAACAGTTTTCTATAATTTGATAAATGTTAATTTTTATGATTATAGTAAATATTTTAAAAAATGAATATTTTCATATGTGTTATATGAATTTATATATAATTTTACTAAAACCACTTATAATGAATTCATATTGAGAAATTTATTTTATTTTTTATATATGAATTCATATATTTTTTAGGGAGTTCCATTTTAACTTTTCCATTTTGAATATTAACCATAGTAATTATATTTCAACATGTTGATGCATTAATATATATCATAAAAATATAACCATCATAAAAGTGCTGTAAATCCACGAAGGACTTACCATTATACTGGTTTAAGAGTTTATTTTATCCATTTATATAAAAACCTAAAATATATTACCCCCAATTTCCATATTTTTGATTACAATAAATGTAATTTAAGGAATAAATAAATATAATTAGTCACTATGTTAAATTTGATATTTTTTTATTATGAAAAAGTTTTATTAGTTAAATTTTATTTATTTATTTTATATATTAATTAATTTTTTACCATTTTAATTTACTTTTAAATTTTAGTAAATAAACAATTACTCTAAATTCATACACAATACTAAAATAGAATTATGTGAATTAATTGAAAATAGTTAATAACATTTTATAAATTAAATGTAATAAAAATATTGTGAATTATTAAGTTCAATGAATATTATAGAAAAAAATAATATCTTAAATGTTTTTAATGGTTAATATCATAATTTTATTGCATCCATGTTGTTTTCAATGTCAAATTGTGTGAAAAGTTCGTACAGTTAATGAAATAATATTTTATGATAAAATATTTTCATATGTTATCTCTCATAATAATCATAAAATTGAGAATGTATGAATATAAATCATCCAAAGAACACATTTCATCATTCATGATCCAATTTAAACCTAATGAGTAAAATTATAACTATTTCAGAATGAAAAAGGTGTTACCATGCTTAAGATTAAAATTAGTTAACCAAGGGGTTAAACAAAATAACCAAGATAGACATGAAACAAAAATATTAATAAATTATATTTTTCAATGTTAAATTGATATAATACTTTTATTATTCAAATATCAATCCATTTGGAATAAATATTCAAAATAATTACTTATTATTATATGAATATTTTTTAAATTTCATGAGTTCATTTTCCCGTCCATATAAAAGTGCACCAATATCTCAGAATTAATCACCATAATTTAAGGCATATATCTCAACAATAACATAAAAAATTATTTTTTTAACATTACTATCTAATATTTATATGTATTTTTCATCTGACAATTTATTTTTGAAGGACCATACTATGGTATCTAAAGTAGGTTTATTGAATATGATGCATTCAACTGTGTGAACACATTCAAACACGATTCTTTATATACTTCTTATAAATTCTAACATTCCAAAAATAAATAATTTTTTGTAATAATGAAATTTAGATGATATTATGACTACAGGTTAACAATTTTCCTCTCATTTCGAGCCTATAATAATAGAAAACATCACTTATGTGTATATACAAGTCACTGTCCCGATGTAGTAGTCTCAGTCATCAATCATCAAATCATTAATTTGATGGTTTTAAGGAATTAAATAATGAGTATATTTAATATCTATGACATAAATAATCATAAATTTTTATAAATTCATATATATATTATAACCTTCCAATATATTTTCATATGACAATGTCCCTTGTTTTTATATGTGGAGTTGCACCACCACAAAGTATTTTGATCCATTTTCATCATTTATTATTATCATTAATGGTAGTAAGGATTGATTTTATTAATATATATGAGGAATATTAAATATTAATAATTATATTATGGTGAATTGTTACTTAACATAATTCTATTACCTTCATTGATGTGTAAAAACAACGTTCATGTGTTTGTATGACCTACCGTCTCCATCAACTAAATTTTAATTATGGTATCTATAATATTTAAATATGATTATATATATATAATGAATATATATGATTTTTATATAATTATTATTTCATAATGTTCTGGAACCATTATAAAAGTTTGAGGATCAAAGATACCGAACAACAACTCACATGAAAAACAAAGTTGTTATCACATGGAATTGGGATTTTATTAATGAATAAATAATATACATGTGATAAATGGTTATAGGAATATGATATATTGTATAATATATCATAAAATTTTATTATAAAGTATTTATAATTAATATATTATAAATATTTAAAATTATTAACTCATATCAATGATTTCTAATATATAGTATGGGTTTCCTGTATAACATTTGTTCTTATAAAACATATATAGTATTCACAACATGATTCCTCCATTTGGTGTATATAAAATTCCTTTGATATGATATATAATGATTTATTTTTATTAATTTAATTTATTGTTTCATTTTAAATTGTTTATTTCATGTGGGTTTGGTTTAAAAAGATACCAAAATAGTAATATTTTATTTTCCAATCACATCATTACTCAAGATCGTCTCTGATTGAGTCTCCCCTATTGTCAAAATATGATATCTCTTCTATAAAAAAATTTAATTTTTTATCCTCCTATAATTTAGGAAAGATGAATAATTTCTTTTCATTTTTCGATATTATGTAATAATGATATTGGAAAAATTATTTTATGGAAAACTAACATTGTTTTCCATTTAGCATGTAATCCTTCTCATCCAAGTCCATATATTAATTTAAATGTTTTATATAATGTTATTAATATTATAATATATATTACTAATCACATCGTTAACCATGTTTTAAATACTATAAATATTTATAAATGGAATTATCTTGTCTATTTATAAATGAGTAATATTTTAATTTTTTAGGAAAATTTGAAAGAAATCATTGTTTTAACATACTCATCATGATTAGATTTTCCCAGCATCATAAACTCCTAATGTGTATCACCCTCGGTCTGCTTCAAACACTAGTAAATAAACCGGAGATCCAACAAGCCTATAGAGCACCTCCACACATGATAGATCATTCTAACAAGAAATTTTGGTCAATGATAGTAATGATGGGAGACTATAGTGTCACATTTAGTGAGATATATATTTTTAAAATAACTTGATAAATAGTTAAAAAATATGTTTAAAACAAATGAAAATTATAAATAAAAATTTTAAAATATACATAATTTGATAAAAAATATGAATAAAATCAAATATCTTATTCAAACAAATTTATCATTTCCCGTTATATAACAAGGGATGAAACATTGGGAAAAAGGGAAACTCGTATATACTATATTATATACAAAAATGATGAAAATAACCCAAATATATATCAACTAGCACAAAAAGAACAAGAATTTTTATATGATACCCTAATCTATACTAGAATATTTGAATTATTCATCCATGTATGGACCCTTCCGTTTTTCCTACATACAATCATGATGTTTTTCCAGGTACAAATTAGTGGAAAGAATAGGTTTTGAGATAAAAAAATTTCACCCCCACAAATGTTGTATATATAAAATCTAGTATATGAATATAATCTATAATAGCGTGAATGTATAACATAAATAATGTTGTAAATAATAATGTAAAATACCCTTATTTTAATATACATGTTTTTTATGGATCTTTATATAAATGGTAATATATATATATATATATAATTTTAATAATGATTTATGTAAAATATTAGTTTACAAAGTATTAATACAACGAGGGATAGTACCTATGGTCATTTTAAATATAATCAAATTAATTTATATTGAGCTCATCAATTAGAAACTTACTGTAATTTATTCTAACATGGTCTAGGACCCAATTCCATTATAAAGGGGATCCTCTTTGAGTCCACATAGATCATCAATATAAATGTCTAGAGAGATTCGGGTAGGGCACAAGGTGAAATACCAATGGGGTTTGTGAAATCCACACCCAAGGTAATAATATTTGGAATCCAATATAATATGTTTCTATTTCCATTCAATTATTTCAGTGAAATAATAAATGATAGTTTAATGGAGAAGTGTCCTTCATAAACAATTTTATATAAGGTGGATCATTGTGTTTTTATAATGTCAATGAAATTATTAACAATTAGTTGATTACATTCCAATCAATTTATAAACTCAAATATAAGTGAAATATGGTGGACCATGTTAGTGTCTGTGACAAATTACCAACCATTTTTAAAATGTATATAATCTAAGAGCCCATCATCTTCAATTCATAATTTCCAATTAAACCTTTTCATATAATATTTTCTTTTTAAATAAAAATGTGAAATAATAAATATTCAACCATTAACATTTCACTGATTATAAAATGGAATCAACTCCGGTGTTGAAATTTTAGCTCACCCAAGGGGCTGAAATTGTGATTTGAATATAGACGAAATAAAATCAATTTGTAGTTTGAGTTGATGTCAATAAACTCTATGAATGTCAAAAGGGGACATTGAGCATGAAATAAATATATTAATATATTTTAATTATATATATTACTCATTTTAAAATAAAAACACATATTGTCTGTTGTGTAGAGAACTGGAGAAATTTATAAAAAACTATTAATTGACGTGAAAATGTTCAGATCACCAAACTTATATTGGTAGTACTCTCCCTGTATATTTTCATGTATTAAGATGCGCTACAATGGTATAAATTAATGAAATAAATGAAATCCTTGGAAATATGGTATATAATATTGAATGGGTATAATGTTTCATATAATTAGATAAAACATGAATGGAAATAATATGATTGATTAAAATTTTTATATAGATCCAATGAAACCAATGGTACATTATTCTGTGCTCGAATGAAAAATATATTTTAGAGCCTTGTCTTGATGTGAATGGGATCTCTCAAGTGTGTATGATGTTTTTCCTTGGGATGAATAGAATTTAGAGGGGAAAATAATAAATGAATTGGGGTAATAATATATTTCCACTATTTTATAGGGTTTACAGTTTTTCGGTATAGTTGGGCTAGGATGTCCACCATCCATGTGGATCAAATGCATAAGAAGAACAAATTGTGTGGGATAAGTAATTAGTTTTAACTAACCATGCACATCCATTGTTCCCCATTAAGGCATATTGAAACACCTGACACGGTTGTGAATGCTCATATGCATGGTTAGACAAACCATGAATCTCCTCATATTATGTCACATGTTTAAGAAACATAGTTACTACTAACATTGTGGTAACCATGAACCTCATTTTATATCTCTAATAACAAGTTCTTGAGGCTCTATAAAATCCATTGATGATCATTAACCCCTACACACAATATTATGAACCTATAATTGAGGAAAAAATATTGTTAAACTTAATTTTAAATGATTCACACGTCATTAACAAACAGGGAAAATTTGATCTCCCCAACATAAAAAAAATCGTCCAAGTGTTGTAATTATATGGTGTGAAATCTTCATTTGTGAACGGTTTCAATATTTGATAACACACATTAGAATCTAACTCCAACTTATAAACATGAATATGGATTTAAAACCATATAAACCATACTAGTGGAACTACCCTACCTCCAAGAGACTTTATGCATAGACAAATAATACATATTTGATGCTTCTCAAAGGTTTTATCTACCACTTTCTTAAAATCATCCGTCCAAAAAACATTAAACTATTCTAAATTATAACAATGATTCCATAAAACAATTAATAATTCATTCATATCATAGTACCTATGTTTTAATAGTTACTAATAGGATAATATCATGACGCTCTCAAATATATCAATGAGTCACAAGACCCTATGTTCCCACATCCTTTGTCGTATAAACAACTGATTCCCCAATGTAGTAAAAACATAAAATAAGACATGATCTCTAGTCCCACACTCTACAGGAAATCGATGACCATCAGTATAAGACATATTCCTCAACAGAGATATATCGAGTTGTTTCATCATAAGCTATACCATCTATGAAGCCTATTATATGTGACGAGGTCTCAGTAGAATTTCATCTCCAACCTCTTACCAGTATTTGGTTGAACATAATAGCCTATATATTTTTCCTCATAAGGATACATATGTATTCTATTACCAAAACTACTATTATAATAAACCTATTCCAGTTGAAGGTGTTTAACCTATGACCACCAAAATGGTGGATGCATTCTTGGTGCATGTCCTCTAAGACCTATATTATACAAGAAGACTGCTAGTCAGTTTATGGGTGATATATTTTAATCAAAAGTATATGTGAACTTAATTCCCTCTAAAATGCCTCCAAAAATATTTATTTAAACCATGAATCCCTTTCAAATACTATAGTATTTATAACCCCAAATAGGTGTATAATCTCATTGAATAATATAATACCTATTACCTCCAATTAAATGGTCTCTCTTATAGGTAATATGTGATATACCATTTTCAACAGGTCTATGTTCACCCACAACGTAACTGAACCTTGAAGGGTTTTAGGTAATCCCATCACAATATATATAATGTAAAAATATAATTTCCACAGTGGAATGTGTAGTAGATATAATGTCACCACAATTATAGTAATTCATCCTTCACTTACTGGTAGTAGGAGTAATGGCATACAAAACCCATTATGTCATCTTTCACCCTTCAACAAAAATACTAGTGGCTTCTTTTATGTAACTTATTGAATTCATGTGATGTATTTACAAGTAGAAGTTTGGGAGACTCATATAAAATAATCTCATATTCATTTAGAAACCCATACAACCACATGAATATTTATGATCTCAACATTGACAAAATGATAACTAGGTTGTGGTTCATCACATGCTACCATCTACTATGGGACCATGTCCTTGGAATCAGAAATATTCCTCACCTTCACACTTTACAAAATTGAGGATGCCAGTGCTAAATTTTTTAGTACATGTGTTCCGTGAGAGTCCAACACCTTATGATTGATCTCTAAAAATAATTCCAACAAATATCATTCTCTACCTACCTCCCAAAAATCTTCTATAAATGTTTTCAGGATTATTTCTGTATCAACATAATTCTACATTTCAAGTGTCTAAGAGGGAGAAATGTTAAATTATTGAATGTATTAATGCAATATTTGTTGATTTTTATTCATGTGATGGTGTGAAGATATATATTTATGTATTTGTTGAATTATATGAACCAAACCCAATTATATAAATAATTAATTCCTTAAAAAACTCATGGAATTAACAACATCAATTAACATGATTTCATGGGTGGGTTTATTATGATCAATATGTTGCAACTTGTGAGACCCATATTCCCTGAATTGATTTCACTACATAAAAAAAATCTAGATTCTTGTTTCATCAGGATAAAAAATGTACCGCTACCCCAATTCAAAAAATTCATGATCGTTTTATATGATAATATATCTTTTAACACCAAAAAACACTTTTATGCTTCATATAATGTTTGAAGGAACCTTTTCATGCCATGCTCATGGGTGATGTTACATGACATGAGAAATCCTATATAAGGAGAGAATAAAACCCATATAGCACCATTAAACTCTTTAATTCAAAGGAATTCATGGGATTCTACCAAGAAACAATAGTTCTCAACGTCAATTGATAAACATACACTCTGTTATCTGTGATTGTGTTACAAATTGAGGTATATTTATCAGTCCAAATGTTTTATTTTGTGAGTTTAGAATATATCTAATTTTCTACCCATTTTCCAAGAATAATCTCATTTTTTTAGAATGGTCATATAAAGTATGATAATAGATAAAAAATTGTTCATAATGACTACCACAAATCAATTAGTATATGGGGGAAAACATTATTCATCATGGCAATAAAAATGATGATCAGATTCGTGGGACTGAATGGAATGAAAAAATACTCAAATAGACCATATCTAAAATGTGATGTTTTTATTTTATATATGATCGTATAAAACAAAAACGATGGAATACGATACTCAAATAAATATTTGTCAAAACCATTTCCCCTCAACGGTTTTCAATGGGAAATCTATAAAAAGGTAGCATACGTTGGTTCTTAACAGTGGACCAATTAAACTAACGATAATCCACCCAATGCTTCAGGGTCACGTCCTCAATCTTAATCAAATCATAGGAGGAACCCATGTCCTTCTACTAGGTCATATAATACCATTATCTTCAAAATCCTATAGGTATAATTTTAGATCATTCTATATAGTAGTTTCCATCATATAATTTGGAATGGATTCTGGTGATACTTCTATCAGTATCCCAATAATAAATTAAACATATTTATACGAGGTATACAACTAAATTCAATTTGTAATATTTCAATGAAATGGTCTACTATAGTAGATAATTCCCTAATATTCATTCCCAAATAATATATAAATATGGAATTAATTTTTTCATTCACCCCACCCATTCCATGATTCTCATGTCCATATTGACATTCCAATATATCCCACATACTCTTGTTAATATATATACCTCCCTATACTGATATTATGGGATCTCATCAGTAATAATATTATATATATTCATGTTATGTAACATACGAATTTATACAAATTGTAATGTCAAAATCCATCATCTATGGGGAAAATGTTCCATATAAAATGATTCCTGAACCTCAATGGGGAATTACATACACATGATTTTTTTTACAAAACATCATATGGGGTATTGAGTTCTATCCCCACACTAAAATATTGAGTCATGAGTCCAAGTCTCTCTAAAACAAATATATGTATAAAGGTGTGGAATTCTCCTATATAAAATATAACATAGACTAATGTAGAGACTAATAAAATCAAAATTTTAACTATAGAGGGACAGACACTCTACTCCTAGGGTATCAGATACACCTCATATAACTAGCCAATACCACTACCATGAGGGAAAATTGACCTCCCCTGGAATGTTGGAAAAATAGTACAATATTATGTTGTTTTTGAATCCCTTGGCTAAGTCCCCCTCCTTTAGTAAAATGACTAATAGTAATCAATATCCCTTTGGGAAAGGAGGTACTGATCCCACTCCACAACGTGGAGCTACTACAGATCATATCATACTATAATTCTGTGTAATGGTCTGAAAAAACCTCTAAATATTCCATATTATAAAATATTATATAAACTATAATTAGGATATATCATAATGAAGATTCATTTGAGGATCCATATTTTTTTCAGGAATAAAATTTTGAGCAGAAATCTAAATATTTATATTGTATTCTTATAAAGGGGTAAACTAGTATTTTTCCCATATAATATGATCATGGATAATTTTTTGGACCTCTTTGATTCTCATAAAATATTTTTTTAATCCTACTTCATGAGTTTTGTAAATATCTGAGTCATTCAAATTTTTGACGAAATAGTTAATATTTCATTTTAAATAAATTAGATATTAAATTTTCCACAAATTTTTTTGGATATATATTTTAATGGATATTTTTATTGAGATTATGGCCACATCATTGAGTGTATAATGGGGATCTTTTCCTAGGTGAGTCGTAAACAAAAGCTGACCACCAAGGCCCTCTTGAAATACTTTTTCTAATTCTTTATATTTTCTTATTCATTATTATTTTTTATAATCAATCATTCCTTCCTTCTCATAGATTCCTCTTGTACGAATCCTTAATCATTGTGAAATAAGGGATAAATGGAGAGCTAGATGGAAAATGAGAGAGAGGGAGAGAAATCGGTATCATCATGAATCCCTCGACGCACTTGATCGATATGAAGCAACTGTGGACTGCGAAATCGAGTGGAGAATCCGCAGTGTCTGGCTAGAGGTAGAAATGTTTACATTTTTACCACAACAACCCTATAATTTTATTTTTCATGTATATATATCCCTATATTGATTTATTATGGCATTTAGTGGTTGTAAATTTTGATTTTTGGGTTCTAAATGGGTTTTGGGGAGATATGAAGGGTTTTTAAATTCGAAAAACCTAATAACCTGGTTTGTGGATCTAGGGGTACATACCCTATGTTCCTCTCTTTTGGTGAAGATGGTGTTTTTGATGTTAACTTTGTGTACGTGGGTATAAATGTCATGTATTATTACTCAGTCTGGTAACCAAGTACTTATCCTGGAAAACACGTGTAGGGGCACACGACCATGTGAGTTCATGGCCACACCGAGTGTAGGTGACATTCCATGTATAAGTTAATTGAATAGACAAGTAGATAAACATAATGGCACAGGTACATAGTCAAATACCATATATTTGGAACTATTCTATTACCATTTTCACATGCATTATACTAGGGGTGTATATATACCTAGGCCAGTGGGAGTACACATCATGTACCGAGGGTGACACGTGGTGTACTTCCCTTTTTATCCCTATGGGGTGTTTGTGTATTTTGTAACTAGATTCATAATTGTACCCCTAGAGTATCCTATTGAATGTGGTTTTTATGTATATCGTGATGGCGATCCTTGTGGAGATTTCAATATACTATAAATGGGTGTTTCATAGATTCTATCTAAATGGAGAGGACATTCATCAATATTTTGAATTTTGTTAACTCTAGAGAGAGAGAAACTTCATGAATTATAGGTTTAGTTTTTGGACCAACCTAGTTAAGTGCATAATTTGATATTAGTTATATGATATCTCCCATGTCCTATAGTTTTGAAAACATTCCCCTTATGAGATGTGCCCTTCTGTATTATGAGGTCATGAGACTATATGCTTCTAAGGATACCCTGAGGTATTCCTTTGATTATATACTAATATTGGGACTCCATGTAGGATCCTTTTACATTTATATAATTATGTGTATCCCATGTTGGATGACTCATCGATGCTTGAATTGGGGCACCCAACAGGTGTCCGTTGTTGGATCATCCCAGAGTTGACAACCTGTTTGGGTAGAGATAGTGGTCGGGGTCACCAGAGAACTTTTACCAAATTTGTATGACTATGGGTTTGTGAATGGAGTTTTGGGATTGGCATTTGGGCCACCATCAATCAGTTTTTTATATATTTGATGTGGTTTTTTATTCATCAATATTTACAAGAGGAGATTCCTGGTTGGTGGTTATAGAGATAGATGTGAGCAATCATTCATCCTATTGGGAGACACATATGTTCTTCCTAGGATCTGTTTCATTAATTGGGATACACAAAAATTCATTCCAAGGTTCCAGATTTAGAGACACATCATTTATATTTTTTTCCAGCATACAATTCGGTACTACATCAGACATGTCATTTGAGCCATGATTTTTATACACTGTGATATATATTTTGTGTCGATTCTGAGAGGTTTTTTCTAGTATTGATCTATGGATCCTGACTTGATGACTTATATACCCCGAGAGATATGATACTATCATTGTAGGAATGTAATGGATGGGCTCATTGGGTTGATTAATTATATATCATTAGTGATAAATGAATTCTTGTTGTAGGAATTCCATGGATAGGATCTGCGGTTTGATGAATTATATACACTGAGTGGTATATGGATTTTAATTAATTGAATTCCTTACATGGAAGTAGTGTGTTTAAGAATTATGTATCCAAACTGATACTTGGATTCCCATTATAGGAATTCTTTGTGTGGGCTCTGCGGGTTAATAATGTATATACACTGAGTGATACATGTATTCTGGTTGTATGAATTTCCTGGATGGGCTTAGTGGGTGGATGAAATATATACCATGAGTGATCTGTGGATTTCATTTGAAAAAATTCCATGGACGACCTCAGTGGGATGATGACATATATACCATGAGTGATAATTGGATTTACATTGTAGTATTTCAATGGACTGGCATAGTGTGATGAAGAAATATATAAACTTAGTGATACAAAGTTTCCAATTGTCGAACTTCCATGGATGGGAACATTAGTTTAATGAGTTATATACATTGAGTGACTCATTGATTCCTATTATTAGAATTCCATATATGGTCTTAGTGATCTGATAACTTGTATTCACTGAGTGATACATGGAATCATGTTGTAGGAATACATTGGACATGCTCAAACGGTTTATGGCTTCTTCTCCATGAGTGATACTTGTATTATTACTATAGGAAAGACTTTGATGGGCTTATAGGCTAGTTGACATATGATTATAATGATTTCTCTCTTTCAAAGTTGTTATGTGACTTTTTTGGTGTAACATTGTGTCTCACTAGATGTCTATATGTTCTCCCATGAATCCTTATTATAATTATTAACCATAATTATGAAGAATCCACATTTAAAGGATTGACTATTGGAATAGGGTTACCTAGTATGGATTTTAGGTTCACATGTGTGGACCCATGGGAAGGACATTAATACCCCTGCAGATATGTATCTTTCTCAGAGATATAAATCTAGAATAGGAAAAAGAGGGTATTTGTCTAATGGGATTACAAAACCAATGATCAACATGATGGTACACGACATCAGTGACATGAATCCAAACACTATTACCTGGCATAGGATGTCCATGAAATCATCATTACATACCAAAGGATCAACTATTGATGTCATTTCATATAATGTGGTTTCACATAATCATGAATATTCATATTTATGTATAAATGTACAGGTGTGAACTATAAATGTATACATATAAAGTTATGAAAATATGTGGTGGTACATTCCTAGTTCGTCAGGATTATGGACCCAGGGTTCAACTGTGGTTTCAAATTGAGATTTACTTACCTTTTAATATATGTATTAGTGAGGATGTGGAGTTTGTTTTGCGTACAATGATAGAAACACATCTATAGTTTGCTTGTTGGGGTGGCCAACTGAGACTCTTTCCCACCCTTGCACATTCACCTTATTGTATGTATAGACATTATGTATTATTTTTAGATTGAGCACGGGTTAAATTGTATATACGATTGGGGACCATAGTTTCATTATCGACCGAAGGTGCTTGTGTGGTTCTTAATAGGTCTACAATTTTTCAAAAGTGTATGGAGCCTAATAATGTGGTCTCTCTAAGAAAGAGTAGTAGAGCCACACAATATTGCATTAAGTTATTCTATACTCTAGTATCCTTATTTTCTCACCGGTGGGTGACCAGTGTTGAATTTTATGAAATAGATGTTCAAGATTCAAGATCATATCATTTTATTATTACACTATGTTCTATTTCAATTTCAAACTACATATTCACACTGTTTGTTTAGTTACTTGTATAAAACATAGTTATTTCATCTTTTTATGTACACTGATATGTGGTATAGTGTCACCACTAACACACACAAGGGACTTGATGCAAGTCGAAAGCATCTAGATTATGGGGAGGCACACTTGAGGCCTTGTTATCAAAGGATTGGATAACATGTTTAGTGGAATCCATGTCAGGATATTACAAATTGATACTACAAGAGTTTTATTTCATTGTATTTACTATTTTTGTATATGGGAGAAATGTTTATTAAGAATATATTGCATCCTATGATGGATATCACTCTGGGGAATCATGAACACGTGATTTGGTAAGAAGTCTTGGTTGTGAGGTGTTGGGATTGTTGTTATGATCTCTAATGTTACAGTCGTATATGAGTTTCTCCTTGAGAAAAACACATGTTTTGTGGATGTTATGATTTTTATAGATCTATAACTATTTTTATTGTCAATACCATATTGATGGATTTACACTCTTTCTATAAAAGGAAATAGGCATCTATTGTATCTTATAAGGAAAATAGGATTCACATCGTATATTCCTTTTAGTGATTGATTTTACTAAATATTGGGGAATTTTTTTTCTCTACATACACAAATATATATTCAATTATGGTTGGATATCAGGATCTACATGGAGGAGTTTTTGGCAGGCTGATGACTCAGTCATCATGCAAGAGAGGTGTAGTGACCTTGTATGACAATTTGCCAAGTGATACTATTCTATTGATATCATTATAGAGTTTTGTTTCTTGGGTTGTTCTTTATCATGTCATATCATTGAGTATGATTTCAATGGATACCAAGATGTTTACTACAAACTAGACCTCCATGGGGAATTTCCGTATATGTGTTCCCAGTGAGTGTTAATTCAGTTTTTTTTGCATTGGTTTTATGACCTCCAGGGAGAATTTCCTTTTGACAATTCTCGTAGAGAATCATGACCACATAGACCATGTTTTCATATTTTATCCTCATTGCAAATTTGGATACTTACCTTATTTTTATTGTTTTTTATGTTTTGGGATATGTCTTTAGACCATGTTACCCAGTTGAGAGTATTTTGTTCTAGGGCTTGGGGGAGACATAGAGGCCCTTGGTTTGGACTTGTTCCATTGTAGGTTGATTTTTTAATTTTTCAAGGGTACCATTCATGAGAGGTTTTCACACACGTTCATCTTAATCTTTGTGAAGTGATATTGGTTTTACACTATTTTTTTGTGACCGAGGAATGGTATATCCTAGAGTTTTAGTTATAGGCATGTTGATTTCTTCGACTATTGTTGATGTACCTTAAGGGGTTGTTTTTCAATACTGTATTTGACATCTAGAAATGTAAGGGTTTCTTACCTGGTCAAACAGTTCTTCCTATTTTTTAATGTAGTCATTGTGTTGGTATATGATCATGACTGTAAATAAGACGTGTTACAAGAGGCCTTGGAATAAATCATGGCACAAGGGAGGTGCTTTATTTTAAATGGGAGATATAAGGGACCTTCAAGATTGTGAAATTGACATGTCATGTAACATGGACAACATAGAATTTTAATGGATGACCCACATGAGTATGATTGTGGACATTATGTATTACAGTACTTACATGTAGTATCGTTTAAATCTACTTAAGGGAGTGGTCGATTTAGGGTTGAGGACTGATTCTTCAAGAAAATATGTTGGTTAAGATCCAATGTTTTCCGTTGGAATGTCCTTCTTGGGTGGAGGTGAAATTGAAAATTTATGGGGAACCATGAGATGGTTTACCTATGGCTGAATCCTAGTCATTGTTTCATTGGATGGTGAGTATAGATAGATGGGAACTGTTCACACCCCTTGTAAAATCATAGTGTATTCATGTTTGAGTTGATAATGATATATCATGATTCTACATGAGAATGCTAAGGGAGAATCAAACCTACGTCGAGCTCTTATTCAAATATAAATGTTCTTCCCTTATGGGAAAAATAACCTGTTGAGGTTACAGTTGAGTAGTTGTGTAAGGTAAGAAATATCATGCGGAGTACACCATTAACGATTTTAGAATGATTAATCTTATTTCAGTTGAGATTTGGTATTTGTTTCGGGCCGTTGGGATCATAGGATATCTTTTGAGGTGATGATAAGTGTATTCTTATAGTGGGGAGTACCAGATCTGACACAATTAAATTTATTTCTTGTAAAAGGTAGTTTTTAATGTTATGAGGCTAGTTATTTGACAGACCATCTAGAATGGTTGTGTTGATGGTCTATTGAGGAAATGTCTACTTGTCTATTATCCATGATTCTCAAGGACGAGAATGTATATATTGAGGAGTAGGTAAGGACCCGGGCTTTTTCTGACTGCAATTATGAGTATTTTTTTTCTTTTTGGTTTGTGTAATGGGGAAATTGGTCTTTTTCCTTGAGCATATGATATATGATAATTTGGATGACCACACCATTGGTCATATAAAATAATATTCACCCTAGGACATGAGTTTTGTAGAAATAGAAGTCATTCAAATTTTGGCAGGAATGATTAATATTTAATAGTTAATAATTTAAATATTAAATTGTTAGTGTAGGTTCATTCAGTGATAACTTTTGATCTGAGTGTTCAATTGTGATTACATATGTTTTTGTGTTCATAATGAGTCTATATTCCTAGGTGAGTAGTTTAATTGATTTTGGAATTGGGGATAGCACATGCCCCTTTTTCTATTTCTTTTTTCGTTTCTTGTTTTTCTTTATCTTCTTACTTCCCTCTCACTGACACCACTACTGTAGCTCCTCCTTCCCCGCAACCTACTAGATAAAGGGATAGGGAGACCAAAATAAATAGTGTAAGAGAAATTGATATCACCAAAAATCCCTCAACGCACTGGATTGGCGTATGACAAAAACAGATCGCTAAATCGATTGACACTTATGTTGTTTCTTCCCAAAGGTAGATATGTTTACCTTTTTACTAAAACACCCCCCATTATGTTCTTTGTTTAAAATTTATATAGCACTATATAGTATTTTTGAGGCTCATGGTGTCTTGATATATTGATTGAGGATGAAAACGGTGTTTTTTGGGTGATTAAGAGGGTTTTTGGTCAGGAAAACATGATAACACGTCTTCTAATTTATTGAAGACATTGTCTATTTTTCCCATTTGGGGAAGATGAATTTTTGGACATACAATATCTGTTCATGGGAGTACAAACCATGTAATGGTACTCATCAATGTAATAGAGTACATGGCTAGGAGAACCCATGTATAGGTGTAACACCCCCAATATTTTATAGTATGTTATTTTTTAAAATAATTTAATAGTTCGTGCTACACGAAACACCGAGTTCGAGAGCACCGCGACTGATCAAACCTGTTGTTCAAAAAACAGTTATGAATAGTATTAAATTCATTTTGTATTTTTTATATTCCATGTAATTTTAAAATCCATATTATTTTTTTCAAAGACATAATATCAGAACAAAATCATTTTTTAAAATAAAAGAAGTATTTTCTAAAATTGCAATTTTACTTCCTTTTAATGGAGAACCATTTCTAAATCCAATATTTTACATATTTATTTATTAAAATTGATAAAATGAACTTCTTCATTAGAAGAGGAAAGTGAAAAATCAGGTTTGATAAATTTTCTGAGGTTTTCTCATAACTTTCATATTTTGATGAATACTGAAAAATAATAAACATTAATTGAAAACTAAAATTTTAATCAAAATAATTTAAAATATTAAATTATACATTTGAATGGTTTTGAAGTCTAATTAGACCACTTTTTTATCATTTCATCCAATTTTGGCTAATATATGTAATTTAACATTAAAATTGGATATAAACACCTATCAATCTTTTAATTGTTTGTACTTCTCAAAAACCAACATTCTGGTTTTGACTACGAGAATATATTTTTATATTAATTAACATAATTTATATGTTTTGAATTGGGTTAAATATACTAAATTTTTTAATATTTAATATCAAAATTATATTTTTATGAATTTTTGATATTTTTCTAAAAACATTCATGTTTTGATGAATAGTGAAAAATAATGCATTATTGATTAAATATGAATTTTATATTAAATAATTATTTTTATGTTAAATTTATTTTAAATTCGAAATAGATACATAATATCTATATTATTCCAATTTAATTCATTGAAGTCATTTTATAATAATATTAGATATTAATAATTATGTTGAACTTTTTACGGTCATTTACCCACATTCTAGGCATATTTGCAAATTTGCATTAAACAAAAAATTTCTTATTATATGAATTGAATTTAAAAAATATGAGAGACACGATTGACATTATAATGTAAAATTGGGTTCAATAATATGAAAATAATATCTATTTAATAATAAATTTTAATTTTTATATACCATTGTTAAAAGTAAATATGGTAATTAAAAGTAAAAATGATATTAAAATTTCACCAAAACAAGTATTAATTCTACTGTATATGAGTATTTCGATAAAAATAATCATTACGAATAAAAAATTATTTCTTGAATCCACATGGATTAGATTAGGACATTTTTTTATAATTTTATTTAAAGACGAGTTAAAAGTGATAAATTCAATGATTAATTACTAAAACATTATTAATATAGGGTTATTCATTAGATAAATTTGACCATAAAATTCAATTAGAAATATAAAAGGACTTCCTACATCATGGTATTTTATTTATAACTTTCATACATTAAATAAATATATAAATTTATTTCACAAAGATGATGCAGTATTACCTTATTAATGAATGATTATAACAATAGATATATTAAATATCACAATAAATTTAAATTGAGACATTTGATATATTCCATGAATTTTTTAGGTTAATATGATATATGAGGTTTGATATAATATTTTAGAGGTAATCTAGTTTTGATGACTTTCACAAAAACCAAATACTAAATAATGTCAAAATTGACATAATTAAAGTATTTAAAACAAATAATATATTATTAAATGATATATTATTCAAAAAATATAAGTTTTTTTCAAAGACATATATAATGATATATATGTCATTAATGAACCACTTGAGGTTCTGTTGGAATTTTATAGTATGTTTATTTACAATGTAATATAAAAATACTAGATGTCATAGTAAAGGTTAAACTATTAAACTATGAATTAATTATAAATGATGAGGTTATTACGTTGAACTAACCTTATCTAAAACCTATTTATTGACCGCATTTAGACACATATCCTCCTTAGCCTCCAAATAAATCCATTTGGAGACATTATAAACAAAAAATGATATTATCATAAAATAATATTTCTGGATTTTTCTAAAGTGACCCTCACCTCTCTTATAAAAGGGGTACATCCCCTTGTCTCAAAATCACATACACAAATCTATTTGGATTGAACAATACCGGCTGAAATATACTCCCAACTACCCTCAATTTAACCTAGAGGCCTTACTTTGATCAGAAAGTCAACCTATAGATCCCTTTTGATCAAATCAAGATGATGCACCCGAATAAGAGGTGATAATTTAATCACCTCATTCAATGTTTTTTCTTCTTCCACTTCCTCTTTGATTTCTGTTTCCATAGAAAATTTAGAACTCTAGTACCTATTATATACATTAATGTTATTATAAAAATGGCACAACCATATTCATTATTCTAACCATCTAATGAATGAGAAATTCACCATATGTGCATATGTAAGTCTTATAGTCTCCACGTCATGGTGTAGTTTGTTATTCAACACTTTATTATTTGGATGGGTATAATAATTATATTAACTGATATAACTATAAATATTAGCTCCTAATTATTATTTATATATTATATACTATCCAATTACGTATTATTTCACCACTAATAGATTTATATTGTTGCTCATGAATACATAGGGAATACCGTCTCCACGACGTGATGTGATTTCATTTTCCATCATAACCATTCATGAATAATATTAATTTAATGTTTTAAAAAAATATTTGAGAACATAATATAATTTTTGATATGAATTAAATACATCCTATCCATAACAAACATGACTTACATAACAAAACATATAAAGGATAACAAATCAGTTAACACCCATAACAATGATACGACTAAAATATCATTAAAAAAGCAATATTAGAAGATCAATAATGATATCATATTTATTTATTTTTTTCTTGTATAATTTAATAACAATGATATCACAATTATACTGGAGGTTAACAAAGAATCTAATATATATATGTAAAAGGTAAGGGGTATTCATCTCACTTCATATTCTTGTGAGATTCATGCTATATTGCCACTATTTCATTTTGTGTGGTGTATGTACTTTCCATTATTATATTATTTTTTTAGTATAATTTAATTTATGGGTATTTAAATATTCATTTTATGGTTGTTCTTTCATGTGGTGTAGGTTTTGTATGTTACCAAATCAGTGAGGGAATTTTTAATTTTGATTTCCACTCATTGGGTTTTACGCAAACATCATTGATTATTTTAGTCCATGATAATGTCTTATATCACTATTTATTTATTTGTGAAGTAATTTACACTCCATTTTTGTGGATATACATTATATACACATAATCACACCATTTAAAATTCTCATGTCATCGACATGAACTTGATAAGAGTAATCTTCACTCAATTTCTATTCAATGAGTAAAACATGCAAGTCATCATTGGTATTTATAAACAAGAATATGTTTGAATGTAATATAATTGATTTATAATGAATGTAAAATAATATTGAGTGTCTTAATATTTTTCCCACATAATTATGTTATTTATTTATCCTTAACCAAAAGATACTGTCTTTATAAGTGATTTTATTTCAATTTACATTCTATTGAGACTTATTTGTTTCTATGCGCCAATTAACATTTATATGGTGTTCATACTATACTTTGAGATAGTATATCATGAAAATATGTGTTATCATGATATTATATTGTTTTTATAAACTCAATTACTTGTATTCAATCGTCTAGTATTTGGTTAGGAACTCTAAGTAAAACGTCAGTTAAAATGTTATAATGATACATTCTTCTAAATCATTCTCCTTAATGAAAATGCTTTAAAAATGATTTTCAGGATTTATATATATGGAAATAAATGATTTGAAATAAAAATTCAATTCAAAAGATTCAATGTATTATGGGACACATTGATTCGAAAATCTCTTTTAAACGATTTCATTGTTAAATAGAGTGACATTAAAATGATTTCATGAAAAAAGGGGAGATTTCTCACAGATAGATATACTGATTATATTCATCGATGTCAATATTCATCATTTTATTTTATTCTTGATTTAGGTTGATTTATTATAATACAATCGCATATATTTTATTGAATGAGTATTGTATTAATGTTGATGTTCTATTTTTATATCATTCATGGTTTATGGTTAATGTATTAACATTTTTATGATAGTTTTAATATGAATGTTTATGTTTTGTTTCAAAATATTCATATGAGGAATTCATTGGACATAGTGTGTGATGGGTGTAGCCTGATATAGATCCTCGATGCATCAGTAGGTCTCATGAGACAAACTAGATTCTTTGAACAAGGCCTTGAAAAAATTATTATTTGTAGTCCTGACATGAGACCTTGACTATGTGGTTATGGTGTCCAACATTATGCATTCTATTATTATAAAATTAGAAATTAATATTACATGTGATTATTCGACAAGTAAATTATTCATGTGAATTAGTAAATAGAATTATTTGATTTATATTTTCCATAATATACTGAATTTACATTTAAATGGGTTCTATTTTAGTCTTATACATTGCCTTAAATGTTTATGCTTATTTATGAGTGTTTCTGCTATATTTATATCCATATTGAGCATCTAAGATCACTATTTTCTTATGTTTTATTTTTTTCCATGATGTGAAGAAGTAAATTATGTTTGAATTTTAATTATAGGATAAGGGATATTGTTCTGTTCAAAGGGAACACAATGTTGTTGTTTTTTTATTTCATGATGTAATGTAAAACTTAAGTATGTAACTAGTACTTCCAAGGCTACAAAATTGATCGATCTTTTGGGACTTGGTCTATTTTTATCATGCTAATGTTATGTAATAATGCACCGACTCTAGGTAACATGGGTTGGGGAAATATAGATTGTATTAGAATATGTGTAATAAAATAATTGGAAGCTAGATTTAGAAAAACTAATAATAAATACACTACCTAGAGATAGAATTTTAGGATTAGTATTGAAGAATATCTAAATTTATTTGTAATGTATATATTTTGTGGGGTTTCTAAGAAATATAACTCGGTCTACATATGAGCTGGTAGAGTCGGCTCTGGGACAAATGTACCTAAGGGTAAAAACTGAAAACACCACATTGATCTAGACTTGAATGGGAACTGAAGCATGGCATGGAGCCATTCTTCACTCTTGGTTACAACACTCATCAGGGTTATTCTTAGGATATTTCACATTTTTTGTACAAACTAATTTTAAGGAATTTAATATAATATGTGAATAAATAACATTGGAAAATTATAATGTGTTTTACATTGAAAATAAGTATCATGATATTCTATAAATTTTTTTTAACTCACACTATGCATTCTAGTTTTCGTAAATGGATTGATTCCAAGGAATTAATAGTAACATTGAACTTGATGTACACGGTGGAATGATGGTGGTAATCAAAAACTAAGTTGAATGTTTATAGGGGTAAAATATATCATGTTCATTCGGAAACATGTTTCGAAAAATATGATCAATAACTTATAAATTAACCAACTCCCAAACTCAACAATGATGTGGAAGTCGGAGAATTATAAGAGCTCCAGTATTAGAGATCATGGTGAAAGGAAAGTACAATTTTTATCATTAATGAAATGTGAATGAAGACACCCATGAAAGTGTCTCAATGGTACAAGGAAATTATTTATATATGGTAAATAATGACTTAATGTTAATAATTTCAAAATAGAAATGAAGATTATTATGGAGAAAAAATGATCATAAGAATCCATTTATAGTCATTTGCTATAAAAGAAGGGGACCGAGGGATTACCCGAGTCAATTCCTTATTCTACAAATTAAACATTTGGTCATGGAATAACCTATGTTGAAATAACTGGATGAGAAAATATTTTAATGTTTTAATGCTATTTGTTGATGGAATTACGTTGTATGACTCTTCTCTTGTATGTGTAACCCTACAGTTTGTTATTTGAAAAATTCTAATGTAGGATGAAATATCATTTCTTTTGTGGATATAGTTATTATGAACCATTTGATTTGATATGGTAATTGAATTTTAATCCATTATAGGTTATTATTTTTTGGGACGAAAATGTGAGGTAGGAGACAAAATTTGTGGTAAAATTATGTTATAGTTAGTTGGAAGATTATATCTCATTTTGGTAATGTAATAAAATATTATTTTTGAACAATGACACCACACAGATCATGTAAAAACCCATCTCGTCGGAAAAATCTACGGGAATCAATCCCATAACCAAAAGTGGTACTGAGATTTATCACCTTCCACTGGACTTTGTGATGTCCTCGGTTAGTGGGCCTATTTTTTTAGTTAAATGATATTATTTATCATTAATATGTTTATTAGGGACCATATGTTTTATCAAATGAATATATTTAGTATAGGAGAATGATTTGATGATTAAGGGATAAATTTTATTTTGGAAGACATTAACTCTATTGGAAACACTAAATGACTAATGAAGATAGAATACTATGGGATTTCCTATGAAGAGTAATGGTGGATTTTTTTGGAAGAGTCTATATTTTTTATTGATATTTAGGTTATTAATGGAAATGATAAACCTCACATATAGAATATGTGATTTGGTTAATAAAACATCTATATGATTCTTTAAAATTAGTTGATGTTATGTGGAGATAAATGTTATAATTTACTATGAATGACTATGTGATTAAATTATTCAATGGTTTGGGGTTCAATCATATTTTGGATTATATTGAAGGATTTTAAGGTCCAATGTTTATTGAATGGAATTTATTTATATTAGGTTATTGTATTTTTAATTTTAGAAAATAAGAATAGTATTTATTTCTATAAAGGATTATCTATTTAGGGGATCATCAGATCTTGTACTAATCATTTTGTTCTACTTAATCTCTAAAGACAAGGGAAATATATCGTTCATCCACTGTAGATAATGTGATTCTTTAAAAGTTGATTCTAATGCTTCAGGTGTGACCAAGCCATCTCAAATACTAATAACGTGGAGAAACGATGAAATAATGGTTGAAATGTTTTAAAATATGAAAATGTACTAGAAAAGTAAGTATATCTCTTTATATTTTTGGCCAATCTCATAAATAAATTCCTCAACATTATCAAATATTTCTTATAACAAATACATTGTCTGTTTACTTTTACTTCTGTGAAACTAAAGATCATTTAACCCATTACAAGATTGTGGTTATCATGTTGTTATATTTTCTAATCATCATGTTTTCTATCACACTCCATCATAATATGAAACTTAGTATATCTCCTATATTTATTTGAACCTACATGGAATCCTAATATTGGTTTTCACAGGGGTGCTTTGAACTTCTCATTGTTTCTTTTTAAAGTGACAGTTTAATTTAATATTTCTCTGACGTGGGACTATAAATGGTGTTCCCATGACAAATTTTAAACATTTAGAAGAATAAATGTCCATTGGGGGGAAGAATGCAACACCACAATTTTTCCTATAATGTTATTATCTTTAAAACAATTCAATATCTTGCACAACACGCAACACTGAGTTCAAGCACACCACACCTTACCAAAATATTCATTAAAAAAAGAGTTATGATTAATTTTAAATTTATATATTTCATATAATATTAAAATCCATTTTATTTGTTTCTTATACATTATCTAATAACGTATTCAATTTTTCATATTAAAGAAGTATTTTTCAAAATTGTAATTTTACCTCATATTAATGGTGAACCCTTTTTAAATGAAATATTTGACAATTTTATATTTTCCAATTGAAAAAAATAAAACATTTCATTAGAAGAGGGACATAAAAATTTTGTTTGGATAAATTTTTAGTGTTTTTATATTAACATTCATATTTTAGATAATAAGGAAAAATATTATATTTTATTTGAATACAACTTTTTTAATTAAAATACTTATAGTGATACATTATACATTTGAATGGTTTTTGAATTATATTTATAATATATTTTTATCATTTAATCTAAATTATGTCATTGGATGTAATTTTACATATTAGTTGGATATAAAAACATATCAATTTTTTGATAGTTTTTATTTCTAAAAAATGTGATTTCTAGATTTGACAACGGGAATTTTTTTAAAAAAAATTATTAATAAAATTTCAATGATTATAATTTGGTAAATTAGCATTAATTTTTGTATTTTGAATATCAAAATTATCTTTGGGTTAATTTTTTTTATTTTTATAAATACATTAATTTTTTTTAATAGTGAATACAATACATTATTTTTTTAAGCCTACTTTAAATTTAAATGAACATTTTTAATTTAAATTTATTTAAAGTAAAAATAGAAAAATAATACCTATATTAGTATAATTTAATTCATTTATGTCATTTTATAATAAGATTAGATATAAAAAAATTTATTTAACTTTTTACCATATTTTACCCAACATCGAGGAACATTTGAAATTTTTCTTAAAATGTAATTTTACCACTTCTGTGAATAGAATATCAAATATCTGAGAGACATGGTAGACATCAATAAGTAAAATGTGGTTTAGTAGGTTATAAATAATTTTGGGTGAATAGTATGTTTTGAATTTTAGTTTTCCACAATTAAAAGAAAATATAGAAATTAAATGTAAAAATGATGTCATAATTTCTCCAAAACATGTCATAGTTATATATGAAATGAGTATTTACACCAAAATCATCCTTAGAAATAAAATATGATTCTTTTTTATCCATATATGTTAGACGATCTCTTACATTATGGTATTTTATTTAAAACTTTAGACAGTAAATAAGTATTTTTATTTGTGACATAATAATGATGCAGTAATTACCATATTAATGAAGGATTAAAATAATTGATATTATAAATATCAAAATAAATATAAATTGAAACTACCGATGCATTAAAATAATTTTCATGGTTAATATGACATGTTAGGGTGTATGTAATATATTTTAATAGAAGTAATCAAGTTATATTGACGTTCACAAAAATAAAATAATAAAGAGTGTAAAAATTGACATAAATAAGTATTTAAAACAAATACAATATTATTAAATGATATAATATTCTTAAAAATATAAGGTTCATAAAAAGGACTTATATAATGATATAAATTTCATTAATTAACCACTTTAGGTATTGTTGTCATTTTATAGTATGTTTATTACCCATGTAATATAATAATACAAGAAGAAATGGTAAAAGATAAACTATTTAACTAATAATTAAAACTAAATGATAAGGTTAACATGCTGATCTAATCTTGTATAAAACCTATATTCTGAGTGTATTTCGAACCATACCCACATTATCTTCTAAATAAATCCATTTGGACAATTATAAACTGAAAATAATTATATAATAAAAAATATTTCATTATTTTCCAAATGTGAACCTCTCCTCTATTGTAAAAGGGTACATTCCCCACTCTTGTGGGGTTTGGGCACCTGTAGGAGAGTTCGGAGGGGTGACTCGGTGATGACGTTTGATGATCGGTGTCCGATCTGGCTGATTTCGGTTCCTACTTGTGTGCTATGGGCATGATGTTCGAAGGAGGGAGGCTCGGCCATGACGTCGATGACGGTTCCGTGTCTACTTCAGGATTGACGGTGGGGGCATGGCGGTTTTCCACTTGTGGTGCGGCTTTGTCTATGGCGTGGCTTTCGTAGCTCTACGGTGATTTGATCTACGGTGTGTGACCCTTCAGCAACGTGGGTGAAGACCCAGATCTGGTCTACTGCGGTCGGATTAGGGTGGAGGAGCTTCGATGACTGGTGATGGTCTTTGAAGGAGGATCGTGGGTCAAGTCGTGGGTCTTCCTCAGGTTTCATGGATGGTGGATCAGTGGAAGGAGCTTGATGGCAGTCTGTGTTTGGGTCAGACAACGGTCATGTGGCTCAGTTCAAGTGTTGTTAATATCTCTGGTAGCATGGTGCCTGGCTTGTGATTGTGTTGCTGCATTAGGGTTTGTTGTTTGGTCTTTGGGCTTCGTTTTGTAATGGGATTTTTCCCACTAGGCTTTGGGTCATAAATTTTTTGATCGGGCTTCTGGGTTTGGTGAGGTTTCGGTGCCTTTCACGTGCGGGATTCGACCATGGGTTTGTCTGCGGTGGAGTCGTGCTAGCATGCGGGTAGGGTTTCATTTGTAATGGGTTATCCCACTGGAATCTCAAGCCTATAGATAATTGGCCTTAGAGACTTTGGACTCATTATGGGCTTTTGGGTTTTCCCTTCTCCCACAAAAGGGGTTTGTATGTTTTATTTTCTTTTTTTAAAAAAAGGGGTACACCCCCACCTTTTCTAGTAAGAGGAAATAATTTCATCTACTCTTTCAATGTTCTTTTCTTTTTTCCACATCCTTATTTCTTCGTTTTTTCCACACCAAAATAATAAATCCATTACCTTCTATATACTGGGATGTTATTATAAATATGGTACAACTATAGTCATAATTCTACTCATTATATGAACGACAATGTCTCCCTACGTGCGTACATATGACTTATCATGTCCATGTTGTGGTGTATTTTATTATTCAACACATCATTATTAAGATGGGTATAATAATGATTATATCTGATGTAAATAATAAATATGAAATTTTAATGATTCAGTATATATAATATCCCATCCAATTACATACGATTTCACCACTAATATAATAAAATTGTCACTCATGCGCATGTAGGACTTACCGTCACCAAAACATGATGGGATTTCATCTCCCTTCTTAACAATTTGAGAATAATATTCATTTGTTGATTAAAAATAATGTTTAAGAACATAATATCATTCTTTATATGAATCCCATACATCCAATCAATAACAAACATGATTTATCTAACAATACATATAAATTGAAATGAATTAGTTAACATCCAAAACAATGATTCTACTTAATTATAATAAACAAGGAATTATAAGAAGATCATATATGATATCATATTTATGTATGTGATTCTTGTATAATTTAATAAAAATTATTTCTCTGTTATACATATGTTTAACCTACTGTATACTAAGGGAATGTAAATGTAATGGGTTTTCATCTAACTTCTTATTCCCGTGAGATTCATGCTAAATTGCCACTATGTTCTTTTGTGTGATGTATGTACTAAACATTATTATAATCATTGTGTAATATAAATTAATTAAATTGTATTTAAATCATCATTTTATGATTTTTCTTTCATGGGTTGTTTTTTTCATAGGTTACCAAATTGGTAAGGGAATTTCTAATTTTGATTTCCACTCATTTGGTTTTACACAAACAGAATTGATTATTTTACTCCAATATTATGTGTGAAAACACTATTTATTTATTTATTTAGTAATTTACACTTCTCTTGGTGTGGATTTACATTTTATACACATAATAAAAACATTTATAAATTCTCAAGTAATCGATATGATCTTTAATAAGAGTAATGTTGACTCAATTTCAATTCATTTTGTAAAACATCCAAATCAATGGTGTTGTTTTTTAAAATAATATGGGTGAATGTACTCTAACTTATTTACACTGAATATCTAACAATATTGATTGTATCTATTTTTTCACACATAATTACATCATTGATTTATCTTAAAATTAAATGTACGGTTTTTATATGGGATTTCATCTCAATTTACATTTTATCGAGGCTTCTTTGTTGTTATGCACCAATTGACATTTTTATGGTGTAAAAATAGTACATTAACATCGTATATCATGAATATCTTTATTATCATGATATTATTATGTTTTTATTACCTCAATTATCTGTATTCAAGTGTCTCCCATTTGGTTAAGAACTCTAAAAAATATATCAATAAATTTATTTTAATGATTTATTCTTCTAAATCATTCACATTAATGACAATGTTTTAATAATGTTTTTAAGGATTTTTATTATAGATATTACTGTTTTGAAATTAAAATTCCTTTCAAAAGATTTAATTTGTTATGGGAAACATTGATTCAAAAAATTATTTTATATGACTTCAATATTAAATAGTGTGCCTTTTAAATGTTTTCATGAAAAAATGGGATATTTCTCTCTAAAAGTTTTACTGATTATTTTCAACTATTACAATAAGAATCATAGTATTTTGATCTTGATTTAGGATGAGTTATTATAATACAATTGTCCATATTGTATTTAATGAGTTATGTTTGATAGTGGATGTGTTATTTTTATACCATTCATGGTTTATTGTTAAAGTAATAACATTTGATATGATAGTTTTAATAAGAATTTTTATGTAATGTTTCTTCCTTATCATGTGACAAAATAATTAGACATAGTAAGAGATGAGTGGATTCACTATAGTTCACCAATGAATCAGTAGGTCTCATGAGACAAGATAGTGGTTTCTCATGAGGCCTTGATAAAATTATTATTCGTAGTCTTGGCACGAGGCCTTAACTATGTGGTTATGGTATCCGGAATTATGCATTCCATCAGTATAAAATTAATTATTGTTATTACATATGATTATTTTACTAGTATAATATCCATTTGAATTTTTAAATGCAATTAATGTATTTATATTTCATATATTATACTGATGTTTATGTTTAAAAGTCTTGTCTTTATTCTTATATATTTCATTAAATGTTTATGCAAATTTATAAAAGTTTCTACTACATTGATGTCATTGTTGAGATTCTGAGCTCACCACTTTCATATGTTTTCTTTTTAATAGGATTTAAAGAAGTATATTATGTTTGACCTATAAGGATAGGCTAAATGTATATGAGTGTGTTCAAAGGTGAAACAATGTTATTTTTGTTTTTTTATTTCATGATGTAATGTAAAACATATGTATTTATCTAGTACTTCCAAGAATAATAAACTGGTCGGTCTGTAGAGAATTAATCCATTGTGATCATGCCAATGTTATGTAATAATGCACTGACTCTTGAAAACTACGGTCGAGGCGTTACAACAAGCACAAAACTGTATGGAGTAGATAACCAGTCCATGTGTCTATAGTATGTTTTATGGAATTAAATGACCTGGGAAGGCATATGACTAGACTATTTGATGAAAAAATGCGTGTATCTCGTGTTGGGTATATGACATGTACACATTTTATATGTATTGTAACAATTTCATCTCCCCACCTAGGCCGACGGGAGTGCACATCCCATCTGGGCTATGAGAGTACACATGGTGTATTGATGGGGACTCACTGTGTACTTCCACTTTTCAACCATTTTTGGCATTTTCATGTATTTTGGCTGCATATTTGAAATTGGACCAGGTATTAGTCCATTAATAGTGGTTTAAGGTATATATTGGGATGGTGAAAATTTTGGATCATTTATATGACTAATAATAAGTGTTTTGGGGAATCTAGTTAAATTGAGAGGTCATTCTGCTAACATATGTATTTAGTTGTATCATCAGATTTAGACTAACAGTGAATGATATTGTGGGTGTTCGGGCCAACCTAGTTGAGACAATGGTCTATGATGAGCTATGATCTATCTTCCTTGACCTATGCTTTTTAGGACTGCCCCCTTTTGAGATGATCCCTTATTAAATGTGAAGTTGTGTGACATGATTCTTCTAAGGATCCCCTAAAGGATTCCTTTTCTAATATACTATTATAGGGAATCCCTTATTATATAGCTATACATATGTATAATTATTGAGGTTTTATAGTAGTATTCATCATATATAATTGAATTGTGGGACACACCAGGTTATTGTTTCGTGACCGCCCTTGAGCTATACATCTAGTATTGGTAGAGATGGTTATAGGGGTAACCATACATACCATACAGAACTTGAACCAACATGGGTCTATGACTGGATTTCAGGGTTGGGTATTTTGGGCACCCTAACTCATTTTTTTATCAATGAAATGTTTTTTTGTAGATGTATTGATGTTTAATGGAGTTCCTTTCTGGTTAGTGGCTAATTATCTTAAAAATATGAATCTTTCTTCTAGTTGGGTTGCCCATATGTTCTTCCTAGGATCCATTTTTTTATTGGGAGGCCCAAATGTTCTTCCCTATGATTTAGATTCTATCCCATGTTATTACATATATACTTTTTTACCCAAAGGTGATGCCTAAGAAATTGAAATTGAGCATAGATATATATATATATATATATAATGATATTTTTTTTGGGATGCCCAAAGAAGTTTTATAGTATTCTACTATCGAGAGTTACATGAACACTTATATACCCTAAGTTGTACATTGATTACCATTATTGGAATTCCTTAAAAATTATCACTATGTTAATGATTTCTGTACTCTTAGGGATACTAGGATTCCAGTTTTAGGAATTCCTAGTATGGTATCAATGGGATCATGAAATATATTACCTGAGTTATACTTTGATTCCCATGGTATGAATATGTTGGACCGACTTAGTGGGTTGATGACTTATATACCTTGAGTGATACATGAATTTATTCTAATGGAATGACATGGACGAGATTAGTAATGTGATGACATATATACCTTGAGTGATACTTGGATTCTCGTTGTTGAAATTACTTCGATTAGCTTAGTGGGTTGATGTCTTATATATTAGAGTTATACTTTGATTCGTGTTGTAGTAATTACATGGTTGGGTATAGTGGGATTTTGAAATATATAAACTATGTGATAATTGTATTATAGTTGTAGTAATTCCGTTGATGGGATCAATGGGATGATGACTTATATATTCTATGTGATACTTGTATTCCCATTGTATGAATTCCATGGATGGGAATAATGATATAATAAATTGTATGTCCCATGTTATACTTGTATTCCTTATCTAGGAATACCTTTGATGGGATCCAAGGGAATAAGTCTTCTACTCCTTCATTTATACTTAGATTTACATTATTGGAATTACATGGATGTTCTCTTAGACGAGTTGATATATGATCAAAATGATTACGCTATTCAGTATATATTTTTAGTCTCAATGGGTATAGCATGGAGGCAAACCAAATGTTCAGATGCACTCCCTAGAATTATTTTTCATAGAATTTACCATCGGTATGAGTTTTCCTTAGATACATTATTGACCATCAATATATGTTATTCTAGATAGTGAATGTGGGAGAGTATTTATGAACAAGGGTGTATGAAAATTATCCCCCGTTTAGGATGTAGAATGCATAGAGATATAATTCAGGAATTGGCCATGGCAGATATATGTTGATCAGTATTATATACCTATATATCGACTGGATGATACACAAAATTAGTGACATTACATCCAACTCAATGCAATTGCATAGGATTTCTGGCTGATCAGGTCTAAAGACCCAATGATCAACTACTAATGTGGTTTGACATTCTCATGATTATTAAAAATTATGTATATATATATATACTTACAGGAGTCTATATTTATATGTATAAATATATTGAAATAAATTGTTTAATGTTCCCAGTTTTCTATGATTACGTACCTATGGTCTGACTGTGGTTTCACATTTGGTTTAACATAACCTTTTTATTTGAGTCTCGGTGATGGTGAGCAGTTTATTTTCCATATACCTACAGCATAAATTTTCATGTTATCATTTCATGGATTCCTTCTGAGATTCTTTCTCACCCCTTCACATGCACCGTGGTGTACATGTACACATTATCTTTTCATTTTATGTATAGCCTGAGTTGCATGGTGGATAGGTAAGAGGACAATTGTTCCATGAATCAGTGGAGATTCTTGTGTGGTTCAACTGATTGGGGTGTAATAGTTTGACAGTGTATGGAGACTACTTAAGTGTCTTAACACATTGTTAGTAGTAGATCCCTATAAAGATACATTTTTTATCATGTACTCTAGTGTTTATATTGTCGGACCAATTGGTGACGATTGTTGTTTTGTTAGACATAGCTATTAGTGCTGTTAAATTTCTTAATTTATTACTAAAGAATGTTAGCTTTCAGTAGTTTACTACTTCCAATCATTGTTTGTTTACTATTGTGAATGGTAAAAAGATAATTTTTTTTCTTTCATACTCTGATATGAGGGAATAGACTACCTACTATCACACACTAGTCCATCCCTACATGTCAGTGGCCTGTTGAGTACATGGAGGCTACCATGGTTCCATATAACCCACCAGCACCGCTTTAATTTCATGTGTGTCAGGATGTTACAATTTCAATGACACTAATATACAAACTGTTGAATTTTCAAATAGGTATTTATCTTTACACGTCTGATACTTTTGAGTCCTTTAGAAATCTCAAAAGGGCACATCATGCAACTACTGAACACCTACTCTTTATTTGTTATCTATTTTCTTATCATATTTCTCTAGATTATATTTTGTAATACTCAATGATTAGGGTGTTGTTTAATATTATGTAAATGTATTCAAATGAAAAACTTTCACCTAAAATAGTATGGTGAATACAAACACATACTCATAAATAAATGTAGTAAACATATTTTCACAATAGAGAGAAGGAAAAAATGAAGAATCTTAGTAAAATTATTTGAACAGTCAACAACAAATAGTGTTCTCTACTACAGTTGAATATTTTTTCTAGATATGTCTTCCATAGGTATCTTTTAGAATTTGTAATCAAATAAGGATTTTTGTAAATCCCTTGATACCATATCCAAAAGCTAGTCTATATTGGTCAAAACATATCACAATCTCCTTGTATACCATATAATCATATATATATTGATATTTACCCTCCTATCTAGATGAATATCAAGATAATAAAAAATGGGTATCATAGAATAAATCCATGAATCATCACCCAGATGACTGTTATCACTGAAAATCATTGGGGGACGTTGCTGATGAAACTCACTTGTCAAAAATTTCATAGGAGGGATAGGTTGAAGGGATTCATGCATTGTCTGTACAACTAGTTAAAAACCTATTTAGCTAAACATTAGAACCCATATTTAGAAGTGTAATAACATCCACTAATGTCACTACTAAATGTAATATCAGTGGTTTAGGCCCCATAAATATATGATCATGGTATTCAACATCCCAATGAACATTGAATCAGCCTATGGTGGATTATTATCATTATAATGAAAGGATAACAAGTCTAAAATATATTCAATAAAAAAATAGTTCTGGTAAATAAGATTAGGACATGTAAAATCCTTCATTAAATAATGAACTCCCCTTTTATTACTAAAATTCCCAGATACAAGTGGTATATAAAAGCATTATGGTCACAAAGACACTACCTACTAATCACTTGTATGTCTAAGACAAATGAGACATTTACATATATAACATTAGGTTTTTGGTATTTGGAGTGTCAAATGCATGTTATTCCTGAAAACAACCATTAAGATAAAACTGGAAAAACTATTTAATGATAACTATTTCACTTAGCTTTTAAAATTTTGTTCATTTTTGATTTATATATATATATGATGGTCCTTTTATATGAGTTTCAATCCAGGTTATAAATTAGTATTACTTATCTAATCCAAATTAAATTTCATGTAACTATAACCAACATTTTATAATTAATCAGCCACATGGATCCCCATTTCCAATTTATTAAAGAAGAGACAAAATATAAATAGTACCTTCAATAGATTTAATTGAAACCACTAACATTATTTTTAATTCAGATAATAATTCCATGGGTCAATGAACACATAATTGGCCAATTTATGTTTCCTCCATTAATCTAAATTGGAAAAATACATTTATTTTGATATAGACAATGTAATTGAAAAATTATTTTTCACATATATCATTCTGAAATGTCAATTAGATTACAATTATATTAATTAAGGCACCACAACAAGTTTTAGATAATGGACAGAGTAAAATTAATAATGAATGTTAATAGCGTGGAATTTGAATCATAAATTTCCATACATAAATCATGAAAAAATGATTTAATTTAATATTATAATTAGTGTATAAATAAATAAGAATAATAATTAATTATATATTTCATGGTTTTCCTCAAAATTTCAATTCAATGAAACTATAATTGTAATAATCAAGAATATTAATTCTCTATAATAGTAATCTTGGTTTCATGCATATGATAGTTAGATACTCAAAAAATAGCCTCAATTTAAATTTTTACAAAATATTTTTCTCATATATAAAGATCCCAAACTATAATATTAAAGGTAAATAGACCTATAATATCACATATAATACCACAATTTCAGTCCACTATAAAGTATTTGATCTATATAGCCTCAAAAAATCAATTATGTTTTCCTGTATGGTAGATTCCAATAAGTTTTATATGGTTATATTTTTATATGATTAGGATACAATACCCTCATGGTCAATGAAAATAATAGTTTTGTAGTAGGTAGATAAAAAGTATAATCAGTTTTAAGAACCATATTGTGGATAAGTAAATATTCCAATTACAAAAGACATACAAAAATAAAAGATGTATGATTAATATCTAATATCATATAAAAAATTATGATCACGAAATTATTTAAATAAATATTAAGTTACATGCTGAAAAATTGAAACTGGATTATAAAAATTTCTATAAAAATGACAAAAGTCCAAAAATATATGTACACATTGATTATGAGCATAATCTCGATCATGTGATCGCATACTACATCAATGCATATATAAATTAGGTGTCCATGTATGTGCCATTCACATTGTCCCTATAGGTAGATGTGAATTCTCTCTCGATACCATTCAGTGGCCAATACATTATGTACGATATAGTCAGTTCTCAAACACTATTATTGTTTTTAGAAAACATAGACCATGCATATAAGTTTCAATATTTTGATGAAAAAATAAGAACAATGTAATATAGGGAAATGAGATATAACATGATATTTATCTTCAATCCATAATAAAAAGTATTTAAATAAAGGGAATTTTTTACTAGAGTATGTCAAAGCTACATAGTAATGAAGTTCATTGAAAAAGGAATCAATCTTATCTAACAAAATTCATCCATATATATTGATTGAAAGACTAGTGCATACCAAAAGGTGGAAATCCATAGTGGTCAAACCAATACAAATCCATGGTAACACTAATAAAAAATGGGGTTTATAACTCTAGGTATTTAATAGAGCTAGTTAATATCATTATTAATAACCCACTTTTCAATTCCAGAAACAACGATGATTAATTGGGTATTTAATAGTGCATTTTAGCAGAGTTAATGGGGTCCCTTGATCTGTGCAACTAAAAATGTAATGATTGATGGGGTATTTATTAGTGTTTCTCTAAAGATACTGACAATGGGGTCCCACTACAAGTACTTTTTATTATCTCTGATAAATGGTATATTTTTAAAAAATGACATTTCCTTAATAAATATATATATTTATTTATTTATTTATTTTTATTTATATAAATATAAAACATATATTTTAATAAGTAGTTTATATTATGATAGATTGGATTTATAAATAATATACATTAAATTTCGTAAAAATGGAATATATAATTATTTAAAATATATTTTTTATCACAAATTTTATTATTATTGTTGAGTTATTTACATTTAATAACAATTTAATGAATAAAATTTAAGAAAATTAATAAAAACTCTAAAATAATTTAAAACTCAAACTCAAAAATAAAATAGACATTAATATTTTTCCGAGAGTATGTTTCGACTCTACTATATATCTAATTGATGGATGTGACGATATCTACATCGTGTTGGTTAGGGTGACCATTATCACAACTTTAATGCAATGAAAAAACATTAATATCCTCTAAAATATGTTTTTAGTCAGGGTACCCAATTTTTGTAGAATTCCATCGATTTTTAGCAATGTTTGGGGGGTGTTATTATTCCACTATATTACTAGGGACTAAATGTTTTCCTTGTACATATATATAAATTGAAAATATGGCCTTGAAAATTTATCATTTTTCCGAATTTACTATTTTTTAGAATCATATAATTAAACGTATATAAATATTTTATAAAAAGTCAAACATGTAAATTTCTGTTGAAAATGATTAAACATATTTAAATTGAAAATATATATCTTAATATATAATCCTTAACCAAATATAAACTAGTATAAATTTTATATAAAATAATAAATTATGGATAGTTATATACCTATATAATTAATATATATAAATATATTGTGTGTTATATATATAACTATGTATTAAAAATAAAATATATATTTTTCTATATATTCTAATATATGTATAAAAATATTGACATGTAATAATTGTAAACAAATATAAAAATTTCTAATTATATTAATTGATATATATATGTATGATATAATTTTTTTGTAGGTATTAAAAAACACTCACATACACAAACACCCATACTCAAAAAAATGTTATTAATATATATTTACATTTAAATAAATAAATATATATATATTTATATAAACATATATATAAAAATACGTCTAAATATATGGATAAAAAGTAATAATGAAATATATATATATATATATATATCCTAAAATCTAAATCAAAATAACATATATGAAATAAAAAGGAACTAGTGTATAAGTTAGAGGTCTTAATTTCGAAACACAGTGGAGGTAGGGGCACACGTAGGAGGATCTTATTCTCTAAATATATGATAAATCGGTGGGGGAAGTGCTGATAAAGGGAGGTGGAATCAATATAAATGGGGGGTCGGAAACAAAACAATTATCCCCTTCATTATTAGGGTCTTTATCAGTTTTTTGGCGATGTTCAAGGGTTCCTTTTCCAGCGCTAAAAAATTCTGATAATGGTTTCATGTAATATCTGTAAATAATTCGTGATAAAGTCCCCCTTTATCATCACTATTTATAAGAAATGATAAATTTGGCCCTTTATCATGACTTACATAATCATCACTTCTATAGAGTTGATAGAGACCATTTACTATAATATTTAATGGATCAATTTTTTGTAGTTTAAAAATCCATGTAAACCAATATTATAATACATAAATCCAATACTACAATGTCGATGGGATACCTCTATGTTAGTGAAATACAATGTATACCTCATAACAAATTTATAAAAGTAGTTAAAAGGAACTTGTTGGTTTCTATTCCTTTGTATCAATTAATTGGTCACATGAAATTAATACATAATCTCATATAAAATCTATTAAATAATGAGTGATATCATTTTTTATTAAACATTACTAGCCATTTTCTCAATGTTATGATTCCAATAGGTCACCGACCTGAATTTAGAATTTAAAATTATTCTTTCCAGTTCCCCTATCATTTATAGATGAAAATGATCAATGATACCTATTCATCATTTATCATTCCAATTAAATTATAAAATAGAATCCACTCATGGTTGGAAATATTATATCCCTCAATGGGATGACATATTCATTTAAATTTTGAAGAACTCACCCCAATGTGTTGTTAAATAATATTTTGAAGCCATCCAACCATGTAAACGGGGGTAATTGAGAATCAAAACATTTTATAAAATATTTGAATCAAATTATTTAACAATTTAAAAGAATCGCATAACGGATCCAATGTGTGAAACCATGGTGAATGCTATAAAACACCATGAAATTCTGAGAACATGTATAAAACACCTATACTCTCCTCAGCCATTACAAGACATTATCTTGAGAAAAAATTAGAAAAATTAAATAAATACACATATTCCATAAAAATTGTGCATATTACATCACATGAATTTAGAATTCCATACGGTGTGATAAACGTGGAAATGAAGGTATAAGATTAAAGATCTTACAAATACATATCCAATATAGAATAAAAAAGAAATCACTACTATCTCATATAAATATGTTATTCTAAATCCTATAGTATATGATATTGGGATTTCCCATGTGTGGAGATTGCTATGCATGGGGAACAATGAAAAGGTATAAAAATTTACAAGAAAAGAAGGGTGTTGATGAAAATTTCATCATTTTTAAAGGGATAGAAAAGTTGGAACAACTGTTTGGCTAAACAAGGTACCAAATAAGCACCTCCAAATTTTATGTTTCATAATGAATGTGGGAAGGGCTCATGGTTAGTATTAAATTTGTGAAGCCTATTCTCCATACTAGAGTTTATTTAAAAACCCCACATTTCAATATTTTCTCCTAATCATTATTAAACATAAATTACACCTTCTCAGATAGGTCCACATGATTTAGAATAATGGTGACTACTAAAAATGTGGCAATCATTTTCCTCATGTTGTTTCACTAAAAATTAAATCATCTGGGTTCATTCAGGCCCCCAAAGCTACTGAAATATTTCAAAAACATATAATTGCATTAATCTAAAGAAAACGAAATTTATACTAAAATTATAAATACTCGCACCTCAGTATGAATATGTGATGTTACCTATCTATTGGAATCTAACATGATAGTTTTATATTATTGTTTTTAAATATAATTATTACCCTAATATTTGAAAATAATTTAGATAATAAAATTTAATTTCAATGCAATAATTTAATTTTATTCATTAATGTTTTTGAGGATATTATATTATATTTTCATTAATTAATGAAAATAACAATTTATTTTACCTAAAATAATGTATGGATTTATTGTTATGGTAATATCCAAATTCATTAGATCGATGGTTTTTTATCAATATGACTGAGAAAAATATTGAAATTCAATATTTAATTTCTCCAAAAATGTTTTTTATTAGATATAAGAAATGTTGACTGAGTTCTTTTGTTTATTCCTATGATAAATGCATTGGAAATAGTATGTGATGGATCAAAATTAGAAATACATATCTCCTTGATGCAATAATAGGTCTTATAATGAAAAACAATGTTTTTATTTGGGATAGGATGTCAATATTTACAAAGGTTTTCCAGAAATGATTTCTTTTTTGTGTGTTTTATATCACCATAATTATGCATTCTATAATTATTAAATCTGTTCTTGATTCTAATGCAACTATTTAAATAATTATTATATAAAAATATATGTTTCATGATCTTATGATTTTCTATATTGAATTATTTTGTAGTTACTAATTCCAATAATTTTTTTCTTTGTTCTGATGTTATAAATAAAATGTAATGTGTTTTATATAATTTAACATTAGATTTTAATTATACCTTATATTATCATTCTATAACTCACTGTATATAATCATTACTTATCAGTAGATCTCTCCAATTATTTTTATCAATTACCCTTGATATGAAGAAGGTTATTGTGAAAGATATCAAAGAATCAATATTCATACAGTGGATATTTTTGAATATATACTATGTAATATGAGGATTATGTGATTATCAAATTTACCAATAATATTAAACTATTCAGTCATTTTTTTATGAATTATCTTCTATCAAGTAATAATTTTATAAAGCATTCCCCTTCTCTCGGCTACTATGGTCAATGGTTTTACTCAAATCCATATTTCATATAGACTCATAATAAATAGCTCAATGGGTCATATATATCCCAAGTAGTGCCTACATTTTTCAAATCATAACTCAAAAATAATTTTATATATTTTTGAATCCTCCCATTCATTGATATTTATCATACATCGAATTGAAAATATAATTACACATTTCATCAAATTTTAAGATGAAATTTACCTATAATATAGGCATGGATGGTTTTACCTATTTCTTAGTGTCTATATAGTAGGAATTTTAGGTATTTAAAATTTTAGTTTTATTTTTTTCTTTCTTTTTCCCATTTTCATCCATTAACTAAATATTCTAGAAATCACCATGTATACTAAAAACATCATCATATATTCCCAGGGAATCTCAAAAAAACCCATCTCAAATCATATAATTTTAAAAGACATATTAAAATATCATAATTATTCCAAATATTTTCATATCTATATCCAAATCCTTATTGTATATGAATACCTGACTATGAGTATTTCTATGCACCTTACATCCTGAAAAATACTCATTCAGGTTTTTTTTCATCTATAGATTTCATTTAAATCATAAAGAATATGTTGTCTAAATATTTGGTTTCCATTGAATTTTAATCAATTATTTTCCAATGCTATTAAAAACTACATATTTATCCAAATTTAAAAAATATAAATTTGAAACTTATTATGTCCAATAGAAGGTTGAATTTTCTAATATTTATCACATTTCTTTGCACATTGGGATATTCATACATCTCCCAACATGTATTGACATATTCAATTCATTATGGAAGGCTTTACCTTTAAAAAAATACAATCACCATACTGCATTGGGATATATTATCTCACACATTATTTTATTCAATACCATTAAATACGTTTATATTAAAATATTCTCAGTAAATGTTTTCTTAACCCATTATAGAATGTAGAAGAAATATATAAAATATATTGGTAACACCATTTCCATATAATTTTTTGAAAAATGTTCATCTTCTCATCCTTAGTAATAGTATTTCCAACTTTAGAGAAGGGTATAACAACCCTTCTATAGGTAATGATCCACAAAATAATCCACACTCTGTCAAAATGACCTACCTATATTTATATTATAATTTTAATAACCTTTTTATAGTGTATATATATATTACATCTATTGTTTGAATCCCTCAGATATAACACTTTTATAGTCTTGTTGATGTTTTTTTAAAAAAATAAACTAATTCTTTAATATTTAAAAATCAAAATATATACATTGAATTTGGAGAATCCCCCCCCCTTCAATTTAAATAAATTTTACCATTAAAAATAATTTTGATTCTACAATCTCAATAAGGATAATGTTTTCATTTCATACATAAACATTAATAATTTATTTAAATTTTATATTTTCATGAAACAATGATATTTTACCAGCATTGTTATTTAAAATTATGCAATTAATTATTATATTATATTATCTATAAAAAAGTTATCTTAAATCGCAATTTTTTTATATAACGTAAGATGATTCAATAATTCATAATGCCCTGCCTGTTAGATGACTCACAGTATTGTGTAATCTCCAAAATTATTTAATGATTCCCAAACATATATGACCAACAATTCCATTAATTGAAATTGAAAAAAATTAAATAATTGGGAATATGTCGAAACATATTTTCTTGTTATAGTGGAATTATTTTGTTAATTTTTCTTTACCGATATACATTTTACATTATATCACAATAATATTGATAATATGATATCAATAATTTAGGTATAATATATCATGATTACCTATAGTAAACTATGTCATTAGTATGTTCTCAAATATCTCTTAATGTGGGATCTCCATATTAATATGATCTGATAGATAACAATCATTCAAAGGGTAATAATTATCATTATTACAATTAATTAATAAAAATTAACAATAAAATAATATTTTGAGTTATATCCATCTTTATTGAAACTCTAAAAAATTCCCTCTTGATCCCTCTTTTAAAAATTTTCATGAAACCAGGCACAAAATTATTTTTCTTCATTTTGTGTTTTTTGTTATTTATATTTATTTTGATTTTCTTTTCATTGATGTTTCAAAAATAAAATATTTTTATTTGATTAATTAAGGGATGAATCAAACCAAAAATTCTCCCAAAACCATTCTCAATAATCCATGATCATGATGGAAAATAATCATTACCTTATATGAAAAATCATATTTATATAAGGCTATATAGTTCATTGAACAAATTTTTTTATGAATTAAACCTAAAAGAATCTTCTTTTATCATATATTCTTTGTATTTTATCAAAAAAATAAAATTTATTTTGTGTAGATTGGCTTCATGGTTTTTTTATATAACAAGAATCATTTCGAAATTATAAACTATATTACATGAGATATTTATTCTAATCATGGTTTTTTAATTTCATTGCATTTAGTATTTATCACTACTCCAATTAAATGAAATTTCATTCTATGAAATATAATATTTAGTGTTAAATTTTATAAAACCACAACAATAAGAATTGAATTTTTGTTCATTATATAATAATATGAATCTAATTTTGGAAAATTATACTTATACCAAGAATATTATGAGCTTCAGTTTTCCCAAAATGAGAGAATATATAATCCCCGTAAAACCCCAAAAATTAATTGACCTGATGTTGGGTTTCCCATAAAAATTATTATCCCATATTACCCAATCTATGGATTTATGAGATGCACTTGTATGTGAAATTTGTTTATTAACATTAGAATAATAATTAATATATTATACTATCTTTATTGGGATAAATTTCATATAATCCTACGATTCCTTTTACTAAATATCCATAGAATTATCATAATATAATTTAATAATCATTTTTACTTTTCAAAATCAAGATATCTAGATTAAATCATACTCAATTCCATGTCTGTGGTATCAAATTATGAATAATGAGGATTTTGTATTTTATAGTTATTTATAAATAAAATTAAATTTTTATTTATTACATAAGGATTTTCATTCCCCTTCTTGAGTGAATAATATTCAATTTTTATATCAACGTGAACTTATTCGAACATTTTTAAGGAGAATGGTATTTCAAGGGATGTTTAAATTTAAATGATCGATATTTGTTTTTTTATCTCTCCCCAAAAGCCCAATTACTTATATACGTATATAAAGCAATTATATATGTATTGTTTATTATTTTTTAAAAGAAATATAATTGATATGTGTTGTTCAGTCGTCCCTCCATAATCATACATATTGCTTTTCCAGGTGTCTCCATAATCTTTTTTTAAAACAATCATAATAACTCTAAAACATATTACGAAACTATTTTCACCTACTCTAATTTCACTTTTTTTTAATTCTTCTATATCATTATAGATAAGTAAATTATTTATTTTAACTATATTGTTGACTAAATCAATAAAAATTTCACCATATCTGAATCACAATAGAGGATACAATCAGTTATAATTACACCTTCCTCTAATAATGAAATACTAATTGATAATAATGGTTTCTTGATTTTATTAAGATCATTCTAAATTGTATATTAAATTTGGGAGTGATGAAACCATAATTCCTTTGAGTTTGTGTCTTTTCAAGGCATGAAAATAAATTTCACTATCTTCATTAATATTAATTTTGACAATAGATTCATTTAATATTAAATTAGAAATATGAAATTTAAATAATTTTTAAAAGAGTTAAAATTTCACTATCTTTACTGATAGAAACATTTCATAAAATCTAATATGGAGGATTCTTAATAGCTTCATGATAATGAATGAGTATTTTAATTTTTTTTCCAAATTCATTACACATTTTTATCCATTTTAATTACCTTTTAGGAAATCATCAGTGGTCTAAGATATATCTATTAAAATATATTTAAAGTGGGTTTTCCAAAATGAAAATCATTCATATTTTCACCATAAAATCCCATTTAAAAGTGATCTACAATCTTATCCCAAATTCGGTTGTAAATTTTCAGCACCACAAATTTAATATAAATCCATTTAAATAACGACATAAATTTCTAATTCAATTTTTTTTAAAAAAAATTCATTTTACCTTTGAATATGAACTTTTGTCCAAATATAATTATTAACTTTACTAAAACCATCAATATTATCATCTTTGAAATTTATTCTTTGAGGTAGAATTACACATATCATTCTATTTTCTCTATACATGAAATTTTTTCGATCGAATATCGGATCCCATCTTCCAATGAAAAATTCAAATTATATATTTTCAACTCATGTAAAGAATGTATATTATTTATATAACCTACTTTCCATTGATATAAACTGATGTTCCTTGGTTTGGTTTGATATTTCAATGAGAGGGGGTGTGATTAAGTTATATTCCCTTTATAATATAATCTTTGAAATTAACATCAATAACCGTTTAATTTCTATATATGCTCAATAATAAACTTCAAGCACAAACCAAAACAAATACAAATAAATAACTATAAATCTCACATGTTTTATTACATTTTTTATCCACTCTAGTGAAAAATTAAAAAAATTCTTTTGGTCTCTTTCCTTGACCTATATATTCACTATATATTGAAAATGTTTTAAAGAGTAATATATTCATAAAATCCTAAACTATATCTTATAAGGTTAAAATACTTTCTTAAAATTATTTTCAATATGATGAAAGATATTTATTAACAAACTCAAACCAATTATGAAATAAAATTAAAAGAATTTCCAAAAAAAGAGCACACTCATTGATTTTGATTCTAAAATATCAGATGTGAAGGTTCTGCTTCCTAATGAACTGGTCTTCTACTGCATATCTGACTTATTGTGAGGCCTCTTGAATATCGAACATTTTATATTCAATATTAAAACTAAAAATGATCATATATGAATATTAGTACATTTTATTATTCATTTTTCTTAATCACTAGCTTTTTTAATATAAGGATACCATAGTGTATCTATTAAAAATTTCTTCATTTCATATCCTCATATTTTAAAATTTACATAATTAACTAAAAATATATCATTAGGATCTCTATAATTGATGAAAATTTTCTTCCATGAGAATTAATAATCACACTCCTTCCAACCATAGCTTTTCCACAACCTTCAATATTTTATATTCTTTTAATCTGTACTAGAAATTTATATTACATTATATTTGATTTATTTTAAATCAAGAGATGTGATAAAAAAATATATTATAATTATAATGGTTTGAATTTTATACTCAAATTATTTATTGAAAAATATATAATCTATCTTTACACAATATCAGGTTTCACATAAAATCAATGTTTTTATCGATAATCATAGAAAATAATAATGAAACCATTTTCAATGGGATTAATTAACTTTAAAAAAACATATAAAAATTATGGTTATAATGTTGAATATATTATCACAACCTATGTATAATCCAAAAATATAAATTTATGCATCTATGTGGTGAAGATATCAATTTACTGTAATGTTGAGACTCTATATACAAAATCAGATTGAGTTAGAATCTAATTTGTAGTATTATTCATAATGTGAAAATTTAATTCACAACAAGGAAACTATAATAATAGGTTAAAATTATATATCCTTTCTTATTTTCATATATAATTCCTTACTTCATTCCTCTTCATGAAACATGATATTTTATCTTGGATGTCCGTCACATCAACATCACATTTAACTTCAAATAAATCATTTCATTATATATTCTATACTATCTTCTTTTCTAAATTTATTAATTTTAGTGTATGTAATTGTTTATCTTATGTATAACATCTAATATTTGTCTTTTTAAGTGATAATTTCTCTAAATAACTACTGATCCAGAAGAAATTTTTAATAGGATGTATTAATGGTGTATTTCACAATTTTCTACAATTCATCGAAATAATGACGGGTACATATAATGATTGATACAAACTAATATCAAATTTATATTATATATATCACAATGTAATTTAATTAATATTCAAATACACCCTCTTTACATTCGATGTACCATCTATACTGAATGTGTTTCTTTAATATACAACATTACTCTTTTAAATTTTATATATTGACTATGATGTCCTAAAATCATTAAATAACATGAAAAATTATTCAATAATATTAAGGGAATATTCTAAAGAGCCTTTGATATCTCAAATAAAATTGGATTACGTTGGAAATTATTAAAATATTCCTAAATATATTTAACTCAAATTTTTAATCCTTATAGAATATTAATACAAATATTTTAGAATTTACATGATCCTACACTGCATTAAAAAAACTATATACTATCTCCGGATTCCAACATATTTAATATCCAACAGGATAATGTACATGTTGAAAAAATATATATCTCCATAAAAATAGATTCTTATTTATTATATTAAGATAATAATTCCAATATGTATATACATTTGTTTCTTCTTCCAATTAATCATCAATCCTTTACTATTTCAATGGATATCTTCCTAATTATCCTCATTACCACGATATGCCTATATTTTATTCAATGTTAAATAGTGGAATGAATTTTCCATGTTTCATCTCATTTATTAATTCAATTGGATATTCCTATATCATCCCAACCATATTTATAACAACAAAATCAAATTATTCTTTTTAATTGAAAAAAATTCAATTAATATACTCCATCAATGACTGAAATCCTTATCTATTATCTTTAAATAACATCAAATACCAATATTGATATCTAATCATATACACTATTTTATTTTGTTTTTTAATATTTAATACCAATGTGTAAGAGTGAGGTTTAGAATTTTATGGAGCAAAATATTTTTGTAAATTATTTATCTACCAATTATAAAAAAAATATTTAACATTATATAATCATAGAATCAAATTTATCAACAAAATGAGCCAATATTTAATATTATATAAATACACATGATATTTATTAGGGTCGAAAACAATTATGGTTATAAATGACATCAAAAATGTTAGGTAATGTATATTTTATGTGGTAGAGACATAGATTACTCTTTTTAGGTTTCATTTGAGATATTTAAAAAATAAATTAAAATACATAACATTTAAAAACAATTATAATATTTTTGGTTTACAAAATATTATCCAACATGCTAGCATAATACATTTTCCCATATAAATTCAATTTTAATTCAATCCAAAAATGGATTTTAAAATTAGATTATCAAGACACATCCTTATTACAATGGTTAAATTTTATATTATTATTTAATAACAATATTGTAATATATTTTCATCTTAACTACACATAATGTCACTAATAATGTTTTATTGATATAACATCATTTACATCGTACCCTATATACATCACCATAAATTATCTATATTCATGATCAAAAAATATAATTTATCTCGATTCAGGTGGAACTAATTTTTTTAGAGAAATAATGTATTGAGTCACATATCCACTATGATAATAATTTATTTTTAACTCAATTTTTGCGAAAAAAAAATGATGAATAATTTTTTTAAATTCATGTCATCAGAATAATTTTGAAGAATTTTCATATTTCATTATTCATATATCTCTATGTTTCATATATCCTTTATATCATGTTCCATTGAAAAAAAATAATATACTAGTGTCAGTTTTATCTTATTTTGAAATTATACAAGAGATGTGACGTCAATAATTCCTTTATTTGAGTTATTTCGACCCTAATTTCACATGCCACATCATGCCGCATGAGATCCCAAATTGTAATTTTCAGATAACCAACAATTAGATTCTTCATATTCTACTGATTTTTCTTTTCTATATTAATAACTTGAAGTTTATTTTTATTTATAATCTTTTCATTCTTAAAAAAATTATCTATTAGTAATCTCCAATAAAAATCATTACATATCCTAGCCTAAAACATTTATTAGTCTTCTTTAACCATGGTGAACAATTCATCAATGTCATCAATAAATTTTTGAATCCTTAGAATCTCATATAAATATCTTAACTGTTTTATAAAGAAACTATTTAGAATAATGAAATTGATGTTCAGATACATATATAATCTAGACAGTTATTTTTTTAATATGTCTATTTGATGAAATAATGTTCATATATAGATTTATTTTTTGAATTATATCATATATTTCATAGGCTACTTTTTATCCCCCTTGAACAACATATTTTATATTTAATGTTAAATACCTATTATATAATAAATCTTCATGAAAGTGAAAATTTTCACACAAATGAGATGACTAATTCTATATGTGTCCAAATCACTAATAACTATCATTAAATTTTCAACATGTAGAAAAATATTATTCTAGTTCATTGAGATTCATGTATTGTATGGGTGCGTTATGAGATTGAGTATTCCACCAATTAAGTGAATTTTTACAGACATAAACTATATATCCTGTCATAATAGAAGCGGGTTTCTATTAAAATTTCTTATAACATAAAATTATAGTTATTCTTTAACTATTATAACTATCAGGTGACATATATTTACAAAACAATAGAATATGTAGGAGAATTTTGTACTATATGATTTGGGATATTTATCAAATAATATAGGGTTAATTCAACACGAACATCCATAGATTTTTCATTCTATTCATTCATTCAGAACATTGTATTTTTTAGTTTATGGTGCACTAATGTTTCCTTAAACCATTCTTCCTCATTTGAAGTAAATTATTAAACCAAATATTTTCTAATTTTTTCATATTCATAATTCTCAAATGGTGATTATTTATATCCTTAATGATTCTAATATTCTACATGAGTTATTTACCTCCCTATTTTACAAATTTTCATGAAGTTATATATTTTTAAAATGCTTGGAGTTTTCCGAACACATGTAACATGGTTACATTTCAATATATGGTTTTTTTATTTCTATTTTTATTCTTAATCACTATTATATGTCTCCACATGACCTCATGAAGTGACTCCATTCAATTTAAAATGACACATGAATGTTGCAAGACATTCAGTGGTTGTACAACTTTTCACTCAAAATTTTATGATGATTATTCATATTATTCATTTTTATCATCGTATTCCTTTTAAAAATTCTATTTCACTTTTTATAAACCTCCCTAATTATCCCTCTTTTTGGGAAATTTTTCATCATTTTCATCATACCTAGTTTCTATATTATTGATATTTAGAAAATCATCCACAATATCATTAATTAAATCAAAACTAGTGAATTTTAAAAAAGAATATTATAATATTTACTTATTCCTATTATGTTTTTTAAATTAGAGTCATTATTATTTCATGATATTCTTTCTTTTTATAATAATATTCTGAATATGTAAATTATTCATCCATATTTCTATTTATCTAAAATAATTTATAGATGTAATGAAACCCTCTTATCATCAATAATTATTTTTATGAAAATAAATTCTTCTAATATGTAATAAGACACAATAAAATTACATAATTTACTTGGAGATAATTAATATCTATATCCAAGTGTAGAAAATTTTACATCAATTATATCAGGGATGTTTCTCTTAAGATTATATATATTGGTTCAGTCTCCTATAATTTATTTAAATCATTTAATAATGATGATAATTATATTTATGTTTGAGATATAAACATTATTTATCCCATAATTATTCATTTTATTATATTCAAAAATTTCAATCCTAATCTATATTTATATTATTTAAAAATTTAATACCATTGAAAGGTTTTTTTATATGTGAATCTAAATTTATTTGTTAGTATTGAGACCCATATATGTAGAAATAACACTTTTATATAAAAAAAATAAGAATAAATTCAATAAATTTCCATCAATATAAAAATTAATTCGGAATTTTTTTTTGTTGCATTATCATTCCATTCCATAGTAAAACCTATGATAGAATCAGACTACAATTATGGGTAGTGAGAGAGAGTGGTAATTTTATCAAAATAGATGCTGATTATTCTATACACATTTTATTAAATTTCATTGGGTTAAATAATAGTGTTTTATATGAAAAAAATACAACAAAATTTATTTTATTCATTGTTTTATAAATTGGGGTTGTAATATGAATTGAGTTATTGTTTTAATAAATATGTGTGGGTGTGGTGTATTTACTATTAAAATTTTATTAATATTACTTTTCAAATTATTTTGTAGAGAAAGATATTTTATAATTTTGTCATGGTTTTTAGGAATTAAATCATTCATTGATTCGGTTATTTTTTATCATAAATATATTGAAATAAATTATTTTATAATTTCCATTTATGGATTTCAATGGATTTGTTTTTATTTTTAATATTTTCCTATATTATTTTTAATTTTTAATGAAATATTGATGTTTTCATCTTGTAGACATGATGTGAATAATGGCCATGTTTTTAGTTTACTGATCATAGTCATTAATATTTGCAAAAGGATATACTAGTCACATGAATGGGGTATAGATACCACAACAACATATGTAACATCGAAAAAAATTCCAACTGAATGTGATACATCCTCCTATTCATTATGATGATCATAATCAGATATAGATAAGTGATGATAAATATTTAATTTATGTCCCCATAATTCCTAAATGTACTTATTTCATGTAAAAATAGATGTGACAACATTTATTCCACTATATGTGAATGAACTGTTAAAATGACACTAACCATTAGAAACAACCAGAAATTAATGACTCCATCATTCTTCAAACATCCATGCAGATGAATTTCAACCTAAAACTGGGTACCCTCATATATAGTTATGTTTTGAAAATTAAAACATGAAAATATACCATGGTAATGAATCCTAAAGCTACCTGAAATGATAATCCATTTTAGATCAATCAACCATGAATGCGAGTTGAAAATCATCAGGACACCAGGACCAACTGTTGAATATTATTTTTTTGAGAATGATTTTTGAGATGGTTATGAAACCATATCATCTCCATTTATATGTATAGTGTGGTTGTGAATTCAAACAATTGTAAATTGACTCAAATTATACGAGGGAAGTTTTCAGAGTGACTGTATATTTTTTTGATCAGTTTGATTAAGTGATGCAAGAATATAAGGACATTTGATCGTGAAGAATCTAAAAAAGAAAATGGAATATGATGGAATAAAAATATGGATGATCTATGAAATCTAATTTATAATTATATGGAGTAGAATAATATTCATATTTTGAACAGAGCATTAAAATCCAATGAGGCTAGAAAACAAATCATTTCCAATATCAGGCAATGATGATATAGTGAGTCCCATGGAGAAGACCAATTGAATGGAAGTTAAATTGGGAATGTTCATATTGTGGAAGATGATAAAATCACATGAAATCTGAATAGATTAATAAAAATTTGGATATTGTAACAATTATTTAAATTGGGATGAATAAAAATCGATATTATAATCCTAACAATACTCTATACTAAATAAAGGCACCTCAAACAATCTCTGATCTGTGATAGATTGATGAATATATATCTAAGTATGACAGAATGATGAAAACAAAAAATTTACATGTAAAACTGAATTTTCATTAACTGGTTATTAATGTGATATGTTAGTTCAGATTAAAATATTTAATGGGGCCCTCAAGTATCTATGGTGTTTAAATTAAGTACTCTATGAAACCCTAATCATGAAACCATGAACCTGCATTCCTTTATTCTGAAAACAAACCATCATGAAAATGAATTCATTATCCAAGGACATTAATCATGAGGTTATATGAAATTTTTTTGATCAAATAGTTTTTATATTATAAATTAAAAATACAATGGGGATTTTTTTATTTAAAATGAACTAATTTGGATTATTTAAATCAATTTAAAAAATGAATTAAATTATTATATATATTATTGGCATAAAAATCTATGTGTGTAAATCAATGTCTGTAAACTTGATTGAATACTATTTAAAAATAATTTTATGTCAACGTCCATGATTTATTTGGATGGTAATTTCTATCAATTTTCCAATCTAGGTCAAGGTGAAAAGTCATAAAATTGAATTTCAAATACAAAAACAATAATAAAATATTTCAAATTTATGATGTGAATGTCTGTAGTCTTATCTTGGTGATGCATTTGGACATAATACAATTTTTTGACTTAATAATAGTAAATTATTAAGAGATTAGTCCATTATGGTAATTTATTTATATTTTCAACCATGTGAGAATATATATAATAGAATATTATTTTCCTTCCATATTGTGAAGTGGTGAATATTGAAATACATTTTTTATAAAATTTCACATATAATGGAGAAGTTATATAGTGATTTTTCCATACAACGGACAAGTATATTTCTTCAAAAATATTATTGTAATCTTGAAAATAAATTTTTTTGGGTAATGTCATTTAAAATATGATTATATAAATAAAAAAGGATATACACCAATATTAGTAAGGACAATATTGAAGAATGAAATCACAAAGATTAATTGATCGACCTAGAAGAATCATCTTATCCTATTTTTTATCTTTTTCTTAGATTTAGTTTATTTTAATAGAATAATATTCCAGAATTTATTGAAACTAAACATGTAGATTGTATAAAAATCATTAGGGAATGAGGTTGTGTTTTAATATTTTCATACATAATTCATGTGATGTTGTTGGATGAAACTCTATTGATAATTTTTTGGTCGAATGAATTTTTTTAAACATTAATAGTTATTGAAATTTAGTTGTGAACATATTAAATTTATACTATATTTTAAATATGGTGATTAATGTTAAAGATAGAACACTAAATTTATCCACATGTTAGACTATATAAAAACATTATTATCTTTTTTTAGGTCATTTAATACAGTATATAATGAACTATTTTGTTTATTTGGCCACATTTTAACCTATTGTAGAGATATTAATCCTCATTTAATTATATCTTGAGTACATTATAACATTCATGAATAATTTTGTTTGAAACCGAACAATCATATTCCCCAATTTCATTTAATATTTGTTCATGATTTTTTATTAATTTATAATCTATTCATAAATTGTTTCTATATCTCTAATAAATAATTTTATCTATATAATTGGAACAATCATTGTCATGGAAATACCACACCAACAACAATAACAACAATTTTTACTTCATCTTGTGGTATTTATTTTTTATTTTTTCAAATAAAAATATCATGAGTACTCCCATATATATCATACAAAAGTTAAAAAAAATTCAGTAATAACAATTATTAGGAATAATTATATAACCATGTCATAGTAAATAAAAATTTGTTAAATATTTTAATGAATTTAATATCTATTTTTAACCATCATGTTACATTTATATCTAAAATAAATAGTGATCTTATTTCCCTCAACCTCAAAATAAATAGTTAAATGAAAAATATTTAGGAAAATAGAAAGAATAAAAATAATTAATGACCTAATACCCTCAATCCTCTTGGAAATGATCTAATTATATGGAATATTTTAAGAGAATTTATTTCCTTTTTGACTAAAACAATTAATCATGCATTAGTAGTTAACAATGACCTATAAATTATGAGATTAAAAAATAATTGGTTTTTATATTCAAATAGTCAATAAAATTCACAATGAATATTATCATGTATTCACTAGGTACCTATGGTTTAGTATTAAATATATTACACTGCAAGTTAATAATGATAATGAATGTAATATGAGAATATTCACATTTTTCAACAATGGAAATGTTATGAAATGGTTTTAATATATGGTTCATTAAATTATTTTACACATTGGATTTGTATAACATTTGATTTTTGATGAAACATTACCGTAAGATAATGAAATATGTAATTTGGAATAAAATTAAAATATTTTCAAATATTTATGTAGAAAAGTTAAATAAATACTAGGAAAAAATTTCGTAAAAAACATATACAATGATCAAACCAATAATATATAAACAAATTACTCATTATGATTTTCTGAAAAAACCTCAACCCTTACAGAAATTAACATAGTCATCATATATATTTTAGGATATTGTATTGATATAACATTCAATATTATGAAACTTATTTTTATCTACATGTAAAAAAACTACAACATAGATTCTCTAGAAGAATAACCCTTATGATAAAATAGTCAAATATAAATCATCATCAATCTATTCGTTTTAATTAAACCCATAAAAATAAATTTGATTTGTAGTTAATGCAATGTGGAATGTATATGAATTCAAAATTTTATTATAAAAATTTATATATTCCAATCCAAGAAAATAACATATAATATTATTATGGTTTATGGCCTTATGATACATCATAAGGACGAGTCGTTATCATAGAAATATGGTCTTGTGTATAAAAATAGTCCAATTCATTTATACAAACATTAAAGAGTGGTAAGTCCTACGACACAATATAGACCTTAATAAATGTCTATGAATCCATTTCAAAGACAAAAAATTGATGCATCCCCTTATTTGGAATTGGAACTAGTGAGTTTGATCTAGAATTTTATAAAAAGGGTTCATGAATAAAATACTAACAAATTTTTTTGATAATTTAGAAATCAGTGTTAGTGGTAAAGACAAGTGTAAATTACAAAGATCAACTAATGTGAACAATAGAAAAAATAATGTGGTGATGATAACTATAGTCTAATCCCAACCCATGTGGATTTGAGAAAAATAATGAATCATTCCCGAAAATAAATACTAGTTGAAACTAGTGCCTCAAATATATAATTTTTTTAATGTATAATTTTAGATTGTATTAATAAAAACTCTCTTAATTTTTTTTCCAATAATATACGTAATAAGTAAAAAAAAATAGTGATAACAATGTTGATAAGAAACGTGACGACAAATGGTATGTAATTACAACTATAATCATGAGTATCCTACTAACTATGAATTTCCATGAATATAAAAAAATAATCTAGATATAAAAAATTTAAATGTATTAATGATATCAAAGAAACAAATGATTTACATACCTTTCCTAGAATCCTTAATTAAATTCTCATTTAAATAGAAACTGTGAAATATAAATCTGTCAATATTAAAATCATAAAGCTAATTTTTATAATATAACAAAATATAGGATTTTAGTGTTATATTGTAGAATAATATAACTCTAAAACGTAATCATTTTGTGTGTTTTTTCAAACCATGAATGATATAATGTATTGTAGTACATTTTAACTATTTTTGTTACAGAGGTTCTAGTATTAATACAGTTCCATTGTCATTATTTCAACAGTCATGATTAAGAATTCTACAATAATTGACTACTTAATTATAATTAGTGGATATTTTCACTAAATAAAACATCGCTATAATTGATCAAATTTTCTGAGCATGAAAGTGTTTTAGGCCTACACAAATATTTATCATAGATATAGTGTTTGAAAATTAGGTACATATCACCCTTGTTTGGAACATTTTCCACAGGAGGAGAACACATTTATGTGTAAATGGAAAATAAAATTTTTAATCAAGGTGAGTAAAAAATGACAATTTAATGTCTTAAAATAACAATGTAAAACTAAAATTAAAATCAATTCGAGATATGTTATTTTTTAAGTTGAGGAATCTATTGACGAGGAAGAAGAAGTGTTTTTTAGGGTTATATAAAAATCAATAGCATACAATATCCAATATAAAGATTCATTGTAATAAACTATATAATCAAGAAATATGTATTGGATCAATATTTGGAAGAATCTTATAGAACCATGTTGTAATACCATAAGTTAAAGGCCGTAATATGACCATTGATTTTTTAGAAAATAAATATATTATTTGTATTTTTATGGATGAAAGAGAATACATTAATAATGAATTTTATAAGAAGTATATGAGGAATTTTAACCATACTAGGTCCAATAGTCATCCCTCAATTCAAAAAGGGATCTATTTGGAATTAATTTTTTTCAACAATAAAATATTTCATATTTTCAGGGCGACTGTTCCAAATTAATTATTATTATTTTTTCATCTAATATACATTAAAGTCATGATATGGGAAAACTATATATTTTTCATTGTTTAACTCAATCATAGAGTGGTACAAAACTAATAGTATGGTTATAAAAAAATCTCACAAAATTCATAATATTCAAATGGAACCGGATCAAAAAACATTGTGAAGGGGTATAAAACACTTAATAAAAAATAAAGGAATTGTTCATAGGGGAATTTATTTGATTATTGGTTTCTAGTAATTTTTTTTCAATATCATATTTTCCATGGGTTTATCCAATGAAATTAGTTTCAAAAAATATTGGATTCATTGTATTTACAAATTAGAAAAATAAACAAGTTTAGTTTAAGATATAAATAAAATAGATAGTTTTGATAGATTTTAGTAAAAATTATTATTGCACATGGAAGGAGAATTGTTGAAATATATTATTATATCAAATTATTTATCAGTTGGAATGTTCTTGGTACATATGTTTACATGTTAGATACCCATAATATAATATTATTTATAAATCAAATAAGGATTAGGATAAAGTAATTTTCATTCTTCTAGTTTGTACATTTTCCATGATTTGAATACTATTTTTCATCTGTCCTAATCCAAAAACTATTCAAAGATAAATGATGGATATATTTCATTGAACAAATTGAGAGTATATTTCAGGTTATTATGTAAGAACTTTACATTATATTATGTAACCTTGAAATATAATAAAAAAATCTTGAAATATTTTAAAGGGTGCTATGAATGAAATCTATTTTCGGGTTTAGAAAATTGTCTATTAATTCTCATTGATGGAATTTTTTAATTTAAATTATATCAAATATATGTTTTAATATCGATATTTATATATTTTTTGCGATAGAAAATCTACCACCAGTTTTGATTGTGAATGTAATTATGATCTTTCTAGGATATATATGTTTTTTATTTGAGATTCATAAAGGATTTATCTTTGATCACATGACCATTGATTTCTCTTATAATTTAAAAAAACATTATTCTTCAAATGAAAACATAATATAATAATATCTTTTATTAATATGAAACTCACAACATCAACTGTAATCAATTACATGTACAAGAAACCATCTATTTTGGCGATATATGATGTGATAATTGTGGTTATGGGTTTAAATTTTATAAAAAAGAAGAAAGATTGTGTATTATATTTTTTATTATTTGAGAAAAAACATGATAATTCCCAAATTAATTATTCTAAAATAGGAAATTTGTTACTAACATCGAATTATTCCATTCATAAATTTAAAAAATTCTTCCTTATGGTCTAATACCTCCATTTTATTATATCATTATACAGTCAAGTACATATTGGCTACGAAATATTCCAAACCAAGCCTCCTAACATGGAAAAATTAGTTAATGGATGATGAACTAAAAATCAATGACAATAATGGGGAAGTTAACGAGGCTTTAATTTAATAGTACTCATTTACCCTAGCAAAAATTGGGGAACAAAAAAAAGTAATGGTGTCATCTGAAGATGAGAAATTTTTCCCTACATCAACAAGATATTGAACATTTTTAACAAAAAACTATAATTTCCTATGATCAATTCCCATTTCTAAGGATGTGTCAAATAAATAATATATAATATTTATATGGGAGTTTCAATAATTCATATTTGATGTTCATCTCCATTTTATGAGATAATTTTATTGTACACTGATGCGGCCTATGACTTAGGTGTAAATAACACACATCCATGAGATTTTTATTCAGGTATTTGCAGTGGAAACCATTGAGGAGAATGAAAAATACAAATGTTCTATCAAACCGGTTTCTAATTCCACTATAGTTCAATTATGAAAGGATTCTTATTATTGGTTGTAATAGGTGTCAAAGGTATCCAATTGATTTATTGATATTGGAGATACCACTAATAATAATTAATTATGATGAAATATTTCATGTGTGGGGGTTATATTTAAAGGTACCACTCCTATATTCGATTTGAAATGAATGTGATCATGTGCTTGTAGACTATTTATGAATATGGGATGAGGATGTACCACTTACCAATAATCATTATTCTCGATTGGTCATGTTCATAAGAAGAATCTCTTTTCTAGATTTGATGTTATGAATGAATTCTGTAAATTTTCTAGAACACACATTAATCATTTTTCATTCTAATAATTTATATAGATATCTCACTGATCTTGTTTAATTGGGAACACTTATCAACCACAATCTAAGGGGATAAATAACATTATGAATAAACAAAATAATTCTTTCAGATAATAATGCATAGATCAATTAAGGATTATTTAGTAAAGTTAAATAATGTTATATGGGCTTACTAAACTTCTTATAATACTCCTATAGGATTATATCGATATATGATAAGTTTTATAAAATAATTTCATCTAGTTTTGGATTGGAATCCCAAGTATTATTGGCATTTGATGACCCTAAACATTGACTTCAATTATGCAGGTACAATATTATTGTTAGGGTTGTGTGAGATGGAATATATTATGAGATACTCTTACAATAATTTTCATGTTAATAATATGGAACTAAATTCCTTTTGTACTCAATAAATAAGAATAATTATTTTAAGATTGGTCAATGTTTCGTTTTATTAAATTCTAGGCATGAACAGTTTTCAATAAAATTTAAAAACGGGAGGTCTAAACCTTCACCATTATAAAATTTATTGTAAATGGTGTTTTTCTGTTGTTTAGATGCTTAAATAATTCATTTATACACAATTTTAATAGAATAATACATAATTTTGTTGTATAGTCATTTTGCCTAAATAAAATCTCATTATATGATGGATAACATTAAATATAATCTAACGTATAATAATAAATTTAATGATTATTGGGATTTAAAAATTCTATATTAATGTTATTTTTCTTTTTTAATTATCATTAAAAAACCATGTTCCTATACACTATTTATCATAAAAATAATTGAATTTTTACTGCATGTTATCAACAAGGAACTATGGTTCTCTTAGTTGTAATGTTCCCCATGTGAATATGAATTCTCATTATAGTTCTAGTGACCATGGAAAGAATACATAAATTAATCAAGTAATTGACCATTTATAAGGAGATAAATATTAGTCCTTAAGAATAATATTCAATGAGGCTAATCAAGTGAACGCATGATTGAATCTATGTTTCAATGGATACAAAAACATATATATAAATTTAATATGTTGTTCAAGAACAAATGAAGCTTAATTATAGGTCATCTTGACTAAGCATCCTAAAATAAAAATATAGTTTCAACAAAATTATAAAATATATTTTCTTAATTATAATGATGATAAATTTTATTTTTTATGGTATATAACATCTTACAATAGAAACTTCTCAATGATAGAAAAGAGGGTAAATTTAAATTAATTTAATTCAAAAATATTATTCAAAAGGGAGTATTTCTTTATATTCCTATATATTAATTATTTTCCTTTAGTGATTCATGATCTTATGAACTAAATTTATAGTAATATATATGAATTTTTTTTGAAATCTGGGATAATTTTTTCATGTTTAGATGTTTATCATTCCACATACTCGGATTGGGAAAATAAATTTTTGAGGAATATCGAACATTTCTATCACTTGGTTAAATTTAATTATGTTTAAAACCTATTTTATTAAATACATATAACCATTAAAAATTTTGATCCAAATTATGAATTCTTATGTCAGTTATAAAAATAATAAGAATAAAATTTTTTTTTCATTGTTGATGACGAAATTAAAAAAAATATTTTACCTCTTTAATCATACTGAATTTTCTATATTTTATGATTAAATATATTCTTCCACATTATGATTAATCATTGGGTAATATGTTGATTTTTATATATTGTGGAAATTGGTCTTTACTATACTTAGTTATGCTTTACGTTTTGTAATTCAAAACAACCCTAATATGTTATCAAAAATAAATATTCAAAATTATTTTTCATTTTAAAATTTATTGAATTTTGTAGGTTTCAATTAGAATATAAATATTTTTCTACCTTGAAGATAATTTCATGCTAGAAACTGAATATTAATTTGACGGTAAAATAATATGATTTAATTTTTTAAAAGTGAATTTTTCTAAAATTTATATTTAGAATATTTATTTATAAAAATGGAAATGTAGTGGGCTTTGATACATTATTATATATTTTGATGTGGAATATGATGAAACATAATTGCATAAAGTTGAATAAACAGGAAGATATTTATTTTCTAAAAAATATTCCTCAGGGATAAAAATTAAATGATAATCATATCTTTTCTTTTATTGTTGTGTAAAATGATCAATTGAGAACCTATATTGAATCTCCTAAATAGAATGTAAAAAATAATATACTTATACAATTAATAATTTATTTTCACAATCATAAAATCATGACATATAAAATAATTAATTTTTCTCGGTTCAATATGACTTCATTAATATTAGTGTAATGTTGAAACTAAATTAAAGAGGATGTTAACATTTAATATCATCATTTCTATCATTTCAATGAAATGAAGAATAAATATTTTATTTTTTTGAACCTATTGGGTAGTAAAATATTATTGTGATTATTGAAATGATATTAATTCTAACTAAATCTAACATACCTCACTCATATAACTAGAACATGAATTTTGGTTCATGCTTGGTAGTGGGTGATTTTTATATAAGAGGCTTGATGTTTTAATGATAGAAAAATCCATGATTCCATGAATTCATTTTATTTCTACCAAGGATCAAATTGTTCTAAAAATTTCATTTAAAACTCGACCCATTCGAAAAAATAATTATTCTGAATATTAAAATTTTAATTTTCTATATTGTGGGAAAACATGTGAAAAGATTTCCTATATAAAATACAAATCTATGGATATATTAATGATTTTTTTTGGGTAGTTTTATGTTGACTATGTTTTAGAAATTTTATGACATCTATTTTTGAAAAATATTCAGGGTTTAAATGAAATAAAATCTTTAATATAGATAATTCATAATTATTATATAAAGTTATGTATCAATGTGAATTCATAAAAAATATTAATACCTGTTTATTGAAATTTTTATAATTTAAATATTCTTGAGATTAATTTCTGATATTTTTTGTGAAATTTTTTAAATTTTTATTTATTATTTTCTTGAATTTATAGTTTCCTTAATTATATTAAATTTTTTAAACAATACCTATATATAATTATTTTTAATATTATATCATAGAGTGTAATAGTAATTATAATATTAGATTTATTATTTTACAATTTTAATTACTAAATTTAACATGATTCTTATTTGTTAATCTATCTTTACATTTTATGATGAATTTGAATGTGATCACTTAACTTAATGCATTAATGAAATCTAGAAAATTTCATAATAGTTTTCTAAAGGTCTTGGTGCCTCTATAGTCACTTTTGTGTCCAGAACACAAAATATCTACTGATCCAAATACACTATCATGTTATGTAAACAAACTGAAATGGGTAAGAAGAAGTTAATATTGAAATTTAATCAAGGTGTCCAGATTCATGAATGTATTATTGATTTGATAAAATTGAATAGACTTCATGAATCAAGATCCAAATAACAACAACCCCATACTAAAATTAACCATGATCCTGTACTTGCTACTAACCATGTGGGCTATCATAAACCATCCATGATGTTTAATTTTAATCATTCATTAGGTAACATCATTATTCATATTTTTCTAGTATTTTATGATATATAAATGATCTATGATCCCAAATCATTGTGATATGGTTTCCCGGTAAGAAACAATATGAAAATAAATCGTGGAAAAAGATTTCAAATAAAATAAGAACTTATAACTACTATTGAACTGCAATTTTGTTATTGATATTTGATATGGTTCTAAAAATCGTTAACTCGATCAATAAGATGATGGTTTTTCTAATCATGACTAATAATAACTGGAGAGAAATTCAATATGGAAATTTAAAATTATATAACTAGTATTTTTGGATGGTTTTTATGAATTGATGTGTGAATAGTGGGATAACTATCCATTAATAAGAAAATATCAAAGATAAATATGGATTGATAAAAATATTGGATGAATCATAAAATCTGATTAATGGAGCTATAAAGATAGATGAAATAAATGATTCACACTGGTTATTGAAATCGAATGATAATAGAAATAATTGTCCCTGTAAGATCCATCTTGGATGATTATGTGAGCCTCTTTGAGATATAGATTCTTGAAATGTAAAAATGAGACCGATCTTTTTTTCAAATTTGATAACTATACATAATCATTTTCATAATAGTAAAAATTGGAGAAAATATCCAAGACCCAAACTATGATAATTAAAATTCAGTGATCTCGATCATATAATAACTCTAGAAAAAATAATTTTGAATAAAAAAATCTATAAAATATAGAGAATTTAATAATATCAAATAAAGTTCTATTTAATAATGAATTCATAATTTTGATATAAAATATACATTTATTGATCACTTTTTTTATATTATAGTAATTTTTGAATTAAAATATTGATTAGGGATTTCAAATTTTCCAATGGTGCGATTTAGGGAACCAAAATTTGTACACATAGGTGATTGATATAAGGATTCAATAATGTACCCATAGTGTGACCATGTACTTATAGTACTTTAAACATTAATATCCCACTCCCATTGAAAATATTATTCATACATGTAATTGAATAATAATTAAATTTTAATGATTTGTTGATCTATGGGATTTGATTCTTTTGAATTCAGAATATTATGAGAATATTTTATTTCATTTGCAATAATTATGAGAATTTAAACCCATGTATAAAAATTAATGAATGATTTATTTTATGATTCTATAGAAATAAGGATGTCCTATGATTCTAGGGACCCATCAAGTTCATTAATAATTTTAAAGAAGGAAATATCAAAGTGAATAATTTTCATAAAATGGACTTTTATTCCATTTACTAATAAATTTCAAGGAGTAGATATGTTCCATAGAAATTATAGTACAGATCATTTAGTTCAAATTTCTGGAATCAAATACAAGTAGTGGATGTTCAATCTTAGTGATGAATGAGACTATTGTAGATGATTATGGATTATAAAATGAATTTTCATGTAGATCAACTAAATAATTGAATTTCTTAATTTATTCATGTTAATCACATGATGTGAATATTATTATTGGATAATATTCTAGTAATTGGATAATGTATAGAATATTATTTGTAGTTATTTTTTATTTGATAATGTATCATAAAAAGGTGATGGTCTATAAAGATATCAGTATAAGGAGGAAAAAAGATAATATTTTCTAACAGTGACTCTATGCACGTGACTGTGTTGGGTGTCAGAATTTTTTTATTTAATTTGTCAAATATTGATAAAAAAGAACACCATATGGGGTAGTTACTATAGGTAGGAATCAAAACATGAATTGGAATATATTGATATAGATGAATCATATTACTATCATTAAATATATTATTTCTCTATTTTAATGTATTTTTGGAATTATATTCTTCATTTTTATATAATGGGATAGGCTGGCTTGCTAAAATCATTTAATGGAATGATAATTTGTAAAGAAACATTATATTACATAACTCATTAATGGCCTTGAAATTCAATACAATCCAAAAAATTTCTAATTAACTTGTTATAAAAAAATATGAATCAATAACATTTATCCTTCATCAAATTTAATTCAAACACTTCTTTCAATATAATGATTAACATTGATAGTGGAAAACATATTTTATTGACTAATTAGACTTCTTGAGAATAGATTTCTCATTTTAGGGTAGTTTGGGAACTATAATTGAAAATAAATACAGTTAATTTCACCACACGATGAAGTATAAAAATATTAGTCTAAAAAAACTAATGAGTTCTAGAGTAATTTATATAATTCATGATTGAAGGAAAATTTCTATGAAGTTGGAAAATTCATTTCCATCATCTCAATAAATTTATATTCACTCTATCTAATTTTTTAATTCTCTTAGTTTATAATTCAATTATCTCAACAATATCATTTACTCATGTCACTATCAATGTCACATTTTCTCACCTTCCCTACACAATCATTAAAGAAATAATTTTTTATTTCATGTTATCTTGATATTTGTTTTCAGAAATCCGGGTAACAAAATTCATTGATACATTCCCTATTGATCGAGCAATTATTAACACTAAAATTGTTTCTAGTAGGTTGATAAATAATTAATCTAACCCTATACTACTAAATGATCTTAATTAATTTGCATTCAATCATATAAATATTTACATGATAATTATTCCCCTAGAATATTGGGACAATTATACTACTAATGTAAATAAAATACATAATCGTCAAATCTATTAATCATTAGATATTTTTTAGGGAGCCTACGATAATTTGATACTAATTTATATATATTGTTATGGTTTTATTTATAACTTAATGGGTTGGTAAGTCATTGATATTATTTATTATAATATAATTTTTTAAATTCTTTTATTATATATGTGAATTTATATACAAACCATTTTAAGATTCAAATCAAAAACAATTAAATTCAAATAAAAAATTACAAATTACATAGTTATTTTCACATGGTTCTCACCAAATGTGGGTGAATACCCCTTATTTGGAACATGTTGAATTATGATATTGAAATACTCACTATACTATAGAGGTAAATAAAATTTGGACATCATTTAAAATTTCTTAAATATCCCTCTAAATGGTTCATTATACTATCTATCCCTACTTTATAATCATCCAAATAATTTTTTTATAGAATATAAAAGTATTATTCAAAAAATTATTCCAAAAAATACCAAATAGTGTCAAATTCTATAATATATTTTTACTTATTCTATAATGAAATACATTTTAATTCATAAACATGTCAAAAAATAGAGTCTAATATTATGTTTTATTCTATTGCAAATCAGCCTTATTCCATTTAATACCCAAACATAGAATCATAAACGTTGAAGAACAATAGAACATTGTATTTTAATTAAACCTTCTTATATAAATTATATGATATATGTATATTATTTGGAATGTCCTTGGCCCTTCCTCTCGTTTTAATTCATAACATCGATACACTATTTGTTCTTATTTTGGACACCACCATGATTATTGAATATTAAGAAATGATTATTCATTTTAAATTTTAGAATTTGATTCTCTACATCCAAAACTCAACACACCGTTACTTTTTTTATGTTTAACATATCTATTTGGTATTAAATTAATATTAATTATCCATTATTATCAAAAATAAAGTTTCAAATGAAATTATATTATATATCAATAATATTAATATTAAATATCTTTTTAAAAATAAAATTATCAGTACTCTCCCTATAATAAATATATAATTTAAATAGATATCTATTTCTATATAAAGAATAATTTCTATTTATGATGTCACAATTCATCCCACAATGTCATAGAAATATCTCTTGTGTCCTAGAAAATTAGTTTTAATGTTTCATATCAAATAATGAAATGAATATAATATAAAAATATCCTTTCACATAAAAAATAATGATATATATATCTTCACAGTATTTTGTAAGACAATTAAATGAGTCCACATCATCTATTATCTCAGCATAAATATTATTCAGGAAATGAAAATATTTTTTATATGTAAAATCCTTAAAAACTAACAATGTTCATGATATATATTAACTTATCAGGAATATCGTATCAAAAACTATAATGATATTTCCTCCTGGATGTCTACTACTACGTCATAACACCTATGAAATTAAATCAGCTTCCTGAACATGTAAATTATAAAAAAAGTAATAACTATTGATATTTATATAATATATATTTGTTATTAATAATAATAAGGAATGTTTATTTATTATAAAAATCAATGGTATATATATTGAGGTATCTTATATAAGGATTATTTATTCCAACATATTTGAGGTAGGTTTCTCCAACTGCTACATATCCCCTCACTGATGATTCTTTTATTTCATGTAATTCCTCTACCTTGTTAAATTTATTTTAAAATATTTTAAAAAATAATATTTACGATATTAGTGATTCATAAATATATTAGGTGATGTTTTTAAATTTCAAAATAGTAACTCTTTAATATTTCTAAGAATACTCTTCTTTTCTTTTAAAACTCAAATTTTAAATCTTCATATTAATGTACAATTTATTTATTACCTCTGATACTAAGAAGCTAGTTTTTTTGTGGTAGTGGGTTATAGAACATTCATGAATTTCCCAATCTTCTAGGGATGGTCATTATGTATTGAAATGTTGATTTAATATATACCCTGATCATTCCAAATTTTAAGCATCAACTCAAAATTCTATGAATCTTCAAATGAAAATTAAATTTTATCAAGAATAGGTTACGAATATCGAGGAACATAAATGTATCTTAAAAAATAAAATGTATTTTTAAATTAACTAAATGATTAAAAATGTCTTCTACTCTATTTATATAGAAATAAATTATATGAATTCTTAAAAATGAGTTTATCCATGATCTTTCAGCACATGGAAACTGTAATATGAAAACATTTAATTCTTATAAGACTATATTTTTAATATCATAAATAAAATGTTCATGGCTATACTTTCATCATATGTCCTATATAAGATAGATTTATCTTTATTACATCACATTTAATTGTTCATTGGGATCTTACACCATCACCAAAACATATTTAAAATTTCTAAACATAATGGAAGCCTTAATGATTTCCAATAAATACAATAACCATACACCAATCTGGTCTTCAATCTCCAGATATTGATCTTTTTTTGAATTCCTTTAAATATATCTCTTTAAATATGTACGTATCATATTTCTTGTCAAACCATTTATTTTAAATAAACGAAATGGTAATAGATTAAGGGGAAGAAACATATATATTAAAAATTATGGAAATTTCATATTGTCCCCAATAATAAAAACATATTTCACTAAATATATGTTCCGAGTCATATTTCTCTAATATATTCCCGTTACTTAATAATCTCAATATATTCATGAGATATGCCAGTATAAAAAGAATAATGATTATCCGTGACATTAATTTTATCCATAAAAATGTAAAAAATGTGAAACCTAACTATATTACTTTTACATGGGATTTTCCAAATCACTTCACAAATAAAAACATATAGTCATCATAAATAATCACATTAAAACATTCAACTAAAAAAATGTCTCTCGCCCATTCTAAAAAATAAAAATTTTCTATCCTAAATGAATAAATGATTCAGTAAATATTATAATATGAATGAATCATTACCACTTATAAAATTTAATTTTTTTTATCAAATCTCAATTCCCATGTAATAATAATATTATAGATGCATAACCAACTTTACTCCCCCATATGGTATCAAATCAATAAAATTTATTCTTTTATGATCTTCAATAAAGTGACCTCTATGTATTCAACATTAATATCATTTAAATTTTATAAATGATTCATGAATAATTATATACTGGATGATAAATAATAGATCATATATATAATAAAATATTATTCCCCAAAACATTTTTCATAGTCTATTCCCTACATTAAATATTATATACAAGAAATTTGTAAAAAATTGGGTTTCTTATTGAGTGAATCAAAATTGATAATTCCATCACATCCAATATATTAATTTATTTCATTTACCATTTGGGTATGAACTCTCTACTCACTATTTTTATTATTAAATATTATATTGATCCATAATTTCTTTGATAGTCATGTGTTACCTATTTTCTCATTATAATAGAATAAATTTCTAACATTAAAAAACGATTCTCATTGATTTCCATTAGTTTAATTTGTCTTCATTATAAATTTTCTTAAACCAATAGTATAAAAAATTAAAATTATATTTTTTATCTATAGAATATTAATCACCCACACAGTACCTTCTGAGATCTTATGTGACATTTTTACAAAACATCTCTTGATATTTGGTTTCATTATATGGTTTATATTTTCTGACATTATTAGTTTCCCATTCCATTTTATTTCCCAAAAATTACAAATAATATATATATTAATTTTTATATTCATTAATTATGTAAAAAATTAACACACATATTGAAATTCAAAATCTCATAAAATTATTGAACCATAATTTTTAATATAACATTCTCTTATCAAAAACATTTATATCTCCAACAACCTAATGAGTTTTTTCAAAAAAAAATTACTCATTTAATAATTATTCAAGTATGTTTTTTAGTCGTGTATTCCAAATATTTATTTCTTATGGGAAATTATATCTATACTAGAAAAACAAGATGAAAAGCCATTCAATTATTGATTCTGTTCTGAATTATATATTTTCTTCCAATTTTAATTTATTCACTTAATTTTGTTACTTTTTCATCTTTTTCCACTCCATCAGATCAATCCTTATCCGTGAAATTGAAATGTTTTAGGGAAACCTATATTTGTTAAAGCTAAAGGTTCAGTTGAAATAACAATAACATTATGATATTGATCATTAATAGAAATATTAAAATTATTTTTTAAGAATCAAATTTTTTTTAGATAATTATTTATTAATTTGATTCCCTAATTAATAGACTGGTTCGCCGTCACGAAACAACCATATCGTATTAACATTGGATTTTGTTTACCTTATAATTCCAATAATAATATATGTGGGATATTATTTTTATACATTTACAATAATGTTAAAATAATTTGGTATACTTATAATTTTAATTAATAAGTTATGAATTATTTTTTCTGATTGTTTTCACATTCACTTAAGTTGAATGAAAAAAATTATCCATATATTTTTCATAATATTTATTCGCCATCTTCAAGTTATTTTCATCTTTAAGGTGCCAATATTACATCTTAATCAACTCTTATTCCTTTACCCCAAACATATCATCAAGGCTATTCAATATTTTAAATTTTTTACCAGTATACCCATGATATGATTTATTTATTCAATTATGTCATTTATTTTTTTTGAGTTAGTAATGTGGCATTATAAATACATGGCAATATCAGAGTTGTCCACATATATTCAGTATATCTATCATTATACTCCACATAAATGCCAATAGTATCTTCACTACATCTATTGTAGACTCGAATATTTTTAAACCTAAATATGATGGTTATATGGGTTTTTAATGTTCCATCCAAAATTTAACTCACTTATCAATGAAGAGTATTGATATTTAGATTCATTTCTAATATAATATTTCGTATCTGTCATGGGGAATTAGTTCTCCCATTTCATTTTCAAGAATAATTATTGTAATAGTTCATTTTACTCTCATCATACTATGTTTGAACGTTTTTTTTCATTGGACTATATACTAAAAAAATAAAAAATACAACAAAGTTAAATATCAATAGAAGATGAATTCCATTATGTCATACTCTTAATTTTCTATTTTAATCTAAAATGAATGTCATGATTCTGTCATTCACTTCCTCTATTTGTTCACCATATACATAATCTTAGGGTGGATGATCTTTATCAATATTGAGCATCAGAAATTAAATGATATTAAAAGAAATATCTATTACATATTATATGTTCCTAAAAATAGATTCATTTGAAATTTAATTTGGATACAAAATGTTAGATAATTAATAATAAAATGAATAATTTATATATTTCTAGGGAGGAACCATTGTATTAAATAAATCAATTATGATTTTTATCATCTTATAAGTGTTTTTTCTGTATTCTAGTATGTCTTAAAAATCACAATTTTTTTTGATAATTACAATTACCCGGGTGAAGAATTCATTAGTGGTATCATTATCATCCATTTTAGTTACACCGCATATTTTCCACCAATTATGAAGTTTGGACTTATTCAACATAATATTCATTTCAATAATTCCTTAAATTTTATCTAAATTTTCAATAATTGTTCTGAATACCTTGACATTAATATGAAACATTTTATCTAAAGAAATTAAAAATTCATTAAGTAATTTACCTAAATATCTATATTTGTTACATCTCAAATTCATTGAAACATATTTCTCAATAGTAATAAAACCTATTCGGGTATAATAAATATTATATAGGTATTGAGTGTCAATAAATCTTATCACCATATACTTCTGACCATTATAAATAATTCCATTGAATGTTGGAACATACCTATTACTAATTGAAATAAAAATCTATATCTCAAAATAAAAGAATGTACAAAGAAATTAGAAGGAACATATTTTTCACTAATACCAATTGTTGTGCTATATTCTGGGTTTATGTGTCACTCATAGGAAGTTATAACTGTGATATACCTTTTTATAATTTCATTACTGAAAATTTACATTGTAACCAGAGATGTTCAAGACCACTAATTAATTATATTCTCTCCCATTCATAGACGAAACCAAATAATTTTTATTAAAAAATGTTTATATTATTTTTATATACTTCATCAATATGGTTGAACACACATTTTTTTGTTTAGTTATCATTCCAGGTCACTATATAACATAATGAAATAAAATATGGATAACTCATGAAAAGTCAAAACAATCTCCCAAGATTTTTTTTATACTATATCGCACTAGATTTTTGTCTCTTATGTATTTTTTCACTACCTCCCACTAGTGTACAAAAACTCCTTCCAAAAAACTAAATATCATGATCTTATTATCATCAATAGATATAACATCATCAATAATAAATAATGAAAAACTATTCATAAAGTATTTATATATCATATATTATTTTATCCTGGTCATCATCCATATTCATTTACAGAATCAAAGCCAAATGGAGAAAAGTATACAAATAGTAGTACATTGTAGCATCCTCTTTATTCTTCTCAAAATTATATTTTATAGGGATATAATTTGGATAGTTCATTAATGAACATTTTTTTGTTGAGTATGATCAAGTAATATTCTATATATTATATTCTGATCCATGCTCTTATACAAAATGAGATTTCATGGCCTGCTGATCCCAATATTAATGTTATGAAAATATTTATCATAAAAGTATAAGAAAAAAATATATTTTTCTAAAATACTGTAATATATTTTCAATAGAGTCAAATACAAGAAATATGAAACCTATGATGTATTTGGATTGCGTGGTTTATCCTAAGCATTAATTCTGTTCAGTCTGTGCCTAATGTTCATTTGAGAAATTAATTAGTGGATCATTTAATTAAAATATATAATTCAATTTATATATTTATTTTTAAATGAACTAAAAAAACTACTATACAAACAAAATAATAATAATTCGATTGGGTTTACTGAAACTATATGGTTGTATTTGATAAGAGGAAAATGGGGATCATTATTGGATGAATTTAATGGAGGAAATGAATGACCAAATCAAGGATGATCTAAAGGCATTGAATTAGGGAGGTCTTCATCATCATATGGTAATTTATTATTTGTCAATTATCAATTATAAATCGAGGTAGGGCACATCATTTTTGTTTTCACTTTTACAAAAAATGATTTTTCATTGATTATTATCAACCTTCATGGATCTGTGATTTATGTGTTTCGCTCATGAGCCACTTAATTAATTCGATATATTTATGTGATATAATTAATCCAAATTATCTTATATCACCATCGATTACCCACATTTTTTATCATTTGTCATGAACGCTTGGTCAAAAAATAATCCTCTTTTATTATTTTATTTCCCCCCTTCATTCATCTCATATATCACTCATTTCCCATTTTGGATAAGTCTCAACTTTTTGTTGATGGGATTGAGCATGATCGAATATGTAGGTCCATGGGGTTTTCATAAATTATTAATGGATTAGATATATGAGGTAGAATTTGAATTTTATGTATGATTAGGGTAATGAATATTTGGATTTAGTATCTATAGGAAACCGAGATATTTTAGGCTATTGTGAGGAGTGGTAAGTTCTTTGGGAGGATGGGATCTTTCCCCCCAACATTTGATAATGAATAGTAGATCATATATCCCAAAACCCTAGTGAAATTTGAGTTGGACATTGTGAATATGGAATCTCATAAATCAAACATGAGTAATTCCATATGAATTAATAGAAAACACTAGTATATGAATTTTTCTTTTGGAACACACATCATGTCCGACCACTACTTTGGAATCAAGGGTGTCTGGATTATTAGGATCAAATGATGTTTGAGCACAAAATAGGTGTAAAATATAGATAGAAACAATAAATTACTAGGACCATTATTAAGGCACATTCCATAATATTTTGGAGTACAATGGAAGGATCCTGGTCCGAAGCATGTCTCGATACACATGTATGGCCTAATGTTCCTAGACACAACCTAGAGAACCTGTCTAGGTCCTTGGTGGACAAGACACACTGAGTTATACCCTTGAACACCATCAATACCTAATTGACTGCTAACCCAAGTGAATCACTGGGATGGCTAGGAGGTTATATGACTTAACCAACTATCTGACCTTAGGTACATGATATTTAATTCTCATGGGGACATCATCCAATCATATGTCATTCTTCGTGAATCTAATACATGCACGTGAGTAGAATATCCATTGTATTTATTTTTTCTACAAAAAAATAATGTAATTATTTACGGTTTATGTTATATGATGTGAGGTTCTATATTCATGAATATTATTTAGGTCATAAATAAATATTTTTACTGATCAAGGAGTGTCATTAGAAGGGGGGGGTTGGAATTTTCCTATCACATAAGTATGATTGTCCTTCAGACTCTTTTCACTGGTAGTGTGGGAGCCCATATCATATATGGATATGATTACTCCATTGTAGATTGAGAACACTTTACTATGAATCATAATCGAGAGACGTAGATCCTCCATTTATTTTCAACTACCCCTGACATACTAGGGTATATGCCCTTTATCTCTACTAATCTAGTGGAAACACCTTATGTTCTAGGGATTGGACCCTCTCTAGTTTTTGGGGATCCACTAATTCTAATAGGTTGTGTGTCTTGTATATTTTAAGAGGACAACCTAAAAAATAATTTTTAGGTCATCTATTAATATACCAGCCGGTTACTACTCTAATCATTTAAGAGAACTATAACATAGTTCACCAAGTAAAACCCGCGATCGTGTAAGAACATGGGACCTCGATTCACTTATTGGTTCCCTTTATTATTTAATGGAAAATTTCCTCAATCTAGTAAGTGGTACACAACATATCACACTAGGGTGTGGGTCCAATATCTACTACATTGAACCCTTCTAAAAAAATATGGTATGGTCCTCTCTCTACTGAGTGGAACATGTATCACATTAGGGATTGGGATCATATTAGGCATAGTTATCCCTCATATTTTAGAATATATTTGAGGTGTGCCTCATCCATGTTAAAATCTTGATGCATTGTCACTTGATTCTTGGAATCAGATGTGGAATTTTGAGTTATAGTGTAAATTTTCAATCATAGGATGGTTGTGGGGAAAGGGATTCCATTTCGCTCTCATTTGTAAACATTGTTGAGCATATAAAGGTTATTTTAATTTCATATCTTTTAAAAATTAAAATACATTTTTATGTTGACCGGACTACTGTTGTATCATAAAATTTATCCTTTTTAGGATTTCATGGACTCTTACTAGGTATGTATGTACTCAAATATTATTGGGATTTTCATTCACATGTGGGTCTCCATACTTATGAAAACTAGTTTTATGGTGAGACAAGTAGTGCATGTAGTTATCTTGGACCTGTAAAATAATATAGTTGTTATTCCTAGAGACCTTGATCCCAATTATCTCATTTTCCTTTATTAAAATGGTATTGTCATTAGAACATCATTTTCGGATTGGAATTTATTTTTACCCTTATAAATTTTTGGTTTATTATATTATACCTAGATTTATTACATATAGTTTTTTGAATGCATCATTTTAATCAAGATGTTATAGACTTCATTTTATTCCTATTTATTTTTTCAAGGTGACATTTTATTGTCTGTGTGTGTAGGTATATAAGAAAAGTCCCCCAATTTCATTTTTTTTACTTCTTATAATTTTGTTATACTCCCTATCATAATGTATGTAGGATTTTGGGTTTTTAAAAGTTCATATTTCCATCATCTAAGAGGGACCCATTGGGTTGGGTCTCTTCATATTGGTATTTGATAAATTGAATGATGGTTGAAATTTTCCACTTATGAATAACTAATTTCGACTTAGTGAAATGATGTTTGGGTATCTTGAGTGCAGATTTATGTCCAAGTAACATAGTCTTGGTTCATAGAGTTACATATAAATACATGTATACTTTTACTCCCTACATGTTGACTCAGTATATTGAGACACCGGTTGGAGGGATCAAATGGATCATTAATCAAATATATTTGAACCATTTAATATTTATTCTTATTTCATCTCGTGAAATATAATCTATGATTATAGTGTGTATCAATAAAATTGAATATGAATGTGTTATGATATCCATCTATGAATTTATTAATTATTTTTGGGAAATTACTCGATGATCTATGTGACCACTATTCATGGAACCTTTCATGAGGTGTTTCCTCAAGATGGTCATATAGTAGTTTCATGACCATTTTGTAAATGAGCTGACCAATTTATAGACTTTATAATTGATGACCATCCTCATGTTGAGAATTTTATGGATCCAGTAGTACAAGATGATGATAAGTGAATCCTTATATTATTTCTTGACATTCCATGATAGATGATAGAATGTAGTCCCAATGAGATAGATACTTTGGAAATGGAGGACATAATTGTTTTATAGGTTTTGTTTTGTCAACATATAGACCCTTACAATCCCAATGTATTCACTTCTAATAAAAATTATTCTTTTAGTAGTGTATGATGATCATGTGAATAGATTGATTTTTTAGTTATGAATTTAGATATCATCAAGGATCATGGTGCTTGACGGCCCACTTCTCATTGGGTATAGTATTGGCATGAGTCAGATTTGTGAATGTCCGACATGGATAGGACCCCAGATTGTGGTGGTACTAGAAGAGAGACTTCTCCATTGATACATGGGGAATCTTCAGAGACTTTTTTTTGTAATTATTGAATTGTTTTTAAGAACAATTAGAATAGTGAATACCCCCTCTCATGAAATTACTTTGTGATGTGATTTAAAACCATGTCGGAGAGTTAGTTTCGAAAAAAAATTGCAATTTCATGGTGTGACTGGAAATACCAATTGGAATATATATCATTGGTAGTTTGATGATATAAGTTGTTAGATAAATACCAGGGGGTGGTGAAAAAGATGGATATGTAGGGGAAAACATCAATAAGTGGTAATTTTGTAGTCAAAATAATTGCATGTGGTTCTATGTATTACATGTGTATTAATTATTTTAGTTTTAGATTTAGAATATATTCACATTCCATATTTCACCAAATATATCACATGTTCAATAATTACATATACTAGTGGTAAACATTTCAAATTAACACTATGTGTCTTGAGGAACCTGTAGAAGAGGATTGATGACCACATTTCTACTAATAGTAAAACATGAATCTTGAGGAGAGATTCAAATAGAGTGATATCATCTTATCTTATCATTTTATAGATTGTAGTGAGGCACTAAAATGTTCCATAGAAGGGAAAAGTCGTTTAATGCATGCTAAAATTACAATATCTTGTATGGTTTATAGTGTATCAGTGGATTTGGTACTATATCATCATTTTTTGTAGATAAGGAATCAATGATAAATTTGAAAAAGATTGTGTGATGGAGGGTAAACCTGATTCGTTACCAGTTGGATCGTATGACCCTTGGAGTCGTTCGTGTGATAATATTTCAGTTTCTATGATTTTGGGGGGGAATGAGGATATCTTCCCTGAGGATGAAGTAGTATTACCTATAAATAAATACTATTTTCTTCCTATAAATGCATCAAGGATTCCAATGTATATATTCTAGAATATAAGAAAAATCATATTGCTATTGTAACTGGTGGTCTGGATTTTTTATTCTGTAGAGGAGGGGATTGTTATCCCTAACGTGTTACCCCAATGTAGCACATTATTGTCCTCCTAGCTAGTAGGTTAGAGATTAATATAATGTGTGAATTGACATCACCTGAATATGTTAAATGTATAAGAGTGTATCCACCCCCAAATAGTGGATAATTGTTTTTCACCAATGACTTTGGAAGAATGGGATCATAGGTTTCGACATCATGATAGTCATCATTAGTTGTTGGATCATGTAGTGGTTGTACTGAGAATGCATACATTGAGCCACTACATTATATTGGAGATCATATTTACACCATTTGTCTAGTTAGTTTTCCTAAAAATAATTATATTACTTATAAAATAAACGAATAATTCTTTTTAGATCTATTCATGTTGGTATTCTATGATAAACCATTGTGTACTCATTATGAGAGACTAATAATTCAAGAAATATGATGATTGTTTTTGGAATGGATTTAGAGTAATTATTTATCTGAAGGAATTCAAAATTAATTTATATATTTAAGTGGTCAAAATCACTAGGATATGCATTGATATAATTGGTAATGATAGTTGAGTAAATTACCTATGTGTCTATTCCCCATTGATAATTGACAGAAGTCATGGTCATGATTTAATATGCTAAAAATGTTATTTTCTATTATCTACTTGTAGTGCGAGGTGGAAGAGATGTTGAACTCCTATTTGTTTACACTTATGGTTTTGGAAGCTAATAATTGTCTAATTTTATTGTTTTTAGTCTATCGCATCTCAAACAAGTTAGGAATTTCCATTTTGAAAATACCAACCATTAGATAATTACTAACAATATATCCACTAGTTTGGATACTTAGGAATTTTTCAAAGGTGGGAATAATGTATTACTTTTTAAAAGACATATAATGACATATTTAATGTGGTGTAAGAGGTGTTAATGTGGTGTTGATGTGATTTTTTCCATTCAAAGTCATTCCAAGTGGATTTGAGGTTTTATTATGGTTCCTTTTTTTTGAGTTTGGTGGCCATATATGTTATAGATTATTGATGATTTCAGATATTGATGTGTGACCAACATTTATGTAATGACCTGTATAATCATATGTGTCTGGTCAATTCTTTTTCAATTAAAATATCTAATTTTTGAATTTAAAACAAGTATTATTACCTAAAGAAGGTCAAAAGAGCTTCTTGGGATTGTTCGAAGACTATAGATCTAGAAAATTGTGTAATAAACTAGGGCACACAGTTTCTATTAAACCGTGAGGATGCAGCCAGTGGAACCAATAAGACATACAATTATTATTAAATAATGTGACCTAATGCATATGGTCGTGCATGTATGTTAACACTTTTAAACTATTGTATTTTTATGGTTTTAGTGTGGTTAGCCTAACCATGATCCTAACTAGGTGGGGTTCCATTATGTATCGTTTACATCCACAAAGTAGACACATTGTTTAAAAAAATTTGATTAAAACATATGTTGCTATGTTTTCTAGTGAAATGACAATTTCTTCATTAACATACGTCATATATTTATTTCAAGTTCTCATTACTCATCATGTGGATGAACATGGGTCTCCCACTCATTTGATTGCATGAACACCATCATTGAGGTATTTAGATAGATCTATTTTCAATATTCTGATTTTTAATCCTTCGGATGTGTTGGATCACGCTTAGTATGCTCTCAAATTCACTTAATCCCTATAAACAAATTTCATTCTGGATCCACAAAAATAATTATGTGAAATATTATTTACCCAATTTTTTGTTTTCCAGATCATTTCTCATATCACTTCGAACCTACTTCAAATATAAGTATGATATTTTTGAAAATCATTGTCTATTACATTGAGGTATGTGGTCACATCATTTTCCCAAATTGGTATGATTATTTTTAGCTATATTATTGTTCTACATGATGTATTTTTCTTGGAATATTAATTTGGTTAATTATTTTATATCAATTTTTCCATTACAACTTTTTTCATTCCTATAAAAAAAATTTATCATCATATATGAGTGTTTAATTGGTTAAAAAAAACTCCATGGGTGTTCCATGTAGAATAACCCCTTTTTAATAAATACACTTATGTTTAGATTGCCTATTTAGCTTACACATAATACATAAAATGAAAGAGTCATTGTTTTATGGTTGTTTATAGGACCCCAATAACCGCTTAGGTTTTTTAAATGATCTATCGTTGGAATTTCCCATGTAGTCCTTTTCCCAATTGAGCATGATACCTTCCAGTTGACACCTTGATCCATATGAATTGATTTTCTATTTCTTAATGATTTAAATTTACTGATTATAATGATTGGTTTAATCATGTATTTTTTTAATGCATTGTGGCTTCCCCAATTTAAAATAATTTGATGAATTGGAAGAAAATGATTTATAGAGGGTGGTAAAGAGACATATTATTTTATGATTTTCTAAATTAACACATTTATTTGAAATTAAATTTTATAAATAAACATGATCATTGGGATACAAAGGATGGATGGCTCATGTATTATGATATAAATATATTCATTCGTCATTTGTATGTATATATAAATATATTTTATGGATGAAAAATAACAATGTAAGGTTATGCCTCATGTAAATTAAATTTGTTTACAATCTTTTATATATGATGTGTTGAATGATATGTGGTGTTGGGAATGAAAAAATGACATATTCCATTACCTCAAGTTTTTTTATGGTATCTTGCACTTGTGATATTACATTGAAGTTGGGATTTATGTCCCACATTCAATGATTATAGTGATTAAATGATTGTGAACTCACCATACCGAGTGTTGTTTCATGACATGAGACACTCTTCTTGAGATAAATGCCATGTAACCAATTCCATGATCTTATTTTCTCATTAGGATTTACATGGATTCCTTAATTAATCCTTGGTCAATGCATCACATATATTTTAGGTATGTAGACACTTATATCTGTACATACTTGGTAAATATTAGCAGATCCCATATATATATATAATAATATCTATATATATTATTACTATATTTATAGAAATTTTTTACTATTTCATTCAATGATCCGAATGAGGTGGACCTAATATGTTTCCTTTAGAAATAATAGTGGGTGATTTATTTGTTTATTTTTTGTTTTAAATTAAATACATGTCCCTAAACACTATCACATTATGAGCAATGATTGAATTACACATATACAATGATGGTGGTGTCCTTATTTGTTTTCAATATGAAACCAAAATCATGATGTATTTGGTACATTATATGATTGTCGGTATTTAGGTATTGATAAATGAATTTTCCATTATATAGGTAGGTGATGTGTATTTAATTTAGATATATCTTTGGACAGGTGGACCGGGAATTAGATTGAGCTGTAATGGAGAATCATTTAATTATTTTATTCATCATGTATATCCTCATCCCTCAGAATACTTTCTTATTAGCATGTCATGAATACATATATTAGACACAACCTTAGAGACATGTGATTAAACTACCAGTTGTTCAGTTATTATTTTTCCCCCTTCATATATGTTTATTATGTGTGCTACTATATGATTTTGCAACTATTGTATGTTTGTTCTCGTATACACTATACCACGTTGTAAAGAGATCATAATCACCACCTATTACCACATTTACCACTTCACTCTTAGTTGTAAGCCACTTATATAAAGAGAGGGTCACTAGATGCCACGTGACATACCCGCACGAGGTACAAATTATGTGGATCTGGGGCCAAGGAATTACAATGTGTTATCCAAGCCCATTTTTTCCGTTGGCTTACTCTGTGTTAATTAGAAATTATACTAGGTGTGTTTAGAATGAAATTGACCTTGTTCATGAAAGTTATTAACTGATATACATGAGAAAACCAAAATTACAAGGGATGAAAAATTGTTAATATTATTTTATCATGAAATGGTTGATATGACTTCAACTTTAGGTTCTATACACGTTAAATCATTTTATTCGTATTTTTGTTATTTAAATTCATATTTTATTAAGTTAGATAATGGAAATGATGGATTTCATTAGATCATGGATCATCAAAGGCACAATTTGACAATTATTCCCTGCTTTTTAACATTTCACATTAATTTCCAGTGTGAATTTTCCAGTTGCATATTGTTTGTTCCATGAATATGTATAGAATTGTAGTGAAAATATTCAAAGGGATTAGAAAACCTAACTGATACATAATGTGCCTTGCCTATCCAAATTAATTTTTCTGAATAGTTTAAATAATATTTATTATCTACTGTGTTATTTCATTTTGATCTATGAACCATTAGTCACATGATATTGAACATGCAGCAATGTGGTACAAGTGGGTTCCATGTTTTGGTTTATAATGGTTATGGACCCTTATGGACTAGAAAATGATAATCTCTTATATGTATTGACCATTTTATGTTATTTAAATGTTTAAAAATAATAATTTCAAAATGAATATGACTTTTAGTTTATGTAAATCTTTGTTATATATACATTAAAAATTGACATAGACCCGAGACTATTCTTATTAGATGGTAGTGGGTATATATTATGTTCATATTTCATGTTATTGTATATTTCTATCATAAAAAAATTTATTTTTACCTAGAAGAGAGTCGTAATAATTTCTATCGGACGGATTTATACATGAACCAGTTTCAGTCATCTATCCTCTATGTATCTTACCTATATTTTTAGGAATTCATTTGGAATTGATTCATTATGCCACCATGATTTCTTCTGGTATCTCTCTCTAATATCTATGAAGTCCTAATACCTATGGTAGAATGTAATGAGGCTCTGATGATTCCACATATATAGAAACGTGTGAATTGTTTTCCTATTCTAGAAATGCGAATTTATGCCCTATTCTGATAGGGATTCTTACATTTGTTACATTATATACATGTAGTCGTTCGACCTAACTCGAGAATTTAGTGATGACTTAGAGTTTTAGCATCAGTATTATCCATCCATTTCAGGTGTTAGAGGAAATCATGCTCTGTAGTATTGGTTTAAAGTGATCCTTTTTTATTGGTTAATTTGGATAGGCCTCCAAATTGGAGGGGCATGTTATGTATGTATATGAAACATGATTTCTCCCTGATGTTGAATATGTAATCACTTATGAAGATCAACATCATTATATAGTTCAGGATGAGAAAAATAAAATATTTTATGAATACTTAGTTCCCATACTATGGAGGAAAAAGTATGCTAGAAAGTTAATAAAACTACATTAGCGAAGTATGCTAGTTATGGAATTCTCAGTCCACGTCATTGAGTTGTTGTTGTTTACTCATACACAAGATAGAGACAATATCTTGAGTGATATTAGAATCAAGAATGTGTAGGTATATTTCATCCATTTGTATGTCAATTTTTGTAGGTTGTCTATCGTTTATGGAATTTTCATTTAATCCATCATCCCAATGAATAATTTGAAGGATTATGATGGTGTGAGTTAGGGTTTTTCATCACTAAAATCAATTAGTACATACTCTATTAGGAAAAATAGGAATTTTGAGTATACTCGTTGAGTTTTAATATTTAAATATCATTTAATATATAGATTTTTCATTTTTCACCAGTGTTGGATGTCGAGGAACATGAATAGTTAGTGTTTATGTTTTCCAGTCGAGTGTAGAGGTTGCGGACGAATGGGGCATATATAGTGATTCTTTAGGATTTTTACTCAACTAAGTTGTTATTAGGGTCCACACATACCCCCATGGTCAAGAGTGCATCCATTAGTATCATGATAATGAGATAAACTAGAATACTAGAATCCAATCAGTCCAAAGATGTAGTTGTGGTAGAGGCAGTTTGGCATATGGTTCAAAATTCCATCAGAGTTCTCTTGGTCAAGGTAGTAATGCAGTGATATAGGATTCTTCATAGTCTAGTTACATGATTTCTAAAAAATATTAGAGGTGCACAGTACGAGAACATCATCTATATGATTTACAATTATAGTATCATTCATTGTAGTTTTTGGAATATGTTAATTTAGATTATCTCACACTTTTATATATAGGGTAATATTTGTGATTATGGTCCATGTTATAGAGAATTTGAATATATTTATGAATCTAGAAAACCCATTTCGTATCTATTTAGTGGGTATTAACCATCATATGGAATGTCCCCTCCATGTGGGATGTTTCCATTTTTTATAGTACATCTTTATCTTTGATATGATATGATTTGATGAAATCATCAAGATGAATTGGTCAGTTCACTATCGAGATAATATTTTCATTAATCACTAGATGGTGTTTTTTTCATCATAAGATGGAGTTATGTATGTGGATTTGGGGGAATGGTATGTTATTGCAAAAATAGTTGGACCTGAGTAGAAAATGTTGGGTAGTTTCATACCCTAGATATCAAGTCATTACCTTAATGACCAGGGGTTATAACCTGATGTCTTTCATCTTATGGTTGAGAATTTAAGGGAGGACTTCAATGGTCTACCTCTGGTGTGACAGGATGAGTATACAATTCTGTTCGTTACAGTAGATGCACTAGTAACCATTCAACCATATAGTATGAAACATAAGAAGCATCCGGATCTCAAGATAAATATAGAGGATATAGAAGAAAAAGATTTATGGGCCACAACACTACTCTTTGGGGTTGGCATCATATTTTTTATAAGAAGCTATAGGGTCCATTAGGCTCAGTGTGAATTATTATTGGATAAACCATATCACATTGAAAAATCAATATCCACTTCATATTAATATAAGAACACTTTCCTCCACTCTATGAAGAGAATGTGTTTTCAATGATAGATTTTGGATCATAATATTATCTTGATTATGTCATGTCCTGAGACATACCTTGTATTGCTTTCAGGAAAATGTGTGATCTAAATGAGTACCTGGTTATGTGTTTTAGTCTATAGAATGCAACAACATTATTTATCGATATTATGAATCAGGGTTTCAACTCATTTCAGGATTCAGTTTTGGAAGTTATGTTTTATGATATCATGGTATATTCACACCCTGGGAATGGACATAAAAAATGTGTTATCATGATAAAATAATTGAGATAGGATCCCAATAATTATATGATTATTAAATTCCACTTTCAGAACAATAATTTCAACTTCCAGGGACATAACTTCTATGATTTAAGAGATTTAGTAGGTCGGGAGAAAAATTAATTTATAGTTTCCAATGATAATAGCAAGAATGAATTTGACAATAATAATTTCTTTGGGTATCCATATATTATATACTATATCTCTATTATTTCTTTATACTTCTTACAAGAATACCATAGAAGGGAGATAATTTTTTATGGTTGGAAGCATATGATGTTGTCAATCTTGAGTTGATGGTTTTTTGGACATCTGTGTCGATGAATATTGTATCAAAATTAGGCATATGCAATACTTTATACTATGAAATATAATGTATTAGACTTGGTGATTTTTTATCAAGGATGAATGAGTCATCTTGTACTAGTCACAACTGTTGATTCCTCACAATTGTAATTATATTACTAACCATGTAAAGCACAATATAGTTATTCATTCCATATGATGTTTGGGACATTATATACATTGAGAGAGTTTTTTTTAGTCCACTAATCACTAAATCCTATAGTACATCAATACATAGCTTGATCTGAATCATAATTAGTGTTAATGGGTAGATTTCATATAGTTTTTATTTTGATCTTTCCAACACACATGGAAAAGAAATTTTGTAGATGATTATCTAATATGAAAGACTCAGACATATTATGTTCACAAATAGAGTGGAGAATGGATGATTATTAACTTATTCTAACTTATTCACATTGTTGTTTAAGAGGATCATGGTACAACTATCCTCTCACCCTTTTTAGTGGCTTATACTCATATAAAATGATTATTAAAGAGACATTTATTGGATACTAAAGGTATATTCCTAAGAGAATGTATCTTATATGACAATATATATCCAATTTAATACATTGATGTTGATGATAGACTATTGTTCCATTGGAATGTATGGGTCCCAGTAGACAATAGAGATGAGCTGTTGTGGTAATTTCATTCCTCAGCATGAGAAATTCAACTCGGCGTCCACAAAATCTATCGACATATTTAGAAAATATATTGGTAGTCTGGTATGAAATGTGAGGTTAGTTTATTAATAACTTTTTTTATCACCAGTCAGTTAGCGAATTTGGAACAATAGAATCTAGTAGTGATTTTACCCTATTTTTCCATTCGAGAGTGGAAATGGGATGATGTTTCCATGGATTTCATGATTGGTCTTCCAATATAACCTCATGGAAATGATGTAGTGGTAGTAGTTGTTAATAATATGATGAAGGTCTCACAATTATTACCCATGTGAGAGACCTTCATGGTAGATGACATAATATGACTAAATGTTATGGTGATTTTACATCTTCCTGGAGCTCCACATTCATTCATTATTGATAAAGAACCCCTTTTAATGTCATGGTTCATGAGGGGGTTACAGAATTCCTCCTGTAAACATCTTCTTATGATCATGGACCATTACCCATAATATGATAAAAATATATATCTCATAATCTGGTTTCAAGAGGGTAAGCTCCACGCATGATTCCATTACATTGTGGGTTTTTGGGAGAAACATATTCTCCATGTTGAGATTTATTTAAAAACATCATTCAAGATACCATTAATATAGATCCACATGTTTCCTAGTATGGTTAGACACTATTATTGCATATATTCAAGATAGAGGTAGTGGGATTGCCTATTATTGGGCCATCTCATGTATAGGAGAGTATAGGGAAGGTTCATCTAATTTGAAAGAGAATTATGACAGATTAGTCTACATTGCAATCATATGACAACTAATTCCAGTGACATATTGATTTAGAGGATGAAGACTTGGTTTTCCTTTTATTATCACCCATGATGGGGTATATATATATTAATAAGTAGGTTAATATCTCCTGATGGTCTACTGGACAATTTTAGGCTGTGAAAAAGATTGGGCTACTGGAAAAAATGTTGGAACATCTTCCAAGACATGGGTCTATGAATGATTTATTTCATCTATCTCAGCTTTTCTGATAATATCCTGACCCATCGCACAACTATTACATGGATGATATACAATTAGATATAGATTATTCCTTAGAGGATTATCCCATTTGTAAGTTTTATTGGAATATGATGACACTTCGGGGATGGTCATTTCATTTGGAATGGGTGTTATGGAAGAATGACTGAGTATACGATGAGAAAAATGAATAAGAAGCTAATGTACAATCATAGTGGATAAAAGGCTCTACTAAGGACCCCTCCTTACATTTATATGGCCTATTGAATGTTTTTTAATGGAAGTGAGGTTGTAATGACATGTTAATTCTAAAAGGTATAAATAGTGTTTTTTATAAATTTTATACTTTCTTATAAACATAGTAAATGTTTAATATGGTATAAGGATGGTCCCGTGAAATTTTGATAATTTTTTCTACCTTGGAGTTCTAGAATATTTTAATAATACATATATTCATGGTTTAGGAAAATAATGTCTCATAGCCATTAGAGATCCTATAAAAACGTGTAGTGATAGACTATAGAATCTGTATTCCACATGGTTTTTTTGAAACTGTGGAAATTTATGAATATGGATGTGGGGGTCTACTGACATCTGGGAAGGCGGGAATTTCAATAGATTTAGTAAGGATACTATATTTGGAAACATTTCAATGTAAAGGTCCCCTTTGTTGTAGTGACATGCAATATATTAGAAAAGGGATTACAAACCATGATCCCCCAATGTTTTTTAGTTAAATGAACATTTTAACATCACAATTCATGTAAACTTATTTTCATTTTTACCTTTCATATTCGAGTAGATAAACATAGTTCTCATCATTTTTGGATATGAGGAATACCATGATCATGTAATTGATCTTGGTCTCCCATCCAATGACCAATTCGTGATTTGTTGGAATCATTGGATTTATCTTTGTATTCTATCTTAGTGACATACCTCACATATAATTTTATTTACGGATCCATCATGCTATTTAAGGGAAATCTAAATTTACATATTGTTAGGGTATTATAACTTTTCTTATATCTTCACCAATTATCATTGAATATGACACGGATATGAGCTGAGGTAGCCTCTATTCCATGATGGTTGGTGGAAATGCCATTTTCACAATATGTTTTAATGAATTGTAGTTTATCGATGGTGTATGATGCCTAAATTGTAAATGTGTATCCTTTTGGTAGATATCATAATATAAATTTTACCCTTACATCTTAACTCAGGCTTGTTGAGTCTGTTTTAGTATAATATAAGAGTTTTAACTAATTTATAGACATTCCATGGTTGTGGAACATAGAATTTCCCATTTTTTATAGACACTTCTTTCCAGACCTCCCACATTTCTTGAAAATTATAATTATCATGGAAATTAATAAGTTATATTGATGATTTGAGGAATCATTTCTCCACTAACATATTTACCTCACCATATGTTGGGAATTTATGATTTAGGTCGTACACAACTGAAACTTTCACCTTCCAATTGACTTCATGAGCAATATGAATTGATTTTTCTTGTTTTAATGCATTAAAATTGTTGATTATAATGGCTATATTAATCATGTGGATTAGTTAATGCTTTCTTTTTACCCCCCACCCTCATAATTTGACTTGGATGAATTAGAAGTAAATGGTTTATGGAAGGATGTAAGCAAACACATTTGTTTATGCATTACAAAATGCACTATTTTAATAGTAATTACATAGTATTAATGAACATATCCTATGAAAAATGTGGCATATTTTTGATATTTCTTAATATATAAAAATTATTATTCATCATATATATGTAGACGTGATGGATTAATAAGTAGAATAGGTGGTTATGACTAATGTCATTTATATTTATGAACATTCATATATATAGGCTTTTCACGATGGTATTGGGTGTTGGGTATAGTAGAAATTCACAGTCCCTTATATCAGGTGTTTGATATGGCATCTCACACGAGTGAAAATATATGGTAATTAGGAATTAATTCCCACATTTAGAGACTAGTGTGATGACATGGGGGCTCACTCAAAAATATGAATGTTGTTGAATTATATATAACACTCATCATGGGATGTAGGGAATGTACTATATTAATTGAGCTTAAAATATCATAATATGAGTTATGTTTGTTTCAGTCACAACTCGGTGCATCCATTAGTAGTATTCAAGGTATATGGAAACATATATCTGTATGAACATGGTTCATATAAGTGGATTAAATATATATATATATATAATTAAACTACATTATTATATACCACAACTATATATATAGTTACTATTTAAAATGTATTGTTATAAATGAGATGAAGAATGTTGAAATCACAGGTGTCCATCAGGATCCTAAGGGGATTGCTTATTCATTTTTTCTGTAATTTTAATTAAATAAATATTTCTAGAAACATTTTAGTCATGATAACTACATTTAACACATGTAGACACTTTTGGTGGTGTCTTAATATTATTTTATACCACAACCTACTCAAGAATCCTTTGCTACCTAAGAATATTATATTACTGCTTGTATTGATATTGTAAAGCACCCTTATAAAATATGTTTATGTGTATTTATTATATATGGAAATAATGAGAATATGACCATGAATTATCTTGAGCAGATATGGAAATTCTTTTTCATCTTTTTTCTATTAAAGCCGCTGAAGATAAAGGGGGGTCCCCTTCATCAACGCTCCAAAAATTGTTGATAAGGACCCCTTTTATCAGCGCTAAAAAAATCACGGATAAATGGGGTCTTTTATTAGTGCTAAAAAGAAGCGCTGATAAAAGATCCTTTAACAACGCATTCTTTTTAGTTTTGATAAACAACCCCTTTTATCTGTGCTTTTTTAGCACGGATAAAAAAAATAATTAAAAAAATAATTAAAAAATCATGCCAATCGAGGGGCTTTTATAGCGCTTGAGCCCCCCTTTTAACAGGGCTTTCCCAGTCCCTCTAGCGCATGAATTCACCCCCTCTACCTTTTATCTGCAATAGCCCCCCAAATCTACCCCCATGCGTGTGCCCCTGTCTCCACTAAGTTTTTAACTCGATACCTCCTTCTTGTGCGCCTAAGCCCTTACCAATCCTCTATTTTGATTTTTTTCCATTTCATAATATCTCTATTTATATATATATATTTAGTTATATATATTAGTATAATAATATATATTTATTTATATATATATATAGTTATATTAATATATATATATATAGATATATTGAAATATATATTTATAGTGATATTAATATATATATTTATCGTTATATGAATATATATATGTAGTTATATATATATATAGTTAGATTAAAATATAGGTATACAAATATTCATATATTTTTATTTCAAATAAAATTGATATTAGTTATTACTTAGATAAAGATAATATTTTTTATATGTAAATATAGTTTATTATCTATATTTATAATTAAATTTTTATGTGTGAATATCTAAAAAAATTGTATATAATGTTATATATTTGATTATAAATAGCAGTTCATTATTAAAAACGATAAAATTTCAAATACATAATATCAATATGAATGTAATACATTTGAAATAATTATGTCCCCACCAAAATAAGCCAATAATACCCCCTTAAATGAGGCTGAAAATCAACAAAATGATAAACAATCGGGGTCTGCCGACTAAAAACTCAGTTTTGGAGGCCTTCTAGGCCTTTATTCCTCTAAAATGTGACAAAGTATATGCCTAGGTCACTAGCACATAGAGTTCATTGCAGGCATCGATTTGATAGGCTGGAGAGCTCAAATAGACACCCGGATCAAAAGTTATGGCCACATGATGTTCAAGTTGCGTTTTCAACATATTTTGGACCTTTTTTAATATATTTTATATTTATAGCCTTTAAATTGTTATTAAATGACTATTACTCCATTATAATTAGAAAAGTATTTATTAAAAAAAATTATTTTTTATAAGCCATTTTCACTATATATATTATATATTAAGTGTAACTATATATTTATACTTATCTAAAATATATTTAATCATATATTTTAAAAACATATATTATATTTATATTAATATAACTATATCTATATATTTAAATAATAATATTTTTTTAAATTATTTTTTTTGGATGTATACTGTTTATCATCGCTTTTAAAAAGAACTGATAAAGTCCCCCTTTATCAGTGATTTTTTTTGCGCTGATAAAAGTACCCCCCTTTATTTACGCATTTTCGTTAGCGCTGATAAAGGTTGGTGCTGGACTGGCCCAGTTTTGTGGTGGTGATACAATTCTTCACCTACACCCATTCCTATTATCATTCCATGGTTTCATGTATTAGGCCTAGACATATAGGCTTCTGATTATATTACCATTCATTCATTTATTATTTATACTTCCACTTTTTATATGATTATAATGTCTAAGTATATATTCTTCCTAAAATGTTTTATGTATAATATTTTAAAATAAATTACTCATTTATAATTAGTTATAGTCTCACCATCATGCCACTTATACATCGCCACTGCTAATAATAATCCTCTAGCATAAATGGAGGTGATTTGAGTCAATGTGATCGAACAACTCACGGGATTGATTATGTAGTTTCCCAGTGGCAATGTTACACAATATTTGATAGTCAATGATCATAGATGATATAATTATGGGTTTCATGATGGGGTTTCTAAGGGTAATAAGAAGTCATGAAGCAATATGAGTCATCATAGAATAACTCACTTTGTTGATCTAATTCCATCCAACCATGAGATGATATGCACAACTTTTTTTTGTGATTGTGAATAGATGTGGTATTGTAGCATCACGGTGTTCCACAGATGGTCATTATAGATCATTATTCTCATATCACATCACAATTACTGAGAGAATATTGGAGGTTTTGAGGGCACTTTTGTGGGGGAGCTCGCTGTTTTACCCCTAGTGGATGGCAAGGCAAAGAAGACCATATAGGTTATGGTGAACATGCATTGAGTTTGAATCATTTCATGGGGACATGGTTGGAATGATCACCTTAAAAAATAGATTTATTATATAAAATTTTTTTACACTCCACCATCAGAGTATAACTAGTCATGTACATGTACTGGAGACCCTCAAGATCATTACTACACTAGTCAGATATAGTGGCTGAAAGTGTATTTAATCCTATAGTTAGTTAAGGTGATGGCTGAAAAAAGGGTGATTGTAATAAATGGGTGGATGAAAATTACATAATGTAATTATTATTCCATTAATGACCAATTTTACTAACCATTTTATTTAGATCAAGATGTCTTGTTTTAATAGAGACCTCACCTCTTTGGGTGACTTGTTGATTTTCCCAAGATGACATGCTATATGTGGGTACATATGTCCTATTATCTAGATACAATGTTGGTTTATCAATGTTAATTACATCATAAATATATGAATATAGTATTTATACAGTTTTTATAGCTATGGATACTTTTTCAATGTTCATTATATGATATCGACTTGGATGAGTATGACGTCGATAGTGGAGTTTTATTTTATAGGTTTCTTATGTTGTTTGTGAATAGTCTATATATGACATGTAATTATAATGTGTTTTTCTTTATTTAATTTTTTAAATAATATGATACCTCTGAGAAGTTTAGTAGTATATAAAACCATATGGAAAGTACAATATCATACAATGAGAGTAGTTTTCCTCATTTCATCATCAAGTGCAATGATTTTGTGAAGAGTATAATAACTCATTTTCGTCATGTATGAATACAGAATATTTCTGGTAATATTTATAGAGACATAAGATGATGTAAATTAATATTTTCAATCCCTGTGGGAATCATATTGATATTATTAATATATCAAATATATTAAACTTACATATTCATATTTCCCCTAATGTAATATAAAAATTCCATCATGGGGTCTCATATTCATAATATTTTACAATAGTTGATTCCATATTGAATGGTATACCCTAGTTGTTTCCTAATTTTTGTTAGATCTATAATATTGATCGATAAACCTATTGGCAGAGTGATTAATTAAAATAAATATATTTTTTAAAGACCTAAATAAAAAACATTATAAAATATACATTATATAAAATCATCTACATTATCCATAAAACCATGGGAATAATGTAGATGATGAGAATATGAATTCTTCATTGTTATATCATATTAATGATTAATATATAATGGAATTTATTTGTATTAGGATGTCTTGAATACATTAGGTATTAATCATCACTATATAATGATTTTTTAATAAATAAATGAACCTAAATCGAGGTAGGACTTATAATAAGTGGTTTCAAAATTATTTTATAAAATTATATTAAATGGATTCCTATCTTCTTTCATTAATTTTATATTAATTTGTTCTTCACATGTTCCCTTCCAATTTATTGTTTATATGTATGTGATATAATTAATAAATTTCATATTTCAGCAACATAGATTCCCCACCCCATGTGACAGATAAATGATAAATCTTCTCTACTGATTGATTTTCATTGTATATGTGATTCCACACCTCTATCCATAACATTATTTTCATCTTATAAAGGATTTATGGTTTTACATTAATAGGAAGATTTGGAGAAAGATAGACCTCAATATTCAGGATTCATTCACAAAAAATAATGTATTAGCGATTTGTGGACAAAACATGGAGAGTAGTGAGTTGTGGGTGAAGATTTCATGGATCATGGATCTGAAGTAGAAATGAGAGATTTGAAACTACATGAAAATATACAAATAAGGGGTTTGGCTATCCAAAAAGTGGCCACTAGGGATTGATCAAGCATGGATGTCCCCATATCTGAAAAATCAGGAACATTTGGAGGATGCAACAACATTTCTGGTAGTTTAACAATGAATAAAGAATTATTTGAGTGGTTTTTGTGGAAAACTATACATCACTTCATCTATAACACAATCCAATACTATTTAGCCCTCCAATCTATGGTGGTTCATATTTTGAGGAAGAAAAATATCTCATCCCATGTGACTGATCCCACAGGGCGTGAGACCCCACCCAGTGTGGCCAAGATGTGTTCTAGATATATTCACCCAAGGCCTCATATAGAATGATTCAATTTTTAATATTGAATTCATTAACATAATTTGGTTCCCATGATTGTATAGGTGAAGAGTCTAGAAAATGTCTAGGTGCACAGGCTTGAGTTGAAGAACACATGCCCGACCATGAGGACACGACCGAGTTTTGGTAGATGATACATTCAATGAATTACCCTTAAAACCATATTGTTGTATATTCCACTCCAAACCATGTACATAAGAGGAAATTTCAATAGGGATAGATGATTTCACCCTTCATGTTTCCCATTGTACACCAAGTGTACTTTTCATAGAAACATAATTGTCTCATGTCTCATTCATAAAAACTCACATTTTAAGCTAACAAGTAGCCTATATTAATTTCTATCTATGTATCTCAAGATGGAGGATTTTTATTTGAATAAATTAGATTATTTCTCTTATTATAATGTTTAAACTACTTTAGTTGGGAAAAAAGAAAAAATAGCGACTGGAAAATATTATCAAAGAGAGGGCGAGGTTGGAAACCCTACTATCAAACAAAGGGGATAGACCCCATTCATTATTTAGTGGTTGAGTGGTACCCACTAATTTTCTATGGTTATATCCAATATCATTGATTAACTGACGGATATCAACCACCCCCTAATATTTTATGTAGTGTGTCTTGAATGATTTATGTGACACCCCTAGATGCAATAGGGAGGAGGTCCTAAATCTATTTACAAGTACCCCCCTGATAGAGAAATGTGTTGTGACCCATTATATTTATCTACATAGTGGTGAACCAAATCATTCTAGGGTATGTGTCATATATTCATGTTGTAGTACCCATTATCATGCTAGGTCGCAACTTGATGTTCAAAGTCATGATGAAAGTATCACTGGGAGGGGGAGGGGTGAATCAGAGATATCTTTTTCATTGTATGTTTACTTATTTTTGAAACAACTGTCTCATCTTATTAAACAGTCCCCTCCACTGAACATACAATAACATAAGAACACAATATTTACAAGGTTCACTAATCAATGCGAGAAGCTACATCTTTGGTATGGTGTGGAAAAAATCAATTACTACGCATTCCACTAGAAAACAATCATTGAAGTGGAATACAACGAGTATGATATTCCCTTAAACTCATGTTGAAATTTTCAAACAATCTATTAGTCTTTGTGCTCCCACTTAGAATAAATTGGCTAGTTTAATATATTTTATCTTCATAATGAACATTCACAAATAAAATATTTCAAAACAATAATTCACTTTCTTATCTAGAATCTAGTAGGAACCTCATTGTAAAAAAATTTTGTGCCCCACTCCCTAATTTCACCCATCCCTACTTGTGTGCCTACCTCATTGTGTGCCACTCTGCATGCGTGACTCTTTACATGGATTCCTCTCTACTAGAATGCCACTCTACTTGAGTTCATTCCTACTAGTTCTCCACAAACATCTTTCGTGCCACATTTTTCACAACTCAAAATTTGTGTGCCACTTAATAATTGTAAACAAAACCTTCTCTTGCACACAACTTCTCTCTTGCAAAAAACATACACCATATGAACCACTTCAACTTGTGAACCAATTTTTTGAAAAACACAAAACTATCATGAAACTTCATCATGCACACCACTTTATACCTCTTGCGGGACAAAAGCTAAAATTTCTCTTAAGTGTTGAGAATAAATAAATGGGGAGGGTTGATGTCAATTTATAAGAAATATGTAGACCATTCACATGAGGAACACAACATAGTTTTCACGCCATTTCATAACATTCGCAAACCTCCATCACTTGTGCGCCTCTCCATTAGATGCTTTTTTTCTCTATCACTTGTTATCTAATTTATTTCATTTTCCATACTTTTGATGTGATAATGTTAAAATAGGATTTGTCCACAACATACACTTGTGTGTTGCTTATAACTGCGTGCTAATTATTATCTTGTGTACCACATTTGAAAAGGGATCCGCTTTCTTTCATTTGTCATATTCGTATGAGATTATGTTAAAATTTCACTTCTGTTCAATATACACATGTGCACTGCTTATACATGAACATAACATTTTGACTTGTTTTCCACATTTGACATGGACGCCATATTCATTCCTTTTTCCAAAAATAGTTCTTTAATACCCATATCCTTCATAAGGAATTTATCATAAATTCAAATAACATATGATATATATGAAATACCAAACTTCAAAGAATCATCATAGTTTTCATGTCTTTTAAAATGAGAATTGACTTATCCACTTTGAAAAAAAAGATAACACTCTACAAAATCAAACTCGTCAAACATCCTTTTCTGACCAAAATAGTCCCAACACAACTCTTCTATCTATTATGTGGACCCCCTATTGTAGTAGGGTGAAGTTCCTCCATCTAATGATTGGAACTCCCTATCAAATTCAGTTGTGGGTCCTCTATTTCATATACTTTCCTATAGGGAAATGGAATATTGGTGATGTGGGGGTCCTCTACACAACTATATAGACAGATTTTCAAATGATTTTGGACACTATAGATGGAAATTAGAGTTGCACTTAGGTATATAATAGTCAGTTGGACTTTGGAGATAGGGACCCACTTTATCTCTCAGTTGGGTATTTTTGCATGTCTTGTATATTATGGTACATCATGTGTTATAATTGCATGGAATTTATGGGATGATAAATATAATGCAGAGTATACATATTTTTCCCATAGTAGTTTTTGGGCTGTCAAACATGTATATATATGTATTCTCACACATGCATGGGATTTTCCTACACATGTTTTGTCTTATATAGATGAAATAAGGTCTCGTGGTGTATATAATTATATTAGTGAATTCATTATGAATTATGGTAGGAAATGTATTTCATGATCTAGGCCCTATCAGTTTCAACGCATTCAAATAGTTTTTAGGTGGGGACATCAGTTCTATGTGGTCATTTTTTACCATTTTCAATTTTGTTGTATTCTATCAAACATTGATTTATTCTCTAGTGGTTATTTCATGCACAGTTTCATTATAGATGGAACAATAATTATATTACTCATTTATGCATTTCCATGGAGATAGTTGGGTGTGTGTGTGTGTGTAAGTATGTCATGAAAAGGACCCCTTTTAATTTAGGCCTTCACGGCACATGTCTCTAGACCCTATCTTATTACAGGATGGATTTGAGTTGGTAAGGCATGGCTTACCACTACACTTGGGGGACCTTATGGGTAGGACACTACATGTCCATAATCCATTTTATTTTACCCATATATCTTATTATTTTATTCATAAATCTTTCTCTTCTAGGATGTTTTTAGGTTATCACTCTTTGATACATTGTTTGTTGATCCAAAATATATATTTAAATTTTATCCAACTACATATTTGTCACAACCCGTCCTCCAGGCCCGTGTCGTGACTACGCCAAGCACGCCTTATAGAGGACAGGGGTTAGTGACTATCACCAAAGGCGTATATCCCTAAGCTGGGAAGACATTGAATTTTTAGTGGTTACACACAAACAAACAGAGTAAGTTGGAAGAAAAGCACTTAGTTAAAACTGTATAAAAAATATAGTGCTAAAACTAAAAGGGGACGGAAATACAATCCCAAAAGTAATTTACAGGTACAAAGGAAAACAAGTACAACTGAAAAATGGACTACAACTAAAAAGGGAATCTCCTGGAACGTCTGCCGAGAATCCTACCTGAAGGGTAGGTACATATGTTAACCATAGGACTCCACGTCTATCGGTCCGCTCTATGATCCATCTCGCCGTTTGGTCCACCTCCGGGTACCGTTCAGTCCAAGCTGGCTCTCGGCCTCCATCAATGATGTTTGTCGTCTACATCCAACACAATGTGGTTCGGGCATATCCCGTGCAGGGTTGAGTATAATGATATATTGTATGGATCCTGAGACCCTCGAAGGTCTCCCAGAATCCATGATGGATAAACCATAGAAGGAAATATACAATCACAAAGAATCAAACAACTCTACATAGGAATATTCCCAAACATATGCATAAGTTATAAATCTCAGTTCGACTCCAAATCTCGAGCCAATGTACACCCCAATCCACACAGGATGTAAAGTCAATCACATTGATGATAATGATTTAATGTCAAGACTCATCTCACACATGTATACATATTTCATATAGAGATAGAGATGATCAGATGTAGTCACTGATTCAACTAAGATGTCAGACCCACAAGGGATACAAGACCAGTTAAGTTTTCAGACCCACACAGGATACAAGAGTAGCTACTCTGTCAGACCTACATAGGATACAAGTACATAGGTCCAACTGTCAGTCCCACAAACGATACAAGAATAGCAGTCATCGCTGTCGAACCCATGGAGGATCCCAGTACAGTAGTCATCGATGTCGAACCCACAGAGGATCCCAGTGTAGTAGTCATCGTCATCGATCTCATGGAGGAATCCAATACGGTAGAAGTCGCAGTCGTAGCCAGTTCTAGGGTTCACGTACACAGCAAGCTCAATTCTGGGAGGGTCCACTCCTCAAGCAAAGTGGTCGATACACAATCTATCACAAATTCCATTGTTTTTTTATTCCTAATGTTCCGTCTAATCAAAATAATCCCAACGCGACTGATTGTGCGTCAATCGGATGCCCAGCCTGAGAGTTATTGGCTTTTCCGTTCCAGGGGCCCGGTTGAAATTACCCGAGTTCCAAACCTGATTTTTTTCCAAATTTTTCCAAATATCACTTAGAGTATTGTCAATGGACTGCCTCGTCGCAAGGGTCCCAATGCCGTAGACGGTGCGTCGATCAGACACACTTTCTAGATGTTATTCATGTTTAAGCGAAACAGGCATGGCCCGTCAAGCCTAGTGGGCTGGCCGGTCGGCCCATTTTGGCGCAATGGATCCGACACGGATGGGGGGTGTGCCCGGACAAGTGTGGCACAGCCCGGCCTGGTGCTATGGCCCAGCCTGTGCGAGGGCGGCCAGGCCCGTGGGGGGTGCAGACACCTGGTTCCTTGTAACGGCGGTGTAGAGAGGCACTGCCTCTCCTCTCCATCCGGCCTTAGCCGACCGACTATTTCGCCGCAAGCGGTCCCCTGTGTGGGCCGCGGATCATCCGCATGCGTCGCATTTAGGCACCGAGCCTTTTTCCTCCCAGCCGGTAGGCAGCTGGACATTTCCCCCGCGGAAGTGTCCCACACAATGGGCTGCGGACTTCACGTTACACGGCGCCAAGGGGGCGACGCCGTCCTCTAGCCCGGCCGGCTAAGGTCGGCCAATTCGCTTCATCCGAGCAGCCCGTGAATGCGGGTCGCGGTTCTTCTCCAAGAGGTCGGTGAACATCCAATTCTTCTTTCATCCGCTACGGCCCGCATGGCCGCTACCCCTTCCTTCCTCCGGTGTGATGTGAAGACACTGCGCCCTACCGGTTCTACCACCGTCATCAAATCAAGACAAACAACAGAGGGTCATCGGGCCAGGTTTTTTTAGCCTGCTCCCTCTGTTTAATGTGGCAACAAGAAGCCAATGTCGAACCGTATGAAAACGAGGAACGAGGAATTAATTTAAATGGGACAAACCCTTACATCGATTCAAGGTACGTTGCACGTCGATGAGCTTTAGAAGATGGTGTCACGGAAGTCGGGTGTCGTGAAAGATGAACATTGATTCCATTGACGTTGGGGTGCATCTGAAGGGGAAGCATCGTTTGAGAAGTCCCTCACATTCTCTTTCAGAGATGGTGAATTATCCCAAGACTTCCCACCAAAATAAAATTCCTAACCAAACTAAAAATAATAACAAACCACATATACAAAAGGATGGATTAATGTTTTCAAAATTCAAACACTTAAATTAAATAAGTGGGGACTAAAATTAATTAATTAAAAGGTGTTGGAAAAATTTATGGGAGAGAGAAGGAGGTGGAGAGTCACAATTAAAGAGGGGTGTTGTCCAATTATTTAAGGGGAGTTAATAGGGAGTTTAAGGAGAAGTTGAGGGGTTAGGCTCCTGTGGTCCACTACCCAAGTTATATCCTCCCAAAGGAGGTTAGGGTGTAGTTGGCCCCACCCCTATCCTCCACCAAGATACTAAAACCACATTTCCAAATAAAAATTTGTTGTAACTACATTTTTATTTAAACATCCAATTTTAATTGGAACCCCAAAATATAACTTCCTTCCTGTATAAAACGCAACTGCGGTAAATGTCCCCTTAAGCGAATACCGGCACTGCGAGTTCATCGGTGCCCTCAGATTTCAATTCCAAGCACCGGTTCAAAATAAACAAAAACTAGCATGTACATTTACTGAACATACCTGAATAAAAGTTCATAAATTGATTCTAGGAAAACTGGGCCTCGAAATCCGGTGCCGTCAGAAACTACGAACTCATAAAATTTCAAAGAATTTATGAAAATAATTTCCTAAAAAATCCAGGGACTTTATAATCATAATATGACAATTCTCATATTTATATTTTTATCATCTATCCTTGGATTATGAAATTCTGATGCATGTTTTATTCTCATAACATGAGAAAATTATAACATTTATATTAAAAAACATGTTTCCAACATTGAATCTCATATAACATTATATATATATATATATAATTATTCCCATTGCACATGCACCTATAGTTATACTTCTTCTTTATGGTGTTGCCAACACTTAAATAATTTTTTATAAAAATTATTTCCCATCCCCTAATAATATTCCTATATTTTACATCTTATTTAAGAAATTGAAAGCCTCAATATAGCCTATCAATCAACATTTTTTCTCACCGTCATTATTTTTTTCTTGAGTCATGGATCATCAAATAATCACGATTTTCAATCCTTGAGGTCTAATAAAAAAACATTATATTTAACTTACTGAATATATAAATTATCCTCAAATTTTTAAACATGTTTAAATTACTTCAGTGATTATTTATCTCATATTCAAAAGTGAAAAAAAAATTTCACAAATATATGATTCAATGATCTATGTCATATATATATATATAACAATTAAACTTATATATACCAACATATTTTCTTCCACTGTTATATTTACTTTCATTAAAAACAATTATGTATCACTTATCGTTCATAACATTTTAAAAATACAATTACATGATTTTTATGGAAACTAACGTATGAACTAATTAATTTTCGTTTTTTCAGTTTGAATATTGAACTTTACCTATATGAAATTAAAAATACACTTATGTATTTTAAAATCACCCATTTCTTTTCAAATTATTAGACTTTAAATAAGAGTTAATTTTCCAATTTCCATTGAAATTGATATAAAATTTAAATATTCTTTTGTCATGGAAGAAATTTCAATATTTTATCTATATTACTAGGATTATACATACAAATAGAAAAATATAATTTTATGTATTACATGAATTTTCTAAATTATAACATTTATATAAAATTTCTATAAATATTTAAATAAAAACAAAAAATCATCATTAAAAAAAGTGAATCTAAATAAATCTCAAAATGTCTCAAATAAACTAAAATGATATTAGAAATAATTTCAATGATTTCAAATATCAAAAAACACATTGTAAAATATTTTTTACATATGGATATTGAAAAAACAATATTTCATGGAACGTAATCATCCTATATAACTCCAAAAAAAAAATTAAAACAAAACACAATATTCTTTCATCATTTTCATTGAAATATTATTATGGATAATTTTGTCGTCATAAATATAAACTTTCTATTGATTCAATTTCAGATCATCTCTCTAATAATCATATGTATTTTTTATTACCTTTTATGATACACATGTCATTTCCCATTGAAAATTAACATAACAGTTTTAGTGTCATTGAAAATATATAAATTGGATACTTAAAAGGTAAAAGAGAAGAATTTTTCATCCATGTTATATATAACTTCTTCCTTCATAGGGAAATTCCTCTCTCCCTGACAAATATTTGAAGAATCACATCAAATTGGAAGGCTTATTTACTGATTAATAATACAATAACTATACTTTATTTTTCTCTTTATTTAGTGTAGTATTCTATGCATCAAGAGTTGGAAACTATGTTTACCATATATTTAATACTAGATGCATTATCCTTGTCCTTTTAGAATAAATTATATTAAACATTCCACATATTATGTAATCAAAGAGACTATAATTTTTAGGAACTATCTCTTCTGAATGATTGAGGTATTAAATACTTTATATAAAATGAATACGAAACATTATTATTTTTAATGGTTTTAATATACTCAATCTCATAACTCATTTACTCAATTTAGTTGTAAATTATTTTAATAATTTTGTCACATTTGAAAAAAATACAAATACAAATACATTTAATGGATATTAATGTATAAAATATTTAAAAACAAGTGATTTATTTTATCTAAAAATATATGATAATTTTCATTACATATATCTAATTAAATAATATTCATTATATAAAATAATCAATTTTGTGAAGTTGAATAAAATCATATAAAATTGAAAAAAACATAAAAATGAGTAATATTTCATATGTAGTTTGAAATCAAATTCTTTAAAAGTTAATTGTTACCGATTCATGTGATTTTATTGATACAAAATCCAATAATTTTCATATAAATCTAGAGAAAAGAATTAAAATTTATATTCATTTATAAAAAGTCCGCACAGGTCACACATAAAGGTTTTGTGTATATGGATCTTGTTAATGAAATATTGAGAGCTACATAAAATTATTTATGATAGACAGTCAAAAGTGGTTCTGGATGTATTTTCCCTAGATTTTAGAAATTATTTAAAATTAGGTGAAAAATAATAGTACATTTTCTTAAAAATATTTTTGATTTAATAAAGATTATTATTTATAAATTCTTTCAAAAGTTTTTACATATGGTTTGATAAAATTTGAATGTGTACTATATCTACTATGATTTAATTATATATGAAATATTGATGGAAATGTGTAAAAAAAGACCTATATGGTTTTTGGGGAATGTCAAAAAACCATAAAAATAACAAATGTAAAACCCCAAAAACACCATCAAGACACGTTTGAATTTATATGTTTGGAATTAAAATAAAATAATATAATTAATGAGGTACAATTATATTAAAACTATACTAGTTTGAGATCAAATCAAAAAAATGTAATTTTAAAATAATAGTATGCAAAAGAATATTTCCTTCATGGTTATGCATAGATTATGAGAATCACCTTGTTCTAGGGTATAATATCTATCAAATTGGTAGACTTGTAGAATCTAATATTCATATAAAATATAAGATCAATATCTAAAAAAGTTCTTAGCATTGTAGTGTTCTATGAATAATTCCTAAAAAATGTATTCCAAATATATTAGACAGAATGGGATCTATAATATCGAATTTATAGGAGACTAATGTGAATAAAATTATTTTTATTTTTAAATAAAAATTTTCATATTTTATAATTAGTGGAAGATTATAACACATTATTATGATTTACATTATATTAAAATAATTTTGGTCACATAAATTTATCCATATTATCATCAAAAAATAATAATCATCGAATGATTGAATTTTGTTGGAGAAGGAAATAAATTCATATGACATCTCATATTAAATAGTAATCTACGAATAAATCTTCAAGATTGACATAATCATCACAAAATGGTGTTTTTGTGTTCCAAAAATTTTGTAGCCCAAACCAAAATGTAATATTGGTTCATTTAAGAAACAATTAAATTAATATATAATTTTTTTTAATTCCACATAGTCATTAAAAATTATTTCCTAGTTCTAAATTAGATAAAATAAATAAATAAACTATTTTGAAAAGAACCATTTAGATATTATCCCAAAAAATATTTGGGAGAATATATTAAAAAAATCCACTAAAAACATTCCAATGAATTTATGGAAACTAAAATAAATCATAATAAAATATTTAAAACACTATTAATCATGGAATATATCTATATTCATGGAAAACATATTAAATTAAATAATCATTTATATACAATTATATGTTAATTAGAAGTAAATTTAAATCAAAATCATGTTCAGGGTAATAATTACATAGGATTTGTGAATGTTATTAGTCCTCCAATAATATACATTGATTTTTGGAAGCAGCTGATAAGGGGGTGGGATCTTTCTCAAATATATAGATGGTTAGAACATAATTTTCAATTAATATAGAGATTCAAGAGTGATAATAATCTAATTTTTAAATTATTTAAAACAATTGTGAAATAATAAAATTCCACAAAAATTACACATAATGACCTCATTAACATATCACTCTTATGAACTAATTAATAATAAGAAAATTGTCTATTAAATTAATATTTCTATAAATGAATCAGAAATTTTAAGAATATTTATCTAACAACTCATCATTTATATTAATTTGGTTTTAAAATATATTTTGGATATTAGAAATCCTCAACATTATATACACCTGATAATTAAATTGATAATGATCACTTTTTGTCAAGTAAAAGTGTATAAGCCACATGAATTCACATATACATTTTCCTCTATACAAAATTAATAGACATAGTGGCACTCATCAAAATATTATGTATCCCTCGGAAATCCATTCCATGTTCAAAACCATTTTGAATTAGTGGTGCCTTCAGTTTATTGTTACATTAAGTATTACAAAGGAATACATTAATATAATACATCATGGTCTATACAATTATCCTCTATTATATAATGAAAGTAAATATGTATTGTCGTTGGATTATGAAATTTATATATTTTTTGAAATTCTATAGTCATATCACCATCATACAAATAAGAAACAATAAATACAACATATATTCAAGGATTTTGATTAAGATGATTTTTATAAACTCATTTAATTTTATTTGTGTTAAATAATGATTCATTATTTATGTGACATTTTTAAATTTTGATGAAAAATTTCAGTCATCCTTGTTAAAATTTGGGAAATGAAATTACACTTTTATTCCACATAGATAACCTATATATTGAGGTATGTTGTTTGATATATGAATATAAATACATTATATCAAAAAATGGTTAGAAATATTCAACTAGATTTAATATCAACCACTCTATTTCTCTCATCGTTTAAACTATTAGTTCTTAAATATAGTTAATAACATGGAATACAATTTTCTGTTGAGAGATTCTGAAAATCCATCAAATCCTAGGGTTGGAGAAACCCATCAGTTGTCCTTTACTAATATTTATCAAGATTGTGTCAATATTGAGCATGATGAGTCATAATGGCCTAATGAATCCCATTAATCTATTAATATTATTATTCAATCCAAGTAAAATAATAGCTACACAATTTTTTATGAATTTGTATTTTTTTTGTCATATTATTAAAAAAATAGTTATCCCGCCAAACAAATCCCATAAAATATTGATAAAATATTGTGTACAAAAAATTCATAAATGAGAAATGATGTAGTGATGATAGAAAACAATAAGATAATTAATGTTTCATATTCCTTTCATATAAATCACATTCTAGTACATCTATTATGAAAAAATCTAGGTTATAGTAAATTATGGTACTCATTTATTAAATCATTCATGGAAGAGAGAATATTGGTAACCCAAATATGACTTAATTTTGGTATCTATATTGAATCGTGTGGTAAACATTGTTGGTAAACCCAGTAAGATATGATACTATAGTAACTGATGTGTAAAATATAGTTCAATGATTTAATTTATTATTGATATGTAATGTTTGGAATATGATGTGATTATTTAAATATGTGTCTAGGGATTGGGGGAGATTCTAATGAATTAATATTTGATATATAAAATAGAAGAATAATTTTTTCCATTGGACATGGTAATGGTTCAATTTTATTCTTTGAAACAAAAATGAAGAGTAAATTTTCAATGTCAATGGAAATGGATCGATTCTTGATAGAATGAAATGACTAATATATCTAATGAACAAAGAGAATATTTGAAATCAAATCTAGAACAAATTTTGATGTATAATGATATAATTTTATATAATAATAGATTTAGTGAAACAATCATAAAATCTTATGGTATATACGATTCTGAATATGGAGATAAAGAGTTATTATAGGTTCATTGAATACTCAATGTATTGTATCCATATTCATTACTGATTTGAAAATGGATTTCTTCATTTTTGGGGAAATTATTAAAATATAAAATTTCATTTTTAGTAATTTTATATATTCTGGAGTCTTTATATATTCCATATGTTTTCATGATGAATATCATTGTTTATTGAAATATTTATATAATTCTGAGTTGAATGATGACATTTCTAAAAGTTCTATCCTATATAAAATTTTCCTTTTCATTATGTAAGAGTCATCTTAATAAAATTGTTGAACTCTATAATTTTTTTCTCCTGACCCTATAATATATAATGGTCATCTTAGTATCAAATGAAAAATAGTAAAATCATAACTTTGTTAATGAGTGAAAAATAAATAATAAATGTGAGATGAAAAAATAAGATTATTAGTATGTTAATATTGTTATAATTTCACACTATGGATAATATGAATTAGTGTTATTGAAATGATACAAAATATTCCATCAGTAATAAATAATATCAATTTTATAAAGGTAATGACCTTAAGAGATACATAAGAGTGATCAGTGAGAGGAATTTTTATAATTGGAGAAAACATCCTGATATTCTTAATGTGGGATAGATTTCGGAATCGAGTAAATTTTTAAAGACTATTTCTTCTCTATGATATATATAATAAATAGTCTCATTATCATATTTCATCCGTTTTAAAAATGTGAAGATCGTGGATATATTCTATAACATAATTCCAATCGTTATAAATTGTTTTTACTCGAAATAAAAGATTAAATACCACTATTATTTAATGATTCATGATTCAAGAATAGATTAATTTTAGTGGGAATTAAATTAAAAAGATAAGAGTTATTAATGGTTTCTATGAATTAAATAATCTTTAAAGGATAGTAAGATTAAATGAGTTGAGGCACCTAAATATGATAGTTAAATGAATTGATTATTGATTCCTCTACGAAGTGACAGTCTCACTATAGGGATCTGTGGAATAATAATAATGGATTATAGTCATGTAGTTATATGATGTTTAATGTGGGAATCGTCCTATTCAATTAAAATATATGAATTCAGAAATGTTGTGAAAAAGAAGGTTTCCTCCATTTTTATACATTTAAAACTATTTGAAGATTATATGCATCATTATTTTCTACCAATAATGATTCATTATTATATGTTTTATCATGTGATTATAAAAATATTGTTACATAAAGATAAAAATTATTTTAATCCATTTGGATAAAAAAAGCTACATAATTAACGTAATGAAAATTTGTAAGAGAGATAAAGATAATATATAAAATGAAATAATGACATTAATTTTTTGATATAGAGAATTTATTTATATATTTTAGAAGAATAAACACTATTTAAATGTGAGATAACAAGATAAAAACAATAATGATAATGAAATATATATGGATGAATTTGACTGATGAGAAGAAAATTACTGATTGAGGATTTTTAAATATCAAACCCACCAGTGCCTAGATTCCCATTAAAAATATGAGTCATCAAAACACCATGAATACCATTTATAGGATTGGGTATAATGATAATTCTTAAGAAGGAATAAATGAAATGTGATTCATTTTCCTGTTGTATTTGTACATATGCACCAATCCATCTCTAGGAAAATGTGTTTAGGAAAAAAAATAAATATTGTAACATATAGAGAATAACCATGAATGAATATCCTTTAGGGAATACATAATAGTATGAAGGAATAAAAACTATTTAAAAATGTAGAAATACATTTCCATTGTAAATTTATGTCCAAACCAAAAAACAAGTCAAATAAATGGAGAATGATAGACCCTGACTCCTAAACTGTAATTCATACCACTAGATATGGTTAATGCAATGAAATATCTTTATGACACGAAAACATCACCACTAAAATGTCAGTCGTCTATATATGAAACGTCATATTCATGAAGATCACATGCATGTGTTAGTATATATATTAATAGTATAAACCCCCAAAATCCACAATAGATTTAATATTAAGATTAAATAATATCCTTTTTAATCTATAATAGTCTCTCAATAAAGAAATGATGCAAAACCATAATAACCCAAATATTATCAATAAAAATCCAAAATGAGAGTGAATATAGATCGATATATGTACACCCCATCTATGAATGATATGTAAACATACATCTATATGGTCTTTGACTAATTCCAATAATAACCTCAAAACATTTCAATATATATGTGTCGAGTCCTCACATCATGCCACTTTTCCATGTCTTGAGGATCAGAATTTGAACTGATTCCATATTTTAAGAAATTTGGGAACATATATGGTTGTTCCACTGTACACGTGATCAAGTGTAGAACCCAATATTAATTAGAGGATTTTTTATTACTAAATTTATTATTATCTTGGTGCACGACCGGTCGTGTGACCGCGCATGTGATCATGGACGGTGTGCACCCATAGTTAATAAAGTTACCATTATAAAATTTTTAACAATGTTTCATAAATCAAGGTTACCATTATAAAATTTTTAACTCTATATTGTGATTACTATTATTATTATGATTATGTATTGGTTATTTTATGTTTTTTTAAAAAATTTCATTTCATTTTAATTTCTCCATTTTATTTCCCCCCTTTTAAATATTCTATTTTTTCTTTTCTTTTCTCACTCACTCTTTATATCCTATCTCTACCTGCGTAGATCCCATTTCCCCCCTTCAACCAACGCGCACCACACTACCCTCATTGGCCTCACCCTCCTACTCTTGTTCGGGTCACCTCTACAGCATCCTCACCAATCGGTTCCCCTCCTTCACCCCACTCTGTGGCTGCACAACCCTCATTCAAGCCACCGACATTCCCTTGCTACTCCCGTCCAGCGCCGCCCCCATCAACTTCCCCATCTAGGGCTACCCCAATTGGATTCCTCATGAGATTCCTTCCGGTTCTCTGACCACCTCGCGAAGCAATGCACCCCCGAACCACCCCTAATATTATCTTGGCCATACCGCCACTTCCCTCCATCTTTCTCATGTTGCAACCCCCTCAACCAGACCACCTGGAGAACCCTCCCGATGAGTTGCACATCGCCGCATATCTCCCAAATTTTCAATACCTTCTCCTCCCCCTTCACTACTCGTCATTGTCGAACAACCACACCACTATTCTCCTCCTCGATTGACCGAAATCCACCGACTTGTGTCGCCACCCTACTGGCCACCTTCTGCGCACCATCCTCATATTCCCTCCTTCTTTCAGCTAGATACCCACGCCTAACACCTATCCATTGATATACTAAAATTGTTCCCCTCCTCCCCCTCTCTGGTGAGATGTAACAATAATTCACCACCTCTCTAACCTCCATATCAGTTCAACACCATCTGAAACCCTTCTTCTCGCTCTAGAATCTTCTCAGACCCCTTGTCATAGGTGCGACATGCCTTGGTTGTTCATATTTTCTAGGTTAAGTTTCATTTAAGGTTTGGGATTGGATTTAGGATCTATTATGGTGTAAATGGTTTTATGTTTTGTTTTAAGGTTCAAAATGTGTCATTCATGGTGCGTTGGCATGAACTATAAGTGTGACAACGATATCTTGAGTTTCTAGACACCGAATTAGGTTATTATAAGCTAAATTATTATTTTGTTATGTAATTTGAATATTGGAATAGATTTTCATATTATTTATTTAATTTTTTTAGTGTGATGTTGTTCTTCTCTGATGTTTGATTTTTATTTGAATGGTTTGGTAGCATGCTTATATTTTATGTTCTCTTTCTGCTAAAAACATATATCTAGTAGATAGCGATTTTATAAATTGACTAGTTAGCTTATTAATCAATGAAATTGCTGCGAATTATATTTTTGATATTGCATAAAATAAATTTGATTGTAATATATGGGTTTGTGTGGGTTTGTGGGTGACTCCAAGTGACATTATTTAAATTATTTCACAAGCTTATTTTTTTTAGCTTATTAAATTGTGTATTTTGTCCAAAGGCATCATATGTGTGGTGTTAGGAATTTCATCAAACATTTTTGGTGGTTTAGGTCACACTTTATAATTTTACCAAAGTGCGTGCTATGCTGTAATATATTTCAGATATATAAATAGTTACTTTTATGTGAGTAGAACCATGTGACACTATTTTTCTATAGATTTATAAAAAATTTAATGGTTTATTGAAATTTTTTAATGTTGGGAAACATGTTTGGAGAATGTTTTACTATGAGTATTATTTCAATTTTCTTTTGTTTGAAAATTGTGGTTATGGCATCTGTAGTGCCTTAGTTGGAATGAGTGTATGACTATGACATGTGACAAGAACTCTGAACTACTTGAGCACAAATGGGATGCTTGGGTACTAGGGTGGAAGACTAGGACTTTTGTTCTAGTGATACAGAAGTGGTATCATCATGGTGTCACTTATATTGATTTAAAAATACAACACTTACTAATAAGTTGGATAATGTTAGGAGACAACTATGTTATGGATGTGTTACCCAACTAGTGTATCGAGCATGAAAATATATGTTGCTATCTTTCTACACCATTTCTCAATGAGATGTGAGGTTTTAAAATTTCACTTCTCGATGGTATCTTTAGGGCCTCCCCATGTTTTGTGCTACTCCTTTACTTTTAATACACCATCGACACATGATGTGACATTGGGGTTACCCTGAAAGAATGTGTGTGTGTTTTAATTTATGTATTTTCAATTAATGTTGTTTCCATTAAAACTGTATTTATTAAAAAATCATTTTCACTAAAATTGTTCAATCATTTATTTCTTTTATTTTGATATTCATGTGACTTTATTATTCATTTAATAATTATGTGTGGAACCATTCCTCGGTGACATACTATAGGGGTTTTGTCTGACACCATATATTCAATGTTGGGTGTATGTAGATTCTATTTCATTTGTTTTCCATGTTGAGGCATCTAACATGGCTTGGGTAGTTTGGTTTGTCTGTGGCATCCTCTTGGTGGTTTGGTGGTGGTTTCTTGGGGATGTTACACCTCATGTCACATGGAGGATTGATTTTATTTTTTCCCCTCGATTTAGTCTATTGTTGGTATATATATCATTTTTTAAATATTAATTTTGAACAAATACTAAGGGTCTCTTTTGTTTTCTATTTTTAGTTTTAATTTATTTATATTTTTATTGGATTTATATTTTATTATTCAGGTAAATCATTCCCATGTTTTATTTTTGATACTCGGGAACTTGTTCTAGCCTATGGGGATCAGGAACTCCATTCGGGCCTTGGCATGGACTAGATCGAGCATCAATTTGATGGCGACCGGACTTGGTTCATGACCAAATTTTATCAGAGGTGTTATTTAGTCTTCATATATGGTATGTTTGGTAGATCGAGGATAGGACTATCAGTACTCGAGGGATAGGTTTGGTAAGAGCGTAACGAACTCTTAATCATTACAATCCTTGAGTAACTAGGGGTAGTCTAGGATTTATGTTTTTGGCAATGATACTTGTTGACGGGGGATGATAATATGAGTAACCTGGTACTGCATTCAGTTTCACATGAAGTAGCGACCCTTAAGATGCATGAGAGTACAGTTCGATGCTTCTAGTGGTTTGCAGCATGCCTACAGAATGGTCTTATAAACCATGTATCCAGGTTAGACATAGCCACTAGTTTACCATCCATGTTCTTTAATGTTTGTATGGTCTTGCATCTATTATGGGATGGCACAAAAGTGTTTTTCATAAAGAAATCAGACAGTGGGGTTGATCTAATTTTTTTGGTGTCTGATTGCCATGATTTTGAGGAGATTTTCTCTTGAACCGTGTATTTGGATTTTGGATTTTGATATGTTGAAATTGAATTTCTCAAATAATTTGTTGAGATAGTAGAAATTGATGTATTTTTCATTGAAAATGGAAATCATTTTGAAAATTTGTTTTGAATTTTTGAAATTATTTTTGAAAAATATATTTTCGGAATATTGGGATTTTTTGTTTTGAAAGAGTTAGAGACTTTCTTTTCTAGTGGTATTTCTATGGATACTCGCGTGTGAATGTATACGTGACTAATTGAAAGATGGTGGATCGTGTGGATGGGTTTCTGAGTGGCACAAAAATGCATATCTGTGAGGCCTCATTGAATAACATTAGTGAGTGATTGATTTTTAAAGCTACTTCTTATTCCCTAAAAAGGATCATTTTCTTTAAAATGTTTTTTTGTGCTTAAATGGTTTGGGAAAATTGAAAATGGCTCTGAGTTCATAGTGAAGTTGAATTTTTCAAAATAACTTTTAGGTATTGTAGTGAAGTGCATGATTTTTTCAAGAGGGTGATTCCTTCTATTAAATCAACATAAATACTATTGTTCATCATTATATTATGTGATCAACCAATGATGAAAGCCTATTTTCATATGCATAAATCTCTTTAGGGTTTTTTTTGGATAACCCAATTTATTTTTTATGTCAAGGTATTTATATTTTATTGATTTAGTTCATTTAATAAAAAATATATTAATTGAATTATTTATTTTAAACAAATTCCCCATGAATGACTAGATAATGTAGACATCCAACTAAAATCAAACTTAGGTCATGCCTAGGGAAATCCATATATGATAAATATTAATCAAGGCCTCATATTTATGAAATGAGAACCTAGTCTGGAATAATTCAACTATTTTAGGGAGACTATGTGTTTGTGATGATAATATATTATGAATTTTTGTAATATTAATATCCGAACCACTAGGCCCTATAATCTGATTGCATATCAGCATTTGGATTTGAAAATATTCCTGAAAATATTCAAAAGTCATACATGAAAAAAATGAGCAATTAAAATCCCATCACCTCAATTTAAATTTATCTCGAAAAGAGATAACATATTTTAAATTTAGGAGACCAATTTTTCAACTAGTATTCATATTCCAACAAGCTCTTCAGGGTGACCATGAGATGTTAAAAAACATTCATATAGGAACCCACATTCCCATAAATGTTACTATAACGTCAGTTCTGAAACATTACTATGTACATGAAAATGGATATCCACACTAAATCATAATTTCATTTTCATCATAGACTTACTATTATTGTTTATTCTCTCCCATTTACTAGGAAATTACATTCCTCTAGAACTTCTTCCTATCTTATATCCTCATTGATTTCTCATATTTTACCCTATCAGTAGCATATCATATGTTTTTACCATGAAGAACGTGATGATGTCCATTATTATGTAATAAGTGATATGATTTAAGGTATTCAATGAGTAACACTTATTTATATGATGAAAAACTAGTACAAATGATTTATCATGATCATCAAAGAGAGAGGTCGTTGTGGGACACCCCTTTTTACCCAGGTTGTGTGTCCCTAATACGGTTTTCACAGGAATAGTTGTAACCCCTTATATACTAGGGTGTGCTTCCACTGTATTTAACTTCTGAGTCCACCCCCACCACAACATAATAGGGATAAGTTCCTCCATTCATTGAGTGGATCTTCACCCCTTGATGAACTAGAGATATGGTTATCTCTATATTTAGTTGAACCCCCATTATTCACAATGGTTCATGTCATCTATCTATGAATCTACATATTGGTACACAATATTGTTGTTGGTTTTGGGTCCTCCATTTATTGAGGGGTACCCCCTATCGAGATACGGTGAACTTCTTCTAGATACATTGTGAAAACCCTAAAAAAACTAGGTAATGGTTTCCCTATCTTTGAATTAAAACCCCAATTACATTAGGATGTAGATACTCAATTGAATATTTTACCCCTAATTTCATGGAATAGTGGTGAGGTTTGGCTTCACTATGAAACTATCATGATGTTTATTAACATGTTGGGAGGATTTAGTGTTATAAATTGGACCTGTAGGATGAATAATCATTCTATGCTAGGTCATGGAGATGGAGAATCACATTCCCTATTGTATGAGATTCTTATTAAGCATATTTGGGATATTATTGTTTTCTCTCATGTTCTGAAGGAAATTACATTATGTGTTGAGATGAATATTGTTGTATTTACCTATATATCACATTGTGGTTTTTAGGGAATCCAACTAGGTTTGTATATACAGACCACTATATGCAATTTCCCAACATCTGTCATGTTTTATGCGTATGACCGATAGTTTAGTATTGAAATTGTTAGACCATAGTGTTATTTTAGTTCATATTATATATACAGTGGATATATTTGGAGATTAAAAGATTTAATTTGTCATTTTTAGTAAATTATATTGGTTTTTTAGTTGGAACATCATTTTTTTAATAAATGTCTATTTTTAAAAATTGAATTTCGGTTTTAGTTTTTCATACTAATATGTACTCCCATGAGGTTATTTCATCCATGTTTTTACTCTATATGTTACATTATTTTTACTATTCACCTCGAGTTTTTTAATGATATAGTTGGGTTTTTAATAAAATTTTATTAGAAAATGGCCTTAAATTTCATTTTTTCAATACTTTTTAAATTTCCATTACCCTAAAATATTGGATACAGTATTGAATTTTTTACAGATCAACTTACTGATGGCACAGTAGCCTCGATGGGTCGGGACATTACATTTCCTCAAACTAGATTCTTTTTCTCCATCTTATTTCTGATATATGCATATTTCATTACCTATATGTATGTTGTTAGGTTATCTCTATTTGATACATAGAGTATTATTCTGAAATAGATAATAATATTATCTCCAACCACAAATTCATTTCATCCTCCCCTTCTTTCATACTCATTAAATCTCTAATTTATTTTGAAATTAATTATGCAGGTTGAAGACATATGTCATTAAACTATTAATATGCCATACTTTAATTTTTTTTTACTCACATGGGATAAATTATAATTGTAAATCTATCATCAATAAATTTCAGATGCATTTAATCACCATGTCATTTTAAATAACAAATTGAAATTGAGATAAAACCATTATTCTCACAATGTTGGATAATTACGAATTTTTTCTGGAATAATATGGTTCCAAGATGGAATAACATTTAATTTCATGAAAATTATCTAATATTATCATTCCATTGACACATATGGTAGTAATTTTTTTTTCATATATGGGACATAACTCAATCCATCTTACAATATTTAATCGGTATTTTATTCAATTGCTTTTTTTATTTATGTAATTATTCATCACAACATGGAAAAATAATCATAACTTATCATTATAAATTATTTATCTCAATAATTATGATTATATTCAATTATGTATTTTTAATGAATAAATATTTTTATCCTATAATTTTAGTAAAAATGTGTCATATTTATCTTATATATTCATCTTTTGGAATATATCCACAATCATAACATATTTAAAACTATTGAAATTTACATAAGAGATTATTAATCATACAAATAATAGTTAACACTATTATATTGGAATATATTATACTCAAATATCAATGAATCTTATATAAAAATTATTTACACTTATTTATCATAGGGAGGCTTCTCTAATTGTTCCATTTATACTCAATGACCATTCATATGTACCATATATCTCCCAAGACATTTTAATATTATTACTATATATTATTTATGAAATATCAATAATTAGGTCAATAAAATTTATTAATATCAATGATATTTGAATTTTAAAAATAACAGCTCAATAATACAGATAAATAATTTTTAATTTCCATTATTATTTTATTATATGTCTCCAAATCTAAGTTACTTTTATATTTTTTTCATCAAAACTGATATAGAAATTCAGTATTATTGTGGCATGAATTTTTTTTAATATATTTCAATTTTTTCTTAGGATGTCACTTACATATTGAAAATTATACTATTATATATTAAATGAATTTTCCAAATATTAACCTTCTTCTAATAATTAAATAAATTTTGAAATAAAATAATAACTTCATCAAGAGAAAATTTTGAATATCTAAACACTATAATATATTATCCAACAATAAAATCAAATTAAAATTATCTATATTATTCCAAATATTAGTAACTACTTTTTGATAACTTTTAGTATATAGATTCTCTACCTTGAGTTTTTCAATGAACCTAAACATAATCAGTAACATCATATTAAAAATAAAAAACATGTAATATTTTCTCTTCTTCTTACTGGAATAAATATTATAGAAAATTTTATTACGATACATCATAAGTTGTTATTTATCCTATTTCAGATAATCTATCTGATCATTATATGTATTAGTTTGTTACTTCTATGAAACATCAATATTTTCCCATTATAATGGACAATATCTTCTTTATTTTATTTGAATATATTTGAATCAAATCCAAAACATGTAAAATTGAAGGATTTTCTGTCATGTTTTATCTCAAATATTCATGCATAAGTCTCTTCCTATATCCCCAGACACATATCTAAATATTCACATCTTATTTAATGACTACTTCTTAATAGAATATAAAAACAATATATTGTATTGGGAATATCAATCAATATACTATCATAAAATTATGGTTTTAAAATTAACTATACTATATAAATCAATAAAAATATAGAACATAATTCTTTTAGGGTCACCTATATTATTCACTCCATAAAGGAGGTAATCAACGAGATCATGAATTTTTTGGAACCAACCCTTTTTGACGGTCGATGTATTATTAAGTGATTTATTTTATTATAATTTGAATAATAACATTTTGTATGGTTTTTTAACATCTCAATATCATATATCATTTAAACAAGTTATGAAAAAATGATTTTAAGAATTTAGGGTCATTTGAAAATACTTCAACAAAAATGATATTCCAAAAACATTATTTATAAAACTATAAACATTTCACATTTAAAAAAAATAAAGGATAATTTTAATCACATATTTCAAAGATAATTACATTCATTAGGTTCAATATACCCTCTTGTATAATATTCTAATATAATATAAGATGTAAATCCTCAAAATAAACCAATATATATTTTTAATATTACTAAAATAAATCACAATCTTGATATAAAATAACTAAATCTCGTTATGTATCTCCAATGCAGCTGGTCATATGGATGGTATAATATTTATATTTCTGAATGTAATAAATTAAAAAATATATTCATTCATTAAATATACAATAGGTGATATTCATAAATTGAAAAAAAAATATTCAAATAACTTAAATAACTAATATATTCATTAATAAATACATGATATAAAATTGTATAAATATTTTATGAATTAACAACTATATGGACATTATTATTTAATAATATTCATATCATGTGTCCGGAAGGGTTAATAGTAATATTAAAAATAAATTATGAAATATAAATAATCTTATAAAACATAGTATTTTTATGTATATTTCTATTGAATAATAAAACTATAAAATAATGGAAATACCATAGACCAGGATGAATCAACATATTCACTCTTAATTTTTTATTTGACTGAGACCAATAATGGCTAATTTATGGGTTCCTACATCCATAGGATTCTATGGATTATAGAAATATATCCACACTCAGTTAAATTATATTTTATTCACAGTCTTTAGGATCCGTTAGTATAATGGATTACTGGGAGAGAGAGGGTTTGTGATTATTTCTATTTGAATATTTCTCATTGTCCTTGAATATAATGATTTTATATTAATTAAAATAAACATGGGAATCCATATATTGGTTTTCCAAGGGGACTAAAAAGAGTACACTCATTTTAATAATATTTAATCCGAATAATTTAATGATGTAGAAAAAATCAAAAATGGTTAGTCCATTATGATTGACTATTTAACATATATTCAATTGAAAGGGATTTTCATAATCACCTTTAATCATAATCCTGGAATGGATGTAAATAATTTTATATCTGGTGTGGAAGATTATACTTGTACCATGGAATATCATTCTAAATAATATCATCATATATATACATTGTGACATAATGTATTATAGTATGCAATAGTTCCCAAAAGATAAGAAGAAGACCATGGGGTGCGCCATTGCTCTTTGTGAAGAAGAAGGATGGAACCATGCGGCTGTGTATCGATTATCGGGAACTAAACAAGATCACCATAAAGAACATGTATCCTCTCCCAAGGATTGATGACTTGTTCTATTAGTTAAGAGGTACTCAATACTTATCAAAGGTGGATCTTAGTTTTGGATATCATCAGGTAAAGGTGAAGAAGGAAGATATTCTGAAGACTGCCTTCCGTACAAGGGATGGGCACTATGAGTTTTTGGGGATGCCCTTCGGAATTACTAATTCCCCTGCAATCTCCATGGATTTGATTAATAGAGTCTTTAGACATAACCTCGACAAATTTTTGGGAGTTTTTATTGATGATATTCTCATCTACTCCAAGAGAAAGGAGGAATATGAAGAACATCTAAGACTTGTGTTGGCGACATTGAGAAATGAGAAGTTGTACACCAAGTTCATCAAGTGTGACTTTTAGATGAATCACGTCACATTCTTGGGACATGTGATCCTAGGAGAGGGAATTTCTGTGGACCCTTCAAAGGCAAAGGCGATTGAGGAATGGCCCAGGCCCTCTAGTGTCACAAAAATCCGTAGTTTTATTGGAATAGCTGGGTACTATCGACATTTTGTGAGAAATTTCTCACGATTGTCAAGCATGCTAACTATGTTAACAAGGAAAGAGGTAAAGTATTTCTGGACGGATGAATGTGAGGGAAGCTTCAAGGAGATAAAGAGAAGGCTGATCACTGCACCTGTACTCACACTACCGAAAAGTGGAGAAAGTTTTGTGAAATATAGTGATGCTTAAAAGAAAGGTTTGGGTTGTGTACTCATGAAAAATGATAATGTGATAGCCTACACCTCATGACAGTTGAAGATCCATGAGCAGAACTACCCGACGCATGATCTAGAGCTGGCAGTCGTGATTTTTTCCTTGAAAATTAGGCGGCACTACCTTTATGGCGAGAAGGATGACATATACACCGACCACAAGATCCTAAAGTATATATTCACACAAAAGGAGCTCAACATGGGTCAAAAAAGATGGTTAGAACAAATAAAATAATCATGATTGCTCTATTCACTATCATCATGGGAAGGTGAACAAGGTAGTTGATGCTCTAAGTAGGAAAGAACCTGCAACTCTATCAATGTTGAAGATTGAGAAAGACCTTATCTTCTTGGATATGCAAAGGATGGATTTGGGAATCGTAAGGGCTTCTGATACATCCTACCTTTCCCAAATGATTGCGCAACCTTCCATCCAACAGATGATTAAGGAAGCACAAAGGGATGATGTGGAGATACAAAAGAGGGTGAATGCAGTAATGGAAGGGAAGCTGCAAGAGTTCCATATCGACGATGATGGTGTGATTCAGTTTGGAACGTGGCTTTGTATGCCTTCATCAACCGGGATAAAGAAGGAGCTAGTGGATAATGCACATAGATCAACTTTCTCTATCCATCCTGGGAGTACCAAGATGTACTTTGATCTATGAGAACACTTCCGGTCGAATAACATGAAGAAGGAGATTGCGTAATATATATCAAGGTGTTTGGTATGTCAGCAAGTTAAAGATGAGCGGAAATAGTCCAAAGGTATGATGCAGCCATTGCCTATACCCATGTGGAAATGGGAAAATGTTACAATGGACTTTGTCACGGGTCTCCTTAAGACGTCAAGAGGAAATAATGTGATATGGGTTATGGTTGATCGACTCACCAATACTTCCCATTTTATCGCTATTCGGGAAGACCTCTCACTTGAAAAACTTGTAAGGATATATGTGAAGGACGTAGTGAGATTGCATGGTGTTCCACTCTTGATTATCTCTGATCGTGATCCAATTTTCACATCTAAATTCAGGAGGAGCCTTCAACATGCTTTGAGTACTAAATTAAATTTCAGCATGGCCTATCACGCCCAAACCAATGGCCAGTCTGAAATGACTATGCAGACGCTCGATGATATTCTAAAAGCATGCTCTCTAGAATCTATAGGTGGATGGGATCATCACCTCCCATTGGTTGAGTTCTCATACAACAACAGCTTCAACTCGAGTATTCAGATGGACCTATATGAAGCTCTTTATGGGAAGCAATGTAGAACTCCAACATGTTGGGATGAAGTTGGAGAACAAAAGCTACATGGTCCCGATCCTGTTCAAGTGATGACATAGAAGGTTCATGTCATTCAAAAACAAATCAAAGCTACTCAAAGTTGGCAAAAGAGCTATGTTGACAACCGTTGAAGGGACTTGTAGTTCGACGTTGTAGATAAAGTCTTCCTTCGAATATCTCCATCGAAGAGAGTCATTCGATTCGGGAAGAAAGGGAAGCTAATCCCAAGGTACATTTTCCCCTTTGAGATCCTTGACCACATAGGAGTCGTGGCCTATTGTCTGGCACTTCCGCGGAATATGGCTCAAGTTCATGATGTGTTTCATGTATCACTACTGAGGAAGTACATACCAGACCCCTCACATGTACTAAACTCAGAGGTGTTGCCGATGGAAGAAGATCTCTCCTATGAGGAGCATCCGGTAAAATTTTTGGAACGAAGTGATAAGGTTCTACGCAACATGACAACCTGCCTTATCAAAGTGTTATGGAGGAACAATAAGTTTGAGGAATCAACTTAGGAACCAGAAAAGGCAATGAAGGAGAAGTACCCTCACCTGTTTATGTAAAGTGAAATTTTGGGGGAAAATTTCCCTAAGGGGGGAAGAATGTAATGAACCAAAGGTTTCAAATGGAAAATTCCATTCTTATATTTATGTTAGAAAAACACAAAATAATGAACTACTATGTGATAATTGTCCTTTAAACATAATTTTGTCACCCCTATGATTGGAATTTTGAAAATCCAACATACACGGTTGTCTTCAAGATGGTTTTTGGAGTATAATGAAACAAAAATTATTTTTGGTGAATAGTAACCTACCCTTATGAATAGTAATATGACCCTTATGAATAGTAAATAAGAGGAACATTACCTATTAATAATAAAATAAAATTTAGACATCTTAGAAAGTGACAATTTGACCTTAGTAAACGTTTTTGGTATTTTATAAGTTATAAATAATTAATTATCATTAATTAATTAATTTAAAAGAATATTTATTTTCTTGTAATTTATTCAAAAATTAATGAATCAATGTCTAATATTTTTTAGATAATTTTATAAGACCCTACGCAATTTTTGAAAAAACTATAAATTCAGTTTTAATCTTAAATACTTTTTTTAAGTAAATTATGATTTTAATTAAATATTAAATTAATAATACGTAGAAATTTATTTTTGAAAAATGGACTTCATTTTTCAATTCTACACGTCGAAAAATGTTTGGGGTAATTTTTTTAGATTTTTCTGAGATACTTGAATTTTTGATGAATAGTGGAATCCGATAATTCACAATAAATGCTAAATAATGTATTAATTGAGTCGCCGATGATGTTCTGATGATGTAATACCAATTGGTTCATGATTACATTATAAAATTACTATTCTTGCTCTTTCAAGTCTCACTATTTCTTGTCATAGGTGAAATTAATAATCTAATCAATTTTATATTAAGGAAACCCCACTCCCCTCCACTATAAAAGCCACCATTCACTCCCTCTTTTCCTCACACATCTCAAGATCCAACCCTTCTCTAAACTCTGCTCAAACATCTTCCATAGCACCTACCACACGTCCAAAAGCTTCTGGTCTCATCAAACATCCAATCCTATCTTCTTTAAGGAGGATCTCAAGAGGATGATTCTAGAGGTAATTTCTCTCTCTCTTCTCCTTTAATTTCCATTCAAGTTCATGTTCCTTTATTGATCTCTCCCCACCTATACTCATACAAATTGTTTTGTAACTCCAATATTATAAATATAATGTATTTTTATGAATCTAATGGTATATTATATCACCCAACCCCCTTTTCCTCTTCATTTTATTTTATTTAAGAGAACGTTGTTCATGAGGTGTTAATTTATCACCTCCAAAAACGTCATGCTCTCTTTTTCCATTTCTACCTTCAGATATAGTCATGAAACCATTTTTATGGTTTAACCAGAATAGTTTATATGTATTATGTTATATTTTATGTTATTTAAATAACCTATGGCCATATTACTAAGTGAAAAGTTAAAACGAGTTCGTTGTGATCGAAAAACCGCTCAAATTAACCCAAATAATCTTCATTTAATTCTTATCTAATGATTCTTCCACATGGATATTATATAACTCATTATAAAATCATTAAATCTTCTGTAATATCATTAATAACATTTAATATCAGTTCTAGATGTTTACCCATGATCTACCAAAACATCAATTTAAGAATACAAGTGGACCGTTCAAGAAAACCATGAAAACGAACATCCCTGATCAATGTATTTAAACTCTACATGTCATCCAAAGGAACATAATATGAAATAATGAAACCATAATAAACCCTAATATTGTATAAAAGGTTCTGGAATTTCTATTTAATGAATATAATGTCATTATACAAGACATTAAAGAGAAGGAGGCATTCGAGTACAGGGTAATGGGAAATATCGAACTCAATTTTTCTTCCTTCGGGTTCTCCCTCTTTCACTCCATTTTTGATATGGTTACTCATCAAAGATCATGTTTTCATCATTTACATTACTTTTCTGGGATATACATGTTTTTCACTGGTTTTTATGTCCATAAAAATGTTTTCCAAAAGAACTCAATATCTCACCTTTTACCTCTCATTCAAGGTTGATGGTTCTTGTATCAAGTATTTTGTTCCCTCTTTATTTTGGGAACCCAATGAATATGAATGTGTTATTATGAGATGAAACCCATTCCATTCCATGGGTTATTTATGTACATGTTTGATATGTTTTCTATGTGGAAAGCATGATAATGATAATGTTATGATGTGACAGGTGCACCCGGAATTATATAGCGCAATATGAATGTTTAAATGTGACAGGTGCACCTGGAATTATATAGCGCTCCAATGCATTGGGTAAAGTAATGAATCTCATGAGTAAATGCGAAATGATGTATGAACAAGAATCTATCTTTTTTCACATGTATGGGTGGTAGTTAACCATTAAGACATGATGTTTCATTTTTATGCATTGCCACATTTCATGTATATTGTTAATACTCCTCTCATGTTCATGATCTTTTGCCTACATCATGATTATGCTCACCCCATGCAATATTTTTCATATCTATCCTCTTACTATGCTTCTAGATCACCCCTTTTGATGTATATCCTCAGGAGGATACATGTACTAAGGAGAGGGCATGTTCCGCTAAGAATCTAGTGAAGAAGAAATTAAATAAATGTTTATGGTTGATGTTGTATTTGTTATGTACGGTCCTAGTTTACCCAAGACACTAAACCTTTGGATCCTCTATGTGTAATAATATTATGTTGTTTATCTTTGAAATGATGTAACAGTAATGTATGAAAAGGACGGGTTTCTTTATTTTATACCCCGTTGTTTTCCTAGTTCTTATTTTTAGGGACAAAATACTATGAGTGATTGATGTAGAGACCCGGCTTTGGCCCTAAAATGAATTGGAATATTTCTACATATAATTCCAGAGCTTGGTGCAAAGACGATGTGTGATTTCCAGGCCAGGTGTGCCCAGAATTAATTTTATAAAAATATTAACTTTTTTATACAATGAACATGTTGGGGTTTTTTTCTCCTAAATGGTAGCTCACATCAGAAATATGAGGGCATGATTGTGTCTGGAGCGTGTTGTTTACCCTAGGTGGGGTGTAACAGTTCAGCGTGCGGGCATGCTGTGAGAGATGTCACTCATAGTAAAAATCATCATTTTGAAATAATGAATTTGTGATTTTTATCAGAAAAGTTCATTTCAAATAAAATCTAAACAAAGTCTCGGAATGGATATCCAAGACATCGGTTGAGTTCGAAATGGGTTGTTTTTCTTAGGCGTGATATAAAATGAGAGGGCGTGGTAGTTTTGGATTCTGCGCTAAGCGGATTCTTCTAAAAATATAAGAATATGAGTTTGGAGTTAGGGTTCTCCATTCTCTCTCCATTCACTATCTCTCTATCTCTCTTGTTCTTCGGTGTTCTTCGCCGTTCTTCGTCGGATCGAGGAGCGATCTCTGCCGGAACTTTGGCGGATCGAAGCGGGGGAGTTGTGGACATGTCGCCAACGACGCACGACCAACTCGAGCTAGGATTTCTGATTAATTTCAGAACCTTTATAATTTTCTGGAATTTTTTTCAATTTCTTCGTTTAAATTCTATAATTCTAGAACTTGGACAATGGCCAAATGAACAGGTCCATTGTCCGAGCACCGTTCTTAATTCTCATTCTTGGGTGTTCTTCATTCCAACTTTTGGACGCCCAAATCATATTTGATCGACGATCAGGGGGCAGGCACTTTGAAGGTCACATCTTGAGGATTTCGAACCCTCATTCGGTTTTGAAATCTGGCCATTCGAGCGATGGTGATGGTCGTCTGAAGCCCTGGCTCTGGCAAGGGTGGTGTCCGGAGGTCATGGTGGCGTAACGGGGTTCGGGCGTCAGGCATCGGGTGTGGCCGGAAGCATAGTGCTCAGCTGGGGTGGGGCTGGAATGATAGAAGATGAGAGGAGGACATTGCAGTGTGCAGCGAAGTCAGGCGGCGATGGAGCACAATGACATCGGGGCAGCCGACAAAGGAGTCGTGGCACGGGCGGACAATGTCAGGTGGTGCGCTCGGCCGGTGCAGCGGCGAACCCAGGTAGCCGCGATGCGGGTGGCCTGTCATGGTGGTGCACCTGATGGCGGAGCGAGGATGAGGTGGCCTCAGTGCAGCTTCGGACTATCGCGCTCGGTAGGGGGAACCCAAGGTACTGACCTCGACATGTGCGGTATGGACAAGGACCCACCGAATGCGAGTCCTGCTGGGCAACGATGACCGGCCAAATCGCCAGACTTCCTGAAGAACTGGGCCAGAGTGGGTATGGTGTTGTTGTATCAGGACACGTCCTGTGGGCCGTGGCGAGTCAGGATTGACCCAAGGTTGGGCCATGGGCCGGCGGTTCGAATCGTGCATGATGGGGTGAACCAGCCCGGTTGGGCCCCCTTGCGTTCGGGGGGGGGGGGGGGGGGTCACTTCTAAATGGAGCGTCCGTTTGACACGTCGTCTACTTATGTGGGTTTGTGTCAGTGAGTTAGACTATATGAAGTGGGTTTCGGGGGGGTTTTGGGGTTTTCACCCAAATATGGGTGACCCGAAATGCTTTAATTTAATAATATTAAAGTATTATTAAAGTTGCGATGGACATGGTTTGCAAGCTAGACTTCCGTTTTATTTGCCGTCATAGGAACTGTGTCCATAGAGTTGAGATGGTCCCTCCAATGTTGGTTTGGATCCCCTTCTGGTTGGTTTAATTTCTTTGTAGCATGAGCCCTTAATGAAAATAATTAATTAATTATTAAAATTAATTATTCTTGTATCAGACCAAACATCTACTTTGGATGTCTGATTGATGTTTCGTCAGTGGCAGCATGACCTTAGTTCTCATGCATTCATTTTGAGATTCGTTCCAAAGTGTTTAGGTAGGAGACAAGATGTGGGCCCCACAACTCCTAGTTCACACATTTTACGATGAAACACCACTTTTTCACCCGACATCCGTTGGGGTGTTTGAGCAGTCATCTCTGAGTGTTATTCTGAGGGGATTCCATCAACACAATATGCCCTCCTAAATTCATGCTTGAGGAGTGGGCCCCACAAGGCAGCTTTTGGACGTATGCTATGTTTTTGCTTCTTTTGCTTCATAAGTCCATTCTCGGAAAATGAATAGCCTATGCTACGTGGTTATATTCTAGGAACTCAGTGGTACGATCTGTGTGACATGTTTCATGGTCAATGTGTGGGCCACACAGGGTCCCATTTTTATAATGTAGGTAGTTGTAGCTTCTACATCAGAATTCCGTTTTAGGCACCGTCAGCGGCGTTGTGACCCTGGAATCGAGGTGAAGTTGAAAATTGTGGTTTCAGATGTTGATGACAATGTTGTGGACTAGGCCCCATGGTCCATATTTTAAGATGTGTGCAGTATGCTATGACTTTTTCATCAGGCGTCCCTTTGGGGCATATGAACAGTACATGCGGCGTGTTTTTTCGAGAGCATCATAATGGTGCAGTTCGCCTGACATTTTTTGGGACTGATTTGTTGGCCCCAAAAGACATCGTATGGAAATAAAGCAGTGTTGAATAAAATTTTCACTGGGAGCCCGTTTCCAGAGAGCAAATAGTCTATTACGCGTGTATTTCTGTGAGGATTAAAATGGTATAATCAGTTTGGGAGAGTGTAGATTCCTTCAATATCTCATTAAATTTGGAAACATTACAGGGCATTGGTTGGATGTTCCTTTGTTGCACTCCGAACCTACACACCGTAGCGTTTCCAGTGACTCCCAGTAAATACATGGGAAATACGGAGATATCAGATCAGTTCTGGGATTTCCTTGCAGTGAGTCTAGGAAGTGGGTTAGTCGTTGACCTCTTATGGTTTACCCTCCAGTGAGGCTGGGAAGGGGCTTACCCATTGACCTCTTAGGGTTTACCAATAAGCGAGGCTTGGCAGTGTGTTACATGTGGACCTCTTAGGTCTTACCTGCCAATGAGGCTGGGCAGTTGGATACCCATTGAACATATGGTTAACCCTCGAGTGGGGATGGTTAGTGGGTTACCTGACGACCTCATGTGGTTTAACCTCCATATGGGCTAGGCAAGTGGGTTACCCGATATCTTTTTTCAAACTCAGCCCTTTCTATGAGTCTAGTTAGTGACTTCTCTCCATAATTACTAGAGTGGGACCCTTGGTTGTATAGTTTAGCGATGAGGCCACATGACGTATGGGATTATTGGGCATTGATGATGGGTATCCTTTGAACTATTGGTGAATCTTCTTGTGCCAATCTTGGAGATAGAGATCCCCTTACACACTCGTTCAGTTTTCTTATTCATCATATATTTACACCCTACATTTTACTCACTCGTTGGGTTCAGTTACTCTCCTTCTAGGAGGGGTGAAGATATGTGGGGTATGCCACAAGATTTAATTGTCTAGATCCTCTTGGTTTTGACGAGTCCACTTCTTTTCTTTTGTTGGGTTGAGTTGTACTCTCACTACTGTACTCTTACACTGTTATTTGTTCTATCCACTAGTCACCATTTTAGAACCTCCTTTGTTTCCCCCTCGAGCTTTCGGGACATCCTACTGAGTATCATAATACTCACCCCATCGTAGGCTTTACCCAAAAATGGTGTATCCTTACAAACCTCGAACAGGTTGGTTGACACTACATAGGAGCGTAGAGGTAACAGGAGCTCTGGCTGCATTCAGTGGCCACTGTAGGACATTCAGGTGTGACACTCACCAGATGTTTACTTTTGACTTACCTGTTGCTGGCTTGTGGCACCTTTCTGGTTGGGCACGTGATTTTCCATTTAACTATTCTATTTACTTGTTAGTCAACTTTTCATCACTTACTTGTATTGGTTAGAGGTTGATGTATGTATGTTGGCTTCCCTTTTTGTAGCAGTGTTTTATCTTGCATTATTTTCTCTGCACTTTTTCATTGAAATATTTGTGTGTGTGTGTTCAGTTCCTCAGGCAGTGGCCTCCCCTAGTTTTTTGTGCATTTAGCGCTAGTCTCCAGCCCTTAGTATATGGAGGAGGGCTTGTGGTAGTTGTGGCGCGAGCCCCGGTATGGGTCGGGTCGTGACAATTATCTTACATTTTATAAAAAATACTAATTGAAAAAAGTTAAGAATATTAATAAATTCCTCTCTGTTCTTTGGAACATCATTATCATAAAAACCTTACAAACCCCATAAAAATTGGGGTAACCATAAAGATATATAAGAATATAATTATTATACCAACATAATCAAAATGTAATTCATTAGAGAATTTACTGGGTGTAACTATCTGATAAATTATATAGTTCTGACCTTTAAGATATAATGGGGACCAAACCTTTATATATGTTATATCAAGATCGCTATTGTTTATTATGGGGTTCAACCAATCTAAAATAACGTACATAGACAACATAAATAATTAATCTCTTGAAAAAATAATTTAAAAATTTGACGAAAAGACTATATAATAAATAAATTAAAATTTATCTTCAAAACAATTTTCAATATGAAAATAAAATAAAAAGGAAAAATTATTTATTTTCTCTGAAGAAGACCTGAATGAATTTATAGGTAGATAAAATTCAAATAATGCTTATGGTTTTAAGATTTTATTTTTCTCCATATATGCTCAAATATATCTTTTAGTATATTCTAATTTAATTAAATTAAAATATTCCTTAAAATACATTAATTTGAAAATCATGGGAAAAAATAAAATAAGAATAGATAATTTCATTTTAAAATCAATATTGTCTATAGAAATTTATTACTAAAATATCATTACAAATTATTATATAGATTACAAATGAGTTTTAGGAGAAGTAAAAAAGAATATAATTTCTTAAACCACATCCATTACCTTGTGTGTAAATTGTCTTATATGATCCTTATGATCAAGAAAAATAAAAATAGATTAATTATATAGTTTATTAGCTCGTATTTTCTTGTGTTTTATCCCATTAATTATAAATCCTACTATGTTAGGATTAATTCCTTATATTTCTAAATTAACATTAGCGGTTTTGTAGATATTCATTGCAGAAGCCCAAAATGGATTTTGTAATTTGATTATAGTTAAAGAAAAAATATTAAATAATCAAAATAATAATAATCATAAAAGTTTCCATTTTTATATATAAAATATTCTATTAAAAATGATCATGAAAATTTAATTGAAAATTTACTACATTACAATAATGTATATGGTAGTTTATAATTATTGAAGAGTAATTTTTCGATTTTTCAACGATCAACATGGAAGAAGTTACATATAAGTTTTTTGTATAATTATAATAATATCATAAATATCATAAATTTTGATAATTTTAAATTTATATCATTCTTTTTATGATTTGATGGAATATTTATTGCATCACTTTTTAGAGGTTGTAGTCCACATGTGTGCATGAATTCTAGTATTATTTATCATTGAATGGGTTATAAATAAGATAAATGATAAATTATTTATCGCAGCGGGGTTCGGGCGTCAGGATGCGGGTGAAGCCAAGATCACAGAGCTCAGGTGGGGTGGGGCCGGAGTGCCAGTAGACTAGTAGAGGCTGGTGCGGTGTACAGTGGCATCAGCTAGCGGCCGAGCGCGACGACATCAGGGCAGCTGACAGAGGATTCGTGGCGTGGGCAGACGCTTCAAGGTGGTGCGCTCGGTCATCGGAGCGAAGAACCTTGGCGTTCGCGGCACGGGAGGCCCGTCGCGGTGGTGAGCCCGAAACCGGAGTGAGGACGAGGTGTTTGCGGCGCGGCATCGTCCTCTCGCGCTCGGTAGGGGGAACCCGAGGTACTGACCTTGTGGTGTGCGAGGTGGAAAACGACCCGCCGAACACGAGTCCAGCTGGGCGATAGAGAACTTCCAAATTGACAGTCTACATGTAGAACCGGACCAGAGTGGGTCCGGTGTTGCAGGATCGGGCCGCGGCCAGTGGTCCATGATGAGTCGGGTAGGACCCACAGCTGGGTCGTGGGCCGGCCATGGTGAACCGGCCCGGTTGGGCCCCCTTGCCATTGGGGGGACGTAACTTCTAAAAAGAGCATCTTTTTGATGTGCCTTCTGCTTCTGTGAGTTCGTGTCGGCGAGGTAAACTATTTGAAGTGGGTTTAGGGGTTTATGGGTTTCTTACCGAAAGAAGAGTGACACGAAATTCTTTAATTTAATAATATGAAATTATTATTAAATTTGTGACGGACATGGTTCGCATGCCGAACATCTGTTTGATGCACTATCAGAGGGGTTGTGGCCTTGGAGTTGAGATGGTCCCTCCAAATATTGTTTGGAACCCTTGCTGTTAGGTTTTGTTGCTTTGCGGCATGATAACTTAATGTGAATAATTAATTAATTATTTAAATTAATTATTCTTGCGTTAGACCTAACTCTTACTTGGGATGTCCGATTGACGTGCCGTCAGTGGTAGCATGACCCCAGTCCTCATCCAGACATTTTTAGATGCTTTCCAAAGCATTCAGGTAGAAGTCATGATGCGGGCCCCATAGGTCCTAGTTCACAATTTTTATGATGAAAGACCAATTTTTTACCCGACATCCATTTGGGGTGTTTGAGCAGTCATTTTTTGAGTGTTATTCTGAGGGGATTCCAATGAAAAAATCTACCCGCCTTAATTTATGCTCGAGGCGTGGGCCCCAAAAGTCATATTTCAGACGTATGTTGTGTTTTTACAACTTTTTCATCATAAGTCTGTTATCGGAAAATGAATAGCCTATGCCACATGGTTATTTTCTAGGAACGCAATGGGATGATCTGCATGACGTGTTTTAGGGTCGAGGTGTGGTCCCCACAGGGTCCCGTTTGCATAATGCGGGGAGTTGCAGCTTCTACATCCGGAGTCTAATTTAGGCGCAGTCAGCGGCGTAGTGAGCCTGGTATCAAGGCCAAGTTGACCGGTGTGGTTTCAGGCATTGATGCCGAAGTTGGGGCATGGGCCCCACTGTCCGTCTTTTAATATGTGTGCAGCATGCTATGAATTTTTCATCAAGCGTCCCTTTGGGGCATATGAACAGTAGATGAAACATGTGATTCCATGATCATCGCGATGGCGTAGTGTTCCAGACCATATTTGGGACCGAGGTGTAGGTCACACGAGACGTCATATGTACATAAAGTGGTGTTGAATAAAATTTTCATCCGGAGCCCGTTTCCAGTGAGTAAATAGTCAATCACGACTATATTTCCTAGAGGATTACAACAGTGTAATTTGTTTGGGAGAGTAGAGCCTCTTTCAAGATCTCATTAAATGTGGAAACATGAAAGGGAATTAGACGTAGGTTCATTTTAAGCACATCGAACCTACGCATGGTAGCTATGCTGGTGAATCCTAGTAAATACACGAGTAGTACGAAGATATTAGATTAGTTCTGGGTTTACCCTGCAGTGAGGCTGCTCAGTAGGTTACCCGTTAAACTCATAGGGTTTACCCTCCAGCGTGGCTGGGAAGGGGTTAGCCCATTGAACTCTTAGGGTTTACCATCAAGCAAGTCTGGGTAGTGGGTTACCCATGGACCTCTTAGGGCTTACCATTCAACGAGGTTGGGAAGTTGGTTACCCTTTGACCTTAGGGTTTACCCTCCAGTGGGGCCCGAAAATGGGTTACCCATTGATTTTTGGGTTTACCCTCCAGTGGGGGTGGCCACTGTGGTACCCGACGACCTCTTGGGGTTTACCCTCTAGCTGGGCAAGGCCAGTGGGTTACCCAACGACTTTTTTCAGACTCAGCAATTTCTAGGAGTCTAGTTAGTGACTTTTATACATGATTACTGGAGTGGTACTGTTGGTTGTACGGTTTAGCGATGAGGCCACTTGACGTATGAGAGTGTTGGGAATTAGTGATGGATATCCTTTGAACTATTGGTGACTCTTCTTAGACCGAGCTTAGAGATAGAGATCCCCTTACACACTCATTCGGGTTTCTTGTTGAGCATATATTTACACCCTACATTTCCCCACTGGTTGGGTACAGTTACTCACATTGTAGGAGGGAAGAAGACATGTGGGGTTTGCCACATGATTTATGTGTCTAGATCCTCTTGTATTTGTTGTGTCCTCTTCCTTTATTTTTTTGGGTTGATATGTACTCTCACTATTGTATTCATACACTGTACTTTGTTCTATCCACTGCTCACCGTTTTAGTACCTCCTTTGTTGATCCCTTGAGATTTAAGGGCATCCTACTGAGTATATTTATACTCACCCCTACTTGGGCTTTGCCCACACATGGTGTGTCCTTGCAAACATTGAACAGGTCGGTCGAGACTACAGAGGAGCGTATAGGAAACAGGATCTTGGGATGTGTTTAGTGGTTATTGAAGGACATTTAGACGTGACACTCACCAAATGTTTACTTTCGTTTTACCTATTGCTTGCTTGTGTCACCTTTCTAGTTGGAAGCATGTTTTTTCCCTGTTACTGTTTAGTTTAATTATCAGTCTACTTTTAATCACTTACTTGTACTAGTTATAGGATTATGCATGTATGTTGATTTCCCTTATTGTAGTAGTGTTTTGTCTTGCATTATTTTCTCTACACTTTTGCATTGAGTTAGTTGCGTGTGTGTGTTTTGGTTTCTAGGAAATGGCCTCCCCTTGTTTTTTGTGCCTTTTTCCCTAGCCGCCAGCCCCTAGTCTATGGAGGAATTCTTGGGGTAGTTGCGGCTCGAGCCCCAGTACGGGTCGGGTCGTGACAATTATCTTACATAATATCCAGGGAAAAAAGTTTGAGATATTATAAAATTACATTATGTGCATTGGAACATCATCATCATAAAAACCTTACAAAACCCATAAAAATTGCGGTAACCATAAATATATATATATGAATATAATTATTATACCAACATAATCAAAACACAATTCATTAGAGCATTTACTGGGTGTAACTGTCTGATAAATTATATCGTTCTCACCCGTAAGATATAATGAGGTCCAACCATTTATATATGTTATATCAAGCTCTCTATTGTTTATTATGGGGCTCAACCCATCGAAAACAATGTACATAGACAACATAAATAATTAATATCTTGAAAAAATCATTTAAAACATTATCGAAGAGACTGTTTAATAAATAAATTAAAATTTCTCTTCAAAAAAATTTTCAATATGAAAATAAACTAAAAAGGAAAAAAATTATTTTCATTGAAGAAGACTTGAATGAATATATAGGTATATAAAATTCAAATAATGGTTATGGATATAAGAAATTTTTTTTCTTTCGTATATTCTCAAATATATCTTTTAGTGTCTTATAATTTAATGAAATTAAAATATTCCTTAAAATCCTTACATTTGAACACCATGGGAAAAAATAAAATAAGAATAGAAAATTTCATTTTAAAATCAATATTGTCTATATAAATGTATTACAAAAATAACATTACAAATATTTATATAGATGAAAAATGAGGTTTAGGAGAAGTAAAAAAATATAATTTCTAAAACAACATCAATTACATAGTGTGTAAATCATCATATATGATCCTTATGATCAAGAAAAATAAAAATAGATTAATTATTTAGTTTAGTAGTCTATATTTTAATGTGTTTTATCCCATTAATTATAATTCCTACTATGTTAGGATTAATTCCTAATTTTTGTAAATTTACATTGGGTGTTTTGTAGATATTCATTTTAGAAGCCCAAAATGGCTTTAGTAATTTAATTATTTGTAAAGAAAAAATATTAAATATTCAAAATAATAATAATCATAAAAGTTTCCATTTTTATATATCAAATATCAATTAAAATTGATTATGAAAATTTATTTCAAAATATACTACATTACAATAATGTATATGGTAGTTTATACGTATTGAAGAGTAATATTTCAATTTTTCAACGATTAACATAGAAAATGTTATGTATAATTTTATTGTATAATTATAATAATATCATAAATATCATAAATTTTTTTAATTTTAAATGTATATAATCATTCTGATGTTTTTATGGAAAATGTATCACATCACTTTGTTGAGGTGGTAGTCCACATGTGTGCATGAATGCTGATATTATTTATCAATGAACGGTTTATAAATAAGATAAATGATAAATTATGTATCGAAGCGGGGTTCGGGTGTCAGGAAGTGGGTGCGGCTGGGATCGCAATGCTTAGGTGGGTTGGGGTCGGAGAGCTAGATGACGAGAGGAGGACGGTGCGGTGTGTGGTGGCATTGAGTGGTGGCAGAGTGTGACGACATCAGAGCAGTTGGCGGAGGAGTCGTGGTGTGGGCAGGCGCTGCAAGGTGGTGCGCTCGGCCGGTGGAGTGACGAACACAGGAGGCCGCGGCGTGGGAGGCATGTCACGGTGGTACGCCCGATGGAAGAGCAAGGATGAGGTGTCTGCGGCGCGACATTGGCATGTCGTGCTTGGCAGGGGGAAACCGAGGTACTAACCTTGGAGTGTGCGGCGTCGACAAGGACCTGCCGAACATGAAACATGCTATGCGACAGAGACCATCCAAATGTCTGGTCTGTATGTAGAACCGGACCCAAGTTGGTCCGGTGTTGCATGATTGGGTCGCGGCATATAGTCCATGACGAGTCGGGTTGGTCCCACGGTTGGGCCGCGGGTCAGCCTGGGTGAACTAGCCCGGTTGGGCCCCCCTTGCGTTTAGGGGGCCATAACTTCTAAATGGAGCATCCGTTTGATGAACCGTCTACTTCTGTTGGTTCGTGTTGGTGAGGTAGACTAGTTGAAGTGGGTTTCAGGTTTTTAGGGTTTTTCACCCAATGAGGGGTCACCTGAACCGCTTTAAATTAATAATATTAAATTATTATTTAATTTGCGACGGACGTGGTTCACGATCCAGACTTCTGTTTGATGCGCCGTCAGAGCCGTTGTGCCCTTGGAGTTGAGATGGTCCCTCCAAAGTTGGTTTCGAACCCTTGCAGTTTGGTTTTGTTGCTTTGTGGCATAAAAGATTAATGCGAATAATAAATTTATTATTTAAATTAAATATTCTTGCATCAAAACTAACTCTTGCTTGGGTAGTCGTTTTTTAGTGTTCTTATGAGGGGATTCCAACGATACTATCTGCCTGCCTAAATTTAGGCTCGAGGCGTGGGACCCAGAAGGTGGCTATCTGACGTATTATGTGTTTTTACGACTTTTGCTTCATATGTCCATTATAGTAAAATGAATAGGCTACGCTGCGTGGTTATCTGCTAGGAACGCAATGGTACGATCTGCGTGACGTGTTTTAGGGTCAAGGTGTGGGCCCCATAGGGTCCCGTTTTCCTAACGCGGGGAGTTGCAGCTTCTACATCCGGAGTCCGTTTTAGGCATAGTTCACAGCGTTGTGATCCTGGCATTGAGGCGAAGTTGACCAGTGTAGTTTTAGGCGTTGATGCCGAAGTTGAGGTGTGGGCCCCACGAGATTTCTTTTAAGATGTGTGTAGCATGATGTGACTTTTCATCAGGTGTCCCTTTGGGGAATATGAATAGTATATGAAACGTGTCCTTCCAAGAGAATCGCGATAGCGCAGTTTACCAGTCCATTTTTGGGACCGAGGTGTAGGTCCCACGATACGTCGTATGGACATAAAGTGCTGTTGAATAACATTTTCATCAGGGGACAGTTTCCAGCGAGTAAATAGTCTATCACGCCTGTATTTCCGCGATGATTACAACCGTGTAATCTGTTTGGGAGAGCAGAGCCTCTTTTGAGATCTCATTAAATGTGGAAAAATGAAAGAGCATTAGTCGGAGGATCATTTGACGCACTTAGAAACAACGCACGGTAGCAGAGTTGGTGAATCCTAGTAAAGACACGGGTAGTACAGAGATATCAGATCAGTTTCGGGTATACCCTATAGTGAGGCTGGGTAGTGGGTTACCTATTGACCTCTTAGGGTTTTCCGTCTAGTGAGGCTGGGCAGGGGGTTACCCGTTGACCTCTTAGGGATTACCGTCCAGCAAGGCTGGGCAGTGAGTTACCAGTGGACCTCTTAGGGCTTACCTGCCAATGAAGTTGGGCAGTTTGTTACCCTTTGACCTTAGGGTTTACCCTTCAGCGGGGTAGGGTAGTGGGTTACCCACTGATTTTTTGTTTTGACCTCCATTGGGGGTGGCCAATGGGTTACCTGATGACCTCTTAGGGGTTACCCTTCAGTTGGGCAATGCCAGTGGGTTACCCGATGAATTTTTTCAGACTCATCCCTTTCTATGAGTCTAGTTAGTGACTTTTATCCGTGATTACCGGAGTGGGACCCTTGGTTGTATGGTTTAGTGACGAGGCTGCTTGACGTAAGAGATTGTTGGGCATCACTGATGGATATCCTTTGAACTGTTGGAGTCTCTTCTTAGGTCAAGCTTAGAGACAGAGATCCTCTTACACACTTGTTCGGGTTTCTTGTTGAGAATATATTTACACCCTACGTTTCCCCACTCTTTGGGTTCAGTTACTCTCCTTCTAGGAGGGGCAAAGACAAAGGGGGTATGCCACATGCTTTCTGTGTCTAGATCCTCAGGGATTTGACGAGTCCACTTCCTTTCTTTTGTTGGGTTGAGCTGTACTCTCACTATTGTTCTCTTACACTATTCTTTTTTCTATACACTGCTCACTATTTTAGTACCTCTTTTGTTGATCCCTCAATCTTTCAGGGAATCCTACTGAGTATCTATATACTCACCCCTGCTTGGGCTTTTCCCGCACATGGTGTGTCCTTGCAGACTTCAAAGATTTCGGTCGAGACTACATACGAGCGTATAAGAAATATGATCTTCGGCTGCGTTCAGTGGCCATTGTAGGACATTTATGTGTGACACTCACCGACTTTTTTCATTTCATTTTACCTATTTATGGTTTGTGGCACCTTTCTGTTTGGGCACGTGTTTTCCCCCTTTTACTGTTCAATTTAGTTGTTAGTATACTTTTCATCACTTACCTGTACTGGTCATAGGTCAATGCATATGTGTTGGTTTCCATTTTTGTAGCAGTTTCTTATCTTTCTTTCTTTTCTCTGCAATTTTTCATTGAGTTACCTGCGTGTGTGTGTTCAGTTTCATAGGCAATGGCCGCTCCTAGTTTTTTGTGCCTTTGGCACTAGTCACCAGCCCCTAGTCTATGGAGGCGGGCTTGCGGTAGATGTGGCTCGAGCCCTGGTACGGGTCGGGTCATGAAAATTATCTCAAATTATCAAAAAATACATATCCATGGACAAACATTAGAAATATTAATATATTCGAATCTTTTCCTTAGAACATCTCATCCTAAAAAAATTACAAAACCCATAAAAATTTGGGTAACCATAATGATATATAAGAATATAAATATTAGACCAACATAATAAAAACTCAATTCATTGGAGCATTTGCTGGGTGTAACAATCTGATAAATTATATAGTTCTCACCCCTAAGAAATAATGGGGACCAACCCTTTATATATTTTATATCAAGCTCGCTATTGTTTATTATGGGGATCAACCCATCTAAAACAATGTACAAGGACAATATAAATAATTAAACCCCTGATGAAATCATTTAAAACATTGTTGAAAAGACTGTTTAATAAATTAATTAAAATTTCTCTTCAAAACATTTTTCAATATGAAAATAAACTAAAAAGGAAAAAGGATTTATTTTCACGGAAGAAGACCTGAAATAATGTATAGGTAGATAAAATTCAAATAATGGTTATGGATATAAGAATTTCATTCCCCCATATATGCTCAAATATATCTTTTAGTATCTTATTATTTAATAAAATTAAAATATTCCATAAAATCTTTACACTTGAACACCATGGGAAAAAATTCAAATAAGAATAGATAATTTCATTTTAAAATCAATATTGTCTATATAATAGAATTACTAAAATAACATTACAAATTTTTATATAGATGACAAATGAGTTTTAGGAGAAGTAAAAAAATATAATTTCTAAAACATCATCCATTACCTTGTGTGTAAATCATCATTTATGAGCCTTATAATAAAGAACAATAAAAATAGATTAATTATTTAGTTTAATAGTTTGTATTTTCATTTTTTATTATCCCATTAATTATAAGTCCTACTATGTAAGGATTAATTCTTTATTTTGGTAAATTAACACTGGGAGTTTTGTAGATATTCATTGTAGAAGCCCAAAATGGCTTTAGTAATTTGATTATAGTTAAAGAAAAAAATATTTAATAATCTAAATTATAGTAGTCATAAAAGTTTCCATTTTTATATATCAAATATTCTTTTAAAATTGATCATGAAAATGTAGTTGAAAATGTACTACATTACAATCATGTATATGGTAGTTTATACTTATTGAAGAGTAGTATTTCAATTTTTCAATGATCAACATGGAAGAAGTTATGTATAATTTTTTGTATAATTATAATAATATCATAAAAATCATAAATTTTGTTAAATTTAAGTGTATATCATCTTTCTGATGTTTGGATGTAAATTGTAATGCATCACTTTGTAGAGGTGGTAGTCCACATGTGTGCATGAATGCTAATATTATTTATCATTTAATGGTTTATAAATAAGTTAAATGATAAATTATCAATTAATTTTTATGAAAATATAATAAATATATTATATAAGAGTTAATTATATCATTATAATCCATCAATGATAGTTGGTGATGGAAAATTAATTATATCATTTCGTGAAGTGGCAGTGCACCGTACTCTAGAATGATGGGTTAATTCAACATTTGATGTAACCAGAGATGTATATAAGTGATTAAATTAATATAAAAGTCAAAATTATGTGTAAAACACTTCATTATTGTATAATAATGGTTATGAAAAATTTTAATGAGGTAGATGAAGAAAATGGAATGCACGATAAATATTTATACATATTCTTAATATAAGCTCTATTTCTTAACACCTTAATACCACTACGGTTAGTAACACGGAGAAAATAAGGAACATAAAATGTGTATATGGGTGATAGAATGAGATGTTATATATATTGGATGATAACAATGGGTTTTAAATTTTGATTTAATTTGACTAGTACATTACATTTTTTTAAGAGAGGAATAGGCACCCTTAAAATTTTCCAAAAATATAACATTAATTTAAATTAATATAAAAATAGTAATAAATTAAAAATTAGTTATGTAGATGATATAAATGTTTTATATCAAAATCATTTAAATAAAATAAATATTAGATAGGTTTTGAATATTACTTCTATTATATTTTTGTTTCAACCCCTCGTTAACTCCCTTCATAATAACAATCAAAATAAGTTCTTTTCACATTGAGGGTCAATATAGATACTATAAATGGAAAAAGTTCACAAGTGAACAATTTTTTAGATAATAAACAATATTATAATAAATTTCCAAAAAATATGATATTTAGAATTTTTATATCATTTAAGAAGTTTTATTTTATTTATTATATATTTAATATTAATTTATTGACATATTATTTACATTGATTTGATTGACAATTATACAATTAGTAAAATGAATATAATAATATATTACATCACTAAAAATTTATTTTGGTCAATAATATGATTTTATATACTTAATTATCTTAAATTATGTTAGTTTTTTATATAATTTATTTGAATTTCCCATTAATTAAATTATTATCATTTTATAATTGTAGAAAAATTTATGGTAAATATTTATTCACAATAAAATAACCTATTGAAGATAAATCAATAATTTTAGATATTTATAACTTTTACAGAACATCTCATATATCAATCGATATTTAAAATTTTTTACACATATTAAATCAAAGAGTTAGACATTTAATAATTTTCTTTAAATAAAGAATTATAAAGTTCATAATCACATAAAAATAGAAACATGTTCCATATAATAAATTCACATAATTCTAAAAAGAATTATTCTTCAAATAAAATTATTTAAATTTTTTGGATCAGCTTGAAATCGTAATCATTTTATTAGTTTTTTAATTTCTAGATTTACCCTTTACCTCTGTAAAAAAAATTAATGTGGATACAATTAATATAAAAAAAATAAAATTGAGCATCTTTTACAAATTCATTAAAAAAAACATAAAATATTAAAAGAATTTTTAAAAATTCAGAAAATAAAAAATTAGTGAATTTTTGTTAATATTAATCATGTAAAACTTGAAGATTTTTTTTTAAATTTCCTCCTTTATATAAAATTTTATTTTTCATAATTTATGTAAAAAATATAATTTAGATGAACAATATTATATATTTTTAATAAAAATAAATTAATAAATTTCAAATATTCCAAATTTGAATTTTACATTATTAATATCTTAATAGAAATTAATTTTATCAATATAAATCTATAATTTTCAACTATTCATTGATGTATCAATCATTTTTGGAAATTTTTAAAAAATAACATTATATAAATGTAAAAAGTTTATATTAAAAACGAAATTCGTTTTACCAAATACATTTTTGATACATTATTGAAATTAATTACAATAGTATCTCATAAAAAATGATAATACCCCTCTTTGAAGAAAACATATTTTTGAAAAATAGATTAACATTAAAAAAATATAGTTGTCATTTAAAAGTAAATATTTTATTATATGAGTAAAAACATCATATATTATATAATTTTTCTAATACTATTCATTCATTTCAATTTTTTAGTTATGTTATAAAAATTCCATTTATATTATAATAATTAATTGTTCGTTTATGATCAGGGTTGAATATATTTTAATATATAAATCCTTCAATTTATTTTTAATATATATGGATATAAAATTCTGTTGATTTTTAATAATTAAGGCCATCCCATTTTGATCTTCATATCCAAAACAATGTTTTTGACTTTTCAAAATACCTTTTTTTGACCCCACATCAAAAATAATGTTAACAAATAATCTACTACAATGGTGAGAAAATGAAAGTATGAATTACATCTAGAATAGAAATGAACTATGTTTCATGGTAATAAATCATTGGTGGTATGTGAAAACTTTTATGATAATAAGAACCAATCATAAAAAATAGTGATATAAAATGATAAAAATAGGGTCATGGGAAATGTATCCATCTTAAAACCATATATTTTTTATGGTTTAATGTCTAATGATTTCTCAGTATGAAAATTAAATTGATATTATTTTTATATAAATAATTTTTTCCTATAGTTTAAGAATTTCATTATCATATATAATAAAATGATATGTAATTATACTTACATTTAACAAATTTTTTCAGATCTAAATAAATTTCCACCTAAAACTCATAATTTTTCTCCAAATGATTTTTATTGAATACTAATTTTTTAATATGTGAAGAACTAGAGTAAACCATTAATGGATAATATAATCCCTAATAAATTTACAAGTAATTACTCTAAAATATTTACTTTAACAAAAAAAATTGTTTAGGAAGAAATGCGATAATTTCCAAAATGAAAAAAATATCATACGAAGAAAAAATACAATAATTTTCAATGATAAAAAGTATTACCCTATATTTGATATATATAATTCAATAAAGAAATATATTTAAAATTCCATAAATTTTTACTTATTGAATTTGAAATGAAAAAAGAAGAAATATTTGATCCCATATTTTCCATGATATATTAATCATTTATTTCTCGATGACATCTATCAAACTCAATGTCATATTGCATAAATGTAATTCCCCAAATAAGATGATATCCATTATATTATAATCATTCATAAAAATTACTTGAATTACTTTGAGTTCACATCAAAACAATATAAAACACCAATACACAATTAAACCACCATTCCACAAATAATTACTAATAATATTATATTTAAAATATTCATATAGGGTTCCAATGATAGTGACTTTATTCTTAAATAACATCAATCAATTATTCAATTAATCAATTTTATATATGATAGTTATTTATATGACAAACAATTTGTCACAAAAAAAATTAAATTATCCATTATTTCCATGGTTGATTAAATAATGAAAAATAATGTTATACAGTCCATGAAATTGTGTTGGCGAGTTCTTGGTAATAGACCATTATTACTTTTCTATTGTGGGATCTTGACTTGATGCCTTTCTATTTGTATCAGGTTATCACCTCACCTAATTTAAATATTTATATAAATTGATAATAATATATGTTTTTTTATAATCCAATAAATATGATGAACATGATCACATATTATGTAATCAATAATGGTCATTAATACCTTTAATCTCATTTCCAAAAAATTAGTAGATAATTCTTTAAAAAAAATACTTTCATCACATAAAACATAAAAATTGTACTAATTACTATCATAATCCTCAAATTATTATTCATTAATCCCTACATATTGAAACCTCTATCATTCAGTATTTATTACAATCCATTAAAAAATATTTTCCAATTATTCTTTAATAGTTCATTCTTTAAAAAATAGAATAATTCCCTAAGATTAAATAATATTAAAACATAAATTTTAATATTATCCATTCCATTCAGATGTTATTTTCAGTTTCATATCCTTTAATAGTAATTTCAATTTGATTTTATATAAATAAATCAATATGGTATTGCTGACCCTATTATTCACCATTCCCACTTATTAATCTATTCATAATGACCACTCTTCTTATATATGATATCCTAAATTGAAATAACATGATTAATTTCACTCTCTTTTATTAATTTAATTTCATTATTCATTTTTCATGGAATACTACTTCATGATGGGCTTCTCTATAATCTATAAAACATCATCATATTATTTTGTTGCATTTTCTATGGTGATAATTTCCACATTCATGAAATATATTTCATTGAATATTTTTTCCTTTATTAATTTTGTAACATGAAATTCGAGTAATCTTTACTACCCTCATATTTGATAGATTATGAAAATAAAAAATTAAAAGGTTTTTAATCATTATTCTTTATATCTAGTTAATAACAACAATAATATTTCACACTATAGCTCACATTATATTAATTTTCATATTCATAAACAATTACATTCTCCTTCAAATATATTTCTACATTGGTTTCTGATAAATCCAACCAATTAGTAACCAAAAAAATGATTGTGTCATAATATCAACGAAATGAAAACTAAACATAGTATTAGTGTGATAAATTATTATATATCAATAATAAATGTATCTTACAAAATATTTTTATAAATCAATAAATAACATTAATTAAACATAAAATACTACATTTCGTGGTTATTGATTACTTTTATCTTGTTCAAACATAACATCATAACTGCTAAATCTATATTGCTTCTACTCGAATACTAACTCTAAGGACCATCCATTGAATATATCATATTATAGTATCTTAAAAATAAAATTCCCTTTCAAACATTTCCAAATATCATTTATTATTCGAGTATTAGAGTGTTTTCTAATAACTCTTTCTTAATAATATCATATATTAAAATGTGTATTAATCTGTAATATATCCATTTTTACCACCAAACACAAATATTAAAAGAAAAATGGTTTTTTTAATTAAATATCACCAAATGTTTTATCTTTAAATCACCCTTATACCTAACCATCTTTAAATCCCTGTAAAATGACATGGAAAATGTGATGACAACAAAAATAAATAATAAAGGACATAAGAGAATAAATATATTAGTGTAATTAAAAAAATAAAATTCCTTAAAAATTGTGTTTTTAAAACATATATTTTATTGAAAAAAAATTTCCTAAATAAAATCATTTATGCCCTTCTAAAATCAAATTATGTCACGAATCAAGCCGGGTCGACACTAAACTGGTCACCTGAGCCAGTCCGAGACTTAGACCGAAGTGCATTCCCAATCCCCACAGGCTAGAAACTATTGTTGGGCATCAAAATTAACTAGTTGGGAATGATTTTTTCACAAAAAAAGATGAATAAAAATAAACTAAACTAGGTGATAAATAAATGGAAATAAACCAGACAACTTGGAAGAAAAAGAAAAAATTAAAGAAGCGATGTGTCATACCATAGGTGACCCCATCGGTCACTGCATAAGGTAAACCACACTCTCTCCCAAAAGAAATCCAAGGATGAAACCTGAAACTGAAAAGTAATATAGGCTTGAGCACCGAGATACTAAGTAGGAATTCAAAAATATAACCACGTCCTATACCCACGCCATTAGTAAGAAATACAATTATGCTAGTTTGAAAATAAGATATAATAGAATAATTTTTCTCTTTCTTTTCAAAATAAATTAACCAATTTTCATTTTCAAGTAAAGCATTTCACTCCCACTACATTTTAAAAATATATTCCAAGCATGCATTAGTGTTTCAAAATTAAAAGAAACCAGTATGGATTAAAATATGGGTTTCACAAACAAGACATCATGTATGAAATAACTGAAAAGAAAGTTACGTCACAAGAAGCATGTCGCAAATGATCACCATTGGTCATCTCTATACGCATCTAGAACATGTGGGAACCTCGATACCTCATACCTCGTTGAAACAAGGCTTAGAGGACCACAACCGTTAGAAAACATTGCTCAGAATACCACGACCTTCAGAAAACGTGGCATAGATGACCACAAACCTTATAAATTCATATGTTTAGTTAGTTTTGTTGCGTTAATCCTACTAGAAAAACTGGGATGAACACCTGATGTGGCATCTAGTGTACTAGTCTTGGACACCCAATTAGATACCCATGTTTCCCATTGTGCTCTATTTTAGGTGGTGGTTAGTTTTCTATATCAAGAAAACATATAAGTATATAAAACATTCTTTATCTAAAACCCATTCAACCACTCACCACTAATCTCCGTATTTAAGTGCATTCCCCCTTCTTAACGTCACACAATGCAAAATAATCGAATTAAGCCCTTAATTACACATTCAACTTAAAAATTATTTTTCTAAAACCAAAGGAGGTGTCCCTCAATAGAGGTTTTTCCCTTTCATTAATCATTCTTAAAATTCCAAACATGCTTAATTACATATAAGGAAACATTTTATAACTAACTGGCCGAAAGTCCAAACACCATTGGAACTACTCATTACTAATTCATAACAACTTTGGAAATTTATTTTCATGAAAAGTCACTTAAGGTATATAACATTAAAAATACATTTCAATTTTCAGAGGAAAGGAGCAATCATTTCTAGAAACCAGAACCAATTTTCTTAGAATGTGCATGTGGCATACATTTAAAACATATTTTTAAACAAGAAAGCAATAATGATTTTCAAACTAAAGGCATAGGCAGAGGGGACATACCTAAAAATTATCGTTATTGGTTGAAGACCACTCGAACCGACACTTGGCACATACACAAACATGAATTTATACATATAAATATACACACCCCTAACTGCATTGCACATATTCTCCGCGCCATGATGGAATATGAACAAAGAGGGAAAATATATATTTTATTTACCCTATGCATGTACATGTAGGATACCTCGAAACTCGCAGACCAAAACCATCGAAGAAAGGCCCAACACACTACACATACAATTTAATAAATAAATAATACAATTTATGAAACATCTCAAAATTTTCACCAGAGATATTGCACCAAAAATGCACTTGATCTCACATAAAAATGCCACATTAAAACCTAATGCACAACACCACCATACCAAAAAAGGTTTTCATTTACTCAAACTATATAAAATTTCAACTTCAAAAGCAAAAAAGTTGAAGAAGAAATAATAACACATTTTTCCTTCAAACCATATTTTTAATAAACCTACAACTTAATTTCGTTTGAAATCATTTCTCACTCTCAAAAACAAGGCCTTATAATATTTTCAAGAAACACTACAATATGATACACATGACAGAAATCAATTTATTTGAAAGGAAAATCCATTTCTAAGACAAAAAAATATTATATTATTACAGAAACATACTTTTCACACATAAAATAATTATTTGAACGTTTCCAAGAATTCCAACAACAAGGCCCATATGAATAACATAACCAATTCTAAAAGAAGACTCAATTACATCCCACATGCATGTCAAAATATTCACAGAACACATTTTTCATGACCCAAAATAATCAAAGAACATGCTAAATATATTAATCTAGAAAATTCCTTCATCAAAAAATATTTATAGATGAAATCGCCAAACTAGATAAATTAATCCTTTAAAATTCTATGTGAATCTCCTGCCACATAACAATCACACTACATGCGGTCTACAACAAACCATAAAAACAATGTATCAAATAAATTGAATAAAAAAACCCAATAAAATTAAAAAATCTAACCCTATAGCCTATCAAAAGGATGGATGACCATTTGAGGTACTTCTCACTTTGAAATTCACCCAATTGAACCACTAATCGGACAATTGAACCAACGTTATCAAAAATTAACCCTATATCTAACATCCTGCCTCCTTAAAAAATAATACCCCAAATATAAAAAAAATCCTAAGGAGGAAGAGGTGTATATCCGTGGTGGCCATGCCGACAAGGAGCCTCTAGGATAGAGGGTCATGACTCCGATGGGGTGGGGGTCAATTCAGAAGGGTGCTCGGAAAAGGGTTCGTCACACAGTCAGGTTGCACATTGTAGGTTGGGGTCTGGACTAGGACGGTGTCGGGAAAAGGCTTGAGCAGGCCGGGATGTCGCACCATAGGACCACCAGGAGAGATCTTGGCCTGGTGAGTGGTGCATGCAGGAATTTGGAGGAAAATGGGAGGGGCGACCGGTTTGAGAGGAGGGGATAGCGCAAGAGGGATGGAGAGGGGGGGGGGGGGGCTGTGCGCGACACCCAGGGAGGAAGAACAGCATGACAAAAACAATAATGAAAATAAAGAAATAAATAATATAGAAAATAAAGAAATAAAATAAAATAAATAAAAAATTAATAAATAATATTAATAACAAACTTAATAAGGATTTTAATAAACTCTAATAATAATATTAATAATAATAACTTAATAATAATAATTATTAATAAAACAATAATAATAATATTAATAATAATTATAATAAAAATTATAATAAACCTAATATGATATTAATAAATATAATGTACTAAACAAAATTAATATAATCTTAATAAAAATAACTTCATTATAACAACCCATTATTAATAATTTGGTGAACATGATAATTAAAATAATAATAACAATTAACATAATAATAATATTTAAAATACATCATTAAAACTCATTTTATTTATTTGTGTTTAACATGAAAAAGGCCCCACGGTGACACTGGAAAAGTCACGTAACATTGAATATGTCATGCCATGCCCTGGATGATGTCAACGGAGAATCATTCCTTCATCAAAAAAATGAGACAATTTCAAATATGCATGGCTCGTAGCTCGATAAAATGTTTCGAAATATGATAAAATAATAAAATAATATTATCTTAAAAGTTCGGGTGTGTCAATTCTCCCCACCATAAATTATTTCTATCCCCAGAAAGTCACCCAGCCAAACGAGGAAACAAACTCGTATTCGAAACTGAATGAGGCTAACAAAAACACGAACTCGGTGCGACTTTTAACTCCCTTAGTCACATCCGATGAAATCTAAAGGAAAACACAACATGAAAATCCATGATGAAATAGGGAGGGTTCTACCTACCACAAGAACCTGATTAGCACAACAAACATTGACACTCACAATATGGGACAACTCAGGAAATACTAACTTGAACTAAAGAAGAAACCGCCAATAAATACCAAAATTCCTACACAGACAAACCCTTAAAAAAGGCACGACATGATTCATGGTGGGTCTACCTAGTATTTAAGAACTGACCAGCTTAAACCTACTTGTAGAGACCAAAACAAGAACTTCCAACCCAAACCAGAAACCACTAACAGATGAGAAACCCCACAAATTAATTCTACCTAATAACAAACATAACCAGAGATGAGAATCACCAACACGAGCATGTACTAAAATCAGTTCAAATTTGAGGAGGAAAAAATACTTGAATTATAAGAAAACAACATTTCTACGCCTTTTTACAACCAAGGTGGGGTATTAAGATAACAAAGGCTACTACAAGATAAGAATATCTCCGTGCCACTTATAGAAAAACGGAACCTTCAAAGACAAGGATGCTATAGAAGAAGGATTCAAAACGTCCCTATTTTATCACTGGAGACAAAAAATAGGTATAGGTTCCCCACACCCAATGATTCCTAACTACGTGAAAGGCATAACTCCAATACATGTGGCTGGGGCTCTGATGTCTTGAAACATCTGTTGCCAACAGTCAAGAGATGACATCCTTCGGTTGAGACTCCCGCTGACGATGCCGCTAGCATAACCTCTCCAATTGTCCCAAATGGCCACACTGATAGCAAGCCTTCAAAGGATGATGACAAGGTGACTCAAAGTACTCGAAAAGAGAAGACTAGAAGAAAACAATGGGATGTCCTAACTAATAACAGATGTAATTTAGAAGAAGACATGTCTGAGAAAGGATCCTCCGATTCACTCTCATCACCGGATGGAGAACCTTCCCGAACACCAAAAAGAAGTGGTCTTGGAAACCTTGATGAAGACCCCACACAAGAGAATCTTTAACAGATTCCATGATGCTACCTCCGTAAAAAATGGAATCAACCCCTTGGAATGTCCCACGTGGGCCTTCACTACTCATTGGTCCTACTCGATAGTTACTAGTTCTTCCACTTTCTTGCCTTCACTTCCTCAAGTATAAACCATCAGATGAGAGTGGTCTTAAACACCTTCCAAGAGATATCATAATGAAACAACACTTTGATTATCTCCTCCACCAATCCAATGTTCCACCTTCAAACGGACACAAATGAATACATAATCTCATATCATTGGGAACTTCCAATAACCTGAAAACACCATCAATTTCACCTTTCATGTCCACTAACTTCAATAGATCATGATAACCATGGAAGTTGTACAAAAAATGATTATATTTCCATTCCCCAACTCCAATAAGATTCTAGGTAGAACCAATAACTAGAAGAGACTCGTTAGAACCCTCTAGGACGTTTCTAGGCGGCATAATAAAAAAAGGCACAAATCTGAATCAAAACTCATCATAAATAAAAATTCCACACTTCAATCACAAACTAAAACTCAAACTCAAATTACTATTACTTCCACAATTCTTTATGTAAAAACCAAGAACCGAATAGAAAAGAATACCCAACAAAAAAGTGAACTCTAAACAATTAGTCACACACCATTCAAAACATTTTAATTACCTTTTTGAAAACCATTTTTTCAGCAATCAAAACAACATAAATATCCACCATTGGTATTCCATGATGTCTCACACAAACATATCCATGTTCTCACTCAAGCACCAATCCAATCACACCACCAATTTCTCCCATTTCCACATGTGCACCTTAATTTATGTGATCACTCATGTGAATACCAAGGGTCAATTGAAGACAATTCTCATTTTCAAAACAGTTCATTCAGCATAAAGCAGAAATTCCAAAGCAATTTGAATAAGTAACTTATCATTAAAGAAATACATTTCCAATTTCCAATAAATATTCCAATTAACATTACAAAAAGTGTTACTGATATCCCAAAAAATCTTCCAAAAATCCTCCCTTTTTCCCTTTTGAAACCACTCATACATTAAAAGAAGACAACTTCCATTTCAAAAACACCACTCCACACTAATGCCACATTCCCCTTTTAAAACACCTTCACAAACATCTATTTTCATTTTTGAGATCTAATCACACCAACCAAAATGTATGTCAAACATAACTCACATCAATATTTCCAAAATCAAAAAACTAGTGGCTATGACAAACATGTAACATAGCTTAGCAGACAATGTTCTGAGAGATCATTAACCACAAGAATTGTCTTTAACCGTGCACTCGGGTTGTACATGGGTCGTTACTCCATGAAATCCCATCATGTAACACTGGCTCACTTCCTTTGTCATCTGTCATCCACACAGATCAATGCAATGAAGAAAATTCAAATCACGGACTACCTCTATCAACTCGAGTCTCGGGACATGAAAGGGTTCATGACGTCCCTCCCAGTACTACCTCTCGAGTCCTGACACACCTAGTCACTGAGATACTTGACACCCCAAATTACAAAGGCCCCTTTGATACCATTTTGTCACGAACCAAGCCGGGTTAACCCTAAACCGGTCGCCTGAGCTGGTCAACAACATGGCCCGAAGGGTATTCCCAATCACCACTTGCTGGGAACTAGTGTCGGGCATCAAAATAAACCATGTGGGAATGATTATGGCCGATGAAAAAAGATGAAAAAACATAAACTAAACAAGATGAAAAATAAGGGGAATTAGACCAAACAACATGGCAGCAAAATAAGGAATTAAAGAAGTGACGGTACATACCTCAGGTGACCCCGTGGGTCCCCATGGACGGTATACCACACTCGCTCTCGAAAAAATCCATGATCGAAAAATAAAACTGTAAAGTAAAGTACGCATTAGCACCGAGATGATCAGTATGAATGCCAAAATATAACCTCATATTATGCGCCCGCCTGTAGTAAAAAATAAAATTATGACAGTTCGAAAATAAGATATAATAGAATAATGTTTCTCATTATTTTCAAATTAATGTAACGAGTTTTCATTTTTATGTATAACATTTCACTCTAAGTACATTTTTAAAATAGTTTCCAAGCATTCAGTAACGTTTCAGAATGAAAAGAAACCTATCTGGATTGAAATATGGATTTCAAAAACAAGACATCAAGTAACAATCAACTCAAAAGAATGTTACATCACAAGAATCATGTCTCAAATGAGAACCATGGGTAATCCCTATATGTTTATAGAACATGTGGGAACCTAGAGACCTCATACCTCGGTGAAACGTAGCATAGAAGACCACGAACCTCAAAAAATGTGGCTTAGAAGACCATGACCCTCAGAAAACGTGGCTTAGATGACCATGGACCCCATAAATTCATATGTTTATTTAATTTTGTTGCATCTATACTACAAGGAAAACTGTGACGAACCCCTACCGTGTCATCTAGCATACTAGTCTGGGTCACCCAACGAGATACCCAGGTTTCCCATTGTGCTCCATTTTCAGTGGTGGTGAGTTTTCTTTATCAAGAAAACATATAATTACATAACAATTTATATATCTAAAACCCATTCAACAACTCACCACCGCTCTCTCTCTTTAATCACATTTCCCCTTCTTTACATCACACAATGCATATACATCAAATTAAGCCCTTAATAACGCTTTCTACCAAAAAGTAATTTTTCTAAAACCAAAGGGGGCATGCCTAAGAGATGTTTTTATCTTTAATGAATCATTTTTAAAATGCCGAACGAGCTTAATTACATAAAGTGAACACTTTTTATAACTAACCATTCAAAGAAAAAACACCTTTAAAACTACCCATTACCAATTCAAACCACTTTGGAAATTGATTTTCAAGAAAATTCATTTAAGACCGATAGCATTAAAAAAACATTTCAATTCTCAAAGAAAAGGTGCAATAATTTATAGCAACCGCAAAAAATTTTCATATAATGTGTATGTGTCCTTAATGTGAAATATATTTTTAAACCAGCAAGAAATTATGTATTTCAAACTAAAGGAATTGGAAAATGGGTCCAACCTAATAATTGTCGCTATTTGTTGATGACCACTCGAACCAACACATGATGCATACACACACATGCATTTATATATATATATACACACCCCTAGCTGCATTTCACATATTCTCAATGCCATGAGGGAATATATACAAAGTGGGAATATAAGTATATATTCCTTATCCTATGCATGTACATGTAGGATCCCTCGAAACCTACAGCCCAAAACCATGGAAGTAAGGCCCAACACACTAAAAATAAAATTTAATAAATCAATAAAACATTTTATGAAACACTTCAAAATTAACACCATAGAGTTTACACCAAACACACAATTGATCTCACATAAAAAATGCCACTTTAAAACTGAACTCACAACAAAACCATACCATAACATGTTTTCCATTACCCAGACTATTTGAAATATTAAATTCAAAAGCACACAAGTTCAACAAGCCAAAATAAAACATTTATCCATAAAACCAAATTTCTAATACACTTACACCTTAATTTATTTAGAAAACATTTCCCACTCTCCAATATAAGTCCTAATACTCTTTTTCAGAAACACTACAATATGATACGCATGAAACAAATCAATTTATTCGAATGAAAAATCCATTTCTAACACAACCACATATTGAATTATTACCAACAAATAATTTTCACATGTACAAAATTAATTGATCGTTTCCAAAAATTCCCACAAAAAAACCAATATGAAAAACATAACCAATTCTAAAAGAAGACTCAATTACATCACCCATGTATGCAAAAAAATTCACAGAACACATTTCGCACAACCAAAAATAATCAAAGAACATGATAAATAAATTAATCCAGAAAAAATCCTTAATCAATCAATATTTAGAGGTGAAAACACCTTCCTCGATTATGGAAGCCTCCAAAATTCGGTGTGAAACTCCCGCCGCCTGACAATCGCACTGCAATGGGTCTTTTGTATACCCTAAAACAAGGTATCAAAGCAATTTCATCCCAAACAACCCATATAAAACAAAAAACTCTAACCCAAAAACCTATCAAAAGGAAGAATGAACACCCGGGGTACATCACACCATGCAATTCACCCAATTGAACCCCATGTCGAACCACCAAACCATCATTATAAAAAAATTAACCCTATATCTAACTTCCTGGAAACTCAACACCTAAAACCCCAAATAAAAAAAAGACAAACCCTAAGGTGGTAGAGGTTTCTACCAGGGGGGTCAAGATGACAAGAAGCCTCACCGGTAGAGGGTCGTGCCGTCGATAGGGGGTCACTTCGGAAGGATGCTCGACCAAGGGTTCGTCGCATCGTCGGGTTGTGCACTACAGGTGTGGGTCTTAACCAGGATGTCGTCGGGAAAGGGCTCGAGTAGGTCATGGTCTTACATCGGAGGACTGCCAAAAGGGATCTCCACCCGGTGAGCGGCCCACGCAGGAGCTGGGAGGAAGAGGGGAGGGGCGACGGATAGAGAGGAGGGGGTAGAGTGAGTGGGATTGAGGAGGGGGGGTGCTATGCGCGACACCCAGGGAGGAAGAACAACAAGAAAAAAAAAGAAGATATAAAATAAATAACTAACTAATATAGCAAATAAAGAAATAAACAAACAAAAACAAAAAAAATAGTAAATTAATAAATATTAATAATAATAAACCTAAATAGTATTTTTATAAACTCCAATTATTATAATAATAATAATAACTTTACAATAATTATAATAAATTAAACAATAATTTTATTGTTAATAATAATCAGAATATAAATTATAATTAAAGTAATATGATATTAATAAACTTATTATACAAAACAAAATTAATATAAAGTTAATAATAATAACATTTTTATAAAAACCCTATATTAATAAACATGCTGAACATAATAATAATAATATCCATAATTTTAATTTTTAAAATACATCATTAAAACTCATTTTATTTATTTGTCTTGAACATGTGGCAGGCCACAGGGTGACCCGAGCAATGTCACGTAGCTTTGAATACGCCATGCCATACACCAGAGGATGTCAAGGGTGAAGCATTCATTCATCGAAAAAATGTAAAAATATAAAACAGTCTTGGATCACATCTCCATAGAAAGTTTCAAAATCTAATAAAATAATTAATTAATATTATCTTAAAAGTTTAGGTGGGACACATTATTTCCAAATAATCTAATTAGAATGAATATACATATCATGTATGTCTCATAGGAAATCCTCATCTTAAACCCATTAAAAACAATACAAATTGGAATACCCATATATATATGCCATCGAATATAACTTTATTGAATAAAATAATCATTACTTAATTAAATGCCGTGTCATCCCAGTGAACGGATAATATAATATCACTCAGTCTTATTAATGAGATATAATGTGGTTTAATATTTCATAAATAATGTATGTGGACTATGTTAGGAATATAACCCATTGGAAACTCGTTTAAAAAGTGTACAAAAACAATTTTATATTTAAAAATATTTTTTTTCTTAATAAGGATTTTCAACTAAAAAATACGACAAAATGGGAACAACAGATTTTCCCTATGATAAATAATTTAATCTTTTTAAGTTTTCAAAACAGAAAACATTGGTTATAATATTAGGAAAATTAATTTCCACCATATTCATTACAAATGAATAATCATTTTTCCGTTTTTCAAAGAACGTATAACATTTCATAAATAGATCATTTTGGAAAACCCCAATATGATATTAAAAATATAAATAATTCTTATATATAAATAATCTATTTATATATAAAAACATCCATAATATAAGATAAAAAATATGGATCTTAATGAAATAGAGAGTTTTAACGAAACCATTAAAAAGATATCCTCCATGGAAACTCTCATTCCTAGTGTTCATCTTCTCCCATAAATTCCTTAACATCAAAAATAATAATTTTTTGTTAGTTATTTTACTCCCCTGTGATTTTTTGTCATGTTTATTATTCTTTATTTATATAAATTATCGTTCAATACATAATTGTAGAATGTTTTTATATTTTTGTTGGAATACATGATGATATTTGTTTAATAAGTTGAACATGGATACGAGAAGTCAAATAAAGCAAAACATGACATTATTCTACCATATATTGAATAATAATCATGACATAATAATAATAATTTTTTTAATTATACATTTATATATAATTAGGAAATACATTTATGAAAATTTAACTATGTTACAATCCTGGATATGGGAGGTTATATGTACAAAAATGTAATGTTTTAATTTATCAATGTTAATTGTAAAAAAATAATGTATATATATTTCTATCAAGAATTATCATCAAATAATAAACTTCATAATTTTACATTAATTATAAATATGCATATATAATCCATTTGATATTTTGATAAAAAATGAATTACATCATTTCAGGGAGCTTGTAGTCCACACTTATGCACAAATGTAATTTTCAATTTTAAGTAAATATAATGGAATGAAGGTTAATGGTATATTATATTTTAGAAATGATTAGTATGAAATTAATATAATATTCAAATATTTAATTGATTAATTTTTATCCACACCTTAAATATATTTAGGGAAAATGAATAACATCTGTTCATGATGTGATAGTCCGCCATACAAATGAACGATTGTTTTGTTTCCCATTCAATATATGTGGAGATTGATATAGGTTTTTGAATTAAAATAAATATACCTATGTACATGGAAGATAATTTTTATATTATAATGGCGAGGATAAATAATTTCATAAGGAGTTGGAAGAAAAAATTAAAATTCCACATTAAAAAATATTAGTCATCATCATACATCCAATTTTTAATAACACATTAATATCAATATATTGGGTATTACACACTAAATAAGGAATGTATAACATGGGGATAGAATTCAAGAGGAAATTTGGGTATATATATGAAAAAACAGTTCGATTAAAGGGTTTAATAGATTACCTTTTATTCGAGATAGGAGTGAAATCATGAAATATATCAAAATATACTTATGAATAAAAATTAATTTTCCAACATAAATTTATATAATATGATTTAATTAAAAGACATGATTGAGATAAATCCAAATTATCAAATAAAATAATAAATAAAAAATGTTATGATCTTTTTTTAGCATTATCATTCTGATTTATCCCTGCATTAACCCATTTCAAACATACCGTGACTATATGGTATCTTTTTTTAAGGATCCATGTAGTTATTATAAATGGTATAAAGTCTAATAAATGCACCACGATTGATATCATAATCCCTATTCTAATGACAAGAATAAAACCATTATTTTTATGAAATTTATATCATTTAATAAAATATTATTTATTAGAATATATCAACAATCAATATGTTTATAATAATTCCTTACATTGATTTAAATAACATCAAAAAACAAAAAAATTAATATAATAATTAAATAAATAACAAAAAATTCATGTCAGTCATTAAAATTTTTTGATCAGATTTAGATACTCATATTATTTTATTTCTATTATTTTTAAATTAGTTTATTATATTTTTTCTTTTAATTTTATAATTACAACGTCAACATTCGTTAAAATAAGAAGCAAGTTATTTCATCCATAATAACATAAAATAAAGTACTTTGATGAATATAAATAATCTAGATTTTATTGAAATATTTAAAAACAAACATTATTTTGTTTTTACCCTATGCTATAAATATTATGTTTTTTAAAAACAAGTGTTTGACATTTATTATATTTTTTTAAGAAATTATTATAAAGGTTATAATCCATGGAAAATGGAAAAATTAAATATAAACAAATAATGTATAAATATTGATGAAATTTAATTATCCAATTAAATAAGTGAATTTTTTAGAAACATTTTATAATCAATGTAATATTATTTTAATTATTAATTTCTAGGTTTACCCTTTATTGTGACAAAAATAATTACTAAGGATATTATTCATATTCACAAAAAATATAATGGCAATGTTTATCAAATTTGTACCCTCTAACTAAAAATTTGGAATCTATTTATCAAAATTTAAAATACATAACTAGATGATTTTATTTTATAAATAATTAGATGCAATTTACTGGAAATTATTTTTCCCAAAAAAATTTCTTTTTAATTAAAAATTCATTTAATAATATTTAAACCTATAAACTCAAATGAAATAAAATAATTTGATATTTAAAAATAAAATAAATTAATTAAAATTTTAAAATATTCAATGATATAATTTTTCATTAAGATAATTTAAAATAATATCATCTTATCAATAAAAATTCAATTTTATTCACTAATCATTTAAAAATCATTCATTTTAATATAAATTCACATATACATTTTATGATTATATACTAATTTTTAATGAAAAATTGAAAATAATTTTATCAAACAATATTTTTAAATCTTATTGAAATTAACTATAATCCTCAATTATAAAAGTCATGAAAAGTCAGTTTTGAATGAAATATTTACAAAAAGAAATTACTAAAAACTAGTTATTATTTACTAAGAATTAATATAAAAATTAAAAGTTATATATACCATTATATTTTCAATTAATTTTTCATAATACTAATTCATACAAATTTAACAACTCAGTTATAATATTATCGTTTATAAAAAATGATGTTTGGTGTTTCGTATCTAGTACACAAAAAAAAATAATTTATTATTAAAATATAGAGATATTAATAAATTTTATACATTATGTTGGATGTTGGACTAAATGATCTTTTTCCATTGAATTTTTTTTAAACTCAAATAACCCTCTTGTAGATAGTGAACGATTTCTTTCATTTCCAAAGAAAAGACTAGAAAATAATTCCCATTGACTTTTAATAAAATCATATCCTCCATTTATATTAAATGGAATTAAAAAGTTTTCATAAATTATTTTTCTTCCTCTTGAACAAATAATCATCATTTTTCCTTATAAAAAATGATTCTCATTATTAGAATTGGAAAATACTCTTTGAAAACATCCTAGTTCCTTTCAACCAAGTAATTCTTTTGTCTTTTTACACATTTAATCAATTAGTTATAACATAATCCTATCCTATCCTTAATGATCCAAAACCACCATCAACTCATAAATTTTATTTCCAATTCATTAAATGGTTGGTATGAATTAAATGAAAATGATGTCGATGGTTCTCTTTATGAGAATAATGGATGTAAGCTAATAACCTGGATAACGAGTGTTGATTTTGAATTTCTTCATCAAAAACCCAATTTTTAGGAGAAATAAATATATTAATTTTTTGGGGTTGGGAGAGAATTTTAAATAAATGAAATAAAATAATTTTGTTCCCAATTTAAAAAATTAATGAATTTTTTTTAAAAAATAATAAATGAAAAATAACCATAAAGGCCGAAAAATCATATCAAATCCACTAAAATAAAATAAATTGACAAAGAACAAAAATATATGGGAAAAATAATATTCATAAATTAAAATAAAATTATACTCCAAATATGTTAATCTAATTTTAATTATAATACACAAAATTCCATCATAATAAAATTAAATCATTCAAAAATGGTCCTAGTAAATATATCAGCTAATTGGCTCTCAATGGTGATAAATTCTTGAGATATATAACCTTTTTGAGTGTGATCAGTCATGGAATGATGAATTAGATCTATAAGAGTTTTTCATAATTGGTTAATATTAATATATGAAATTTTTATATTAATATTTTTATAAATTTTTATTAAATATTTATTATGATGGAATCCAAATTCTATTAAGGTGCATTTCATCCTTAAAAAATATATAGAGAAATTTCCATGAACAATATATTGTGTTTCCGTAGTAGATAAGCGAGAAAGTATTATTTCACACGAGAAATGAATACCATGAGTTTTATGAATAAAATGTAGGTCCTAAAGTAATATTACTCTCTATTATGAATCAACCAATTTCAGCATCATAAAATTAATTCAAATTAAAATATGAGTATTTTGTAAAATAAAGGAATGTTAATTTTTCATTTAAAATACCTTAAAATTATTTTGGTGGAATTCAAATGTGATTCTATAGTATTATCTTGGAATATTGAATATATTTATTTATAAAACCTTATGTATGGTACTTTAGTACTTCAATGTAGTAGGGTCAAAATTATTCTACATTATATCTTATTATAATATGTTTTCCCATTCTTATCCAAATCATTCATACCATTATAACTCATACAATTTTCATGTACACTTTCATTTTCTTGACCAAAATTCTTATCTAAGTATATTTTTTTCATTGACTCAACTCATTCCAAATGTATTATTCAAAAATAAATAAACCAAAAAATTATTTAACTCACACATATTAATCATTTCATAAAAATATTAAGATTATATATTCATTATTCGGATTTATATTGGTGGAAAAAAAATTCCTTCTTCAAAAAAAATTTTAATTAAAAAATGATCAAGATATATTTTTTTGAAAAGAAATGTAATTACACTCTAATTTAAAATCAATTTTATTATATGAAATTACATAAAATATGATACCAAGATCGATTTGACTTTAGAGAGAAATAAATTTCATTGGTTATTTTCGAAATAAATATTTAAAAATGTGGATTTTCAAAATAAAGTGGTTGTTTAAAATAAAATTCCTTTATAAGAAAACCATTTTGAAATTCATTTTTCACAACCATCTAATATAATGTGAAATTAATATTTTCTGTATATTCTATGATAATAATCTACTCTAATTTAAATATGCATGAAAATTTATCTTCATAATATATATAATCCTTTTTTCAACTTGTCTCCTAAATTATAGCCTTATTCATAGTAATAACAACATGATCAACCTATTTATTTCAAAAAAACAACTTATCTACTACTATAGGGTAATCAAAGGGTCTATAATCTAATTATAATATATTCCTTTCTATAAATAGTTTTACTCATCTTTCATTGATAAACATCTCATAAACTATGAATTCATCAATGTTATCAGTTTCATGTTGATATAGAAAATTAGAAAAATATTGAAGGTTTTAAAGAATTCTTCTAGCCAAAATCTCATTCTATAATATTCCTATAACATTTTCTAATGGTTCTGTTTTCAAAGTTTTATTCTATCTTTGAATCATATATTCATGTTTAAAATTATCCATCATTTTAGGATTAAATTTACCAAAATAAACTTCCAAAGATTTATGTTTTTTATTTACAAAAACCAATTTTGGTTTGATGTATTAATTTTATTTATATATATTATTAGAATAAATTATTTAATGATAAAAAATATACCATTAAATTTTTTACATGATTTCAATCTTCAACCATTTTTGAAATTTTGATGAGAATATTATGAGCATCGTAGGTTGTAGAATATCCAAGAAATATTATCTTATAATCCATTGAATCCAATTTATCATGATTGTTCTCAGTAATCAAGAAAATTTAATTTTTATCCAATAAAATTGAATTATCTATAATTCGGTATTCTATTTTTCCATTGATTATATTGTTTTCTCTTCAAATAATTCTAAATTGGAACTCTATTTATGAAATAGTCAATTCTATTTATAGATTTTTCCAAAGAATAAGTGGGAAATTAATATTTATATAACATTGTATTAGAAATATCATTAATTTTTTTGGTATTTCTTTTAATATTTCCATTATGTATAGTTTTCCATGGTGTATACTATCTTTGATTGTATTTTTTGAACACTATGTATTGAATACATGATTTAAAAAATTATTATGAAGATAATTCCATATTGAAATAATACTTCCATCATTCACATTTTTAAATTCTTTTAAAAAAATCATAAATATAGAAAATTATTAACATTTAATGCATAAAAAAAGAACTAAAGATAAATATGTGAAAAAACTAAATAAAACAAACATAAATTTTTTGAACTAAATATTATTGTCCATGATAGTCCAAAAACAATCCAAGATAACACATTATAAATTACATGATGTAGAAAATTATATAACTTATTTATGAGATGAAATATGTTAGTTCCCAATATTGAATATATCACATAGATTTTATATGTTCAATTTTGTTTTTTTAATCTTAAAACTATATTTTTATTAAATTATTTTCTGAGTGAAATTTTTTTAGTGATTTAATATACTATTTCAAATATAATATTAGCTTTTTTTAGAATTTATCAAATTATATTTTTTCATACAAATGAATTATTTTTATTATTATTAACATTTTAAATTAAAGGTTCCTTATATTTATGTATTTTATCATTTTAAATAGAAAATTTATTATTTAAATTATAATAAGAATAACCATTATCCAAATTCTAAGAAATAATTTTAATACTATGATTCATTCCTTTTAGAAATATAATGTTTTTATGAGGGATGTGCATTTAATAATAATAGATCACACACCAAGAAAATTTCCCTTGGCATTGTCAAAAAAATGTGAAATTACCTCTATATATTTTTTATATGGAATTTTTTAAATCACAACTCCAATTCCATGTGAATCCATTATATTTATCCAATTTATCATTTATTTACATTGAAATATTTATCTATAAAAAATAAAAAATAAATTTTTTTAGAAACCATATTATATTGGTTATTAAATTGTTAGACACAATATATGATTAAACAAAAATAATCATGAAATGTACATCATTCCATGTACTATATGTTGAAAATTGGATTTATTTAAAATGTTGGTTAAAAAATGTAGGTTTTATTAAATTATACCAGCACTCATTGTGTAATGGATATCCAAAGATAAAAAAATGAGGAACTTGTAGAACTTGATTCTATAAAAAAAATTTATAATTCAATTGGTTTTCAGCATTATGTTTTATACAATGTTACTTTTTCAAGATCGAGTTATTGTGATGAAATTTAAATTTTTTACCTTTATTTATTTTTTATATTATTTAAAAAACCATTAATATTATTAACATCTTTTCATAATATATAAAAATTTTCTAAAATTTTGTACATTATATTCTATATAATTTTCTTCATTTAAATTATATTCATTCTTATAATAATTATAAAAATAATATATGTTATTTTTTCTATAAATCGCATAATGGACTTTTGGATAGATATTTAAAATTCTTATTCTAATGAGGTTTTTAATCATGAAAACTCTATAATTTTAAATTGAATAATTGAATATTCAGTTCCACCACCAATGAAATTTAATATTCAGAATAGTTCATTGATTGATAATGCTTACGGATTAGTCCACCAAGAGAAAAAACACTGTTAATCTTCTTACTCAAATATAAATTAATATTGATTATGTTTTCTCCATATTCATTTCTAAAAAATCAAACATTAACATTTAATTATTTAAACAGAATATTATTAGATTATAAATTACATCGAAAGCTACTTATATTGTGGTCTACATATCATACATCGTTGAAAATTTTGAAAAATTATTTAAATCATTAAGACTTATTCCATGTATTATAGCATTTAATGTTTTTAATTTCATATCATAGTCTCTTTTAGTGATATCATCCAAAATATCTGGATATCCATCCTAAATAATATAACTCTTAACAGAATTTAAATAAATATGTAGGCAAATATTCAGGATGAATATTATCATTTTTTATTACAATAGTCATTCATTTCTCCATTGATTATTAAGATATTTCCATATATATAACTTATAATTTTCCTGTCATAAAGACCATTAAATGATGATTTATATGTATTTAAATGTTTTGAGATGAGATGTTTAAATTCAAAACATATAATAAGAGTTCTTTAGATAACAATTTAATAATATTCAATAATCCGTGAAATTATTTTTTCATTTTTCCTTCACATTTAATCCAAAATATTTAATTTATGACAATATCAATTTTGTGATTATAGAAGAATGAAGTGGAAATAAAAATTAAAATAAAATGGTCGAATGCATGAAATTTATAGTGGTTCATTCAATATAAATACCCAAATCCACTCTAACAATTCTTAACATAATGACCGTGGTGATTTTTACTAGGACTAAGTTATTTCCTAATCATTTCATAACTAGTTTCAATAAACAATCACATGATCATAAACAATGAATATTTTAGGATCATACATGTCTTCACAATAAACTATCCTTATACACTAAATGCTACGACTACACACTTCCAAATTTTAGGAAAGAATAATGAACATATAAAAAATTAATCTCATAGTTGGATGCTGAGACTAATAGAAGAGTTGATTATCTCAGTGGGATTCTTCCAATTAAATAAGGTTTATCTTTAAAGAACAACTATAGAAAAAATTTCTACTCTTTTTCATATTCAATGAATAGTGATTCCCTATAGAATCATAAGGGTGTGACATATATGAATGGAATTGATATTCTTATTATTGGGGTTCCTCTATATGTTATCCTCATATTTGAATAATAAATTATATATTCAATTATTGTTTCACAAAAAAAATAAAAAAACTATAACATTAGAATTAAATCCCATATATGAGATTCCAAAAAATAATTTGACAAAAAGGATTGAGAAATGATTCAATTTTATTCCATTTTCAACCCTTGGAATGTCAGACCATTTTTTGTAATTCAAATTTTATATAATTATTTAATAAATTAAATAATTCATTAAAGAATAAAATTTAATTGTTGATATAGATTATCACTTGAAAATCCAATATTTTTAATTTTAATAAAAACCATCATTGAAAATAATTAATTTGTATTTTTATTTGAAAAAATTACATTATCAATTTAAATAATCTACCTGATGATTGATTAACTATATATAAGGTTAAATTATATTTAAAACCTTGTAATATTTTATCAACTATATTAAGAGTGAGGATCTTAGTAATTGTGAGATTCTAGGGCCTTTAGATCCTCATTGAACATGGAATAAAAATATAAAAATATTATATTATGTGATCATGAATTATTTCAAAAACATTTTACATCTCCAAAATGGTGTATCGTATGAGAAATGTAATAATTCATTTCGGTATGGTATTAGTAGATTCCCCTAGTAATAACCTAATTTTTTTCATCTTGTGTTTGGATACATTTCCCAAATGATTAATAATTATTATATTTTTATTATTATTATTGAAAATTTGAAATTACTTGATAATTTAATTATATTTTTATTCACATAATGTATGATATATCATTCTCCATGGATTAATTATTGGGAGGTTAGGTTGTAATAGATATATTAATACATTGATCAACATAAATGTAAATGTGGGGTTAATATTATTTAATAAATATAATGGGAATTTAATGGATGTAGTAATAAAATTGTTTGTGTTGGAAATGATTTTTGATATTTAATATTAATAATAAATATTATTGTAATTTTTCTTATTATTTAATTGATAAAATAAAATTGGTGTATGAAAAATTTAAATATGTATATATTTATAAATTTTTGTGTCCAGAAGGATATATATAAATACATTGTATATATATATATATATATGATATATGTATACATGTCATTGTTTACATGAGTTTATATACATATAAGATATATACCTATATTATGATTTTCATTTTTTACTGTTTTATTAAATGACATTAAAAGAGTATTCTGTGGAATAAAAATAAACAATATATGTAATGACGGTAGAACATGTCTATTAAGAGAAGAGTGTAAAATAAAATAAATTATATAATTTGTAAATGAAAAAAATATTGAAATGAAATTTAAATAATTGTTTAATGGTTGATAATGCGGTAAGAACTAAAATTTGTACACTAGATGAAGTGGAAATACCCCACTCATTCCTCTATCATTCAATCCTCTATTATGGTGTTTTAATTTTTTTATTTTTTTAATAATTATCTATTCAATAGCTACGTTTATATTAATCATATTAACTCACTGTCAGTTCCATTAGATTAGTTTAGATGAATAAAACTATATTAATATGCTTGTTTCTAATGCCACTGAGGGATGATTTTGAAATTTATGTTTCTTTATTTTGTTCAATAATTATGTATCAATGATTATTTGAAATAATTTTCATGGTATACTTTTGATGAAATATGAAATAAAAATTGTACTATATAATTAAAAGATAATAATTAAAATCATAAAAGTATAATAATACATGAATACACATGTGAATAAGAAAATAAAATAAATGAATGGTTAAATTGGTATTTTCACCTAATATTTATCAAGATTTCTAAAGATATTGTTAAACAATATTGTCAACAGTTAATTCATAGGAAAATTTTCAAATTTTAAGTGTTAAATTTTTCATTGGATAATTTCATATAATTGATCATTTCGTATTTTTTAAATGATAGTTTATAAAATTTATCGAAGGATAATCATTTAAATTACAAAATAATAATTATTCTGTTTGTAACCATTCATGTGGATAATATTTTTGGCCAATGCGTTGATCTAAAATAATAATTTGAAAATTTTCCATGATAGACAAATTATTAAATCATGAAATATTATGTTAATTTTTGAAATTAAATAGACGGTTTTGGTTCTCAGAAACATATATTGACCTCTAGAATCATCGTGTTGAAAAATAATATATTAATATGGCTTCAAGGATGTGTTCTGGAATTTTGAGGTTTCCACACGTTCTTTTAAAGCATACAAAGGGGATTATTCTATAGCTGACATTGATGATTTAGAGGATATATGTTCCATAATATTTTGGGGCATTTATTTGATGTTAACATGTTATATGATTTTTTATTAGCTTAACAATGCTCGTTACGTAATATATGTGGATTTATGTGTAACTTTGATTCTTTCTTGATTTATGTAATAATATTATGTATGTTATCATGCATTAATTAATGTTGAGATTATCACATGAAAAATTGTTTATATTTTGTAAAAATAATTGAATAATATGTATGATTTCAAAATTAAATTCTGTTTTTATAGTTATATGGATTAATTTAGTGCTATACATTATACCAGTGTGAACATGGGTCCCATCGTGGCTTGGTAGCCCTTGAAGGGGAGTGACTTCAGATGTTTCCAGTGAAATCATGGAGGGAATTAGAAGACGAAGGGGAATGGTGTCCTACTGTGGCCCCAAAAAGGGGAAATATTATTACTAGTGACTAGACATGTATGTTATGATCATGGGGATTGATGTTTATGAGTGATCATACCAATATGGAAACAATGAAACATTTTGGACTATCTGAACTGATCTTGAGATAGTTTTTTGGAATGATGACCTCGTTTGGTTTGTCCTAGAGGAATGTGGAATATACATCAACTAATAATCTTGATACTATATCTCATGTTGATAAACATTTTTTATTGATTCAATTCCTTACAACATGTCTCTTTGGGAGTTAAAACTGATGATTGTGGTGGATTGGATAGTGCATGAATGTTCAGCATGATTATTTATCAATTAAAAATTTATTATTTAGTAGTAATTACACTCACCTTCATGTGCACAAATATAAAATATGTATTGATGGTGTCCTTCTTTTTCATTAAATCACATCATAATTAAGAATTTTGAGGAACATTTAGTTTTATGTTCAAGGACATTGTAAAGAGAAAGAAACATATGGGTAATGATTATGCTATAGAACCTTGAGCTGCATTTGAATGGGACAAACTCTGGAAGATCCTATATTATTTATTAATTATTTACTATATTTTATTAGACATTATATATATTATGGATGGTTCTTCCACATCGGGAGAAAAATTTATATGTATTTTATTATTCGACTACCACATATTATTTAGATCTCTCATTCATCGGTTTATTATTTTTATTTATTTCTCCAATTCAATTATATATAGGGTCTTATCTCCCCAAATATTTAGTAGGTATTCTAAGATATCTTCATATATATATTTTATACATGGTGGTATGCTTGTTGACTTGGGGAATGTCCTTGAAACCGATTCTTCATGTCATAAAGATTACAAAGTGGCATCTGATGCCGGATTCACTAACATGTTTTTCATATTATATTGACATGGGATGGGTTAGATATTAGACAAGATGGTTCAGATTTGGTTGGGATAACTATTAATGTTATTGTTCATCATTTGATAGTAGAAGTCCGAGTTTTCCATAAATTGTTAAAATTATGTTTTGCTATAAGAATCTATTAACTATGCATATGGTGATACACCCAATGGTTATATGGTATTTACAATATTTATCATGAATTCATGAAATTTTTCTATTCATAGAGAATAATATTCCATATATATACATTTTTATTTTTTTCCAATTAGTTCAGTAATTAAATTCCATGACTTTTTCTCTATGTTTGGAATTGTTTCACATTGTGTGGTATATCACTTTTCCATGATTTGGTGATATATAATTATTGTCAAATTTATAGTTATATTGATAATGTTCTAATTTTAGTATATATATTATTACTATGACCATAATGCATGGATGGATATAGGGGTTTGTGATATGTGGTTTATACCTTGGGTTTAGATTATAATCCTAGGGAAGCCATTATGTGATCCCATATAATTTTTGGGGATTATTATGTTCCTGGTTTTCCTTCATATATATGATATATTACTACATATATTTTAATAATGATAAAAGGTAGATTATTTATTTCTTGAGTACATTTCCAAACCTTTATCGTGGTACATCTAGTATTCCCATTCAATCTGGGAGTCTTATAACAAAAGTATATAATTGACTATGCTAGATAAATGATTATTCTCTATCCTCAATCCATTTATGGATATGAGGTACTACCTGATGTAAAGTACTATATATGCATAATTATGGATTTTTTTGATCTCGCAATCACAAAAAATCTCAGGAACATACAACTAGAAGCATCAATATACTAGGACCCCTAAAATGTTGGTGGTGTATAGTTAAAAATTTAATAAGATTAAGAGGATTGAATTCGATAATTTTTTAAAAACATTTACTTTTAGAGATTCTTTTAGTTTGACCAAAATATATATTTTACCCATGGACTTCATGAACAATAAATGGGTTTAAAGGTAGTGATTAATCATGTAACAAATCTAACAATGCTAAATAAAATAGCCTCGATCTACATGAATTGATATAGGGGAACTGTTTTAGGACTCATCACAAATATCTATTGGACCCTGCTATGATAATTCTAGAATAAATATTAATATGGATGAGGTTTCATGTTGTACATGTGGTGGATATCTAGGGTATAGAAAGGGAGTTTTGTCAAATCTTATGAAAGAAACTTGTTTTTAGTGTTTCAATTGTGAGGAAGATGGGAATTATTGTATGTTTGTATAATCACAAAAAAATTAATTCCTAAAAAATTTACCTGGAAGAAATTTTCAACATAACTTATAAAAAACTATGAGGGTAGGATTTATCAAAGGATCAAGGAATAAATGGTTATGGGTGCCAGGATACAGTTAGTGTCCACACTAAGAGGCCCAGATAGTGGGGGCTTAGGCTAGTCATAGAAAACAAGGCCACATAGCTGAAACATTTCACGATAAGGTAGTAGATCTAGAACAAACAAATAATGATAAGAACCTTTTTAATTTGTGATGCATGGACATGAATATTATTATTTTTGATCATATAACTTTTATAATCATTTTTTAATACAATTTTTGAGCTGTATATAGACATGACTTATTAATTGATTTCTATTTTCCAAAATAAATCATCTATCGATTGTCATCAATTATTGATGTATGACCCTTATAGATGAGAGGTATATTATCAGTGAATCCATTTCTATGAGTCTAATTATGGAATCAATAAGTAGTGGATTTGGGATATCCCTATTCCTAATGATCACTTTCCTTCATGGAGTTCCCTTGATCATTTTTTGGATACATAAACATTTTTTACGATTCACATTTATAAGGGAATGTAGAAATCCTTATGTACTCAAATAATATTAATCATAGAAATCCATCCTCAGAAAGATATAATTTTCTTGCTATCTATACACATATTGTATGATATTCTTTGAGCATTCGTGATGTAATTATCTAGATAATGGGATGTTCAACTTTCCTTGATCATGTTTGCATTAAATAATTGTTACAACTATTAAATTTAGACGGTACCATATGTGGATCATCAAGGGAGATCATGTGTCACACATATGGTTGGAATGAAGTAGATGTGGTAGTGGTTATGTGACCAGTCTTTCTACAAATAACTCAAAAAGAGTGAAGCTGATACAGAACATGTTAGTCACTTCTCAGATCATACGATGATAATATGCCTACCATATGATTATACCCTTAGAGTTCAGTATGGGTGGTCCTGATTTTCGTGTCAGTTATTATAGGGTTAGAGAACCAATGTTTGAGGAATAATGGAAATCAATGAGCATGTTTTTTGGGTCCCATTGTGATCATAAAATTTATGGGGACAATCGACTACCATATAATTCATATTACTAGGGATTTCATTATGTGATCAACATTAAACAACATTGGAGGCTCATTCCCAATCATTCACATGTTATAGACTATGATGATATTGATCTGAAACCATATACATCATATGAGAAGAATCAAATGTTGATATTATGCCAATGTGATGATGTCCAAATCAAATGTTGATATTATGCCAATGTGATGATGTCCAATGATGTAATATTGTTTCAATTGTCCATATTTAGTGGCAGCATTGAAGGATCCAAGATGAGACATAAGATAAGGATTTTAATGATTGAAAATTGTGGAATGAGTTGTTTGAACATTATAGATAATAATTCTAAGTTAGTATAGTATTTTTATAGAGGGGGGTAACATTTCAATCCAAAAATTTTATATGAAATAAAAATAATTACTGTTAATAATTAATGGATATTTTTTATGTGAATATGTAATTTTTCAATAAAAATGCCCCAATATATAATAAAAAGACTTTTCCTAAAGGTATATTTATATTTATCACCACGGTATATTTGAATTAATTTCATTAGAGTTATGTAATTTGTTATTGAGGTATTGTTTTAAAATCTATTCCTCGTTGTGGATAGAATAAAAATATTATATTTATTACAATAGAAGAATGTAATTTATTTGAAATATAAATTAATATATTCTTAAACATTTAATATTATGTGAAATATATGAATACTAGTATTCCCAATATGAGTTTCTTTACCCTGGGAGCGATATAAATAATGCAGGCAACAAGTGTTTGTATACATTTCATAGAAGAATAAGAATAATTATAATATAATAATAATTATTTTTTAAATAAAATATTATTACTTGTGTAATTAATTAATGTTTAATTCTCATAAAGGATTATTGTTGTTTCGTAATGGATGAATTTCCGGGGGAAAGGTAATAATAGTGATATTATTACATTATTCTATATAATTTAAAAATTGCAGTTAATATTTTTTATTATGTATTTTGGAATTATACTCAATGTTGTATTTAAATTTTTAATACTTAAAAAGAGGTGAGAATACTAAAAAAACATTTATTATCTTTATTATCATAAATATTATTAATTAGAGAAAATAATATTTTTCTTTAGAAAATTAAAATTAAAATTAATATGTGTATATATATGAGTTATCTATAAATATTTTTTTATATATATTTATGTGTACAGATAAATAAATATGTATATATATATAACGTGAATATATTGGGGTGAATATATATATATATATATATATATATATATATATATATATTGTAACAACCCAATGCTTTTCAATGGAAATTACCTTCTTATATTTATGTCATTAAATCAAATTAAAACACAAAATTATGAACTACTAAGTGATATGTGACCTTTAAACATAATTTTATCACTTATGTGTTTAGAATATTGAAAATCCAGCATACAAGGTTGGGTTGAAGATGTTTTTTGGAGTCTAATAAAACAAAAATAATTTTTGGTGAATATTATCCTACCCTAATGAATAATAACATACCCATATGAATAGTGATCTACGCTAATGAATAGTAACCTCAGCTATGATAGTATAAAAATAATATTCATGTTGGAAGTTCAATATAATTTTGTTTTAGAATGAGTTAATGCATGTTTTATATCAGCCTTTTGATAATAAATTATAATTTTAATTAAAAATTAAAATAATCCTAATTAGAAAATTATTTTTGAAAAATGGGCTTCATTATTGGATTCTACACATCATGAAATGGTTAGGGTGAATTTTTGGGGTTTTTCTGAAATACATGATTTTTTGAAGAATAGGAGAATATGATAATTCAAAATAAATGCAAAATAACTGATTAATTGAGTCATCAATGATGTTCTACTGATGTAAGACCACTTGGTTCAAATTCATATGACCCATTTACTATTCATGATCATGTAATACTTACAATTTCTTGTCTTGGTAAGAGATAATAAATTAAGGATTATAATATCATGAAATCCCTCCCCTCCTCCACTATAAAAACCCCCTTCACTCCCTCTTCTCTCCACTCCTCTCATGCTCCATGCTTTCACTAATTTCTGCCAAAATATATCCCCAAGGTCCTCCACCACGTCCAGAAGCTCTCAGCCTCCTCAAAATACCAAATCCTCTCCACTTAAGAGGTTCTCAAAGGAGAAAAAATCAAGAGGTCATTAATAACAAGTGAAGAACACCACCAGATTTAAGGTATGGGATCCTCCCCTTTTCACTCTTAATCCAGATTTTTCTATATGCTATGCATTTTGTTGTGTAATACCAAATGATAGGGTATGTTTATACACCTTCCCCATACTACACTAATGTTTTATAAGGGATCAGAGACCCCATTTCTCTCTCATCAATCCCTCTTGGTCACACCCGACACCATGCCGATAAAATCGTAACGAATTCTACTCGAACCTTCTTTTTTCTTTAGGTTGCCTTATATTTCTTTCAAAATAGTTTTATCTTATCTATTTATATGATTCTTATGAATTATTTTTAGTTTGATATGATTCTTATATCAACACCCTTTCATCACATTCTTTCGAGGATATTTATTATTTTGAAATATTCTCTTCTTGGAACATTCTGATAAACAACCCTATTTTAAGGGGACTTCCGAAATTTTTACCCAAATTTCATGTGAACACTATCCTATGTTTTAAAACACCATTTTATTTATAAAATCAGTATATTAATTATAAAAACTATATTGGTTTAATTGTGGTTTTATATAAAATCATTCCCTCTATTCTATTTGAAAATCTCTAGAGTGTTTTACTTAAAACCGCAAAAAAAGTTTTAATGCTAAAGATTATAAAATACATTTTTTAAATGTTGTATCATATATTTGACACTGATTACCATGTTATATGAATATTTTACGCTATTAATGTTGATGTATTTTCTAATCCCTTCTTTTCATGGACACATTGTTGATACGCTCATTGTATATGTTTTATGTCATGATTGTAGTACACAATTCTTTCCTTGGATAACCATATGTTTATTAATGGTTGATTATGAATGATTATTTATGTTGCAATATTATTTATGTGGAAAGAATATTCATGAATATTATGTGATGGGTGTGCCTAGATTGTTCTCCAATGCATTGGGTAAGGATAAGTCTCTTGACATGCGATCTCAAACGGGATTGTCGGCTAGCCTTGACCCGTACTGAAATGGGAAACAGGATTGGAGGTTAGCCTTGACCCATACTAAAGATATGATTTATGATTCTTCCACATTTGTATGATTCCATGTTTATATGATCCCATTCTTATATTAGATGATTTCATAAGTTTCGTTCTTTGGATATCATTATTTCATGCCTCTTAACTCGTGTGCTTAAGATGTATCCTTATGTTCATTTCCTTATTAGGAATTTTTAGCTCATCCCTTTTGTCCATGTGTTCCCCAGGGTACCATACACAGATGTAAGAGCATAAAGGATGTTAGAAGATCTTTATTGAGATTAAATAAAGAAGTGTTTTTTAGCCACATGTTATATGTTATATGTACCTAGTCATCCATGACACTAGACTTAACAATCCTTGTCTTGTACTCTGATGGTTATGTATGCTTGAAATAATAAAATGGTTTATATCAAAGGCTTGGGTATCTATATTTGGTATCAGAATATGGTCTAGTTATTTTTTGTGATTAGGAATAGATCACCTTAGTGAGAACCTTATGGATGAGACTATGTATAAGAAAATAGTCCAAAATTTTAGTGAGTGTAGAGTAAGTGGTTTATCAAGAAAATAAATCCATGTCTGGATACGAGCAGGTAGAGGCGACTCTGGCACATATGTATCTAGGGGTAAAACATGAAAACACCACATTGAGCTAGACTTGAACGGGAACTGGTCCATGATAATGGGCCTTGCTGCACTCTTTGATATGACACTCCCAGGGGATATTTTTTGGTAGATTCACGAGCTTAGTACAAACCATTATTAAGGGACAAAAAAGACCATAAGAATATAAGTTAAGAAAGTGATCGAGGATAACCTAGATATAAACCTAATGAATCACAAGGCCAGATATACTTCTTCTTTATATGTCCATACTTTTATGTTCAAAGTTTCCTTTTTATACACAATATCATAGTATTCAAGACCTCTAATTATACGTTATTTTTCATAGTTAATGATGGGAAATAGAAAAACACGTTCCAACAACCATTGTGATAGGAAATGTGATGATTTTCCTAATGAAAAGCCTAATGTGACGGAAGTGGGTGCTCAAAAAATCATGGCAGTACTTGAGCAGTTGGATCGAGTTATGAATAATAACTTGAATCAGGCAGAACGTCCCCCTCCTCCATGGAAATAGTAAGTTGTCGTATAATCCATTATGTAGAAAAGGCCTCCCATGTTTACCAGGTCTTCTGATCCCCTCCTCACAGAACAATTGATTAACTCCATTGAAAATATTTTCTCTGTCTTACAGTGCTCATAATAAGAGAAATTTGTACTGGAAGTCTATTATTTTGATGGGGAAGTTGATCAGTGGTGGACGCTGATCATGAAATCAAAGTCCCAAGAGGAAATTGACTACATATAATGGGAGGAATTCAAGTGGATATTTTTCAACAAATATTTTCATCGAACCATCCATCTCAATATGGAAAGAGAGTTCCTTGGACTCAAGCAGAAAAAATATGAGTCCATCGGGGTGTATGAATCGAACTTTACAAGGAATTCAAAGTACGTCTCTGGATTTTTCATGAACACTGAAATCAAGGTGGATCACATCATTAGCAGACTAAAGCCGAGTATATGTAATGTATTAGAAATTCAAGACTTTGACAGTTATGAGGAGATTGTTCATTGTGTCCTCAAGGTTGAAATGGAGATTGGAGACTCTCAGTGGTATTATGGGACATGTGACAAGAATCGGAAAATAGAGAACAACATGGGTGGTTCATCAAACAAATCCCATGATGGAAAGAATCCCCACTTTCCCCATTTCAATAATTGTGGGAAGAAGCATCTTGGTGACTATCTTAAAGAACCAGGATTTGCTTCAAATGCGGAATGTTTGGTCATCTGTCCATGAACTGTCGAAGGGATTTGAAAAATCCCGCTGATGTGGAAGATGAACGGATGGATCCGATCAAAACTCAGCCTCCATTGTAGTGTTTTAACTGCAAGGAGCCTGTGAATTATGCGAACAATTCCCATAAGTAGAGGGTTGTCAGAAGCAATCAACAACAACCTCCATGGAAACAAGGAATGGATTATGCTATCAGTACTGCTAAAGTGCAGCCAGAAAGTGATGTGGTGACAGGTATTCTTGTTATTCATTCAAGAATAGTGAACATACTATTTGATTCTGGTTCTATGCATTCTTTCATATCATGCATGATTAGTAGAACTATTCAAAAAATACCTCAAAATATGGAGGAAAAGTTATCTGTGAGAACAGCGAATGGGGAAATTATCACATCCATGGATTATAACTCCCCCAGAGAATATTTGTGGACTGAACCTCCCAACAAATCTTGTCATACATCCTTTAGTGGAGTTTGATGATATCTTAGGTATGTATTGGCTATCTTTGTACAAGGCCAACATCAATTTTCGTGAACGATAGATTAGTCTTCACATACCGAATAATCCTATGATTATTTACAAGTGGAAGGAGGAAGATGAGTCTCCTTTAGAATATTTTCCTCATGTTTGGATACTTATTCCTTGTCAAAAAGCATATCGAGCTCAAATGATTGAGACAAAGGAGATAATCATGCTTGAAGACATGCCCATCGTGAGGGATTACACTGATGTATTCCCTAAAGAGTTGCATGGCCTTCCCCCTGACCAAGAGGTTGATTTCTCAATTGGAATTATCCTTGGATCTCTGCCAATGTCAAGGAAACCTTATAGAATGGCCACCGTAGAGCTAGAACAGCTGAAGAAGTAGTTACCAGAGGATATGGAGATGGGTTTTATATGACCAAGTTCATCACAGTGGGGTGCTCTAGTCCTCTTCATCAAGAAGAAGGATGGATCTATGTGCCTCTATGTTGATTATCGTGAGCTCAATAAAATCACTATAAAGGACAAGTATCCGCTTCCACGGATAGATGACTTGTTCGATCAAATTTGTGGGGCCAGTTATTTCTCTAAGGTGGAGCTTCAGTCAGGATATCACCAACTAAAGGTGAGGAAGGAAGCTATTCCCAAGACTACTTTTTCGAACGATGTATCGAAACTATGAGTTCATTGTGATGCCCTTCAGACTCACTAATGCTCAAAAAATTTCAAGGATTTAATGAATAGATTATTTAGAGATTACCTCTACAAATTTGTGGTGGTCTTTATTAATGATATTCTGATATACAAAGAGAAAGGAGGAACATGAGGAGCATTTGGAAACTATGTTAATGACTTTGAGAAGGGAGAAGTTGTATGAAAATTAGAGTAAATGTGAGTTTCAGATGGAGGAATTATCATTCTTGGGGCATGTTATCACCAGGAAAGGGATATAAGTGGACTGTTCTAAGACGAAGGAAATTGAAGAGTGGATGAGTCCAGCTTCATTAATTGAGATCAAAAGCTTATTAGGTCTAGCTGGGTATTATCGATGATTCATGAAGATCTTTTCATGATTGTCAAACCCAATGACCATGATGACACGGAACGGATTACATTTCTACAGGACACAAGAATGCGAAGACTGTTTCATGGAGTTGAAAAAGAGGCTTATCACTTCACTGGTACTCACACTTCCTTTAAGTGGAGAACTCGTTGTGGTGTATAATGATGATTATAAGAAAGGATTAGGATTGTGATAATGCAAAATGATAATGTTATAGCCTATTATTCAAGTCAGCTAAAAATCCATGAGCAAAACTATCCCACACATGATCTAGAGTTGGCGGAGGTGATCATTGCGTTGAAAATTTTGCAGCATTATCTCTATGTAGAAAATGTGAGATATATACTGACAACAAGAGTCGAAAAATATATATTCACATATAATGAGATTATTATGCGCCAAATAAGATGGATAGAGCTCATAAAGGATTATGACTGCTCAATCCACTACCATCCCGATCAAGAAAACAGGGTGGAAGATGCTCTACATAGAAAGGATCATGCATCTTTATCAATGATGAGAATTGAAAGTGATCAAATCCTTTTATATTTGCAAATGATGGACATAGTAATCATTAAGGGAGGAACATAATCAATCCTTTCTCAAATAATTTCTCAACAATCTCTCTTGGAGAAAGTAACGGTTCCTCAATGAAAGGATGTGGAAATCTAGAAGTGGGTGGAAGCTGTTAAAAATGGGAAATCCTCCGATTTCAAAATTTATGAGGAAGGATTTGTAAGATTTGGGACATGATTATGTGTACCATATAATCCAAAGATAAAGAAGTATCTATTGAATGATCCACACAGCTTGACCTTATCTATCCATCCTAGGAGTACAAAAATGTAATGTGATCTCTGGGAACACTTCTGGTGGGATAACATGATGAAGGAGATTGCAGAATATATATCAAGGTGCTTGGTATGTCAGCAAGTTAAATCTGAGTGAAAAAATTCCAATTATATGATTCACCCAATGCCTATACCCTTGTGGAAATGGGAAAATATTACTATGGACTTTTTCACAGGTCTCGTGAAGACGTCAAAGGGAAATAATTTAATATGGGTTGTGGTTGACTGACTCACCAATACATCCCATTTCATTGCTATCCGGGAAGATATATTTCTTGAACAACTTGCAATGTTATATGTGAAGGAAGTGGTGAGAGTGCACGGTGTTCCACTATCAATTCTCTCTAACCATGATCCATGGTTCACATCTAAATTATGGAGGAGCCATCAACATTCAGTGAGTACTGAGTTAAATTTCAGCATGACCTATCACCCCCAAACTGATGGCTAGTCTAAAAGAACTATTCAGACACATGATGATATGCTTAGATTATTCTCTCTAGATTTCAAAGGTGGATGGGATCAACATCACCCATTGGTTTAGTTCTCATATAACAATAGCTTCTACTCGAGTATTCAGATGCCTCTATATGAAGCTCTATATGGAAAGAGATGTAGAACTCCAACTAGTTGGGATGAAGTTGTTGAAAGAAAGGTACATTGACCTTATATTGTTCAAGAGATGACAGAGAATGTTCATGTCATCCAGAAACACATCAATGCTTCCCAAAGTCGGAAAAAGAGTTATGCTGACAACCGTCGAAGGGACATGGAGTTTGAAGTTGGAATAAAGTCTTTCTTTCAAATATCTCCAGGGAAGATAGTCATGTGTTTCAAGATGAAAGGGAAGTTAATCCCACGGTCTATTGGCCCCTTTGAGATCCTTGACCACATAATAGTTTTGCCCTACCAGCTTGCACTTCCTCCAAATATGGATTGAGTTCAGGATGTTTTTTACGTATCACTCGTGAGAAGGTACATACCAGATCCCTCACTTGTACTAAAATCAGAGGTGGTGCAGCTGGAAGAGGATCTCTTCTATGAGGAGGAGCTAAAAAGATTCTGGATCGGAGAGATAAGGTTATATGCAAGAAGACGAACCATCTTATCAATGTGTTGTGGAGGAACCATAAGATTGAGGTAGAAACATGGGAATTGGAGGTAGCAATGAAGGAAAAGTACCAGCACCTGTTTTTGGATTAGTATGTAAAATGAATTTTTGAGGGTGAAATTTTTTAAGGGGTGAAGAATGTAACGACCCAATGTTTTTCAATGGAAATTCCCTTATTATATTTATCTCATAAAATCACATTAAAACACAACATGATGAACTACTAAGTGATAAGTAACCTTTAAACATAATTTTGTCACTTATGTGTTCTGAATTTCGAAAATCCGACATACATGGTTGTGTTCAAGATGTTTTTTGGTGTCTAATAAAAAAAATAATTTTTGGTAAATAGTAACCTACCTTAATGAATAGTAACATACCCTTATGAATATTGATATACCCTAATGAATAGTAACCTCACCTATGATAGTATAAAAATAATATTCAAGTTGGATGTACAATATACCTTTGTTTTAGTATGATTTAATGCATGTTTTAAATCTGGTTTTTGATAATAAATTCTGATTTTAATTAAAAATTAAAATAATCATATTTAAAAAATTAATTTTGAAAAATCGAATTCATTTTTTGATTCAACAGGTCAAAAAATGGTTAGGGAGAATTTTTGGGATTTTTCTGAAATACTTGAATTTTCGATGAATAGTAGAATCCGATAATTCACAATAAATGCTATATAATGGATTATTTGAGTCATCGATGATGTTCTGCTAATGTAAGCCCACTTGGTTCGAACTCACATGATCCATTTACTATTCATGGTCATTTAATATGTACTATTCCTTGGCTTGGGAAGAAATAATAAATTAATGATTATAATATCATAAAATCCCTCCTCTCCTCCATTATAAAACCCCCCCTTCACTCCCTGTTCTATCCACTCCTCACAAGCACTAAGCCTTCACTAATTTCTTCCCAAATCTCTCTGAAAGTCCTCCCCCACATCCAAAAGCTCTCAGACTTCTAAAAATACAAAATCATCCCCCCTTAAGAGGTTCTCAAAGGAGGAAGTGCCAAGAGGTCATTAACAACAAGTGGAGAACACCACCAGATTTAATGTAAGGGATCCTCCCCTTTTCACTCATAATCAATATTGTTCTATATGATATTCATTTTTTTGTTTAATAACAACTGATGGGATATTTTTATACACCATTCCCATACTTCCCTAATGTTTTATAAGTGATGAAAAACCCACATTTCTCTCTCATCAATCCCTCTTGGTCAAACCCAACACCTTGCCGATAAAATCGTAACAAATTCTACTCGAACCTTCTTTGTTCTTTCAGGATTCCTTATGGTTCGTTCAAAATGGTGTTATATTATCTATTAATGTGAGTCCTCTTATTTCTGGTTAGTTGTAATTAATTATTATATCAAGACCCTTTCATTACATTCTTTCGGGGATGTACATGATTTTGAAAGATTCCCTTCTTAGAACTTTATGATAAGCTAACATGTTTTAAGGGGACTTCCCAGAATATAAACCAAATTTCAAGTGCACTATATCCTATGTTTTAAAACACAATTGTATTTATAAAATCAGTATTTTTATTATGAATATATTCTTAGTTCAATTCTGGTTTTATATAAATGAATGCCCTCTTTTCTATTTGAAAATATCTAGAGTGTTTTCCTTAAAACCACACAAAAATGTTTTAATGAAAATGAATCAAAAATGAATTTTTTATATGTTTTCACTTATATTTGAAAACACTTTCAATGTTATATGCCTATTTTACATTATTAATGTCCATTTATGTTCTAATCCCTTAATTTCATGGACACTTTCATGATACACCCATTGGATATGTTTTATGTCATGATTGTGGTACCCAATTCTTTCCATGGGTAACCTTATGTTTTTGTATGGTTGATTATTTATTATTATTTATGTTTAAAGATTATTTATGTGGAAATATTATTCATGAATTGGTTGATATGTGTGTTCCAAGATAGCGCTCTAATGCATTAGGTAAGGATAAGTCTCATGAGATGCGAGGTGAAATGTGATTGGGTAGTTAGCCTTGACCCGTACTGAAATATGAAAACGAGATTGGTGGGTTTCCTTCACCCATACTAAAGATACGATATATGAATTTTCTACATTTATATGATTCCCTGTTAATTTTATCCAATGCTTATATTAGATGATTTCATAAGTTTTATTCATTGTATATTATTATGTAATGCCTCTTAACTCATGTGATTAAGATGTATCCTTATGTTCATTACCTTATTTGGAATTTTTAGCTCATCCCTTTGTTAATGGGTTCCCCAGGGTACCCTATGTAGATGTAAGAGCTCAAAAGATGTTAGAAGCTCTTTATGGAGATTAAATAAATAAGTTTTTTTTAGCCCAATGTTTTATGTAATATGTACCTAGTCTTCCAAGACACTAGACTTAAAAATCCTTGACTTCTACTTTGATGGTTATTTATGCTTGAAATAATGAATGTTTTTATGTAAAATGATGTTGTCACTATATATATGACTATGTACGCATGTGTATATAAATATTATTAATACACATATGATTTATTTTTTAAAATTTATTTAATGGTTCAATAAACGTGATTTAATGAGTATTATTTGGGAAACACATTTGATATGTGTAGTGGGTTTGGTTCATGACTACTAAGATAAGAGTGAAGAATAAAATAATGTTTCTAATAAATTATTGAATAAAATTAATGAATCATTGTATGAAATGTGTATAAAGATAGAAAATAGTGAGGTTCTAAATTGACAGTAGCGGAGGATGTGGGAGATGTCCCATCACCCCTCATTTTTCCTCCAACCCATTTATTCACTGATACTGATTGTATTGTTCCTTCGTTGGTTCCATTTGATTCGTCTCGATTAGTGGAAAATTATACCAAAGCATTTTCCTGAATGCACGCATGTAATTCTTTTTCATATTTTAAATAATCCTATTTTCCATCTTTATATAACAATGATAATTATAATGCATTTTAATGAATTTTTTTCAATGAACTATGAAATTTTAAATAAGATATTTTATTAAAAGTTAATTATTTAAATTGTTAAAGGATAATTATATAGAAATAATCATTATAAAAAGATTATCAAAATTATAATAGATATTTAAATTAATTATTAAATTTCATTTGGTTTGAATTAACAATAGGCAATTGAAATAAATTATATGTGGTTAAATTACATGAAATTTATCTAAAAATAACCCCACAATTAATCTCTTGATAATTTCACTGAAATTATAAAATGTTAATTGTAAATATATAATTTATGTAATTTGTCAAGGATTAAGTACATAGATAATCATGAAATATTTATTGACTATAAGAATTATTTTGAATAAAATTTTGACTTCATGATTTGATCTAAAACTATAATTTTGTAATTATAATTTAAAGAGAATGTGTTATTGTGTGAAATATATTATTTCTTTATGAAATTAAGAATATGGTTTTGGTTTTAGGAACCCTCAGGGATCCTTAAGTGTTAATTTGTAAATGATTACAATAATAACATTGTATGGAGAATTCCATAACTTTTGATGTTTTAACAATGGCTTGTGAGAACATATAGTTGATTATTCTACCATTTATGATGAATACCTTGAGGTTCAATGTTTTATTTCATTTTGGTCCATGCATATAATGTTACCTTTATATTTCATTAATAATTGACTAACCCATGATGATTTTTGATGCACTTGTGTGTGTAGACACACATATTTATTGATTTATGTAATTCATATAATGTTACCTTGATATGTCATTAATTATTGACTAACCCATGATGATTTTTGATGCACGTGTGTGTAGACACAAAAATTTATTGAATTATGTAATATGATAGTTCTGGTTGATGTTCTTTAGACTATTTCGACATGATCACATTTTTGTACATATGGATTTTCTCAACCTCAAAATATTTTAGGTAAAATTAAACTATTTACTTGTGGTTATATTGGAATATTCTATGTTTTTTGTTAGGAATTTTTGAAATTTGATTAACAGGATTATAGTGCGTCAGTTGACCCTAGGTGGGTGTATTAATATATATTGCATGCAAAATCATGATGATACTAGGATTAAGGATGTGGGATGGTGGAATAGTTAGTCAGGATAAGTGGTAATTATGATCATCAATGTTTGACTCTTATGTGATGACCATGGGGCATAAAAATCCTGATTAACATGACCTATACAGAAACATGGTACAACATGGTATAAGTGACATGACTAGGATATAGTTTAATGGCATGTTGATCTTGTGTGTACTGACATGGAGGTAGTGGTCATGTATGTTTATTGAGTATATTTAGGCTAGCTCGAATGTAGAGTAATTTCCAGAATGAACCTAATTTTTTCATCATAGAACCAAAGAATTCATAACCAAGGATTGTAGTGGCTTGTTAGCAAAAAAACGCACACTGTGATTTTTAATAATTTTTTTATTTAATTATCATTATGTTACTCACTATTATTGATGTGAAAAAATTGTATGGACAAATTGGTGGTTGCATGTTATGTTTGGTACTGCACACACTACTTGGGTATTTTGGAGTTCTTTTAGAATTATGAAAACAGATTCAGAAAAGGGAAAGGTTCTTGTATCACGTGATTGGGTGGTGGGGCGTAGAGCTATAACGCACTATGAAAATAATTTGAGGCCCCAATTTGGTTTATTATTTTATATAGTATTTTATTTTACATTATTTCACACTATATATGATTAACACGTTGGGTAATAATTTTCTTATATATTTCATTATTTAGTTTACTTATTTTACTCTAGTTGATTATTAATTGATTTATTATTATTGTTTATATATCATGTTCACTATGATGAAGGAAAAATTATCCCCATGGTTCCACTTTTTACCCTAGACACTAATTTTAATCCTCAAGCATAAGGGGAGGCATGTGCGAGGTCATTGGAATTATTTCTCATACCAAGTAATTTAGAATGAGACATGACACTAATAGTAAAATAATAATAATGCTATAGAATTACATAGATTATTCTAAATGACCGTGTAGCTTAATTCCCTATAATCTAATTAATATAGATATGACTATCTATATATCTATTATCACATAACTTATTTCATAATATTTCAAATTATATAGCTATCAATAAATTAATTGTGCCCATTTAACTAATTTTTCCGGACCTAGTAATATCTCAAAAACCGTATATAATTTTAGAAAAACAAAATAATTTAAAAAATAATAATTCATAATGATGACACAAAAAGTGAACATCTTTCTAAACATACGAATTGTTTTAAATATTATTATAATATATTGTACAGCGGATATATTTTAATTAAATGAGTATTACAGAGACTATTACTATATTTTAAATCTAATGTTTTTATTTACTTGAGTAACTAATAAACATAGAGTTAGTACATGAATAAGAGTCCATAATAGGAGAAAATATGTCACCTATAAAAATTAATTGTTTATGTTCCATGTTTTATTTACTTGTGTCCCTTACAACACCAAATTTAAATGCAAACCAACATTAAGAACATTTTTAGATCGTTTTAAAAGGGATCAATATATATTCTTAAATTCATGACATGGATGAAATTTCAAGGACCCATGTCCAGGTAATTAAGGGTTCTCCATGGTTATAAACTGTTGAAAAATAGTGAACCTGGCATATTTAAGTCATAATAATAAGGGTATTATTTAATATATTTTTTTGAAAGAAAACTCCATCATACTTTTTTAATCAATAACTATGAATTTAAAGGCCATGAAACATCAACTATGGTACATACATGTGTGGTAAATGATTATTCATACATGAATTTAAAATATGAAATCAATATCTAAGAATTGTTAGCACTTGAAATATAGTGAAATGATTTTTAATTGAATAGACGAACAAAAATACAAACCAAACTATTTCAAATTGTTAATAAAAATTGATAGAAAAAAACATGGATTCATATATATCTTCAAAATCGTATTGATAAAACCATAAAATAGAAAAATTTATATATCCATAATCTTAAATATTCATCATTATCCTTGGAATAAATTAGGACCTGGTACTCCTTGATAAACCCATTCAAGAATAACATGAAAACAATATTATATAAAGAACTAAATATATTTTATAAAATTTGACATTCTAGGTTGTTTCCTCAAAAAAATAAAAAGAAATATGTAAAATCCACAAAAAGGTAATCTTTGAAATTCACTGATAGAATGATGATATACTGATAATCATTATAAATTGATAGCAATAGATCCAAATAAATATGTTTTATAGTATAGAAATACTAGATTTAATGAAAAAAATATATTAGTAGAGGCTCATCATACTGAATGGTGATAAATTTTGTTAATGTGTAATATAATTGTGTACATGACTTCATCAATGATAAAACCAACTAACAAAAAATTAACATGTATAAATTTTATGTAGTTTGACACATTTTTTCATTCATTGATATGTTGAATAATATAAAAACTTTAATTAAAATGATTAAATTGATCCATATTATGATGGGATAACATAATCCATCATGCACTACATCATAATGTGGAAAAAGGGAATCGTCAATTTAAATCACATAGTGCTTTGAACATATCATCTTAGTATGGAATGTTGATTCACAATAGAGTCACATGATATTACTCTTTCTTCTTAGGGATGAATATCCATACATAACTATAAAAGATGAATTCAGCCCTTTATTTCATTTTTCTAGCTTGGAAATGGCTAAAAAAGTACTATCAACCCTCTCCCAGTATAAATTTATCAAGGATGAATCATTTCAGATAAAAGGTATTAGAGATTTTCTATTATAAAAATTATTTACATACAATATTCATTACTAACATGATCAGCTAAAAATATATAATGTTAGAATTACATGGAATACTCTGTAATAGATACAAAATCTTGAATGAAATCACAGAACTCAAAAAGATTTTATTTCTTTAATACCTCAAGATACTACCACTAAATATTTTATAAATATAATAATTGCAAAGTCATTTTTTCATGATTAAGATAGGGAATATCAAATTCCCACAACTACTTCCTTTGGAAATGAAACAGATAAATTAAATTCATCACTCTTAGAGAATCATGAGTCTTGAGATAATAAAATATCCCCTAAAACTCAATATAATTTTTTTAATACCTTATGAGAACATCATTAACCAATATAAGAAGTTGGAAGACAATCCATGAAGTCACAAATGGGGTAAAAAGGATCAAATTTCTATAGCTCCTCCTTCTGATATGGAGTCTGGTAGAGTCTTTGTGATAAGATTCCACATTTAGAAAACCTGATGGTTCACTCCATAAAAAAGACTAGAGAATAAATTTACAATCATTCATAGAAAATACACTATATCACGACCCGTCCTTGGGGCCCGTGCCGTGACTACCCCTAGCCCGCCTTCCATAGGCCAGTGGCTGGCGACTAGAACCAAAGGCGTAAATCCCTATGCTGGGAAGGCATTTCCTTTATAAAATTAAACAAACACAATAGAGTACGCAACATGAAGTAAACACTAAGTGAATACTGTACAGAAAAAGTAGTGCTGAAAGTAAAGGGGTTAGAAATACAAGCCCAACAGTAAAGTACAGGTACAACAGAAACCATGTACAACTGGAAAAAGTGACAAAAGGTAAAAAGGACAGCTCCTGGAACATCCAACGAGTATCCTATGTGAATGGTAGGTAAAAATTTCCACCTCATCACTCTACATTTATCAGTCTGCTATGTGTACCGTCTCGCCATGGGGTCCGCCTATGGGTACCATCTGGTCCTGGCTCGTTCTTTGCCTCTATCAGTGTTGTCTGATGTCTGCATCAAACACAATGAGGTATGGGCATAACACATGCAAGGGTGAGTATAATGATACACAGTAGGGACCCCAAGACTCCCGGAAAGTCTTCCAGAATCCCCAATGGATAAACCACATAAGAATGATACAACCACAAAGTATCAACCACCCTACTTAGGTATATTCCCATACATATACCTAAGTTACCAAACTCAGCCCGACTCCAACTCACAAGCACAAGGACAAAACAATTCCACAAAGGAAGCAAAGCCAATCACCATGATGATAATGGTTTAAGACGTGTATCAGCTCACATAGGTATGTCACAATATTAGAGAGATATATGAGATCAGATGTACTCACTGATTTATTTAAGTTATCGAACCCACACAGGATACAATACCAGCTCAGTTGTCGGACCCACAGAGGATATAAGAACAACTATCTAGAGAGTAATAGAGATGATCAGATGTTGTCACTAATTAATCTAAGCTGTCGAACCCACATAGGATACAAGACCAGATAAACTGTCAGACCCACACAGGATACAAGACCAGCTACTCTGTCGGACCAACACATGATACATATACAGAGGTCAAAATGACAAACCCACATAGGATACATGAACAGTAGTCATCATTGTCGAACCCACAGAGTATCCCAGTACAGTGGTCATCCCTATTGAACCCATGGAGGATCCCAGTACATTAGTCATTGCTGCCGAACCCACGGAGGATTCCAGTACAGTAGTCGTCACAATCTCAGCCAGCTCTAGGGTTCCCGCAAACAGTATGCTCTATTTTGGGAGGGTCCGCCTCTCGAGAAAAGTGGTTCATACATCAACTATCACGAAGTACTGAGTTGATGTATTCCGAAATTCCGCCTTATTAAAAGGAACCCAACACGACTGATGGCATGTCAATTAGATGCCCCGTATGAGAGTTATTGTCTTTTCTGATCTAGGGGACCAGTTGGAAATATGCTCGTTTCAAACCCAACCGTTTTCCAAATTTTTCCAAAACTCACATAGATTATAGAAAAAATACCTCCTCATCGAGAGGATTCCAATGCCGCAGACGACGTGTCAATCGGACGCACGATCTCAATGATATTCAAGTTTAAGAGAAACAGGCCTGGTCCGTCAAGCCCAGTGGGCTGGCAGGTCGGCCCGACCCGGATCAACGGGTTCGACCCGGCTGAGGGCACGGCCCGGCATGATGGGGTACGGATCGGCCCAGTGGGATGCAGTCCGGTAAGGTGGAACACGGTCCTACACGGTGCGGCGCGTCACGACACAGTGTGGCGTGGCACTACCCGACGGCAGGTGGCCCGGCCCACGGTCGGTCGCAGCTCGGCCAGCTAGCCGAGAGGAGTGGAGGGCATGGCCCCCAGTTTTTCTGAAATGGTGGCGTCTCCCCCTAATTCCCGGTCGGTCTTCCCTGGTGCGAGTGGCCTGCATAGGTGGGCATTTGTTCTCCCACACGACACCTTCAGGTGCGGCGGCCTTATTCAACACGGTCGGCCGCCTGCCGTTCGGTTCACCCAGCGAAGCGGCCCACGGAAGTGGGTTGCGGTTCTCGGTAGCGCGATGCCAAGAGGCGCCGTGGTTCTCTAGCCCAGCCAGTTATAGCTGGCTGGTTAATACATCCCTGCCAGTCATGAGACTGGTCAGTTCTTCTTCGGCCGAGCGGCCTGGTTTCGGGCCGCGGTCTCCCCCGCCCACGTGACGCCTGGTGCTTCGGTCCTCTAATGGGTCGGCGCGCGAAATCCATTTCTGACGCTGCCTTCTGTCATCGCCACCCCTAATGGTCTTCAAATCCGGTCGTTGTCACATCTTCCATTACCGCCTCTATCGTGAATAAAAACAAGGATCAACGGAGGGTCATTGGGCGTGTTTGTTCAGCCCGCGCCCTCCGCGTTAGGTGATATCAAAATCCCATAGACAATTACTTGCATTCATCTTTGACGAGAGTATAATTTTATTAAACTGAAATAATAGAAAAACCCCCTACCTCATATATGACATTTCACGTCAACAGGCCGCAGAAGACAATCATCATGAAGTTTAGGCGTCGTAGAATATGGATGTCGATTCCATTGACACTAGGGTGCTTCTGAAGAGGAAGCGTCGTTGGAGAAGTTCATCACGTTCTTTGTCGGAGATGTTTTTCGTTGAGGAACAATGTTATTCATTGAGAGAGGAACACATTTTTTCTCATTATCTAGATCCTCCCCAATAGAATATTTTCCAACACAAATGAATCAATTGGCTCCCAATATTATAATAATATATCCATGCCTTTAAAAATATTTCAAACACTTTAACAATTAATTATGTTTTTCACTTAATTAATTTTCCATGGGATGGAATGATTTTCAATGATTTCTTAAATTTAAAACATGGATGAGTTAGCACATTAATGGGAAGCCCACAGGTTTATGGGCTTAAAGGGGGTTTATGTGCTCAGGTGGGCCCCACCACACGTTACCCTCCCATGGGAGGTTATGTGGGGTGTGGGCCCCACCTCAAGTCTTACTATGTTTGATTTAACCACAACCTGTAAAAATAAAATTATGCACGCAACAATTTTATTTACGTTAGTATGAAACCCCCAATAAAAATTCAACTCCCGACCAAACGCAATTGTGGTAAAGGTCTTCATATGTGAATACCAGTGTTGCAAGTTCATCGGTGCCCTCAGATTTCAATTCAATGCAACAGTTTAAATGATAAAAGAACAGATACATACATTTATTAAACGTACCCGAAAAAAACATCATAAATTGATTTTGGGCACACCGAGCCTCAGAATCAGGTGCCATCAGAAACTGCGGACTCATAAGATTCCAAAGAAATTAATAAAAAAATATTCTTTAAATTAATAAAAAAAAATTCCTTGAAATTTCTGGGTCTTTTCATTACCCCACCTTAGGGATTTACATCCCTGTAAAGCTACAATACACACTATGGAATAAAAAATGGGTACTAAGCAAGCATCTGAGCATCCCGCTCCCATGTGCTCTCCTGGAGGTTCCAATGCTTCCAGCGAATGCGCACTAGAGGAATCAACCTTCCATGTAGGACCTTCTCATTTTGATCCTCAATATCCACCAGGACCTCCATGAATGTTGCCCTGTTATCGATTTCCAACTCCCCATGATTGATGAAGTGGGTCGAGTCATCCACGTATCTCCTCAACTGAGATACGTGGAAGACGTCATGCACCCAGTGCAACTGTCATGGAAGGTCCAGGAGGTGATCCACCTCTCCTACTCTTCTGATGACCTAGAACAACCCGATAAATTTTGGGTTAACTTTCCGCCCTGAGGAAATCTCTGTAAACCTCGTCGAGGTGAGACCCGTAGGAAGACGTGGTCACCATCCTCGAACTCCAGTGGTCTATGTCTCCTATCATCATAGGATTTATGTCTGCTCTGTGCAGTCTTCATCTTCTCCTAGATGATATACACCTTCATTATCATATCCAGAACCATCTCTGGTTCTACAAGTGCTGACTCCCCTGGGTCAGTCCAGCATAGAGGTGATCTGCAAGATCGGTTATATAGTTCCTTGTATGGTGCCATCCCGATAGTGGAGTGGTAGCTGTTGTTGTATGCAAACACCACCATGGGTAAGTGATCTTCCCAACTGCGACCAATGTCAAGGACACTTACACAGAGCATTTCCTCGAGATCCTGAATGGTCCTCTCAGTCTGACAATCGGTCTGAGGATGGAAGGCAGTGCTCAAATGAAACTGCATCCCAAAAGCCTCCTACAACCCCTTCCAAAGCCGGTATGGGAAATGATCATCTCAATCAGAGACGATAGTCGATGAAATTCTATAAAGTCGTACGATCTCTTGAACGTAGAGCTATCCCAAGCTCTCTATTGATCCATTCTATCTGATCGGTAGATATTGGGCGGACTTGGTGAGTCGGTCTACAATAAATCAGAAAGAGTCATGTCCTCTGGATGTATGTGGAAGTCCCATCATGAAATCCATGGATATCACATCCCAATTCCTCTCTGGAACCACTACGGGCTGAACCAATCCTACTAGAACCTGGTGCTCCACCTTCACTTACTGAAATGTGAGGCATCAAGAGACAAACTCTTCTACTTCTTTCTTCATACCTGCTTTCTTCGTCGTTCTTCGTGTTCTTCTCGCAGAAGGACCTAAACCTGAGAGAGCATAGGTGGCTAGTGTATATTGTAAAAAAAATTTCCATGAGATTGTGCCACCACATCTTCATGGTGAAGACCACTGCTGCTAACTCTAGAGATTTCTGGCACAAAGGTAAGTCTGGCCGACTCTTGAGTGATCGACTGCACCCTCTTATGCATGATTCCTTCATGTGTTGCTTGGGTTTTCCTTTTCACCGAACAAGAAAAACCCATCCCAACATTATAGATAAACCAAAACCTTTTTTCCTAATACATTCAATCTGTGTATGAACTGTGGTTGCCTAGTCCATACCCAAATTAACATCATAAGGCATCGACGCTGCCACCAAGAGGTTCCAACTGAAACTCTCTCCTCAAGGGTCAGATCACACCATCAGTATAAGTGTGATTATAGAGTCTCTTCCCAAAGGTATCTCCAGATGTGGGGGTCAAGTAAATGGATTAACCGGAAACTCTAGGTCTGGGACATGATTCGTTGAAGGAATAAATGATTGGTACCTATGTATATTGATTCAACAGCTAGTAGTAGAGACATACCGTACCTAAAATCATTCTTAGTGCCCTTGGGTCACACTCCCTGACCGCATGCAGTTACTCTCTTACCATTCCCTCTAACTCCATGATCCTAGAGGGGACTACAAAGGTGGGAGGTTGTAACATGTCAAAATGTTCACCGCCTCATGTTGCACTCATAGCTCTACTTCCATGTTTGTTTCCCTAAAAATTCTCTGTCATTAACACTTCCTCTTCATGAAACATCTCACATGCCCATGTTTCTGAGACTGATGCTAGTTTCATCTTTTCTATTAGTTAACATTCACTGGATGTATCCACTTAGGCAATGAACATTCAACCACAAATGATCTCTCTAGCACCCTAACATAAGTTGGAATGAATAGAAGAAAAGTTAGGGCTCAGATATCCTTAAACACACCTCGCTCAGAGTTCCGAGATCTAAATCACTGATCATATCATATTCATCGAGAAACAATAAATATCAGTATGCATCGATGAATACTCAACTACTGAAAAGTAATCCTGCCGAAGCTGTATAAGCTCTAGAAAACTCTCATCCACCTACTCAAACCAGCCTCAGCCAATTGTGGGTCGGTATTGCCTCAGAACGTGATGGATATATGGTGCTGAAACACATGTAATGCCCTAAGACTACATCTGTCCTCTACTGGTACCACTGGTAGTGTCTGCTGACCAATAGGCAGTGATATAGTTGGCACACTACCCAAATGTACAATCTCGAAATACGGTCCAAGTACTGAAACCTCTCCACTATGCGGACCATCCGCATGGTCACTCACTGAAAATGGATAGTATCTAAGATCGAAATATACTCTACTTGTGTCTCTACTAGGTGGAAAACACTCGTAATCGCCTCCATCTTGTCCTCTGCTTCATGGGAATCTATCTCGCCTCAAAACCATGGAGGCCTCTGCCTTTGGAACTCGTGCAACGTGGAAAGTCGACGTTCGCCATCCTCCAGTGTGGCTGGTGGAATCTACTGGCCAACGGGTGGTGGTGCAGCTGGTAGACCACTCGAAGGTGACGACATAGGCAAAGGTCCCTACACTGTAGCCTCGTCGATCGGTGGGCCGTCATTGTGTACTCTGTCTCGGGAACCCTAGTAGGATATCTTCATAGTGGATTCCCGATAAAGAACACGTGTTCCATGGTCAAAAAGTTATACCTAGTGAGCTAACTCAAAGCGACCAAAAAAAGAAAACTCTTGATACGTAGACACAGTCCGTGATTCTGTGCACTATGTTGTAAATTAGAGGATATGGTCCTAGTGTATGGATATATTGTCTGTCTCACCATCACTGGACTCCATGGACTGAAAACCAAACTCAATACTATTAACACTATTGCATCACAGAAAAGAATGATCAGAGTCCTATGTTATGTGGTAGAACCGACTCCTCTGATACCAATTTGTCACGACCCGTCCTCGGGGCCCATTCCGTGACAACCCCAAGCTTGCCTTCCATAGGCCATGGGCTGGCGACTAGCACTAAAGGAGTAAATCCCTATGCTGGGAAGGCATTGCCTTTATGAAAGTAAAAAAAAAACAAAGTACTCAAAATGAAGTAAACACTAAGTGAATACTATACACAAAAAGTAGTGCTGAAAGTAAAGGGGATGGAAATACAAGACCAATAGTAATGTACAGGTACAACGAAAAGCAAGTACAACTGGAAAAAGGGAAAAAAGCTAAAATGGACAGCTCCTTGAATGTCTACCAAGTATCCTACCTGAAGGGTAGGTACAAATTTCCACCTCAGAACTCCACGTATATCGATCCTCTCCTTGTACCGTCTCGCCATGTGGTCCACCTCCAGGTACCATCCGATCCTAGCTCGCTCCCTGCCTCCATCAATGTTGCACGATGTCTGCATCCAACACAACGAGGTGCGGGTATAGCCCGTGTAGGGGTGAGTATAAGGATACTCTATAGGGACCCCGAGTCCCCCCGATGGTCTCCCAGAATCCACAAAGGATAAACCACAGAATAAAGATAAAACCAAAATGTATGAACCAACCCTACATAGGTATATGCCCATACATATACCTAAGTTACAAAACTCAGTCCGGATCCAACTCATGAGCCCAAGCACAAAACAATTCTACAAAGGAAGTAAATTCAATCACTATAATGATAATGGTTGAAGACATGTATCAGCTCACAAAGGTATGCCACAATAGTAGAGAGATATAGGTGATCAGATATAGTCACTGATGCATCTAATCTGTCGGACCCACACAGGATACAATACCAGCTAAGATGTCGGACCCACATAGGATACGCGACAAGTTATCTCGAGAGTAATAGAGATGATCAGATGTAGTCACTGATTCATTATAATGCCCCCACCCCAGTTACCCAGAGTCAGTGAATTATTACATAATATTGGAATGATCACAAAGGATCATGTCTCGAAATACCGATTAGTTTAGTAGTCTTGGAAACATTAGATATATTCATAAGTCTTACATTACATCATAAGGTAAAAAAACTACAACAAAATCATGTCTTCATATCCCCTCATACTACCTCTACAAGTCATTCATAAATTACTTCTTCACATCCTAGACAAAATAAGACATTGAAAGGGGTGATATCAGATGCTCATTTAGGATAAAAATATAGAATAAGATTTCATAGATAAGCATAAACACTTATGGAAATGTATAACTAAAACAAAATCCTTTTAAACCTGAAATTCAGCACACTTTAAAAAGATAAAATGAAATAATTCTATTTAATTAGTCAAATGGATATTCTAATAGTCGAATAATCACCTGATATATCAATAACCACTTTCATAATGATGGAATACATAATTCCATACTATCATAACCATGTATCAAAGGCCTCGTGCTGAGACTGCAAATAAGATTTTGTCAAGGCCTCGTGCCAAGACACTAGTTTGTCTCATGAGACCTACTGATGCATTGAGGAGCTATAGCAGGCTCCACCCATCACTTAATAAGTCCAATGCATTCCTCATATGAAATTTTTGAAACATAATATAATCATTTTTATTAAAACTAGCATACGAATTGTCAATAATTTAACCACAAACCATGAATGGTATAAAAATAACACATCCAATGTAAAAAATAACTCATTCGATAGAATATGGATGATTGTATTGAGTGAGATTAACCCCAATCAAGAATAATGAATTATATAAACATCGATTAAATTAATCATCAATCTATTGAGAGAAATATACCCCATTTTCTTGAAAACATTTAAGCATCACACTATTTGTCAGGAATCCATTTAAAATAGATTTTTTTAATCAAGTTGTCCCATTCCCCTTTTCAAAATTTAAAATGAATTTTTATTTGAAAACATTAATGTCCATATAAATAAATCCTTAAAACCGTTTCTAAAACATGGACATTAATGAGAAAGATTTAGAATAATAAATATTTAAAAAAATTTAAAATGATATTCTAGTGAGAGTTACAAACCAAAAGAGAGACACTTGAATACAAATAATTGAGATAATAAAAACCTTATAATATCATTAGAATAAAGTGATTCATGATATACTATGTCAAAGTAAATTATATACACCATATAAAAGGGATTTGGTGTATAACAACAAAGGAGTCTCAATGGAATGTTAATTGAGATGGAATCTCTCATAAAGGTTGTATCCTTAGGTTATGGATAATTAAATGACATAATTATGTGTGACAAATATAAATACACTCAATATGATTGGATATTCAGTGAAAACCCATCAATGTACATTCACACATATTCTTTTAAAAACAACACCAATGAATTGTATTTTTAACTCAACAAATAGAGATTCATAAAAAATTACTCTTATCAAGTTCATACCGATGACTTGAGAATTTATAAATGGAGTGATTATGTGTATCAAAAGTATATACATAGAAAGGGGAGTGGAAATTATGACATAATCAAGTGACAAGTTATTCCACAAATAATCTCAGTGTAAAATTATCAATGAAGTATGCGTAAAGCCGAATGAGTGGAAATTGAATCTTCATATTCCCTTATTGATTTGTTAACTTATGAAACATAAACCCCATGAAATATGGATCATTAAATGATAATGTAAATATCCATTAGTTAATTTTTATTTCACAATTAATACAATCATGGGTAGTACACACACCACATGAAATAAATAAGTGGTGAACAATGGATATCTCACGGAATTAAAAGTGAGATAAGAAACCCCTTACATTGTACTTTTCCTTTGGTCGATGGTAAGTTACCCTCCTATATAATGGTGAAATAATTTTTATTGAAATATAAAAAACCCATTTACATTAATATGATATCATATATGATCTTTTAACATTGATTTGTTAATAATCTATTAGTATTATCGTCGTTTTGGGTGTTAACAGATTCGTTTTCCATTATATTATTTGTTATGCGAGCCGTATATGTTATCTATGGGATGTATCTTATTCATATCCATAATGATATAATGTCTCTAAAAATTTTCATTATTAATCGAATGAAATTTAGTCAATAATGGATATGATGGGGAGTGAATCTCATCGCGTTCGTGGAGATGGTAATCCGTGTGTACGCATGAGAGACAATTTCATTATTTTGATATTAAAATAATATATAATTTGATGTTATATCATATATAATTAATCATTATCATGATATATTTATTATTTAAATGAATTAAACATCATTATTATACTCATCCAAATAAAAATTTATTGAATAACAATTACACCATGACGTGGAGACGGTAGGTCGTATGTACGCAAGTATGGTGACATGTCGTTCAAAGGATATATCGAATACTGAATTTGGTTGTACAATATTTCTAATAACATCATATTATATTGATGATACTGGAGTTATTATTTTATAGTGTAAATAAAAATGAAAGAAGAGGTAGTAGAAGAAAGGAACTTGAAAGAGGGTGGTGAAAACATTACATCTTCTACGAGTTCATATTTTTTATTTGATCAAAAGGTCTTCTTAGGTTGGCTTAACGATAAAACTAAGGCCTATAATATTAAGTGACTGAAGTTTATAGAGTATTTGAGCAGTTTTTGGCTGAGTTAAAAGGCTTTTAATGTGTGAATTAGTGAGAAGTGGGACTGCCCATTTATAAGAGGGGTGAGGGGCACCTTAGAAAAAACTAGAAATATTATTTTACAACAAATGCTTATTCGGGTTCTAATGGATCAAAAGTTTATTATTTAAATTATAAGGTGGGGATAGGTCGAAAAAAATTCAACCAATAGTTTTTAGATAGGTTTGGGTCATTATATTAACCTTATCTATTAGTTTTAACTCTTAGTTAATTAGTTTGACATTTACCATGTCACAATTATTTTTAAATAATATAGTACATAAACATAATATATTTATCAAAAAGACCCTAAAGTTGTCCATTAATGATAAAACTATCATTATATATGTCTCTTGGCCGATTCTTAGATTTTTACGAATTGAATATCAATTAATAATATGATATTTGTTTTAAAAACTCTTTTATGTCAATTTTGACACTATTGGGTATTTTGTTATTGATTAATTCACAACAACATTATTAGTTTGAACCAAATTCATATAACCAGTTATAATATGCCATATTAACCTAGAAAATTAGTTTAATTCATAAAAATATTCAAATAACATTTATTTTTCTATTTATAATACCATTTATTTTTTTCTTTCATTAATAAGGAATATACAACATTGTTATTGTGTCATAAATAAATTAAATTATTATGTATATAAAAATTATAAATAAAATAAAATAATGCAGAACATAATTGTAACATTCTAATTAATATTTATAGTTGAATATCCAACACATATAACCCAATATAAAAATAGTTTTTCTAATAGATATATGCTTATGTCATTTTTTGTATTTATTTTAACTTATTTAATATTAAGTGTCCTTATCACTTACAACTCGATCCATGGGGTCCCAAAATCGACCCAATGATGCACATGGTTGGACATGTATCAACCAATAAGGTTAGGACACATTTTAAGGTAAATTAATATTATTATAATATTATTTTTTTAACCTTATTTACCGGATTTACACTTTAACCATGTTAACTAAAATGTTAATCGAAGTAATTATTCAAAATGTCTAAAAATAAGATTAACCTATTTACACAATTTGGACATCCTGATTCCAAATATGGAGTCCATTTTATCCATATTAAAAACAAAAAAGTGGTAGAAATTAATTTAAAATTAATTCTCACTGTCAAAACAAAAAACATGTTCTTAAGAGATAATAACTATCAAAAGATTGACTATTGTTTATGTCTAGTTTAAATGTGAAATCATTTTCAATGACCAAAATTGTACAAAATGGTAAAAATATATTATAAATATACTTTAAAAACACTCAAATTCATAATTTATCACTATTATTTATTTTTATTAAAAAAGTTGTTTTAAAAAAAATTAGTAATATTCATTATTCATCGAAATATGAAAGTTATCCGAAATGTACCATCATTTCACCCAAGGCTAACATTGATATTCCGAATCCGAAAATGAAGTCCATTTTGAAAGATAAAATGTATAAAATTTTAAAAACATGGTATTACTATTCATAACAACTAGTTTTATTAGTTGTGGTGTGTGTTAGAACTTGATGTTGCGTACAACAAATGCTATAGTATTATTCAGTGAGAAGCGTACTGTGGAGGATTGGGGTGTTAAATTCTCCCCTAATTCAATAAATTTCATCCTCTTAATTTTATAAATTGGTTTTGGGACTATAATGGAAATTCCCACATCTGAAAAAAAGTCCATAAAACTATCACTTTAAAAGAAAGAATGAGAAGTACAATGGTCACCCGAGATAAACAATACTAGGATTCCATGTAGAAAAATATGGATATGGATGATAAAATAAGGGTCCATTTATGATGGAGAGGGATAGAAATCATGATCTGGATGAATTTAACAACAAGAAAACTACAAACTTGTGATGGGAGAAATGGTCATTAGATTCCTAGTAGGAAATGTAAACGGACAACATTTTTATTTATTTATTTATATTTTTTATGTTACATTACATAAATATGAGGAATTCATTTCTGAGATTGCCTAAAAAATAAAGATATATACTTAATCATTATGTAATGTTTCATTCTTTATTAAATTTCTACTACTAACTCATTTTTAAATGATTAGTATTCCAGAAGACTTGGTTCCCCTATAAGAGCTATAATAAAATTCATATATAATCACATGATCCATGAAGAATAAACTATATATTTACCTTGTATTTAGAGATTAATCAAAACCCAAATGGTTAGTATAAGATCTAATGATCCCCCAAAAGGTTATTTCATTAGAGAATGAAACACTAATATTAATTTCTAATATTAATCCAACAATAACCCAAAGTTAAATAAATATAATTAAATAATAAATTGTCATTAAAATACTTTAATAAAATCAAAAAATATATTGAAACTCAAATCATAGAAGATTTTGATTATGTAGTCTTCCACGTTAAATGGTATCTCCAAATGACATCAATTACTCTTAAAGTCTAATACTTAAAAATAATTAACTTAATCACACATTATCTATTATAAGTTAATAATTTCCATAAATAACCCAATCACTATAAATCCACAATAAAAACATTGATAAAAATCCACCATTACTCCTCAAATGAAATCTCATTCAATTCTATTTTCCATGGGCATATAGTGTCCCCATCAAAGTGAACATCTTCAAAAATAACAGTTATCACTTAATCACCAAATCATTTTCCTATAATAATGGTACACATTTAATAAGACATAAGATCCCAAATCAAATTATAATAGACCAATAAAATCATTTAACTAAAAAAATAACAGTCACACTAACCAGGGACTTCACAAAGTCCAGTGGTAGGTGATAAATCCCAATCGCACTATGGTTGTGGGATCGATTCCCACATCTTTGTTCGACGCGATGGGTTGTCACACTATATGTGTGTTATCGCTTTTCAAAAACTATATTTTATAACATTACCAAATTGAGATAAATTCCTCAAAATAACCATAACATAATTTCACCACAAATTTTATCTCATACCTTTCATTTTCATCCCAAATTATAAAAACATATAATTTCCTCAAACCCAATGATCATATAAAACCAAATGGTTATTTATAACTATATCCAAATGAGAAAAGATAATTCTTCCTCAAATATGATTCTCACAGTAAAAAATGCAAGGTGAAAAATAAAAGAGAATATTATTCCAATGTAAAACCATCAACAATGAGCACTAATACTTTTTAAACATTTATCCAACCATTTATTTCCACACAGCTTCTTCTTTGACCAATAAAATATCCTATTGAATAGGGAATTCAATCGGGTAATGGCTATTTCTCCTAAATTTACACAAAATGACTGTAAATGGATTATTGGGACCATTTTTATCTTCTTCCATAGTACTATTCATTTTTATTCGGAAATTATTCACTTTATGTTCGTCCTTCCCGCACGTAAAGAATTTATTTTTCCCATTGAGACACTTTTCTGGGTGTCTCCATCCACATTTACTACATGGTTGAAATTGGGGATTCCTTTCTCCTTGGTCTCCACTGCTGGTGCTCTTATCATTCATCACCTTTCTCTTCTTTGTTGAGTTTGGGAGTTGGTTAATATATATATTATTGATCATATCTTTGGAAAATTGATTTGGCCTGAAGGAGATATCTTTTACGCCTATCAATATTCCATTTTTTTCCTCATTTCCACCACCGTTCCCACCATGTACATCATTCTAAATGTCACTATGACTTTCTTTGGAATCCAACCATTGACTAAAACCCAAAAAAATTGTGTGAGTAACAATAGTCGTAAAATCATTTAGAGAATATCATGTCACCATATTCTCAATTTGAAACAAATTAGATTAACCAAGGTCATTTAATCTCACTTTATATATAACACTTCAAATCATTCTGTAATGAAACTGTAAATTAACATAAGCATATACCCCAGGAGTGTCGTAACCAAGAGTGCACCAATGCCAATTGTCGTGCACCAGTTTCCGTTCAAGTCTATCTCATAGTGGTGTTTTCAGGTTTTACCACTAGGAACATCTGTGCGAGAGCCGCCTCTACCTGATCCTATCCAGACAGGGATGTATTGCTCGAAAAACTCACCGAATCTCTAAAATACCAAAATTATAGGAAGTTCATATATACTAATACTAAAAGTCCATCTTAGGTATATGTGATCTAATCAGAGTTTATGTAAATATAGCTTCCAAGGTTTGTACTAAACAGCCTCTGATACCAACTGTAACTCCCTGACCCCGGTTACCTAGAGTCAATGCATTATTACATAACATCGGCATGGGGAAAAAGGATCATGTCTCGAAAGATTGATTAGTTTAGTTGTCTTGGAAACAGTTGATATATTTATAAGTCTTACATTACATCATAAGGTAAAAAACTACAACAACATCTTGTCTTCATATCCCCTCATACTACCCCTGATGGTCATTCATAAATTACATCTTCACATCCTAGAAAAAATAAGACATTGAAAGGGGTGAGCTCAGATGGTCATTAAGGAAAAAAATATAGCAGAAGCTTTCATAGATAAGCATAAACACTTAAGGAAATGTATAACTAAAAAAGCCCTTTTAAACATGAACATCACCATAATATGGAAAAGAGAAAATAAAATAATGCCATATAATTATTCACATGGATATTCTACTAGTTGAATAATCACATGAAATATCAATAACCACTTTCATATTGATGGAATACATACTTCCAGACTATCATAACCGCGTAGCCAAGGCCTCGTGTAGAGACTACAAATAATATTTTGTCAAATCCTCGTGCCAAGACACTAGTTTATCTTATGAGACCTACCGATGCATTGAAGAGATATAGAGGGCTCCACCCGTCACTTACTAAGTCCAATTCATTCCACATATGAAATGTTTGAAACATAATATAAACATTCGTATTAAAAATCGCATACAAAATTTAAATACTTTAACCACAAACCATGAATGGTATAAAAATAGAACATCCACAATCAAACATAACTCATTCAATATAATAGGGAAGATTGTATTGTGTCAGATAAACCCCAATCGAGAATAATGAATGATATTGACATCGATTAAAATAATCATCAAACTATTGAGAGAAATATCCCCCATTTTCTTGAAAACATTTAAAAGTAACACTATAGGTCAAGAAGCCATTTAAATTAGATTTTTGAATCAATGTTTCACATTCCACTTTGAAACTTTTAAAATGAATTTTGATATGAAAAAATTAATGTCCATATAAATAATTCCTTAAAATCGTTTCTAGTACATGGACATTAATGAGAATGATTTAGAATAATAAATATTTAAAACATTTGAAAATGATATTTTAGTTAGAGTTCCTAACCAAAAGAGAGACACTTGAATAAAAATAATTTAGATAGTAAAAACCTTGTATTATCATGAGCATATTGGGATTCATGGTATACTAAGTCAAATTACATTATATACACCATATAAATGTTATTTGGTGTATAACAACAATGGAGTCTCAATGGAATGTAAATTGAGATGAAATATTTCATAAAGGCCATATCTTTAGGTTAAGGATAAATCAATGACATAATTATGTGTGAAAAATATAAATACACTCAATATGATTGGATATTTAGTGTAAAAAAATCAAAGGACATTCACACATATTCTTGTAAAAACAACACCAATTAATTGGATGTTTAACTCAACAAATCAAGATTGAGTAAAAATTACTCTTATCATGTTCATACCGATGACTTGAGAATTTATCAATGGAGTGATTATGTGTATCAGAAGTATATCCACAAAAAGGGTAGTGGAAATTATGAAATAATCAAATGAATAGGGATTCCAGCATTAATCTTGGAGTAAAATAATCAATGAAGTATGCCTAAAGCCGAATGAGTGGAAATTGAAATATCAAATTCCCCTATTGATTTGGTAACTTACGAAACACACACGCAATGAAATATGGATCATACAATGATGATTTAAATATCCATAAGTTAAAGTATATTGCACAATGAATACAATAATGTGCAGTACACACACCAAATGTAATAAATAATTGATAAACATTGGAAATCTCATGGAATTAAAAGTGAGATAAGAAACCCCTTACTTTGTACATTTTCCATGGTTGATGGTAGTTTAACATCTTCTATAATGGTGAAATAATTTTTATTAAATTATAAAAAAAATAATTTACATTAATCTAATATCATATATGATCTTTTAACATTGATTTGTTAATAATATCTTAGTATTATCGTCGTTTTGGGTGTTAAGGGATTCGTTTTCCATTATATTATTTGTTATGTGAGCCTTTTTTTTATGTATGGGATGTATCTTATTCATAACTAGAATGATATCACGTCTCTAAAAATCATTTTCATTCCTCAAATGAAATTTAATCTTGAATGGATATAATGGGGAATGAATCTCATCGCGTTCGTGGAGACGATAATCCGTACGTACGCATGAGCGAAAATATCATTATTTTGATATTAAAATAATATATGATTGGATGGTATATCATATATAAAGAATCATTATCATGTTATATTTATTATTTACATGAATTAAACATCATTATTATACCCATCCAAATAATAATATATTGAATAACAATTTCATCACAACGTGGAGATGGTAGGCTGTACGTACACATGTATGGTGACATGTCATTCAAAGGATGGATAGAATACTGAATATGGATGTACTATATTTATAATAACATCACAGTATATATAATATACTATATTTATTGTTTTAGAAAGTAAATAACAAAGAAATAAGAAGTGGAAGAGGAAAGGAACTTGAAAGAGGGTGGTGAAAACATTATCGCTTCTTCGGGTTTCCTTTTAAGTTGATCAAATGGGCTCCATAGGATGGCGTTATGATAAAACTAAGGCCTCCAGGTTGAATTGATTCATGTTTAGAGAGTATTTGGGTGGTGTTTGGCTGATCCAAAAGGCTTTTAATGTTTGAATTAGTGATAAGGGGGGGTGCCCTTTTATAAGAGGGGCGAGGGGCACCTTAGGAAAAACTAGAAATATTATTTTATAATAAATTTATTTTCTATTTAAAATGGATCCAAAGATATTATTTAAATTTTAATGTTGATATAGGTCGAAAAACATTCAACCAATAGGTTTTAGACCAGTTTGGGTAATTATATTAACCTTATCTTTTAGTTTTAACTCCTAGTTAATTAGTTTGACAATTACCATGTCACATGTATTTTTATATAATATAGTTAATAAACATACTATATACGTCAATGAGGCCCCCCAAGTGGTCCATTAATTATACAACTATCATTATATAAGTATCATGGACAAACCTAATACATTTAGGAGTTAAATATCAATTAAAAATGTAATATTTGTTTTAAAAACTATTTTATGTCAATTTGGCACTATTGGGTATTTTGATTTTGATACATTCACAACATCATTATTACATATAACCAAATTCATATAACCAGTACAAATATGTCATATTAACATATAAAATAAGTATAATTCATAAAAATATTAAAATTACATGTTTTTATATTAATAATATCAATTATTTGATTCTTTCATTAATAACGAAAATACTGCATCATTATTGTGTCATAAATAAATATAAATATTAAGCATCTAAAAATTATAAATAAAATACCATTATGTTGGAAATAGTTATAGATTTATAATTAATGTTTATAGTCTAAAATCCATGATATATAACCCAATGTAAATTTTTTTTTTGCTAAAAGATATATGCTTATGTCATTTTTGTATTTATTTTAACTTATTTAATATAATGTGTCCTTATCAATTAAAAGTGGATCCATGGGGTCCCAAAATCGACCCAAAAATGCCCATGGTTGGAAATGTATCTACCAATAAGGTTAGGATATGTTTTAGGGTAAATTAATATTATTATAATTTTATTTTTTAACCCTTATTTGTCGAATTTACCTTTAACCGTGGTAAATAAAATATTTACCGAAATAATTATTCAAAATGTCTAAAAATAAGAGTTACCTATTTAAAAAATTTGGACATCCTAATTACAAATATGGAGTCCATTTTTTTAAAATTCAAAACAAAGAAGTGGCAGAAATTAATTTAAAATTAATTCCCACAATCAAAACAAAAAGCGTTTTTTTAGAGATAATAACTATCAAAAGATTGAAACTTTTTTTTGTCAAGTTTAAATGAGATATCATGTCCAATAACCAATATTTTACTAAATGGTAAAAATATATTCTAAATATAATTTAAAACCACTCAAATTCATAATTTATCAATATTAATTATTTTGATTAAATAAGTTGTTTTTTAAAAAAAAATTAGTAATTTTCACTATTCATCAAAATATGAAAGTTACTTGAAAAGTACCAAAATTTCACCCTTGGATAATTTTGATATTCCGAATCAAAAAAAAAGACCATTTTGAAAGATAAAATGTATAAAATTTTAAAAAGTGGGTATTACAATTCATAACGACTAGTTTTATTAGTTGTGGTGTGTGTTAGAACTTGAAGTTTCATAAAAAACACACTACTATATTATTCAGCGAGAAGCGTACCATGGAAGATTAGGGTGTTACATTCATCTTAGCTATCATACCCACATAGAATACAAGACCAACTAAGCTGTCAGACCCACACAGGATACAAGACCAACTACTCTCTTATACCCACATAGGATATAATTACAATGGTCAAACTGCAGGACCCACACATGATACAAGAACAGTAGTCATTGCTGTTGATCCCACAAAAGATCCCAGTATAGTAGTCTTCATTGTCGAACCCATGGAGGATTCCAGTACAGTAGTCATCCCAATCGCAGCCAGCTCTAGGGTTTCTGCACATAACATGCTCGATTCTGAGAGGGTCCGCTCCTTGAGCCAAGGGTTCGATACATCAACTGTCACAAAGTCCATAGTTGATATATCCTGATGTTCAATCTTATCAAATGTAACCCAACACGATAGATGAAGTGTCAATTAGACACCCAGTTTGAGAGTTATTGGTTTTTCCATATCATGGGCCTGGTTGAAAATACACTCATTTCAAACCCATCCGTTTTCAAAATGTGTCCAAAACTCACTTAGAGTATCGCAAAAGGACCGCCTCATCGAGAATATTCCATTGCCGTAGACGGCGTGTCAATCAGACAAGTGGTCTTGAAGATATTCATGTTTAAGCAAAACAGGACTGGTCCGTCAAGCCCAGTAGGCTGGCGGCTCGTCCCGACCCGGTTTGGCGGTTCCTACCCGACCGAGGGGTCGTCCTAGCCCGATATTGTGTGGCCCGGCCCAGTGGAATGTGGTTCATCCAGATGGAATATGGCCCGACCTGGTGCAGTGTGGACCGGCCCGTTGGGGCGCGGCCCGACCCGACCCCGTGGGGTGCGACAGGGCACGACGACAAGCGGCCCCTCCAGCGGCTGGCCGCGGCTCGACTAGAAGACCGAGCGGAGCGGGGGGAACGACCCCCGGTTTTTCCAAAACGGTGGTTCTGAGCTGCACCGCCCCTCTTTCCGGGGCGGCCGAAGCCCGTCGGTCTTCCCCGATGCGAGCATCCCGCACACGCCGGCAGCTATTCTCTCATGAAAAACCATTGGGTGCTGCAACCTTCTTTATCCCGGTGGGCCACCTGCCAACTAGTTCTCTCGGTGAAGCAGCCCGCGGAAGCGGTCCGTGGTTCTCCAACCTGGGTGGCTTTAGCTGGTTGGTTCTTCCAACCCTATCGGTCATTAGACTGGTCGGTTCTTCTTCGGTCGAGTGGCCCGAGGGCGGGCTGTGGTCTCGTCCGCCTGCTTGGCACCCAGTGTCACGGTCCTCTAACAGGAAGGTGTATGGCCGCCATTTCCACTGCCTCCTTTTGTCATCGCCACCCCCGATAGTCGTGAACTCCAGTTGGCGACACCTTTTCCATGACCGCCTCTATCACGAAAAAAAGGATCAACAGAGGGTCATCGGGCCGTGTTCGTTCGGCCCACGCCCTCCGTGTTAGGTGATATCAAAAGGCCATTCATGATCTCATTCTTTAATCCATTACGAGAGTATAATTTTATTAAACTCTAATCATACAAAAACCCCCTACCTCGTATATGATGTTGCACATCGATGAGCCGCGTAAGATGAGCGTCTCTGAGGTCAGGCGTCGCGGAATACATATGTCAATTTTATTGATGTCGAGGTAAGTCCGATGAGTATGTGTTGTTGGAGAAGTTCATCACATTATTCGTCATAGATGTTCTTCATTGAGGAATATTGTTCTTCGTCGAAAGAGGGGCACATTTCTTCTCATTCTAAAATGCCTCCCCAATATAATATTTTCTAACGCAAATGAAATAATATGCTCCCAATATTATTATAATATTTTCGTTCCATTCAAAATATTTCAAACACATTAACAATTAATTAAGTGATTCACATAATTAATTTTCCAAGGGTTGGCAAGAATTTCAATGGTTTCATAAATTTAAAACAGGGATGAGTTGGCACATTAATGGGTAGCCCAAAATGTTACTGGGTTAAAGGGTGGTTAGGTGCTCATGTGGGCCCCACCACACATTATCTTCCCATGGGAGGCTATGTGGGGTGTGGGCCCCACATCCAACCTCCATTTTTGTTGATTTAACTACCACCTTTAAATATAAAATTGTGTACACAACAATTGTATTTAATTTAGATTGAAACCCCAAAATAACACTTCTACTCTCGACCAAAAACAACTGCGGTAAAGGTTTCCATAAGTGAATACCGGTGATGTGAGTTCATCAGTGCCCTCATATTTCAATTCCATGCACCAGTTTAAAAGATACAAAAAATCGCACGTACGTTTACTGAACGTACCCGAACAAATCTTCAGAAATTGATTCCAGGAACACCGAGCCTCGGAATATGGCACCGTCAGAAACTGTGGACTCATAAATTCCAAATAAAATAAGAAAAAAATCCTTGAAATTTATGGGTCTAAACATACAAGGTACATATTTATTTATCATCCAAAAATGTTTTTTCAAATTAGGAATAACACATAACTTAAAATATAATTCAATCAGTGGAAAATAGTAAAAAAAGTCATAAACAAATTTTTTAAACAAACATGTATTCCAAATCCCACAAGATTTCCCTAATTATAAAAATATTATTGCATCCATTCAAAAATAGAAATCATGTTTTGAATTTATCATTGTTTTAATAAATAATTTACCTTCACATGGAAATTATCAAATGCCCTCAATAAAATATATCCAATTTTACAAATTCTAAATCATTTTTGATTTTAATAAATTATAAAATCATCATATATCATTCATTAAAAATCAACAAAAGAGTATTGAAAATAAGTTTTTATCAACCATAATTTACATAAAAACCCATCATTTGGCAATTTAAAACTATTTTCAATTGATATGATGATGTTTATTACAAAAATATTGGTTTCCATACATGATTTTAAAATAAGAAAATATTTATTTAATGATGAATCAACCAAATAGGGGAATGAAAAAAAACCACAAACATAAACATCTCAAAAAATCATACACAACTGATGTTATCCTAGAAACAATAGAATGGGATCCATGTTCATGTTAGAGAAGAACAATTTATGGAATAGACACATGGGATAGGAAACCAAGCATGAACCTCAAAATTTCTCATGGAATGGATTTTTAAATAGTCACATTGAATACTCACAATTTTCTAGAACATGAAAGGATAGTGAATCTCTAGATATCATTCATTTAAAACCCATAACTAATTAGAAACCCCAAAAAATATATTCTCTTCCAGAATCTTACTATGACATATCATCTAGAAAAAATAATTCAAAATAATGACTCATCTCCAAACATTCTATGGTAACTCAAGTATCATAATGATGAGTTGGTGATCAAGTACCCACTCATGAACTACCACTTGATTCTTGAGACAATATAAATATTATTCATACCATTAATTATATCATATAACATTTGTGGTTAGAAATATATTTCTCCATTTATGAAAATATCTCATCAAATACCACTTCTATTGACCGAACTGAGAATTCCATCTAAACTATAATCTGAGTCATGACTCCACTAATCCTAAGAATCTTTCTGATCTACACATATTAATGATAAGAACATCATAATATATAATTAACCATTGGGAGTATTTTTAATCACAATATAAAATAATTATAAATGTATACAATAAATATTTTTTTAGAGAAAATCATTAAATATATCCATGATTATAATAAGATGCTATAAAAAATAAATCGGGACATAACAAAAAAAATCCATCTTTTTGTGTTCCATAACCACCATGTAGGTACAAAATAACCTACCCTTGGTCACCCTAGGATGAACTCACATTGTTGTATAGGATCATGATAATCTACTATAAAACCATAATAGATACATATACCAACTAATAGAAGTAGGTTTTGACCTATAAGTCCTAGTAAGAATCCAAATAGTATTATAAAATTTAATTTATAACATAACTAATATATTGTAAAAGATGAGATCAATAAATAAATAAATAATATAAAATAATTAAAAATTTATTTATTTAAATCTGAATATAATTTTTCAACCAATCAAATCAAATATTCCCTTTCACTAACAAAAAACTAATCATTTTCTTCAAATTCATTGAATTACATATCACAAACTAGAGTCAAATTATAAAAGAAATGAAACAAAATGCACCAAATATCATAATAAATACAAGTGTTAACTTATTAAGATAATTTTTGTCACATTAATAAACAAATCAATCATAATCATAATCAGCAGTGCAAGGAATCATGGGTTCCATGTTGTGAAAATGATCTCTATAATGTATTGAGTATCAGGTATTTGGATAGAATGGGTACAAAAAAGATAATATAGTGATTCTACAACATGATTTATAATAAATATTCATCACTACTGTTTTTTAACATAGATCATCTGTCACAATTCCTATAAAGACTAATTCTACACCCACACATGTTTCTGGCCACATCTCCATAATATGAACTTTTTATGCCCTCCATGGATCCACTATATGTGGTGTGATTTCAACATGAATGAATATTTTTAGCTCATATAATCAAATTACAATGGATCTCATGACTATTAAAATGTTATTAGTGATATAATAATGTTATGAGGATCATATGTGGGATCTTTATCAATACTAATCACGGGATCATGCACTCAACATTGCAATCATGTTAAAATTACATTGAATATTATCTATCTCTCACACTGAGTTCCATCAATGTAAATAATCAATTCTCCATCATCCATCAACGGTATTTACAAGAATCATGTAATTTTCATTAATGGGATATTAAAATACAGGATAATCAAATATCCTCAATTCATATAAAACCAATTTAAAAAATTCAACCATTAAAAGGGTCAACATGTCAGCTTCCCTTTACAACCATCATAACAATTCCAAACATGCCATTAAAAATTTATTTATTCCAAACAACCAAATGGAATTGAAGGATTATTCATAATTAAAATACATTATGATCAATTCAAACCATAGTTTTAAAATCTCATTATAAGTGAATAAGAAAAAAATTTCAAATATCTATATTCCATCCAATTCAAAAAAGGATAAAATCATTCAATGATCGCTCTTGATCATTTAATATTTTCATGAAATAAAAAATCTTAATTATTAATCACATACTTCAAACCATTTTAAAAAATTCATAAAATTTCATATTTGAGATTAATACTAGTCCTAATCCATCACTTTCCATATGGTAACCTTGAAAAATTAGTTATTGTTAATTGAAATTAATATTTAAATCGTCAATTTTTAAAATTGTGAGAAATGACCCATACCATTTGTATATATTTAATAATGTGTCAAATGATAATTCAAAAGTATATTCAATATCAAATATTATAGAGAATTTTGTATATGGAGGAACCTATATATTCTTTATCAATAAGAAAATAATTCCAAAATAAAAGAAAACAATAGAAATTACAACAGGTAAATTTCGAATCCAACAGAAATGAATATTCGATGTGTCACCTCCGATGAAGATCAATAGATCATATAAGTGAGATCATAGTAATAGTGAGAAAACATACTGAATCTGAATATCTATATGTTCCATCTATATAATGAGGAAACCCAAGGACACTATAACTGTGAGGAATAATGAATCAAAAAGATATGTGAGATCAAATACCAAATCTACAATAACTCACTAGTATAGGATGACAACTCCAATTAATTCTTATATGCACAATCAAATGGTTTTGGGTGAGCCAAAACGTCTCTATAGGGATATCAAATGACAATGTGTAGAATAATATTTGAGTGGGAAGGGTTTAGTTCTAGTTATGGTTGTGCGTTTGGATTTTAATTAATAATTTTAGGGAACTATAATCTCATCACATGGATTCCTCGGACTAGTCACATGGTTGGTACTAACCCTACACCAACATTCTCTCTCTTACCCATTTTATGGGAATGATCTAATGTTCAGCTTTATAGTTTGTTTAGCCATGAAAAAACAGTACGACACTTTTAGTTTTCTTATATTGTTGTGATGTACAAGTTGTCTTACTGTGAACCAACATTGCACCCCAAAAGAGGCTACTAGAATTGTTTCACAATACTGATGAACTATTTTTTTCATATTTTCGATAACCATGATCAAATCCAGAAAGAAAAAAACTCTATAAAAACATAAGAAACAACCTGTAATGATATCCAATCAAAGTTTTCAAACAGTCAAAACAACTATAAAAATGTAACCTGATGGAATAGACTATGTGTAGATTTTTGTTTGTGTGTGTGTGTGTATGTGTGTACCTAAGAATGTGTGTATTTATGTGTGTGTGTGTTTGTTTGTTTTGGGGTATGTTTGTATGTTTGTATGTGTGTGTGTTGGTATGTGTGTATGTTTCTACATGTGTATGTGTGTAGAAGTTTTGATATATCTATATGCATATTGGTTTGTGTGAGTGTGTTTGGGTGAGTGTCTATATTTTTTTTTCTATTTGTGCTTGTGTTTTTTCATGCATTTGTGTATGTTTCACACAATGTGGGTGTGATTCTGTTTCTATGTATGGGTGAATATAGTTGTATAAGTGTATTCTTACATATTTATGTACGTATGAATGTATGTATGTTGTTACATATGTGTGTGTTCATGTATATGTATATATGCGTGACATTGTGTGTGTCTGTGTGTCTTTGGGTATGTGTGTATGTGTGAATGTGTGGTTTTTTTGCGTGTATGTGTGACAGGGTGTTTTTTTGTCTATGTGTATGGGTGTATGTGAGTATATCTATTTGTTTTTATGTGTGTATAGGTGTATTTTGGACTATGTCTATGTTTTTGTGTTTGTGTGAGTGTTTCTATGTCTATTTGTGTGTGTGAATTTATATATGTATGTAGGTACATATATAGGTGTGTATGTACATATATTCATACATACTTACATTTTTCTGTGGATATTTAAATTTGTTCATATGTTGGTATGTATGTATGTAGGTTTATACATTGGTACATAAATGTGTATTTATATGGGTTGGAATGTACGTACATATGTATGATGGTAGGTATGTATATTGATATTTAAATTTTTACACATGATGGTATTTTCATAAGTATGTACTTTCATATTTATGTATATATGTATGTATATTGTATGTAACTATCTATTTATGTATCTATCTATGTATGTATGTATGTATGTATTTATGTATATGAGATATGGTATTTACTAAAATAATATTTTAATAATATTTTTATGAGAGTGACTCTTTAAGATATATTATTTATTGTAATAGAATAGGTATTATATTCAAAGTAAATTATTTTTTCAAAATATACAATGTTTATAAAAAAACAAGTAAGATAATATAATTTATAAATTAAAAAAATGAAATTTTAATTAAATATACAATAATATTAATTTTGATTTATTTCGATATTTATTTTTTATATTTATAAATATAAATTTATAAATATATAATTATATAGTTTATTATTTTAAATAACTTATAATAAAAAGTAAAATATGTGATCCATATACATAAATAATTTATATATATAGTAAAGAGAGAAAATGATATATATATATATATATATTATTTAAACTTTTATTTGTATTTGACATTCTATAGGTTTCAACAACCTTGAAGACTCCCTTTTCTTATTCATTACTATTAGTTAATAAAATATTATGTTCATCCTCAAAGAGGCCTTTGATTCTCTAAAAATATTCATCGTTTTTTAAGCGCACACCCACGATAGAGTCTTATTCATCATAATTTTGGATGGACACATATGGGATTCATATTTATGCTCATTGAGATTCATTTTTCTCACATCTACATCCAAATTCATTATAAAATTTCATTCATTTTCAAATAATATAAATTTTATTATGTTAAAGAAGTGAGACTCCTAGCCCAAATTCCCCATAATAGCAAACCATGTTTGTGGTTCAATTATTTTCCCGGAATTTCTTTTTCAACTCAATTGTATTCAATGAGTAAGATTTTTTCATGCGCCTCCTTTATTATACATGGATTGATAATATTTTATTATTCTTCGATATTCATGGATTCTTCGACCTGCACTTTTAAAAATTAATACATTTATATTCTCATTTTATGAACCCTCTAAATGTTTCACATGTGTACAACATTAATGATTTTGGTATGGAACTCATATTTCATTTCAAAATTTATATAATCATGTTGAAATCACATATTTTTCCATGGAAAATTCATATATTTACATCTTTTTCCAATTGATCATTCAGAATGCCTCAGATATGGAAGTATTAACCACTTTTATAGTGGTCAATCTTTGATATATATTTCTATAAAATATTATTAGAAAGCATATAAAAACATTTATTCATTAATTTTTACATTCAATGGATCTCTTACAACCACAGAATTCACAACAACATTGGATCAGGAATTTATAATATTTAGGATGTTTTGACCACATAAGAACAACTACATCATCATAAAATTTTAATTCCATAATTGTTAGATAATTAAAAAAACATTGTTTCGAATTATGCAATGATATTTTGTTTCCTTGGACGAAGATCAAAACCATTTCATTATCTCGTTCTTAGATCAATCAATCTTCTATAGGTTTTTTATGATAATACCATGATTGATTTTTTTATTGTCTCATAAAAGTTAGCATTCATCATATTAAAATGATGGAATCTTATATTTTCCTCTAATTGAGCATCTAAATTTTCACTATGTGTTCATGTATCATTAAAGGAACATTATATGCATGAACCCTATATGGATTTTGAAGAATAAGTAATAACAACTACATATGTATTTAACATTATTCATTGTCCCATTATTTGAAATACTAACTCTATATCTAATGACTTACTAGAATAACATGAAATGAATTTAGAAGACAACAAATTTATATAATAATAAATGAGTCCTTATGATTAAATCTTATGGATGAAAAAGACTTATGGTCAAATAGAGTCATATGTGGAAAATAATGTATTATGAGAAGATCAAATTATTATCCTCCTAAACTGAATGAATATAACCATATAAGATATATATGTCTCAATAGACAAATTCAGGTGTCCTTTGTATTACCAAATTTATGTGAACTAGAAAAGTATATTTTTATGGAATGATTCAAATAGAAATCAAATTTATTTAATAAATATCAAACATCATTAAATCATCTCAAAATATATTAATGTTAAAGTATAAATTATAAAAACAAATCTATTCGCATACCAGCATACTTACATAGTGTTACTACACATATAATACTCAATATTTTAGTAATCTAGTTGACACCTATTGTAAATTTGGTAAACCTATTCTTAAAAAATATCACAAACCATCTTAATTAAATGATGAACAAATTATGACTTCACCAACATAAAGCCTACAAAATCTACATATCTTTCTATTATAGGTGTAGGTGGTAGATCCTTCAAATCCATTCAATGACAGTACTAATTGTTAGAGACCACGATTTTCCATTCCATTGAAATTTTAGTTGACAAGAATAATAGTTCAATAATTATATCATGATATTTGATTAAGGTATATATCAATCCATATATTTGAAGGACCTTTGTTCTTCTTGGTTCTCATTTATTGAAATGGTAGTAACATCCAATTATTGCGCCAATACAAACTTCTTATGCATTTATGTTCGTGTTTCCATTACTCATATTGGTGACTTGATCTTTCAAATAAATTATTAACCAAAAATAAACTAGCCATCACAACATTCAAAATTTGTTAGTATCATTAATAATTACTAACTTTTTAGAAATATTAATAATAATATTATACATATAGAATTATTTATGGTAAATATAATTCTATTTAAATATTGAAAATATTATTATATATGTATATAGATAATGAAAATACTATTATTAAATATTTTTATACGTTTATATGTATAATAAAATTAATTTAAATTAAAATAACATTTTTTTAATTTATTTTAAAATTCAAACTTGTAATATACTAAACTATACAAATTATATATATTTTATATTAGAAATAGTTTCTTATAAATATATATTAATAGAAGTTAATATATAAGTATATATATATAATTAATAATCTATTTTTGAATTTCTGTTTGTTAATGTAACTGTACATATTTGATCAAATACAAATATGCTCATAAAAAATTAACATCTAAAAAGTAAAATTTATATAAAAAATTTAAGTTATAATAGTTGATGAAATAAATGATGATGTGTGGTAGTCAAACCATTATTTAATTTTTATTGTAATAATATAACCATAATAACAAATAGAGGTCAATGTTTTTCATATTCAGGTTTTCCTTTATTAGTTATAAAATTATAAATGATTATTGATAAAAACACATTACATCTCAACAAGAACAAAAATTGATAAACGTTATTAACACCAAAATTTATAACACTAATTAAAACCATTTCTAATATATTTTATGCATGGTAAAATATAGAATTATTTTTTTCCCTAATAAATTATTGAAATGATAGCATTCTAAAATTTTATACAATTTGATGGAAGTATCAAATCCCTGGCTAATGATATGAACTCAAACCATCTTTTACTATTGATTTTCTAAAAATCAAATAGATATTTTTTCATTATTGTTCTTCATTTGACATATTCTAATTATATATATAGTGTCTACTATAAACACACTTGCACACATGCACCAAATCAGGTTAAATATTCCTTTATATATTTATATATATATGATTGTCAATTTGTACATATAAATGTTATAAGTTGATGTTGAATTGTGACTTTCCCTTATTTGTAATCTCAAATCTGAAAAATGGAGGAAATAAATTCCAAGGGATTCATTACAAAGGGGGGATTATTTTCCCATTGAAGAATAAAAACCCCCGAAAAACATGACATAGATGGCTACAAAATTAGATGTGATAATAATGTAAAATAACCCAATGTAATTCAATTGATATAATACAAAAACACACAAGTTTACCTCGTGATATGTCTTCTAACATCATATTAAAAAGAAGATGAAAAATTGATTCATCTAAATAAAAATGAAAAAAACCAAATCACTCATCATTATTCAAGATCTAACTCCACAATACAACACATGTATCATATATAACCACTAGATAATTGTGATACATTGCCTTATCATAGGTCTCAAAAGTGAACCATAATGGTTATGTAACGAAACTCAGTAGGATTTCCCCAAATGGCATCACTACTCATGACACTAGGATAGAAAATGCAATAACATTTATATAAAATAATATATATATATATAAACAGTTGAAGAGATTTAATATAAAAGAGAAATAGTTTTACACCAAAACTGTTTTCCATGGTAAAATAGTTTCTAGGAAAATAAAAAAACTATAATTTTTATGTATTTCCATAACTTTTTTGAATACTAAATCCATGATTTACACAAAAACACACACACATTAATTCTTATCTGATTGTTCATTACTCATGATCTATTTCTCATTCATCCACAATGTCATCACAACATAGAAAATCTCATTATTCTATATTTACTCATGCCCTTTATTCACTATCATGTCCCTTTCTACCCTAATGGTACACTACCATTATCCATGATCACATCCAAGTCATGAACTTACACAACCCTAGTATCCCAAAACCAATTAAAATCATCAATTCCAAGGCATTTCAATAAAACCAAATTTTTATTTGAAACCCTTCCAAAAATATATTCAAAAAAATTATGAAAAACCATTTACAATGAATCCAAACCAATCAACCAAATTAAAATATACATTTTAAAATCATTTATCATAGAACCTTGGACATAATTCCAACAATTTTACAAATTTTCAATAAAACATCGATATAGTGGGTTTCTACCATGAAATGAAAAAAAATTCAAAAACAATTTGATTCAAATCTTTTAATTTGAAATCAATTATTAATGTTTTATGAAGTTGATATAGGAGTATTTCCATGTACCTCAATAATTATGATTCAATCAATGTTCAGTATGAGAACACCAACAAACATAGAGGAAAATTCAAAAAAAAACCTTAGATATCATCCTATAAAATTCGCAAAGAAAAATCTAACCTTGATTAGTATAAAACAAATTATATATATCCACAAAGAAATACATTTATGAAACCAAGATAGTGATGAAAGTATATCTAACAAAAAAAATTTCATAAATACTAAAAAAGAGACTTAACAAGTGAATGAGGCTTCAACGCACCATGAAACACCACATGATCACTTCTGAGTCAATGTGGTATGGCTCCATGGAGTTTCGGAGGGAGAAATATCAGGGTAGGGAAAAACTAGAGAAATGATTCGGGTATAAAATATTATCCCTAACTAGATACATATTTTAATGTATCATCATTTAAAACTATGCATATTTACTCTCATCATTAGGTAATCCATGCACTATACATGAGGTATCTTATATCTCACAGGGAACTATATATGGTTTGTCGACACAGTTTGACACACCATGGACAGACCATGAACAATTCAACTATCCTACATTATAGGATTTCTCCTAGGTGGCTACACAATTGGGATAAACTATTCCTCAAACCATTTTCATTCTATTTAGACCATGAATAACCAGTCTCTATAGTGTGTGGGTGTTTTACAGTTCCCACAAATTGTTCACCAACTACCCATTTATTAATTGAAAAAAAATAAATCATCTTAACAAACCAAAAATACATCACAAAAACACTATATATTCCAAAAAAGTATAATTAATGGGTAATTAATTGAAAACCGGGGTATATATTCTCCAAACCATTGTCCTACACCCAATAAAATTGAAAATGATAATTTCACTGAATGTGTTCTAGTCATTTCCCTATAAATTTCTTATCATGTTCTAAAGATACTTCCTAAATCTGATAATGTTTCCAGAAAACATGCAATAGAGTGGTTATTTTCCTACGCATGATTTTTCATTTCAGATACATAATACACAATAGAGGATTAACTATGTTAGAATTTAAATCTAGGTTAATGTGATCCCATAGAATCACAAATCTGTGATGAGGCTACTACAATTTTGACTAAGAAACTTTAATTTCATTATGAACTACACATAACCATGGTGAGAAAACCCACCAATTTTCCATCTCACAAACTAATTAATGTTTATAAAATGGGCTACATATCAAGGAGACATCATTCAATGACACAAAAAAAATCGATGCACAAAAAATGGAGAGATAATCCAGAACACATCATCAGTCACCTCAAATTATCACTATCTTTGATGATGATACAAATATGATTTCAAATGACTATGAGTCATATCCATCCATTTACATATTAACAACATGATCTCTATTTTCTCTCGGAATAGGCATTTCCCAAAAATTGAAGTCTCACATATTTCTAACATAAAAGTGGTATGTTACAAGGACACCATTACAATGCTTCAAAAGGATCCATTGGTATAGTGCCATGATAACTGTTGTAATAAGAGAAATAGACTAATGGTATTTGTTCATCCCATGTTAATTAAAAATATATTTAATATACCTATAACATTTCTTCAAATGTTGCATCATCCATTCTAATTGTCCTCCCCTATAGGGATGAAACACTATACTCATTTCCAATTGATTCCCAAGGAATATCTGTAAGGATTTCCCAAAATGAGACCTAAAACTCTAGTGTCTGTCAGGTACTACAAATAATGGTACCTCAACCTTCAATACCACTCCTTGGATATAAATATCCAAAAATTACTCCATCATATGATATTATTGAATATGGATTAAATGGTCCAACTTTGAGAGCTGATCAACTATTTCCCATAAGGAATTGTCTTTTAAAAACCATTCATTGGAAAAAATTCGAAAATACCATGTGTATAAAATCCCATTTGAAATCATGGGTAGGTAATAACTAAAACATAAATGTGAGTCATTGATGTTCTGGTTTTTTGTATTTAATAGGATTATAATCTTGAAATGAAATCAACCACCTTCAAATTTATACCAACTAACCAAAACTATTCTTTCAATAACTTATATATCTATTTATTCAAGGATTAAAACCCAATATGAAATGGTGGTAAGCATGAAGAAGTATCTCCGGACAAGCCATATATACAAACATATATTATATAAACTTCATATATTACCTCCCATCATGCGTTAAACCATCAATGGTCTCCACACCATTGAGTTCTAACCTCCTCACAACACATTCCAAATCAGATGTATGTGCCTATTTTACTCTCTCAATAATATTAAGAATGGATGAAACATTAAATAAAACCACAATATATCCTCATTTTTAACAAGTCTTGTTTATGTTATATATCAATAGCATCAAATTTATCTAATCTAATACCAATTTTGGAAACTGAGCATATGGATTTTTGATTAATCTATCTTACACCATATTTCCATTACCTAATGTATAAATAATTTAAATTAAAAAAATTAATGATACTATATACATATTATTTTCCAAAGGTTAAAATACCTTCATGAGAAAATATAACTCATGACCATTTGATCCATATAAGTTGTTATTTTATCCAAAAAGATGAACTGATGTTATGTCTTAAAATCATGACTATGATAGATAACTCCAAATTTTTTGTTGGGTAGTTCATTTCAACAACCATAGCAACCATTATCCATAAGTAACAATAGGGAGTCCTATTAAGGGAACACATCCCAACCTAGATCCCAAGCCATCACAACACACCACAAATCCTTGTAATGATTTTTCAAAAAACCATGATTTATGTTGATGTAAGGTGAAATATTGGCACATGAAAAGACCTTTGAAATTACTCATCCAATTGGAAATGCACATTATTACCTTTCAATAACATTGTATGTGACTATAGTCATGAAAAGTCCTGAAAATGCGTATGTAATAACCAGATAGACAAAGGAATGTAACGATCTTCAGTACATTATTTGGTGATTTCAGTGATATAATAGCCTCTATCAATTATGGATACCTAGAAACATATTTTCATGTTTTAAATGTTAATTAAAAAACTCTTCTTATATAAAAATTAAAAAAACAAAATCCATACTGGTGATGAAACAACGTGACTCCCAACATTATCCCCAAGTGTAGATCATGCATGAACCATGGCTCCAATACACCATCATTTCATCCACAAACACCACTAAAAAAAAATTAAGATACTCCTAAAATATCCCACATATTAAAATCATAAAAACATGAAATAATTTGTTAAACAAAAATTCATTATCACATATTTGTAATGGCCATATCTACTCCAGGAATCATTCTTGGAAATACCATTCTTCTGAAAAATAAATTGGCGATATTAAGATATCATGTCTATTTTAGACAACTACTAATCTCCCATAAATTGATCAAAAATATCATCAATCCATTGAAGTTGATATAGATCATTAATCTTTACATGGTTAATCATATGATAATACACACATAACTATAGATATTTATCCACCTTTTGGACAAATAGGGCTGGTGCTATAATGAATGGCATGTTATTCCTAATAAACCCATATCATTTATCACATCCAATTACAACATCAATTTACATAATTAGGATGGTCCCATTCGATAAGGAGGTATTGAAATATTACAACCCCTAGAAGAAGATTAATAATAAAATCAAATTCTCTAAATGGTTGGAAACCCAAAAAAATATTGGGATAGACAAATAGAACCTGATAAAAAACATTTGAAAACAAATATTCTAGATATCATCTATTGATTCAAATTTTAGTTCTTCTTAAAGGCATGATATCCTTCAAACTTATGGTCCTAGAATTTATGAATCTCAAGCCATTACATTCTGGTCTCCTATAATTAGATTACTGAAACCATTATCAATTTAAAATTAAATGTTCTTGTATAACAGTCGATGTGAACCTGGAACATTGTAAACCAATCAATACATATGATAATGTCATAGATATCCATCTGAAGCATATATATGTCCCATATTTTCCCATCTCTATAAATATTTATATAATATTATCTTCACATAATGGATTCAAATTTCATTTAACTAATTAGAATATGATTTTATAATATATAAAGAATCATATTCCATTTAAACTCATCTAATTAACAAAACTAGAATCAATAATGAAATGGGATTCAATAATTTTAAAAAAATCAGGAATAATGGGATAAATCAAGAAGAAATATACCTCTAACTTTTGATAGTAAATAATGAACATCCTTAATTACATGATCATCTGCATATAATTTCATTCTCCTGACACATTTTTTCTTATTTCCCAGTAGATATTTCCATTGTTGGGGTGTGGTGGAATTCCTGGAATCGCCATGGATAGAAATTTTCTTCTATAGAGATCCATTCCCATTGGCCCTTCTTATTTAAGTATATGAAATTTTTGATGCATAAAATGTATCCCAAAAAACCGACATTGGTTAACTTTGAAAATAGTTATGAAGATGTTTCATTGGGTTGAAATTGTGTGATGATCTAGGTGGTTCCCTATAAATTGATGTCATGTGTTCAAACAATCCACATTGAAAACAATCATCCTTGTCCAGTTATCTTGGGGGAATATTCTATGATATAGCTATCATATTTTGATTCATCCTTATACCTTGCTAATATTTGTCCCCCATCCATTTTTTCCAATTAGTATTGATCAAAACAATTTATATTGGTTTCAACGGGCTTCATCCACCCATAGCTCATGATTTGTCCAATTATACAGTTTTGTATCTACTAAAATTATCTATTTAATATATTATACATATAACTATAATCACCGAGCAATTCTCTAGAATCAAAACTAATTAAATAATTATTCCCATTTAGGATGCATTAGAAGAATCATCATGTGAAATGTAGACTAAATTCATAAATTTTTCCATGTACTCTATCTTAATGAGGCTCTCCAACATCATGGTGAATAAATTTTCCATACATGAAATCATGATTGTTAGAGTTTTTTAACAATTCGTTGAAATCCTCTATTGCATGGTTTGTATCTAATTTATCCTGAACATATATATCCCACCATTTGCATGAATGTTCCACCAACATATACATAACTGTCATTTATTTTAACTCTATAAATGATTCTAGGAATTTGAAGATTTGATTTATCCTATTTTACTACACCTCAACATTTTCGATATTTGAATCACACCTAATTAACAAATGAATCATCTTCATAAACTAGAAAAACTAATTCGCATTCATTGGACCATCCACCATGTTCCCACAATCCATATCCTAAAAATAATTACTATAGTCTAAACTATCAATTGGTTATCCTAAGACTAAGGTGAACCCACTTTCTAAGGATATTCTTCCAGTCTCATTATTTAATGCATTATTGGGATGCATTTTCTAAAAAAACAAAAAATTCCGTAAGTCTCGATTTTAAAAAAATAAAGGATTACTGATTTCACATTTTAACTCATCATTCTATCACATTATTTTGTTACCAAAATTCATCAAATTTTTTGTTTAACCATTTTTTAAAATTTTACCATTTTTTTGAAAATCATACCATTACATACCTTTTGAAAATAACTCATTTGAAAACAGAATTAAAAAATTTTCCAACGTAAACACTTCTACACAATATAATAAATCATTGCACAAAATAAAATATGAACTCATAGTTATAATTCATTTCTAAATTCATTTTCATTATAATTTCATTGGATAAACCCATGATAGTGTGCTTCCAATTCCTCATTGTGAATTGAAAAAAAAATTGTACCCAAGTCAATTTAAACATGATTTTTCCATTGAAAGGATATCTATATATTTTTATGCTCTATTTGTCAGGTCCTCATATTCTTAGTCCTTCTACCATCCCTATCTCAAGGACAAAAATAAAATTTACTTTACAACTTCAAGACTATAACAACTAATCACTAAGGATTGGATAGAATGGTTCAGTTTACATTTAAAGAATCATAAAATATGATAACAATTATAACAACCTTCACGTCATTGGATTTTGTTTTGTTGTAGTTTCTACATGGCCTTAAATAACATCCCCAATGTTCAAAATGCATAAACATAAATGTCGAATGCCTCCATGAATTTGGGGGACTGTTATACCTTTTAGAAATAAAACAACCCTTTGTAATAATGTTGATATACAATAGACTAGAATAGTGTACCATAGAGGAAGACAACTAAAATCAATGTATAAAGTGTAAGTAAAACTACCAAAACTCAATGAAACCAAATAAATCACCAAATATCCCAATATCTTCCATGATCTGACTCTATAATTCATCCAATGAATCTTGAAGTTCCACTTAATAAGTTTGAAACAAAATTGCAACCTATTTCCCGATCATCAATATATTAAAATCACTACATTTCTTCCAAATGTGTGAGACATTAAACTATATTGGTTTTCCCCAAATGACTTCCCAACTAACGCTGATAGGATAGAATAAGTTCGAACATTTTAATAAAAAATTATATTAATAGTTGAAAAATTATATGTAAAATCCTTGTAGTTTAAACAGCAAAATAGTTTTCCTTAATAAAAACATTTATAATAAAATGAACCCAAACAATACATTAAACAATTTCACATTGCTTTTAGGGAATACCTAATCTACTAAGCAGATGCACACCCACACATTCATTCTTCTTTGATAGTCACATTCTCATGAGTTGTTTCTCTTCTATCCACTAAGTCATCACAATGTTGGAAATGTCCTTTTTATCTATTATCACATTCCTCTTAGTTAGGGTAACATTCCTTGGTACTCTAATGGTACACAACCCATATTCTAGGACACAATAAAAAAATGAACTCACAAAACCCATGTGGGGCTAATAAATTTCAAACAAACCATTTTAAACCATTCCAAAAAAACAAATCTATTATTGAAAAAACAAATTCGTAAAAAAATTTCAATCCAACCAAAATTTATGAACAAAACATTTTTCTACATCAAAAACAAAAATCCATTCTAAAATAATCATTTTATGAAATGTTTATTAATGTATATTCACAATAATTCAACAATTTCCAAAAAAAATTCAAACCAATAATAATGTGGGTTTATAACAATATTTTAACAATAAATTAACAACCAAATTCAATCAGAACAATCATTTATAAATCAAAACATCATTTTCTATGAAGTGTAGTTGAGAAAGAATCCATGTACCTCCAAAATTGTGACTAAAGTAAAGAAAAACGATAAAATTCATAAAAATGGGGTTTATTCTCCAAAAACATTCCTTAGTTCTATTACCCTATCATTAACAATGCCAAATAAAACCCTGATTGAAATAAAAAAACATGAATTTATCTGTAATGGGAAATAGATATTAAATAATGAGAGGGAAAATAATATATCTAGGAAAAAAATCAAATAATAAAACAAAAAAGACTATCCAATAGAAACAATATATAACCAACCAAGAATCCCATGAATATTGCTTCTAATTTGTTGGGGAATGGTTCCACATCCATTAGTTGGAATAAAAATCACGATATAACATAATTTTAGTAAAAAGTTATCTAAAACATAATCACAATTTTTATTTATATTTTATAACATTTTTTAAATCGGCCATGGTTAGTCATATGGTTAGACAATCCACTTGATATTCATGTGTTAGAAAATATATAATGGTGAACCTCACATGGTTTTCCCACACATTTAGAAAAATCATGTGATAATAGTGAAAAATTCCACATTCCCAATTTTCCAAGTTTATCTTTGGTGGTCATAAGGTAAAGAAAACCCATGTGCCTACCTGTAATATCTTCTCCCATTATGCATGGATTCTTATAGGAGTAAGACTATTTCAATAAATCGTCCACTGACTGTGTAGATTTTGAAAAGGAAAAAACAATGAATATGTATACCAAACCCTTCAAAAAATAACCAAAACAATTTATATTTCATAGAATGAATAAAGCAAGGATTACTTACCTAAAATTATGTGGTTCTATAAAAATATTTCCCTTATGTAATAAAATATCACCTTCCATTCATTCTATAGAAATGAAAATAATATATATGCATGATATTGAATGATTATTTATATTAAATAAAGATAAAAGTATTCAATATAGGATTATTTGACACACAGAATACACACATAGTTTGTTGAAAATTGATCATAAGTATATTAATAATGTTCCAAGGTTCCAAAACTATTTTCTACATTATCCAAAAATAAAATAGATTCATTTTGAAAAAATATTAACATTTGGGTGTTGGTTTCCTTAGGGAAACTATTTTTTACATTGATTAAATGATTATTAGATGAATTTAATTTTAATAAAATTTAGTATTATATTTTTTCACTATTCTTCATGAATTTAATATGAAAATGTCACATAGTATCTATCTCATTGATAAGTTAATTGAAATTCCCATACATGATGATAAAAAATATGTGTTATGATGATATTATTTATTTTTATTATATTATATGATAACATGGTCTTATTTTTCAAATACCATCTTGAATATCTAGTGTGAGTACTAGTAATACAATAATTCTTCATCTCATGATATTTTCACCGGATTATATCAAAGGTGGGGTACTATGAAGAAAAAACTCTCAAATGCTAATTTTATATATCTTGGTATCAACTGGATATTTCTATCTCAAAGAGTGTGTAATTTTATAAAAACATAAATATTATCATTAATGAATTTCATCACTCACACATATAAATTTACTGACAAAAATTTATCATTCCAAGTGATGGAATGTAGTAGTATAGCATCTCTCCTTTTTATCACATAAACTTTCATTACATTATACAAAACCGAGGATCTTTAATGTTTAGTGTCTTGGAAACCATGAACATAATACATGAAAACAACAAAAACATTCTTCTTAAACACTTGAAAGGAATCTACTTATGTTCATACTAGGTTCATTACAATATCTCATAACCTGTGCATATACTTCAAAAGAAAGGGTGAGCAGAAGGCACAGTAAGGCAAACAAGGGGAAACATTTAACATGTGAACTTGAGATAAATCAACAATGTCATGAAAAGAAAATTAATCCATGAGAATGAAATAATCACGTATATAAAAATAAAGTTTTTCATAACATGAAGATGTGGATAAAACATTTTACAAAGACAATAATTTCTGTTTCACCCAGGTCTATCCCAAAGGTGACAATAAAAAGTACCAAGCTTATTCACCAAGGTATCTGTCTAAATGGTCATCTCTAGAGATTAAGTCGTTACCCAATGCATTGGAGTGCTATTCGGGGACACCCATAATTTGACTTTATTATCATGTGATTGATATATATCATCATCAATCACTTCATAAGCAACCCATATAGAATAAAAGAAATGGGTTTCATTTCATAATCATAACGTTCTATAAATTGCTTTAAAGACATGATCTTTATGTCACTTTAAACCCATAGAAATGGAAAGTAGGTCTCATGTATGTAAATCCCAGAATTTAAAATAGATAAAAAAGGTACATATGTGAATACCCTTATATAATAGAGAGATTTAATTATTTACTTAATAAAATAAACTAACATTAGAAAAATAGGGAGACATTTTTGAGACGGAAATTCTACAGCATAAAGTCTATGTTTCGGGGTTTTAGAAAACATTGAAAAGAGAGGGGACATGGGTAAAAAATTAATAAATGACCCATAAAAGAGTATAGGGACTGAATATAATGGATATATGAACATGGTAACGAAATTTTAAGGACATACCATTTGAAATTAAAAAGATGGAAGGAAGACAAAAAATTAGATTTCTCTTCTGAAAATTCGGCAGCCTAACGGCGTCACTTAAACATAAACAAAAATTAATTGATGAGATCAAATAGGGTCCCTCATAATATGAACACAAAATATCAGTAATAAATATATAGAGATCATACCCCAACATAATAAAAAAAGAACTTGAAAGACTTTACATTAAAGTAGAACATTGAAAAATGAGAAAGGTGAACGAATCCCTTAAAAATTCGGCAGCCTAACAGCATCACTTAAACATCAAAAAAGTGAATTGACGAGATCAAATAGGGTCTATAATCATATAAACATAAAATATTAGTATTTTAGATATAGATATAATATCCAAACATAATAAAAAGGATCTTTAAAGACTTGACATGAAAATATATCTTGAAAACGAGAAGGGTGAAAGAACCCCTTAAAAATTCTGCGGCCTAACGGCGTCACTTAAACATCAAAAAAATCAATTGAAGATATAAAATAGTTTCTCTCATAATATTAAAATAAATTATATGTATGATATATATATATCATACCCCAACATAAAAAGGAACTTGAAAGACTTGATAAGAAAATAGAACTTGAAAATGAGAAGGGTGAAAGAATTTGTTACAAAACATTCGGCAGCCTAACGACGCCACATAAGCAGTCATAAAACGAAATGATGACAATAATAGGGAATCTATAATCATATGAACAAGAAAAGGGGAGTACAATGAATATGAAAAATCATCCTCCAACATAAGAACATGGAGCATAAAAGAAATGACATAAAATAGATTATTTGAAAAGAAAGAGAGAGGTCAGATCCCTTACCTTAAATGTAACTCTTAAAACTCAATGATTGGGACCTTGATGGCTTGATAGAACCTTTGGAGGACTCATTGGTAGGTAAAGATACCATGAAATCGTTGAGTATGATTTTGGAGTCGAATGGATGAGAGTATGGCTTAGTATTTATAGGGAAAGTGAGGGGACAAGGCTTTAATGGCCAAGGGACACCTCATTGGTGGTTTTGGAAAAACCATGGGCTTGTCCATGGTATTTGCCTATGGTATTAGCCACTTGTGAAACCTCATAGATTAACTTATTATTCATAAGTAGGACATATTTATTACATACTTAATACATTATTTAATGAAGTCATTAAACACCCGTAACATAAAAACTGTATTTGAACTATTCTTCGAAAATTCAACTTTCTCAAGAAAAATCCAAAAATTTAACCTTAACCAAATATCGATGATCTGATTTCAAAAATGAACTCCATTAAATAAAAATATTTTTCTAAATATTTTTAATTTAATTTTTAAATAAATACACTATTTATCAAAAATTCATTTTTTTCATAAAAATCCCCAAAAATTACCTTAACATAATATTGATGCTCTGAGTTCAAAAATGAAATCAACTTTATAAAAATAATTTTCTAAATATTTTTTATTTAATTTTTAATTAAAAAACACTATTCACCTGAAAAAACTAATACTTGACGAATAATTTATGAAACAGTTACTTAAAAATTTTATTGAATCACGTTACTTAATCAAGGTGACTAGATTATATTAATACTTTCTTTAAATGAGATTACTAATCTATTTGGTCACATTAATAATCCTAAGCATAAAATCACTATTCATAATTTACTATTAATCAAAATTTAATTTGATCTTATTAGACACTAAATTTCGTACTGAACATAATTGTTGAAGATGATTTTTTGAAAATCATTACACATTTTATATTATTTAAGATTTAAATAAACATTTTTATAATATTCATTCTCTAAAATTCATAAAAAATAGGCATACTATAATTATCCGAACATTGAAAATTCATACACTTCAACATAAGAATAAATTTTTTTTTTTTAAAAAAAGTATTACATAAGGCAGTTACGGTCTCCTTACATAGCTCCTTATCGCACCAGGATAGGACCTAAGTGTAAGGTGTGCTAATGTGGGAAAATCAGAGGGAGGCACGGCCAACATCGCACGAGTAGTAATTTCTATCAGTTTTAACTTCTCGTGAAGGAGATTCCGTTCTAGCATCACATGATGGTGTTCATCTTGGGTTTGGTCCAGAGCAAAGCCCAGTGGTGTTACCTCCTTCCCATGTTCTGTTAGATGGGCTTCGATTGGTCCAAGACTACTGGGTGTGGCCATAAAATCTTCTTTCTATATTAATTAACCATGATCAATTGTATTTAGAGACAATAATCTAATCGTTTAGTTTCTAGAAGTCATATTGACCAATGGTCATTTAACAGTCAAAACTCGATGGTCTCATTTTAATTATACTCATGTTATCAAATGAAATAGGTTTGTTGAGTATAAAATAACATAATATATTAGGAAATAATATTTATTCAAAATTTCGGGTCATTTCAATCTTCCCCCCTCAAGAAATAGCATCCTCAAAATTTTTAAAATTGGGTTTTGAAATTTCATTGAATGTCCCACATCCGAAAAAGAGTTAGTAAAACATTTACTTTAAAAGAAATAAAAGGAATAAAAATGTCACCCGAGTTAACCCATACTAGGATTCCATATAGGAAAACATGGACATGGGGGAGAATACAAAGGGTCACATTCTGAGGGAGAGTGATAGAAAAAATTATTAGGAGAATGTTAACAACAAGATAATCACAAACTTATGATGGGTTAAACGGTATTTGATTTCCCAATAAGAAACGTTAATAGAAAATGATTTTGTTTTACGTTCCTTTTCATAGTTTTGAGGAATTCATTTTCTACATAGAATAAAAAGCAATGAAATATACCTACCTTCATGTAGAGTTTCATACATTAATATGTTTCTACAAAAACTAATCTTTTCTTTAAACGATGAGCATTCAAAACTACTTGGTCTGATCAAAGAACCAGAATCATCTTCTAGATAATCACATAATCCACCAAGGATTAACTATCTATTTCTTCTATTATCCCCAAAACAGAAAGTGTAATATAAAAAAACTCGTCAAAATGAAAGAATCACATAGGAAGGTAAAAATCTTTAAATCTTCAAAATTCCATGGTACTACCCAATGTTCATCATAGACCATTTTATAAATAAAAGTATTAAAAATTCCTCAAAATAAACCAAACTAATATTTAAACCCAAATACAAGAAGGATTTGTTAACATAGTCTTCCAAATTAAACTTCACCGTTCATCTCCAAACAATATCAACCACTCCTAACATCTTATAACAAAATTAGCTAACCTAATCATATTTTTCCCAAGATATGTTAATCATTTCCATAAGTGACCATAATTACTATAAGTCCACCTTAAATTCATCGATTCTTCAAAATATAATTCAACCTTTACTCCTCATATAAAATATCGTAGTAATCTATTTACCTCGATCAAATAGGGTTCCCAAAATAGTGAACTTCATCCAAAATAATAATCATCTTTTAATCCGCTAATCACCCCTTTTTTTAAGAAGAACAACTTCACTACATCAACATGTGGTACATAATAGTAGATGTTTTTCTTAATGATATAAAATCTTCTTAGGTAGTGACTCGATAATCATAGAAAACATAAATGATATGCTCATAGAGCATGAACTAAAATACAACATGACACAAACAATTATTGCGAAGAAGTTACATGTACTTAAGTCATCATGATCCATCTCATCATAGGACTTGAATTGTTCCCTTTTCCTTGATGATTTTTGATTCTCATCATGCTTCGCATCCATTCCAAGAGAAAATTGCCTTGGATATGTCTAACATCTCCACATTTATGACATCTAAATGTATAAGGTACATTAGATCAAACCTTATCTTCATTCATCACGTTATCCATATTTAAATGAAATTAGCTACTTTATGCCCTATCTTTCCACACTTAAAACATCTCTCGGTTCCATTGTGAGATTCTCCTTGGTGCCTCTTCCAAAAAAATTTGCAAAAAAGAAATTGGGTCTTCCTTCCATTATAAACTCCATCATATGGACATCTTTGATACATTGTCTTCTTCATCCTTTATGAATTTGGGCCTTCATGTAGGTACCAATTATCAATTGTGATTTTTGATAGCTAGTTTGGCATAATCACAATATTCTCAACTTGATCTTTTATCATCTCTATCCCATTAATAGGGAAATCGTCACAATTGGTATCACATTGGTTGTTGGGACATGATCTTCCATTTTCCGCCGTTAACTAAGAAAAGAACATATAATTAGGGCGCTTAAATACTTAGCCAATAATCATGAAAAGGAATCTTAAAGCATAAAAGGATAAACTTGTAGAAGGAAAGTATACCCTAACATGTAATCCCCTATGTCCCAATCTAGGTTATCCATGATCATATATTCTTATGTGAATCTTTATTTTATTTTATCTTTGTTTCTTTAATAATGGTTCATACTAAGCTTATGAATTTACCAAAGCATATCCCCCAGGAGTGTCGTAACCAAGAGTGCAGCAAGGCCCGTTGTCATATACCAGTTCCCATTCGAGTCTAGCTCAAAGTGGTGTTTTTGGGATTTACCCCTATGTACATCTGTCCCAGAGCCACCTCTACCTGCTCGTATCCAGAAAAGGATGTATTTGGATGGAAACCCCTTACTCAATAATCACCAAAATACCAAAAACAATTCCTATATTTAAACTTTTCTATAGGGTTCTTCCTAAAGTTTTCATATCCTAATTTCCAAAAATAACTAAACCATCCTTTGATACCAACTATAGAATCCCGCCATTTTATCACATAAACTTTCATTACATTATAAAAAACCGAGGATCATTAAGGTTTAGTGTCTTGGAAACCAGGAACTTAATACATGACAATAACAAAAACATTCTTCTTAAACACTTTAAAGGCTTCTCCTTATATTCATCCTAGGTTTATTACTACATCTCATAACCTGGGGACATAAATCAATAGAAAGGGTGAGTATAAGGCCTAGTATGGGAAATATGGGAAAATATTTAACATGTGAACATGAGATACATCAATAATGTCATGAAAAGAACTTTAAGGCATGAGATATAAATCATGAGACCTATAAAAATAACATTTTTCATAACTTGACAATGTGGATACAACAGTTTAAATGACAATCATTTCTATTTCACCATGGTCCATCCCCAAGGTGTCAATAAAAATTACCAAGGTTATTAACCAAGGTATCAGTCTAAATGGTCATCTCTAGAGATTAAGTCTTTACCCAATTCTTTGGAGAGCTATCAGGGTGCACCCTTAATTTTTCATTATTATCATGTGATCCACATATATCATAATCAATAATTTCATTAACAAAGCATATATAATAAATGAAATGGGTTTCATTTCATAATCATAACATTTTAAAAACTGCTTTAAAGACATGATCTTTATGTCACTCTAAACCCACGGAAAGGGAAAGCAGGTCTCATGTATGTAAATCACAGAATATAAAATAGAAAAACATGGTATATATTTGAATACCCCTTTATAATATAGAGCTTTGAGTATTTACTTAATAAAATAATAGAACTTTATAAAAAGAGAGAGACATTTTTGAGGCAGAAATTCTGAGCATAACGGCTATGTTTCGGGGTTTTAGAAAACATTGAAAATATAGGGAACATGGTTAAAACATTCATAAATGAACCATACAATAGTAGAGGGACCAAATATGTAGGATATATGAGAATGGTAATGAAATTTTAAGGAAATATAATTTGAAATAAAAAACATGGAAGGAAGAAAAAAATTAGATTTCTCTGATGAAAATTCGGCAGCCTAACGATGTCACATAAACTTCAATAAAAATGATTTGTTGAGATCAAAAAGGGTCTCTAATAATATGAACAAAAAATATCATTATGATATATATATATATAATACCACAACATAATAAAAATGGAGCTTTAAGGACTTTATATGAAAGTAGAACTTTGAAAAATGAGAAAGGTGAACGAATCCCGAAAAAATTTGGCAGCCTAACGACATCACATAAACATTAAAAAAATGAATTGACGATATCAAATAGGGTATCTCATCATATGAACATAAAAGATCTGTATTATATATATAGAGATCATACCCCAACATAATAAAAAGAATATTGAAAGACTTTACAAGAAAATAGATCTTGAAAATGAGAAGGGTGAAAAAACCCCTTAAAAATTCGGCAGCCAAACGACATCAATAAAAAATCAAAAAAATCTATTGAAGAGATAAAATTGGGTCTCTCATAATATGAACATAAAATATCAGTAAGATAAATATAGAGATAATACTAAAATATAAAAAGGAACTTGAAAGACTTGACATGAATATAGAACATGAAAATGAGAAGGGTGAAAGAATCTGTTACAAAACGTTTTGCAGCCTAACGGCGCCACTTAAGCATTTATAAAACGAAATGGTGATAGTAATAGGGGATATCTCATAATATGGACATGAAAAGGCCATTAAAATGAATATAAAAGAACATCCTACAACATAAGAACATGGAGCATAAAAGAAATGACATATAATAGATTACTTGAAAAGAAAGAGAGAGGTCGAAAGCCTTACCTTAAATGTAACTCTTTAAACTCAAAGGTTGGGACCTCGAGGGATTGTGGGAACCTTGCAAGGACTCCTTGGGAGGTAAGGAGACCAAAAATTAGTTGACGATGATTTTGGAGTCGAATGGATGAGAGGATGGCTTGGTATTTATAGGGAAAGTGAGGGAACATAGCATTAATGGCCATGGGACACCTCATTGGTGGTTTTGGCAAAACAATGGTTTTTCACAAGGTATTTTCCCATGGTATTGGCCACTTGGGACACCTCGTACCTTATATTAAAATTCATAAGTCGAACATATTGATTAAATACTTAATACATCATTTAATAATTCCATTAAACACTCGTACCTTAAAAACTGTATTTTCACTATTCATCGAAAATTCAACTTTCCCAAAAAAATCACATAATTTCACCTTAACAAAATATTGATGTTCTGCTTTCAAAATTGAACTCCATTTCATAAAAATAATTTTATAAATAATTTTAATTTAATTTTTAAATAAATAAAGTATTCACTGAAAATTCATTTTTTTCAGAAAAATCCACAAAAATTACGTTGACATAATATCGATGCTCTGAGTTCAAAAATGAAATCCATTTTATAAAAAAAAATTCAAAATATTTTTAATTTAATTTATAATTAAATAAAACTATTCACCCGAAAAAACTAATACTTGACTACTAATTTATGAAACCATTACTTAACCATTTTATTGAATCACATTACTTAATCAAGGTGCCTATATTATATTAATACTTTATTTGAGTGAGATTAGTAATACATTTGGTCACATTACTAATCCTAAGCATAAAATCACTATTCATAATTTACTATTCATCAAAAATTAAGTTAGTCTTATTAGAATCTAAATTTCGTTATCTACATAATTGTGTAAGACCATTTTTTGAAAATCATTACACATTTTTAATTATTTAACGTTTAAATAAACATTTTTAAAATATCCTTTCTCTAAAATTCATAAACAAATATGCAAAATATATTTATCCAGACTTTGAAAATTCATAAATTTCAACATAAGAAGAAATAAAAATTATAATTTAAAACAAAGGATTACTCAAGGCAGTTATGGTCTCCTTACATATCCCCTTATAACACCCACATAGGACCTAAGTGTACGCTATGCTAAGGTGAGAGAATCTGAGGGAGGCTCGGCCAACATCACTCGAGTAGTAATTTCTATCAGTTTGAACTTCTCGCGAAGGCGATTCCATTCTAGCTTCACACGATGAAGTTCAGCTTGGGTTTGGTCTATAGAAAATCCCAGTGGTGCTACCTCCTTCCCATGTTCTATTAGATGTGCTTCGATTGCTCCAAGACTACTAGTTGAGGCCATCGAATCTTCTTTCTATATTAATTAACCAAGATCACTTTTATTTAGAGACAATAATCGAAACGTTTCGTTTCCAGCGGTCATATTGACCAATGGTCATATGATAGTCAAAACACTACAAGGTCATTTTAATTATAATCATGATATCAAATGAAACAGGTTTTGTGATTATAAAATAACACACAAAATTAGGAAATAATATTTATTCGAAATTTCGGGTCATTAAATGTAGGGTATGTTGGGTGGATCAAAAATTAAAATTTATTTGTGGAAAATTGGAGAAAATATTTATACTTCCATATTTATTGATTCTTATATATCATCCCTTTTATTAGAATGCAATTTTCGTATTAAATTTCATGGTCATGGTGAAATGGGGTTCCTATTTCTGATATTTAATGATTGACATATATATCATGTGGTTTGATGAAAAATGTTTTCTACATTCATGAAGATATATTTCTTCCAGGGATATTTTATTAAACATTAAGAATTATTTTTTTTATTAATAATGTGAAATTATGTTATTTCTAAGGGGTGAATTGACCCATTACTATATAGTAATGTTTGAATTTAGGGAATCCTACCGAAAAAAATTACAATGAATCATAGAGGCTCAGAAACAATTTGTTTCTATTAGACCAAATTGAAATCTATTTAAATTTATTTTTTAGAGAATATATTATTCTAAAAATTATAAAACTTTTATAATCATGAATTATCAATTAAAAATACTAATTCATAAATGTAAATTTTAATTTCAATTGTTATGTATTTAATATTTAATGTGATGATCATAAAATCTAAGACAATTTCAATTGATAAATAATAACATATAATCTAGTAAAATAATATTTGTTATTTTGAATGTTATCACACAAATAATATTATAATAATCATATTATTATTATTATTATTACACGGTGTTTGTTAATGATTTTGTTATTATATAAGTAATGATATTCAATTAACATTTATTTTTAACCTAAACACTGTTTATATTAATATATTGTTATTTATATTATGTTTTGTAAATCAAAAACAAAGAATCGGTAATTGTTACTCACAATCTTATTATATTGCTTTCTCTATCTATATCTCTTGATTTCTCCAATTCTTCTAATTATTAATGATAATAACTCTTTTAATCATGTAGGATATTAGATATATCTATATGAATAATGAATTTAGTTTTATTTACCATTATAGCACCCCAAAATAGTCTTTCAATAATCATTAGTTAGGGGATAATGTATAGATCACAACTAGAGAGATTGTATAATAAAATACATAATTTGGAATGAATGTTATATAAAATGGATTGTTTTTAGATCAGAAACATCATTCTAAAATGACTGTATGATGTGGTAATCATTTTATTGTTATCTAAAAAAATTAAATACAAATATAACATGTGGTATACTATATTAGTTTTTTTTAAACATTAAATTATTATTTTTAGATTAAATTCCCACAAACATAACTTTTATTGTTCCCATAACCTTCAATTGGAATCAAAGGAGGAAAGAATATTTAAAATATAAAAGTAATGATTTGATTAAATATAAATAAATGTGAACATGGTTGAATTTTCTAGTTCACATTTTTTCATTAATCCAATATGAAATAACTTTTTTTCATTATTTTAATTTATTCCTTCAATATTCACAAAAAAATTGTCAATTAAAAGATGATGAATAACTACAAATTATTTTAGGGTGTGTCAAATAATATGGATTTATTTTATAGTATTAAATAAAGTGTAGTTAGTGTACATTTTTGTGACCGAGAGCACTACACCTTCTCATGTGAAATTATACATTCCATTCCAATTAGTAATTGGATTGGGTGAATTTATTATAAAACATATGTGAATTTCGTAAACAAGGAACCCAAAAAATTGGATTTGATAGAGTTTAGCTGGAATATGAACTGTATAGTCTACACATGTTAGTGTTGAAATTCTCATAATATGTGTGGTCAATATACACAATCCAAACTGACTATGATTATCAACATGTTGAATTAATGGAGTCAAAACATGTAACTGGTGTACATGGTGTGTATCTCAGTAATTACTGCATCAAATATACACACCAATATCTTCCAATAGTTATAAAGAAACATGGAATGTCAGATACACTTTTAGAATATTGATTTTACATGTTTCGTATGTCCACATATGATGAACATTTTATGTTTTCTTAACTGTTTCACAGACACATGAAATGAATAAAACATAGCTTGTAGTTAGTTAGTGGACACTGTGTAGTCTGGTGAAGGAACATGCTAAAATCGAAGGCATGTACCCTGGATACATGACATTTGTGTTACAAGTCATGTAGCTAGATATAACTCATAGTGTTGCCTTTTAATAATATTAAAATTAAAATTACATTAAAATGGTAACAAAATAATTGAAAAATTATTATATTGATTTATCATTTTTTGTTAGAAAATTTAATGATTGTTCAAAATAATTTTAAATTCATAAATAATTTTCTATAGTAATCATTAATTATTGGTTTTTCCAATTATATAACATGATTTTTTATGATTAATGTTTCAAAATGAATTCTAATGGTTATTAAAATTATTTTTAATCACTTAACCAACCAATTAAATAAGTAATTAAAACAATTGTGTTTATCACTATAATAATTAATTAATTTTAATGAATGGGAACTAGTTTACATTGTCATATACATTTTATGTATGAGTTTTCAGAATTATGACTAAGATATTTGTTTGTTTTTGATATATTAATTTAATTTCTCCACGGGGTTTCAATTATTTAACAATAAATTAAATTTATTAGGATGCGTGTCCTTATTCTATCTATTGTTATATAGTAGATACATATCTATTGTTATTTGTTTAATACCCATTAAATGATCCTTTGGTTCCCCCCGCCCACATGTGAATTATAAAGACATTTAACTAATATATTATCTAAATGATTGTGGGGGAAATTCCTGGTGGGATCATTATGATAACAACCAATTTTATAAATAGGTTTATTAGTGGAATGTAGTCACTCATTCAAATTCTAGAACTAGGGGATTTCTCCGGGTCTAAAGGAAATAGTTATTATCTATTTAACGTATCATCTGTCAGATAAAACCAATATTGGGTGATAGTTTTTTGTTAATAATTATATATTTTAGGGATGGTAGATTGATATCTCTTAAATATATTAATTTATGTGTCGAGATTTAAATTTAACAACTAGATTATGTAGATATGGTCAATGAGGCATGGTTATTTAATTAAGTAATTTCCTTATAATATTAACAAGATTTGTAAATGATTAAACAATATAAAATTTATTCATAATCAATAAATGTCCCTAAAATATATATTAATTCACATTAGGCATTTTATTAAATGATTAGGAATGAATGACATAGAAATAATGGTTTGACCATCACTCATTGGTAAATTATTTATAATTTTTAATTATTATGTAATTTACGAGTTGACCTAACCATATTAAATCAAGATAGGATTCCCTTTCTATAAATTAAGTATCATAGATTAAAGTGTATATAAAATCTAAATCAGGATTTTTTGATTTTGGACTCCACTAAATGGATTAAGGAGGTGCAATACAAATTTTATAAAAGACATTCCAAAATAAATTTCTTGAAATTTCATGAATAATCATTTTTTCTTTTATGTGAAGAGGAATATGGATCATTGAAAAATGACTTCCATAGAAAATAAACATTATGAGTTCAATTTTTTGTATTTTGGTACATGATAAATATAATGGGAGAAATAATAAAAATAAGTTAATTATGAATCCTATAAATTGAAATCATGAATAGAACCAATAAATTTCACATAAAAATTATATAATATAATAGATTTTTTTTATCCATAGTATACCTATGGTATTTTTTAGATAATTATATTCTCCAAAATGAAAGTAACATCCAAGAGTTGTTCATCTACAAAAGGATTATAATTTACCAAGGTTAAAAATAATACAAGTTATAATCAACAATAATAGATCAAAATTTAAAGCCTGTTACTGATGAAGTGTTCATGATCAATGAAAAAATCACATATGCGATGAAAATTCAATGATTGATGGTATTATCGATTTATAGTTAAATTTTAATGTATAATGAATGGATATATTCATATATAATCCTTGAAAATCACATTGGATTAAATCAATAGAGAGAAATATTAGAATATTTTGGGATTTTGAATGAAATTTTTTAGTGAAATCATTTAGAAGGTCTTCATGTTGTGCCCTATATACTAAATCTAAATGGATAAATTGAGAACCAATAATTTTAAGGGACTGAAAAACCTAAAGAGTTTTGAACCAATCACTTTCATGCATCACATTCTATGTGATAATTCTTTTTTGATGTTAATTTTTGAATGTCCAAAATATACAAGTCCCTTATTAGTCTACGTAATCATATTCACCATGAGGATAATTAGATCTAGAATAAAAAGATATTTTTTCTTAAGATTAACTAATAGAAAGGGAATGTTAAGATTTCTCTACCCAATTCTTCTTTACACCCTTCAAAGAAGAGAAATATAAATGATAATATAAGAGAGTATGATATTGTTTGTTTCTCCTGGGAATGAAGTCCATTGGATGATATATTCCAACCTACTGATGAATTAATGCTTATCCTTGGAAATATTTTTAGCATGTAAAATTGATCATTTTATATAATTTATGAATTTTGTACAACATGTGGTTCTGAAATATGTATTCAAATATAGGGACCTAGTTGATTAAATAATAATGAAAGAGGGAATTAGATCTACGATCCATAAAGAGTGGCAAACCAGATATGGTGGTTATTGGGGAGTACCACTTCACATTGCCAATGGAAATGATCTTGAATTAAAAATTTCATTATTTTATTACATATATTGACAAAAAATTATTCATTTGTCCAATATTGACACAGATTGATAAATTTTCATGCATGGAAGAAAATGAATCTTATTTTTTAAATATATAATTTGTTAATTTAAAAAAAATATAAATAAAAATCACTATATGATAGAATACATGAACCATGAATTGGGAATTGAGAAAACCTTCTTCACATGACTCATATATCACTTATCAATGGCTTCACCAACATGGTAATGTAAAGAAAAATATATGGAAAAAATTACAACATTATACATATTTATAAAATTTTGAACTAAAAACTCATGGGATATTTCACATTTGTTTACAAGTAATTATGCCAAAATAGCCATTTATTAGAAAAATAGATTGGTAAAATAACCTCTCGAATTAGTTCGTAATTTTGTTGGAAGAATAATTTTTTTTAAAAATATGTTGGGAACTAATAATTTATAACTTGTACAAATTATTTTTCAATAAATTTATATTCATACATGATGGGATATAATTTGGATTTTTTTTATGATAATGGAATAGAAGAATTAATTATTAAACATTATTCTTAAAAATATCAAAAATCTCCACTTAGACCATGGTTGATAATTTCCTAATCAATATGTCATTAATTATATAATTGATCATTGGATCATATCCAAAGTCACTACTGCATATAAAAATCATTGGAATTGTGTTAGAGAATAATGTAATTATAAATTGATAGTCCTGGTGCGATCGTAGATTAGTCATGTGAATCATCCATTATCATTTTGAAATCATGGGTTAGAATCTACCGTAGTATAAAAAACCATGTTTCAAATGATTCAAATTACCATATGCCATAAAGAATAATGGAATGGAATGAAATGCTAATTATATTAAATAACTTTTTGATGTTGTGAATATTTTATATGTCCTCTTCTAGAAAATAACATTAACCATAAGAGAAAAATATACCTTTATTGGGAGGCATAATGAAGAAAAATTTATAACCTATAAGGCCAAAAAAATGTAATAGTTTCTTGAATTTCTATATTCCTTGTGATATAGAAGATTAAAAAATGTTTTATTGGGAGTAAGATAGGGTAATATGTTGTTATGGATAATGGTATATAAGAGTTGACACATAAATAGACATCTCAAATATATGGGGAGTAAAATGAAACTCTATATTGGAGTATAAGAGTGGTTAGTAAAAAAGGTTTTATGTATTTTTTTGAGTCACTAAAGATAGTGACTGATTATTAGTTGAGAATAATTATCCTATATATTATAAAGATTTCATATGTGTAATGCATGTTTTTATCTGGATAGAGTCCTTGAATACAGAAATGGATTCCTTTTAGTAAAAAAATTCATGGATTTTTGTAAATCCTCTAGTAGTTTTATTGATTTTTTTTTAAAATGTGTATTCATGACAAAAATGTCCATGTATAGAAAAATCCATTCCTATAATATGTGACTCATTGAAAAATGGATCATACAGAGTCCTTGAAATTTCTATGAATAAACAGTTTTACTGGTTGCATTGATGAAATCCATCACAATAACATTCCATTACAGAATTCCATGACTATGTTATTTGAAAAGTGGATTTCAAAAAACAACCACAATTTAAATAATTTGGAAGATATCACGATTATATAAACTAAATGGGTTATGAATCAAATTATTAAAATATGATATTGAATTTGTGAAAATTCAAGTCTGGATTAATGAAATCATATAGGTCTTAGAAGAATCATTTTTATGAATCTAAAATGGAATTTGGTTTCATAAATATTTAACATAAGTGTTTTTAAATTAGTTGTCTATTTTTATTGTGATCATTTTCTTAATAGTATATTTTGACGAATTTTTACTTATTGGAAATGAAATTCTATGTTAATAGTATATTATGGTCGATATAAAGAAACGACTCTTTACTAGGAATTTTGATGAATTGTAATTTATTATTTGTATCAAGATCAATAACGATCGGTAAACATGTAAGCGTGGCCAATGCCAAGGTATATATATTAAAAAGATACAGAAGATGATTAGAATGGAACAATCAAAGAAGGGATATTTTCCAATGGAACATTATTTCCACCATTCTAGTTAAATGATTCCTCTATCAAATAAGGAAAGTTAAATAATTTGAAGGATTCCATATGAATATATGGTTGGATTAGTCAGGTATCTTATTTATTGTGTTAGTCTTGATGTCACCTATAGATTTAGTGTGGTAGAATGACATCAGGCTCACCCATTTGACTAAGATTTAACAGTAGTTAAGACTATCCATTATTATACGAGTCATACTAAGGAAGTTTTTCTAGTATGTAGTGGATATGATGAACCAATCATATGGGGATGTGAATATTCATCAATCAAAACAGATCAATATAATATAAAATCATAAATTGGGAACATATTCACATTAAATTAAGGTTTTTTGATCATGAAATCTACAATGCATGATGTCTTCAGATATTAAGTAATAAAATTCAATTATATTACTACTTTTGAGGTATCTATATATGCTGTTTGAATATGAAATTTTGTTTTGGATATCGATGTGGTGCAAAATAGTAAAGATTGAATCATACACTACTATAATAATATTAAAATGGTGGATCTGGAAGTTGAGAAAAGATTCCATTATAGGATAAATAAGTTAATTAATATTATAATCTCTTCCTAGTTTTATCAATGATAAGGTCATGTTTTAGGGAGAATAATTTACATGGAACAAAATTTCTAAAGACATTGGACTAAATACCTATGTCAATAGAAACATGATTATCTCCTATGGTTGAGTAGACTGAGGGTAATATGTAAACATATCCAGTCAATGGTGTTTTTTGTTAGATTATTTGACCCTGGATGAACTCTTTAGAATTTGATTACATATATATTAAATGATTAAAATAAAAAAATTATTATATATTTTTTCATTATTTTAGATGAAAATAATATAATAGTGTCATAAATTATATGGTAAGGGATAATTTCATAAAGGATTACCACTACGATGATAACATTGTGATTCTATGTTGATATTGTTATATATACTTCTATCAATGGATAAAATAATATGATATGAAAAATTTTATATAGATTATCTAGGGAAATTACACATAAAAAGATGTGGGTTATTATCATGAAGTTCACACATAGGAATATCTACGATGTCAAATTATGAGAACAGACCATCCATTTAGATAACTATATGTTTTTGTGCATTATGATTTTACTATATTTTTGTGTGTAATGGTCCTTATTGATTAATATTATCATTGATACATTTCATGGTACTCATGCTAATATTTTATGGCCAAAATCATCACACCATATGTTGATGGGGTAAGGAATTTTGGGTGTATCATGAAGAACATAATATTAATACATAATTCATTGATGATTTCTATATTCCATCCATATAGATTCATATATCTCATAAAGTGGATATTAAGAGAATCATTTCAATAAATTCAATTTTAATTGTTGGCTAATGTGTTTAATTTAGTACGTCAATGTATTATGTACCAAGAATTTTGGTTGATGCCAATGATGTTCGACATGTCTGGTGAGATATTGAGATAGTGTGATTGTATTAAATAGTTAGAGTTTATCTATAGTTGTCAGTGTAGTGACATTTAGTTCATTCTATTGGGTGTCTTGGCGCCTTACTAGTTATTAGTCATGGGATTTAGGAACGCCAGACAAATTCCATTGATAAATAAACCTAACAGGTAATACAATAAGTGTTTAGGTTTGGCTCACACAAATTGTATTTAAATTTAATTATTTGAATAAATATTATTCTCAAGGCCTAGAAACACAATTATTAATCTTTTATCGATTAAAAATATATATTTCTAAATTACAAATTTTATTAATTATTTTTTGGGTTGATAATAAATACATAAGACCTTCATTTGACCAAGATAGTATATACTAATCAATATTAATTTAGAATTTTGTAAAATTAGTATTATTAATATGAATTTTATCACACATGTCAAAAATAAGTAATATTTATTATATTAATTTTTGATGGGTTTTAGTAAACTTTATAAAATTATTTAATGTCTTTATAAAAAAAATATTCTAATATGATCCCCTCACATATTGAAAATTTTTCAATGTCTGGTGTTTTTTAAATTGAAAACTAAATATAGGGAATCACAGTTCCAATAGAAATATCAATATATCTCTATATATCTTCTAATTTAATCCTTATAAACATCTGATGAATCAATAGAAATCATTCATTCCCAAAATATCTTGTAGGGATCAATAAGGAAAATAAAATGAATTTGATTCATTTTTAATGAAATGAAGATATATTTGGAAATTGTTAGATATCAAATTAGAAAGTTTTGATCACAACTATATTGATTAAATACATGAATTCTTAGAACCCTACATAGTAAAACAAAATTGATTAATTGGAAATCAATTAATTTTCTAATTAAGGTATCCTAATATGTGTAAATAAATTCATATGAATTTAAATAAATAAATTTTAAATTTATCATGAAATATTCTCTATTTTTGTTTGAGGAATCTGTAAATTAAAATAATATCAAAATTAACAGACACTAAATATTATTTTCTACACCTAAAACCATTATAACCTGCATTTCATGGTTAGTTTTTTTTTGAATTATATCATTCCTCCATCATTGTTCAAGATTAATTAGATCATTATTTTTTTCTATATATATTACATAACCAAAATGGCTTGTTAAATATATTGATTTTTATTTTGGTCCATTTATTAATGATTTAAAATTAATGGGAGATAGAATTAATACAATGTAAGATGATCATAGATATAATGTGTCCTTGTTGAGATACTTCTATGATTAAGATTAATAAATTTACGATGTATGGTTGTACATAGGGTGTAATATTAATTAGATTTTATGATGTCTTATAGGTGAATATGGGAACAATTAGTTTTTTTGAATAATTTTATAATGAAATTGATTTTTTAAATCATAATTGTATTTCACATTCATCATAAATTTCACTCGTAAACAAAAAAATATGGTATTTCGGAATAATGTGTGAAAAAATATCTATTAAAAGGTGATGGGTAGTTTTAGAAGGTAAAGGATAATGTCATACTTTATAGTAAAAAATTTTAAAAATACATTACAATAAAATCATTCAAAAAAATTTATGTCTTCCATAAATTACTATAATAAAAAAATTTATATTAAAAAATATTTTAGAGGTCACTAATTGTGATATTAATATACATTGTAGTGTACTTGCAATGTATCAAAATGTTTCTACAAATAAGAAATGTAAAATAATGGTTTAGAAGAACATGAATTCAAGGTGGCTTCCACAATATTATGGTAAATTAAATGATGGGGTATATATTATTTCTATCTAACTACTCAAATGATTTCAAGGAATGAAAAGGTTTAGTATTTAAATTTCTAAAATCATTTAATATTTCATGAGGCGTATTAAAAAAAATAGGATTATTGTAATAAATAATGAATATGATTTATTGGTTTTATATTCACATGATGCACGTGTTTTGATAAAATATTATTTTCCTATGAATATAATAATATTTATTACCAAAAAAATCATGTATAATTACTATAAATCCATAATATTTTAAATTAACAATATATTCTAAAGCGTATACAACATGAAATATTATGCATAATCAAACATCAAAATATGATTATTAAAATATAAATTTTAAAACATGGACATTAAATTAGTGATTATAAATTAAATAAACCAAATTATAAAATATAACTTTAGAGGACATAATCAATTATTATTCATTTATTAACTCTTATAAAATAAGTGAATAATTTTATGTAATGTTAATTTAAGCTTTAGAAATAAATTTTATTCAAAATTTGTTTTAATTCCATAAATTTATTAATTAATTTATTTAAAATTTATAAATTTAAATTTTTAAAAAATAATTATCATATTTTAATATAAAAATAATCTTTGGTTGAAATTTTTATATTTTTCTGCAATGATATATTTTTCAGTCAATAGTGAAATTTTCTGATTGGTATTGAGAACTTTTTTTTATTTTGGCCATTTTTAATTTCCATTTTTAAAATATATCACAGTAAAAATTGTAATATTATATTTTTATTAATCTTATTAATTTAATTGGAATTAATTTCATCATTGAATTTGGTATAAAATTATTTTTACACTTTAAAAATCAATTTTCCAAAAAAAAATTGATGCATTTTCCCAGTTTCAGTGAAAATTAAATTGTAAAACATATATTTAGTGAATTTTTAAGAAATGGATTTTGTATTTTGATATATGGGGTGAAAATTTAGTAAAGATATAACTTTTTTTTCTAGTATGACTAGTGACCCAAGTATTTTTTAATACCATAATAAAGGCAAAATCATGTAATTAATGTTAAAAAATGATAAGTACATGAAATTGATCACAATACCTTCTATAATATTAAGTGATGATTCAATTTGGTAAAAAATAATCCAATTTTAGGTTATATGGTATTTTTATCTATTTGTTTTAAAATTACGACCATTATAGTATTTTATTTCAAGAAAATCCAATCAAGTCACACACTTGTTGTTAATAATAAGAATAATTTCAATATGGTTCTATCATAAAGGTAGGATTTACTGTAAAAATAATTTTCAAATATTAATCATTTATCTTTATCATATTTTTCTTTTTTTATAATGATAAAATAATTACCATAAAGGCTTATAAAATGCATAAGCAATAATTATTCTATTAGTAGAGAACTAAAATATATGATTCATTAAATATTAAAAGTACTATAATTTATAAATAATAATGTAATACAGTAATTTTTTAGAAAACCATGAAAATTTATTAATATTACAAAATATTTCTTTTTAATTCTATTGGTAATATTTATATTATTAAATTCAATGTAATAAATAGTTATAAAACATAACATGATACCATTATAACAATTAATATAACATTAAATGATATAAATTAAGAAAAAAATATTGGATTCTCAAAATAATTTATGATATGTGTAATAATATATTAAATGGTACAATTATAGTTTATTATATAATTAATATTAAAAACATTTATCATTCAAGACTAGAAAATCTTGTTATTACATACGTTTATAAGTGTTAACAATATTTTAAAACAAAATGATAAGGGAAATATATGAGCTAAACCAATAAAAAATTTGTTGCTGAGAATATATAGATTAATATTAATCCTATATTCTAAATAATTAATTTTCAGGCTACAAGTAATTTAATATTAATTTATAATGATTTCATATTTTTAGAAATTCGTAGAGTGCACCCACTGTATTATATAAAAGGGAACCTATTAAAGTCAACTATTGAAAATTTAAAAAAAATCATCAAATAACTACCCAAATATATTCTAAAATTTCATATCAGTGTTTTACATTCCTTAGCTACTAAATAATATAAATCCTTGAGATATTATGGATTAAGGAAAATTATATTTTCTGAATAATATCATTAATTAATACAATTATTTTAGTTTTGTAACTTATTTTACCTCCTTAATTTCATATTAATCCATTATAAAATAAACATACAAGTATCCTCTATATACTAAGATATTATAATTCTAATTTCATAAACTATAATTGTCTCCTAACATATATCAAATGGGAGAGGCATTCATAAATTATTTCTACGGCGCACTACCACCTCATAAACTTTTTTAATTTGGATTTCAATCATAGTTAATCATGTTTTTTATATGGATATAATAAGTATTAATATATGATAATAAATTAACAAATTAAATTTTATGAAAAAAATAAAAAACATTACCTTCTTAAATTTCATTTCCTTGTAAAATTATAATGTCTTGTGTGCGTGCGTGTGGGAAACCACTACAAAAATTGATATGATTTGATTTTCATCACAAAATTTATTAATATATTTATATATATTTATTTAAATAATTAATATTATCTTTATGATATTATTTTCAATATATATTATTAAAATAATAATGACCTTTTTAACATAATGATCATTGAAAGATGTAAATGTTACTCTTACATGAATTTGTCCTACTATCTCAGTAATAGTAAAATAGTTAATCTTTAATAACCATATTAAATAATTTGTATTAGAATTATATTATAGTGGTAAAAATAAATATTATTCATTCATAATAATAAAAAAATTATTTAATAATTACCATTGTTACTATATTTACCCAACTGATGACATTTAGGACTTATATAACCAATATCATAAAATGTCTAATGTGATCGTAAATGATTATATAATTTTATGTTACATTATAAAAAGTGATATAAATTTAATAATAAAAATAAAAAATATACTTAATAATGTATAATATCAAATTATTTTTCTCTATATGGAAGATAATGAATGAATGTGACACATCAATCTCATGATAATGGATATTGTCAAAATATCCACTTAATTGAGACATATTGTGTTTTATGAACATATTTACATTTATGTGGTAAATATAATTCCTCTTTTAAGTAATTATAATGAATATATATTTATTAATGATGATTAATAATCATTTTGAATTTATAGTCCTTTCGTTTTTACATATTTTCATTCTGTATTCTTTCTCTTTGGAAGTTGAATCAATAAAAAATTTATTTAATTGAAAAGTTTATATTATTTATCATTTTTCATGTTATATTATTTTTTTACAACATTATATTATATAGAAACTTTTTAAATATATTATTATTCTTCTACACATATTTATCAAATAATGGGGTTTCATTTTTTGACAAATTAATAAAATTGTTTGAAAGGAATTGTTTTTCATTTTTCAAACATGGTATGTTGTGTTATTTCAACAAATGTATTGAAGGAATGTTTTTTAATCTTATATTGAATGATCAGATATCCAAATCAACATCAACATCTGTTCTTTGAAGATTATTTGATACTGTTCAATTTTTTTTCAATGATAATTTTTCCATTCATATTTGTTCTATTTTTAATACAAATTTCAATAAAAAAATGATAATTTCCTAATAATGATTTTAATGAAATATTTATGGTATTTTATTCATTAATTATAAAAAATAATTTTTATAATATTCACCATTGATGATTCTATTTAATTATATACTCCTTTGTAATATTGACAATATTTTAATCATTGGACATTACATTTTCTATAACTATCCATATTATTTATCATGGAAAAACAAATTACTAAACCTTATATAATTTAAATATTTTTTATTTTACTATGACTGTTATATTATTGGAAAGGAATTTTTTTGATAATATGTTTTCATTACTCTTTTTGGATATTTAATGATAATGCATATTCTACATAATTTAAATCGAATATTCGATATACAAGTAATGACATGTACATGATAATATGAGTGGGACCTAGTTATAGATATCCCCTATACACATCCATTATATCATGTTAAAAATATATTAGATAATTACGTTTTAATGGTTCTTAGGTTTATTTGTTCCCATTATTTTTGAACATTCATATGAATGCTCTTGATAGCATAACTTTCATGTTTCATGAGATCAAGACTTCTAGTAATTTGGAATATCCTTCATTTAGAATTAATTTTTTATTATCAATGAGATTTTCCCAATTATATTATCAATTGATGTATTTAATTATACATTTATTTATTAAATTAGATACTTTTTTATTTTTTTAACATTACATATTGATTATTCCTTATCTAATCATGATAATCACATTATTGATTAAATGTTATGTGTTTTTAGATATTTACCTTGCGATATTATTTATTCCTTGTTTATTATTGTATATTTACACATTGCATATTTTGTTGTACAAAAACCCTTATTGATCATTTCATTCAAGTCTTATTTTTTTATTTAATTGTGTTATTAATAGTGAATCATTTAATGAGATAAAAGTCTTATAAGAGATTACAATTGATATGTATATAGTTTATAACAAATTAAAAATTAAATGAAAGTGTGTATCTTGTTCCTTAAGACTACTAGTCTATTTATTCCTTTGGGAAAATGATTTCTTATATCTAGTTCAATAAAATATAGTAGAGACTAGATATAGACTACTAGAGTTTGGGATGTTGTTTTTTTGGAACATTTTGTGTAGAAAACATATAAGTATATTATATATTCACATAAATAACATGACAATTATGATTATCAGTTATAGTTTTATGGAAATTATACCATTCTAAATATTTTATTTTATGGAATTATGTTCATGATTATTATGAGGAAACTCAATTTGTGCCATTATATAATGGTCGCCTTTAAGAAAATATTTGGAATCAATAACAACATTAAAATTATATATTTCCATTCTCAAAAAACCAATATATCTTGTGTTTGAACGTTGATGATCTAGGAAATATTAGGGATTTTTACTCGGGTTATGGAAAATAATGTTCCCTATATGGAATATCATATTATTCCATAACATGATTCATCAATGATGGATCACTTCTGTAGAGACCTGGAAATTTCAAAGATTTTCTTTAATTATTTTGAAATTTTGCGAGTCCACAGTTTCTGACAGCACCTGATTCCGAGGCCCGGTGTGCCTGAAAACAATTTTCGAAGTTTAGCTCGGGTACGTTCAGTAAATGAACGAGCTGGTTTTTAAAAAATTATAACTGGTGCATAGAATTGAAAAGTGAGGGCACTGATGAACTCACAGCGCCGATAATTGCTTAAGGGGACTTTTGTCGTAGTTCCATCTTGAGCGGGTTGAGGTTTAATAATTGAAAATTGAGAATAAAATAAATAAAATTTGTTATGTATAGATTTTATTTAAGAAAGGTGGTTTTTATCCTACAAGGGGGAGTTAGAGGTTGGTCCCACACCCACCTAACCTCCCATGGGAGGGTTTAGTGTGGTGGGGCCCACACAAGACCCAAACTCCTCACCTCCCCATAACTCCCCTTAACCACTTTAATCATCCCCTGCATTTAATATTTTTTCAACAACACTCATTTATTGGAGTGGGGCCTCTCAACATCAAATCTCTCTCATTTAATTATTTTTTCAACTATTCAATTAATTAATGAGTTTTAATTAATTTGAATTGAGATGGGATGTTTGTTAAGATGGGGGAAAATCTCATTTATAATATTTGGCTGGGTAAATATTATGTGGAGAATCCTTGGAGAATTAAGAGATCTTTAAACCTCCACAAAGAACGGTTCTCCTTCCAGCGGATCTTCAACGAATGATGCTCGAGCCAGATGGAAGGCCATTGAGGAAACGTCGAACACCAACGACCATCGTCACCTTCATCTCCTACCGTGTGATGACGTAAACGAGCAGACGTCCACCCCCCTTTCGTGATATCATCAACGGACGACGAACCATGAGGTAGGGGTTGTTATGTTCAAGTTTTAAGATTGTTCAACAACATTATCTAATTCTTGAGTTTTTTTGAGCCACTTAATACCATATTGATGAGGAAGGGCTCAGATCGCATGAACACGGTCTGACCCTTCCCCATTCGTTTGTTGATTATGGACTATAGAGGTGGACTACGAAGAACTGGCCAGCGTCAGGACGATCACGAGCGGATCGTCAATGCTTGGTTGTCAGGTTACCGCAAAGGCGTGACACCATCGTTCCGCATTGAGTAGAGCTGGACCGTGGCCTTTCCGAGCCACAGTGGAGGGGCGCAGCGCCGTCGCGCCCCGCCTGAGCTACAACGGGCCGCAGCGGTGGGGGGAAGCTCTATCGCGCAGCGCCGGTCAAACAGAGTCGTGACCTAAGGCCGCGACTGATCTGAAAGGAGAGGCCGACTGTTCCATCCACCGGTGCCACCTATAGGTGGGACCCGAGGGGGTCCCAGGGTTACCCCAAGTCTGGCCATCACGGTTGGCCGTTTTGAAGAAACTGGGAGGCATAACCCCACAGACTTACGGCTAGGGAGGGCCGCACCGGGCACCACCAGTCCTTGTTCACCCACCCACATGACCAACCTTGTGGGTCACATGGACCGGACCACTTCTGCCGGGCCGGGCAGCCAACGTCAGGCTGGGCCACACCAGCCGGTTACGGCAGCACCCTACCAGGCCTGACCCGGACTCAAGTCGGGTCGACCTGGTTCGCGCTGACCCAGGGGGTGTTGGGCCAGGTTGGACCGGACCAGACCCCATATTTTCATACCATCTTTAGTTAAACGCCCATAATGTCAGTTTTTCACCTCTGAATGACACACCGTCAGCTGTTTAGGATTCCTTGGATCGTGACGGTCTTTTCGGTATATTACACTCAATGTTTCGACAATGTTTGGGCATGGCCAAGTTGGTTCGAACCCGAAACCTACCGGGCCCTCGGACCGGAAACGCTTATATCTTGAGCTCCGGATGTCCGATTGATGTGTCGTCATCTTTTTTTGGATTCCATTGGATGAGAAGGTTCTTTTGAAATACTTAAATTGAGGGTTGGACGTAGTTGGAGTGTGACTGGGTTAGAATGTACCTGAAATCCAACCAGGCCCCTAGAACGTAAATGCTAATAACTCACAGAACGGGCGTCCGATCGATGTGACGTCAATTGCGTTGAGACCACTAGAACGAGGTG